>OY743142.1:0-1427520 GCA_963555695.1 Dasypolia templi | reverse complement strand
GTGTTTTGTTTCTTGTAAATTAGCTATTAGCTGACGTTGGAACACTGTTGTGGGAAGATAATGAAGTTTTCTGAAACACCGTACATTAATAGGTACAGGTTTTATTGCAGGTTAACAGTTGAAATTTAATAAAAACATTCTTCACGTATTCTTCTGTTAGTTAGTATTATACCCACAGTTTCGTTTCGAATAAGCAGCTCTCGCCATCGCACTGAAAACAGTTCAGTTATTATTTCAAATAATTTAATACATTTTCATTTATTACTATTTTTGACAAAAAGTCCCAGAAAAAAACCACGACTAAGGACCCCATCCCAAGTAGTGGAACCACACCACATCGCAGCGACAAAATGTAGGGTATGCAGTTGTCCCGTGTGACTAGTGTCGCTGCAGCTTCTTGCAGTTGCGTTGTGGTTTATTTATTTATTTAGGACCTTTAGCAAAAGATATACACAATACATGACACATACATATAGTGCAACATTAGGTATAAAGTAGGTGTACTGTCATTTATAGCAGACTTCAGCATGCAATATTAAGTTAACAACTAAACTAACAAAGTTCAGATATCAAAAATAGTTGATATTGGAAAAACTTAAAACATTTTTAAAGGACGAAAAGAAAAGAAAATTTATATCTAAGAAGTACTTGAATTTAATTAAATCTGTTATACAAGTCATTTATTTAGACTGAGAGAGAGACTAAATTTGAAGTTTTAGCCAACATGCTATATTGACTACAAAGTCTTGGCAGCGGCGTACTGACCGAGGTTAGGTTTTGAGTCTGGGATGTAAAATAAATTCTATGTGCTATCTCTGGGAATCCAAATTGGAATTTTTATCTCTAATGAGCTTAAAAGTTCACTGCAGTCTATTGTTCCACTCAATATCTTGTTGTGTTGTCTATCTAGTTTCGACTACAACATTTCGATGTGGTTACGTTGACGCTAGTAATTTCGACTTAATTACGATGTAGCTACGGTTTGCAGACAGACAGATCTTTGTGGTTGTATTGTGGCTAGTAGTTGCGATGTGGTTACGATGTGGCTAGTGTTTGCAAACAGACAGATTGTTGTGGTTGCGTTGTGGCTAGTAGTTGCGTTGGGGCTAGTAGTTGCGATGTGGTTACGCATTGGCTAGTGTTTGCAGACAGACAGATCGTTGTGGTTGCGTCGTGGCTAGTAATTGCGATGTGGTTACGATGTGGCTAGTGTTTGCGGACAGACAGATCGTTGTGGTTGCGTTGTGGCTAGTAGTTGCGATGTGATTACGCTGTGGCAAGTGTATGCAGACAGACAAATCGTTGTGGTTGTGTTGTGGCTAGTAGTTGCGATGTGGTTACTCAGTGGCTAGTGTTTGCAGACAGACAGATTGTTGTGGTTGCGTTGGGGCTAGTAGTTGCGATGTGGTTACGCTGTGGCTAGTGTTTGCAGACAGACAGATCGTTGTGGGTGCGTTGTGGCGTGGGGCCTCAACTCGACCAAATTTTAATTAGTCTTAGAAAAAATCATAGATGGCAGCATATGTAATCATTTTGAAATTAACAATCATTAGAAAGTGATAAGCGTCAGAATTTTGGCTGAATAAAAATCTTAAGTTCCTTGTTTAATGCCTTGTTAAATGCAAATTTATCCATTTACACTCAAAATGCACGTTCATTTTCAGCAAAACACATAAATGAAACCTTTTGCGTCAATATTTTAACCCATACAATGACAAAAGTAGCCATCTGTTAAAAAATTTCACGAAACGATTTAAAAGTAGGTCGACTCCTATCTGGCGTAGTAAAACTAAAGTCTCTGGCAATTAGTGAGTCGCAGATACTACCATCTGTTGAAAATTTGGACGAAGATAAATATCTAGCTCAACAGCCAGACTTAGGGAGGTGTTATTTCTTTGTATGGGTTTGAGTATCTGTACGTAGTATTATGTTTTCTGCGGTTGTGGCTAGTAGTTGTGACAAATCAGTGTGGTTGCGTTGACGCTACGACGTAAACTTGATGTGGTCGATATCGTCCACACGGTTGATTGAAGTGAGTGAACAGACTATTTATTTTGATATAAACTAAAGCCCATCCATAAATATGCTGTCGTTGTGGTGTGGGTGTGGGACGTGTGATCGGCCCATAAGGTTGAAACTATGTAACTGTACCATAGACAAATATACCTCATCTAAATTAATAATCGAAAGTAAAATTTGTTTGTTAGTTTGTATGTAGGTGGGTAATGTTTCGAACTATCGGTCGCATTTGAAAATTTATTTTTAACATTTGATAGCCCAATTCTCGAGGAAGCCTATGGGCTATTTAACATCACGCTGTGACCCTTAGGAGCCAGGCAAAAACGGTTGACTAAAATTATAACTGAAATCAACCGTTGCACTTCCACGTGGATGTGCAACGGTTGCATTGAGCGACGCCTTTATAATGAAGATAAACTGGTTGAGTAAAGGCTCTTTTGCAACAGTAGGACAAATGCAGATAATGTTATACGAGTGTATTGATTGATCTTAAAAAGAGAAATACTCACAAATGCTCTGCAGGAAAGTCCGAAACACTGGAGAAACAAGCATAGATACAATTAAAAATAAAATACGTTATGTTTTAGGTCGCTTTCACACCAAAGCGTATAGTTGAACTTGAACGATTTTTAAACTTAAAAAAAACACCTCTTTCGCACATAATATAAAACTAGTTTTTATTAGAAACTTATGGTGTTTTTCGCAAAAAGTTAAACCAAATACGTATATAAGATAGCTGTATGTATGAAAAAAGAAATCGTTTGAATTTACGTTACGTTTACGCCGCGTGTTCAATAATTGTTGATGCTAGGGTCTCTGTACATCAAGGCGGAGACTAACTTGCAACGTATATTTGTAATGTATCATTCGAGGCGAGCTTGGTTTCATAATGGCCAATGCACAAGCCGCGGCGAACGCTCGCTTCGAGCACATGACTCAAGCGCGCTCCATTTCCTGTTACGAAACGGCGATACACCTAAAATAGCGAACGCTCACTGGCAAACGGTCTAAAATTACTGACGGAAGCACACACAACAAAGGTTGTTTGTGCTTCATAACTTTTATTTAGTTACTAGTTATTGGAAAAATAAGAAAAAAACAAAACGAAATTGGATTCGATATATTCAATTTAGAATTTATGAAGAAAATGAAGAATGATGATAAATATGTTTCGGTCTCACCTGTTAAAACAAATGTAAGTGGTAATAGATAGTAAATAAATATAAACAAAATAAATACATTTGTACCAACGAAGAAACGTAGGTGGTGCGATCGCAATGCTCGCATCGAGCGACTCGGCTCACTGCACTGACTTCTGTGGCGCGTTGCCAAAACTCGATACATTACAAACAAACGTTGCAAGTTAGTCTCCGCCTTAATGCATGAAAAACCCAACTTCAGCCGCCGACCGACTGTCCTTTATTTATCATTCATTTTCACAGGTCAACATATGGAATTATTATGAACTACATAGACTTTACCCTGGCGTTTACTTAGCACAGTCCTTTGTTTCTTAGTTTATTTCTCAGCTCAGTTCTTCAACTTGATAAAGTGTAGGTTAGGTAACTTTGTTATTCGAAACCGGCCCGGTTCCGTAGTTGGAATGAATTTACGAAGATTATACTGAACTATAGTTGAAAGACATGTTCTCCTATACATTCAAGCTGCAAATTAAAGTTGCTCGACTATTACTTGTTAACTTGTAAAGTGTAATTAGCTGTGATCGTTTTCCTTTTAACTTCGTTTTAAGTAGGTAATGTTTTCTTTTTTTTTATAAAAACAATAATTTAGCTGGCAGGGGACGACGACGACATTTGAATCTAACAAAAATGTGCACTTAATAGCTTAATGATACTAAAACGAATTCCTGAATCGAAAAATGATTTTTACCCACCCGCAATTTTTCAACGACACCCTACACCATGGTATAGACAAGGAAAAAAGGGCATCCTTGCTTTACGTTACTTGTAGGGGAAGAACCCTAAAAAAGAGTCTCTTCGCTCCAAGCCGCGAAAAGACAGACAGTATTACGAAACCCAAAAAAGTAGCGCAACACGTTTTGAGGGTAATAAGTAATCTGTATTTAGGGTACTCACCAACGCACGACATTGGTTTCCTGTACACTGAAAAATAATTTTCTTTTATTTACATAGTACACTTGTGAATAAAAGGAGGAGACGGCTTATGCTTTTGCTTGAGTGAAGATTTTATGTTTTTTTTTTTTTGGTATAAAGATTTCAATTAATGTTGTATGTTTCTTAATGTTAATCCCCGACTTACTATTGTATGTAACCAAGTACAAATACAAATACAAATACAAAATGTTTATTTCTGTACCAAATAGTGAACATTAGTTTGTGATTGGAGCTTCCTTTTAAGCATGATGACGCCTGTGTTAGGAAACTCCGCTCTCTCGCAGCTTTGGCTGTTTGTACAACTTAGAAATACTCTTTTTTTAACATAGTTTTTCAAGTTCGCTTCTTTATAATAATAGTGTGTGTGGGGTGTGAGAGGTGTGTTGCGTGTGTGTGGTGTGTGATGTGTGTGGTATGTGAGAGGTATGTCGAGTGTGGATGTGTGTATGAGGGAGTGAGTGTGGATGTTGCTTTGCAAGTATAACCAATTTCCATTTATTGTAGTAATAACTCAACGTCTGCATAAGTGCGTGATTTTAACCATTCTATTAGCATTTTCTTACCTTTATGATGATGTTCAGTGTAAATGTATATGTCTTTATTTATTTTATTATATAACCGTGCTGATTGATTTTCATATTGTGTAGCAGCAAAATTGGTTTTAAATTGTGGGACTTGCACAATAATATCCTTTCTTCTTTTTAATGTTATGTTTTTATCATACGTAAGTGCCTTATGCCTCCTCAAGATTGAAGCACAGATATATAATTTCCTAACAGATAACAGGCCACTGATCTCGTATAGACTTTCAGTGGGGAATCTCCGTTTCTTAAAATACATTATTTTTATCAGACCTCTTTGTGCTCGTTCTACCTCTATAAATTTTGATTTCGCTGCCCCACCCCATACAGATATACAGTAGACTATCACAGATTGTGCAAGGGCTGTGTAAATTTCATTTAGAAGATTTCTGTTAGTGCCTCTTTTTGTGACTATACTTGCAGGGACCACGTATCTCAAAGATTTAAATATCCATTTCAATTTTCGTATTCTATCAGCAACGTGTTCGAGGTGGGAGTACCAACTTAAATGTTGGTCAATTATGACACCTAAGTATTTTGTCTTTGATACTTTATTAATTATAGGACATGCACAGGCATAATTCATGTCTCGTTTACAAGAATGTATTTTAATATTTAAATCTTGATCTGGTTGTGAGCGATTTCTAATTGTAAAACATATATAATTGGTTTTGGTTGCGTTTAGCGTGAGTAGATTTTCATTCAGCCAATTAGCCATTTGAGTCAAACCTAGTTCAGCTTTGAGCTTTACTTCGGACCAATTATTCCCATAAAAGACAATGGCAGTATCATCGGCGTAAGAGAAGATTTTTGCGTTATCTACTTTTAAGTTACATAGGTCATTAATATAAATTAAGAAAAGTGTTGGTCCTAGTACGCTTCCTTGAGGTACGCCGAATGATATCTCAACGTCATCACTGATGCATGTCCCTATCTTAACCCTCTGCCTCCTGTTTGATAGAAAATCTTTAAAAAACGTAAGAGATGTTCCCCTTATTCCAATTCCTTCTAGCTTGGACAAAAGGGTTGGAACAGCAACAGTGTCAAAGGCTTTTTTCAGATCAAGGAATACAGCCAGACACTTTTTCCCTGAATCGACATAATCAGTTACCATCGAGCTGATTGCTGTAACTGCATCCTCAGTTGATATTCCCTGTCTAAAACCAAATTGTGTAGATGATAATATGTTGAATTTTTTTAGATAATTTAGGAGTCTTTTATTAGTAAGTTTTTCTAAAATCTTGGATAAAGCTGGTAAGATAGAAATAGGTCTGAAGTTATTGACATCGTCGCTGTTCCCTCCCTTGTGAACCGGTGTAATAATAGATTGCTTCAGTTGTGTTGGAAAAATACCTTTTCCAAAACATAGATTTACCAGATGAGTAATGACAGGAACAATTTCTTTGCTGATATATTTTAGGAATTTAGTAGGAATATTATCCCATCCTGGAGCACTGTCGGTTTTCAAACTCATCAGAACACTTTCTACCTCCATGGGGTCACTGTCCAAGAGCACAAAAGAATTAATTTGAGTACGTGGATCGTTAGATCGGTCCGTAGTTTTATTATTCGGAATTTGCTGTGCTAGATGCTTTCCAATATTGGCAAAAAAGTTATTAACAGAGTTCACTGATGCAGTTGGAGAGTGTGAGATATTTAATAATTCACTGCTTTGATTTTTAGGTTGATTTGAGTAGGTGATTGATTTTATATTTTTCCATAATAATTTCGTATTTGTAACCGATTTTGCAAGTAATTCTCTTTCGAATTTTCTTTTCAATTTTTTAATGAGATTATTACAGTAGTTTCTGTACCGCCTGTATGTTATTTTTAAGATGTCATTATACGGATCTGATCGACAGCCTTTTTGTAATTTATTACGATTTTTTATACATTTTAATAGTCCTGGGGTGATCCACGGCTTAATTATACGTTTGCTGCTAGCGATAATTTTCGTGTTAGTGTTGTATTTAATAGAATCTATCAGCATTTGAATGAGTTTATCTGTTACCAAATTCGGGTCGTCACAAAATAGCAGTTCTGCAAGATTTTTTTCTTGTAAGTATTTTAGTGCATTTTCAAAATTTATGGTCGTAGTGATTTTACTAGGGGCTTCCTTACTTTTTATTTTAGAAAGTGATAAAAATGTAGTACAGTGATCGGTAATTGTAGTTTTTAACACAGCAATTGACGCAGATGACTTCTTTTTATTAATCTTCAACATGAAGTGGTCTAAGCAGTTTCGTTCTCTGGTCGGCAATGTATGACCAGGTAAAATACCATACGTCGATAACATGTTAAGATAACTCACTCGTTTTTTTTTATCTTGAGTCATTTCTAAATCTTTTGCTCTAATGTTGATATTTATGTCTCCCGCTATTATTATGTTTCTTTGTGTAGTTAACGTATCTAAGTGCTGACTGAGTGATTCCACAAAACTATCAATGTTACTGTTGCATGGAGACCTGTAAATACACAAAAGAGTGTTATCTAGTATGTCTAATTGTAAACAAGTCGCCTGGTCTACCTGAATTTCTTGAATTAATGATTTTAACGTTTTTTTAACGAAAACAACCACTCCATCGTTTTGATTCCACTGCCGTGTTGATACAAAAGACTGATAATTGCTGAGTTGAGGTATGTGTTTGTTCTTATTTAGCCTACATTCTGTTAATACTATCACATCTGTTTCGAATTTAAGAGTAGACATCATAACGACAAAATCATCAAAGTTACAGTAAATACTTCTTATGTTCTGAGATATAATAGTGAAATCATTTTTTTTTACGTCTATATGATCAGAAAGATTTGAAGGATCACATTTAACTGCCTTCGAAATTTCAATGCTGTCTATGTCATTTATTGTTTGCAATGTGTTACTCATAAATAATATCAAATATTATTGAGGTCATCACAAGGCAGTCGCAAGTACCACATTGATTATGTTCATAATAAATATAAACCAAGAGAGAAAGTAACGAGCTAATATTGTTAATATTGCTAAAGGTACACGTTTCTTTATAAAAGAAAGATTTCGGATATTCATATTTAATTATTAGATCTTTTGTATAATAGATATGTTTATGATACTGGTTCATGATTTTAGTGTTTATTTCCAAATTCATATGGGTTAAGTAAAAGTTAGGTGTAAGCTTGATAAATTGGTTTTGTGTTAAGGTATAGATATATAACGTATATTTTATTTGTTTGTGTGACTTTGTATTATTGCGAAGTATGTTTTTTTCGTATAGATTAAGTGTAGATGTGTGTATAGTGAGCTTAGAGTGTCTGTGTAGGTAAGGATTACAAAAAGTTCTTAAAAATAAAGAAAAAATATTTGGTAAGTACCTTATTGCTACGCAGGTTATGGTATGGTAGAATGGAAAGAGATAACACGTGATAAATGATGCATGACTACAAAAGTACACTGCAGATAGTCATGTTTTCACTAAAAGTTGGTGTATTTGTTCTTCATTCCTTATAATTATTTTTTGCGTTTGATCATCCTTTTTTATATATACTTTCCCATATGCAGTCCAGCAATATTTATACTCTCCGGTTCTTATAAGATCTCTGGCAAGGAAATACAGTCGAGATCCCTTAGCCGTTAGATGCTCAGACAGAAAGATAGGGGTGTCTTCTTGGGACTTAAAACCCAGATGCTTACAGCAAAGCTTGGACTGATGTTTTTTATTGAAAGATTTTCCCTGTTTTAGTATCTCATTTTTTATAAGAGTGGATCCAGTTTCTACAACAATGGGAGTATTTTGGATGTCATTTTTTCCCCGCACTCTATAAATGTCCTTTATGTCAGATTTGGTTAGTGAACCGTCTATGCCTTTGGAAAGGGTCGTAACCAAGCCTATAAGTTCTTCTTTAGTTTCACCAGCCAATTTCGGCACATTTTTTATGACAAAGTTGGCCTTACGGCTTCCTGTTTCCAATTCTTCTATTTTATTCTCCAAGAGCATAACATATTTCTTGTCTTCTTTCGACTGCTGTTCTAACAGAGCTATTTTGTTTCCCAATTCTTGATTTTGTGACACAAGGTGTGTGATCGTATTTTCTATGCTTAGATTAGTTTGTTGAATTTCTTTCAGAGTTGAGGTGACTTCTTGTGTCTGCTGAGTCAGCATAGAAGCCAACATTTCCTTCACTTCTTTTTTAAAGTTATCCAATTGTTCACCAATGATTAAATCCTCACGGCTCCTCTTAGACCTCTGGGTCACAAAATTAGGTGGCGTTCGTTTACTGTCCGTTTCCATTTGGTCAATTCCCGTCTCTGAGGTAGATCTATTCATCAAGGAGGTCATTTTATTTATTGGAATTTCTTGGTACAAAGATGCAATACAAGTACGTACGATTGCAAAAATATTGTGTTATTTAAACGTAAGCGGTGTAGCCGATCCCCTCCAAGCCCCTGTGTATGTTAACGCGTAGCAGATAAATCGGCCGTCGTAGCACCGTAGCAGCGTAGCACTCAATATAAAACCGTAGCAGCGTGCGTGACGTAGTTCAACTATTCCAACCAGGAGACTTATTTCGCGCTGTGACGCACACCCGACTTTGACTCGGCGCAGCCAGTGGCGACGAACTCGATGCTACGTTCGCCGCGGCCCGGGTTCTAATCTCACCAGACGGTTGCAAAACTTTTCAAAGTTTCGAAGTGATGGTTTATCCAGCCTAAGCAATCTCTTCGTTGCAGCGCTCGCCGACCGCGTCAGTGCAAATTGTGAGAGAGAGAAGTTCTTCTAACTGAACAGATAGTCTGGGGAGTTTGTTGCGCCACCTCTTCTTCCCAGCTAAACCACTAGGAAGTGGTGAAGGGCGGGCGTTTTGGGGACTGTCTTATGTAATTTTGACGTTCAAAATTAACTAAACTAGGCTTGTCAGCCTCAGGCTTATCAGCAAAGACTGATAAGCCTTAGCCTCACAAGCCTAGTTTAAATAAAATAATCTTTATTTCGGAGAAGCGACATCCATATGGGTTAGTAAATAAAAATATTACACATGTAAAACACTCGGCAGTAGACTTTAAAAAGCGTAATATTGACCGCCTTACTACAGCGTGAAAACCTGCGAAACAATATTCACTTGGTCATTAAGGTCGTCGGTTACATCATGCCCTACTTGAAATGGTACAATCGTAATATGTCATTCCCATTTAGTTTCATCGGGGACACATAATCAGGACATTTAGCGTCGTCAGTCTTTAAGACCAAGAACTCGCTTTTGATGACATTATAAACGAGGCCGTGCTCTCTAGCATAGTCCTCGCAACAACTAAGCACTCTCTCAGCGCCCTGACCGTAGGGCTCAGCAGCACCATATCGTCAGCGTAACTGATGTTGTTGACACTAACGTCATCAATGCGACATCCAATTTTCTTTCTGCTAAGCTCAACCAACTGCCACTAAAACTGCGCTTGCACAATCCCTTTTACTTCCCATCCTTGACTACGCTGATGTCAGTTATCTCGATCTCACTGAGGCACAACTAGATAAACTTGAGCGACTTCAAAACTTTTGCATAAGATTTATATTTGGCCTGCGAAAATATGATCACATTTCTGAATTTCGTTCAAAGCTCAAGTGGCTTCCCATACGCGATAATAGTAGACAACAAGGCAACAGGAAAAGTGCCCAAAAGGCTGTCGCACATTGCCACTAGATTATTTGGCCAACAAATAAACCAGCCTTCCGGTCACGACCAACCGATTGGAGATATCTCGAGAAACACACATTATGTATACACTTTTTCCTATATTTTACTAGTTTTTACTACCTATACCGCATTGGTAGCCAAATTGATACTTAATAGGTACCTAGGTTCTGTACGCTCTGGCAATGCGCCATGCGAAGCTGATTTTACAATATTTGTGTACTTAAATAGAAAATAATGAAAAATGCTTAATTGGAGCATTCGCCTGAAAGTTTCCACGCCAGTGATTCACTCAGAAAACTACTCAGAAAACTACTGTTCAATATTTTTGTTTTTTTTTTTTAAATTTTTACCATCTGGTGTTTCATTTATTCCTGTTAAAAAAAACATGTTCCAACATCGTTCTGTACCTGTGCCTCGCCTACCGAGTTATTGCTATTGATAAACTGTTCATGCCACAACTAAGCACGATAGAACTCAGATCCAGAATAAAAATAAAAATAAAACGGGTACAGAAAAAACATTTAATTCCCATCTGTCCCCATTTATAAGTTCGGGGACAGGTAACACGGAAAATTGAATCTAGCGTCTACAAATATAAATATACATATGGTTATATAACCCCATTAAAAAAATAAGTTCAAAAACTAAAACTCGGCTACGGTACGACGACTATTCCTTAAGTCTTCTATTAGTCTTATAATCGACATTAACTACTAAATTGTTTTGGTATATGAGATCGTTTTTTTATCCATTCGATCTTATCATCACTGGATCCTAATGGAGTTTTGATCATTTAATTAATTAACAAAATGACAAACTGCACTGTTGTTTGAATACGTAAAAAGTATTGTAATTCTTTAAAGAACTAAGGGTAGGAAATACGCAGAAACTGAGCTTTATGCTAAGCTGAGGCCCTTGACGTGACTTTTGTTTTCTGAAGGTGTAATTTTTTGTGTTGTAATGCCAATTAACGCATTTTTCTTTCTTTCTTTAGCTTAGACGTCGGTAATTATCCCACAGGAACTTACTATTAGGATAGTAAGTATTCTGTGTGTTAATATAGGTTATAAAATATCTGTGTACCAAATATCACCCACATATCTGTTCATCCCAAAATCCAAAACAAACTTTTGACGAATAATGATAGTTTTACAAACTCACCCCTGCGGAGCACCTCAGTCCTTTACACTGTAATTTAAAACGTCAATATAATACTTACTACAATTGAGGGACCTTTGCAATAAATGTTTATTAGTTTATTATAATTTACTATAAACAATTTAAACTTTAGAACTACAATGGTACAGGGATCTTTTTGTGCGGCCAAAATTGGAGCCAACACCAACATCTTGTATTGGCAATACAATTTCTGTGTCTATTTTACAAAGGTTTACCAACGACGTCCCTCTGTCAATCTTAGAGCATCAATATCATTCAGGCGATTGCGACATAGAATTAGTATGTACTATTTGTAAATGTGTATGTTAATAATTTATGTTAACTCACTATTGACGTGCAATTGGATCCGATACACTGTAATATAAGATAGAGTTACGATTAGTACTTTTATGAGAATGTTCAACTAACGAAATTGTTTAAGAGCTGAACAAGAACTTTTTTATGTATCTACTCAGAACGTAGACATTGTCAAGACTATTCTATCACGGGTCTTATCTTAATCTATGCCTAGAAATAATTTTATCATTAAATACGTAGATAAATACAACACTCTTTATTATGTACACTTTATAAATTACAGACATAGATGTAGAAATTAAATACATCTACACTACGTAAATACATACAGGTCCATCCACTGTTACATAGGACTTAAACAAAACTGGTGAAATATGAGAGTTATATAGGTGCACCTCTGCCTAACCCTTCGGGGCATACAGGCGTGATGTTTTATTCAAAATTAAACATCGTTTCGCACAAAATATTTGCGTAGTTTAAGACTTTATTAATATGTATGGGTGCTTATTTGGGCTTGCTGCATTAAGGTTCGTGCACACGTCAGTCAAGTCAACGTCAACTCACCGATCAGTCACGTAAAAAATATAGTTACGTAGAAGTTGTAGGACGTTGGCTACACATCAGTCACGTCAATCCCGGAGCGCCTTCAGTCGACGTCGTGTCACCGGGAAGTCAAAACTTGTATTGCTACGAACGAAATATGGATGTAGAAAAAAATACTGACTGACTGAATATCTGTTCAAAAACGTCCCAGATATTGACGTGACTGTTCAGCGACTTGACGTTTACGTGACTAACGTTTATGCATGAAACTTAATAAACCAAAAATCTATAGGAATGTTTTGTATTACGTTACGTGTACTTAAGTTACCTTGCCAGTTCATTTATGAAATTATTATGTATGTAAGAAAAAATCTGCATCTTTTAAATAAAATAAGTGATAGACATAATTTTAACACTAGAAATGAAGATAAAATAGATCTAGGTACCATTTTTCAGACTATCATAAACATACGTAATAGTGTGTGTGTTTTCGTACATACATCTTTTATGGGGCACTGTGTTAAATGCTACAAAAAATACCTTGCTTTAAACTTTTTTTTAAACTCAAAAAAAAAAAAAACTTAAAACTCATGTTAAACGTACACTTTGTAAACAAGCATATTACTAATTAGAGGATTACATCCTAGATAAGAGTGCTTGGAAACATGCTGGTCGTACTCCATAGGACAATCTAGAGGCTAGACAAAATCAATTTGGTTGCATATTGAATTGTTTAATTTGTTATTTTTACTTAGCTCACACACTAACTTATTGCTAGTAAATATTTTAGGAAAATCATATACTTTTACAATGTTTGTAACTATGTGAGCACCATGTTACTATCACGTAATTGATTTCTGTCTTTGCTTTATTTTAAATTATTTTTACCTATTGTGTTATAGTATTTTTATTCTTGGTACATCGTCCTCACATATGAAAATATAATTAATGTACACAAAATATTGTTAAACATTTTAAAAGAGTAACGGTGGAGTTTCTTGCCCCTTCTTCTCCTTATGAAACCACCTTTTGCAAGGGACGCCTAGAATCAATTCTATTTTAATGTAAATGTTGATGTTCAAAAGTGCCTTATAAGTGCCTATTTGAAATAAAAGCGTTGACTTTGTACTTCTCGCGTTCGTCCTAGGGCGTCTGAACTTGCTTCTAATACACCCTAGTGAAATCTTGGCTATGCAGAATCTCATATGAACAAATGCGGTGCTGTCTTATTTCCCCCGCGGTGAACCGATGTTATTAGTCGAGCATGTAGAAAATGTTCCACTAAGGTGATGCAATATTTCATTGTGTACCCTCAGAGACGAAGTAACTTAAAATCGCTCCTTGCTTTTTCAAGTGAGATTGTTTCTTTTGTGAAATTGTACGGTGGAATTGTAAAATGGAACAATGGAAAAATACTTTTGAAGTGCTACGACATTAAATTGAGAATGGGTATTGTCTTGAAAACCAACATTATTTTGCTTAGATAAGGTATCTTTGTTAATTACAGTGAAACCTTATGTTACAAGACGAATTTTAGTAATTATATTCTGACGGTTCCTTAAGTTCTATTTTATTGCTACTTTAATATGATCGCGAAGTGCGTTCAGAAATAACACGTACTTACATCACGCCTGTGTTCCCCGTAGGGCTAAGCAGAGGTGTGCGTGTAGTGTGTAGTGGGTGTGTGATGTAGTCAAAATAATACTGCTAAAACCGCACCACCACAGCACGTTGTCACGAGCTTTTGTGACAGAAGCTTGCACCAAGTGTCAAGCATGCGAAATTCGGTCACCACTCTCAACAATTTGTACCAGTAACTCTTATAAAATTGTTGCCACAAACTCTCAACATTTGTCAGACTTGAGGCATGTCATGTAATGTGTTAGTGAGCTTTTCGCACGAATTTGACGTTCGTAACCGTTCGCAACTGTACAAACATTCACCGGTTGGACAACCTAAACTGAAAATAATAGCACTTTTCAAGAATGACCGATAGCTCAAACTTTCCATTCATTCTGTTATCTTTATAAAACGGGCAACGTATTTCTCCATAGATTAATAACGTTTAATTATTGCTTTTATTGCCAAGTACTTTATATCTGTGTAATGGATATCCATTAGTTTAGTAAAATATGATTTCTGCCAAGACGAACATCGCCGAAGTTCGGCATTTAGGTATGATTACCTTTATCTTGGTCCTCGGTTGTTAGAACAGTCGTTTGTTAGCGTAATGATAGGTAATTTAAGCTGCGATGTAGATCATAGAGGAAGCGCAGCGATGAGCGGGGCGGGATAACTTTACTACCTTCTTACAGTTTAAACACTACTTTGATTTTTCAGGTTGCGAAGCGTTTATTTCTTACATAGAGTGTTTCATATTCGAAACGAACTCTCTATAAGAAAAATTACGAGCCAAAGAGCAGGTGGATGGACTGTGTGAAAGATGAAATTAAAGCTAGAAAGGCAGTGCCTTTAGAGATGACGACTAATGAGAAATATGGAAGAAGACATGCTGTCATTAATAAATTGGCATATTGACAATTGGACTGGAATAATGATTCGAAATGAGCTGATTGCATTGAATCATTATTTGCCACGCGGTCGATGGAGCAAACGTGGGCAAGAGTGGAGACCTCGTTTGGGCAAACGTAGTGTGTGACGCCCTGCGGCACGATGGATTGATGATTTGAAGAAGGTAGCTGGCAGCGGATGGATGCGCTGCTCAGGACCGGGATGGTTGGCGCTATTTGGGGGAGGCTTACTTTCAGCAGTGGACGGCAATTGGTTGATGATTATTTGCCGCACTAATTTGCATACCATATAAAAACGGAACGGAATGGAATGGAACAAACAGTTATGCAAATAAAGCTTTTGTTCTATGAACTACGATTTAGCTATGCTGAATGCAATACGCTGTATGACGACTGTCTGGCTGTGGGGTAGCTTTAAATATCTGTTAAAGCGGTGTAAGTGTAACGATATAATATAGATTTCTGTCATAGGTGTTGGTGCTCTTCGAGGCGCATATCATCAGCATGGGTATCAAAAGGTTGCCCATCCAAATGCTGACCGCGGTAAGTTTCAGACATGTTTGCCACATTGTATGACGTGCAAATATAATTATTGAAAATGATTTTTCATTATTAATTTCAAGACAAAATATGAATGATTGCATGAATATGATTGATTGCATGATTGCATGAAATTGCAAACATTAATTAACTATAAATGTGTTTAGTAAAAAAATTAAAAAAAATATACAAACACTCTTGCGCATAAGTGCCGTCCTACTCCTATGCAGACAGAGCTGACTTTGGTCACGCCTGTTTCTTGCTTAATTATCGGCCATTCGCGAAAATAAAATAAAAATTAATTCTAGCAAACATTAAAGTTTCCAGAGTAGAGATGTCAATGTCAAAATATTATATCGAATAAAATAGGGCTTACAACTATCGGTGGTTTCCAACTTAAAAATTGCTCTGAGGCATCTCTTTTGTGCATTACATGAAACTTCTATATTAGTCGAGTTACCCCAAAAGAAAACACCGTATCTGAAAAAAGATTCATTTACCCCGTGGTAAGCAGTTAATAACGCGTCCATCTTAACAGTGCGTGACAGGATATACTCGTACAAGGCGTACGCAACCTTTTAGTCAGGGCCTCTACATTGGTGTATTTCCAATAAAATTTCAAAGCTACTTATTCCATACTTACGCCAGCTGAACACATGGTTCCCTCGCACTGCAAACAAAATACTTTAAGGTTAATAATTTCTGTAGGTTTATTTCAGTCTCCTGTGAGTTTCTGGTTCTTGACTAGGATAGGCTGGCAAAAATCGGTCGTCTTTTAGCTACTTACGGATGTTGGAAAATGTAACTAAGAGATTTATAAAAGAGAGTAGGTAGAAGCGTCCCTCGATCTTTTAACCTTTAGAGAAATGAGGCACGGTGACTAGTTTATCCGTTGTTCGTGGTTATCCTGGGTGTCAGTGGGTTTCAAACTTAGATACTGCGGTCATCAATCCGTTTTCCGAGCTTGTTGATTATAGTTGTTCTCACTTATTTGGCGAGTATGCTGATGATGTAAGTTTAGCAAAAGACTCGCAGATGACGTCCATCGCCAGTCCTCCAGGTTTCTTCGGCATATTTTCGTCCACGTTAATCTGAGGTGTCTTAAATTTTTGACTTGTTTTATATCTTAACTTTTGTTTGCTACTTACTGAAGATAAACATTCTACTCCATCGAACTGCAATAAAAACAGAAAGTTTAGTATTTTACGTTTAATTATATGCATTACGTCCGTAAGTGTCGTGGTTGCTTGGCTCCTTAAGTCCCCTCCCCACTGAACTGACTTCCACTACTACTCCTTCACAATGCACGCGGTGCGGTTGTGGAATTCACTTCGCCTGACCATTATATAGGGACTGCCAAACTCTTGAAGTATTTAAAAGAAGAGTGAGAGAAGACTATCTTTCTAAAATTGTGTTTGTATTTATTGTTTTAATTACATATTAATCATTAAAATTCTAGTGATATTTATTTTAGAAGTATGCAGGTATATCACAGATCCATAAAACTCACGACTTATTTCCCAAGGGGTAGGAAATAACCACAGAACGCCACCTGCTCGAATCCTTACATACTCCTTTTGCCTCCTTTACGTTCGTACATCTGATCAAACGCGCGTGCCGGTTGCGAGTACTGACCATTCAGAAGAACATCACCAATAAGGTCACTACATGTCCTCCTAGGGTGTCGCCTCCCGGCGTTTCCACTCACATCTGCCTTGCAAATACCTTTTGTTAATCTCCTCTCATTCATCCTCTCAACGTGACCAAACCATATGAGCATACTCTTTACAAATTTCGTCAATACATCTTCTTTTTAAGCAAACCGTTGCCTTATCACATCACTCCTCATCCTATCATTCAAAGCCATAGTCAGTCATGTATGTTAGATTTTTTAGATATTGTGTGTTTTAAATTATTAGGAGAATTGTTTATGATATTATGTATTTTATTTCTCTTTTACTGTTACACACGATGTCTACATCTCTCTATCTACTTTTCCATCGCAGGTATCCTGGAAGAGATTTCTTTAGAAATAAGGAATACCTTTGTACCAATTTTTCTGTTTTTTTTCTTGTTGTCTGTTTTTATGTGTGTAAGTAGATAAATGGTGAAGTAAATAAATTAGAATATATCCAACGACGCTCGCGTAATACATATAATAGCCAAAATAGAAGATAGTAAACGGACGTAGGTTGCGATCTCTCCATCTTTACGGCTGAGCGCAGGACGATTACTTCTGATCCCTTCACACTCGCACACACATTTGCGCGTGTACCTCCATTCGTCACCTTGCTATGTACGTAGTTCTTTGTAGTAGGAAAATAATTTGATATATTTGATACAAAGACTTCTACTCCGTTCACTTTTTATTCTCTGTTTTTGTCCAGACGGTAAACAATTCAGCCGGTATTATAAATCACGGACTTAGGACACAAAAAACTGTCACGGGGAAGTAATAGATCAAGCATTTTTCTGATATTTCTCTAAAGGAGATGAGACTCTGGTCCTGCAGTAAGAAAATTATAGATGACTTACCCCAGCGTAACATGGTTCACCTGAACACTGAAAATATAATAATTTCACGTTAACATACTAATATTAAAGCGATTAGCATAGACTCGCCACTCTATGTTAGAGTCTACGTACAAACAAATGTAAGATTTTTCTTTGTCACACGATATAAATGAAACAGGTTATTGGCCTTGAGTTGTTGGTACTTTTACAATACCGTCAACTACTCACTCTGGCGTCACAGCTGCACCATATTGACTGAAAGAGATAAGAGATACATCGTTAATTTAAGTTATGTCTGTTTATTTGCTGCAACGAAACCACAAGGAATTAAAAAAGATTCAGTTCATTTTCACAAAAACGTGTCTTGAGACTGCTTAAAAGGTTATTAAATTGAATGAATCCGGCCAGTTGTGTGTCGGACCACACGCAATAAAGGGTTCCGTAGTAAAATGAATTTGTCTCAAGATTTTTGTTAAAAACATTTTCTGCCATTGATCGATATACTACTCTGTCAAAAAAGTTCCGGGAAAAGATCAATAATACGAGTAAATAAATTGTTAGTCATTCAAATCGATATTCCACCATACCTTCATGTTTAAGAAATTCGTCTGCTCGACCAACATAAATAACGCAACGAATGTTGTAGAACTGTCAATATGTAAGAGTGTAACCTACGCAATTACCCCATTGATAATTAGTTATGATTCAAGAAAATCTTTTATGACGTTTGAAGATTATCAACTCGTTTCTAGTTGATGAAAGGGTGTGAGCATCTTCCATAGGGCTGATCGAGTCCAAATTTGGTATTCCATTATTTCAATTAATTAGAAGCACATAGTAACATTGAACTGATGATACAGCATCACTTGAAAGAAGACGGATCTCAATCCATACAAAATTACCCCACGTCCTATAACAAAGTGACGTGTCTCAAAAAAAAGAAAAAAATGTATAAAAATATGGAATACAGGGAGTATAGTAACTTAATTTTTTTACACCTTCATGTGGAAAAATTGCTTTAAAATAGTTCAGGCGCTGTTATGAAAAATCCAAATCCACCGTAGCTCGTAAAATAAGAAAAGCTAGATCCTGTCTAAAGACAGATTTCGTTCCGCTGCACATGGGATTCAACCACATAACCCGGGATGAAGTTGTGAGACGAAATAGGTTACTACCTCAACACATATTTGGTAGCGAAGAAGATCCTAAAGCAATCTTTATTCTTGACGGCACTTACCTTTTTGTGGAAAAAAGTAGTAACTTTTTGTTTCAACGCCAGAGTTATAAGAACCGTAACTTAGTTAAGCCGTCTATGATACTCGTAGTGTGCGCAGACGGTCATATAATTGACATAGCCGGACCGTACGCAGCTAACACTATAGACGCAGACATACTGAGGCAGCCTTTAACTAATGACAATGTTTGGCAAGATCTTTTTCAAGAAAATGACGTTTTGGTGCTAGATAGACGTGACGCTATCCCAGTTGCAGAAGAATCCGGTTATCAAGTGCATGTGCCACCATCAACGGTTCGAGGTGAAAGACAGTTAAGCGCAGAAGCTTCCAACAAATCAAGGCTCGTCACTATATGCAGATGGGTCGTAGAAGCAATCAATGGCCGCCTTAAAAGGGATTTTAAAATGTTTCGGCACCGCACATTTAATCGCGACTTGCCACACATATTTGACGATTTTAAATAAGGCAGGTGCAATAATAAACTGCTTCCAACAGCCATTTGATAATAGCCAATACATGAAAGAGTTCATCGAAGCTATTAACCGCAACATGCATAAACTAAATCTGTTAGCAGATTTTGTAGAACAGAATAACCTGAATCAACAAAAAAGAAATTTGAACTAGCAACAACGAAAGTTGAACTAGCTTCATTTTTCTGACCGACCGACCTTGACAATTCAAAAGTGCCTGTAATTGGTTTATTTGAAATAAATGTTTTGAGTTTGAGTTGACTTTCAAAGAAGAGTGGCTTTCATAAGACTAATTGCAAACAGCGAAGAAGTAAGCGACTTCCCAAGTTTAACGTAGGAAGATTTGATCATGTTATCCATTGGTACGTACCACCCCAGAATGCCCGCTCTTATTGCAGCGAACATTTAACGAAACAGGTGTATATGATATTGACATATACAGTCATCCAGAAATAATTAATATTAATGTTAATGATATACAAATAACCTTCTGTTGAGATGCAGGATTCAATCACGGCATATCCGAAGAAAGGATTACCACACCTATGTGCTTTATATTTGACGAAATGAAGGAAGGAATGTCGTGGTTGAATACTGTTGTCCTTGTATACATGGGCGCAGGACATTGGGGGTATGCGCCCATGTTATGAGTGTAATATTTTATTTGGGCTGAATGCGGAACCAGCCCGAAGAAATGAACCACCCGGCAGGTTTTTGAACCATGTTTTAATTTAAAACCAGATGAATAAGGAGATAATCGCGCGATGAGTCGCGCGACGTACGCGCTTAAGTGCAGACGTTTTTTGTGTTATTTTACCCAATTTTTTTGTTTTAATTTAAGAAATATTGACTCTAAAGTGTATTGACAATAATTTGTAACGAGTACTAAAGTGGACGTATTTTGTGAATTTTATTAGCGAGTGTTAATAAAATTATGACATCGCGCGGCTCGCGATCCCTGAGGTGCGCTCTTCCTCACCTCGAGGAAAAGAGACGGGCTGTGAAAAATAAATAATTTATCCTTGTCGCACCGATATGAACCGCGAAGTGCGCGGCAGTTGCTTCAAGATTTTGAATTTTGTTTAAAAACCAAAATAAAAATGCCTAATAATTGCGGTGCTTGTGGCTCAGTAGTAACAGATTTATATATGGAATGTTCCAATGTAAAATGCAACGTAAATTTCGACTTAGCATGTCTAGAAATAAATAAAGAAGCGTTTAAGACATATACTCAGGCTTAATAATGACTGGACTTGCCCGGAATGCATTTGTTCGAAACCGAAAAGAGGGAATAGTGACATTCCAGTCATGAATACACCTGGCTTCAAGATTAACACTGCTACACCAATTAGCAATGTAAATTCGCTGCGTGGGAGTCAGACTCATTTTACACCAATAATTAGAGATTCGGATTCTGTACTGCTAGAGGAATTGAGAGAATTTCGATCAGAAATGGTAGCTCGCATGGAAACCCAAGCAAAGACTATAACGCTCTTATTGAACCAGTTTTCTCAAACAAAAACGGAAATGAACAACGTGGTTAAAATGATGAGGGTACTCGAGGAAAAAGTAGAGGCTAAGATAAACCAGGAACGACCAACTCAAGAGGTAATTAAGGAGTCATCCGACAATCCTCCTTCTACTCCAACGTTAGCAGAAATTGTGAGGCAAAAGTGTAGTTATGACGTATGCGGCCCAAAGAAAACGTCTTCTACCTACACCTTAGCGCAAAATGTAAACAACTGTGGGGCCACGAAGCCGGCTGGGCTACCGGTAAAGACTACGTCTATTATTAACCCACTGGCTGCTAAGGAACCAACTTATGCAGGAACTGAGGATAGTGAATCGGCCTGGACAACTGTACGAAATAAAAATGTAACCGGCAACCTAAAGATGTGAGAGTAGGAACAAATACGGAGTTGAAGGCAATCCAAGCCACAGAACGGAAAAAGCACCTGCATGTCTGGCGGTTGCATCCAGAAACTACGCTGGAAGCCATAACCAGTCCCGTGAAAAACGTATGTGGCCCAAATGTTTCAATCAAAGTCGACAAAATCAAACACAAAACCGAGCGTGATTACTCGTCGTTTAATGTAGGAGTGCCTGAACATTGTTTTGAAAAATGAAACCAAGGAGAATGTTGGCCCATGAACGCGGAATTTGAAAGAGTGGATTTGGTTTCGGAAGTCAACCAAAACAACACCAAATGAATATACATTGAAATATTCTATCAAAACGTCAAGAGGTCTGCGAACGAAGTTGGACGAATTCAGATATAATATAAATTCTTTAAATTCTGACTTAAACGCAATCATGGAATCTGGTTGCAATGATTCTATACAAGATCCGGAAATTATCCCCCTGGGATATCACATACTTCGCTGTGATCGAGCGGATGGTCGCAAACACGGAGGCACGTTTTTAGTGGCCACACACCGGTTCGAGCTGCGGCAAGTACTTGTTACGGACGTTTCGATAGACAGCTGTGTTTTTGAAATGGTTTGTGCGAAGGTATACTTAATTAACAGATTTTTGTTTTTGTGTTTGGTGTTTTATATTCCGCCTGGTAGTTCAGAGAATGACTACATGATTTTGTTTAGTATAATAGAAAAACTGTGCACTAGATATAAGGAAATGGTAGTATTAAGTGATTTTAATTTACATTCGTGTCCTTTGAATGTAACAAATTATTATGAATGTTTCGTGTCGTTTTGCGAATTCATTCAAAGTAACAATGTACCCAATTGTTTAAATAGGCAGCTGGATTTGGTTTTAAGTTCAGGTTTTTACGGTGAGGTGTCGGTAGTAGCGGCGGACGAGCCACTCGTACCGGTTGACGCGCATCACCCGCCGCTCGCGATCCGCGTGCCGCCCGCGAGCGCGGCTGTCCCCACCGCCGTCGCCGCCCCTGCTGCTTCCCCTGCTAGTGCGAATGGTTCATGTGAACGTAATATTAGACTGCAGTGGAACTTTTACCAAGCGGATTATCAATTGCTGTATTCAAAGTTAGTTTCGATTGATTGGAAAAGCATGTATGAGCTCAGTGATGTAGAAGCAATTTTTTTTTTTTTTTACAGTCCACTTTATAACATTTTGGATAACTGTGTTCCCAGGAAAAAACTTAGTCCACAGTCGCGGTACATTTATCCGGAATGGTACACGAGAGAAATAATAAAAGATTTAAGAACTAAAGAAAGACTTCACCTGATATTTAAAACTACTAAATTTAGTACGGATTATGAATTTTTTTCTAAATACAGAGCGCGTATTAAAAACGCTATAGTAACTGCTCACAAACTGCATCAACATAAAATCCAGTGTCAGTTTGCTAAAGATCCTAAGTCATCTGGCAATACATACGATCGAAGAAAAGTGCAAGATGCAAGAAAACTATCATTGAAGAGGGTGAGCATCTATCGGATAACGAGTGTGCTAAACAGATCGCAATTTTTTTTTAATCGGTTTACAGCGGTCAGCCGCCGCGGTTAGACGCTCTGGCGGCGGCCTCGGGAGCGGCGAGCATTGCGCGGGTACAACTTGACGCACTGCGTCTGGATGACGTCATAGATGCGCTTGAGCGCGTGAAACCGAAGCGTGCAGCGGGTTCTTTTTAGAGATTGTGGTAGGGTGCTCGCGGAACCTCTTCTTTACATTTATAATATGTGTCTTCATTCGACGACGTTCCCCACTCAGTGGAAGATCACGCGGGTCATTCCCATACCCAAGGGCAAGGCGGGATCGGATTTAACTGGTTATAGACCGGTGGCCGTGCTGTCGACGCCGGCCAAGGTATTCGAATATGCGATCCAGCGCTGCATGCTGCAGCAGGTGCGCGGACAACTGGCTGACGCACAGCATGGCTTCCGGACGGCGCGCAGCACTGCCACCAATCCGCTGAACTTTATGGCGCAGGTGATGCCGGTGGTAGATGCTGGTGGGCAGGTTGATGCTGCTTATTTTGATTTTTAAAAGCTTTCGATACCGTCTACAATGACGTCTTACTGACTAAGCTGGCAAAAGTCGGCTGCACACCACACCTATTGAACTTCTTCGGCAGTTATTTGAAAGATGGACGCAGTACGTGGATTATAATGGGTGTGAATCCTATCCATATTGCACCTGGTCCGGTGTGAGCCAAGGCAGCAATTTGGGGCCTCTCGAATTCGTCATAATGATAAACGATTTGCCAGAAGTCTTTAAACTTGGCACTTGTTTATTATTTGCGGATGACCTTAAGTTGCTGCTCGAGGTTAATAGTAAATACGATTGCGAACGATTGCAGGAGGTCATAGATAGGGTAGTGGAATGGAGTCAGGACAACAGGCTTTTCTTTAACGTGTCGAAGTGCTTGGTGATGAGTTTTACGCGCGCTCGTGCCCCACTAGTGCACGCTTGGTGGGCACTGCGCCTATGCAACGGGTCTCTGAGGTACGTGATTTGGGGGTTACTGTCACCCCTGAACTATCGTTTCGCGATCATATTACGGGGATCTGTAAAAGCGCGTTAGGAAACTTGGGTTTTGTTCTGAGGCAGACAAGGCACTTCACTAACATCGCAACAGTCAGTCCTGTATGACGCACTTGTTAGGAGTCATTTGGAACATGCTGCTGTCATATAACATACAACTTTACTTACCTCAGGCCATTTTCGATTGTAAACCTTGTATTTGACTTGAAGGTGCAAATAAACAATTTTTTTTTATTTTTTTTTATTTATTATATGGGCTCCGCATGAGGCCAAGTACTCGGTAATGCTGGAACGCGTACAAAACAAGTTCACGCGCCATTTGTACAAGAAACTATATGGGGTATATCCGTTTTACCCGTTGATGTACTCCACTCTATTTGTGCTCGGTATGGTCGGATACAACCAACTGAGGGTGCGACGGGAATTCACGCTTGTGACGTATCTGGTTAGGTTACTTCGTGGAATTGAGCATAACCCGGGAGTACTGCAGCGCCTGTGTATATGTGTACCAGACCGATATGTGTGGAGACAGCGCGGCCCGCCGCTGCTGGCAGTGCCGGCTGCCAGGACCAACCTTCTCGCCAAAGCACCATTGAACCGTGCAGTTCGGGTGATTAACGATCTTCACGGGAAGATCGATGTATTTTCAAGCCATTTGAGTGAATTCGCAAAAATACTATTGTTTGTTTTATGTTATAGTGTAAGTAGTTTTTAAGTTTTTAAATTTTAATTGTAGGATACTTTTAAGACCTCGCTATCGCATTAGGTATCACCTGTAATGATAGTTCTAACTGAGGATTATATGTTTTGTTTATTAAAATCTCCCTTGATTTTAATAAATAAAACATATAATCCTCAGTTGATCGTTGATTGAACAAAATAAATGTAATATATTCAAAACGACCTTAATTGAAAAAAAATGGTTATTTTTGAGATTTTACTTTCATTTCTCCAGGATCCTGGAGACCGGAGACCTGACTTTATGGCAGTGGGACTACCTTGGGGGTACCCTTTCAAACAAAAAAATATTTTTTTAAATCGGTCCATAAATACTCATACGAACGAATTTTTCATAACAGTGCCTGAACTATTTTCATAGCAATTTTTTACATGAAGGTGTAAAAAAATGAACTTAGGAAGTATGCCATATGTTTTTATACATTTTTATAATTTTTTTGAGATGTCACTTTGTAACAGGACGTGGGGCAATTTTGATCCATCTTCTTTGCAACTTTCTCACCAACATACTACTCTGTCAAGAAAGTACCGGGAAAAGATCATTAATACACAAAATGTTAGGTATTCATCCAAATTTAGAAAAATTATTAATATTTAAGTCTACCACACACACAAACCCCAACGGACCAGCTTAACTCCACAGCAACACACACGCACAAACACTCCTTACAATGAACTTTCTGAGCTCATTCAATAAATATGCATGTTAACATCAGAATTATTACGCAATAATAGATATTTTGTAAAATGTGTCAATTCCACTTAAGTACACTGTCCTTCAAGATACAGGTTTTAACTAGTTTGAAGGGCAGGAGTCTTACTCATGGCCATAAGTAACCATCCTTTATTGAAACAACACTGATGTTACCTAGGCTGTGTTTTGAAAAATAAAAATAAATGTGCACAATTTTGCGCCTTCGGAAACGATACACTTACGCCAACTAATAATCCAATCATCAAAACATTTTAAACGCTTTTTCCGGAATTGAGTTCAGTTCTCGCCGCGAATTCTCCTTGTGTAATGTATTCTACCGAATGAAAACGGGTTCCACGAAGTGGTAATTAGATTTTAGGAAAAGAAAGAAGTCGGCTGGAGACATTTATGGTGGGTGAATAAGGTACTTGCTCGATGGTATTTGTTGAGTTTTTTGTCAAAAATTCGTCCACAATGATGGCCTTGTGCGGAGGCACATTATAGTGATGCAAAATCCAAGAATTTTCTTTCAACAACTTTGGCCTTTTTCGTCGAATCTGGTCTCTTAAACGCCGCATAACGTTCAAATAATATTCTTTATTCACCGTTAGACGTTCACGCGCTTAAAGCGCCACTCCGGAGCTTGTTGACTAGTTTGCATGTCAAACTAGTAAACCCACGTCTCGTCTCCAGTAACAATGCGTTTCATGAATGTTGGGTCGGACTTGACTCGTTCTAGCATGTCCTCAGCTACTCTTATGCGATTGAGTTTTTGGAGAAAATTCTGGTCTTTTGGGACTAACCGAGCGGCAACATGTTTCATACCCATGTTATTATTTAAAATGGCACGGATTGACTCGTGAGACGCAGAACGTTTAGCGGCTATCTCTCTCAAACTTGAATGAGGATTTTCAGTCACAATTTCCTACACTTTTGCGTTTGAAAACGTAATGGCCTATCAGAGCGAGGCAAATCTTCCATCACATCTCGACCGCTTTACAACACTTTGTACCACTCATTAGTACGTGTTTTTGTTTTTGTTTCATTGACTCCGAACACGAAATTCCATTGGCGATGCATAATTTAAGACCAATTCTTTGTTCGATGTTTTTGTCCATTATGAAATTCGAAATACACACTGGTTATGATCTAACTAAAAACAGCACTGTGTTTAATGAAACACAAACTACGGGCCAAAATGGAAAACAGTTGTGCCAATCTTACAACAACAAAAATAGAATTCGGAACCATAAACAGATCATCCATTTCCTATACTTTTTTGACGGAATGTACCTACGTCACGGTCAATCATCCGACTGCAAAAGTAAGCATGTAATGGAATCACAATACAATGTTATTGAAGGATTTTTGGACTTTTTCCAATACTTGTACAGGTTCCTTTATCCTGTTTCTTGCCAAATTTCATGATTCTAGGTTAACGGGAAGTACCCTATAGGTCTACATTTATTTGCGAGTATCAAAATATATCGTATAAATGGCAGTATTATTTTATTGCGTTAACGTAGAAGCTTGATTGTTTTGAGCTCCAAAGGACTTGATATTTATTTAAACTTGATACTTCCACGGGCTCCTGGGAAAGAGGGTCTTGGCAGACTGACAGATATACAGACAGAGACGGATGGACCACGAAGTGATCATATAAGGGTTCCGTTTTTTCCTTTGAAGGTACGGAACACTAAAAAATAACAGCAGGATCTGTAGAGCTGCTCTTTTTTCTTTATTTGAAAAAGTGTTTACAAAGTTTCAGAACTTCACATTTTCTAAGATGTCTGTGTATCTTGGAATTTTCTTTTGTTCATAGTTAAAGCTCTAACGCGCACTTTGCAACACTATTAAATTAAACAGAAGTACCTTGTGATAAGATTTTATAATGGGGCGGACGGTACATTAAAAAAACAAATTTCTTAAAAAAAGAAGTGTGTGGCAAAAAGCGAAGACTTTCGAAAATGTAGTAATTTTTCACTTTGTAGTGTTTTTACCACCAACTTTATTTTGTTGGAACTCGGTAGTTTTTTGTTGTTGTAAAAAAGTGTTTTGTTTGCAGGTACCTAATGAGGCAATGCTACCATCTGGTAAACACATAAGTCTTAATTAAGCCGTCCTCTAATTAGTCGGTGGATACGACACAGACGAACCTTAATGTTGGAGACGACATATAAGAAAAATCCCTGTTTATTAAGTGCGTCTTTATTTCAAGGCCTTTTGCCGTAAAGAAGTGAGCCGTTGGCCTCAAATTGTAATTCTTTATAAAATAACTCGCTTTTGCCTGCGGTTTCACCTGCGTGGAGTTCGGAAATAATCCCACAGGAACGTACTATCGAGACAAAAGTACCCTAAGTCCTAGCCCGGTCATGATCTACCGTATGTACCAAATTTCATCGAAATCCGTTTCACTGTTAGAGGCAAGGTATGACGCATACTAGATTATTTTCACATTTAAGATATTAATTATGAAAGTAAAGATAAATGACTAGCTGCTGCTCCCGACTTTGTTTGCATACAACCTACGATTTCTGGTTAGATGTAGAGTCGCCGGTGCGACTCCTGGTTAGATGTGGAGTCGCCGGTCAGGTATTTATAGCTATGTATAACCAATTCGATTGGACTCGAGTCTACCTGCTTGTTCAATTTCCTGAATCTAGCTCCGTAGCATCATCGTAACCTACCTACACAGGCTCATTCCTACCTGTGCTAATAATACCAGTATGTAGGGACAGAATCAGAGGCACTTGCTTCAGCTACGGTTTCAAAGAGCTTTCCTGACATATTTCTAAAGGACGTCATGAAAATCTGATATTTTCACCAGAATTTGTCACTAAGGTATCAAAAAACTCTCTGTATTTGGACACTACGGCCGCATGTGACGGTCACCGCTCTTCTAGGACACTGTAGCTTTATACAAGCGCGCGACGAAAACGTAACGTAAATTCTAAAGGTTTTTAATAGAAAATTCAACTATATTTTAGTATTTTGATTTAAGTTGCACAATCAGTATCACATCTATATATACATAAAAAGTCTTAAAACCTAGCTACACAACATAACATAACTCCTGCAATTCCAGTAGGGTTAGGCACAGGTGTACTCAAAGTACGCCAATATTTCGCCAGTTATGTTTATGTCCCATGTAATAAGGGGCGAGCCTTTTGCCACCAACCGAACACAAATCCAGACTCCGGGATGCTACTGAGAAATTCTAGATAGAAAACCATATAACATTTCGCCCGAACTGGGAATCGAACTCAGGACCTCGTAGCTCTTGCGACCACTAGACCAACGAGGCAGTAAAACTTTGTTAATACTCGTATAATTTGCGAAACGAGTAATTAATATTTGAAAACCGTTCCAATTTAAGTAACGTTTACTCCGCGCGTTCGTGCTACATCCACAGACAGTACGAGGTGAGGGTGCGAAGACACAATTCAAAGTAATTTTGATTGGTATATCATCATCAGCCTTACCTTTTCCCCATTACTTAAAGGACAGTGCGCATGTCCTCAATCTACTTAGATATAAGCTGCTGGGTAACATGGCTTAAAACATGATTTTTTATGAGTTGAGCTGTTGAGCATGAGTTCCTTTTCTAGAACGAAATAATTAACACCAAGGAAGGATGATTGATAATCCATTCGGTTAAATAAGGGATGAAAGTTTGTTCAGAAGTTCGTCATCAATGCCGCTGCGAAACCTCATATAGGAAGGACTTGTACATAAATATATATCAGTGATTACCTTGGTGCGCACGAGAAACACAATCAGCCAGCAAGCAATCGATCGAGACATTGTGATGAGATAGAGACAATTTTACGGAGCTAATCTGGTTATGACAATCATTCACGGTTGGTTTGCTATTCATTCGTTCTTGTTAAGGTGGAGTTAATTTAGTTATTGTATCGCCGTCAAAGCCAGAAATAATAAAGGAACCAGCCACACAGGAGTTTGACCGGTTCTTATATAGTCAGTACGATCAGTTATAATTAGAGAACGGTTTTTTATGCATATTTACCTAAATTTAATTCTTCGCTATGAAACTGTAGAAGCGGGTCTTAAATAAAAAAAAATGTGCAAAAAAACCGGGATGGCAAAAACACCGGAAATGCATCCAATCGGGTGTATAGTATGGAAGAGAATTTAAAAAAAAAACCTGGTATTCTCTACAATATTAGGTAGGTAGATATGCATCCGATTCTATAGTCAGAAAAGAACAAAATTTGTTAATTCGGGAACCGCGGGATATTTTATTTTCGATACAAAAGCGCATTCCATGTTAGCCGACATTTCAACATAAGTTGAATATGCATGTAAATATCTGTTCTCAACTTACATTATACGGAATCAAATATAATTGTATTAACTGCTTGTTACAGGTTGAACTGATCTTGTGAAATCTGCTGGGTGCGAGAAGAATATGTGGCGACTTGGGACAAGCCTATGTTCAGCAGAGAACATATTGCGGCAGAATGATACGATAGATTAGCATCTAGTTACAAAATAAAGGGACGGTTTACACATTAAGAAAATCATATCTTAAAACTATAATCTATCAGGAGCAGAAAATCTCAAACGGCGCAAATATTAGGAGCTATAAATATTAAAATTGTTTGGGGTTGAAAATAATAACCATTATTAGCCTATAACGTTCCCACTGCTGGGACACAGGCCTCCTCTTTATGAGAGGGAGGGAGCCGTAATCCACCACGCGGGCCCAGTACGGGTTGGTAGATGTCACATGTCGTGCCGGTTTCGTCACGACGATGTTTTCCTTCACCATTTTGAGTGCATTGGTGATGAAACAACTTACACAAAGTAATGCGCCTGTCCGGGTTCGAACCTATGACCTACGAACCTCCGACACGTAAGTCGGAGCCGTTGCTACTGGGCCACCATTGCTCTCGGTTCTAGGGTAGGGTGGTGCACTAGGAGTCCGAGTGCTCATGGATTATTTCGGGACACCGACAAGCTGTTGGTCGACTCATCACATGACCAGCGGGCTGACCTGGGAACTTTTCCCATTGACAGCGATGCGGACGAATTTTGTTGATGCCCAATGAGCTCTTCCTGTTTTTCTAAAATTATGTGTATATAAATTAGGTGTTAGCTTGTATATTGTAATAAAGATTTATAACCAAGACAGTCTTTGTTATCATAACATTATAACCAACGTTATCTGCGATTGTTTTCTTCTTCCTGGAAAGCACGTTTTAGCTTAAATATTCTGAACTTTATAAGTCACGAACCCTTGTAAAGAACGCTGAATCGTTTTCCGCAACATCTTAAAGTTAAATGAATCGTAACGTAACTTGGGAAGCACAATATTTTGTGGAAAATTTATTGAATAATTTAAAACTTTGCGAGCTTCTTAGAATTTCAGTCTTGAATTGAAGTCCATCAAATGGATGTAATCAAGTTGATCCTTATAACTATTTCATCTAATTTGTTAGGGTCCAGTCCTGTTAGTCCATACTAACCAAAGTATTACTTGGTAGTCAGGTCAGGTCAGTTAATTTTGACCTTGCCAAATCCGTGGTTCCTTTGGTCAACAAAATTACAGTTTATGTAGGCAATTTTGTTCAAGGAAGTTATCAAATGAATGTGAATTAATTCATTAGTCAGTTCATTTCTCTTATCGTATTAATGCACTTTTAAGCCTGAATTCTGCATAAGCGACTGTGCTCTACTTCAATTGTTAAGGTATTTACTGTAAATGTGCCTCTTTAATAAAAAAAAATCTAACTAGGTAGCTATTTGATACCTATTGCGTATCTCTTAAAATTCTACCTACTTGTGTGGTATATTCCATCAAATGCCAGAGAAGACGTTTTCTTTTCAAAGCAACACACAATCTAACGTTTATATAACAATGTCTGTATTCTAGTTTTCGAGAAAATAGTTCGGTTTGACTTTGACAAAGTAACTCCGACTCATCTCGCCCCTCGGACCAAAGAGCTGCATTCACAAGTCCTACAATCGCATCTGATGGTGAACTCCGTATATTATGTAGGTAATTTAGGTAGTTATGAATGGCGGCAGCCGGCAGACAAATTGTAGAGTATCTAATGATGTAATCTAGGTATATTTCAGAATCAGAATCAGAATATTTATTTGCAAAACATAGGTATTTACATAAAGGTGTTAGGTTAACATATAAAACGGTTTTCTTGGGGATCACGCTCGACTCAAGGCTGCAATGGGGTCCCCATTTAACATCTCTTGCAGGACGGCTAAGTTCAGCAGCATATGCTGTCAGAAAAATCCGTCAGTTTACTAATGTGGATACCGCGAGGCTAGTCTATTTCAGTTACTCTCATAGTATCATATCTTACGGGGACGCGCTGCAGACATCGAGTCTATTTTTATTCTGCAAAAAAGAGCCATTAGAGCAATATATGGCCTCCACAGGCGCGATTATTTAAGGGAACTGTTTAAAGATATTAACATCATGACCGTACCTTGTCAATATATAAATGAAAACATCATGTACGTAAGGAAAAACTTAAATCTTTTCAGTAAATGAGGTGAAAGACACAACTATGGGACTAGAAATAGGGACCAATTGGCTCAACTGGGTTTCAGGCTGGCTAATGTAGATTCATCCTTCATGGGGTACTGTTTAAAATGTTATAATAAAATACCTCCCCACATACTCCAACTGAATGAAACGATGTTCAAAACTTGTATCAAACGCACACTATGCAGCCAAGCATATTATAAGTTGGAGGATTACATCTCTGACAAAAATGCTTGGCTCAACGCTGGTTCTGCTCCACAAGGGTGCCTAAACAATTGATTAGCATTCGGAAATATTGTTGGAGCTGCTGAAGATTGTAAAAACTATCTTTGCACTGTATAAATTCAATCTTTTAGAATTGTATAATTGCAAAGCACACGTGTGAGCACTATGTAGTACCTACTATAAAGCTACCCTATACTGGGCACGTCTGTCATTGACTTGAATGTGCCCTGGCGGCTGAGAGTATGTCACGCTCACTCAAATGTCTCGCTAGTGGTGGCGTGTGTGTTGGATCATTAAGTTCCCTTCAAAATGGTTGAGCTGAATGGTGCTGATCCATACGTCATGTTCGTGAACGGGCGCCGTCAGTGGGGACTGGTCATCTCTTGGCAGCCACGGCTTATTTTTATTTTTACTTCCGATTTTTTATGTTTTTATTACGGGTCTTTCTACATCGTTCTCACATGTATAATTTCAACAAGACTGATGTAACAATTTTTTCTGTATCCATATTATTTAAAAGAGTGTCCATGGAGTTTCTTGCCCGTTCTTCTCCATAGGTACCTACTTCGCTTTGGAATGGGTAACTAGCTTCATATTTCTGACTGACCGACCCCTTGACAATTCAAAAGTGCCTATAATTGGTTTATTTGAAATAAATGCTTTGTTTGTTTGAGTTTGATATTTGACAGCTATGTTTTGCCGTGAAGGCGTACAAATATTAAGTACAATGTTATTAAAAACTAAAATCCCTAAAAACTAAATAAAACAAACAATGAAACAAGACAAAAAAAAACTGGAACAGTATACTAACATTTTCCAATTAATACCGAGGTGAGAACTTTCCGTGATACACTATTAGAATTGTCTGTGTATTAACTTTTTTTTGACAGCTGCATAAGCAGATTTATTTAATTTCAGACAAATTTCTTCGACATGCGGTTCCCATGCTCCCAAATTTAGACATGTTTGTATATTCTTATTTGTCCTTTTCATATGTTACGTGAACTAGAGGTTTGCACGTTACTTTACACGCATTACTTTTGTTTTGTTTAAATTAATTACTTAATGCTTTTAGGCCAGTTAATAATATTAATTATTTTTTGATTTTACTTTATTAGATTATTTTATATTTTGTAAATGTGAGAACGTCGTAGGCCCTGTGGATTATAAATTATAGACAATTGTCTATTTGTTTAACATATGGTACCTGTTGACAGGCCTACACTGTCCTCCCATACCTGTTAATCACTGTAATTGGAAAACATTGTAAAAGACATATTTTTAAAAGAGTAACCATGGAGTTTCTTGCCGGCTCTTCTCCATGGGAAACGACCAATTGGAACCGTGCACCTAGAATCTGACGTTTCATAAGTGCCCATGTAGGTCTATGTGAAATAAAATATTTTGATTTTGATTTTGATTTTAATACTTTTATTAACACAGTCACTTATATTATTTTCGTTATAGACTGGATTAGTACACTTTACAACAGCTGCAAAAATAACCATATTTTGAGATATGACTAGCGGGTTACTCGTACTAGTGGGTGGACTAGTAGTTCTTCTGGATTATTTGCGTCAGAGCAAATGATAGTCACTGAACTAAGTGTATATGTCCTAGTAACATTTATATTAAATGAACGTTGTTGCCAGTGTAGACACAGCCACAAACCTGACAGTATAATGTTCCAAAGTTATCTGATCAAAATGTAAACAAACTCTGTTCAGGTAAAATTATTACGCAATCACTCACGTCAGTGAATATGTAACGCATTAGTAAGTGACTATTTCCAACGATTGTCGTTAAAAAAAACGTTATTAAATTGTATTTAAGGTGATAAAATTCAAAACAAACACATATGAAAAACATTTCTGTGATTTAAAATTAGAATTTTGGATTAAATGATTCAAATCCATCTGATTCCATCTGACGAATGATGTCGACCAATATTTAAAGAGCTTGGTTTGCTACCGTTACCTTCATTATATGTTTATGAAGCATGCGTGTTCGTTCAAAAACACAAGGAACTATTCAAAAGAGCAGAGGAAGTAAGCTCTCGAAGTCGGCGTGACCAATACAGACTTGTGCTGGATGTGCTGCCTCGATCAGCGAAATATAATAAAAACTCTCTGGCTATGTGTGTACGTCTCTATAATAAATTACCAAAAATGTTAAAAAATTAAAATTGTAAATTATTTAAAATCCAATTATATAAGTGGCTCAATTTTAACAATTTCTATTGCATTAATGATTTTTTGTTTTTTAATACGAATTCTATGTAATGTAATGTAATATATTTCAATGTCATAACGTATCTTTATTAAGTAAGTTTGCATGCTTTAGTACAAAGCAAAACATGTTCGATCTAAAAAAAAAAAATGTTTAACACCTTGTATACCATGTTTTAAGCAAATAAAAAATCTTATCTTATCTTATCTTATCTTATCTTATCTTAAATAACTATATCACAGCAATCAATTTGTAAGTGACACTTTAAATTGGCGTCTGATTTACAGGTACAAGTACTCGTATATTCACATTTGAATCAGATACATTTGGAACACCACCTTCCTATTTTAAAAATATGAAAAAGGATCACAAAACGTGCCAATACAAACATTTACTGACGCCTTTAAATTGATGGATATATCAATCAGACTTACCTCTGTTACGGTATTTTTATCTCATGAAGTGACGTTTGCCTGAACTGTATTAACAAAGTGTGCAACCACATTATGAATGTGGAAGACGAGAAGTGTCAACACTTAACACACACTTCCGACTTGGTCATTTTCAGGGACGGTACAGTCCGCGAGGCCTAAGCTGAGCTTTGCATTTGTGTGAGTGCAGAAATAGATAGTGTAGGTATGACGTCGGCCTAGAGCGCGATTGGTTTAAACCGGTTTATACAGTCGGCCTGATTCGCTGTGCGTCCCTCTATAGGCTTAGGCCTCGCGGACTGTACCGACTACCGAGAGCTCCTGCGCTTACACACATTCACAGAATTTTTGTACATTTGGTAACCACAAATATAGTGCTCGTCGCTTCGTGAGATAATAATACTATACGTGGCCATACGACTATCACTTACAATGCCACATATGTAGAAAATCAGCCCCTATTCGCCTCTCTATGGTTCCGGTCCTATCCGTACTGCCGAATATAACAAGATACGAGATAAAACCAGACACAACATTGTCGCCGTGTGTCCTCCGGGATTCCGTGGTGTTTGCCTAATCCCACCGAATTGCAGGCGTCATCCCGGCGACGGATAAACAGATGTCTCTGTATAAAACAAACGGTGAGACAGGTAGCAAAATAGAAGGATTATTTTAAACTACTCCACTTGTAATACAAAATCTAAGGTGGATTTCTATTTGTATAGACGTTAGTTCTGTGGCTCAGGGGTAACACACCGCCGACTCACCCGGTCGCCCCGGGTCGTTAAGCCGTTGGTCCTACGCCTGATCTTTCTCCGGTCGTGTTAGATTAGATGCCGTCTCATCGGACACTCCGGTTAATTATTTAAACTGACTAGTAAGATAATAGATCTTACCCCTTCAAATAACCAATTATTATTTGAGAACAATAATAAGGTATATTCTGGCAATACAACTCATAGTAATAAAAAACCAAAGTGAGTGCAACATACTTTGGATTTTTATTGCTATGAGTAAAATAAATAAATTATTTAATCAAAACATCCAAGGTTGCGCTTCCAAATTATTGGAAATAGAATTGTTTCTAGAAAATACTAAGTTAAATATCATTTGTTTAACAGAACATTGGTTAAAAGTAATGTCAATTAATTATGCAAATTATTGTGTAGTTGAAATTGAATGTTGAATGTCAGTTGAAAACGTAGGATACGTGGATTAATATTAGTTAAAAATTCAATTAAATCGAAAGAACGAAAAGTCATTATTGGACTGTCTGTTGAACACGCCATTGTATTGTCCTGTGTTGAGCTTGATCAGCATGTCATAGTGTGCGACAGACCTCCAAGTTACCAGAATCTATCTGTGTAATGGAAGATGAGTTAAAGAAACATAGTACTAGTGATCATTTCAGCTGAAAGACGTCCACTGCTGGACATATGCCTCCCCCAAGAATCGCCACTTCGAACGGTTCTGGCCTTCCAATGCTACGTCTTCCGGTATGCGGTCGAAACTCCAGAACCTTTCGGCCTCATCGCCATCTGTTCTGTGAGCAATGGCAATTCTTCGGGTTATGTCGGTCACTTTGGTTCTCCTGCGGATCTCTTCGTTTCTGATTCGATCATTTAGGGAAACTCCAAGCATTGCCCTCTCCATTGCCCTTTGGGTGACTTCAAGCTTTCTGATAAGGCCCATTGTGAGCGACCACATTTCAGTGCATTAGGCCATCACTGGCAACACGCACCGAACGCTGCCCAGCCGAGTTGGATTCGACGATTGACCTATTTCTCGAAGTTGAAGACTTCAATTCAAGCCTTCTATATTAACTTCAGTGTCGCGTGAACCGTGATTAGTGTTTTTTTTATATATTACTACATCTATTTTATATTTCATCATTTAATCTGTTCCAAGTCTATCTTCTTTTAGAGTGCACTAATTCCGTTACACTATTCAACACCAGTTCATGAAAATACTGTCCACAATAACTCCAGACTCCGGGCTGTTACTAAAAATTCTAGAAAGAAAAACCCAATAAAACTTTGCCCGACCTGGGAATCAAAACCAGAACCTCATGCTCAGCAGTTGCTCTTGAGACCACTAGACTAACGAGGCAGTCCAACGTCGTTAAATGTTAGAACAAAATACCTTGTGATAAATGAAAATAATTGCAATTTAATTAAAGAAAAATTTAAAATTCATGTTAAAAGGTATACTTTGTAAACAAGCATTATATTAGAAATTAGGGGATTATATCTTAGATAAGAATGCCTGGAAACATGCTGGTCTTGCTCCCTTCGACAATCTAGAGGCTAGACAAAATCAAATTGGTTGCTTCTTAAATTGCATATTTTTTAATTTTTAAGACATTGTTTCTGTCATTACTTTAACTAACACATAAAATTATTCATTGTTAATTTTATGGAAATCATCTACTTTTAAAATATTTGTAAATAAGTGAAGACCTCCATCTATCACATAATTAATGTACCAGCCATTGCTTTTTAATTAATTATTTTTACCTATTGTGGCATGGTAATGTTATTCTAGGTGCATCGTATTCACATTTAAATAATTAATGTACAGGTACTTACTAATATTGTAAAACATTTGAAAAGAGTAATGGTGGAGTTTCTAGCCCCTTCTTCTCCATATGAAACGGTATGGAGAAGAAGGGGCTAGAAACTCCTACCTTTTGGAAGGGGCAACTAGTTTTTTTTTAATGTTGACGTTCAAAAGTGCCATATAAGTGCCTATTTGAAATAAATAATTTGACTTTGACTTCGGACTATGAGGGAGAGGGTAGAGAGAGTGTATTTGTGTCTGCGCTCACAATTGGTCACTACAATATCTCCCGCACCGAAGGCAAGTTTCCGTTGGGAGTGGCTGCCCTGACCCAAATACTATCTGGAGGACTACAGTGATAAATAAATAAATAAAATAAAAATGTTACTTAGCACGTACGTAGATCTCGGCCTAAGTCGACAGACGTTGTGTGTGTGTTTTAACTTATTGGGCAGTAAGCTGTAAGAACCTAAAAACCCTAATAAAGATATGATTGATATAAAATTGAACTCTAAACCAAAACATGAGTGTTTCACAGTTACAAAGTTTGCTTCCATTATAAACTATTTTAATAATAAGCAGAACAATAGAAAGGCAATTTCTCAAAAGCAACCACTTCGATACCTCAAATTGCTTTAGTATTATGAGCCATTTACATGAAATTAATTCTATACAGCTGTTGTTCTATCCTAACACTATAACCATTCCAATATTTGTTTGACTATAATGGACGTTATTGTCTATGAGTTAAGCTATTTATATGACTATGCTTACAAATTTATTACAAATTAAAGGATTCCACACAATGTTACGTGGGCTTATTTTATTGTCGTTACTAGTAAAATTCTGGTTTTATAAAACTTGGCTTTTGACTCCGTTTTATACAGCAATGAATAAGGATATGTAGGAAATCTTCGCGTAAAACTCAGTTGATAGGTTTGAGCTACACTTGAACATTTTCGTACTATTTAAGCCCTACATCCAACTTTATACTGATTTTGTTCCGTACGCAAAATACGCGCATTGACGTGGAGTTGCGGACACCAGCCCGTATTACCTATTACCTACTGATTTTGTTATTTTTGTGTTTTGTTCGAAAGGTGACTTAATCAAGGGTGTTTTATCCTAAGATTTATGAAAATCTGGTTTGTTTGAAGATTATCAGCTCTTTTATAGTTGATGAAGGGATGTGAGCATCTTCCACAGGTCTGATCGAGTCAGAATTTGGTATTCTATTACATCAATTATATTAGAATTAGAAGCACATAGTAACCTTGAACTGATGCTGCAGCTTCACCTGGAATTCGTAGGATACCCAACTCCCTCACCAACATATACTCGTAGCAGAAGTGTCGTGTGTCGGCTCATTGGAATGGTCTCAATGTATAGATTATAGATAAATGGTGATGAGGGTCTGGTGACGAAGTAGCATAGAGAAATAAGGACAAATTAGTAACTAGCTTCACTGTGGGAAACATACGTTAATATACGTTTAAGCGAGACATGTGTCAATCGTGGCGTGTCTGTTATTAGTATAGTAAGTTAAAAAGCAGAAAATAAAAGTTACATTTTATATTTAAAAAACTCCCGACGCAAATAAAATTCTCTAAAAAGCAAAAATAATAATATGTATTGGGTATTTCTTTGAATAAAACATTTCAAATAAATTTAAATAACATTTTAATCAAAGCATCGTTGCCTCGGGGGATGGCTAATGAAAACGCAAAAGTGACGAGGCCCAGAAATAATGAATGTATAATAATGAATGTATAATAATGAATGTATAATAATGTATCTGTCAATTTCCTATTTACATTCGATTTTATTTATGTCGGGGTTTTTTTTAATACTTAATTATTAATGTTTCAAAAAGTAAGGTGTTATTCAACTGTTGCAGCTGACCGTACGTTCTATGATCACCAACTGCTTTATTTTTATCCTTTTTCTAATAGTGAGGACTCGTTGGTCTCGTAAGAACAGTTAATGGTGGATAAAGAACAGGGTGTAAAGTTAGCCCATACCTCCATAGAAAAAAGAGAATCCTCCGGCCTGTCGGCTGTCCTGTTTGGTGGGAAACTCCCCGACGGTTTAGTCGGGACGTTGTATACCGTTGTCTCGTAAGTCGACGTCAAGCCGGAGTTGGGTGATAGTTCAGGTCGTAATAGTTAACAGTCAGGTAAAGTGTGGGTTTTCTATCAGCAATTTCTCAGTAGCAGCCTGGATTTCTTGACCCAATTAAAAGTAAAGGGTTGGGTTATTTGAGGATTGCACAAGCACTAATTGCTTGAAAATTTTCTCTTTTCGAATCTTTTGAATTCTTCAAATAAAATTGTGGTAGTTATTTATTTTAGAATTTATTCAGTTGATTTTATTATGATTATTATAGCTTACATAGTAACTTTAATTATAAATAGTTTTTATAATGATAATTACAAAACATTTTTATTAGGTATTATATTATTTACAATGTATTTAAATTTAACATTATCTCGTTTACAGTATATTTATCTTATGAGATAATGAAAATGTTTTTTTTTTCTTTAATGTTATTTTTTAACACACAATAAGATTAGGTCCTTAATTTGAACAAAGCTCTCCATTTTTTTTCGGTTTGGTCTATAATAGCATCATTGGCCCTGAAACGATTGGGCACTAAATATGCACAAAAACTTAACGTTATCGATAGGCTCGTACACAATGGCGTGACGCGACAGCGCGACACAAAGGCATCGCGTGTGCCGTGTGCCTTTGTGTAGCGCTGTCGCGGCGTGCCTTAATCTTACGAATGCACACTAAACAAAACATATATTTTCAGAAATAAAGGAATTTAACGACTAAGGCCCGATTTACAGAACCTCACTAAACACTCAAGCACTATTATTAATTTATTATAAAATTAGTTTTAACCAATCGAATTGCTTTAAACTAGGTACAAGTAGTGCTTGAGTCTTGAGTGAGGTTTAGTATTACTGACTAAATGTATAAGTAAATTAAATATATATTCTCATATACCTATCGGTCGACACATTAATGGCTTGTTCAATAGTGACCGCGTTGATATGTACATAATAACACCCAAGTGAAATTTTCGTTCATATTCAATTAATTACATCACTTCTTAGAGAATACATAGTCCTATACTCCCCTATACTTCCCTTCATCACATAACCATGAGCAATCACAGAAACGTATGAAACATCGATCCATCGGTGGGGGGGGGGGGGGGGGGGGGTGGTCTGTTTTTATGCTTTCACGGTTGCACAACGACATGCTTTGCTTTGCTTTGCTTGGTAGTATTGCATCTATACTACCAAGCAAAGCCTACCATGCCGCCTCCTTCAGAGGAGGTAAGGTGGCGGGGTCGAGGGGAGAGCGCTACAGTCGTGTAGATCCTCAAGGCAAATCTGGAGTATGCACCTTCCCGAGGTTGCCACCCCGTTTCGTCCACACTAAAGACAGCTGATGGCGAGTAGGAGTAAGCAGTTACCTGCGCTAGGACCTGCGCAGTTGAGCGCCGTGAGCGGGGATGAAGGAGTCCTGGGGGGTTGAGCCGAGCGGCTCTGGTTTGTAATGTGCCCGTAAGGCAACACGCCCCCTTTGGTCTGGATTTCAAGCGAAACGGTGGCCCTACCCATTAGCCAGGGGTAGGGAAATGGTCATAGTGTCCCGTCAGAGGGCCACAGGCGAGGTGCGTTAGGTCCGCTGAGGTCGTCCTCGGATGGCCGAAGCGGTAGGTAAAGGTCATGCTGACGGTGTAAGTGAGGGTTGATCAGTTCGTGGGGGGTGGCCCTTAGGACCCCCTATGCCAGCCCGATCGAGCGCCCGATGTCGCACTGTAAGCCAACCTTGCGCCCCTATATCTCTCTGATAGTCCTAACGTTCGAGCTTTTTTACAGTGAGACGTTCCCAGTTGCGGGCTCCATGGAGGGTGGGAGCCAGAGAGACGAATTTCAAAAGAAATTTTTAATATGGACAAAACATGCCAATTAAAAAACAAAACAGCGGAGTGGAGGCAAAAGCCAATGAGACTCCAAAGGGAGGTGCTTGCACTTCCCTCGCCCCTGGTGGCCATGCGGCTAGCGCCGTTGGTACCAGCGCGGGCGTCGGTCCGGCTGTGGCGAAAACCGCAGCTAAGACCAAAAAACAAAAGTCCTAACCTAAACAAAGGACGTCGGCGCTGATTGGGACCAGTACTGACCCTTCTAATACAGCGGCGAAGACGGCGACGATTAATACCACTGCCGGTCTGACCCTCTCCACACAGACCCCGGCGCTGGGCAATACTGGCACCGGGTCTCTCACTAAACCTCCTCCACCTCCTTCTAGCCTCCCCTTACCAGAAAGCCGTCAACGTTCAAACGGAGACGGCTAGGTGCACTGAGGACGCGTTTTCACGCGCCTGGGAAGTGCAGAAACGCAAGGGCAAGGGTAAAGCCAATAAACAAGCCCGTTGCCCTTGCACTGACTCTTCAGGTCCACCGGCTGCCTCATTACAAGGCGACCAGAGGGACAGGATCACGAGGAAGGAGCGCCGCCAAACACGATTGAAGCAAAACTCAACGCCAGCCGCTATTATACTATAGGGTATGCAGACGACATCGCAATCCTTGTGTCGGGGAAGGTGACGGGTACGATCTGCAACCTCACCCAGCAAGCACTACGTATCGTAGAAAATTGGTGCAGGGAATATGATCTATCAGTGAACCCCACCAAAACTGAACTTGTCATGTTTACCCAAAAACGAGCACTAGGCCCTTTCCGCCTACCAAAACTGTTCAATACAGAACTTCAGTTGGCCAACGAGGTCAAGTACCTGGGGGTCATTCTAGACAGTAAGTTAAACTGGAGTAGTCATTTGGACAACAAACTAAACAGTGCCTGCATAACCTTCTGGCAGTGCAAGAAAATGATAGGTAAAAAGTGGGGACTATCCCCTAAAATTATACTATGGCTGTACACCACAGTGATCCGCCCCATGATCACATATGGAGCCGCGGTCTGGTGGCCCCGAACCAGACTGGCTACAGCCTCAAACAAACTACAACGCATGCAACGACTAGCCTGCTCGGCGGCTACGGGCTGCATGAGGACCACTCCGACTGCAGCGGTTGAAGCCATGCTGGAACTGCCACCGTTCCACCTGTTCATACAGCAGGAAGCCACACTGGCGGCGGTGCGTCTTAAGACACTAGATCTCTGGGGTAAGAGAGACACACCACACACCGCGCTACTTGAGGGACTCAACAAGGAGTTCCCCATTACGAGAGCCATCAATGATCGGGTACAAAAACAATTTATGTTTGATAAAAAATACAAGATCCAGCTTCACGAGGATTGGAGTTGCGAGGGTTTGTGCCCTGCAGAGCTGCGCATTTTTACAGACGGATCCAAAACAGGTAATGGCACAGGTGCTGGAGTCTTCTCGGAGGACCTCAACATACGTATAGCCACACCATTGGGGGTCCATAACACAGTGTTCCAGGCCGAATGCATGGGTATTTCTCTGGCTGCTTCCGCCATCATGGCCAGGGAAGTTAAGGACCACTCGATCCGTATACTCTCAGACAGCATGGCTGTTCTGCAAGCGCTAAACAGCTACACAGTTGATTCTGGGCTAATTTACGAGTGTCACCAGCGCCTTAACCAGGTGGGTAGACTCAATAAAATCACCATTCAGTGGATCAAAGGACACAGCGGTTCGCTAGGCAACGATGCAGCCGACGAACTTGCCAGAAGGGGGTCGAGTGAGACGGCAGTGGGACCTGAACCCATCGTGCCACTCCCCTTCGTATATTTGCGCACTCTGGTAAGGAAACGCACCAGGGAGCAACATCACAAACAATGGTTGGAACAAGGTGAGTGCAGGCAGGCTAGGGAAGCACTCCCTGCAATTGATAGCCGCCTCACGAAACAGGTTCTCCGACTAACTAAACAACAGCTGCGCATAGTTACGGCAGCCTTAACTGGCTACGGGGCATTTAATAAACACCTCTTTGTCATAGGAGTCACAGACAGTCCGCTGTGCAGGGCCTGCATGGAGGAGGACGAGACAGCAGCTCATTTGCTTCTAAACTGCCCTGTGGTCGACACATACAGGGCAAAGCACTTCGGTAACCCAGGTACCCTACGCGAGGCTGTCAGTAACATAAAGGCGTTGCTGGCCTTCCCCGAGGAGCTGGGGTAGATCGAATAATCGATTTTCCCACCGTACGCAAAATACGCGCAATGACGTGGAGTTGCGGACACCAGCCCGTGTTACCTATTACCTAACATCGATCCACACCACCATACTATATTCTTGGGCGTCATTCCCTTTAGAACCTCTTAAAATGGAACGGTATGTGGAAGTATGTAAGAATTGATAATCGGTCCATTTCATTAAACAAATGGAGTCGATTCTGCCATTTCTCGATACTTGGTATTGAGTAATAGTACTCGTATTTTATTAATCAAACATGCACAGCTTAAGAGCGACACAAAAAGCGTTTGTCATGAATAAGTATTAAACTTTAGATAAAAACAATTAAATTAGCTTTATCATTCTTACTTTAAGTTCTTAACCAATGCATGTTTATTATAGTTATCAATCATAACAGCTGACTGACATCATATTTTTTCTTGCAGCATATTTTTTCAAAGACTTTATTAGGCAATCAGAAAACGATTCATAATTATTGGAGTATTATTTTAATCACATTCATACTAATCTACAATCATTTTATCACAATATCCTCTGAAAAAAGTCCGGTTTCCACCCCTATAGCGTTTCTTAAGTTACATCACCATCTATCTTAAAATCATTATACATCAACTGATTATGGTTATTATTACACAACGTCGACGTCACGCTGTTCCTATCATTGATTAGGATGCTGTTCATCTTCTTTGGGGTCTCCTGTCTCCATTTCTCACTGCAAAGACTGGTGGTCTCCGTTCCATAGTAGCTGCATCTCCTGCTCTTCCTATTGAGACGGTTCCTCTTGTCCTGAACCTCGGAGCGGATCCGGACGAGGTGAGTCCCGTCCGAGGTATGGTTGACCATGGTCTCCCGAATGCTGGACAGTTCGCGGCACCTGCTCTTCTTCCTTCCGACCTGCCCGCAGCAGAGGGTTTCTGTGAAGGCGATGCGGTATCTGTGGGAGATATAAACAAGCCATTAAAGAACTAGCCGAGCTCACAAAGCTACAAAGATAAAATTTGCAAGACTTTAAAACTTTAGTTGATATTTTATATAAAGTAATTGATTCCGTGCGCGTGGCACTATTAAGAAGCTCTGGACCGCGGCTATGCACTGACTTTTATGCATGAAGTATGGTTCGTTATTATTTTTCCATAGAATTCATCCTCTATGTAAGCTTTGTCTATTAGGGAAGCACCTAATTATAATACAGTATTTAACGTGCATACTACGTAAGATCACATTTTCGGACTATGACCCCATTACCCGGAACTGACACCCAGATACGTTGTAATCAGGTTACACGCGGCGTATCTGTGACTTAATAGACTCCACACACACATAACACACCCATTACGTAACGTGTTCTAGATTTATAGCATGTTACGAAAACGAAAACAGACGTCCACCTCTCTAAAGGCAAATAGCGAATTCTTCGTAGCAGGTCGTCGCCTCGGGTCCTCCCCTAGATACGAGTAGCTGGGGGTCTCACCAGGCGGAGACAGACCGCCGAGACCACCGTATAGCATCCGCAGACGGGGCATAGCCCCTCGGTTTCGCACGCCACGCCCTCTTACGGGACGTCGCCATTACAACGGTGATCACTTTTAGATCCTTGACAGTTGTTACAGGTGGTCAGAAGCCCAAATGTCCGAAAAGTGTTATCGTATTACCGCCGGATGGGGGAGGAGCCTGTTTTTATGCTTTCACGGTTGCACAACGACATGCTTTGCTTTGCTTTGCTTGGTAGTATAGATGCAGGCCTACCATGCCGCCTCCTTCAGAGGAGGTAATGTGGCGGGGCCTTGAGGGAGAGCGCTACAGTCGTGTAGATCCTCAAGGCAGGTCTGGAGGATGCACCTTCCCGAGGTTGCCACCCCGTTTCTTGGTCTAATTCCTTAAGAAATAGACGTAACAAAAACCTCCAGGCGCCATCACATCACATCCTTTCCCAAAAGTCCCTTAACCCCTATCTGTTCCTTCATATTCCCCCCCCGCCCCAAATCTCATCCTTCCCCCACCCCATCCTACCTAAATCCCTACTCCCTAAACTTCCATCTCCACAATTCCAACTCCTAACTGCGACCCCCTGTAACTGGGTGGTGGCGGGCTCATCCGTCACTAAAGACAGCTGATGGCGAATAGGAGTAAGCAGTTACCTGCGCTAGGACCTGCGCAGTTGAGCGCCGTGAGCGGGGATGAAGGAGTCCGGGGGGGTTGAGCCGAGCGGCTCTGGTTTGTAATGTGCTCCTATATCTCTCTGGTAGTCCTAACCTTCGAGCTTTTTTTACAGTGAGACGTTCCCAGTTGCTGGCTCCATGGAGGGTGGGAGCCAGAGAGACGAAATATCGACAAAACAGGCCAATTAAAAAACCAACACAGTGGAGTGAAGGCGAAAGCCAATGAGACTCCAAAGGGAGGTGCTTGCACTTCCCTCGCCCCTGGTGGCCATGCGGCTAGCGCCGTTGGTACCAGCGCGGGCGTCGGTCCGGCTGTGGCGAAAACCGCAGCTAAGACCAAAAAACAAAAGTCCCAACCTAAACAAAGGACGTCGGCGCTGATTGGGACCAGTACCGACCCTTCTAATACAGCGGCGAAGACGGCGACGATTAATACCACTGCCGGTCTGACCCTCTCCACACAGACCCCGGCGCTAGGTAATACTGGCACCGGGTCTCCTACTAAACCTCCTCCACCTCCTGTGGCTCTTCTAGCCTCCCCTCACCAGAAGGCCGTCAACGGTCAAACGGAGACGGCCAGGTGCACTGAGGACGCGTTTTCACGCGCCTGGCAAGTGCAGAAACGCAAGGGCAAGGGTAAAGCCAATAAACAAGCCCGTTGCCATTGCACTGAACCTTCAGGTCCACCGGCTGCCTCATTACAAGGCGACCAGAGGAACAGGATCACGAGGAAGGAGCGCCGCCAAACACGATGGAAGCAAGGTAAAAGCTCCCGTAACAAACAGGCTACTGCCGCCAGGTCCGTCAAACCGACCAGCGGCCACCTAAACTTCTACGCCGGGAAGCGGTCACAGGCAGAGACCGGCACTAGCCGACCAGCGCCCAGTCAATCGCCAACCGGCGTCCTAGAGGGAGCTGAAGGTACCACCAAAACACAGCGACCTGGTTGGAAGGATCAGGCCGCGGCCAAGCGAGCTCTCAACGAGACCTTAACACCTCGGGGAGAGCATAAGCGGCCGCGCCTTGATCAATCACAACGAGTCGCACAACGAAGCTACGCCCAAGCTGCCAGCGCTGCCCTTGACGTCGCGATCACCTGCGACCGCACGGGGATCCTCAGCAAGGACGTATCGGACCAGGTACTCGCTGCTATCCAGAAGCAGAATATACTCGAGGCCTGCTCCCACAAGCAAGATACTTCAGGGCCGACCTTCAACGCCAAGCCGCTGTTCGCCGGGGGTGTTTTAAAACTGTGGTGCGGCAACGACCACACCTTAGCCTGGCTAAGGAAGACTGTCTCCGACCTTTCTCTCCCAACTAGCATCTCGCTAGTTGTCAAGAGCCAGTCGGAGATTATGAAGCGAGCGCGACGTGGAGTCGTGATCCCAGACGAGCAGGGGGTCTTCGGAGAGCCGACCGATATTGGGCGCGCTCTCAGCTACCAGAACCCCTGGGTCGACATAAAGAGGTGGGTACTCCTGCATGCCGACAAACAGGCTGCGGCATGGTTCGTGGTGGCCGGTGTCCCTGTGGACCAAATCCCGACCCTGATGAAAGCCGGTCGCCATCTCTCAATAGGATTGGGGACGGTGTACGTGAAGTTCCAGGGTCGGAACGGCAGGTTCACCGACGTCCCCCAGGATTGGGACCCCGCCACGGAAACCATCGGCGAGACGCCAGCAGTCCCCGGATTCGGGCCAGGAGGGGGACGGCTTCGACGAGGGCGATTTGTTTGCCGGGCTCAAACTGGAGGGGGACGAAGAGGGTTCGGCCAACGATGGCGTCCCTTTCGTCGACCTGTAAAATCCTCCAGGCCAACCTCCACCACAGCCAGACCGCGACGGCTCAGCTTCGTAAGTGGTTGGAGGTACAACACACAGCCATTGCCTTTATCCGGGAGCCGTGAGTCAACAAGACCTGAACAATGAACGTATTAAAAATATAATGAACCTTTTCAAGGAAGACATAGGAGATGTTATGGAAACCAGAACAATGGAACATCAATCTCCAATACTAATTCCCCTTGGACCACCAGGACCGAGAAAGTTCTGGTGAATAAAGACAAAGAGCCATTAGCAATCATGGCGGTATAAAAGACCTGGTCATCGGAGGAGCGGGCAGTGCAAAATCTACGAGAGGCTTATTTATAAGCGTCTCAAAGACTACGCCGAAGCAAAGAGCCTCATTCCCAACGAGCAGTTTGGTTTCCGTCCACAACACTCGAGTATCCACCAGGTCCACCGTATCGTAGAGCACTTGTGCGCCGGTATGCAGCGTAATGCGACGACGGGTGTGCTATTCTTCGACATAGCGAAAGCCTTCGACAAAGTCTGGCACAACGGCTTGTTATACAAGCTTTACCAACTAGGAGTGCCAGATCGTCTCGTACTCATCTTACGAGACTTTTTGTCGAATCGCACCTTCCGCTATCGCATCGAGGGTGCACTCTCGTCCCCTCACCCTATTTGCGCCGGTGTCCCTCAGGGTTCCGTCATATCTCCTCTAGTTTTCACGCTGTTCACCAGCGATATTCCACAGAGTAAAAAGGCTCAGTTGGCTCTCTTCGCCGACGACACTGCCGTTTACTATACCGGTCATTGTCCCAATGCTATAGCTCGTACTCTCCAAACCTCCGCAAACGTCTTAGGCGCTTGGTTCCGGAAATGGAGAATCGAGGTCAACCCCGATAAGAGTCAGGCGGTTCTCTTCTCGAGACGTCGTCGAGCCCCACCCCCCCTTCCCAGCCCGATCACTATGTACGGCAAGCCAATCCCTTGGGAGAAGCAAGCCAAATACCTAGGCGTGATCCTTGATCAAAACTTAACGTTCAAAGAGCACATTAAGGCTGTTCGCGCGCGCGCCGCTTTCGCTCTTGGTAGACTCCACTTTATTCTGACAGCCCGTTGCAAACTGTCACTTAAATGCAAGCTGCGCATCTACACCGCAGTCATCCGTCCCATCATGACCTATGCCTGCGTTGTATTCGCGCACGCTCACCCACGTCATCTCCATAAGATGCAGACCCTCCAGAACCGTTTCCTCAGAAAGGTCACGGGTGCCCCCTTCTATGTCCGTAATATAAATCTCCACATCGATCTTAAAATGCCTACCATAAACCAGTTCATGAAACGCTTATCGAAGCGTTTCTTTGACTGTGGCATAAAACACCCCAACCCCTTGATCTCAGCGGCCGCCCGCTACACTCCTTCCCGTATTAGTAGTATTCGCCGACCAAGGCATACCTTAATCGCCCCCGACGACGCCACTACCCTCCTGCAGGAGAGTAGTAAGGCAACCAGCACGCTTCATAAGCCCAAAACCCGATCGCCGTCCTACCGTCCTCGCCGCCGAGGCCCGCCGCGACGCCCAAATCTACGCCCCTCCCGACCCTTGCTCGAGCCAGCCCGCGCCGCTGAGCCTGTAGCTTTAAATTCGTCCCAAAATAATATCATTCCTGATCCAGCTAGTCATTTGCTGCCCTCTTCCAGCGACGCCCTAAGCCGAGGTTCGTACCCCACAGGGGGTGCCCTTAGCGTGTAGTCGCTTAGTTTTTAGTTAGTATTTAAGTTTAAGTCCTGGCTGGAGGCCTTAATTTATTAGGGAATCCACAGGCAAGTCCGTCTAAGCAGACGACAACCTCATAGGTTGACCTGCGAGATGCCATTTATAAAAAAAAAAAAAAAAAAAAGGAGCGGGCAGTGTCTACTGAGCATTCGTCGTGTTAACTCTAAGTCTTAAGTTATAAATTGTGAGATCTAATAACAATATTGTGAATTTTGTAAAAGTAAATCAATAAATTATTTTATTTTTTTTAAACTAAATCCCATTGAGCTTTTTTGACTGGCGCCCAACATGGGGCCCAGATAAAAAGTGATTGTGTTATAAAGTTCAAGAACGTTTGAGGCAAAAACCTCCAAGTTCGCTAAAACACTTCGCGTGACTTTCAAGTCTTAAAACTGGGTATCCTACCAAATAAATAAGTCAAGATAAATTGAAGAAATGCTGATTCTCCGTGTTGTCATCAGCTGCGTTCTGTAAGCACCGAGTAGCATTATCCTATCCAAAATTCCTCTAACTAGATCATGGAGCCATATATTAGCACTGCACAAAATACTTTAAGAAATAGTTTACCATACCATGACCAAGTATATGTTAGTAATTGTAATTATAATGAAACTGTTACAAGGATATTACAATTAGAAGCAGAAGGGAGATTCGAACACATAAAACAAAAGTTTTCCAATTATTTACCTGCTCCTCGTATTATAAACCAAATACAACCTCAACAACAATGGAGCGTACCGCAATTTAAACCGACACAACACTTGAACACTCAATTTCATCCTCAACAATCGCATTCGCAACAACAGAGAATGAACACTCAGTTTATAAACAGACCTTTTTATCAAACTAAACACACCTGGAATCCAAATCAAAACAAAGTATTCCAAAGACCTCCGCATCCACAATTTCAACAATATAGAAATAGTTTTCCACAACAATCTCAACCACAACAGCGTCCTATACAAAAGTCCGAAGACGTAACAATGAGGACAGCTGCCCAATTAAAACCAAACCAAATCAATTTAGGAAAAGGTTTTGTAGCAAAGGAGTTATACCATCACTCCGACAATTTGGAAGAATCAATATCCAATGACAATAATTATAATTCTCAAACTACCAATCCTGAAGAAAATTACTATGTAGACGAATATTATTATATTCCTGAGGAAAACTGTTCCTACGTTCCCGAAGAAAGTCAGGATTTTCACGAGGGATTAGATATAAACAAAACATTATAGAATTTAATTATGTAAAATCATATTTACCGTATTTTGAAACAGAAAACCCTAAACTAAAAATATTAATAGATACAGGAAGTCAACGTTCGTTTATAACACCAATGGCACAAACGTTATACTTTCCTGAATGTAAAAAGTTAGAGAGATTCACAGTTAGAACTTCACATGGAGTAACAACTCACAATGGCGTAATAGAAACTCCATACTGGTGTATATATTTCGGAAAAGATAACGGAACGATGACATTTTATATTTACCAATTTAGTGATAAGTATGACGTTTTAATGGGTACTGAAATGATTGAACAAATTAATGCGAAAATAGATTTAAAAGAAAGGAAATTAAGTATGCCGGAACGAGAATTACTTATTTTTCATATGACGGATGATAATCATTTAAATATCAAAGAACTTTGTGATACATATCAAGATTTATTTACAGAAAGCGTCACAAACAGTGCAACGACAAAAATTAAACATCATATCAATTTAATTCATGATGAGCCCATTTATCAAAGACCATTTAGGTTACCGCAAATTCAACAAGAGGAAATAAAAAAACAAATTAATACGTTATTATGTGAAAATATAATTCGCCCCTCAGAATCACCATGGGCCTCACCTGTACACATCATATCGAAAAAGGTAGATCAATCTGGAATACAAAAATGGAGAATGGTAATAGACTATAGAAAATTAAATGAAAATTTCCTTTACCTAACATAGATGAACTATTTTCAAAATTACAAGGTAATAAATATTTTACTACTCTTGATTTAACCTCAGGTTATCATCAAATTAAAATGGATGAAGCTTCTATTGAGAAAACCGCATTTAGTACACCTGATGGTCATTATGAATTTTTAAGAATGCCATTCGGTTTAAAAAATGCACCAGCAACCTTCCAAAGAATGATGAATAATGTACTGAACAAGGAAATCACTAGAAATATATGTCTTGTTTATTTAGATGATATAATAATTTATTCAAAAACAAAACAAGAGCATATCAATAGGCTTCAGCAGGTTTTTGAAGTATTAAGATCAGCCAACCTTAAAGTTAATAAAAATAAATGCGTTTTTATGGAAGAAGAAATTGAATCCCTAGGCCATGTTTTAAATAAAGATGGTTTAAAACCAAATAAAAAAAAAATTGAAGCTATCCAAAAATTCCCTATTCCAAAATCTGTTAAAGAAATCAGAGCATTTTTAGGTTTAATAGGATATTATAGGAAATTTGTACCAAATCTAAGTAAAATAGTGAAACCTCTTACAGAATCTACAAAAAAGGATGCTACTATAGATATACATCAGAAAAATTATATTGAAGCAATACAGACTTGTAAACATTTAGTAACTAACGCACCTATCTTAGCTTTCCCAGATTTTAATAAAGCTTTCGTAATTTCGACCGATGCATCTGACATAGCTTTAGGAGCCGTATTAAGTCAAGAAAGTCATCCGATAGCCTATGCATCTAGGACTCTAAGTAAAGCCGAACAAAAATATAATACAACTGAAAAAGAACTATTAGGAATACTTTGGGCTGTAACACAATTTAGACCTTATATTTATGGAAGAAAATTCACGTTGCGTACAAGGAAAAGATAATTATGTAGCCGATGCATTAAGTCGCGTAGAGATACATCACACTGATGGTGACTCATTAGATGTAAATTTGGAAGAAGATTTGGCATTAACAAATTCCAGTATAAGTAATTCTTCAACAGACGAATCATTAGAAAACTCAAATCAATCTAACAATGATTTGAATAGTAATCAGCAAGATACTGTACATTCTAATCAAGAAGATAGTGATGAAGGAATCCCTATAATAAATGCGTATCCACCTAAAATATTAAGACGTGTAATATTCGAATATGCACCATACAAGAAGGCAAGTCGAGAAAACGGAATTTGGTATTTTTATGTCCCACCGAATAATGAGGAAGATATTATAAAAGAATTTATGTTGGAATATTTACCCTTAGGAAAATATGCTTTCATAATCCCTAATGATGATTTATATTATAGAGTATCTGAAACTTATCGTAAATATTTTGATTATTCAAAATTTAAACCAATTAGGTTCACAAAAAGTCTTGTAGAAATATATCAAAGAATACCATTTAAAAGATAATCGACACCCTGGAATTGAAAGTTTATATAAACAGTTAAAAGAAAAATATTATTTGTAAAATATGAGGAAACAAATAAAGAAATATACTCTACAGTGTAGTCTTTGTCAAAAAGAAAAATATAATAGACATCCAAACGTAACATTAGCTTTTGAAACTGAAACGCCCTACGAACCAATGGAAGTCTGGCACATAGATTTCATGTCTTTAGAAAAACAATGGTACTTAACAATCGTAGATAAGTTTTCTAAGTATGCTATAATAAAACCAACGGAAAAAAAGCAAAGTTTGCGATACATTATCGGAAATATTCTCACTAATAGGAGCACCTGAGAAAATAGTACATGATGGTGAACAATCATTTTGCAGCGAAATAATAAATGAGTTATTTAAAACATACAATATTATTAATCACACCACTTCTCCACAACATCACAAGTCGAACTCGGATGTAGAAAGGTTACATAGTACGATTCAAGAACTATACAGGTTACAAAGAGACACAGAGTTTAATAAAAATCAAAAGATCTATTTTATAACACATGCTTACAATAACACTAGGCATAGTGCTATAAATATGACTCCTTTTGAAGTACACTTTGGAAGAAAACCAAAACTGCAAAATTTCGAACACCTTAAAGTAGTAATTCAAAACTATACAACACAACAAAAACAATTCGTAAGTCAATTAAACCAAAATGTTCATGATTTATTACACAAAAGAAAAACAAATACGTAACGATCGAATTAATAAAAGAATACGACCGGCAAAAGATTTTAAAGTTGGAGATAAGGTATTTTTAAAAAATAGTAAAGCAGAGAGACATAAAACAAATGCTAGATATGTAGGTCCATATAATATATTAAATTGTGAACCACACAATAAATACAAATTAAGTAATGGCAGAATATATCATGAAGAAGAACTCATTGTTGCAGAATGTTCATTGTCAACGGACACAATTTTAGAAGATTAGAGTCAAACGAACATGTGATATTAGTGGAAATGCAACCCACTCGTATTATTGAAGGAAGATGGACAATTATTCATAAGTTATAAATAAGTCCTCTATCAGAACATAAGAATAGACTTAAGAATACTGTAACTAGAATTATGTCACAATCTAATTTTAAAAATGAAGATGTAAAACATATATATAATCGCATTAACGTTATTTTAGATCATGTAACCAAAATATGTTATCATTTAGATATACAAAGTAGAAGTAAAAGAGGTTTAATTAATGGTTTAGGTTCAATTATAAAAATCATTACAGGAAATTTAGATCAGGATGATCTCAACAATATTCAAAAAGATTTAGAAACTTTAAGAGTAGCATATAATAAACAAATATCCTTAACAGACGAAACTTTAGAATAATATAATAGCCAAATTAAGAAAATTGTTAATGTTAAAATCTATTAGATAATCATTATATACAGATAGCAAATTTTAAAGCTCATCAAAAGGTAGCTTTAGAGATACTGTTTCAAGCTCAAACCTTACAGGAGATAGCAGAAAGATTGTCAACGGCTATCACTTTTGCTGAACACCATATGTATCATTATAGTATAATACAGACTCACCTTTTACAGGATACTATTGATAAAATCAATAAAGATGTAATGATATCTAACAATATAAATGATATTGAACCTTTTATTAATGTAAAGAGTAAAATAATTGACCACCGTGTATACTTTATGTTAGAAATACCTTTAGTTAAACCACAAGTATATAATACAAGAAAAATTGTTCCAATAATCCAAAATATCCCAACTTGCACCTATCCTATAATGCGAAAGGTTATGTTAGCATACACCGAGTTAGAAATATATGAAGTAGAAGATTGCACAATGCTTACAGAAATAATTTGTAAAGAAAGCATTAGACAGACTACAACTTGTGAAACTGAGCTCTTACGGAATAAAACTACAGAAAAATGTATCACAGTTCCTATAAAGTGTCCAGCAGAAGAAATACAAGAAATATCTCCAAAAGCAATCTATATGTATTTCAATAAAACCACTGAAATAAAGATTAACTGTGAATAAAATGATGAAACATCATGGGCTAGAGGACCCTATTTGCTGACAGGAGAAAACTGTGAAGTTAAAGTTGCAAATATAATAAGATTTAATACAAAAGAGTCAAATGATAAAATAATTATAACTAATCTAGAAATTAATCAAACTAAGGATGTTCCTGAAATTGAATTGAATTATGATCCAATGAAAATCTCAGCGAAATTAAAACATTTTAAGCAAATCGAAGAACTAGCAACGCAAGGAAAACATAATCTAATTCAGTATAGTTGGATATTATGTATAACTATACTTATTTGTATTATGATTGTTTTCAATTTTTTTCGATCCAAGCTTGGAAGAAGCCATGGACTTCCAAATTAAGGGGGAATAGTCAACAAGACCTGAACAATGAACGTATTAAAAATATAATGAACCTTTTCAAGGAAGACATAGGAGATGTTATGGAAACCAGAACAATGGAACATCAATCTCCAATACTAATTACCCCTTGGACCACCAGGACCGAGAAAGTTCTGGTGAATAAAGACAAAGAGCCATTAGCAATCATGGCGGTATAAAATACCTGGTCATCGGAGGAGCGGGCAGTGTCTACTGAGCATTCGTCGTGTTAACTCTAAGTCTTAAGTTATAAATTGTGAGATCTAATAACAATATTGTGAATTTTGTAAAAGTAAATCAATAAAATAAAATATTTTTTTTAAAACTAAATCCCATTGAGCTATTTTGACTCGTGGGTTCGCCGCCGCTGGCTTTTCCCACAGCCCCAGGGTCTACAGAGGAGAACGCCATCATCGTCCCAGAGGTGACACAGGCAGAGATGGGGGCGGCCGTGATGCGGCTCCGGGCCAAGAACGTGGCTGGGCCTGACGGGATTCACGGCCTAGCGCTAGCCCTCGCTCTGAAAGAGCTTGAGCCCCAGCTGAGAGGACTCTTCATAGCGTGCCTTAAGCGGGGCCAGTTTCCCACTTTGTGGAAAACAGGTCGCTTGGTCCTGGTCAGGAAGGCGGGGCGCCCTGCCGACTCGCCGTCTGCGTACCGGCCCATAGTGCTGCTCGACGAGGTGGGCAAGCTGTTCGAGCGCATACTCGCAGCCCGCCTCGTCGGCCACTTGTGCAGAGAGGGGCCGGACCTAGACGAGAACCAGTTCGGCTTTCGACATGGGCGCTCTACCATCCACGCTGTGTCGAGGGTGAGAGTCCTGGCGGAGGAAACAGTGTCCCGGGGCGGGGTGGTGGTGGCGGTGTCCTTGGACATCTCCAACGCCTTCAACACCCTGCCCTGGAGTTGTATTCGGGAGGCAATGCGTTATCATCGGGTGCCTCTCTACCTCCGCCGCATCGTTGGGGCTTATCTGGCGGGGAGGTGTGTCACCTACATGGGACGTGATGGCAGAAACCAGCGCCAGGGATCGGTCTTGGGACCGCTCCTGTGGAACATCGGGAACGACTGGGTGCTGAGGGCCGGTGGGACTTCGGACCCCACTTCCGGAGGCTGGCGCCCAAGTTGTTGGGCGCGGCCGGGGCGCTGGCAACGCTGCTTCCCAATTTGGGGGGCCCGAGCGCCGCTTGTAGGCGGCTCTACGTGGGGATCGTGCGATCGATGGCCCTTTACGAGGCCCCGATCTGGGCGGCTGACCTGACGGCCGCCAGCATCTCTGTGCTGCGAAAGCCGCAGAGAGCAATGGCCGTCAGAGTCATAAGGGGGTATCGCACGATCTCCTACGAGGCGGCTTGTGCAATGGCCGGATCCCCGCCATGGGACCTAGACGCGTAGGTGCTCGCGTCACTTTATCGGTGGCGCGAGGAAGCGAGGGCGCGGGGCGAGCGGCCGATGCAGCGCCATATGGAGCAGCGTCGGTCGCAGCTTCGCGAGGTCCTGGTGGCGGAATGGCGGGACATGCTTTCACGCCCTACCGCCGGCCTCGTCACCATCGAGGCGGTCCGGCCAGTGTTCGACCTCTGGCTCGGGAGGAGGCACGGCTCCCTGTCGTTTCGGGCGACGCAGGTGCTCTCGGGGCATGGCTGCTTCGGGAAGTACCTGTGTCGCATAAACAGGGAGCCGGACGCTCGGTGTCACCACTGCGTCGACTGCCGGGAGGACACGGCGTGGCATACGCTGGCAGAGTGTGCCGCTTGGGAGGAGCCGCGCCGTGCCCTCATCTCAGAAGTAGGCAGTGACTTGTCGCTGCCGACCGTAGTGAGTTCGATGGTCGGCAGCGCCGAGTCCTGGGACGCAGTGGTTTCCTTCTGCGAAACAGTCATCTCGCAGAAAGAGGCTGCGGAAAGGGAGAGAGAGATCTCGTCCACTCTCCCGATCCGCAGCAGGCGCACCGGGCGCAGGCGGAGGGCGGACAACGCCCTCTTCCAGCCCCCCTAAATGGGTCCAGGGGCGACGGATTCGGGGACATCCGTCGCCCCCCAACATCAGGACCCGAGAAGGCGGCGCGCGTAGTGTTCCTCGCGCGCCGACCACAGACGTTGCGGGGGGAGTACACCTCACTCCCCCCGCCCTAGACGGGGCCCGCGCAAGCGGGCCGGCACCAGCCGGGGTTGTGGAAGAATAATGTGTTCCCGCGACCCCGGCGTAGGTGTGAGATGGAACACCGGGGTGGTTTTTAGTCAGTAAGAGTCTGACAGACCCCTCCGCCCGCCCCAGGGCGGAGGACATCCATGAGGATTTTCCACACCGAAAACAAGAAAAAAAAAAAAAAGGAGCCGTGGGTTAGGGCTGGCCGCATACAAGGACTCTCCAATCTTGGCGGTAAGCTCCTGGTCACCACAGATCACAATCATCTTAGATCCTGCATCTATATCATAGGCAACCTTAAAACACAGCTTTTAAATGACTTCTGTTGCAGAGATGTCTCTGCAGTAAAGCTGCTAATACAGCGTGACGGAGCCGAGAATATGGTGATCGTTTTCGCCTCGGCCTACATGCCCGATGCGGAGGCGCCGCCTCCGCACGACCTCGCTCGCCTCGTGAGCCATTGCGAGAGAAGCGGGTCTGAGGCCGTCATCGGGGCCGATGCCAATGCTCACCACCATCTTTGGGGTATGGACACGCAGAACGAGAGGGGTAAGGCCTTGGTTGATTACTTATTCTCGACTAACCTATCCCTAGTAAACACTGGCTCCGAACCAACATTCGTAACCAGGCGAAGCCGCACAATCATAGATCTCACTCTGGCAACAGAGGACGCGGCGGAAATCACCACGAGGTGGCAGGTCTCTAAGGAGACCTGCTGCTCTGATCATCGGTGGATCCGCTTTGACATCCATGTCCGTGTCACTCCAATACCACCACGACGCAATCCGCGCAGCACGGATCGTGCCACCTACACACGCAGCCTTGAATCCAAGCTGGCGTTATCAAGCGTTCCGTTGTCACTTGCGGATACGGCACAAATTGAGATACAAGTAAGCCATCTTACTAAATCAATGATAGACAGCTACCAAACTGCTTGCCCAGAGACCACCCCACGTAACACACCAGGCAAACAATCCTGATGGGGTGCTGATCTAGAGCGCAAGCGTGGCAAGGTAAGGAAAGCTCTAAATAGAGCCATGAACACATGTGCGGATGAGGACTGGGATAAATATTATGCAGCCAAATCCAGCTACAAAAAATGCATCAGATTCAAAAGTACCACGGGATGGCGCAAATTCTGTGGTAGAATTGAATCCTGTCAGCAAGCTAACAGGGTGACGGGTCGGAGGTTCATTGGCAAACAAACACCGACTCGTTCTTTGTACAGTTTATTGTTTAGAGTACTATAATTAATTATTAATCCCCAAAAATATATCACACAGTGAATTTGGTGGGAAAAAGTTGACCTTGTCAGTTAGTTACTTGTCATTTTGACAACCACCCTCATCTAGCTCATTCTGTTAGTGTTGCCAACAGAAAACAAATGTGGAGCGTTGCGTTCGCCACAAGGGTAAGGAAAGTACTGGCACAACAGAATACAACTGGGCCCGCTACCCTGCGGAAACCCGACAACACACTCTCTTCCTCGCCATAAGAAACGAGGCGCAACCTTATTGAAACTCACTTCCCTGGATGTATCTTCGCACAGGTAATCGACTGGCAAGAGGTAATCCAAACGCCTTCAGACAATGACTGGCATTACGCCAGCAGGGTGATCACGTTGGAGAAACTCCAATGGGCCATCCAGAGCTTCCATCCTTTTAAGGCAGCTGGTCCTGACGGAGTGTTCCCACAACATGCATACAGCTCGGGTAAGTCGACCGAATCCGCTCTTCACCGGGTAGTCAGCCAGATATAGGAAGCGATTAATCAAAAAGGCACCTGCCTGGGCACTTTCATAGACATCGAAGGAGCTTTCGACAAAACCAACTTCTCCAGCATCACTAGCGCCCTCTCCAGACATGGAGTAGAACACGTACTAACGGACTGGATTACAAACATGCTTAGCAAACGTGTGGTTCGCCTTGAGGGTGAGCAGCAACTGGCCATGATAGCCAGAGGGTGCCCCCAGGGAGGGGTGCTGTCCCCCCTTCTATGGAATCTGGTGATTAATGACCTGATCACTAAACTCAACGCCAGCCGCTATTATACTATAGGGTATGCAGACGACATCGCAATCCTTGTTTCGGGGAAGGTGACGGGTAAGATCTGCAACCTCACCCAGCAAGCACTACGTATCGTAGAAAATTGGTGCAGGGAATAAGATCTATTAGTGAACCCCACCAAAACTGAACTTGTCATGTTTACCCAAAAACGAGCACTAGGCCCTTTCCGCCTACCAAAACTGTTCAATACAGAACTTCAGTTGGCCAACGAGGTCAAGTACCTGGGGGTCATTCTAGACAGTAAGTTAAACTGGAGTAGTCATTTGGACAACAAACTAAACAGTGCCTGCATAACCTTCTGGCAGTGCAAGAAAATGATAGGTAAAAAGTGGGGACTATCCCCTAAAATTATACTATGGCTGCACACCACAGTGATCCGCCCCATGATCACCTATGTAGCCGCGGTCTGGTGACCCCGAACCAAGCTGGCTACAGCCTCAAACAAACTACAACGCATGCAACGACTAGCCTGCTCGGCGGCTACGGGCTGCATGAGGACCACTCCGACTGCAGCAGTTGAAGCCATGCTGGAACTGCCACCACTCCACCTGTTCATACAGCAGGAAGCCACACTGGCGGCGGTGCGTCTTAAAACACTAGATCTCTAGGGGTAAGAGAGACATACCACACACCGTGCTACTTGAGGGTCTCAACAAGGAGTTCTCCATTACGAGAGCCATCAATGATCGGGTACCCAAACAATTTATGTTTGATAAAAAATACAAGATCCAGCTTCACGAGGATCGGAGATGCGAGGGTTTGTGCCCTGCAGAGCTGCGCATCTTTACAGACGGATCCAAAACAGGTAATGGCACAGGTGCTGGAGTCTTCTCGGAGGACCTCAACATACGTATATCCACATCATTGGGGGTCCATAACACAGTGTTCCAGGCCGAATGCATGGGTATTAGAGAAATGCCCATGCATTCGGCCTGGAACTGGCTGCTTCGGCCATCATGGCCAGGGAAGTTAAGGACCACTCGATCCGTATACTCTCAGACAGCATGGCTGTTCTGCAAGCGCTAAACAGCTACACAGTTGAATCTGGGCTAATATACGAGTGTCACCAGCGCCTTAACCAGGTGGGTAGACTCAATAAAATCACCATTCAATGGATCAAAGGACACAGCGGTTCGCTGGGCAACGATGCAGCCGACGAACTTGCCAGAAGGGGGTCGAGTGAGACGGCAGCGGGACCTGAACCCATCGTGCCACTCCCCTTCGGATATTTACGCACTCTGGTAAGGAAACGCACCAGGGAGCAACATCACAAACAATGGTTGGAACAAGGTGAGTGCAGGCAGGCTAGGGAAGCACTCCCTGCAATTGACAGCCGCCTCACGAAACAGGTTCTCCGACTAACTAAACAACCTTAACTGGCCACGGGTCATTTAATAAACACCTCTTTGTCATAGGAGTCACAGACAGTCCGCTGTGCAGGGCCTGCATGGAGGAGGACGAGACAGCAGCTCATTTGCTTCTAAACTGCCCGGTGGTCGCCACATACAGGGTAAAGCACTTCGGTAACCCAGGTACCCTACGCGAGGCTGTCAGTAACATAAAGGCGTTGCTGGCCTTCCTCGAGGAGCTAGGGTGGATCGCATGATCGATTTTCCCACCGTACGCAAAATACGCGCAATGACGTGGAGTTGCGGACACCAGCCCGTATTACCTATACCTATACCCTACCGCTGGATGCTCAGGTGAGAGAGGCAGTCGTTCCATGTAAAATACTGATATTTAGCCGGTTAGACAGCATGCCAACACCATCATAGTTTGGAAAAGGCAAGCAGAAGATGATCATCAAGGACTACGAGCACTGACCTGTGGCTCATGACGTTGTACAGTATGGGGTTGACAGTAGCGGATATATAGTAGAAGGCTCCAGCGACGTAGAAGAGATACTCGTTGATGGTGTGGTAGTGCCGCGTTGACGTGCCGTAGATGTAGAACAGCCGCTGGAAGTGGAACGGCGCCCAGCACACGAAGAAGGCTACCACCACCGCCGCTGGAACAAATATAATAGATTACCTGAGTTCTAAGATCGAATATCGGGCCTACAAATATTTTTAAATTTAAATGGATGATACAATTGTCATGCATATAAATATATTAATATTCGTTGTGCCTGAATAAAAAAAAAATCTTTATTATCCAAAATCAGCCAATTACAATTTGTCCATCTCAATCAAACATAAAATTTAAAAAAAAACTACATTTTAGGAAGTACAACACTTTGCATTATTTGAGACGAAGTGAACGTCTGTGTCTGTGCTAGTATAAACTGTGTTACACACACAGGCGCCTTCCTCTTACAGTTCATCTATAATTTGCTGCACTTTGTAGGAGTTTTGGTAAGCATAAAAATAGTACGTAAGTGGTCAAAACTTATTACGAATTATTTCAGCATGAAATGGGTGTGTGGTGTGGCTGTATGTGTTTAATTGTGTGTTTTGTAAATGTCACAGTATAAAACTAATGATAAAGGTGGAGTTTAAATCTGTTTTTAGATGCGTTAGTAAGATTGTTTGCAAAGAGTTGTTCAGTCTCATCGTACGTTAAGTTTTGGAGAAAATTACTACCACAGTTTTACATTTAAATTTAGGTAAAGAATAAACGTTGCTTTTTTCGTTTATAGTGTTATAAAGGTGGTTGCTAAGACACAGGTAGCTTTGCCTCGCCAGAGCAGTTTTGGTGGTGACAGGTGGGCACACAGGATCTTTCAAAATCAAAATATTTTATTTCACATATACCTACACGGGCATCTGAGAAACGTCAGAATCTAGGTGCACGGATCCAATTGTTTGTTTCTTAAGGAGAAGAGCCGGCATGAAACTCCATGGTTACTCTTTTTAAAATATTTGTCTTTTACAATTTTTTTTTTCAAATTACAGTGTTAATAGGTATGAGAGAGGTCAGTGTAGGTCTGTCAACAAGTACCATATGTTTAACAAATAGGCTATGGTCTATAACTTTACAAGTCACTCGCGTTCACCCACTAAGCAAGCACGCATCTGGCTCGTCCGCTACGCACTTCGCGCGACTGCTACGCATATACCTACACGCCTCGCTCGACTGGTCCGTTTGACCTGTGGTCCTAAACATTTTAACTCAACATCTAACTTTATCGTCATACTATGATGAAGTGTGCCAGCTGCAATTCTGACTTTAATGGTGGAGTTCAGTGTGCCTCTTGCAAGCGGCAACTTGATTTTGGCTGCGCCAGCATCACGGAGGGCGGGTGGAGAAAACTAGGAGCTGACAGAAGGGCGGCATGGAAATGTCCAAAGTGCCGAATTTCCTCACCGTCACCGTCTCCTTCCCCATCTCCACTACCAACACCTGAACCTGCTTCTCTGGAAACGATCCTGAATGAGATTCGTGAGCTCAAGGCTCAACTGTCTGGCCTGCCGACGCTGTCTGAGGATGTCAAGTGTTTAAGAGAGGAGCTTAAAGAACTCAAGGTCAGTTGTTAGTTCGAAGGTAAACGTCTTGATGATTTCTCTGTTAAAGTTGCGGGCATTGAGTCTAGAGTTGCTGGTCTTGAGCATCTACAGGAATCTGTTTGCTCTCTTCAGTCAGACCTTGACCTGATTAAGTCGGAGTTGTCCGCTAGCGACCAGATATCAAGGCTGAATAATGTGGAAATTAAGGGCATTCCCCTGAAAAAGGATGAAAATCTTTTTGCGATCTTGGATGAGATTAGCCGAAAGGTTAATTTTACACTTCCTCAAACTCAGATCAACTACATATCCAGGATTCCATTGTTCAACACAAAGGACAAATCAATTGTGGTCAGCTTTCTGAACAGATATGTTAAGGAGGACTTTGTTGCAGCTGCACGTTCTTTCAAGACGTTATCCGCCCATGACCTTGGTTTCGTAGGCCAAACGAACCGGGTATATGTGAACGATCACCTCAACTCTGACTCCAAAAAGTTGCTGAACAAAACTCGAACAATAGCTAAGGAGAAAGAGTACAAGTATGTATGGGTCAAACACGGAAAGATTCATGTCCGCAGGCAGGAAGGATCGGCTGTTTTTGTAATATCAAAAGAGAAAGATTTAAACAAGCTATTTTAGAGTGGCGGATCCTTTGGTTATTTTCATTATTTTTTCAATTTTTTTTAATACTTTTGTCTAGAAGTCAATTAATTTTTAACTATGTACTAATATCCGCAACCGGTTGTTTCTTGATTTTGTATAAAAGGTTTAGCATCGGTGTCGTCCTTGAAGCTTCGTCAGATCGCTTTTGTATTCGCAAATGGGCCTTATGTTTCTCTTATCGCGCTGTTTTATTCATTAGAACATCTTAATCTATGCTTATCGCGCTCGCACACATTATTGAATTTAATTACTGCCTGCTTCTTCGCACAGATAGCTATGATATTGCTGGGTTTTTTGTGCCGTTTAACAATTGTGTATGCCTAAATACCCTACCTACTAGTTTACTATTTGCTTTTATGTTAATAAATTGCAATAACTGTGTATTTTTTAGCAGTAAACAATGTCATACATACTGTAATCGTTAGTCTTTTAACGTTATGTTACTTGAGTGGTTTTTTTCGGGCTAACAATTTTGTTGCTACAATTTGTGTTCATTATCGATGGCTTTGAACGATAATAAAAAACTGCATGTTTACTATCAGAATGTTCGTGGGCTCCGTACCAAGACTGAATCCTTCCTTCGCCAACTATGTCTATGTTCATATGATGTTATTGTTTTAACGGAAACTTGGTTGACGAACGGCATATCAAACTCGGAGTTATTTGGTGATCAGTTTATTGTGTGGCGTCGCGACCGGGATTACTGTCTCACGGGTCAGTCTCGTCGAGGTGGTGACTTGGTGGCTGTCCGTAAGTGTATATCTGCGGTTCCCCAACAATTATTTCACTCCTCGGCTGAGGACTTGTGGGTGACTTTGAGTGTGCGTAAGCCCAACACAAAAAAATACCTTAAATTGAATGTTTGCGTCATCTATCTGTGTAAGCAAAACAGAGGGTACTCTTTTTCTGATCAATTGTCCAATTTTCTTCATAGCTTAAGTAATATAGTGCCAAACAATCCAACTGATAATTATTTAGTTATTGGTGATTTTAACCTGAGTGGAATCTTGTGGCAATTAAATAACGTTATTACCTGTGAATATTTGTAGTGGTGATGAGTACATGTTAACAGATGAATTGCGGGTTTTAGGGTTAAACCAATATAATGCAATATTGAATGAATATGGTAAGATTCTGGATCTGGTTTTATGTAATGAAATTGTTTCAGTGAGTGAATGTATGGTGCCTTTATCACCTGTTGACAAATACCATCCTGCCCTCTGTATTGACGTGAACTTTGCAGAGTATACCTATTTTACTATCGCTCCTTTTATTCGTTATATGTACGGTAAAGCTGACTTTGCGGCAATTAATAGGGAAATAGCAGCTTTGGACTGGACGAAAGTATTTTTAGACATGACCCTTAATGACGCCGTAAACCACTTCTATGCTACTATAGAGGATATTCAAATCAAGTATATTCCTACTAAGACAGTCTTTCACAGCTCATACCCTATCTGGTACTCCCCGGCACTTAAACGCTTGATTAAAGAGAAGTTTAAATATCTCCGTAAATTTAAAACGTATGGCAGACTTTCAGATGAGGCGACCTTTAAACATTTACGTGAGCGGGTTAATAAACTTGAAGCGGATTGTTACTCAAATTACTTAGTCGAAACAGAAGCCTCCATCGAAAAGAATCCAACACGCTTTTGGAGCTTTGTGAAGCAGCGATCTAAGTCCAATGCAATACCTAGTTTCCTCAAGTACGGTGATGTGACGATCTCTTCTCCCGAGTCTATTTGTAATGCATTTTCTTCCCACTTTTATTCTACTTTTCTTGAACCTACCGGTGAAGATGTATCTACTAATTATTGTCCCCCCCAAACTGCTTTAAAATCCAATATATCCTCGGATATTCACTCAATTGAAATTGACCTAAATGTTATAGTTAAGTTAATAAATCAAATTGATCCATTTAAATCTGCTGATCCGGATCACTTATCACCTAAATTGCTGATTGGGTGTGCTGAAACCATTGCCTTGCCAGTTTCTCTATTGTTCAAGAAATCGCTCGCTTCACATTCTGTTCCCCAAATCTGGAAGTCTGCCTTTATAACTCCGGTGCATAAAAAAGGGCATAAAAATGAAATAGTTAACTACAGACCTATTTCCAAACTATGCATATTAGCGAAAGTTTTTGAAAGGGTTGTTTACAACCAAATTTATGCAGCGCTAAGTCAGTCTTTTAGCCCTTCTCAGCACGGATTTCTTAAGGGTCGTTCAACTGTTTCTAACCTAGCTTTGCTCAATGACTTTCTAACGGACAGAATGGACAATGGGGCACAGGTCGACGTCGTTTACACCGATTACAGTAAAGCTTTTGATAGAATTTACCACAATATTCTTAAAAATAAGCTTTTTAACAATGGCATTAGAGGAGATTTACTTCGTTGGCTTATGAAGTAAGCAAAGTAAGTAACCTTGAAAATAGGTCTCAAGCTGGCGTTATCAGTAACTACATTTCGAGCTGGGTTTCAGCTCCTAGTGGTGTTCCTCAAGGTTCCTTGATGGGTCCGTTGCTTTTTATCATATACGTTGGCGACATTGACTCTTGTTTCCACTACTCTAATTTACTTTGTTTTGCTGATGATATGAAGATATTTTCTGCAATATCATCGGATGATGACATGGATGCTCTCCAATCTGACTTGGCACGTTTGGATGATTATTGCTTGATTAATAAACTAGATTTGAACCCTGTTAAATGTTCAGTAATCTCCTTTAGCAGAAAACGCGTCCCTCTCCCTACAACTTATAAACTTAATGGGCAGGTATTGCAGAGATGTGACGGTGTACGCGACCTGGGTGTTTTTCATGATTCAAAACTACTTTTTAACGTTCATATTGAGCAAATAGTGGCCAAAGCTTCAAAGTCACTGGGGTTTGTTATGAGACTCGCTGGGTGTTTCAAGAAGGCCAAAACTCTAAAGATTATTTATTACTCTTTTGTCAGAAGCCATCTTGAATATGCATCTCAAATTTGGAACCCGTATTATGGCAAATATATTGATCGTATTGAGAATATACAAAAAAGATTTATTCGTTGCCTATGTTTTCGGCTACGTTTACCATACCATTCTGATAATTACTTAGATCTTTGCAAGAAATTTCACTTGCAGCCACTTACAAATCGTCGTCGTCTAGCGGATTGCACTTTTCTTTTAAAAGTTATATCAAACGAGATTGACTGTCCTGAACTCTTGCATAAACTGCGTTTCAATGTCCCTCAGAGATCAGTTAGATTTAATCCGCCTATTTCCATTCCTTTTTCCTCTTCTAATTACAGGCAAAACTCATACATGGTGCGAGCGAGCAAGGACTTTAATATTCTTTGTAAAGAGTTCGCATTTGACCCGTTTACCACAAAAAGTTATTCTGCACGCATTCGTCTGAACGCGGAATTTTTTAAAAGTGCATAGTGCTATTTGCACATTATTTAAATACATTTACTATTCCTTTCTATCGTGCATGTTAGTGATCCTAAAATTTTTATTACTGTTACTGTTGCTACACGTGAGAACCTGTAATTGGCTCTATGTCTCATACACTTTTTTTGTTATACTATTGTAATAGCTGTTGGTTCTCCTATAAATAAATAAACAATCTACAAGGCCTACAACGTTCTCAAATTAACAAATATAAAATAATCTAATAAAGTAAAATAAAAAAAACGAATTTAAACCAAAAGCCAATAATGGAGAGATGAAATTAAAATTGTAGGGTTATAATGTCAAATAATGATAATATTATGTCAGAGATAAGTAAAATGTTAATATCTACTAATAAAAATAAAAATTAAACACCGTTACTTTACGTCGTTTCGTCTGCTCTAGTAACCTTATGTCATAGATCAATGATGAGTGAACACGTAAAGTGATGTTAAGTGTACAGAGCTGCCGGACAGTAAGTACCGATATGTCTTTATGAAGCTGGGTGGTCGGGTACCAATAAGGTTTGCGAAGCATAACTTTCAAGACAGCTCTTTGTGCCCTCTCAAGGCGAAGTACATACGTTGTAAGTGTACTACCCCAGACAAATACGCAATAGGTAAGAAGTGACTGAGCCAAGGCAAAATATGTAGTTTTTAAATGTCGGTCGGCAGCTACTCTTCTCAGGTTTTCATAGGAAACTTTAGCTTCCGAACACGCGTAACTGTCACACTGATATGCTTTATTTTTATAGATAGATAGATTCATTTATTTGCCTGAAATATGTGTTATCGACGTGCACCCCCAAGTATTTATCACAAGAGCTTCTACGTATAGTAGGGCAACTGCAAGGGGTCAGTGTGGTTGTGCGCTGGCCGGATCCCCGCCCTGGGACCTGGAGGCGAAGGTTCTCGCGTCACTGTACCGGTGGCGCGCGGCAGCGCGGGAGCGGGGCGATCGACCGATGCAGCAACATATCGAGCAGCGTCGGTTGCAGCAGGGAGCCGGACGCCCGGTGTCACCACTGCGTCGACTGCCGGGAGGACACGGCGTGGCACACGCTGGCAGAGTGTGCCGCTTGGGAGGAGCCGCACCGTGCCCTCATCACCGAAGTAGGCAACGACCTGTCGCTGCCGGCCGTCGTGAACGCGATGGTCGGTGGTGCAGAGTCCTGGGACGCAGTGGTCTCCTTTTGCGAAACGGTCATCTCGCAGAAGGAGGCTGCGGAAAGGGAGAGAGAGATTTCGACTCTCCACCCGGCCCGCAGCAGACGCACCGGGCGTCGGAGGAGGGCGGACAACGCCCTCTTTCGCCCCCCCTAAATGAGTCCAGGGGCGACGGATTCTGGGACATCCGTCGCCCCCCAACATCAGGACCCGAGAAGGCGGCGCGCGTAGTGTTCCGCGCGCACCGCTCACAGACGTTGCGGAGGGAGTACACCTCACTCTCCCCGCCCGAGACGGGGCCCGCGCAAACGGGCCGGCACAAGCCGGGGTCGCGGAAGAATTATGTGTTCCCGCGACCCCGGCGTAGGTGAGTGATGGAACACCGGGTTGGTTTTTAGTCGGTAAGAGTCCGACAGACCCCTGTGCCCGCCCCAGGGCGGAGGACATCCATGAGGATTTTTCACCCCAGTTCAAAAAAAAGGGTGACAACTATGGGCTTTAATGCCTGGCATTCTAGGCTGTGTAGCAGCGGACGGCGAACAATGGGTAGCTCGCCGTCCGGTAGGGACCAGGCCCGGGTCGACGTTGCGTCGTGTTCCACGCGCGCCTCAAAGTGCTGTCAGCAAAAAATGACGGGGTCCGATAGGGCCGACGCCTCAGGGTCGCGGGTAATTCGAAAGAGTAATTGATGATTTCCCACCCAAAAAAAAACAAAAAAAAAAAAAAGGCAGAGTTCGCGGAGAAATATGTGTATAAAACCCAAAAAAGTGGGTTTTATACACATTTTACGTAAGTTAATTCAATGATAGCCAATACATCACTATGCCAAGAGCATTTTCAGCTGCGTGGTGAGCAGATTCCCATGTTTTACCACTTATGATGAGCGTAATATCGTCTGCATATGCGATTATCTTGCAATTTGGGATTGACAGCTGACACAACCTGTTTACAAATAGAAGAAAAAGGGTGGGACCCAGAGCGGTGCCCTGTGGTACGCCAAAGGTTTTCACATCGTCACTGATGTAATTGTCTACCTTAGCCCGTTGGTTACTGTTTGTGAGATAGTCACGGATGAGCTTTAGAGTGATATCTCTTATTCCCAAGCTTTCTAAGCCACGTAGAAGGATGGGAGTAGAGACCGTGTTGAAAGCTTTGGCTAGATCAAGAAATATCCCAATGGTTTTAGTCCTAGAATCAAGATTCTTAACAATTTGGCTCGTCAGTTCAAGAACAGCATCCTCTGTTGATACGCCTCTTCTAAAACCGTATTGGTTTGGTGCAATTATGTTGTTGCATTCAAGATAGCTAAGCAATCTTTTGTTCAGTACATTCTCCATAATTTTGGATAGTGTGGTGAGAACAGATATGAAAAGTATCGCTCCTCTAAAATGTTGGTGTACAAAAAGAAATAGAAAAATAATCTGTTTGTGCATACATGTAGAGGCACATTACGATGTCATTTTTTATTTATTTATGAATTCATTTTCGAATAAAAGATAATATTAAAATGAAAGATAAGATAATTGTTATGAATATTAATTCAAACTCAAATCCAAAGCATTTATTTTGTTTGGACGATTTTTCAGGAGCTTTCAAATGAACGTGTTATTAGATTATACTTACTTATATCGTTTAACTTATTGTTCCAATATATTTGATAACATTGCTTGCCAACCCTATACAAGATATTTGCGCGATCTATTAAATGGGTCTTTTTATTTTATTATAACGTACTTACACGTACGTTATAAAAAACACGTATTAAAAATAAAATTGTGATACCCAGCAATTCTTTTCTTAAAAACAAGATACGCTTTTATAACAAGTTTCCAAAGTCAGTTACAGAACTTAGTTATGGAAAGTTCAAAACCCACACAAAACGTGTCCCCATCAAAAAAGTGTATTAAAAGATTAAAGACTACACTGAATCCAAGGAAGTTTGCATTTAATTCCTTCTGCACACGTGGATTCTATGGTACTTCATTTACGGTGTCACTATAAAGGTAAATGTCTACTAACTGCACGCAAATTACGATGTTTTACGTTTCTTTTTTCTAGTTGTTCACATAAACTTCACGTTACACGTTATAAAGCTAATTTCAATTCTTTACTATTGGCTTTTGTAGACAGGATATTAATTCAGATTCGTTATAATTGTAATGGCAATTATGTAGTTTGGTTTATGTTGGTTTTTATTTTTAACACGCGACGCAAAAAGAGGCATGTCTATAGGTGGCATTGTAGCTCCCAAACGGCTGAACCGATTTTGTTTTTGTTCTGTTTTGTTTGAAAGGTGACCTAATCGAGAGTGTTATTAGTTATGAATCAAGCAAATCTTGCCGTAATGAAATATAAAATTTTGCCGTATGTAAAGTTATCTCTAGATGGTTGGTGGTGGTCTCTGGTTGGCTCTTTTCTAGTTGATGAAGGGATGTGAACAACATCCACAGGTGTGGTCGAATCGAAATTTAGTTTCTATTACTTCAATGATATATAAGTTGTAACTATTCATACACGAAATATTTGAAGAGGGACATCTATGGGTCGAACATATTTTTTTATCTAAAAGTTTTTTTTATTTTACGTAATTATCATATTTTAAAACTGCTTGAGATATTTTGCCTAAAATCTTTACGGCCTACTCTATGAACGACAGATGCGGCGGGGCAGAGGCGGTGGCGCGATGACCTCTTTCAGGTCTTTACGAGCGAGTATCGAGACGTTTCAATCATTTCTTATTTTTTCATGAAGTGGTTCCTAGATGCGAATAAAACATATTCATATTCTTCAGTGTTACACTCTCTATCAATCTACTAGACGTAAACTAGGTAAGAACTAATAAACAGCTGACGCAACGCGAATTCGCACAAGGTAATGACGTCTGTTAGGTTGCGAACCGTGCGTCGCGTCTAATCTGTCAGCTGATTGATAGGTTTTGTACCTACCTATTTGTACAGATGTAAACTTTAAGAAGTGCATAGCGCGAGTTTATTTATCAAAAATCGTACCAGATTGGCAGATGTGGACTGGACTGTTGTAGGTTCACGCTGATAAATAGCTAGCTATATTTTTCGTAAAATAAGCACAAAGACCTTTGTTACTATAAAATAACTGCATTACGGTTAGATTACACGTTTTATTAACCAATCTTTTTGTAGGTAAACAACATTGTTAGTAGAAACATGACTATTTTACGCGAAAATCAGTTATCCCACTGCATACGGTATGCAACTAATTATTGTAACAATAATTAGGCAAGCGTGTTTAAAAATTAGAATCAACTTATTTACAACAATTTAAAATGTACGTACCTCATAACGACGTAGTTTTTATCAACACTATTTACACCAAAATTGCTATACATATTCGCCCTGCAGTTGCACGTAAAACAATGTGACCTTGCACTTTTAATAATGGCTCTATCTCTAGCCATCACCCCACACATGGAAGTCCAACGGCGTAAGATCAGGCCTGCCCCCGTCTGCAGCTGGGGGCATGTAGAACCCGTAGTGCCGTTGCTGCTGTAGAGCTCCTAGGATCCCTTGGAAGAAGCCCCCTTTCTAGGGATCTTGTGATGTGAGCAAAATAAGTCCACCCTCATTGTAGCAGTCCACCATGTTCTGGTACTCCCGGTTGGAATTTCAATATTTCGAAATTGTTGCGTTTGTTGCGCGTAGCGCGATGCGTTCCACGTTAGTTAAGCCGCGTGCAGTGCAACATGCTGTTGGCGCAGGACTGAACAAGGCGGCGGGCGGATGGCGAGGCAACTGAAGCAACACACGTGCGCGCCGCCGGCGCCACGGCTCGGGTCTCTTTTGATTATTCATAAAAGCCACGCGACATCTAAGCGCGCCGCCATGACCTCACCCGCTTCAATGAAAGAAGTTTCTACGTAGTATTTTCGTAGTAACTAGCGTAATGGATGTTACAAAATATGAAAGAGCCAGTATTTTTATGTGTGTTTAGTAATACAAATTATTAAATTTTTAAAATTAGACGCTTAGATAAAAAAATCCGCGGCCTTCGCCAGACACTCCTATGGGCTTATGGTATGAAAATAAGTCCAAGCCATTTGTGACCATGATGTAAGGTTAGTAGAGTGAGGCCTGGTAGAGTTAGGGGCTCGGCTGTACACACGAGTACATATCAAACTATACATTTCCAGTATAAGCTGATCTCGCATTATATAAGATGTCCGTACAATAAGAGGTCAGCTTACACTGGGAATTTGTAGCTTAATATGTAGCTGTATGTACATTAGATCTGATAACTTTTACGATTTTACTGACCTACTTTCCATGATTTTTTTTTTGTACGGTGCTCTATTTCTTTTTATTTTATCGGTGCTATTGTGCTGATATTACAAAGACATGTTAAAATCATAACCCTTACTCCTAAGCATAGTCGGGCAAAAAAGGTATTTCTTGCGCGCCAGCAATTACTTTCTCCACAGGCAACATAAAATAAATTGGTTAAAAAAAAACACGCTTTTATCACGCACATATATTATAAAATAATTACATTGACTTGATCAAATAATTAAATCACAAGGCGTGTAGCGCTTTGCTTGCATTAATTAAATGTACACAACTAAAAAGTGCTTCACGCTTTTTGTTTTAATAAAACAAAAATTAATGCAAGTCAATTTAAGAATTGTATAATTTTTCGTTCGTGGTAGAAGCGTGTTTATTTTTTATTTTTTTATACTACGCACTATTATGTTTTACTTTTTAGACTAATATATTCTAAATTTTTGTCATAAGTCTCAAGTCAGTTTACAAGGAGCCACTGATGAGTTCCACTATCACTTCTTGGTTCCATCATCAGACCCACAATTCAAAGCCTGATCTGTTGGACCCGTCTAAACAAATCATATGAGCCCAGACTCGAGCGGTTCATTAGTAGCCACTGAGGAGTTCCACTATCCACCTCCTGGCTCCATCATCAGGCCGTCAACACCAAGTGCAATCTATTGGACTCATCAAAACAAATCGGATGACCCAAAAGTCGAAGCAATTATTGGTAGCCACTGAAGAGTTCCACTATCCACCTCCTGGCTCCATCATCATACCCTCGTTGCTTAAGCTCAAAGTCAAAAGTCAAAGCCAAAGCATTTATTTCAAATAGGCACAAAAAGGCACTTTTGAACGTCAACGTTTACATTTAAATATAAATGATTCCAGGCGCTCCTTCCAAAAGGTGGTTTCGTATGGAGAAGAAGGGGCAAGAAACTCTACCGTTACTCTTTTAAAATGTTGAACAATATTTTTATATGCGAAGACGATGCACCAAGAATAAAATACTATACCACAATAGGTAAAAATAATATAAAAACGAGGCTACACAGATAAATTAATCACGTGACGTGTGTGTATACATGGTGCTTTTAAAATATTAACGAGGAATATGTCAGTGTGTGAGTTGAGTAAAAATAACAAATATTACAATTAAATTAGCATACCAGTATGATTTTGTCTAGACTGGATTGTCATTGTCCTATGGAGCTGGACCAGCATGATTCCAAGTATTCTTATCAAGGATATAATCATCTAATTTGTAATATGCTTGTTTACAAAATGTACTTTTAACATGAGTTTTAAACTTTCTTAATTTTTGCAAGGTATTACCTTGTAATATTTAATACAATATAAAATATTTAGTATGAAAGATTTTTACTTTAGTTATTCTGAAAAATGGTTGATCTATTTTAATTTTATTTCTAGTGTCAAAATTATGTCTATGACTTAATTGATGCAGATTTTTTCTTACATACACAATATTTTCATAAATAAAGTGGCAAGGATTCGTCATTATAATAATCTTCTTAAATAGTTCCCTAAGAGATTCGCGGCGACGGCGAAGTAGATTGTAAATGGCTCTGACAGCTCTCTTTTGTAAAATAAAAATGGATTCAATGTCAGCAGCCCGACCCCACATTAAAATGCCATGACATAATGCTGTGAAAGTAGCTATAATTAACCAAACACGCGGTTTCTACGTCTGTTAACTGTCTTATCTTTCTAACAGCATACATGGCCGAACTTAGTCGCTTCGCAAGAGATGTTGTTATATGAGGTCCCTATTGTAACTTCTCGTCTAACGTGATTCCAAGGTAAACTGTCCGATTAATACATTCTAGTTTAATTACTATTAATAACTCTAACATCATAATGAATGGAGAAAAACTCCATTCAATATGATGTCACATTCGCAACTTCTAAAATTAGGTAATTTAAATCGAATGCATTTGTTTTTTTTCTCATTTAGTACCAAATTATTTACCATAAACCAATCTTGGACCTTTTTTTTTTTTTTTTTTTTTTTTTTGGGTGGGAAATCATCAAATGACTGCTCCCGCTCTGGGTGGAGCGGGAGGGCGTGTCAGACTTTTACTGACTAAAACCCACCGTGTTCCTTCAGTTGCCTGTGCCAGGGCCACGGTTTTCTCTGTGGAATAACCCGCGACCCTGAGGCGTCGGCCCTATCGGACCCCGTCATTTTGTGCTGACATCTCTTTGAGGCGCGCGTGGAACACAACGCGCCGTCGACCCGGGCCTGGTCCTTACCGGACGGCGAGCTACCCATGGCTCGCCGTCCGCAAGCCCGCGCCTACGGTGGCCGGGAATCTGCTTGCGATTCCCGACGCCCAGGGCGTCTCCTGCGGCGACTAGGGGCGTGAGGGCGCAAGGCTCTCTCCCTCACGCGCTCCGCCTCCTCCTTTGCGAGCATTACTGCTTCGCAGAAGGAGGTGACGGCTTTCCATTCCCTCTCGCTCCGTACCATGGCCTGGACCAGGGCCGGACGCGAGAGATCGCCGCCGCCAATCGCCTCCCTGAGGACACTGCGGTGCTCCGCCCAAGCTGGGCATACCTCCACCGTATGCTCCACCGTGTCCTCCGGGCGATCCACACAATGGTGACACCCGGGCGTCTCCTCCCGCCTTATGCGACACAGGAACCTCCCGAAACAACCGTGTCCGGTGAGGACCTGTGTCAGGCGGAAGGTGAGGACGCCGTGGCGCCTCTCCAACCACTCCTCAAAGAGGGGACTTACCGCCGCTATTGTGGCGTGCCCAGCACTGGGTTGCGACAGTCGCACCCTCCATGTCGCCATGAGATCCCGCCGGAGCTCTGTCCGCTGTACCGTGATTTGTCGCGGCAGCGGAGTTACACCCCGGCGTTTTGCCTCCTCGCGCCACTCCCATACGTGCGCGAGGGCTTTTGCCTCCAGATCCCATGGCGGCAATCCGGCAAGGAGGCTCGCCGCCTCGCATGAGACCGTGCGGTATCCCCGGACCAGCCGGATGGCCATGACCCTTTAGGACGCGTTCAACCTGCGGGCCGGTCGGCGCCTCAAAGAACGCGCCCACACCGGTGCCCCGTAAAGGGCCATGGACCGCACGACAACCAATCTTGGACCTGAGGAGTTATTCACGTCGTCAAGATTTTGTGAGCGTCGCTCTATTTTAAAGATCAAAGTGGCATCTGCAAATAACACCATCTTCGGTTGATTTTGAAGTAACTGGGGTAAATCATCAATGTTAAGTAAAAAGGGGAATGAATCCAATATCGAACCTTGAGGAATGCCCATTGTCATTTCTGACCCTAATGAGTTTATTTGTACTTGAACGTTGACCTAACTATCTTTCGGGTGTGATCATAGCAAATCAAGAGCTGCATTCCTTATCCCATAGTGATCTAGTTTCAGCAGAATCGCAATCGAACGCCTTAGAGAGGTCGCAAAAGATTCCATTGGTATCTTGTGATTCCTCCTCGGCGTTAAAAAATTTCTTCATTAGGGTGACACCGGCGTCAGTGGTTCAACGCCCTTTAGTGAAACCGTACTAATGTTCATGAAAGATGGATGTTTTATTAAAGTGACGTAATATTTGATTGATCATCAACCTTTCAAACACCTTACTGAGAATTGGCAGAATTGACACAAGCCTATAATTATTATTGGGCTCTTTACTATCACCGGATTTGAACAATGGGATCACTTTTCTGTGTTTCATAAGATCCGGAAAGACTCCTTGGTCTACACTGGTGTTAAATATGAAAGCTAAATAGGGCGCAAGGGTTTCAATGAGAGATCTACAGACTTTTACAGACATTCCCCAGAGATCTTCTGTTGATTTAATTTTAAGATCCTTAAAAACTTTTATAATAGCTTGGGGGTTTGTTTGCTGAAACCTTAACTTTAAAGGGCATGCTTATACATTATTTTTAAGTAAGGCAGGAGAAAATGCGGGTGAGAAATTTAATGCTTCAGTATGTTTAAGTGGAATATTAACAAAAAAGTTTTAAAATTTCTGAACTATTTCTAAATTTGAGTTGATGGGGTCACGTGCAGTCTCTAAATTAAATACAATATTACGCTGTTCTTACCTACCTGTTTTTATTTTATCATCAGCTGTTTTTATTATATTGCTAATTTATAGGGCAATAGCTATTTTGCAAACATTTTTTTTTTAATCATGCAACACACTGGTAAAAGCGTGTATGAGTCATATGTTGGTTTAGGCCATAAAGTTCAAATAGATTTTCTCTTTTTTTGTGTGCCAGGAGTCCAATCACTAAATAAAAACTTTTTATTAATACTGTTAGTCTTTAGTGGAAAAGTCTCATTAAATTGCGTGTTTGGTAGTGAAAAGAACTCGGCGTAGAACTCATTTGGGTCACCTATTTTATTAAAACTCTGTTTACATCATTTACTGACCAAAGCACCATTTAATTTCTATAAATCTTTACATGTAATTCGCCTAAAAAAATTGCGTGTTTGGTAATGAAAAGAACTCGGCGTAGAACTCATTTGGGTCACCTATTTTATTAAAACTCTGTTTACATAATTTACTGGCCAAAGCACCATTTAATTTCTAAAAATCTTTACATGTAATTCACCTAAAAACATGGCGTGTTTGGTAGTGAAAAGAACTCGGCGTAGAACTCATTTGGGTCACCTATTTTATTAAAACTCTGTTTACATAATTTACTGGCCAAAGCACCATTTAATTTCTATAAATCTTTACATGTAATTCGCCTAAACCTTTATTGAGTTTTTATAAAGGCGTGTATGAGCAAAATGTAATTGTTTGTCCTCTGTGAGCAGATGGCAACTTATGTACTATTTATCTGTGTAAGTTAACACAATTACAAAAAATATGATTTATACAAGTAGCAGAAGAAGCTGTCACTCGGGTTGGTTCAATAAAAATATTTGACAAATCAAATGACATAATAAGCTGACTGTTTTACGAGTTATTTTCTAATAAATTAATATTAAAGTCTCCACATATTATTATTGACTTACTTCTAGCACTAAGTTTCTTTAACAAATCATCCATTACTTAATCAAACAAAGGTGGATTCTGGCAACTTCGAGGTCTGTAAACGCATAATATGGCATGCTGATCAAGCTCAACACAGAACAATTCAATGGCGTGATCAACAGACAGTCCGATGATGTATTTTCGTTCTATCGATTTAATTGAATTTTTGACTAATATTAATGACGCGCCATGTATCATACGTTTTTGGCTGAAGTGGCTAACTACACAATAATTTTCATAATTAATCGACAGTACTTGATGATCTATTAACCAATGTTCTGTTAAACAAATGACATCAAACTTAGTACTTTCTAGAAACAATTCTATTTCCAATAATTTGGAAGCGCAACCTTGGATATTTTGATGAAATAATTTTAAAGTATGTTGCACTCCCTTTGGTTTTTTATGACTATGAGTTATATTGCCAAAAGATACCTTATTATTATACTCTAATAATAATTGGTTATTTGAAGGGGTAACTTCTGTTGTCTTATTGACTCATTTAAAAGGTTATCCGGATTGACCTCCACAACTGCAACTGAAGAGTCTAAAATGCCGGGTATGAGTTCCAGCAGGAAAAGTGTACCCTATCTAACTGGTAGTGCCCTCAAAGGACGTTGGTATTATGGTTGGATCCTCCTTCGTACAACATGATGAATCATAATTAATCGCTATGTTGTTTGTATAACTAGGCAACACAGCTTCGTCACTAAGACTACAATTTGTTATATTATCTAAAACCTCATTAATAATATAAGCTATCGACATAGCTATCAGATGTCTACTGTTCCAAAACAGAGATAAGGTTATCTGAGTTAACTAAAAACCACTAACAAACTTGTTAGTATGACAACATCTTAGCTTGTGAATAGTAGCAGTCAACTTATAAATATAATTATTTTCGTCACCTGATAAAGTATCAGAATAAGGAAAAGCACACAACATCAGCTTTCAAATATTTAACTTAATTAAGGTGTTCACACCATCCACTATGTCCTTTCTGGTAATACCAGTACTATTACCTAATAGCAAAACCATAGTAGAATAATTTTCTAGATTTGTTCAATTGTTTAAAACCTAAGTCATGATAACCATGGTTAGTAAAACTATGGCTAAAGTAATTGAGTATTTTTTTTCCTAAGCCTGAACCTAATTCATCACCAAATAATATGGATTTGTTTTTCTGTGTATTAACACAGGTCTCTGCTGGAAGAGCCAACACTGGAGGGGGCAAGTTAGGCTGAGGCTGAAGAGGTGGTGATTCGGTGGCACAGTTAATTGAGAGATTATTAGTCAGAGACTCGTATCACTCGCTCAATGTATTGGACTCTTCAGAGCGAATCATATGAGCCCAAACTCAAATGATTTACTAGTAGCCCCTGAACATTTTCATTAACTACCTCCTGGCTCCATCATCAGATCAAAACTAAGATACCGGATTATAGTCTGTAATCCGAACTACATATACATGCAAGGTTTCATTTTGTTTGAGTAGGTTAAGATTGACTTCTAAGATTTTATAACATTGTTAGTTACAAGTGAAACCTTTCAAAACGTGTTTAAACAAAAGTTTCATCTTTGTTGTTTATGTACATATTAAACTAGCTTTCCTAAAAATGGAAGTGGGTTTATCGATTATCCGCAGGAAATACAGACTTGAACCTCCCTTTGAGGGAGTTGGAGGGTGAAAGTGACAGATGTGTTTCTGTTTCTTGTTGTTTGTGTGCAAATCCAAGCTTTCATACTAAATTTCAGCTTTCTAGGAGTTCAGGAAGTGCCCTAGAGGTGTTGATTGGCGAGTGAGTGAGCCTGTCAGTGTGAAAGGTAGACACATGAAACTTAGTTATTACAAGTCTGCTAAAAACATTTTATTTTGAGCATTTGAGCTCTCTAGCATCATCCAGCAGGGCTAACATAACTGGCGCGAGAACGCTCTCTATCTCGATTTCTCGAAATTTGTCTACAACTTTGACGTCATCCTAGTGCCTAACATGACCGGTATGCTCGAGAAAACTCGAAAAAAGCACTTTGACGCTTCTGCATCTTGCGACGAGAGACCGATGTAGTAATATAATTTAAAAAAAAACATTTTTATCATTGCAACATCGGTCGATTTTCCGCATGGAATTAGTATGTACTATATTGTTTTAACGTCCACCTCTTTTAATTTATGTTTAGTTCCTTAAAACCGTCTCTTTCGACTGCTTTTTTGCATGCTAAATTAAAATATAAAATTAGTGGCACTTATTACACTGAATAGATAATCACCACAATTGATAAATCGGCCGACCGCGACGGTCACAATTCGACAAAGCGAATATTGATATTGTATATATCACCATGAAACCCATGTTAATGCTGTTACTCCAACTTAGGAGAATAAACTGGCGATTACCGTAATTATGTTGCGTAGGTTTGATATTGCCATACAGCCTTAACTCCCTAGATTTCTGTTATCACCATAATTGGCAAGTCATGCCCATCTACGTAATAGTGCTCGCCTGCGCCACACTTTCTCTCGCTGCTCCGAAAGGAACTTCATTCAAATGTAAATAGTAGGTTTAAAACTAAATAATTTCATTATAATTATGTTTTATGATCCAATTTTGACAAAAATAAGTATAATTATGAATTTAGCATATAATTTTTGATATTTTTTTAACTTTTGTTGTATCATAATTTTGTCTACTCTTCTCGTCGTCAAAATTTGAGGCTAAATTAGAGAAAATCGGTGATTTTTTCATGTTGAATGGTCAAAATGTGAGATAAATTAGGTGGTCATGTTAGGGTTTAACGAGAAAACAACAAGTTTGACAGAATGAGTAGAGTATTTTGTATGGCAGCGCTGTCAGAAAACGAGAAAGTGACAGACATGGACGCGACGAAACTTGTCTTGGCGGGGGTACAACCGTCTTCTCAGATCCCAAGAACAAAATTTAAATTGTTGTTGAAAAACATGTTCACTCATTTATTCCAACTGCAACTGTAAGTTTGTATGTGTTATTGGTTTTCCTGTAATCTGTATGTAATAAACTAATTTCTGTATTTTTTTTTTTAAGCTCGGTACTTTTGTAAATTTTCATATAATTTCATTATTAACTTCAAAACTTTATATTTAAAAAATATATAAAAATGTGTTTGAGACTCTCACTGTATGAGCCCTTGCTAGACCGTACATTACTTTTAGATGAGGGATGAATGGAATGAAAGAAGGTAAAGTATTAAAAACAATACTGTACTGTTCCAATGGTAAAATGAGCTTAATGGACTGATGGTGTGGAAATGAATTGAGTGACGCGGCCCTTGTTGGCTGTAACGAGAACGCCTGGCTGACTTGATAGCCCAACGCGAACTGAATTAATTGTTTTGAGTTGAAATGAATGTGTGGCGTAAACTGCTGAATTGCAGAATGTGCGGTTGCACCGTACACTTACAACAAGCCATTTTATAGTTTTAAAGTTTAGCTAATTTGCCCTCTAAAACTCACCCCAATATTCAATATTCGTTTATTTACATTACCACGACAAAAGCTGTGACAGACGGAGGGACAGACAGACACACCATTGATCCTATATGGGTTCCGTTTTTCATAAGGACGTACGGAACCCTAAAAGTGAAGCAATGACAAATAACCCTAGTTTAGAACCAACCTTATAAATGTCTAATGCCTGTTTTAATAGAAATAGTGGGTGGGCAGAGGATGTAAAACCGTCCTAGGTAATTTATTCATTTTAGCTTAAAGTAGAGATTTTTATAAATAACTACCTACTTTTAAAAGCAACAGTGTGTGTCGCACAAATTAACTTGGCTAAGTTAGTAAAGGCTTAGGGCTGAATGGGAGGAGCCGCGCCGTGCTCTCATCTCAGAAGTAGGCAGTGACCTGTCGCTGCCGACCGTAGTGAGTTCGATGGTCGGCAGCGTCGAGTCCTGGGACGCGGTGGTTTCCTTCTGCGAGACGTTCATCTCGCTGAAGGAGGCTGCGGAAAGGGAGAGAGAGATATCGACTCTCGACCCGGCCCGCAGCAGACGCACCGGGCGTCGGAGGAGGGCGGACAAAGCCCTCTTCCGGCACCCCTAAATGGATCCAGGGTCGACGGATTCGGGGACATCCGTCGCCCCCCAACATCAGGACCCGAGAAGGCGGCGCGCGTAGTGTTCCGCGTGCGCCGCTCACAGACGTTGCGGGGGGAGTACACCTCCGTGAGGATTTTCCACCCCGGGAAAACGAAAAAAAAAAAAGGCTTAGGCTGAGTGAGCGATAACAGTGTGTTCACATGACGTCATACGTGGAACTGGTGGAGTTTAAACTCAGGAACAAAATTTAGGCAACACTCCAGCTGTTGTCGCAAGTAGATAATGAATAATCACAACCTCTTAACCTTGCCTTCTTATTTAGTTAACCATAAATAAAAAGCAAACGACACATTGCCACCACGTCTCTAAGCCCTAGATCAATAAAGTAAGATATGACTTCGACACACACAAAATATCTCTATCAGATGTCGCCCTCTGACCCAAATCAATGGTGGTGACGGGAAGGTTTCTGATATGTGTTTATCAACAGACCGCTGTCAACCTCATGTTTACGACCTTTGAGATTTATTTGAAAAGTTTTCGACATAACACGTTTGTCTAAAATGTGGACTTAACTAGGTACAGTGGATCGGATGGATCATTTGGTGCTTGAATGACATGGCCAGGGGGCGCTGTTGGCAAACATTTGTGAAATTGAATTGATGACGGCATTAGTTCAGACTTTGGCCAGGCGCCAAAAGATCACACACTCCTGCTTGGCGTACAAATCCGCAATAGAATGGATAAACTGAACAGCTAGATTTAACTAGACACCGTCTGACCAGAGAAAGTCAAGTCAAGAAAGTACACGGAAAATATCAATAATACACAAAATGTTAGTTATTCATCCAAATTTATTTTATCGCCTTCAAGGTATGCTCCTTCAAAAACGGTACACTTACGCCACCGAATAATCCAATCATCAAAATATCTTAAATCGCTTTTTCGGAATTGATTTCAGTCTTCGGCACGAATTCTTCTTTATGTCTTCAACCAAATGAAAACGGGTGCCACGAAGTGGGAATTTGAGTTTAGGAAAAAGAAAGAAGTCGGCTGGAGACATATCTGTGAATAAGGTGCTTGCTCGATGGTATTTACTAAGTTCTTGGTCAATAATTCGTTCACAATGATGGATGGCTTTGTGCGAAGGCGCATTATCGTGATGCAAGATTTTTCTTTTCACAAATCTGGCCTTTTTCGTCGAATTTTTATCTTAAACGCCGCATAACGCTAAAATAATATTCTTTACTTCACTTTTGCGATGCTAACTTCAGTTGAAGACGTTGATGGCCTACCGGAGCGAGGCAAATCTTTCATCACATCACGACCGCTATTGAACTTGTACCCCTCATTATTACGTGTTTTTCGTCGATTCACCGTAAGGCTTCTGTAACATTTTCAGTGACTCCGAACACGAAATTCCATTGGCGATGCAAAATTTCAGACAAATTCTTTGTTCGATATGTTTGTCCTATATGAAATTCTCAATACACACCAGATATGATCTTACTAAAAACAGCACTGTATTTAATCTAAATAATAGATGCAACCCAAACTCCGCACCAAAATGGAAAACTGATGTGCCAATCTAACAACAGCAATAAAATCAAAAAACAAATTTGGAACCATAAATAAATCATCCATTCCCGATACTTTTTTGACAGAATGTATAATTATCATCTGACCAGAGCAGCCATTCCCATAATTAGAACGTTCGCATTCCAATTCTTGTCTCTATCTGGCAAACCTACAATCAATTCACATACATCTTTGACAAGTTCTTGACAATGATTGTCGCTGAGATGAGGTTGCGACTAAAATTTGAACGTTTTTTAAATACGAGAATTGGCCTTCTGGTGTATGCACGTGAACGAGTCAAAAGGAGTATGTAAGCATCCCATGGGAAGAAGGCGTGAGTTTATGTATGTATGTGTCTGTATTTATTAACATAACATAATCATGCATGTATTTCCCGAAAGGTTACGCAGTGGTACGCCTATAGTTCACCCAAATTCGTAAATGTTATAGGTGGCGAGGCTAATGCCATCAAACATCAGCAGAGAAATTCCAGATGAGAAAATCACATGCTCAGCATAGTAGCGCTTGCGATCACTATGATGAGGCACACATGCATATATGCTATGCAAAAAACAAAGTTGCTTTTCTTGCCCTTTTCAACCCCCACACAATTGATTTTGATACGGTTTTCATCGTCATTTAAAGAATTTTTACTGTTAAGTTCATGTGTATACATTTGTATTAAACTTCAGTCTAATATAGAAAACTCGATGAATTGTCGGAAGTCGTAAATACCGTGCGAAGTCGCTATGTACTCTTTGAGAACTTTTTCGTCATGCGGTCGTACTAGGCCGCGTTCTGTGCCACTCTGTCGCTTCACTTTGTATTTCTCTCTGGCCTAGGTGAGTGCACCTAGGCCAGAGGGTGACAACCACTATTCCGTTACAACGCAGGTGACTGCCAAACACAATTATTTGTGAGTTACTGGGTTCCTACAATACCAAATAATATAAGTACAATGTTACATTGACAACACTGTGTCTACGTTGCTACTAAATTATTTCGTAGAAATCGTTCACTGTTAGATGCCGTAGTATAATACTGCGAAACACTCAATAAGTCAAACACCAGTTTGATTCGAATAATGGGGCCAAGTCGTGGTGCCAAATACAGGAAAACGGAAATATTGGCGGTCAAAACGACGACTCAAACTAGTGTTAAAAAAAAAAAGTTCTCATTTTTTTTTGTTTAATAGCGTCGCTTTCCTGCGAAGACGTTAGAGTCAAAATTATCTTTAAAATGTTTTGGGGTTCGAAGAGGCTTCTGTTCAGTGAACACCGTTTAGCATATAATAGAAGCGTCCAAAAGATGTAAACATCGAGAAGAATTCATTTGATTGTGTACAATTTCTATTTCAAAATACTGTTTCAATGTGTAGCTACAATTGAGTACGCAATGTGTTATGTTAATACAATTCTATGTAGATTGTAGACAATTAAATGAATGTACGACGATTTTTCTTTAGGCTAACCACATTTATAAAAGCGTATAAACAAATAAAGGTTGTTTGATTTATGTGATCCAACCCTCAGCTTTGTCAGCGTGACATTGACGAAACACGGCCATCGTGAGTTTACATGTACTTAAATAAGGTTCAGTTAGAGATTTGGATCTTTAGAGTAGGTCGAAAAAAAAATAACAACAAGAAAGAAAGAAAAATAGGTTTATTTGTCACTGAAACACGTGCATACAAAAAGATAAGTCAACTCGAACTATTAAAAAAAAATTGCACAGGACAGTCATCATTGATAGTCGGCAGCTGCATGTCGTGACTGTGACAAGAAGGTTTCCACTTTGCATGATGATGTGCTATGGGAGACCCACAGCATAGCGCTGATTTTCAGTGGCCACTCGAAAACGTAAGTGTAACTGTAATGCATGTGGAAACTAGGGTTGCCATTTTTTCGGTATTAAATATAGTATTATCGAAACCGTTGCCTGTAAAAATATAGTAGGTATTCAAGTTTTTTAACAATTTATGTTTTTTGCTACTTTGCGCTACACAATACCTATATTTCACATTTTACGAGATGAATACTGGCCAGTATTCATCTCGTTAAATGTTCTATTATTATTATATTTTTTTAAATTATTTAATACTAAAGAAAAAAAAGTCAGAAGCACTGAGTAAGACCCGCTTGAAAATTGGCATCACTCTGGTTGCGTTTTTTCAGCAGTAGATTTAGCAAAAAAAAATTGGGTCAGAAATAGCAATTAACAGAATATTTGAATACAAATTTTAAAAACAGATTACTGCGTTTCGTTTTACGCTTAATTTAATAAAATAATATTTTTCTAAGAAAATATTGTAGTTTCGCATAATTTTTCCTTTTCTAGAAATATAGTATTCAGGCCTCTAAGATAGTAGTAAGTACTAGATTGAATAGTAGGGTTGGTAACCCTAGTGGAAACTGGCTCTGCTAACGATTTATACGTAGTACATCAAACGGACAGAGTGAGTCATTCGTGGTCATTTGTTCATAGATTGACGCGAGAGTAGCTCCTGAACCCTAAATGCGTAACAAACTATCAATCACCATCAGAATCAATTTCAAGGATAATTACTAGCCCAGTGCTTCATATCTTCGCAAAGTTTGTCTGCTCAACAACGTTTTATTAAAGCAATTAATGTTGTTGAACTGTCATACTGTCAGTACGTAAGTAACGTAATTACCCCGTTGAAAAGGGGACCAATATAAAAATCCAATATTTATTATATTGGATTTTTCATGACCAACGTTTTCATTAAAATAAAAAGAACACAATCCTCCGATGTTTTGTCTAGATCGTTATTAGTCAAAGCTCGCTATGATTTGACAGGTTTTAGCTAAAATGTCTACTGAATATTGTGTCAATAATCTCAAATCAATTCCTGCTGACGAATCAAATAAGTAGTAATTTTTCAGACATCCAGTGCTGAACACAGGCCTCCAAAAACTGCCTCCGCATCGGCCGGTCCTGTACTTTGCTCTGTTTTGAGTTGAAATGATGATGACTTTAAATAGTGCAGTGGTCGCAAGCGCTACAGACTGCTGAGCATAAGGGCCTGGGTTTGATTCCCGGGTCGGGTATAGTGTATCCCACCAAAAACATTCTGTAAAAAACTAGCCAAGTCTCGATGGAGCTGCTTTGTTTATCTCTAAAAAGTAATGAAATCGAGACAAAGTCGTGCCAAGTCTAAGGTTCCTTACTGCGATATATTCTTTATTATAATTAATGTTGTGTGACTTAGCCGTTGAACATTCTTTATACTGGTATTGGTAATTGGACGCTAGTGTCTCATTTTAGGCTGTTGTTGATTGTGCAACACATACATTCAGCATTGTCAATGCTGACTTCTGCTCTCTTCGTTTTGGAGCGTCAAATCGACCACCGATCTAACATAAAATAGACGTACAGACGGACTTCTTCCAATGATTAGAAATCCGTCTGTACTGGAAATAATTTTTATACTGTTTGTTGTAAATAAGTATTATTGAAATACGCAGCTTTATCAAGCCTACAATTGACTGGTTGTAGCGGTTCCGGCGACAGATTGGTGCAATGGTGTTATGGAGCACACAACATTAAGTATAATAATAAAGAAATTGCAGTAAGGAACCTTAGACTTGGCACGACTTTGTCTCGATTTCATTACTTTTTAGAGATAAACAAGCAGCTCCATCGAGACTTGGCTAGTTTTTTACAGAATGTTTTTGGTCGGATTTCACTTCTTTTTGTAGAAACGTGGGCAAAGCAGAAGGGGAGGCATTCACCCAGCAGTGGGACGCTATAGGCTAGATCAAATTAGAAGATGCGTCCCACTACGCTGGGTTTTTGCAACGACAGTCGATTTTTTATGTGCCAATAGTAGAAGGGGGCATTACCATATCTCTAATACAGCTGAGACCAGCTGAGGGTTCTTCATCAGATACTTCAGACCTTCGATGTTTGACATTAAATGAAGCGGCCCACCAAGTTGAATACTTTTTGTAAAGGCGGTATGTCGATCTCTAATAGTTTGGTTGGGCTCTTGTGTTTTCTAATCAGGGTTTTACCAATAGTAGAAGGGTGCATTATCATATCTCTAATACAGCTGAGACCAGCTGAGGGTTCTTCATCAGATGCTTCAGACCTTTGGTTTTTGACATCAAATGAAGCGGCCCACCAAGTTGAATATTTTTTGTATAGGCGGTATGTCGATCTCTAATAGTTTGGTTGGCCTCTTGTGTTATCTAATCAGGGTTTTTTCATTCGGAATTTCGCAGTAACAGCCTGGCGTCTGAATTTTTGCCCAGTTGATGGCAATAGGCTCGCCCCCTATTACATGGGACTTAAACATAACTGGCGAAATGTGGGTGTATTATAGGCACACCCTTCTGGGATGATGGGCATGATTTTATGTGTCATGTGTCCTCACCCAGCATCCTGATGATGTTCTTCTTTGACTGCGCCTGCCTCGCCTCTCCATGCACGCTGCCGTTGACGCCGTTTAAAGTGCCGGGACTGCCTGGCTTGCTGCAGTGTGTCGTTCTGAAAGTTTTGTTACTTTTAATAACGGGACAATTCAGTAAGCAATACTGATAATAATGTGATGCTTAATGAACTGTTAGAGACATAAAAGTGTCGTCAAGACACCGTCCGAATGTTACACTTTTGTCAGGCTTGCTCTCATTCGCCAAGTGAGCAAAAGGGAGAGGATCTTGGTTCGAACCGCGTGTCCCACGACACTGCACGACTGTATTATTTTGCTCCGTTCGTGTAACTGCTATATGACGTTGCAGTGGGAGAACATATAAGTAAATAAATGTCATTAGGAGAGATAAGACGCTGTCTCATTAATGGAATACTAGCTTCTGCAAGCGGCTTATACCGCGTTGATGTTGGATATTATCCCACAGAAACGTGTTACCCCGGAATACCATCTATCTCCTTTTCAAATTTATCGAAATCCGTTCAGTGGTTTAGATGTGAAAAGGTCAGCATACAGACAGAGTTACTTTCGAATTTACAATATTAGTATTGAAGTATGGATTCCTTATTCGCCTCCCTAATGGTACCTAACTACCTACTTTAAGGTAATTAGGTATATTTAAGAATAACACGTCTTATCGTCACGCTGGGCAAACGTAGGTATATTGACTTTAACAGCCAGAAAATATATGTGCAATAAATACATAAAACCCAACTGCAAGGTCTTAGCATACTTTTTACTATGAATTCTAGCTATCACAAACTCAATAAAATATGTGAAAATGTACAAATGAAATAGAATTTTTGAGAACCTTATTATTACAAACGGTCAATCAAAAATCCATTTAAACTATTTAACGCTAAAGTTTATAGTTGCTTATATGGAAAAAACGTGTAAATTATCAATGACTACATATTTCAAGTACATAAACTTAGTCAAGTCAGGTACGAGTACAGTACTGAAGATCCAAACGCGCGTCTAGAGAGTTTAAAGATCGTATTTTTAAAACCGTGATGGCAGAGCTCATCTATATTGGAATACCCCGAACATATAGAAATGGACACAAACTGGCAATTTATTGCTTTCGTATCGCGTTTTTACTCGTTTGAATAAAACCGTCGCAAACTGAGTCGGCGCCATTAAACAATAAATAGGGTTATAGAAACCAGGCAATTGCGAGTCTGACTCGGGCACCGAGGGTTCCGTACAAACCTGTAGGTATACAAGTAAAAGTTCACACGCGTTCATGAGAAAAAGGATAACAAGTTTAAAAGAATTTAAAATATTTTTAATTTATTTATTTATTTATTTAATACTTTCGCACAAGCATGTACAGAGGCGGACTTAATGCATTAGGCATTTTCTACCAGTCAACCTTTGGGTGATGCAGAGACAAACATTGGTAGGTGCAATTTATAAAAAAACATTTAGGAATAAATATTTAAATATAAAGATACTTAAACTATATATATAATACATATATATACCTAATTATAAATAAATATAAACACAAATAACTAAACATAAATAAATGAATATGCTAAAACAAATAAGACAAACAATTAGAAAACTATACCATTATGATGATAGCTGTCAGTATCATCATAACGGTATAGTTTTCTAATTGTTGTTCCTGCGAATGTGCTCACGAACTTTAACTTTAAAGGCTAATCGGTTGGTTGCCATCCTGATTTCTTGGGGGAGTGCATTCCACAGAGAGATAGACTGAACGAAGAAGGAAGAGTGAATGAAGTCTGTGCGGTGAGTGGGACATTGAAGAAGACGATTGTGTGATGAACGAAGATTTCTATTGTGGTTGGCGCAAATGTACTGAAAGTGGGGGGCTAGATAACCAGGGGAAGAGGTAGAGTCAAGAAATGAAAACAAGGTGGTCAGCGCCCTTTGCTCTCTGCGCTGGCGTATGAGCAAGCACTTTAGAAGCGACCGATGTGCAGAGACATGGTCATATTTACGCAGATTGAAAACGAATCGAATGCAATTATTGAGGAGACGGTCAAGTTTGTCGAGGAGATCTGCATTCAGGTCATAGTAGCATACATCACCATAATCGAGGATGGAGAAAATTAAGGACTGCACAAGCATTGTCTTCGTACTCGATGGTAATAGATTTTTCAATCGGTACAGAGCCCGCAACGTTCCGGTAACCTTCTGGCTTACCCGAGCAACTTGAGTACGCCAGTTCAGGGTATTATCAATGTGCAAGCCTAAGTCCTTCACGTCAGTGCTAAAAGGAACTATCGTACCATTGAAGAGTACTGGTGGCAATATTGTACCATCCACCTTACTAATGCTACGAGAACTGCCAATGATTATCGCCTGACACTTCGTAGGGTTTACTGCTACACCAAATCTGTCAGCCCAGGTTTTTATGGCTACCAAGTCCCTATTTAATCTATCGATGGTGTCTGGTAATTCATCAACTTTCCCGTGACAGTACAACTGCAAGTCATCGGCATACAGATGATACGCACACTGAAGTTCGGAAGTTATAAGATTAATGAAAATGGAAAACAGAAGAGGAGAAAGTACACCACACCAGCAAGAAGAAGAATCCCCAACATGAACGGACTGCTGACGTTCCTGAAGGTAAGAGGAGAACCATTTCAGTGCTTCGGGAGAGACCATAATATAAGACAGAATGGCTAACAGGATGTCATGACTGACGGTATTAAAGGCATTCGAGAAATCAACCAACACCAGAGCAGTCACTTTGGTGTCTTCCAGTCCTGCCCATATATCGCCAGTCACTTTAAGAAGGGCGGAAACAGTGCTGTGCCCAGGCCTAAACCCAGATTGAAGAGGACTAATAATTGAGTTACAATGAACAAAGTTGGAGAATTGTTTGTGGACACAGGCCTCGAGCACTTTGGATAAGAAGGGAAGGATAGAAATTGGACGGAAGTCAGTAGGAAGAGAGGGATTAGAAACCTTAGGTAGCGGGCGAACATAGGCTTTGCGCCACAGGGAAGGGAATACTCCGGTGTACAAGGAAAAATTTATTATATGGGTAATCGCGGGTAGGAGTTGGTCCAGAATGGTTATAATCATAAAACGGGTGATATTGTCACATCCCACCGCTTTCGATTTAATGGAGAGAATTATCTTTCTGATTTCTCCCGGTTCAACTGAAATGAAACTAAAAGGATTTATGTGAGGACGCGTTAGACCAGAAACTAGAGACAGAGTGTTTTGCTTGGTTAGACGATCCATGATAGTAACGGTGGAGAAATGCCGGTTGAGATCGTCTAAGTCAATTGAACTAGGAAAATCTAAATGTCGCGATTTGCCGATACCAAGAGTTCCAAGAAATTTCCAAATATCGGCAGAAGAGGAATAAACAATAATAACAATAAACAATATTTATTTGTTCAAGACTTAAACCTATTTACAATTATGATTTCTTAAATTACACTTTAACTTAGTGGCAAGATACAAGACTTGTGCAACTGGGCTTAAACTAGGAGGATTCCTGTGCTATAAGCACCAGTTACTTCCGTCACCACCATGATCGAGCTGCCATTTCAAGTGTGGGTGGGGATACAATATATATATATATATATATTTTTTTTTAATGCTTTAATCATTACTATTGTGTATGTGACTATAAGTGTGAGTGGTGTGTGAGCGTGGCGTGGCGAGTGTTTTGTGTGTGTGTGTGTATGTATGTGTGAATGGGCCTAAGTGGCTTTATATGACTTATTTTATACTTTTTAACATATTTTCAGTATTTACATAATTTTGAGATAGAAGGAAGTTATCTATGGTAAGTTTTAGTTTTTTTATAGGTAAGTTGTGTAACTGTGTATTTTTACTTATTTCATTATAAAGGTATGGGCCCATGTAGCACGGTTGTCTCCTAAGGAAGTCTGTTTTACACTGTTTCAGGTCAAAAACCAAGTCCTTCCTACGTTTATTTTTTAGCCTCTCCGGATCGTACGTTAAACCTTTATGGCTTATAAGCAGGACCCTCCTGATATAAAGTTGTCGAACCGTTAAAACCTCACAATCCTCATATAGCTGCTCCGTTGGATACTGGAAGTTTTTTTTGAGCATTACTTTGAGAACTGCTCGCTGGGCTCTTTCTAGGTTTAATATATGAGTTTTGTGTGTACTCCCCCAGACAGAGATACAGTATTCCAGTACTGACTGGCAAAGGGATAAATAGATTGTTTTCAATAGGTTCGAGTCGCACACCCTGCGTAACTTCTTAAAAACTACTATTAACTTTCTAACCCTAGAGCTTAGTGTTTTTACGTGATGGTGAAAGTTTAACTGGTCGTCCACTTGTATTCCGAGATATTTTATACAGTTTGTTTCTTCAATAGGGAGACAATTGCATTTACTGATATCGTTTAGATTACAGGTGTGTGCTCGGACTTCAACCAATTCATTAGCAGATGGTGGAACCTTCTTAACAGAGAACATGAGGTATTTGGTTTTTCCCACGTTAAGAGTAAGTAAGTTTAGGTTAAGGTATCCAAGAACTGTTCTCAGCCCGGCGTTTGTAAGTGCGGCAACCTCTGACCATGTATTTCCATGAAAGAGGATTGCCGTGTCGTCTGCATAAGTTATTATTTGACCATTTTGTAGATTTAAATCACATATCTCATTTATATATATAAGAAATAAACTGGGACCGAGCACACTCCCTTGTGGTACACCAAAAACGATATTTGTACTATTACTTACGTACTTGTCAATTTTAACTATCTGAGTTCTATTAGTAACATAGTCCGAAAATAATTTAAGAGGGGTTCCTCGAATCCCTATATTCTCCATCTTCTCCAGCAGTCTGGGGACAGAGACGGTGTCAAAAGCCTTTGCTAGGTCTAGAAAGACTCCTATGCATTTATTTTTGCTGTCTAGTTTACCTGCAACATGATCTGTTAGTTTTAATACCGCGTCCTCTGTAGATTTCCCTGATACGAAGCCATATTGGTTTGGAGAAATTAATTTATTTTTATTCAGATAATTCGTTAGTCTGCTATTCATGAGTTTTTCTATTTATTTTTGAAAGTATTGGGAGCACAGAAATGGGCCTATAGTTGCTGACACCGGCCTTGTCACCAGACTTGTAGATTGGATGGACTACGGAGAGTTTAAATAGTGTGGGGAATGTTCCGGTGTTAAAGCTTAAGTTGGCAATATGAACAAGAGCGGGAGCCAGAACATCTCGATAATTTAATAATCTTGACAGGTATGTTGTCCCAACCTCTAGCGCAGTCTTCTCTTAGTTTTAAAATAATTTGCATAACTTCCTGCTCATCTGTTTCAAGCAAAACCAATGAGTTACACACTTGTGGGCGATTACTGTTGGTTGGGATGTCGTTGCATGGGTTTATCTTGCTTGCTAGGGTTTCACCTACTTTGACAAAATAGTTGTTTACACTGTTTACAGCCTCCTCCGGGATTTCTTCTAGTTTGAGTAAGTCTAAGTTAGGTTCACGTGTTGAATTGATATTTGCGATTTCTTTGACTAGCTTCCATGTTTCCTTTGGGTTTTTTGTTTGTTTCCGTAACTCCGATTTTTCATGAGTGTCTCTTACTTTATTCAGAATATCGTTGCAAAAGTTACGGTATCTAATGTAGGTCGTTTTTAGGATGTTGTTTTTAGGATACTTTTTATTGTGCAGATGTAGTTTGTCCCTATGCCTTATACATCGAAGTAGGCCTGGAGTAATCCACGGCTTAAATACTCTTTTACGATGAGGAACTTCGGTGGTGGTTTTGTTCGCGTTGATTGCGTTGATTGCGTTGTTTATTATGTCAACAAGAAATTGGACCGCGGAATTAACGTTTTTTATTGTGTTTATTAAATTACTATTTGAAAGTTGGTGTCTTATTTCGTCTGTTACTTTTACATAATTTATTCTTTCTTGAGTTTTATTTATTTTACGGGATACGCGTGATTCTAGTGTGAGACATACAGGAAAGTGATCGGTGACAGCTGACTTTATTATTACAATGTTCGAACTACATTCGGATTTTATGAAAGGAAGAATTGATAGTATCAAGAATATGGCGGCGTTTAGCATTGCGTATCATCTGATTACATATATTCCTTGCAGCCTTGAATAAATTCCAGTTGTCATCAGTTCGATCCCTTTTAAATTTGCGGAACGCGCGGTCTCTACGTCGCATTGCCATCTGTATACCTCTAGTCATCCATGGAGCAGGTGGGCGTTTTAACTTAACTTTTTTGACGGGAGCATGGATGTTATAAAGGTTGCTTACAACATCATTGAAGATGGCAACCTTGTCGTCAACTGAAGTGGCTTCCGTCAAGGGCTCCCAATCGATCGCAGATGCATCTTCTTTGATCTTCTCGACATTCATCCGCGCAAAACAACGCCTGTATAGAACCTTGGGCTTAGGTTTGGGAGGTTTCAGGATATACGAAAGGAAAATCATGTCGTGATGAGAAAAGCCAGGAGCGTCATGTTGACCGTGAGAGGAAATGAGGGAAGGATTCGAGGTGAGGATCAGGTCAAGCCAGGTGTCATCGCCAACAGTGTTATGATGAGTAGGTTTAAGCGGCAACACGTGAAGACTTGCTGACTCGATAATGTGGAGGAGTTTACGGGATCGAGGGGAGTTGTGGGTAAGGAGGTTTGTGTTGAAATCACCCATGATGATATGATGTGCATACTCGGAACCCAAAGATTCAAGTACCGATTCGAATTCGGTGAAGTAATCAACAGTGGGAGGACAGTAGACAACACCAATAATGGTTTTCGTTCCTCTAACACAGACTTCAAGGAAAATAAACTCAGCAGAAGCAGAATAATTTGAAGAGGAAGTAGCAAGTATTTTATAAGGAAAGTCATTGCGAAGGTATATAGCTACCCCACCCCCTCCCTTACCAATCCGATCATTTCGTATAAGATTGAAACCAGTAAGAGAGTAAGTGGTGGACAGGAGATGTGGTTTGAGCCAAGTTTCAGAGATCAGGATGGCGTGAACATTGCTGTTATTAAACGCGTCGTACAGCTCGCTGTAGTGGCTCGGAATACTTTGTGCGTTAATGTGACACACATTAACCAACCGATTAGACTGATCATTGAAATTTTGTTGCAAAAAGTCACCAAGAGTGTAGCTGAAAGAACAAAAGCTATCATCGCTAGAAGAAACAGTAGATTGGTTGGCAGAAAAATAAGACTCATTGTCTGACATAAAAATAAGTTGATAGCTATTAGGTTGAAATGAGTATACAATAGATATAAAACAGAGCAACCAACAGGTGCAACTGCACCACCCGCCAGCTCACACCAAAACTAAAAGCAATTAAACACAAATTACACATAAAAAACATTTGTTCACATTTTAGTCTACTTTACCAGGTAAAAATCGTAGTCCCCAATTAAATAAAATTAAACCCTTGAGAGGTAAGGAACACAAAAATTAATAAATACATAGAAAAATGCCACACAACTGCAGATTGAGTAAAGCGTAATTCGGAACGAAACGTTAGAAATAATGTAGCCAATTATTTCAGAACGTTTACCTTGAACGTCATCGTCACGTTGATTTGACAAGCTGACATTTACAACAACGTCAATTGAGGTTTAAAATTACACACTGTCTGTTGTGGGTATCGAAAAACTAGTACACCTCAAAAATTGAGATACATTAATAACGTAAACAGTTGGGGCACAAGACAAAACAAAAAAGATAACTACGAGCCTACGAGACGGGACAACGGTAAGTAAAGGTTATGAAAACATGAAACAACAACAAGACATCAAAGTAAACATTCACCACAATTGAGTAATCTGTTTTCAGTCTCCCGGCAGCATCAACAATTCTTCATCTCATTGATGGAGTCGCGCCTGGTGCCTTAGGATACTTGGCTATCAAGGGCGTGAGCTCGTCGGTGGAAGTTACCTTGTGCCGACTTCCATCAGAGGCCTTTATGAAGATGACACCGTCTTGAGTCCAACACGACCGCATGCTAAAGTGCTCGCGCGCCCTTCCGAAGACAGATTGCCTGACCCTGGTCAAGAACTCCTTGACAGATATTTTGGTGCCTTTCAAGCCCGTCTTTGCCTTCCAAACTGACGCCTTGATGTCCACACTGGCGAACCTTACGAGGATAGGCCTGTGATGTTCCGTGCCTTGGGCTCCAAGCCTGTGACAGGCTTTAATTGAGGATGCTGAGAGAACTAAAAATTTACGGTATTCGCATTTGTTCCTTTACTTGTGCTATAAGACGTTGCTTCGTACCAAATTTCTAAATTCTGAGTTAACGGGTAGTACCATGTAGGTTTTGATTCCCTTGCGAGTGTCGAAAATTTGCGGAAATTTGCGGCATAAACGGCTGTGTCTTTTGATTGCGTTGGCTTATAAGTTTGATTTTTTCACCGCTCCAAGGGACGGTAGACCTGAATATTTGATATAAATTCTAGCTTGACACCTTCAAGCGTACCTGAGAAAAAGGGTCTTGACAGACAGACAGACGGACGGACAACAAAGTGATCTTATGAGAGTTCCGTTTTTTTCCTTTCGTGGTACGGAACCCTAAAAACAGACTAATATGGGGAAAATAACAAGCAGATGGCGCCGAATAAAACGAATAACGTCAATAAAGGGTAATAAAGTTAGATCCAATAAATTGCAATTGTTTCGCCCCTGAAGTCAAATTGTATTCAAATTTATTAGATCAATGCAATAATACATTATTTATAAAGGCGCCCTTGCGCGCCGATATCCCTCCCACCTAGTATATGCCGAACAGTACTTTGTGGGATTGCTAACCTCGTAGTGATATAATGACTGCACATATTGGTTTATTTTCTTTAGTATTCAATCATTTAACTAAATTATTTCCTAACTCTTCGATGATTGGTAAACAATCGGCTAGTGACAGTAAAAGTGTATCGTGTCAATCTTGACTAAAGTAATTTTGATATATTATGCTAGATGGCGTGACTGAAACAGAGGTTCACTGTTTTTCTATGACTTTTCTTTTAGAGGGGCTATTTCTCTTCAGTAACTTGAATCACTTTGAGTACAACCATAGATTTAGTTTATACTACGTATGTTATATCTATGGGTACGACAAATCTAAATACAACGTCAGTATTAGGTCTTTCGAAATTAATTAAAGCAGGTTCTTTGCATCACGTATATATCTAGTGAAGAACACGATATAGAGCACACCACAAACTAACACCACCCCACAATAAAATATTTTATACAAACCCAAGGACCTGTTTCATTAATCAAACAAATAAATAACATGCCTTCAAAACTATAACAAAATCTCTAACTACAAAACCGTTTTCTTTTCCCTTTTAACCCTTTAAATATGCCCCCCCCACCAAAACTTTTGTTAAAATATGTGCAAATTGGTCAGTGGTAGATATATACTGTAATTTGTTGTTAATATTATTATCAATATTCTCCTTAACAAAACATCTTTTTATAACTAAATATTTGATTCTAAAATCACCACTAGTCATCCGCGCTATTTTGATAGTCGACTGGTTATCTTCAAACGTATTGATGATCATCCCTTCATAACAAAAACTGAAAAAATATATTTTACCCAGCAAGCCTCACTTGTTGCTGTACATAAAGCAACAAACTCTGCCTCAGTTGATGGTAGTGTCACAGTACTCTGATTCTTTGAGTACCATTCCACTGTACAACCAAATACTTTGAAAACACAGCCAGTTGTAGATTTACGATCATAACTTCCTCCCTAGTCACTATCAACATAGCAATCACATCAACACATCTCAAAAATCTTTATAGTATGATCAATGGTTCCCTTCAAATATCTTAAAATATTTAACAAAAGCTTGAACAATAGTTTAGATGCACAAAGTTAGTATCTACTCAAAACATTAACAACAGCACAAATATCAGGTCTTGTCCCGATTGCTGCATAAATCAAACTTCCCACTAGTTTTCTACAGTTGTTTTCTATTTCAGAAGATTCTGAATATTCCCTCTTTAACACATTAATACTATAGTTTTTATCAATAGGCAACAATAGTGACTCACAGTCTAACATATTATATTCTTTTAACAATCCCGTTATGTATTTCCTTTGAGATATAGTAGTGCACCCATTTTTCAAATCCTGTTTCACTTCTATCCCCTAGTATTTACTAATGGACCACATACAAGGCGTGTTCTGTTCACAAAACATCCCTTAGCTCCAAGCTCTGTTCTTTACAATTTCCAAAGTATAAAATATCGTCTACATACAATAACAAAAAGGTTTTATCTCTCCCACAAACTTCGAATATAAACAGTTATCTTTATCAGATTGTTTATAACCTAATGACAACAAAACTTTATTAAAAGTCTCATTCCAATGTTAAGGTGCTCTTTTTAAACCCTTTATAGATTTATTTAACTTTACTACTTTTCCATTAGTACCTTCTGGCAAGGCTAAATACAGTTCTTTATCTAAATGCACATTCAGAAATGCTCCACAAACATCCATTTGTTGTACTTCCAAATTATATTTGGTTGCTATACTCATAAATATCCTAAAAGTATTAAGACTAACTACAGGGGCATTTAGATCATAACCAATACTACATCATTGCTCAAATCCTCTAGCTCCTAACCTAGCTTAAAAAACAGTATCTTTCTTCTTTAACACCCACTTAGAATGTATCACTTACTTACCTTCTAGTACACTCTGTATTTCAATTACCAATCATCTCTTTCTTCACACTCCATAGCTTTCTGATAGGTACTAGCTTTATTATGCATACTTATAAAAACCATGCGCATTTTGCATTGAAGTGACAGTTTGCAACGGGCTGTCAATATAAAGTGGAGTCTACCGAGAGCGAAAGAGGCGCGTGCGCGAACCGCCTTGATGTGCTCCTTGAAGGTGAGTTGTTGGTCTACGACGTCTCGAGAAGAGAACCGCCTGACTATTATCGAGGTTGACCTCGATTCTCCATATCCGAAACCAAGCGCCTAAAACGCTTGCGGAGGTTTGGAGAGTGTGAGCAATAGCGTTGGGACAGTTACCCGTATAGTAAACGGCAGTGTCTTCGGCGAAGAGCGCCGGTGGAGATTAGACGGAACCCTGAGGGATACCGGCGCGACTAGGGTGAGTGGAAGAGAGTGCATCCTCGATGCGATAGCGGAAGGTGCGATTCGACAAAAAGTCTCGTAAGACGAGCACGAGACGATCTGGCTCCCCGAGTTGGTAAAGCTTGTTTGACAAGCCGTTGTGCCAGACTTTGTCGAAGGCTATCGCTATGTCGAAGAATAGCACGCCCGTCGTCGCGTATCGCTGCAGACCAGCACACAAGTGCTCTAGGATACGGTGGACCTGGTGGATACTCGTGAGTTGGGTTCGAATACCAAACTGCTCGTTGGGTATGAGGCTCTTTGCTTCGGCATAGTCTTTGAGACGCTTATAAATAAGCCTCTCGTAGATTTTGATGAGAACATTGTGTAAGCTAATGGGCCGGTAACTAGAGGGCTCAGACTTTGACTTGCCTGGCTTTGGGATACCGGTAACGGTTGCTTCTTTCCACGCTTGTGGGAAGATGTTGTTACACAAGGTGCCATTGAAGATGGTTGTCGTAAGCATTATTAGGGGGGCAGGAAGGAGTTTGTATACCTTGTTGGTAAAACCATCCGAACCGGGGGCTTTCCGTGCGTGGAGCCCTTTTGTGATGTTGTGCACTTCGTCTGGAGTGACGGGAGGCAGAGGATCATCGGGGTCTTCGACGGGTGGGAGGTACGCTCTCTGTTCGACTTCAGCGTTGAACTTGTTCAGGTGAGCTTGGTCTACTGGTTGAGAGCCTGATATTTTACTAGAGAACATTGGCTGTCTGCAAGACATTTGGCCTTGTCGGGACTTTCAAATGCGACGCTCTTGTCGGGCGGATAAGAGGAGGCATAGAGACGTCTTCAGAGGAACGCAAATTCCTCAGTAAGTGCCAGAAGGCGCGATGAGTGGGCTCGAGGCCTCCAGTTCACTGAGCATCTTGTTCCAGCCCTCAGAGCGAACCTCCCCTATGCGTTTCATTACAGCATGCTGTAATGGCGCATGTGGGCTTTGTTCGCGTCACAAGGGAAGGAGTCGTAGGCACGAATAGCCGCGGTTATCAGGTCATCTGGTTCTCGGTTATCAGGTCACGTACGTCAGTAGGTAGTTTCCAGCGATGGTCTTCCATCACCGGAACTTCCCGTGAACAATCCGTCAGTACGGATTGAACGTGCTCTGTAAACGAGTCGATTCCGGCCGTCGTGTCGGCGTCTGACACTATGTGATAAGGGGATGGTGTCCAAGTGAGGCGACGTGGTTGATTTCAGTCTTTCGCTTACTTTCCTCCAATCGGTTATCATCTGGTTCTGAGAGGGGCGGATAGGATCGATCGGGCCCGAGTAAGGGGCAAGATGCATGACTACTGGGCGGTGGTCAGAGTTAAGCTCGTGGAACGTCTCTAGCGATTGCAAACGGAGGTTTACATTCTTGAGCAGCGCTACATCGAGTACTGATTAGGATTTCCGGGGAAATGAGTCGGATTCATAGGAGCGATGACGTCAAAGTTAAGGGTTTCGCCTAGCTCGAAGATGATCCTACCTCTGCTAGAAGTCGTGCTACTGTTCCATGCCTAGTGTTTGACATTAAGATCTCCCGCCAAGATGACGGAGTCACTTATACTAAAGAGGGCAGTGAGGTCCTTTTGGAGAGAGATGGGATCCTCCGGACCATTTTCTGGTGGGATATAGGCGGAAATGATGGTGATAGGTTGGTGACCGGTCATTCCTAGCTGATAGATAGAGCTCTGCAGATGATAGATGAGAGGAGGTGGATCAATTGGGATGCAGTACAAAGTTTTTCTAAAGTAGATTAGTGTGCCAACCTAGTGGCATCGAGATCTTCGTTGCGAACTAGATAAGACTTTAAAAAGGTTTCCTGTATGAGGAGAAAGAAAGAAAGAAAGAAAAGAACGTATATTTTTCGGTAAACATGACGCAGTGATCGAACACAAACACCAAAGAGAACAAATCGGGGGAAAATATGCGTCACATCCACGCAAAACGGCCATCGCTCAGCTTAATGCTACTACCCTATGCGAGACAGAGCCCCAGCGCTGGTTTTCAGCGACAGCCGGCGTTGAATGACGTCGACCAGTGTAGCAAACGCTAAGATGAAAATAAAAGATAAAAATACATACACATAATAACTAGATAAGTGTTCAACAAAATAAAATAAACAATAAGGAGGATGTCTATTGATGGACCTGAAACGCCATTTGCGTTGAAAAAGCCTAATTTAAGGGACCGGGGTTTGGTACAATTTAATCTTGCGTTATCCATTAAGAAGTTAAAATTTAAGTGATTTGATGACTTGCGCAATCTCGGGATAAGCATTGATAATTTCTAGCAGGCGAAGAGCGTTACCATTGGCAGCAATTTCTTCAGCAATTTGTCCGCGGCGAAGGTGTAGAGGGCCGCTTAGGTGCTCATAATTATTTGGGAGCTGTCCCGGCCCTAGGTTCTTTGAGGTGCTACCGGAGAGGCCGTAGGGGCCGCGGGGGCTACTGAGGGAGCTGGGATGGTGGCAGCCATCCGCGCTGGAATTTCAGAAAGTTGAGCGAGTTGGAGGTGGTTTAGGTTTGCCCAGGGAGAGGGCCTTTGCGACGCAGGTGCTCTCGGGGCATGGTTGCTTCGGGAAGTACCTGTGTCGCATAAACAGGGAGCCGGACGCTCGGTGTCACCACTGCGTCGACTGCCGGGAGGACACGGCGTGGCATACGCTGGCAGAGTGTGCCGCTTGGGAGGAGCCGCGCCGTGCCCTCATCTCAGAAGTAGGCAGTGACCTGTCGCTGCCGGCCGTTGTGAGTGCGATGGTCGGCGGCGTTGAATCCTGGGACGCGGTGGTTTCCTTCTGCGAAACAGTCATCTCGCAGAAGGAGGCTGCAGAAAGGGAGAGAGAGATCTCGTCCACTCTCCCGATCCGCAGCAGGCGCACCGGGCGCAAGCGGAGGGCGGACAACGCCCTCTTCCAGCCCCCCTAAATGGGTCCAGGGGCGACGGATTCGGGGACATCCGTCGCCCCCCAACATCAGGACCCGAGAAGGCGGCGCGCGTAGTGTTCGGCGCGCGCCGCTCACAGACGTTGCGGGGGGAGTACACCTCACTCCCCAGCCGGGGATGTGGAAGAATTATGTGTTCCCGCGACCCCGGCGTAGGTGTGAGATGGAACACCGGGGTGGTTTTTAGTCAGTAAGAGTCTGACAGACCCCTCCGCCCGCCCCAGGGCGGAGGACAACCATGAGGATTTTCCACCCCGGGAACAAAAAAAAAAAGGGAGAGGGCCTTTGCGGACTAAGCCGTTCAGGCATCTGCGCGGAGGGAAGCATTCACCAGGGGCTTTCTCGGTTCTGCCTTTGCTTCCTCGCGGTCGCAGCGGGAGCACAAGCCATAGGGCTGGTGAGGCGACTGGCCCGCGGAGGAGGGGTGGGAGGAGATTTAGGCGAGAGGGTGGTGGGCGGGACAATCGTGTCCTTATTTTTCTTGTCCATGTTAGCCGGGATGAATGATTTAACCTTCCTCTTGCCTCCCTTTCCGACGACTTGAAAGTCATCAGGGCTTCGTCCTCGGAGAGCGGGTTTGACATGACCATGCTCTCCGGTCGAGTCTGGATTGCAGTTGCGCTGCGCAGCTGCTGTGCGCAGTTACGATGCGCAGCTACGGTGGGTTTATTGTCTCCGAGACCATGACGGCCGGGACAAAGGCGGGCGGGACAATAGGGACCGAAATAGCGGTCGGTGTATTGTCTGTGCGTCACTGAATTCCACGAGTGCGCCCTGGGTCGAATTGAGGGTGGAGAGTTGACGTAGTTTGGCGCCATATTTCGGCAGGAAATAGGGGTCCTTTAGCAGGATCTCTTTGAGGAACGCCAAAAGGAGGGCGTCCTCCATGGTCGGAGGGGGCGGGGGGTCTACTTTGTGGAGGGAATCGTGGAAATTAAGTTTCAACGCAGCCTAATAACCCTAATCCTAACTCCTCGGTTGTAAACAGGGAGGTGTGTACCTAATGGTGAGCCCTAAGCTTGTAACCCGTCGCAAGTCTTATTGTGCGAACGGGGCCCTGACCTGTCTAGCGCGAAGGGTGTTGACACACCCTAAAGACACTAAGTAAGAACCTGGAAAGCAAAACTGTACACCAATGCCGACTAGGAGATCTCCCTAGGCCGGTTTTCTGGGACCCGTCCAATTTACTGCCTCGGCTTCGATGGTACTGTAAGGCTTCCAACGAGGACCACGAAACTGCGTTTTTTACCCTGAAGGGGCCTAATGAAGCTATTCATACAAAACGCGCGTTAAAGTAGTAATTGATTGCCTTGAAAAAGGCACTTTTTGATTTGTAGTCGGGGTGACTACGAGAGACGTTACGTGAACGCAACGAAAATTATTCACAACACTGAGCCGGGAGTGGGAGATCGCACGCACACAACCGTCCGCTGCGAGTGTCGAGCGTCGAGTCCATTTGACCTTGTCACGGTAATGTTCATCGCCTTCATATCTTTTTCCGCCACGGCCACCGCCACTTTTTCGTCTGTTCCGGAATTACTGGATTAAACCTCCGTCCCAGTAAAAGTATTATACAGACCAAAGACTCGAAGAATTATTGACATCTGAAATCGCCAGACGCTCCAATTATTGGCTCCCTCGAGTTTTATAATTCCGTGCTTCTCCATTGTTAATCAAATGATGCTGACTTGTCGATACCTGACCAAGCCATTCACCTTCACAAGCCAATATTCTTCACCTAAATAGGACACAGATCTGGGCCCAGGTTCTTTGCATCACGTATAGGTTTTGTGAAAAACACGATACAGAGCACAACACAAACCGGCAGTAGCCATTTTTGCCAGCTTCCGAGTCCCCTGACTTTGTTTTAGAACAACAGTCAGTCAGTTTTACAGTGGTAACCTTGTGATGTTAACACTATAAATGTTATTATTGTTACCAACACTAACAGTCAGAGGTCACAAATAAGAAACAAATTTGCAAAACGACTTTTCCTGGAAAACGAGAAAAGCTTAACTTACAAACCATACGACTTTATACCTCGACCCGTTTTGAGGTAGTAACGGGTCGTGGTATATAGAGTAGTAATGCCCTTCTTCACATTGACAGCTTTCCAAACGCCGACGTGCCGCCGCAATCACTATGAAAAAGAAAAATGTGTCGCAGCCCTTCTACCAAACACATACATACGTATATCGAGTCAATTGAATCGCGAAATTCTGTCGTGTGATTTATAGTGGATCCGGTGATACGCAGAACAAATTCCGGATCTACGGAACACCGAAATGGAAAAGTAATGGATGTGATTATTGTCGTTTGATTTTAATGGCTTTTTTGTATATCGAGTTGTTCAATTAATTTTGAACGGATGTCAGTTATTCTCAATTGTCGGCGTATTTCATGGCTTTATTGGAGAATGCGGTGGAGGGAAGCGGAAATTCCGTTGACGTGTCATTTGGATTGGGAAGTAGGATTTACTTCGAGTATTGTTTATTGAACCAGGAAACAAAGTAAATGTGGAACGGAACCCTAATTATATAATATATAACCTGATGTTTTAATAAATATGACTGTAGACTGTTTTAATTGAAAAAGCTGATTTTGGTTTTAAAATACAGTAGTGGTTGAGACCACTAAAACCAGAATGGCTTTGTATGTATGTTCGTCAGAAACTGCACAGCTTCAAAAAATTCACTTCCAAGGTTACCATATCTTAAGCCCGCTAGCACAGCGCTTCCTCCACACGCTAATATCGTCTCGCAAACAGTGCGAGTGTCAAGGACCCCACCTCAGCTATTTGAAGCCAGCTTCCATTTACCATCCCTCCGGCCCGTCTTCCGGAACACAGTGCGGTAATGGCGAGATAATGGCGTCCTAATGCATTCATTACTCATTATTCTAATTACCTGATAGCATCCACGAGGGCTGAAGAAAATGGAATGGTATTCATCAAGATGAAATGAGTTTTATGTTCGTTCTCCTACATTGGATCTCGAATCTGGGCTTTGGAACGAGCAATTAAAACATTTGGAGCTGATTGTCTTAAAAACGCTTTTGTTTGGAATGTTGTAATATCCAGATTCCGGGCCACTTTTACAATTTCTTTTTCACTATTCCTATTCGGAATATTACGAACTTTTAAAAAAGGAGCCGTTCTCCAGTTTTACGCTTACCAACGAACAGCACTTGATTTTTGTTTATATATAGGGCCAGATGTTGTCACATTTTAATTCAAATGGAATTTTACAAAGTCGCCAGTTTGGTTTCACGAAAGGCAGGTCGACGACTGATGCGGGAGTAAAACTGGTCAGTCACATTTTGGAATCCTGGGAGAAGTCCCAGGATGCAATCGGCATTTTCTGTGACCTCTCAAAAGCGTTTGACTGCGTTGACTACAATACACTGATCTGTAAATTACACCACTACGGAATTCGTGGACAAGCCGCTAATCTTGTTCTTTCCTATTTATCAAACAGGCAACAGAAAGTGAACGTTAACGGGGCGACGTCCTCGGGATCCTTAGTTAAGATAGGCATGCCTCAAGGTTTAATTCTAGGCCCTTTCTTATTTCTAGTTTATCTTAATGACCTTCCTTACATGATGGCTAACTTATCAGATATAATTTTATTCGCTGATGACACTTCTCTCATTTTTAAAATACATAGAAAAGATACTTGATGTCTTACATGTGAATGATAGTCTGGCTGCTCTTTCGAAATGGTTTGCAGCTAATTATCTTTTACTCAATGCGAACAAAACTAAATGTCTTAAGTTCTCATTACCAAATGTACCCCAAGTGGGTTTAAATTTAAAACTTGATGGCAAGAAAGTAGATGCTATTAATGAAACTGTATTTCTAGGAATTACTTTAGATTCAAAATTGCAATGGGGCGCTCACATTAGAGCTCTTTCAGGTAAATTAAGTTCAGCTGCATATGCAGTAAGAAAAAAAAGGCAGTTGACCGATATAGCCACAGCTAGGTTAGTATACTTTGCTTATTTCCACAGTATTATATCTTATGGCGTTCTGCTGTGGGGATCAGCAGCTTACGAAGATTCAATTTTTATTTTACAAAAGAGGGCAATCCGCGCGATCTATGAAATGGGTCCTCGCGAATCTCTTAGAAACAAATTCAAAGAAATTGATATACTAACTCTGCCTTCTCTATATATCTTAGAAAGTATTTTGTATGTTCGCAAAAACTTAGGACTTTTTAAAATAAGAAGCGATTTCCATAATATTAATACACGTAGTAAAAATGAAATCGTTATACCCAAATTTAGATTAACTAAAACAAGCAAATAATTTTTGATAAACAGTATCCGCTTTTATAACAAGTTGCCAAAGTCGGTTACAGAACTTAGCGATGGAAAGTTCAAAACCCACATCAAACGTGTTCTTATCAAAAAAGCGTACTATAAGATTAAAGACTACGTCGAAGACAAGAAAGTTTGGCAATAATTCCCTCTGCACATGTGGCTTCCCTGGTACCTCATAAACGTCATCACTATGTAAATTTCTAATAACTGCTCCCAAATAATGGTGTTTAATTTATATTTTTTATTATTAGATATTGACTTATAAATAACTCTGACATAATATTTTCATTATTTGACATTATATACCTACAATTTTTAATTAGTTTTGATTTTATTCTATTACATTATTTCTATATTTTGTAAATGTGAGAACGTCGTAGGCCTTGTGGATTCTAAATTTATATACCATTGTCTATTTGTTTAACATATGGTACTTTTTGACAGGCCTGCACTGTCCTCCCATACCTATTAACACTGTAACTAAAAAATATTGTAAAAGACAAATATTTTTAAAAGAGTAACCATGGAGTTTCTTGCCGGCTCTTCTCCATAGGAAACGACCAATTGGAACCGTGCACCTAGAATCTGACGTTTCATAAGTGCCCATGTAGGTTTATGTGAAGTAAAATATTTTGATTTTGATTTTGAATATAAACACGATACCTAACATAAAAAATGAAAATATTTTTTTGTTGGTTTAACGACCGCCGCGCTGGTATTGTTATTACTTGCAGTATGAGTGAGAAAATAGGTTTTATTTTTGTTTTACCGTGTTTAAAAATCGATACCCATTACTTGTATGAAGTTTACACAAAAAAATACTGATATTAAACAGATATTTAGAGTGATATCACAACCCCGGGTTAATGATATTAAAAAAAAAAACGTTTTCTACTATGATGTTTAATAAGATATTAATATCCATCACGTCTGCGGAGTTTCGTAAGCTAATTAATTTGACCTTTTAGACCAGTCAGGAGTACGTTGAGAAAAGGAAAATTGCATAAGTCACTAACGGATTGGCTGATAGTTTGATTTTCTTAGATTGCTGTTGAAACAGCAGATACGAGGATGCTCTTGCCTACGCCTTAGATTTTTTGCGTTTTCAAAGACATCATATCTCAGCCTCAAACGACGAGATTTATTAAATTCACATCGTGAACGAATCTAACATTCCCTGGTAAGTAGGTGTAGACCACCTATTCCTAGCACGTCCAGTATAAGGGAGACTTATTGAATTATTGATCCCTAATTAATATTGTGACCTTCAATGAACCCCAGGTTTCCCAATAGACACTGGGAAAGCAAAATTATTAAATACTGATCATGCCCTGGGCTTAGCTCGCGTGCAATGCTCTTGTATTATGGATCAAAAATTTCTACACGTCGTTCACAAGGTACAAAAGAAAGAAAGATGTAATAATATATGCCTAACCAATCAATATAAACTTAGACATAAATATTTGTTCGTTTAAACTAAGTACGGGCCTTCTAATTTAGTTATATGATGTAAATACATTTAAATTAAGTTTTATATACAGGAACTCCCGTAAGGCGACGTCAAGCCGGAGTCGGGTGGATAATAGTTTACAGAAAAATATATAAAAAAAACAGTTTTAATTTGTAGCAACAGGAGTCAAAAGCAATCAAAGGCAGTAGATTTTCTCGTTTTTTGATAAATGCCCGTAATTTTTAAAATAGACTGTACATATTTTATTTAATATAAGTTTTCTGTTTACTATTATGACTTACTCTAACTCTGACTGTACGCCTTTCAGTAGGAACTGCACTGACTCTTATATGCATAGGTACCACCTACCTAATACAAATAAGGCTGATGTCAGACACGTAATTACTGTTATCTCTCCACGCAGCTATGAGGAGGTACAAAATGAATGACCTCACGTAACATAAAGAAGACAAAATGTTATTAATGAGTCTTATCGTACAATATACAACATAGCAAGAGCAACATATACCTACCTCGGTATACCTAAGCGACAAAAGTGTTTCAATGTTCAGTGTTGATCACTGAAGACTTCAAGGTTGGATTACAACGTTAGACTATTACACAAGTGGTTTTGTTCTAAAAGATCTTCAGAATTAGATTAAGATCTAGGTTCAAAGCCAAAGTTATTGATTTACTCATCTAAATGTGACAGAGTTTTACATCCTATTCTGCGATCATTACTTTGTGAATGGCTGTTTGGAACCATGTTAAAGGTAATCCAATTATTTCTTATTGAGCCCAACGACTAAATAATACATGGACATATACTAACTGTCATCAAACCCAAATAACACACCCAACCGACCCTGAGGTGATCGATAACAACAATTGTATGTACTTAGGGTACTCTTGAAGTACAAATTCATGTTAGAGTTTCAATCTGGGCCATTTGATTGTCCACGAAAGTTTGTACAAAATCTTACTTATTTAACTTTAGAAGATTACGAGTCGACAGAGCAGCTATGTGGAGGAATATTTCGACCTCATAATAATTTACTTTGTAAATAGTTTAAGTTAAGTTGAGATGTTTTTATTTACGTACAGTTCATTTTAATTCTTAATAATTACATAAATGTACTTCTTACTCATATTTGCAACTAAATTACTTTAATTTTTTTTTAAACGAATCATTCAGGAAAGTTAAATAGCATTTTTAACACGCTTTGGAGAAGGAGAGACAATACAAAATTACACACAAAAGTATGCATCACTAACATTGTGAAACTTTAACATTTAGGGTATTTCATTCAGCTACCTACTATATTCAAGTGTAATGAATAGAATTACTTTTTTTATGAAAGTTAGCTTAAGTACAAGACTTTTAGGTACTATTACATTATTTCAAGTAGTTTAAGTTAACAAAGAGTTTTATTGATGGGTTATTAGGTTATTAAATAGTTTCTTTTGTAATCGGGGCGAACCTTTTATCCCACACAATAACAAACTCAGGGCCGCTCTGATATTTTACCTGTGATAGGAAAACCAATACCTTCTATTTACGAGTATCTAAAAAAAACGGCCAAGAGCGTGTCGCACTCGCACACGATGGATTCCGTACCAACGTACAATGCACGGTTAAAAAAAAAACACGTTTCTTGCTTGGCGACCCCTGATAATTAAAATTTGATGTTTTGTTGTTATAGCGGTAAATGTGATAACTTCTACTGTCTATTGCGGTTCATAGAAACAGGCTGCTGACAGACAGACAGACGGACAGCGGCGGCTTAGTAATATGGAACCCTAAAACGACTCCCATCATGAAAACTTCGACTCACAATTATTAACTAACTTCACCGTTGGCCACAGCACCCTGATGAAAAACTTGAAAAAGAAAAACAATCTTTGCCGCGGTAGAGGTATGCGAGTGCTACTTAGAACCGACTTCCATGCGCAAACGCGCCGCGTCCTTGGTGCGCAGGGTACGGGATACCCAACATCGTACCGGCGATGGTTGCGAGAAGGCTAGACTGCCCCTTCATCCGGCATTACTTCAGCAGACATGTTGCTGTACCAGTGTCGGAGAGAAGGTACTAATTGTATTGTTTGCTATTTTATTTATTTTGAATCCCTTCAATTTATTTTATTAATTTTTTTATTAATTTATTTTATTTTGTTTTCCTTATTCCATTTATTTAGTGACTTTATTTAATTTATTTTATGTGGTTATTTTTAATGTATGTCTGGCAATGCGTGTTATTTACCTGAAAAAAATGAATTTATTATTTATTTTTATATTCAAATTGTCCTTACAATCACCGTTTTCACCCGTCATAAGGTAATTTTCACTCATTTATTTTACTCGTTTTACTTATTTCTGTTTTGGACGCCATTATTATTGTTATGACACACAGAGCCTAGAACGTCAAAATTATTTATAAGTATTTTAGAAGTTATGAGGGAACAGATGAACATACCTACATACATACATACCGGTCAAAATTATAGCTCTCCTTTTTGCTTCGCCGTAGTCGAGTATAAATGATTTGACTTTGTCGTATAATATTAGTAATGTAATGTTAATTGTATGGGTCTCCCTATCAGATCAAACAACCCGATGTTGCCTTAAAAACAGCTAAATTGAATCAAATTAATTGATACTTGTACATAACAAACACACCGCAACTTACAAGTGAAATCGAGCGTGAATTTTCAGTTAAACTGGAAACCGTCGCGTTCAGTCTAATTTATTGGAGTACTTCAATTAATTTTACTGAATAGTATAATAGTATTTCAATTGGTTGATGCATCTAATTTTTTTGTTTTAATAGAATTACCAGGGAAATGGTTTAAGATACAATAAAGTTTATAAGGGTTTTTGTCTGTATTAGTTAGAACCATCTCGTCTCACTATATTATGGCTTATGGCCGGATCCGACAGAGGCTCTACTTTTGCTAATCAATATTCAACATAAGCTAAAATATAATTATCCAACTTTATAAAAAAACACGACTTACATAGTGAAAAATAACTTACAATTCGGAAGTTGGTGTCGTTCGATCCGTATTTTAGTTTTTTGCCCCCGACTTCCGAAATTAAAGTTATTTTTCAGTTTGTAGTGTTTTTGCTTCGGTAGTCGGTAGGTTTTTTAAGTTTTTTATATTTCACTGTTGAGTTATGATACCTACCATACACCAATTCGTATACCACTACATGCGATGTAAACAACAGTGACAGAAAGTATTATTATATCGTCAAGATACACAAAGTGAATATTATAAAATACATATTATCGAAACTAACTCAAAAAATACCCTAGCAAACTTAATTTAAAAAAATGGGACTACCGCGCAAGGATCTTTACCAAATAAAAAGAAAAGAAACAAAAGTTTTTTTTAATGGACCATACTTACGAAAATATCATTGAAAATACATTAAAAAAAGACATGAAGACGAATTCCTCCTTTTTGAAGACGGTTAACGAATATAAACATCTATAAAATAATAAAATAAACCTCTACAGCAATCTGATGCAGTTGTTGGCATGAGATCTGAGATTGAGCTAAAATAACTGCCACCAACAGCATCAGTATCAGGCTGCTAAAAAGCGTACTTGTTTTGAACTTTTTGGTAGCAGTCTTGATTTTTTGGCACTCAGTGTGTTCCAGTGTAAGTGAAAAAGGACTCAACAGCTTATTTTTATAGTCAGCGCTTTAGTGCCGTGACACTTAACTGCTTGAAGAGGTACCAGCATATTCTAGGGTAGACTGCACCAACACTAGCTAGTAAAGGTGCCGTGGCATTTAAATGTGGTCAGCAGCAGCAATTTAGTTATGATTAAAATACACGTTATTTTGTTGTGGTATTTCATCAAATGACTTCTCCCGGTCTGGAAGGAGCGGGAGGGCGTAACAGACTTTTACTGACTAAAACCCACCCGTGTTCCTTCAGTTGCCTGTGCCAGGGCCACGGTTTCTCTTTCGAATTTCCCGCGACCCTGAGGCGTCGGCCCTATTGGACACCGTCATTTAGTGCTGACATCTCTTTGAGGCGAGCGTGGAACACGACGCGCCGTCGACCCGGGCCTGGTCCTTACCAAACGGCGAGCTACCCATTGCTAGCCGTCTGCAAGCCCGCGTCTGCGGTGGCCGGGAAACTGCTTGCGATTCCCGACGCCCAGGGCGTCTCCTGCGGCGACTAGGGACTCCCTCATGCGCCCCGCCTCCTCCTTCGCGAGCATTACTGCTTCGCAGAAGGAGGTGACGGCTTTCCATTCCCTCTCGCTCCGTACCATGGCCTGGACCAGGGCCGGACACGGCGATGCTCCACCCAAGCTGGGCAGACCTCCACCGTATGCAGATCCACGCAATGATGACACCCGGGAGTTTCCTCCCGCCTCCTGCGAAACAGGAGCCTCCCAGAACCACCGTGTCCGGTGAGGACCTGTGTCAGGCGGAAGGTGAGGACGCCGTGGCGCCTCTCCAACCACTCCTCAAAGAGGGGACTTACCGCCGCTATCTCAAAGTCAAACTCAAACTCAAAGCATTTATTTCAATTAAACCATTTACAGGAACTTTTGAATTGTGAAGGAGTCGATCGGTCAGAAATATGAAGCTAGTTGCCCATTCCAAAGCGTAGTAGGTACCTATGGAGAAGAACGGGCAAGAAACTCCAAGGACACTCTTTTAAATGATATTGCTGTTACAAATAAAACATGTTAATTATATCGATTAATGTTAACACTATAAGTGAGAACATTGTACAAAAACCGTACACGTTAAAAGCGTCCAGAGTGCAGCATTACATAATTAAAAACAATCCAAAAAGTAAAATTATTAAAATAAGCCGTGGCAGCTAAGAGATGACCAGACCCAACTGCCGGCGCACGGTCACGAACATGACGCATTCATCAGCACCATTCAGCTCAATCATTTTGAAGAGAGCTAAATGATCCAACACACGCGCCACCGTCAGCGAGACATTTGAGTGAGCATGACATACTATCAGCCGCCAGGGCACATTCATGTCAATCTACGATGTTACCCGGTAAATGGTAGCTCTATAGTACAAAGTACTCACACCTCCACTTGTGCAATGCATCTTTAGAATAAAAAGGAGATTGAGTTTATATTATGCAAATATATTCTTACAATCTTCAGCAGCTCCAACAGTATTTCAACTGTCAATTAATTAGTTGTGTTGTGGAGCAGGACCAGCGTTAAACCAGGCATTTTTTTCAGTGATGTAATCCCCTAACTTATAATATGCCTGCCTGCATAGTATGCGTTTCACAAAGGATTTGAATTTCGTCTCATTCTATTGAAGTATGTGGGGAGGTATTTTATTGTAACATTTTAAACAGCCAACCCCATGAATGATGAGTCTACTTTAGCCAGTCTGAAACCTGGTTGAACGAATTCCCGATTTCTAGAACTATAATTATGTCTTTCACCTCTTTTACTGTAAAGATGTAATTTTTTTCTTAAGTACATGATGTTTTCATAGATGTATTGACAAGGTACCGTCATGATGTTAATATCCTTTATCAATTCCCTTAGAAAATCGCACCTGCGGAGATTATATATGGCTCCGATGGCTCTTTTCTGTGGAATAAAAAGAGACTCGATGTCTGCAGCCCGTCCCCAAAGCAAAATACCGTAATACATGAAATAAGAAATACTAAGGATTTAATGCGAAAACATTAGTAAAATTGAAATTTGTATGTGTTGCATAAACTTTTTTGATGTGTGTATTAGCAGTGAACCAATTTTGGACCCGCAGTAGGGCATTACTTTCGTTGTCAAAATTTGAAACACGTCTATCTACTTCCCTTGTAAAAGTTTTTTTTTTTTTAAATACGTAGTGTTGGTGGACCGCTCCAAATTATTACCTACAACTTTATTAGGTCCCCCAAAGCCATGTATTTAAAATAATAAAAAAATACCTTTTCAAAGGACCCTAGAAAGGTGTTTGTGTGGGGTTTTTTTTTAATTTTTTAATTTTATACATTGTATTGGTACATACTTATTGTAATGCAGATTTTGTTAAGTTGTAAATACATAGTTTCCTAATAATAATATTATCTTATTTAAAACATTTTCATTTTTCATTTTTCATAACTTTTAAACGGCTCAATCTATTTTCATCAAACATGTCTAAGAACACTCGCACATAAGTCACCTATAATACAAAGAAAAGCTAAATTGTAATTGCTTCATCCGTTCGGGAGTTACCTCTCTTTTTGCGTCGGGGGTTAAAAACAAGCATCACCTTTGTACTTATTTTATTTTATTCACAAGGCAACTACAACAGGTGACAATCACAGTATATCACGATCTTTGCGGAATGCCTGACGTAACATTTAACGGTTACGACAAGTATCCTCTAAGAGAAACGAGTTGGCTTCTGTATTTCAAGTAAGACTGTATCCACCGGAACAGTGAACCATGTATACCGTACGATTTCAGCTTCAAAACAGTACTTCATGGTTAACTTTATCGAACACTTTTCGAAAGTCTGTATAGAATGAGTTTATTTGACTACCCTTCGCGAAAACAGTACACAGATAGTTTTGTACTCGAGCAGATTTGTGAGTGTTGATTTACCTCGAACAAAATCATGCTTGGGATAGATACGGTTTAAAATGAGAATCAAAAATGCTGATAAAAAGACGTTTCAAAAAGTTTTGCCATACCAGATAATATACTTATGGGTCTGTAATTTACACAATCTGACTTGTCACTATATTTGTAAATGGGCACAACGTGCGCCTTTTTCCAGCATTTTGGAAACGTACCCAGTTTCAGCGATCGATTAAACTTCAGCACACTTGACGAAAAAACGAGAAGGTATACCGTCCGGACCAGCGCATTTATCTTGATCCAGATGCACGCAAAACATAATCATACTCAATATAAATCTCTGATAAAAAGTTACATTCAATACCTACACATGCCTCACCATTTTTTTTCCTAATTGAGAATTTTTTTAAGAGCTGGAGAGTACCAGAAAGGCTGAGCAGACTCACTTGTGGGAGTATGCTTGCTGATAATAGAGTTGAGAACTATGTAAAACTCATCCACCGCCCGATCGATACCACTTGACAATAATAAGGCAGCCCAATCAACCTCTGCGATCCACCTTTACCTTCGCATAATCACACTTGTGGAAATTGAGTCGTTCGATGTTATTAGGTTTCATTTGTTTAGTAGGAATGCTGCCTTTTATATGTATGTATCGGGATAGGCCCTCATCAGCGATATTACACTTGCACTTTGTAAGTAGGCGTGGATTGTCGGGCGAAGAAAATAGAGATACTAGTTACAGCACAATCACTTTATTTCACTCACAATTTCTTATAATAAGTAAGCTCCCCAATGTGCACTATACTAACCCAAGAACGTCGCATGTGTGAGCCACTGCCTGACTGCTACGCCCACCGATGAGAACCTGGATATAGAGTCGCGGCGGCCCCAACCCAATGAAAGCCAACGCAGATGCAATTCAACGAACTGGACCATTATCCTGCCCCCCCAGACGGTGGGACGGCACCATGCACCAACTCCGTAATTCGATTTCTGGGACAGAAAATCTGCATGCTCTATACCACTCCACTGTCCGTGGACTAAAGTCCATCAAAATCATAGACCCGCAAAAGGGTCCACCGCACCTGGAGCGCGGCTGATCACTGAACTTGATGCCTTGAGGGAGCCACGACCTGGAAACACAGTATACGCCCGTCGAAACCTTCAATAGCTTCAATGACGGCCAGGGTACACACTTGCAAAAAGAACACTGCGATTCTGTATCAGTTATTCGTCGGCTAAAGTCAGACAAGACATAAGAATCGAAAAACTTTCTTTGGATCAATATTGCCCCGTATCCCCAGAGCTCGGTGTTTAGTTCCATCAGTGCGTTACAGTCAATTATAGTCAGAACCGGTTCTGATGTAAGTAATTCGATCACTTTCTTGTGAATATTTTATGTCTGTCCATTTTAAAGGCCCTTTTGATTTGATTCAAGGTTCAAAACGTAAAACACGTGAAATATGGGACAACGAGCCGAAGACTGACCTCAAGGAGCCACAGATCGCTCAAAATAAAATTATTAAACTATTATTTCACTATGATTACCTTACACCTACAGTTACACTTCACAAAAATACATCAGGTACACAATCGCAGCTGTCGTAGGAAGGATCACATTTTACTACCGCGAGTGCGGACAGTCAACGCCAAAGGAAACAATTATTTTTGCAACAGTGCAACAATATAATAAGCTACCTAAAGATCTAAAGAATGCAAACTCGTTGGGTATTTCCGAAATTAAATTTAAAAAAAATAACATTCTAAATGATCAAACATTACTCCAATAAACAGACTTGCCCTACGGCTGTGTTGCTTTATTGTGGCACCGGGATCGCATTCCTTATCTATGGTAATTATTTCTTTTGCGGGTGGATCGAAAAGTTTTAAGTTGTGTTAGTTAATAATGTTAATTGCATCCGAAAAGAAATGGTATTACTATTTAAATAATTTAATTTATAATTAAATCAATAACTGCTTAGTTTGTGTGCCCAAGTTAATTTTTTAAGTTTAAAAACGTTCTCAAGTAAGTGAAATCTTTGGTATTTCGACCACCATTAAATAATTAATTATCCTTTCGCAATATATGAACTAATTAGAGTTTATCTTCACCTTGTAGGTCAGTGTTGATGTTATATAAGAATAATGAAACTCTCAGTAACGTTAACTTCTTTCCCCAAACAGAATGTAATTTTGTCAATATCTGTACGTACATAGATACCACTATCTATTAGATCCCTACCTATAATAACTGGTTCTGTAATTGAGTTAACAGGCACAACATGAAACCAAAAAGGACACTGACGTGGTTAATTTCACCACGGCTCAGAATGCGATTCATATTTAACGTTTTCTTTCTATACCTGTAAGGTAAACTATATCACAGTGCATAGTGCCCGAGAACTTTTTAACAAAGCTAAAAGCTACAAACGAACTAGCAAATTATCTATTAAAAAGAAAAGGAACGAGCTCACCGGATGATGTGGTTGTCCATACACGTAACAGGTGAGACGGTTCGTATCATGACTCTTCGGTGCTGGTGCTCGATGCGAATTCTTCACTTCGGTCAAAGGTTCGTACTGCCTCTTGCTTCAATCAATTGATTTTTGGACTGTTGTACTTCAACGATGACATGTGCCATGTATCAGTGAAATTTGACGTTTGCGGTTTAGCGGTTGCCGGAAGTCGTGATAGCAAAAACTCCATATTTTGAATAGATTAGACGTTGGTCCACACTCCACTGTCGTTATTATTTTCTTCAGGTTTTTGCCCTTCGAATCCCAATTCTGATATCGGGATAGGCCCTCATCAGCGATATTACACTTGCACTTTGTAAGTAGGCGTGGATTGTCGGGCGAAGAAAATAGAGATACTAGTTACAGCACAATCACTTTATTTCACTCACAATTTCTTATAAAATAATCACCATGAAATAACCTGAAGGCAGAGGTCCGACATATTCAATGAAAGTATGAGATATAGCAGTAACCAACTCTTTTATTCCGACAGCTTGCTAATTAATTAAATAGATCGCGATAATAGCTCTAGGCGCTACAGCAGGCGCACCGGGCCGAGCCTGCCACAAGAATGATCCCCTCCCAACGCTGCGCACTCGCTTACATAAAGTGGCCTGAGTAGTGGGGAGAGTGGGGAGGTGAATGTGCCACTTTGCACAGCGTAACTCGGCCCGCTGCACTTGTCGTTTACAAAGATCACGCCGACATATGCTTAAAGGTGGGTGATGATCATCAACCCGACTGAGTGGCTCATCATTTAACAATACTTGGATACTATCGGAAGTACAGAGGACAAGGTTCCAAAAATCTGTTGTTTTTGTTAGGTATATGATTAAACTGTGACAAATCACAAAGGGGTCAACAAATCTAGCAATAAAGAGGACTTACAGTCAGTAGCTGCAACAGTATTCGTCAATTTGCTGCAAGATGGCGTGGGTGTCCATAACAAACCCGGAACATTAAAATCTCTAATGATCAGATTGACACATTCATCACGAGAATCCGATACAATCTTTTGTGTATTCGAATAAAAAGCTTCAATTTGTACTAAACCTCGTGCCACTCTGCTGTCCCATGAGGAATGCCTCATCACTTTGTAATGTTTTATAATAGCTATTAAGACACCCCGTCCATCAACATCCGTTACCCATGAACTTTCGCGGTCTCTTCGAAACACGTTATACCGTTGGTCAAATAGCTCGTCATCAAAAATACCAGAATTAATATTCGTCTCCGTTAAACAAATGATAACGTAGTTACAATTCATTGAGTTATCATATAGACCCTGCAATTTTGATCTTATTCTATTCACATTCTGATAATAAATTAACATGAAAAGGTATAAAGGAATGAGTACATAGATAAAAGTGAATAACAATTTTAATGAGATTCGGGAGAGAGGTAGTCTGAGGTTCTCTAGATATAGACATTACATATTTTGAAAGAAATGATCAGTATTTCTATCAGTCCCAGCTAAACTACGCTTGATGGGAGTGGTTTCTCGTAAATAATTGTTGTTTGTCTCGCAGGTGAGGTGACCCTCACTTCACCGGGTCAAATGATGCGCTACGCCGCATGAAATTAATTCAATATTATAGCCTGACTCTTTTTTGAGACCTGAAATAACGTATTTAAAGTTATTAGAATTTAATTTAAAAATTACAAAAGAGCGATCAATTTAACAACAACGCAACAAACGTTGAGCTCCATATTTCTGAGTCGAGCCGCACGATGCGTGCACTGACTGGACAGGTCAATATCACAGGTTCTTTCCTCAAAAGACCATTTCAGACACTAATCTACATGGTCTTCACATCATTCTGACCAAGATTATGTCAGTACTTTAAAAGAGACTGTTACCTTTGAGTTTGTATCGGCCTTTCTTCTCAGAATAGTCAGACGTAAAACGCCGATCTCACCTAGTTTATAAAATATGATTAACGTTTAAAAGTGTTTGTACAAACCTACTTACAGAAATTAAATTATTTATCATGCCAACCTTTGTCAATACTCCTTCAAAGAGCGCGACACGCGACGCGAATTGCACCTTTGTGTCGCGCGCGATTCGCGTGGTATGTGTCGTCGGTTCATTGGAGCCTTCATTGTGAATAGATTAAAGAAATAAATCGTATTTAATTGGGATACTTTAGGACTGTATTTGTAGAATTTAATCTAAAAGTATTATAGTACCTAAAACAAACGGTTTTCAAATCAAACATTAAATTTTTAGTTAATAATAATTATTCAATCTTTGCTCTGCGGTTTCGCCCTCGTGAAGGTGAAATAATATAAACCTTCTCCAAGAAAGAATACGAAGGTATATGCCAACTTTCATGGTAATCGGTCAAACGCTGTTGGAGTAAATCAATCTCATACAGGGTGGAGGACATCGACGCGCATCCTGTTACTATGGTTCTTATCATGATTCTGGACACCCCTGCTTTTGAGTTTCTCGTCGGTACTCAAAAAATATAGCTGTTCGATACATTTTGACCGCGTAGATATTGATTGCACTTTTCTATGATACAGCGGTTTATAAAAATAAAAGAAAAATGTCTACTCTAGAATCACGTGCTAAACTCATGGTTACAGTTATCGCGTCGCTGTCGCGACCACCCAGTATAACCACATCCATTTTTATCTAATTAAGAATAGAAGATAGATATTGTTGTATACCTACGCAATAATTAGATTGTGCATGTATGTGGGATTAGTTCGATGCGGGGCAAATAAATGCTTAGATTTATAAAACAAACTTAGATCTTTATTTTTCTTTCTTTAGCTAACGTCTTTTTCCCGACTTATGCCAGACTCCCATCCTTTTCATATTTTACTACATTAAATTACCATCTCTTAGTCTATTTCATACTTTTATCTCTTACATTCATCATGCTTCACATCTGTCATTCATCTTTACGTTTCATTCCAATCATCTGTCATAACATTCACGTTAATAAAATAATGTTGACGTTACCAAAAACGTAATTTATTTTTCCTGGCGACACTGAAAGTTTTTAGAACTGGCCACTTGTAAACGATATAATAAAAAAAATATTAAAAATTTGAAAATGGAACTCTTTGCCAATATGATCGTTTATGCATTGTATTCATTTGACATTTGTTTACGATTTGGCGGCAAATAGAAAATTGTCTGTGTCACGTCAGCATGAATTTAACGAAAGAATTTTTTCGTAAAACGGTTTATGAGTTTTGATGTCAACAAGAAAGTTACGATAGACTTCGATTGGCCTTTAACGATGAAGCCCCATCTCGTGCCAATGTTTACAACTAATTTTATGAGTTTAACGTGGTCGCACTAATCTCACCGATGATCTGCGTGAGGGACGGCCATATATGGCGACGACTAAAGATAACATCAGTGTTGCAGCAAAGGTTCAAAGATTTGAAGGAGGTGACTCAAATGCTGTGTTCGACATACTTACTGGTGACGAAAGCTGGATTTATTGTTATGATCCTGAAACTAAGAGACAGTCTTCTTCTTCTCCTTTTTGATTGTGGCCAGCGGCCTTAGCCATTGTTGCCAGTGTCGAGTATTGTAAGAGACAGTCTGCTGTCTGGGTGTTTCCTATTTTTTTTTGTATGGAATCTCGCAGGTCATCCTATGAGCCTGTGGTTGCCCTAATAAATTAAAGCCTCAACCCAGGACTTAACATTAAATACTCACTAAAAACTAAGCGACTACACGCTAAGGGCATCCCCTGTGGGGTACGAGCCTCAGCTTAGGGCGTCGCTGGAAGAGGGCGGCAAAGGACTAGCTGGATCAGGATTGGAGTGATTTTGGGACGAATTTAAAGCTACAGGCTAAGCGGCGCGGGCTGGCTCGAGCAAGGGTCGGTAGGGGTGTGGAATTGGATGTCGCGGCGGGCCTCGGCGGCGAGGACGGTAGGACGGCGATCGGGTTTTGCGCTTGTGTAAAGTGCTGGTGGCCTTACTGCTCTCCTGGAGGAGGGTAGTGGAGTCGTCGGGGGCGATTAGGGTATGCATTGGTCGGCGAATACTTCTTATGCGGGAAAATCGGGACCGAAATAGCGGCCGGAACATTGTTGGCCGGAACAGGAACGGAACGGAAGGGCGGAATGCCTTGTTCGGCAACCTTGAAAGCCCGCTGTCGCCACCTGACAGCGGGCTTTCAAGGGCATCACTGACGGAGTGGGGTTGGAGCATTGACTTATTTTGGCGCCATATTTCGCCAAGATCTCGGTGTCCTTTAGTAGGACATCTTTGAGGAAAGCAAAAAGGATGGCGTCCTCCATGGTCGGAGGAGGGGGGCTAATTAGAGGGGGGAATTTTGGAAACTAAGTTTCCACTTAGCCTTAGCCTACTAGCCCTAAACCTATCGGGGAGATATGGTATGGGGTGGATTGGCCCGGGGATGAGTTTCCCTCCCTGTCGGGTGTAGACAGGGAGGTGTGTACCCTAAGCTTGTAAACCCGTCGCTAGTCTTATAGTGCGAACGGGGCCCTGACCAGGCTATCGCGAAGGGTGTAGACACACCCTAAAGAAACTAGGTGAGTAGCTGAAAAGGTGTTTCCTTCCGAGCAGTTGCCAACTAAACTGAAGAGAGGTCGAAGCGTGGGAAAAAAGATGGTGGTGTCGTTCTTCGGAAGGACAGGTCATTACGCAACAACTGTTTTAGAGAATCGAAAAATAGTTAATACGGAGTGGTACACTAACAATTGTTTACCACTTGACTTGGAAAAAGTTCGGGAGAAACGACCTCGCAGTAGGATCCTCCTTCACCACGACAACGCCTCGTCGCACACCGCCAAGTAAACAATCGACTACTTGGCGACGTCAGACGTGGAATTACTGGGTCACCCGCCCTATAGCCTCGACCTCGCACCTTGCGATTTTTATTTATTTCCGAAAATAAAAGAAAAACTTCGAGGAAAACGTTTTATGGACGCCGAGGAAGCAGTGGCTGCATTTCAAAATGCCGTCGAAAAGACCCCTAAGGACGAGTGTGCAAAGTGCTTTTCTCAGTGGTTCCATCGGCTGCATTGATATAAATGTAAATGATATAAATGGAAACTATTTTGAAAATAAATAATTAAACTAATAACTTGCTAGTTTGTTCAGTTTTTGATTTTCTAAGAACTTTCAATGTCCCTCGTATACGCTAACTATTATAAAACATGAAACATAATATATTAGCAAGAACAGACGAAACAAACGAGCGTGAACAAGCTTATATAGTCATCTAGGTTCCAAATTTATTTTAGAACCTAGATGACTAATGGTCTTGTGTCTTCGAAGACGAAGACGATCAACTGACGAACCGAACGTCTATTTATCTTCGTCTCAGCCCTTACACCCATCACCCTATTGCTTATTTTACTGAGAACCTTCCTTAAATAGACCAAAATAAACAGGGCAAATTTTACCTAGAATAGTGGAATATCTTAAGTGGTTATTCGTGGTAGGTGTTAGACCCCGCATTCATAATAGAGAATACTTTTATGTTGGGATTATTGGTTTATCGAATGGTCCTCACTTGACTGATTTCAAAATCAAAGTCGACTGTTTTATTTTCAATCAATGGCTCTAACTGTGTTGCCAGCGTTGTCTTTTGATGAAAACTATATACAGGATGAGGAAAATGCTATTTTAGAAGACTCCCACCGAAGATTGGACACCTTGAATAATCGGTGATAATACATATTTACATAGGTTTTTCGGCAAGCAGTCGCACGTCGGCGAGGTTTTAAAAAACCGTTTTGGACCACTTTCATTGCTAGTAGCAATTAAAGTGGTCCAAAACGCTTCTTTTTCGGCCTGCAGGCATAGTTATACAGGGTAGCTTGATAAGAAAATTATGAATATCATTGATCTGATAGATGCTTATATGTACGAGACATTTTTCAAAACGCTCAAATATTTGACGTTCGTACATGAATTAAGAATTGAGAAAGTCTTAAAAAAAAGTTATTCCTTAAACTATAGTGGTAAATTATGTCAGTTTTGTAACGACTTTATGCCACTGCAAATATTCTGTCGGGTCATGACGTTGAAGTAAAACCGTTTTCGTTTTGCTCCGCAGTTTTTTTATCATAAAAATAGTTTAAAATTGTTTATAGTACATGTGAGTTTTAACTGATTAAAGCTGATGAAAAGGACTTTAAAATTCAAGCCAATACCATCTTACTCTCTCAGTAAATCGTGAGTAATTAGAAAAAAACAGCAAAGTATTTGTCTATCGCCTACAATCCCTGACCTACGACAACCCGCGGTCGCTTCGCTGCTACGCACACAGATGCACTACTTACACCCACAAGCGGGTGGTGCGGGACGCAGGTGTGCCAAAGGATGTGTTTTTTTTTCGGCCAAAACTTGTACCGAGGTACAAATAACTAGTGAAATTCCGTCAAATAAAATGTGTTATTACCAGTATTTAAAATCCTCCACTATTCGATAGATTAGGAAACAAAATAATATAAAAAGTCACTACCTTACATCGTAACTGCGTTCAACAAAACGTTCATAACAGCAGTGACAGCTGATAAAAACGAAACGGAATGACACTTATGGTGAACAAAAAACTAAATAAGGTAATTATCACCCTTTGAGCAAAGACTTTTGGTACGAGGGCTGCACTAAAAGTATCGGGAATGGAATATTTCCACTGTTCCTGTCATATTAAAATCTTTTTAATTGAAAACTCCTTGGTTTTAAAAATCGAATATCATTTATTTATTTTAAAAAAGATTCTCGGTCTTGTCACAAGGTTTTGTCAAAATTGTTTAGTCGTTGAGAAAATGGAATTGACTCGAGAAAATTCAAGAGCAATGATTTATTATGACATTCGAAGTGGTTTAACATAAAAGCAGTGTGTTGAACGGATGATTTCTGCATTTGGTGATGAAGCCCCATCCAAAACCACAATTTATCGCTGGTTTGCTGAATTTCAACGTGGACGTGTCAAGCTCAGTGATGATCCCCGTCAAGGTCGTCCAAAAACTGCAGTCACCCAAGAAAACCAGCAAAAAAAATGGTGGCCACGTTTGTCTCCAAAACCGGCCATGTTACGACTATTCTTCTTGAGGGACAAAGAACGGTTAATGCAGAATGGTATGCTAGCATTTGTTTGCCACAGGTCGCTTCTGAACTCCGTAAAGAGAACTGCAACCGCCGCATCATCCTCCATCACGACAATGCGAGTTCTCACACCGCACACAGAACAAAAGAGTTTTTAGAGCAAGAAAACATAGAATTATTAGATCATCCGCCGTACAGCCCCGACCTAAGCCCTAATGATTTCTATACTTTCCCTAAAATAAAGAATAAATTGCGTGGACAGAGATTTTCATCACCTGAAGAAGCTGTGGACGCCTACAAAACGGCCATTTTGGTGACCCCAACTTCCGAATGGAATGGTTGCTTCAATGATTGGTTCCATAGTATGGAAAAATGTGTGAAATTTCGCGGAGAATACTTCGAAAAGCAATAAATACATTTTTAAATAGTAATGTTGTGTCACTTCCTTGATTCCCGAAATTTTCAGTGCCGCCCTCGTAGAGTAACCAAACGCATAAATATATCTGAAATGTGAAACAAAAGTGTAATTGCTAAAAACTTCACAAAAATGTTCTAGGCAAAAAACTTTTTGCCTAGAACATTTTTGTGAAGTTTTTAATGCAAAAATAACATAATAATCAGTACATTTTTAGGTTAATATAATTTTGATACGTTTATAATATGAAGTAACGAAACGCAACTTCAGAAGAAGTGTATCACTAGATTGCAAGATTAAAATACTTGGGTTACAAGTTATTATCATGTTTGAATAACAATTTCAGGTGGTACAAATGTCTAATTAAATCCATTTTTTTTTCTGAATCTGCGATTTTTTCCTGTATTTTCGTGCCTTTGTTCTTAAGGTACATTATTTGGCCACAGTTGTATGGAATAAAAAACACCTCCTTTCCAGATTGCCTGCTCGAAGCTTCGCATGGAAGACGCAATATCTTTTTTTTTTTAATAAAAATTTTACTTCACTATTAATATTTTGCTTGCTGTGCTCACTCGTCTTAAAAATTAGGATAATGAGTTGCTCTGCATGCAATACTGAATTACTTGCAGGTGATGCTTTTATTGAATGCGCGGCGGCCGAGTGTACTAAAGTCCATTACCTATGTAATAACCGGCGGCTTCCGCTTGAAGAAAGACCTACTTGCGCATCTAAAAGGTTTTCAAGAGCTGTCAGTGTCAATATTCTAAATACACAGAAAATAATGATACTTACAGCCCTTAAACCTAGTTTATGTGCTGATCGTGTTCAGTTTCATATTGGTGAAAACACCCTTACGTCTCTTCAAATAATTAAATTTTCAATTGTGTTTTCAGAACCAACCCGCAAAACTACAAATTCTGCTACATGCATTGTTTTTTTTTTGTTTCTACGACTATACTACTACGCCATTATAAATTATCTCCCTTCTGTTTACAGCGGTCAAATCGTTGCTTTCAAGTCCAACACAACATTACAAAAAAATCTGATATAATGTAGACAAGTAACATTTAGCAATGTAAATAGATTTAATAATAACTTAATAAGTAAGGTAAGTTTACCGGGCCATATTAGAAACAATGTAAATGAACTATATGAGGAATTATTTTTGGTAGTGCGCACCGAGTTCAACAATCCTTTAAAGAAAAAAAACTATTTGAGCAAATGTTTTGTTCAGTGACTGGACAACTAAGGGTGTTTTTTTTGGAATAGTAGTGTTTCTTTTTGAGCTTATTGCTTTAAGCCTTATAATAACTCTCTCTAAAACTTTTAATAAATACGATATTTATTAAACAAGATGCTGATAGTTTGAATATAGTATGTATTATACTATATTCAAACTATCAGCATCTTGTTTACTCTTCTTACCACCCTCCTAAAGTAAATTTATGGTAAAAGTTATAAGGGAAAGATTCAATTTAACCAGTACCTTCTTAAAAAATACAAATTTGTTGCACATAAATTTAGGTACAAAACATCAGTTGTGGCCACGCCCAAGCCGGGCGGTTCACTCCGACAAAACTGGTTCTTCGTTCCCAGTTGTATCGGGGTTTACACCTGCAATGAGACTAAAACAATAACTCAGAGTCGCGAGATGAACTGCTTAATAACTTCTAGCTCATCCAATCAGTATCGACCTAATATAGTTGTGCTCATAATGGGAGCATAACGTTTATGCAAAGCCCCAGTCACAAAAATCTATAATAACTGATCTTACTACCTAGTTCTTACAAAAGGCCTAACTCTCTCAGAGGTCAAATCATGATAATACAGTTGAACTCAGTGTTCTCTCAGTATATTCCTTTCATATGACGGGACTAAGAACCTTGGCGTCGAACACATGATAACGTGTTGACACGCATAAACGCGGCCTACGGATATAACGGTGACGCTATCGTTACCTGGAGTGGCGAGCTTCCCTCATCTACCATCAAACGGTTAAGTAAGGCCTTCTTCACCAACAGATGTCGACACCTCAAGGGATAACCTTCAAATTGCCTGCACCCAGATCAATTCTAAATCATCTGACCATGAAGCTACACCAAGTCATCACGTCTTAATCTTAGGTTATATCACAAGAACAAAGAAAATGGCTGAATACAAGGTTCTCACAAGGTTCAAATTTGATTGGACTAGTAGGAAACCAATCGGGTTATTTGTTTGTTTTGTTGTCACGCCTTGAAGGGAAAAAAACATCTCAACCATTTGAACAGGACCAACCTAACGATCCTTCGAGAATCCTCTTCCACAGACTCAATTGAATTATCATCTATCCGTGCTTGCGCAGACCCACGAAATGTAGTAAAACTAGTAGCGAAACTACTAGTTGTTTTAATTATGTATTTTTGCAACGTCACAGTTGCTACTTACTCTAAAACTTTTAAAAACATCTGCAAGGTAGCTAAAGCCTTGTACATTAGCAAAAAGATCAAAACAGCCGACAATAAAATAAAGACGGTTTCAAAAATGATCGATGACGAAACAAACAGGAATAAAATACATAATAATGATTTCACACTAAAGACTTCAAGTGGTCTCATAGGCACTAAAAAAGAAGTTGCTCAAGAATTTGTTAATTTCTTTACCCACCCACTTTAAACTACTGAAACCTTAAACTCCTCGCCCTCGCGTTCTATTGACTTATTAAGAGCAAACGTTTCATCCTGCCCGATTGAATTTAAATTTCAGCATATAAACCCCATAATGGTAACAAAAGCCTTCAAGCAAATCAAGATCAAACTAACCGAAGATCTATGGGGAATTTCTATCAAAGGTTACATACATGCATAATCAGCTTATTATGTTCCCACTGCTGGGACACAGGCTTTCACTCTGTGAGAGGGATTGGGCCCAGTGCGGGTTGGTAGATGACTCATGTCTTCGAGTTTTTCACGATGTTTTCGTTCACCGTTTTGAGACAGTGGTGATGAAATAATTTACACAAAGTAAAGCGCCTGGTTTGAACCCATTAATAAGAGTGCATCAAATCCTGACGACTTAAGTAACGCCTTACAGCAGATCCTAAATTCGTCCACTGCTAATCGTGTAATATTAAATGGGAAAAAAGATTTATTTACCAAATATCAAAAGTACTAATTGTGAGATAGTATTGAATCAAGAGAAACTAGAATTCGTCGATAAAACTGTTTTATTGGAGATCATGCCCGACTCAAGGCTTCAATGGGGTCCTCATTTAACGTCCCTTGCAGGACGGCTAAGTTCAGCAGCATATGCTGTGAGTTTCTTTTTACAACTTGCTGATGTAGGTACCACGAGGCTAGTTTATTTTAGTTCCTTTCATATTATGTGGTACGGTGTATTATTATCAGGACGGGCTGCAGACATCAAGTCAAATTTTATTCTGCAGAAAATGGAACTGTTCAAAGATGTTGTTGATACGAGTATTAATCATCATGATGGTACCTTGTCAATATGTCTATGAAAACATACGTAAGAAAAGAAGAAGCATAAGTAAAAAAAAATACATATTTTTAGTAAAAGTTGTAAAAGACACAAATATATCACTAGAAATAGCGACCAATTAGTTTAACAAGTTTTCAGCCTGGCTAAATTAAACTCATGTTTCATGGGGTATTGTTTAAAATGTTACATTAAAATACCTCCATACATCAACTGAATGAAACGAAAGAAGGATGGCGAGGTTGGACCAGCGTAATTTAGAAATTAAAGGAGCACCGTTCACGGGCAAGTTTACATTAATTATAATTACAACTTTAAAGGACTTCTATAAAAAAAAATAGTTACTAGGTGATGGGAATTAAAAGTTATTAATGATTTTAATTTATTTATAAATAAGTTATCGTGCAGTTTCCGAACGAAACGTTTTTCGCGAATTAAATTGATACATTCCAATCTACACTAATGATTTACTTTCTTACACCTAAGTACTTTCTTACACCTTGGCGGTTTTCCTTCTTGTATACTTACTTCTTGATAAATAAACTATAAAAATATAAAACTAAACATAAAAAGTACCTACAATGTAAACATACGCCACTTAAAGATATTTAAATTATTTGTGTTATAAAGAAATTGAAAACATGAAATGGAAAATAGAACGTCAGCGTCAAATTATCATGTCAAATATCATATTTGTCATTTGTGATTCCATTGTTTGAGTTCAACGGCTAACGTGGAATTTTCAAGCTTTTTTTGCGATTTTGTGGAGTCTTGACGACTTGGCTTACCTTTGTACTGACTATTCTGCACACCAACCTAGACTACGGCATTTACTTCTGGAGAAAGATTGGCAAGTGATGATATACATATGTAGGGGAACACTTAAGAGCCTAGGAATGTATGCAATGGAAGTTTGCCGGGATGAGACTCCTCTAGAAGGGATATTTGTTGGCAACCACCCATCTATTCTATGTTCCTGAATTAAATCTAAGGAAATAGTTAACAAGTCTTATTACACGTACATCCCAGTAGATAAGAGGCTGGAGGGTCGAAATGCAATAGTATAATATTATTATAATTGGGAACACGGACAGTGGACTATGCTCTCATATTATGAGCAAATTGTGGTACAGAAACCAGTTATTTGTCTCTGAACCAAATTCTTTCTTTTAATTAGATAAATAAATTATATTTTAATAAAAGATCATCTAAGATTGAATAAGAAAATAAAAGGAAAATAGTTATTTACAATGATGTCTTGAATATTTTATAAGTAAAATTATATTTCATAAGTAATATCATTTAGTAAATAAAATAGATTTTATTTTCTTTATATTTAACAAACCCATAGTTTATAAGAAAGCACGGGCAGGAGGATGCTGTTAAAACTACTTTATCTGATACCTGGTTTTTAAGCTTGGTTTAATCCGACCACCGTAATTAGAGTACATAGAATTCCCTAATCCCTGCAGACGTATGTTAGCAGTTTTATGAATCATCAATTAGACGGCAAAGTATCAGTATGTGTTTAGATATACGAGTTTGAATAAGGATGAAAATCAGCATTAAGTATAACTAGTTATCGCCGAAAATACCAGCGATGCTTCTCTTCCACTACATCATGCAAAGGGAACCTTAGTAGTTCATAGATACCAGGTTTATCTGGCTAAACAGATGTATAAGGAACCTATATATACCTACCTGTTTATAGATTTTTATTTAGCTTCAGCATTCTTTTTATTGGCCAGGCGAAGACACCCTGATGTCCTTAAAAAGTCAGGTAAGTAGTACTGCTACGCGCGTTTGTGACTCGGAGGTATAAACGTGGACGAAGCAAAAGGAGTAGGTACCGTAAAACGGGGTGAATAGGGATGCAGGGGTGAATCGAAACGAAACTTTAAAAGGGATTTTAATATTATAATGATAATGGTTGTTGCCAAAAATGTCTCGTATCTATCGACTGTATTATAATTAATGATTAAGTGCCCCTGTTGGCAACAAACTATATTATTTCAATGTTAAAATCCTTTTTAAAGTCTCGTTTCGATTCACCCCTGCATCCCTATTCACCCCGTTTTACCGTTATGTAAGAATCTTAGCAGGTGGCACCATCCCCCACGGGATATATAAGTAATTTTAATTAAAAATGTAGTAATTTTCAATAGTTAAAAGCCATTCTGCTACTAACTAATAAACATTAAGTCCGATCCTAAAACTACTTGCAGATTAGTTTAGGTCATTATCTTCTTATATTCTCTCCCAACTTCTCTAACTTACGTACCATTTCCTTTTTTGTTAGTCTTATGTCATTCTTTAACTATTCATGTTTCCTTATTATACGCAACCCCTATCAATGGGTCCCAAATAACATCCAAGGTCGCCATTCTCCTTTAAATCTTGTATAAAATACACACTAGTAGCAAAGCATATTATAAGTTGGTAGATTCAAAGTCAAAGTCAAATTCTTTATTACAAATAGGAACACAAATGACACTTGTGAACGTCATCATTTACAAAAAATAAATGAAATTATTATAGTTGTTGCTTTCAAAATGTGGTTTCGTATGGAGAAGAATGCGAAAGAAACTCCACCGTTACTCTTTTAAAATATTTTGTACTTATACATTCATTACTTAATTACGTTATATGAGAATACGATGCACCGAGAAAAAAAAAATACTATACCACTATTTTTCAAAATAATTAAAAATAAAGCAAAGGCTGGTCAATTAATTATGTGATAGGGACATGGTGCTCCAGTATTTACAAATATTGTAAAAGTAGATGAATTCCCAATTTTTTTAACAAGAGTGAGTTAAAGTTATTACAGAGTCAATGTCTTAAAAATAAAAAATTACACAATTCAATAAGCAACCGGTTTGATTTTGTCTAGCCTCTAGATTGTCCTATGGAGCAGGACCAGCATGGTTCCGAGCATTCTTATCTAGGATATGACCCTCTCATTTGTAATATGCTTGTTTACAAAGTGTTCTTTTAACATGATTTTTAAATTTTATTTCATTTAATTGCAATATATCACAAGGTATTTTGTTGTAACATTTAAAACAGTATCCCATAAAAGATGTATATACACTTTAGATAATCAGCTTTTTTAAATATGTTTGAAAAGTTGATCTTTGTTTCTAGTATTAAAATTATGTCTATTACTTATTTTATTAATAAGATGTAGATATTTTATTACATAAATAATATATTCATAAATGAAATGGCAAGGTACAAATAAATAAGAAAATGGCTCTGACTGCTCTCTTTTGCAAAATAAATGGATTCAATGTCAGCAGCCCGAGCCCACAGTAAAATACCTTGTGACAGAATTTTATTTTATTCGGGAAACTTACAGCTAACTTATACAGTATCCTTAAACGATACAAAATTTAAGGACATTTACAAGTTTCCACTGATAAACACTAGAAATACAAATGAGAAGAAGAAATAGGTACAAAATACCTATAACATAAATCAAGAAATACAAACTAAAAATAGAACACGATCGACAAATACAAACAAAAATCATTTAGACGCAAACAATTGCTTCTCCGTAAAAAAGCTTTTCACCAACATTTGCTTAAGCCGAGATACACTGGTACGAGTATATTAAAAATTCCGCTCGCCGGGATTAGAAACGCATTCTGCCTGTACGCGGACTTGGAATGAGGGACATGTATCAAGCTAGGTTTACGAAACATTTCGCAGTGTGTCTAACAGCTCAGGACAATCTATAGTACCATTCGCGATTTGCGATAATGCTGTGGAAGCAGCTAAAATAAACCAAATGCGCGGTTTCTACATCTGTTGTCTTATCTTTCTACACATACTACAGCATAAGCGGCCGAGCTTAGTCGCCCCGCAAGAGATGTTATATGAGGTCCCCATGGTAACTGCTCGTCTAGTAAAACTGTCTGATTTATGAATTCTAGTTTTTCTCCATTCAATATGATGTCACATTCGCAACTTCTAACATTAGGTAACTTAAATCGAATGCATTTGGTTTTGTTCTCATTTAGTACCAAATTATTTCCCGTAAACCAATCTTGGGACTGAAGAATAGAGTTATTCACGTCGTCAAAATTTTGTGACCGTCCGTCTATTTTAAAGATTAATAAAGTGTCATCTGCAAATAACACCATCTGCGGTTGATTTTGAAGTAATTACATCGCTGATATAAAATGCTTGGCTAATCGCTAGTCCTGCTCCGCAAGAGCGCATCAACTAATTGATTAGCATTTGAAAATACTGTTGGAGCTGCTGAAGCCTTACAAACTATATTTCATTGTATAAACTCAATCTTTTAGTATTTTATAATTGCATAACACATACTATGCCCATACTTTAAAGCTAGCATTTACAATGTGCCCTGGCGGCTGAGAGTATTTCATACTCACTCTAATGTTTCGCTGATAGAGGTGCCTCACGCACCACCGTCAGCGATGGATGGTGGATCATTTAGCTCCCTTCAAAACGGTAGAGCTGAATGGTATTAATTCATGTGTCATGCTCGTAAAGGGGCGCCGTCAGAACAAACTGATCATATCTTAGATTTATTATTTGAATTGTTTTTATCTTTTTATTACGGACGCTTTTGACGTTCTGCATCGTTATCACATGCATAATTTCAACATGAGTGATGTCATGAGTGACCTATATTTTGTAGTCCGTGGAGTTTCGTGCCCGTTCTTCTCCATAGATACCTACTACGCTTTGGAATGGTCAACTAGCTTCATCTTTCTGACCGACAATACAAAAGTGCCTGTAATTGGTGTATTTTAAATAAATGATTTGAGTTTGAGTTTGAGACTTACTATTGGTTTCTAGCTCTGCTCGTTAATCGCAAAAGACAAATGCTACAGACTAATAAAATAAAAGATACATACCCCAGCACGTACCTAATTCTGAGCCCCATGCGCACATACAAGCCGAGGATGATGAACCCCGGCAGGATGAAGAACAGCAGGCTGCTGAGCTCACACAGGTACCAGGACGGCATCTCAAGCATGGCGCAGAACGCTGACTCCGAGGATGCGTTGCCGGAACCTTGGGGACAGGGAGATTGATATATTCTTGATTGAACATTGAACGAAAGAATGTCATACCGCAGAATACAGTCAGGTAAATTAATTGGTAAACAAATATTGACACTCTATTGGCCGTGTTATAACAATTTCATGCAGACGTCAAAGAATGACAGTAATTGTGATTTGAATGTAAGAACATTTTAAGTTTTATAACACAGAAACATGCACTTACTATTACTACCCCTTATCAAAACAGTTTAGTATCATAAAATTGCTTTACACTATAGGAATAAAACTAAATTACTGTCAATACCTAAAATTATTTATTTTCACACTTTTATTCGTAGTATGATTTATGTCATAATTCCAACAGTTATTAATATAAGTACTGGGGCCCTATTATGAACTCTTATTTCCAGGCAGTTTACGGCGTAAACAGAACTGCCTTTTTTTTTTTTTTTTTGGTGGGAAATCATCTAATGACTTCTCCCGCTCAGGGTGGAGCGGGAGGGCGTGTCAGACTTTTACTGACTAAAACCCACCCGTGTTCCTTCAGTTGCCTGTGCCAGGGCCACGGTTTTCTCTTTAGATTAACCCGTGACCCTGAGGCGTCGGCCCTATCGGACCCCGTCATTTTGTGCTGACATCTCTTTGAGGCGCGCGTGGAACACAACGCGCCTTCGACCCGGGCCTGGTCCTCACCGGACGGCGAGCTACCCATGGCTCGCCTTCCGCAAGCCCGCGCCTGCCTACGGTGGCCGGGAATCTGCTTGCGATTCCCGACGTCCAGGGCGTCTCCTGCGGCGACTAGGAGCGTGAGGTCGCAAGGCTCTCTCCCTCACGCGCTCCGCCTCCTCCTTTGCGAGCATTACTGCTTTCCATTCCCTCTCGCTCCGTACCATGGCCTGGACCAGGGCCGGACGCGAGAGATCGCCGCCGCCGCGAGGACACTGCGGTGCTCCGCCCAAGCTGGGCATACCTCCACCGTATGCTCCACCGTGTCCTCCGGGCGATCCACACAATGGTGACACCCGGGCGTTTCCTCCCGCCTTATGCGAAACAGGAACCTCCCGAAACAACCGTGCCCGGTGAGGACCAAACAGAACTGCCTTGCAATTTCATATTATGAACTCGTCAAACAAGCCAGTCAGCGATCACCATGACACCCTGCCTATTACGAACTTTTAAAAAACCAGGCAAGTTCCAGGCAATTCATTTCACGGGCTGGTTAAATTTCGTATTATGACATTCCTAGTTCTGAGCGACTTCACGCTGGGTAGTTTGTCTATGGCTGGCTTGTATGTAATTCTCTGACGTAACGTTCAGAAACCCAATATATATTTATAGGGAAGTTACGGTTTTGTTTATCTCACGTATTTTATGATAAAAATAATAAATACCATATATTAAACTAGTTAGTCTAGTATAATAGGTGAAAATATGAACGCAATTTATATTGTGCTATTCTAGAATATAATAATTTATATAATATTTCCTGTTTGCAAATTGTATCGCGAGGTTTCCGAACGTATTCCACTTGAAGGTCAGCGGGGAATTCGACAACTTCAATGAAAGTATTGTTTGACAAACATTAGATAATAACAATAACATTATGAAAGAACACTATCGTATTGTTTGTTTAATGGAAGGATCCATTCTAAGATTTACGGAGTACAAGTATAAACAAAAAGATGGCGAAAGTGTTATTGAGTATTTCAATTAATATTCATGTTTTTAACATGATATAATATTAATACAATGTAAATTTTATTTTAATAGTGGATGAGCGTTCTCGCCCTCGCCTCGTCGGCGAGTTACCTAACTTATGTTCAGCTGGAAAGATTGTTGGAGTTTTTATACTACTTCCAAGAAGTCTGAAGAAATCTCAGTGATTTGCATCTACTATAGAAAATGTTGGCTGGGACATCGAATGAGAGCCTATATCACCAGTGGGGCGTTGGTAGGAGCCAGTAGCATACTATGATAATGCAATCAAAACCAAAAATGAGAATAATGTTTAGTTAAAACTTTACGTAAAGTTCATACTTAATAAAAACAACTACCTTAGTCTTCACGGATAAATCCGTGGATTTTGTAAGCCCGTTATGGGTTAAAGGTGAACACCAAAAGGAAAGGCTGTTGTTAGGATTTCAATAATACGTTTATTATCCTTTTATTTATTTAGTGGAAAGTGTATTTTACTATTCTTAGCCTTGCGTGCGATCACACGTCTCATGATATGTGAGGCCTCAGCTGCTCACAAAGATGCAGTCCCAATTCGTAAACTGCACATCATCCATGTCGAACGCATTAGATTGGTCACGAAGTCGTCTCCTTTTATTAGTTGATTCAGAAGTTTGCCGAGAAGAATCACTTTCCAGGAACTCAAACAGTTCATTTTCGTCACACATGATTATATTTTCTTATGTTATATAGAAAACACTCCAATTATTTCCAAATAAACCCTAAACAATTCAATAAAAGCTCCTCTGAAGCAGCGTAAACTGAATGGATTATACGTACATTTGGCATGTTTCGTCTATCTGATTAACATGAACGATCTCCGGATAACTTAAGAACTTGACAGACACACAACAGATTGGCTACACAAATACCCCAGTCAGATCTAACCGAAATACATCAAACAAAATCTGTTAGTTCTAACCTTGGCGTCACTATAACGCAGTAGAAAAAAATGCAAACGGTCGCTAGCTGTTAGAATTGTTATTGAGGATATCGAAAATATGAGGATTCGGAATATCGCTCCAACATTCCATTACCGAATTCAATGGCGAAGTATCAATACTTCCTATCCAAAGATTTTCTCAAAATTTACTTTTTATGAACAAATACATAAATCTAGAAAAATGTTGTCATTACATTTAAAATTTCAAGTTTTGCAACAACTGAAATCTATTTATGTAGAAATACCTTACCAATACCTAAGAAAACTACCGTGTCTATAGCATTACCTCCAAACACGTGCACACGTGCTGACTTCGATAGTTACAAGTTATTGGCACTTCGAATTATCAATTTAAATTAAAAATTACACGGTTTTTTCACTTTTTGTAAATTGTTAACTTCGGCAGTTAGAATTTCTAGTCACTTCGCCGCCGCAGTATTTCTTTTAAAGGACTTTTTTAGTTTTCAACTAGTTTTCATAATTCTTTTCATTTCAGTGGTAGTTGAGTTCTTTGTGAAATATCTCGGGATTCTGTACGTCACAAGTTTGAGCCGTCATTTTATCATGGCCGGTCCCTCAATATTTCAACCACATTTTTCCCTCAACAAACGGCGTAGTTAAAAGAATCCGAGTCTCCCTAGGGTCGCATCTACTAGATCTTGTATCCAGAAAAAGCCGCAAAGTTATGGGAATTCTAGACGACGATTTATTCTTAGAAGACAATAATGTACAAACATAGCACAGTATTAAATATTCAAGACACTGACATTTATTCTTGACAAATGGGGTAAAAACCCTAAGGCTGTGGTTTATAATAGCGAAAACTGATGGATGGGCGACATGTTATAATGATTTTGCATACAAGAGATAGCCTATTTCACTCCCCATATAAATACAACAGATTTAATTATGAGTGTGGGGAGACGTTAATGTCTTAGAAGATCTTCGCGATTTGCAAGGAACAATAAAGTTTTGGTCATGATTCTTTTGTCCTAATTTTGTAATATTTTGTAACTTACTGTGGTAAGACACAGTGATACCTACTTTACAATGTTGTTACACATTTTTAACCAGTTTTAACAAATAAGTTACATAAATTATTTGAATTAATTTGAAAGTGTGTTTTTGAAAGAGTTTAAGTGGGAACGAAATGGTGGCACAGCTTTACTGCAGCAACCGCTGACACATGCCATCTATTATTGCCGTCCGTATTTCAAACCCAGCATCAGTTACAGGAAATATCTCACCTGGAGGGTAATCATGGTAGCTCACAGTAGTATACAGCGCGAATGGCGACGCAGCCACCAGAGACACCAGCCACAGTGCCGCCACTATGCGTAGGGCGCGCCGCAGCCCCGCCATGGCGTACAAGTGGAGGGGGTGGCAGATGGCCAGGTACCGCTCCAGAGAGAATGCCACTATCGTGAGCACTGATACGTAGGAGGCTCTGAAACAAAGGAAAAGGCAAATTAGAAAAGTAGAATATGGTTTTTCTAGGTAGAAATCTACATATTTTGCTTAAGGCTGAAAATACTGTAACGTCGTGTCGTGTACCGTCGGTTAGGCATACCACAACGCTGACGATAAATGGTGTGTGAGGGGAATAAAACACGTACACTACGCGTTTTTCCCCTAGTGGGATTAATAGATTTCCATAAATATGTCAGCGGGTCCTTGCAGAATACGAGAGCTTAGGTACTTATTTTTTAATGTTTTATGTTATTTATTTAGGGATAATAAAGAACTTCAACACATTTAACAACTACAATACAATAAGGTTAACAAACTTAAAAGTAGTAATGTTGCAGTCGACGACATTATCTGCAATATCGCCGCATTATGCTGAGATAGGAGCCTTCTTGGTCTCGCGCAGGTCCTGAAATGCTCCTCAAATTGGTAACTTTGTAAGCTTTATATGCTTCTTTTTTACTGTTTGTAATTCCTGTGTGTAAAACAATTTGTTTATTTCTATCTTTCGTCCTTTATTTGTTTCTTTGACTGACGGTCAGCGAGCTCCAGTCCATACAAATCGGGACGTGACTGACATCAGCGACCGACGCGACGTCGGCGTAACACTATTTTCAGCATAATGCCATACGATTAGACGAAAGACTCAAACAATTGTTTTAAACTAGTAGCAAAAATAGAAAAACTAGTAGCTATGAAAATGTAAATCAAATCTGGAGGGTCACTTAAACGATCAATTGCAATTGACAATATTCCCGTGATTGATATACTCGTACATTGATACACAAATTGATCGTTTACAAAATGCAATTGAAGCGATTACAACACATCATTTATCATTTATCAATTGGGGACCTGCAAAACACAGAAGTAAGTTTGTTTAACTTAATTACTTTTAACCTGATCCTGATAAAACATCCGAAGTAAGTTACGATACTCTCGACATCAGGAAAGGTAGATTTTTTTTTATTTAATAATAATAGCGCTCCAACGACTAATTCACATAAACATTAACAAAGAGCTTTGTCTTGTTTAAGGTGTGCACAGGACTTGCATGGTTTGCCTTATTGAATTGCTAGATAATTAAAGTTAAAAAAATAACAACGTAAACAAATAAATAAATATTCCAAAAAAAAAAAAAATTTTTTTTTTTTTTTTTAATTGTAGAACAAATCATAAATGACGGAATTCAAATAAGAATCAATTGTCAGCAGTTGGCAGTCTGTAAGTTGTCGTATAAGATTATTGCGAAATTGAGCCAGAGTGATGGAGAAGATGTCAATGCTTTCGGTGCGAGAGTGGCTTTCAATCGCCCGAGGTCGGTTCGAGCTGTATGTAGAAGATGGTACAAACACATCTCTTTTGAAGACACATTTATGTCGTCCATAAATTTTGGACATGAATCTATTAATAATTTTGTAGAGTTTAATTTGATCCATCATTTTTCTGCGGTTTTTGAGGGATGTAAGGTTGAAGTGACTCAATCTTTCAGGGTAATTAGTTTTGTTGGGCACTGCTGCTAGATTTATATCGCAGGTACCTAGTGAAGTTTATGGACGCGTTCGACTCGATCAATATGGACCAGCACCCTAATTGCGTAACACATTTTCGTAAACGATTACGACTAATCTGTTTGATTTTGAGAGTTCAACAACATTCATTGCGTTATTTACATTGTTGAGCAGAGTTTTTATCGAACTTATGAAGCAATGGATTAGCAATCTGTTTCAAAACGATTCAGATTCCTATTTATTGTGTGTTACGCAATTAGGGTGCTGATAGGGAAGTTTCCGCACTTGCGATGTTTAATCGAGTACACAACTAACGAGGGTAGAGGTAGAGGAGTTTGAGGATGCAAACACACGTATAGTCGCCACGCACGGTTCAGAAATCCAAACATTTCAGTTGCCTTTTGACAAGATTGGTGTACATTTTCATGTCTAAAATCCTATTAAACTTTGATTTCCCATTCTGAAATTGACTAAAATGACACAACATACCTATGTATATTTTAGTTTGACAGCACTAAGATAGCACTGAGTTATTAGTTTAGTGAAAATGGTAATTTTGCCATTCTGAATATGACGTTTTTCACCAAAAATTTTGATTCTCTAATTAAGTCTGAATATGAATCTGACTATACTAATATTTAACCGCGATTAAAAACGTGTGGAATAAAAATAGTTCTCGTGAACTAAAATTCACACCAACACCTCGACTACGGGTGCAAAAAAAATGTTGTAGCTTTTTTTCTTTTTTTTGCTTTTATCTCGAATGTGACATCATATTGAACGGAGAAAAACTGGAATTTAGTAATCAGACGGTTTTCCTAGGAATCACGCTAGACGAGAAGTTACAATGGGGTCCCCATATAACATCTCTCGCGGGGCGAATAAGCTCGGCCGCGTATGCTGTTAGAAAGATAAGACAGCTAACAGACGTAGAAACCGCGCGTTTGGTTTATTTTAGCTACTTCCACAGCATTATGTCATACGGCATTTTACTGTGGGGTCGGGCTGCTGACATTGAATCCATTTTTATTTTGCAAAAGAGAGCTGTCAGAGCTATTTACAATCTACGTCGCCGCGAATCTCTTAGGGAACTATTTAAGAAGATTAATATAATGACTGTACCTTGCCAGTTCATTTATGAAAATATTATGTATGTTAGAAAAACTCTGCATCTATTTAATAAAATAAGTGATAGACATAATATTAACACTAGAAATAAAGATTAAATAGATCAACCATTTTTCAGACTATCTCAAGTACATACATCTTTTATGGGGTACTGTGTTAAATGTTACAACAAAACACCTTGTGAAATATTGCAATTAAATGAAAGAAAGTTTAAAACTCATGTTAAAACTTTGTAAACAAGCATATTACAAATTAGAAGATTATATCCTAGATAAGAATGCTTGGAAACATGCTGGTCCTGCTCCATAGGACAATCTAGAGGCTAGACAAAATCATACTATTTGCTTATTGTATTGTATAATTTGTTATTTTTACTTTACTCACACACTGGCTTATTCCTAGTTAATATTATAGGAAAATCATATATTTTTACAATTGTTTGTAAATATGTGAGCACAATGTACCTATCACGTGATTAATTTAAATGCCTTTGCTTTATTTTTAATTCTTTTTACCAATTGTGGTATAGTATTTTTATTCTTGGTGCATCGTCTTCACATATAGAAATATAATTAATGTATACAAAATATTGTAAAACGTTTTAAAAGAGTAACGGTGGAGTTTCTAGCCACGTCTTCTCCATACGAAACTACTTTTTGGAAGTGGCGCCTAGAATCAGTTCTATTTTAATGTAAATTTTGACGTTCAAAAGTGCCTTGAAATAAATGCTTTGACTTTGAATGATGTGTCCTGTCGCAAAAATTATGAAAATTTCGACCCCCTTTATAAAACTCCCTAAAACTCAACATGTAGGTAATAATTTTTCATACTTTCCATACAAAAAGAAAAACTCCATATAAAACACGAGGAGGCCCGCTACCTCTGCGCGCCTCCAGCTCTAAAATAGAGCAAACCATAACTGGTTTACTCTATTTTCGAGCCGGAGGCGTTGTGAAGCAAAAAGAAAAAATCAAACTTAGAAGCTAACGCAATCAAAAGATACAGCCGTTTATGCCGCAAATTTTCGACCTTCGCAAGGGAATCAAAATCTACAAGGTACTTCCCTTGAACTCAGAATCTTGAAGTTTGGTACGAAGCAACGTCATATAGCACAGATAAAGGAAAAACTGCGAAATCCGTTTATTTATTTATATTTCCACAATCACTGCTATCATAACAGGAATTCCTTATGAGGTAGCGTGGTCCTTAATTAAACTATCTTAAATAACATAACACATACAATATTATTTTTGTGAATTCATTCAGAGAGCAGGAAAATAAATCGGTCCTGTCAGCAGTGTCATTGAGTGCGTGCAAGGCGCGCGTCAGTGGCGCTTTGCTGAGTAAGTTGGTTCGTGCGTGTGGCACTGCTAGTTACCGTGGCTTCCTGCGTCGCAATGCATAATTGTCAGATGTATTCAGACAAATCTTCAAAACACCCGGATCATAACCCTTACCGCATAATAGTGGGAGTACATATGTAGTTATAGCTAAGTCCCTCCTTGTCTCGAGTTTGTTTACCATGCCATTAACGAATAAGGTTGGGTTTCAACCCGAATCTCTTCAAAGTTAGAGTGAACAGGCTTCTTCTGGGTAAGCTCACTCCATCGTAGACTTTGTCTCTGTCACTTCTGACCTAGACTAGAGTCAAGAGCAAACTCATCTCAAATAAATAAATTAAAAAAAAAACGGATACTCGTAGAAGGGATATATTTTCAGTTCCACCATTTAGTAAAATATTTTTAATAATTTTAAATTTACTACCCCTTTCCTCATGAACGCGTAGAGTTATTAAATTTAAATTGATATCAAATACTCAGGTCTTATTTACCTACAGGTTTGTACGGAAGCCTCGGTCGGAAGTCCGACTCGCACTTGGCCGGTTTTTTTTTTTGGAAGTTACAATAACGTGTTGTGTGCATGCAGAGTTTACCTATAGGTGATTGTTACACTTTATCCTGATTTGTTGCTTCTGTTTCATTTGCTTATACCAGTGTATGCAATTGTTGGTAAACCAAATAAATAAATAATTTAATAAACTAGTTATACTACTCTGTCAAAAAAGTACCGGTAAAAGATCAATAATACACAAAATGTTAGTTATTCATCCAAATTTATTTCATTGCCTTCAAAGTATGCTCCTTCAGAAACGATACACTTACGCCAAATCATCAAAACATTTTTAAAACACATTTTCCGGAATTGAGTTCAGTTCTCACCGCGAATTCTCCTTTATGTCTTCTACCGATGAAAACGGGTGCCACGAAGTGGTATTTTGAGTTTCGGAAAAAGCAAAAAGTCTTCTGTACGCATTACGTGTCAGTACGTAGTTATACGTATCATCACAAACCAAACTACAAAGTCCTACACGAGGCTAAAAGTCCCATATTTCAGCATAATGCCGCAATACTTAAAAAAAAGTGTTGCGCTGGTATTCTGTGATGTTGATCTGGTGAATTAGTTAAAGATACATTCACAATGATGGCCTTGTGCGAAAGTAAATCCAAGAATTTGCTTGCCACAAATCTGACCTTTTTCGTCGAATTTGCTCTCTTATACGACGCATAACGCTCAAATAATATTCTTTACAATTATCCCTCTGTCAAAATATATATGATACAAAAATAATTGGAAAACATAGCGCTGAAGATACCTACATGCCATACAAAAAGCCATAAGTAACATCTAAAAATTAGGACCTCATCAGTGATGTCCTCACAATATTGTTGTTATATCAATGTTGCTATAATAATATGTTTTGTCCACTGTACTACGTCGAAACCGATGCTTATTCTCGGTTTTTGGGCTAACTAGAGTGGAGTATTGTATTGTTGGTTCTTTACATATGGGGTTATTTAGTGAATCAACAATATAGTGTGAAGTACTATATCTACGAGTTTGCAGAAAACCTCTGAGTTTGTTTCAGTTTTTAGGGTTCAGTAGTCAACATAACCTTTATAGTTTTGCCATGTCCGTCCGTCCCTCCGTCCGGTCTTTTCGCAGATTAGCTCAGAGAATATAAGTACTAGAAAGCATATACATAGACACATTAGTCACGCCGATAATGTCAGACTATTGCGGGTGAGTAAAAACCATTATTCGATTCATGGATGGATCCATGAATTGCGAAGTATTAAGCATTAATAAAGCATTGCACATTTTTGTTAAACTTGGGCCCTCCCCTGGCCCCCACCTGCCAGCTAAATTGATATTTTTTTAAATGTGAAAAAATTCACGGCAGTAGTTTAGGTAACGAAGTTAAAAGGATAACTACCACAGCTAAGTAGGCTTTACAGGTTAAAGAGTCGACCAACTTACATTTGCTGTTGGAATGTTTGGGCAAACAAGTTTTTCAGCGGCAATATTAAGTTTGTTCTTGAGATAAATTTGTCCAACAAGGGAATCCTTCTTTGTTTTCATTTCATTTATTTATTTCCATTCCACAAGGTAAAAACAAGATAGTAAAAAAGGCTTAGAGCTAAGAGCCGTCCTAGACCCTGGCAGGGCACAGCAAAGTTATTATTACTATTTTTTTATAGCTCAAGCACTAGGAAGTGGTAAAGGTCTAAATAATGGTGATTAGTGGCGAAGAACTGCAACAACTACATACATTCATCTTTCTGACTGACCGAATAGTTTGACAATACAAAAGTGCCCGTAAATGGTTTATAAACGATTTGAGTTTGATTCTCTACTAGTCAACCTTTGAAACCTTGCATATTTATGGCTTTAATAGCTTTACAAACCATGTTTCCAAATAGATTAGCGTTTTGTGTTGTGAGCCAATAGATACATTTAAGTACAAGGTATCACATATATATTTACAGTCCACTATGTTCTGAGTCACGCACATCTTACGGGACTTTTTGTCGAACCGCACCTTCCGTTATCGCATCGAAGGAGCGCTATCCTCCCCCCACCCTATTCGCGCAGGAGTCCCTCAGGGCTCTGTGATCTCTCCTCTAGCTTTCACGCTATTCACCAGCGATATGCCCAAGTGCAGTAAGGCGCAGTTGGCCCTGTTCGCAGACGACACGGCCATCTACTACACCGGCCGTGATGAAAATTCGATAGCTCGCATTCTCCAAACCCAAGTGAACAAGCTTGGCGCTTGGTTTAGAAAATGGCGAATCGAAGTCAATCCCGACAAAAGTCAAGCGGTTCTTCTCTCAAAGCCGCGTCGCAATCCCTGCCCCCCTTGACCGATCACCATGTTCGGCAAGCCGATCCCTTGGGAGAAGCGAGCCAAATATCTGGGTGTAGTGCTCGAACACCTCTCTTTTTCAGAGCACATTAAGGCGGCTCGTTCGCGCGCCGCCTTCGCTCTAGGTAGACTTCACTTTGTCCTAAATGCACGTAGCAAATTGTCACTAAAGTGCAAAATGCGTATCTACACAGCGTGCATCCGCCCGATCATGACATATGCCAGTGCAGTCTTTGCACACGCCAAGCCCCATCGCTTCAATAGAATGCAGACCCTCCAGAACAAGTTCCTCCGTAGGATTACAGGCTCCCCCTGGTACGTTCGCAACGAGATCCTTCACGTTGACCTCAAGATTCCCACTATCCGCCAGTTCATGAAACGCATTTCAAAGCGTTTCTTCGAGACCGCCGCGAATCACCGCAACCCTCTGGTTGTCAAGGCCGCTAGCTATATTCCCTCCTCCATTAGTCATGTCCGCCGTCCCAAGCATGTCCTCACCGATCCCGATGACCACATAACTCTCATTCAGGAGAGCAGAAGGGCCACCAGTACAGTGCACAAACACAGACCGATATTCCGTCCCCCCCGACCCTTGCTCGACGAAGTGCCAGCCCGCGCCGTAGCTGAGCCTGTAGCTTTAAATTCCCCAGATAATAATAATATAATCCAGATCCAGCCTGTCCCATCTTGCTGTCCTCCCGTCAGCGACGCCCTAAGCCGAGGTCCGTACCCCACAGGGGGTGCCCTTAGCGAGCGTTCGCTTAGTAATGTAAGTAGTTTTACGCCCCTGGCTGGAGTCTTTGAGTCCGCTTAAGGCAGCCACAGGATAGTCTGGTTAAGTAGTCACGACCTCTCAAGGTCAACTACGAGATGCCATACATAAAAATAAAAAAAAGTTCTGAGTCAGTTGTTAATAAACCTGCATAAAAACCACACGTTGTTTTCTTAAAAAATCACGGCATACAAAAATCAACTTTACACATTAAACATTTGGTCCGTATTCGAACCGAAGGGTGTTAATGAGCATCGAGTTGGGCCGACCCGCGAGAACAAAAGGTTATTACCTGAGTGCGATAAGAAGTCGTCGAGTGACACGTTTTTGCTAATAGCTAATCTGCAAGTTATAAAACATTTTAGCAAACGAGTTATTACATCGAAATTGATTGACTATAAAAACTGCACCGTACGGCTTAACCTGTTGCGCGACACGGTAACCGCGCGACAGGTTAAGCCTGCTGCTAAGTCGAAATCTTTTCACGCATCAGTAGAGAAGGAGAAAGAGAACAAGTCTAAGGCTAAACAAGAGTGTCCGATGTTTCATGAAAGGACAATGCCAGAAACTATAGAACTTTGCCCCACTCAAATCAAAAAGTCATTTACAAGCCTGCAATATGCAGCATCTTATTTATTACTGTTATCTAAACATTTGTCCTAATGCCTGTAGAACTTGCGGTTTCTGTTAAAATCTTAAAACAAAAATGTCATTGATTTTAGGTTATGTGCAGTTTATAATTGTTAAAAAGCTATTTAAACAACATATACGTTACGCATTAACATAATTAATATAATAGTAATATGAGTTTTTGTTTTAAAGGTATTTAAAACTTTTTTGTTTGTTGTGTCTCAAGCGCAATAAGTAACGCAATAGGAAATTCAAGGGTTGAATTCCTTTTATCATTGATTTGTGATCGGCAAGTTCTACTGAAAATCAATGTGTTATGAAAAAGTCCTAAAATCATTACAACTATTTTCACTAATTGAAATTTCCTGTAAATAGCTGGGGCAGGATCTGTCATTGTCCGAAGTAGGCAACGACCTGTCGCTGCCGGCCGTCGTGAACGCGATGGTCGGCGGCGCAGAGTCCTGGGACGCAGTGGTCTCCTTTTGCGAAACGGTCATCTCGCAGAATGAGGCTGCGGAAAGGGAGAGAGAGATCTCGACTCTCGACCCGGCCCGCAGCAGACGCACCGGGCGTCGGAGGAGGGCGGACAACGCCCTCTTCCGGCCCCCCTAAATGGGTCCAGGGGCGACGGATTCGGGGACATCCGTCGCTCCCCAACATCAGGACCCGAGAAGGCGGCGCGCGTAGTGTTCCGCGTGCGGGGGGAGTACACCTCACTCCTCCCGCCCGAGACGGGGCCCGCGAAAGCGGGCCGGCACCAGCCGGGGTTGTGGAAGAATAATGTGTTCCCGCGACCCCGGCGTAGGTGTGAGATGGAACACCGGGGTGGTTTTTAGTCAGTAAGAGTCTGACAGACCCCTCCGCCCGCCCCAGGGCGGAGGACATCCATGAGGATTTTCAAAGCCCGGGAAAAAAAAAAAAAAAAAAAAAAGGATCTGTCATTGTCATTTATTATCTCAACCAGTGCAAACATTTTACTCTTATGACACTTAAGGAAAGACAGGACTTCGTTCAAACGAGTAAATTATGTTTTAATTGCCTGGCACCAAATCATAGGGTAGTTAAGTGTCGTCAGTCATTCAACTGTAAAAAATGTGGAAGAAGACATCACACGATGTTACACTTTGAGAGAAAGAACAAGGAGCCAGCCAGTAGCCTGGAACAGGCAGCCGCAGTATCACCGAGTGAACAACAGCAGGAGAGAGCGAGTGCAACACGAGGTGACACAAATATAACTGCTACATTTTCTAGAGGAGGGCTACAACCCGACAGCGTGCTACTTGCGACGGCCATGGTTAAGGTATTCCGTTCTAACGGTTTTAAACAAATAATTCGGCTTTACTTGACCAAGAGTCACAGGCATCTTTTGTATCTGAGTCAACTGTGCAATTATTAGGTCTTGTACGTAAACCAGTAAGTGGCTGGGTGTCAGGGCTGGGAGATGATCGTATGAGGATAAAAAACACGGTTTCACTTCGCCTGGATCACGTCATAATCCAGCTAATTACATCATAGTTAACGCTTATGTGGTACATTCCTTAACGTCACTACTTCCGTCAACCAATGTGAGCACTTCCAAATGGGTAGAAATTGACAATTTTCCTTTAGCTGATCCTACTTATGCGACGCCAGGTAAGATAGATATTTTGCTAGGTGCAGAGATTTATAGCGAAATATTACTTGATGGCGTTATGAGGCATCCTGGTTGTAATTTAATTGCACAATATACACTGTTTGGATGGATTTTGTCAGGAAGAATTTCAAAGGGATCTCGAACGTTAGCAAAGGATAATCTCATTAGAATGCACGTTCAGGTGAAAGGGGACGAGTTACTTAAAAGGTTTTGGGAGATGGAAGATGAGCCTAACTTAATAAAGAAAGAGATGTCTAATAGCGAGAAAGTATGTGAGGATATGTTTGACTTAACTACAGTGAGAAATAATGAAGGGAGATTTATTGTGAGATTACCTTTTACAAAGGACGAGCTTAAGTGTCAATATGGTAATACAGAAAAGAGAGCAGTGAAAAGGTTACAATATTTAGAGAGAAAGCTATCGAAAGACTCAAAATTGAGAGAAGAATACAATAAAGTTATGAATGAGTACTTGAGTATGAACCACATGAGACTGGTTTCTGAGAGTGAGTTGCAGAAGTCGAAAACTGTCTATCTTCCTCACCATGCTGTGGTAAGAGAAGACAAGGACACCACTAAAGTGAGAGTCGTCTTTGACGCTTCCAGCAAAGGTGACAACAGTGTATCACTAAATGATGAGCTTCTTGTTGGGCCAAGGTTACAACAAGATTTAAGGCACATCTTGATGAAATGGCGTCATCATAAAATCTGTATCGTAGCCGATATTGTCAAATTGTAACGGATGGTGAGAGTGGCGGACGAGGACACCGATTTCCAGAGAGTTGTCTGGAGATTTGATCCGTCGGAGCCCATACAACGTTATGCGCGCCATATCTAGCTGTCAAGGTATTGCATAGACTTGCTGAGTTAGAAATGCAGAAGTATCCATTAGCGGCGAGAATAACGAAACAATGCTATTAAATGGACGATTTAATGACCGGTTCTGACACGGTTAATGAGGCTATAAAATTTATGAAGAGATGAATGAGTTAATGAAGAGTGGTGGTTTTGAGTTACAGAAATGGAATAGTTATAATGCGAAGTTTTTAGAGCAGATTGGGAAAACTGAGTTGAGTGAAAGTCAATCTATTAAATTTAATGATCGAATAAAGGTATTAGGTTTGAGTTGGAATAGGAATAATGATAATTTTGAATACGTGGTGACCTTACCTGAACCTAAAGAATTAGTCACTAAAAGACAAGTATTAAGTAGTTTTATCAGAAGTTTACGAAGAATTTGTTTGGTCAAAATATTCATCTTTAAATAAAATATTAATAATTGTATCCTATTGTAGACGAGTTTTGAATTATAAATTTAAAAAGGTAATAGACCTCAACTACCTAAAGGGGGATGCCCATTTTCGGTCCTAAAGGCACAATAACTTACGTATAAGTATTACGTATAGTTTTCAATAATAAAAAGTACTGAAACGATAAATGATATTCACGGTTGTGGATAAAGCAGCAGTGCTGCCAATACTTATCAATTTCGTTCACGAAATAATCGATCATGTTTTCATGGATAAAAAAAAAAACACATCCGTAATGCTTATTATACGATCTGTTATAACATTTACGGTGTTATGTTTTTAATTTTGATATTAAATGGACAAACTATTTAATAATTGATATTATAATAATCAATACATAGGATTATAACAAAAACGCTACCATACATTTTAATAATAATTCAATTCATGCTTAGCACAATATAGATCAAATATGACATAAACGTACTTATCTTCAGTGGGGTTTTAGTAGTGATTATAATTTTGTATAAAATTATGATTCGAATAAAAGTCGATATCGATTTTTTTGTTTTGATAATGTGGCAACATTGAGTTCCGCTGGCCGGCTGTCAAGTCAAGACACAGTCAAGTGTCAAATCACAAAAATCTACAGAATCTACTTTCATTGTTTGCGGTTGCCTTACTGAGTTTCTTGCGGATTTGTTATTTTATCCATCAAATAAGCATATTTAATGGATTCCGACAATTATTTTAACCCCAACTTAAATATCCAATGATAGTAAAGCAATTACGTTAGTCAAGATTAAAAACTGTTTTATCTTAAAAACCCTAACATTTTTGTAAACCAATTCCGTATCCAGTTAATTGTTTAAATTGCATTTTATCCTATCCACATACTTTAAAATGTGTGCACTCGAGGCCGAAGTGTCTATGGACGGTGGGCATTCCCCTTTATTTATTCACCCACAGCACGTGAAATGAACAAAACTTTAATGGCATGCATTAAACAAGTACAAGAGCGCGAGTTTTCATTCGAAATAAAACAGTTAAAGACTGGAGAATGTGTGCCTAAAAAGAGTAAATGTCGACTGTCCTGGCGCAAGTGGAGGCGTGTTTAAACTCGAGACCGATTTCCTTGTTGAGCGATGACCCAAAGGACCCTCTACCCTTGACACCAAGTCACTTCCTGGTAGGCGAACCATTGATAAATATTGCAGATGAGGATTACACTGATTGTAACGTTGGTGGTTTGGATAGATGGCGATTGACGCAAAAAAATTAACAGATTTTTGGAATAAGTGGTATAAGGAATACCTAGTTAATTTAAATCAAAGGTATAGATGGAACACTAAACGTGATGAACCAGAAATACGCGATATTGTTGTTCTAAAGGAATACAATGTACCGCCGGCTAAATGGTTACTTGGTATAATTATCAAAAAATATCCTGGACCTTATAATGTATCTCGAGTTGTATCCGTAAGGTGTAAAACCGGAGAATATAAGCGTCCAGTGAGCAAAGTTTGTATTTTAACCAAATGAAATGTGTTTATTTTACCTGTTACATTGTTTAATATTGCGTTAAAACATATTTTAGTTGTTTTCAAGTTCACATTTTATTTACCTACCTGTTAAATTAAAGTTAAAAAGTCAATGTATTTATGTTATATAAGTAGGTACTATGATGAGTTCTCCCAAGCCTACTCTTTACCTGCCTCGTTAAGTATTTCAATTGGTTTATGTCCTAATGACCTACTTAAAAACTGGTTTGTTATCAATGTACCCGATTGAATATGCCCGGCTGAGCCGCACGTGTTGTGCGTTGCTTGTATATACTTACTCACTGCAATTATGAACGATTCAGGTTATTCTGTTATTCATTCAAATGTTTTATTATTAAGTTTTTGTTAGAAATGTTTCATATGAGTTTGTTTTTTACAATTGTTATGTGTTAAGCTTACGCATAAGTATTTCAATTTTTTCATTGTTGTATTTTGTTAAAGTGTAGAAGTATGTTCTTTGGCGGGCGGAATGTCCAAATAGATTAGCGTTTTGTGTTGTGAGCCTATAGATACATTTAAGTACAAGGTATCTATACATATATATTTACAGTCCACTATGTTCTGAGTCAGTTGCTAATAAACCTGCATAAAAACACATTATCATCATCACAATCACAGCAAACAAAAATCAACCTTACACATTAAACACCATGGGTGCGCTGAAATGTTACACGGCGGTGTAAATCTTCCCCAGTTGCAGTCACCGTAAGCTACCTTTTAATTTTGTGTCCTTGCTTATAAAAATGAAACACAGCACAATAATCAGATGGTAAGAACCACTGACGCATCGAAAAGCGCTTGGCGTGTTAATTTGAATTCGAAAGATTTTTTAATCGATGATATTACTCACCCGTAGAATTATGGATGCGGCAAGAACGATTAGTATCTGTCAGCCATAGATATTAACAAGTAAAAAATAAAAGTAATATGCGAAGAGTATATATTTAAATTTTTAAATCGGTCGAATTTACATTACGCTTACTCCGCTTTAAAGAATTGTGCAATGTCTAACAAACCGAATAAAGCTGAATTAAAATGAATTTTTTCATGATCTCAAATACTACGCAACACTTGGCACTTTGGCTTTTCTTCTCTTGTCTCCCTACCGGGTCAGTAGAGCGCCCTCTGTGGGGCGTGACCTGAATTTATTTTCCGCCGCTTGCATTCACGACCGTGACACTGAAATAGAATTGCTTTGTGTTAACATCCAATTGGCGCGAGCTATTTAATTCACATCCAACTGAAATTAGAAAAACTTAGCGAAGAACCTCATTACATAACACCACGTCCGTAATCCCTGAAGAGTCAGACAGACGTGTACCTGTAACCACATAGCCACAAATAACATATTTGGCAACAAATAGGAAGCTTTAAAGGAATCTCACTTATACTCTGGTCCGGTGCAACTCCACTACCAATACTTTACATAAAAGCCTGCAATTGCATGAATAACAATGATTTATTATGTTCGCATTGAGAAGCCTTATGAAACGCGAAAGAAGTGTGAAATAAAGTAAGTAGTAAAGGATTATTCCTCACATTTACTCCATGGCAATAAATATAATGTTACGAATGCGGTGTATCCATATATTTTCAATATTCGATCACCGAACGGATCCCATCACGCAACACTATTTTAACAATCGAAAATAGCATAAATATTTTTCACATCGTATATGATATTATTGAATTCAGCCTTACAATTCAGGGTCTTATTTTAGACAACACCTGTATGAGCTGTGAAAAAATGTCGCGTCAAGTCAAAAAAATCGCACACAATTTTTACCGGTTTTCCGACTCGTTTCAAATTGAAGAGGAACCCATATACCGCGAAATGCAAAGCATCAATGCCGATTTTTTTTACTATCTCATGTTTCATTTAAAACCACGTCAGCGTTTTAGCTGTATTAGAACCTGATATGGCATGGCATGGCACGTCTTGTCGCAGGCATGTCTTTATTTCGTGTCGACACTCTTGCGCCATCCCATCTTCCTGGTTCGGCGAGCTTTGCTGGCTTTGCTACTGCGGCTGCGGAAAACCTCAAGCGGCGTAAGTATAGTAACCTTATTGGTAATTATATTTTCGAGCCGTTTGGGGTTGAAACCCTCGGGCCGTGGGGTCCGTGCGCTCATGGTCTCTATAAGGAAATTTGTAAACGCCTGGTTGAAACATCCCGTGACCCAAGGGCTGGCTTTTACCTTGGCCAGAGGCTAAGCATTGCCATACAACGTGGCAACGCTGCCAGTCTCTTGGGTACATTACCAGTTGACAGCGATGCGGATGAATTTTTGACGCTATTTTTTAATTTATGAATAGCTTTTTTTTCAATAAATTGTTTTAAATTACTGTGTGTGTATAGAGTATATTAATTAGAATTCTAACTTCTAAAAAATCATTGTTTTTATACAAATCCTGCCATGGTTCTTTAGTGGTTAACCGAAACAATTAAGACATTATTATTGTTTTAGAAGCAAGCAGTGATAATAAATTGTGCATATCGCGGCGGTCCCGGCCGCGCATCTAGCTCTTTCACTTATCTCCATCTCGCTCGCACAAGGAGGTTGAAGTAATACCTAATAGAAGAAACTAGATCTTGGGGAGCTGATTGGATGTATTGGTTGCTAGATAGGATATCACTAAAAATGTTTGAATATCACTTCAGCAGCATTCACACGGAGGCAAGTACAAATAAAAAGTTCTTATAAGTGCGACTTCTGCGCAAACATCACTCAGCGTGTCCGAGTAACTGACGATACACCTGTACGCGGTTTCCACGCATCAGTTGGTGGGTCGGACGAGGAAGGAACTTATAAGAAAGAAGACCTTGGCTCTAGGAAATAGCAAATTGAGCCAAGAGTTGAGTATATTGTGATAAAAATGCTTAAGTTACGAAGTAGAAATGAATGTTTTAAAAGTTTTGGAGAAAAACTCTAGGCAAAATAGTGTGGAGAAAAACATCACTAGTTTCACTACTAATCTTCAAAAAGCTGAAGTTCCAGCTGCATCCGTTACAGAGGTGTCTACTGGAGTTATAAGTTTTGACACCGGCAATTCGAAACTGCTGTCGCAGCCTAATCTTAGCTACACACTGCATGCTAATACTCTGCATGACGTACATGTTAACTGGTGCGAGTTGATTCGTGCTACAGTTCATCTGCAAAACCGATTTGTATTTACCTGCTGTGTATTATAAATATATTCCACCACAAACTGATGAAAATGTGTATTCAGTAATGTTTAACATTAAAAAAAGTGTATTAAATATAAAATTAAGGTACTTAGTGTTAGGAGATTTTAATATGTTTTCATGTAAAAAATATGTATGTGAATTTTTGAATATTTTTTTGCCTTCTGTGAAGTCGTTCAGTATAATAAGGTTCCTACTTGCAATGGTTCGTTACTGTAAATTAGAAATTAAGCGAGAACTAGCACGAGCCACAAACTTGTTCCATGTATTGAGGGGTAAAAAGTCTAATTTTGCTATACTTCAGACAATTCGGCTGTGCGTGCCAGTCGAATATGTGAGCAATTGGCGTCGGCCGCGGCTCTGGTGGTGCCGACCGCACGCGCGACCAATCTGCTTCAGCGCCAAAGAGTACTATAATTAAACGGGTAAAGAGTGCCATCTTACGTCATTTTTAAGCCAATAAGCGCAGTGGCGCCGTCTACAATTTGTGCCCGAACTAACGCAGGTTTTGTGGGTAGTTGTAGGTACGGTGCAACCACTTATCAAAGGTAATAAAACCATTTTAAGCAGAACTTGCTTTGTATCATAGGTTTTAAAGAAGACAGGATCTGCTTTTACTAGTTTTTTACCATTGATATGTCGTTGACATAATCATGTAGGCTTGTCTGTTATAGAAATGATGTGAAATGAAACAAGTCAAATGTTTTAGTAAATTTTATTTTTATAAAGTTTATGCTTATCATAGTACAATTTTGCTAAAACTTTTGTTTAATCTTCTCCATTATATCGGATCAGATCGACACCAACTTTGTAGTAAGACACTAACGCAACTCCACGCACTTTCTGGAAGATTTCACAACCGAAACACAAACGAAAAATGGAAAAGATCTACAAACATACGGTTGCACAGACAGTAGCTTTCATTTTGAAATTTGAATTTCAAACAAATTGCTAAACTTTGTTATGTCAGTTACCAGTTAAAAAAAGGCTAGTTCATAAAAATATCTCGTGTATTTCCACTTATAAAAATATTGAAATAAGCTCAATTGTATAATGAATAAATGTAAAATAAATATTGTTGTGGTACCTACTTAAGTTTTAAATTTATAATATTGTCTTTTTTTTGTTGTGTGACATCTGTTGAGTTGCGGTGCTTGCGTGAGTTGGAGCTACCATCTTTTCATCCAAGCCCGATATATGGGACTGCCCCCCCCCCCCCTCCGGTCAGCGCGCACCGCTGCGTGCACGCTCTACATGGTAGCCGATAGAATAGACTTGCTTTATTGTACACCGAATGACTTCACACTGCCGAGTTTTAGGGTGTTGTGTTATAATTAAGTTAATTTTGGTGTTTTCTTTGTTTATTTTATTGTGAATTTAGTTTGTAATTGGCAGAGGTGTAACTATAGTACACCCACATTTCGCCAGTAATGTTTAAGTCCCATGTAATAGGGGGCGAGCCTATTGCCATCTATCGGGCACAAATCCAGCCCAACCCTTCGGGGAAGCAAGGCGTTTATGTATTATGTTATGTAGTTTATAATTAATAGTTTATTTGTACTTAACTATCGCATTACGGCAACCCGTAAAGATAGATTTAAGGTTTTATAATTAATAAATAAAGTTATGATATAGTTTTGTTATTATTAATATGTTTTTTTTTTTGTGTTTTAATAATTAATTCGGTATTAGTTGTTATTCACGTAGCAGATACATTTTTATCATAAAGAAATATAATCTCAAAACCACAATATCTTCGTGGAACCCGTGCTACACTGCGAACCAACAAACACGGTTGTGATCCGTTAGCTGGCATTGTATTGCCCGAAAATACAGGGATCAATGCCTCGGAATTCTCGGAACATTTATTGTAAGCTATCACCACATCCGTAAACAACATGAACTCAGTCGCCAATCAGGCGATTACTAGTTGTCATTCTAGTGGGATATATGCAGCAATAGTCAATATTAATTTATTGGTGCTTGAAAAATAATCACTTATGAACCTGTAATAGGTAGTGAAGAGATATGAGGAACAGGGTGTAAAGTTCACTCATACTCTTGGAAAAGGGAGGATCCTCCGACCAGATGGATGTCGTATCTGGTGGGCAACTACCCAATGATTGTTGTCGAGAAGTTGTATATATGCTACATGCGCGGTAAACTCTGCTTGCGTGGTGCAAGATTTGTCAGACGTCAGTGTGGTGCGTTTGTTCGCATGTGACGGTGTAGATGCCACCACATCACTTGATATACGTATAATATAAGGTCTTTTTTATGTAGGTACATATATTTTACTGTTACTTTGTATATTGTATATAAGACTTGGGTCTCTTGAAATTATCTAAGAAATTGTACAGTCTTATATTTACGCTAGTAAAACATTTCCGTTAAAAAAGTAAAAACAATATTGTCACTCTTTTTAAAAGTTTTCAAGAAATATATAATTCATTGTCAATTTCAATAAAACCTTAAAGGTGCCTGAGCAGCCAGCGAGTTAGATGAACTTTGAAACACGAAAGAATTGGAGCACTGACTATACTCAGCCCTAATTCATAGAGTTAGGGGCAAACGTGAAACTCAAGGGTTTAGAGTAGGTACTACTAATTCGTTATCTTTGATAGTCAAAAGCCGCTTATTTTGCGGCGACATACAATTATACTGTATGAATACTTCATTTATGTATTAGGTACATAATCAATCACCATTGACACCAAGGCCGTCCTTCATAATCATAATGAATAGTCCTACGATGTCTAGAATACCACTATAAACCGCATCTACCAATTACATAAAGAGATCACAGCGTAATGCAAACGAACGTAAATCCAACGTGTAATGAATCACCTTTCTGCCATTCATCGTTATTATCGACGTTTTCATATTACTAGCTCATCTAGATTGGCTTTAATACCTGTTATATCCCCCTCCTTTAGTAATCACAAATCTAGTTTGTAGATAGTCTTTTGATATAATTCCACACTGGCCTACATTTTAAATCAAAGCGTTTGGTTAACCATAGGCTCTTTACGAACGGCCAATCTCGAGTCAGTTTACCGTAAACTAATCCATACATGTATGCTAGCACAAACATACATTATCCCATACAAAATGGCCGTACTTTTTCAAATATCGAATCGTGCCACGGCTCGGAATTATTATTCCCCGCGAATTCTAACCGCGTGCAAGCCACGTCAAAATCGTGTCTTGTAGAAACCCATCAGACAGGAAGGAATCGAAATGTCATATTCTGTATGCTCCAAGGCAAATTGTCTATGACACATTGTGAAACCATGCGTTCGTTTTGAAGTTTTGTTTGACAGTATTTGATCCTAAAACTAGTCATTTCAAATTAATACTCCATTTTCAACAATAATTAATAAAGTATTGTATTTAATTTAATTGTATTATTATATATATATGACAGTTTCTCATCTAACAAAAAACTGCAATGAAAATATTCTGACAGCAGTGTTAAATTAATTGAGTTAATGTTTTGAACGAACTAACGTCTGTTTTCAAAACCTATCCGAGTGTGTTTACGAGTACATAATATTACTTGTTTTTTGTTTGTTTTTGATTTTGACATTCAACTTGCTTATGCGTCCCTTAATCGTGTTAAATAATAAAAACTTATATAACTTAAATTTCCTCAAAAATATTGAAATATGTAGTTCAGTACATTTTTACTTTCACAAATCTAATATAATATCCGTTTTAAACATAAATCTACACATTAGAACTAAAATAATCAAAATATCTATAATAACAAAAATAAACTCATTTTAAGTTACGTAATTATATGACAATCTTTAGTTACTTAAAAATACCTTGCAAATTTCACTTCTACAGTTTATTAGATTACAATATGCACATCCAAAATAAAATTAAAGTTAAACAAACAAAGTCCTTTTAGATTCTAGTTAGAATACATTTCTAACTGACGACGTGCATAGAGGTTCTCGCACTTGTGCCCTAGTGCCCAGGTAGGGTCTTGTCGCCGGCAATATTTCCAAAATGTAAGTTTTTCGCCTGGCTTTGAGTTCGCTTAAGGCAGCCACAGGATAGTCCGGTTAAGTAGTCACTACCTCTCAAGGTCAACTACGAGCTGCCATACACAAAAAAAAAACAACAATAACTGATGGGACCATTTCGTGATTGAAGGATATAATCGTAAGTATTATCATTTTCGACAATAGTAATTGTTGTGTGTTGTGTTGTTGTGTACTATATTTCCTTAAATCACGATAATCTTTAGGGACATAAGGCTATAATGTCCTTTGTGTATGTATATTTATTTATTTATATATACTTTATTGTACACCACAAAATGACATAACAAAAAAAATATCATACTAAAAACATACAATGGGCGGCCTTATCGCTTTCTGTGATCTCTTCCAGGCAACCTTAGAATGGACAGTGATTTGTCTGGACATAAAATGGGCTGTCAGTGGTGCAAGAAATAAATATACATTAAACTAAAATAGATACACAGATATATACATATTAACATATCCTAAGGAATAGATACAGAAATACATACATATATGCGAAATATAAGAAACGTAAATAAATGATAATTACAGTTTACGAAAGCAAGATCACAACGACAAGTAATGATCCTTCACGAGTCTTTTAAACGCAAATAACGACTGCGCGCGTTTTATTTCGACAGGCAGTGCATTCCACAGACGAACGGCCTGGACAGTAAAAGATTTGTCGATGAAAATTGTGGAGTGCTTAGGCATTTTAAGCTTTAAGTTATCCGATGATCTTAAAAATTTTGTATGTATACATACGTAAACAATTGTTTCTAACCTTCTCCATTATAATTTTTGCTGAATTTTACTCGAACACTATCATCCGCCAAGTCGAGCGCGAAGCAAACACTGCCGTACCATCCTTTACTGGAACCATTTCGCCGCATTTTCAGGCCCCTATTTGAGAACCTCTGGATAAGACCAGAACGCAGAAATTTTCGTCATCCAGTAAGCTATAATCACATACTTTAAATCCAAAATTTCAAGTCTGTAGGTCATTTAGGTCCGAAGTTAAGCGAAAGCAAAGTTTCGCATTTATGACACTCACTCACTCACTCATGATCATCAGAATAGAACTAGTACTTCCCATAAACTCAGACAGCTGAAATTTGGTACAGAGTTAGGGTTTAAGGGCCACATAAAGGGAAAACTGTAAAAACTAGGATACCGCACTGTTCTCCTCAAATTTGAACTTTATTTCTTTGGGTTTGTTCACTGTTTATTTTTTTCTGTATATTGGCACGTTGTTTATATTTATTATTGTTACTTTTTAACATTTTTTTATGTTCTTGTGTGTTGTGCTGCGTCTTTTGTGAGCACCGAATAAATGTTTATCTATCTATCTACATACCGCCTTTACAAAAAAAAATCAACTTGGTGGGCCGCTTCATTTGATGTCAAAAATCGAAGGTCTGAAGTATCTGATGAAGAACCCTCAGCTGGTCTCAGCTGTATTAGAGATATGGTAATGCCCCCTTCTACTATTGGTACATAAAAAAATCGACTGTCATTGCAAAACCCAGCGTAGTGGGACACATCTTCTAATTTAATCTAGCCTATAGCGTCCCACTGCTGGGCGAATGCCTCCCCTTCTGCTTTGCCCACATTTCTACAAAAAGAAGTGAAATACCACCAAAAACATTCTGTAAAAAAACTAGCCAAGTCTCGATGGAGCTGCTTGTTTATCTCTAAAAAGTAATGAAATCTAGACAAAGTCGTGCCAAGTCTAAGGTTCCTTACTGCATTTTTTTATTATTATAGTTAATGTTGTGGCTTGGCCGTTGAACATTCTTTATACGTTAGTGGGTACAAGTTTTGTTTACACGTAATGTTATATCTGTTGTAACCTACCTATGTTTGTTAAGCGAGTTAAGGCCAAGTCACACAACAATAATAATAATAAAGAAATCTACGCATTCTGTACATCAATGTTAGTAACATGGAGGAAAAATGATTGTTAGGAAATGTGCTTATGGATGCATGCACCGGTACAGGAGTTGTAAATAAATTTGAAGTTGTAACCATTTTAGACTTGTTTAAATTGATTTAATCAACTTTACGAACCCAAGGAGGTACAAAGGCGGACTTAATGCCTTAGGGATTCTCTACCAGTCAACCAAGGTTGGTGAAGAGATTAGATGGCAGGTGCTTTAGTTGAAGGGAACAACGATGGAAAAAAATATATAAATTGTCACCTGTGATGTAAAATAGATTTTGTTTAACTTATAATACACATACATTCATATTAACAAAAATAAGCTGCTTTGAATTCAATGAATTTGAAAATGCCCGTTTCGCACAAAACAACAGATAGCTGTCTTTCCTGTTTTTTTAATCTTTAAAAATTTTAACTTTTCCTTCTTTATACATTTTGGAAACAGCTCTATTTGTAAAAAAAACAATCAGGCAAGTTAAAGCTGGTCTCACATGGCGCTGCGTACAGTTGTTCCCAATGGCGTCAGTATGACATTTCTTGAATCATGTAAACAAACGAAAAAAACTAACATTGTGGGCGGTTAGTGTAGTTTATTTGATAATATGGACGCGAAAATGTATTCTACTTGGAGCTTGCTTGAACTTAAAGCCGAGTTAAAGAGAAGAGGGGCGTCTGTTAAACGTAGAAAAGCTGATTAAGTGGAAAGGTAGGACTCTTGAAAAATACTTTTTAGGAGCTGTTTGCCTAGACCTAGTTCAACGTAGAACTTTGAAATCAATACGCTTACAATGTTTGAACGAATAATTTTATAATTAAATAACTTGTTAGTCGTTAGTATGCATATTTATTTTAAATTTTTAAATTTTATATTGTTGGTGAATACTGTCATGTTTTGTATGTATATACGTTAAAATTATTGAATCAAAATTCAGGATTATATTAACAACAGCTTAACTAATGCATAACTTTACTTAAGTAATAGTTCTTTTTACTTTTGGAGTTAAAGAGAGATAAATAATTGGTTATATTTTTCCAGGTAAGAGCTGTATGACAAAAACACAACTCTCCAAATTCAACAGAACCCTCTATCATACTTCTACCATTGGAGATGTACCATGACATAAATATTAACTCTATTTTACCTCCGCTTGAAACACAATGTCTTTCAAGCAAGATAGATGACCAGGGTGGCATGGCATGGCATGGCGTAGCATGGCATGGCATGGCATGTTAGCAGAAACGGACTTATTAGCCCTGAATCTGTAACTTATATAAAGAGTCAAAATGGGGAATGACTATTTAAAAAAACCTGCCTTTAAGATTTTCAAGTACAAGGACAAATGTACTGCAGTGGCAGAAAATTCTGTAATTTATTTATATTTGAAAAAGATGAGTTGTTCTTATAAAACATATTATAAAGTTAGATTATTTTACAATAACAATATAAAGGCTGAAATTATGAATCAATATCTGTATAAAGATTATTATAATATAATAAAGACACCTAAAAGTTATTTATGAGTTTTAATTGTGATACACTCTCGAGAAATAGAAGGATGTGGGTTTTGATTGCTTGAAAGATGTTGGAAAAGATTATTTTGAATGTTTCTCTTAGCATGTCTTTCGTCTCTCACACTAGCACTGGCTGATTTCCTTTTCTGGTTCCATGAAAAGAGACTTGGTACTGCTTCTTTCTTAAAAAAATTGTGTACACAGGGCAAACCTTAAAACAAGATGAACAATGATAAATATTTAAAGATATAATGTAATGTTTACAATTTAGGTATATAGATACTAGCTTAAATAGAAGAACTATCGTTTAAAACACCCACCTGTACTCACACTTAATGTTTGGTAATAATTTTCATGAAAATGATCTCGACATAACCTCGTAGTCCTAGTAGGCTCAGTTTTTAATCCTTACGGCAGCTATCCACTTTCTTCTTTTAATACGATTTATTGGAAATTTGTGTTGGCCTACGTTTTAACACCCAATTACGCAACACTTTGTAATTTCTATGTTATTTGTGAACATATTTTATAAGATGCTATACAATTTGACAGATAACTTGGAACAATCGTATACAGCGCCACTTTGACAGTTGCCTTCCCCATTATTTGAAAAACTGTCAGAAATTCGGATAAATCCGATACGGACTCAATATGTGAACAAACTATGCCAAGAATAAATTTAAAAGGGCACTAAACCAAATATTAATTGAGAAAAGCTACTACACAATTGAAGAAATTCCTCAATGATAAATCTCTGCACTGATTGATAAACTATTTTAATACATACTGACACTTTTGTTATGTTCCTATTCTGACACTTTTTAATTTGTTTCTTTTAAATTTGACATTCTTCATTATTTTTTGACATTACTGTTAAAATGTTACTATTGTTATTACTCTGTATTTTTTTTTTTAATGATTTGACATTCATATTTATTCGACATCTATAGAATCTTTGTTTTTATTTTGAAATTGAATAATATTTGCATGCCCTTGAGACGGTAGAATAATGGTTTAAGACATTTATTTCTCAAAACAGAATACAATATTCACTTAAATGAGAAACACTGGTTGCGTACATATAAACGTTCTTTAGAACGAGTATCGGAACGGTATGTTTGAAGTTGGAAGTAACAGAACAATATTGTTAGTCAATAACTTAACATTACGTTAGTAAAATAACCCATGCTACAAAAGATTGAGTTTGGAAGGTATTTTGTTTTAAATATGTTAACTTGGTGTAGGTAATCTACAAAAAATATTGAGACTACGAGTCCACATTACATATCGAAACACAGTTTCTATCACAATTGCTATTAAAAGCTGAACTTTTTAATGTTTCTTTATATTTATTTAATCCTAGTTTTTAATTTTGCATTAAGTATTCATTTTATTGAGAATAATATGTAGATAGTTTTTATTATTAATATTAAAGTTTATGTAAGTATTCAGAGATTATTCTGAAATAGGTACTTACATTAAGACAGTTGAAATTTTTTCATTATGTGGAATTTTAACTTTTTTTTAAACATGGGAAAAGATTGTATTTCATAACAAGGTCTATGCAGGCTGATAGTGTATTAGATTTGGAGCGGAAGCCGTACTGTTTATGGTAAAGGAAGTTGTTAGAGGTCAAATATTTGTCCAAACGATTATATATAATTTTTTCGAAAATCTTAGATAAGACTGGTAGTACCGAGATAGGGCGATAATTACCCGGGTCAGATTTATTGCCAGATTTAAAAATGAGGCTCACTTTAGCTATCTTGAGAGAATCAGGAAAATATCCAGATTTAAGGCACTGGTTTATGCAGCTAGTTAACTTCTCGAGCACCAAATTTTTTACACTTTTAAGAGACTTACATGAGATTCCATCGAGACCAGTTGTCGTATTCGTATTTAAATTGTCGATTGTCTTGCTAACTTCAGTTAAAGAAGCAGGGGCAAGTTCGGATAGGCCAGTATATTTAAAATCGATTTTATTGCTGTATAACTGTTTGTATGCTCCACTATCGTGATATTTAGGTAGTATTCTATTAGCTAGGACAGCGCCTATATTGGCAAAGAAGGAGTTAAAGCAGTTGCATATATCCGATACTTCGGTATAACAGCCCGTGTGTGTCTCAAGTTTGGACGGAGCATTGCTATTTTTAGTTTTTTTGTTGATGTTCAAAGACGTTATTAATTGCCACATTTTAAGTGGTTTTTTGGTGCAGTTTTTAAAAGCTTTAAAGTAGTATCTACTTTTAGCGTCTTGTATTTTTTCTCGGACTTCCTTTCTTGCTTTTAATAATTCTATCTCTATGTTTTCTTCCTCTTCTTCCTTTTCTTCAAATGCTGTCGTATTACGGGCACTTAATATTTGGTTTCTTCTGCTTATTGAATCGATAATATTCTTGTTGATCCAATATGGAAGACTTTACTTTAAGAAAACATCAATGTACGAATTATCCATGTTTGTAAAAATAAATGATTTGATTTGATTTGCACATAATATGTATTTTGCTTGAATACTATTAATATCTATGGATGATACTTATTGTTATTGCTGCCTAAATTTTTAACCAAAATACTATGATACTGGTATTTTCGATTAAAAAATCGATCGAATTTACGATACATTTAATTTGCCCGTTCGTGCTAGAGCTTCTGTGTCATGAACAAAGGTCCTTTCAAAATGCTTGTCTGTGAAATTGGCTTACATGACATTTGAAACTTCGTCTGTGTCATTGAAAACAGGACTTGCACATTACACGTCTACTAACTGCATTCACGAGCCGCGTTGCTCGCTTCTGCTCCAACTATGCTCAACTTGTTAATAGTTTGGAGTCCTACGTATTATTCAAGATCTTTTAAGGGCTTACTTTTGTTCAACTTTAACAAGGACTGTCCTTTGTTTTGTATGAAAGAAGTTAGCATTGATTAATGTAAATTTTGTTAATTGGGTATCTGTAGAGAGCCTCCCAAACTACAGACATATCCAGGAATAAGTTTATAAAAAGTAATTTAATAAACCCGCCTACCAAGCTTGGCGATTAAGATAGCTACGTTCCTTCGGCGAGTATGTGCCTACTATGAACTAAAGCAGCAATACTTTCGTCAGACCGATATTTTACCACCACAGGTAACTTAAAAAATGAATGCTAAGCTAATGACCCATTATAGACCGTTATATGTCAAACATGCAATTTGATGGATATCTGTAATGGCTAAAGTAACCGTTTCATTTGTTCTTTGTTTTGTCTCGTCTCGCTCATCTAAACACTTTTTCGTTAGTACGTACGCACTTTAGGTAAGTACAAAATTATTCATTTATTGTCTAGTGTCATCGACAAACTCAAACTCAAAGCATTTATTTCAAATAAGCCCATTACAGGCACTTTTGAATTGTCAAGGGGTCGTTCAGTCAGAAATATGAAGCTAGTTGCCCATTCCAAAGCGAAGTAGGTACCTATGGAGAAGAACGGGCAAGAAACTCCATGGACACTCTTTTAACGTTGATTAACCGCCTAGGTACTGAAGAAAGCCATTTTTTTTCCTCTGTAAGCTCGTCGTCGCAAATAGAACCGTACCCTAATTGCGTAATACACAATCAATCGGAATCGTTTTGAAACAGATTGCTTATCCATTGCTTCATACGTTCGATAAAAAAATCTGCTCAATAATATAACTAACGCAATGAAGGTTGTTGAATTGTCAAAATCAAACAGATTAGTCGTAATCGTTTACGAAAACGTGTTCCGTAATTAGGCTGCTGGTCGGTCTCACCTAAGTATACGAAAAAGTTTATATTGTATCATTTCATCATCCACTGTATTACAACAGATTGAATTTCTTGCAAATCCCCAACAAATGACTCCTAAAGCGAAGCGTTGCTATACCACAGTTAGTGCAGCGTCAGTTTTTAATTAGAAATATTGTGAAATCAGTTGTTCGAAGTGAATAAACCACAAGACACCACTTGAAACATTTAAAATGCAAACCACAAGAACCACCATACTCGTAGATCGGCAACACATAAACTGTCATGTCATTGATAAAAGACATGTTTTGACTTCGTCATGAATCAAACAATGTTCGAATCGAACAATGAACAGACCCTTTTTATGCAGGCGCTCGAGTCCTCACCAATGTTTTTCATTCAACGATGTCAGTAAACTTAGAAAGTACAAATGAATTGGATGAAGTCACACTGGTTCTTGTCAAGAATTGAACCCACAACCTCGTGCATGAGAAGTGAAGCCTTAACCGCTAGACTATCATGACAATGTACAAACTTACTGTATTAAACATCAAAATATCATAACAAATTATTAAACTAAAATGTCTTCAATTTCGTCACCACCGAGTTCTGGAGTAATAAAATATTAACAGGACTATTAAATACAAATATGCCTTCATATCACATATTGTTTAATTTATGTCCGTGCTGGGCCAAACTTGTATGGGAGCATTATCCATCTCCTTTCTAAAGTTTATTCAGAAATAAAATCGTTTATCATTAACCCTAACGCTTCGTCCTTCAAAACAACCTACAGCTATTAAAAGACCCTCAAAACATTTAATTTTTATTTAATTACTTTTATTTATTTAATCAGAAATCTTAATGGGATTTTCTGGAAATCGTTATCGGACAACATTCATCATTCCTGGCGGTCGTTTATCTGAAAGTAATCAACCGAAACTGCCTACGTTTTTAAATTGAAACGCCCCTCAAATAATTCAGGTTAAGAGATCTGTAGTGGAATTAGGAAACCCATATTCTTCGTCTTACTAGTTGTTAATAAGTTTTCTCAAAAAAAAAATGATAGTTTGATTAAAAATGGTTTCATGTTAATGTTATTATAGTTTAGTTCATAAGTGTTTATGCGTCTAGTATGTGGGCCATACTAGACGCATAAATAAAAGTTAAATTAAAATTCAGAAGTACCTGATCACCATGGAACCCTAAAGTAACCCTACGCACGCTTGACTGTTTTAATTTGTTTTATTAAAGACTGTTTAATATTCTCTGATATCTTTAACCATATTAACTGTTTTCTTAATTGAATGAAACTCGACAAAGCATATTAGAAGTAAGTATGAAATGTCTCCCTTGTGGCCATTGGAATGTCTTAGAGAAAGTATTTTGCTAAAGTACCGCTAAATAGAATTATAACGCTAACCTATTTCGAACTTCTCCAACTCGCTCGTCCAAAAGGGGCGCAGTTTCTAGAATGTTCTAGAAGTCGTATGAGAAACAGACGACGGCGGCGCTCAGCCTTCTTTTTGACATTATCGGTGTGACGTCTGTCACCTGTGCTGCGCACCGAAAAAGGGTTTCGGGTATCTTTACAATAATTTCCGTAACTTTATATTCGCCCCTTCAATACATGACGCTGGCACAATAGTCGACATCGGCTCAGTTGACAAAGAAGAAGAAAAAAAATCTTCGCTCCGAACCTTATTGTTTTGTTAATAGGTGTTTTTTTTATATCCCATAACTCTAGGGTATGATTGAGACCATATCAAAGAATAAACTGGCATATGAATTATATTTCAACCATCCTTTTTTTTCATTTTTCATACAAAATAATTCGACAAAGTCACGATTATTAATGTAAAACAAACACCCTAACGTGAAATATGACGTCGCATTTTCTTAGCTGCAAATATGAATGATTGGCTTGAATAAAAATGAATTACTCGTATTTATCAATGAAACTTAGATACCTACACACATATTATGATTGATGATATCTCTTAAACTATGCATTTTATGACCAACTATTTTAGGAGTTTTAGTATTTTTTTTACCTACAGAATATAGCCCTGGAGTTATGAGATATCAAAAAAACAGGTTGTATATTTATATTACTGGAAACAACAGTACATAATATGTATGTATGTTAAAGATTGTTTTTCTCACAAAAAAGGCTTATAGGTGACTTAATTATCTTGTCTGGTATCCCTCGGTATGGACTTATGACTTTCTGAATGATAACAGTGAGTAGGCATCAGACTTAACCGTGTCCTAACCAAAGCGATCAGTCGCGCGACTACGCGAGCGTCAAGTTTAGAATGCCATTAATTTGTTGGGAAAACCGGAAGACGCGCTCTGACGCGTGATCTCACGCTATGGTTTGGACGCGGTGTAACAATGAAGCAAACATCGCGATGGCCGAGGACCTGGATTTATTTTTGCCCTGAAATCTTGCACTAGCACTTAAGTGTTAAATGCGAAGGATAAATGACCTACAATTAGGTCAAAATAACCAAAAACCTCTTTAATAAGAGTCCAATCCAAAAGTGTCTAATAAAAATGGAACCAAATTGATCCGAAAATAAACCTATGGACTCCAATTTGTATTTAAAAATATTGTATTATTATATATTTTGTGAATGTGCGGGACTATGTGGTTCATTGTATTTTTTCTTTTTTTTCCTTTCAGTAATTTTAATGATGGTCTGGCAGTTTGAGTACTATAAGCGGCCTACCTAAATATTCTTTCTTTTGTATTGTTCGTCGAATAGTTAAGCTTCTTTAGTTCTGAGTTGAGTTTCACGGTAATTCAAAATGCGTGCAATGTGATGACATAGACATATTCACTTGTACACTGGGTGAGGTATGGTGAAGTATATTTAAGTTACTTTGTCGCATGATTTGATGAAGGAAACAAGTCATGTAAAATAAATAAATAATAAGCTAGTTTATCGCGGTGTGTTGGTTTTTCCTACCTTTCAAATAGAATTCCAACCTTGAAGCTGCGCATTACATTAGATTCATACAAATCGAACGCCCTTACCGCGTTCGCTCGCAGGTATTACGGAATTATTATTACATGCATGCACCTTTTCGGAACGATCGAGGTGTGCGAAGGAGCGATAGTCCGCCGTTTTACACTCGAAAGCGCTTTGAACATTACAAATATTGCAGCTTTAAGGATGCAAGCGCTGCAATCACACGGAAAATTCACTTTGCATGAGCTGTGCAGGGCGGATACGGATAAATGTGAGTGGGCTTTTATAGTTTGTTAGAATTTTATGTATGAAAAATTATTAAATTACTATGCGTTGTATACGTTGTTTTTAAGGCTATAAGCGGTTAAAAACTTGCCATGTAGGAATATTTCGTCGGCATAAAACCGGTGGCTGGGACAGTCTGGATGCGGAAGGCGGAGGACAGGGTGTTGTGGTGCAGCATAGGAGAGACCTATGTCTCTATAGGCTGAGTTCATTGCTTGATTGGTTGTTAAAATATGTATTTTATAATACCAAAAAACACCTCTGTTAAAAAACATCGTAAGGATTAGCGAAAAGTTATAAAGCGAAATTATACAATTAGATTATTGTCGAGGCTCGAGATGCGAATTACGAATGATGTAATCCGTTGCTGAATTTCTGAAAGTTTTAATGGCTTGTTTTATGAATCTGAGGACTGTAATGCGCCTTGTCTCACAAGACCAAAACGACGAAGTATTAAAAACGCAGTAGCACTAACTTCACTAATCTCTGTCCTCTCCTCTTTGTATAAATGAGGAGACAGTCGGTGAATCTATTTTTAAGATTTTTTTTTTAAATTACCAGCTGCAGCAATGTCTCTCCTTCTTTCTCCCTTAAAATCTATCCCAAAGTATTCTTTAAAAGATCGTTTTTAGTGATAAGACCAGACCGCCCATTTATTACTATAATTAGCATGGTGTACATAATAAAGAGTGTTCTAGGCTATTCTATTCTTACCTAGCATTTATTTTCATTAGACAAAGTAATACAATACCATTTTTGAACCTCATTCATAAAGTGAAAATAAAATTACCAGGTAGTCTACTTCCTTTTCACTCCATCCACATAAAAATGACAAGGACAGATAGTGTTACAAACATAATTAGCCTTTAATGTTTCCACTGCTGGGACACAGGCCTCCTCTGTGTGAGAGATAATGGGCCGTAATCCACCACTTGGGCTCAGTACAGGTTGGCAGGTGGAGTAAAGTAAAGCGCCCGCGCCGGTTCGAACCCTGTCAGCTATAAACTTATGACCTACAACTCGTAAGTCGCAGCCGGTACCACTGCTCTATTATTAATACCGAATAGTATTACACAGCGTTTATTTGGAAACCCAAAATTTGTAAGCGGTGTAGATGATATTTTCGGAAATAATAAGACAAAGACCGAGTCGCCGGTACAAAAAGATGCTGATGATTTACTAAGAAAAATAAAGCGAGCTTTTCTTTGAGCCCACTGGTTTTACATCCCCTTTGGTTAGTGATGTTCAATATTTGGTATTTTATTAAAGGAATAGCCTCTGCGCGTGACATCGTTTGCGTGAACCTTTACCATGTGTGTCTTACCATCTGGTGAGACACACATTTTATGTACTAAATAACACCAGATTTTTATAAAACACGCTCGCCTCCGGACTACCGCGTCACATTGCATCGCCCGCTATTTCTTCGTTCCCGCTTAGCGTTCTTTATGACTTTCGCTACGTTACTAATGGCCGTAGTGTGATATTAAATAACATATAACCTTCCTCAAGAATTGAGCTGTTTACTGCGTTATCGGTGGCAGCGCAGAGGGCACTTTGGCTGCATGTTTTGGGGCACAGAGGGTCGGATAGAAGGTGGAGCATAGTTTGTTACTCAGTTCCACATCCACACGTGCAAGAACACGAACTGAAACATTAACCGGCAAGGTATCGCCATTGAACACTGCAATAACCCTGCCTACCTAGGAGTCACCCTTGACAGAGCATTGCCATTTAAGCTAGTAATGTAATGGTCATCATAAGATAGAGCGCTGATGTCTGAGATACATATAGCTTTATGTCTAGTTCGACATAGATGCCTTCAGCATAAATTTAAGAATACTTGAATGTATCCTATATATCTGTTAAAATGTAACTTAAGGTCTGTGTAAATAAAATATTATATTATATTATTATTAAAATATTTATACATTTTATTGTCTGAAAACCAAGAAAAAAATCGGTTCCCGTAACAGCTTGCTCAGGCGCCTAGCCTCAACTACCTGGGGTGCTTCACCTCACGTGCTCCGGACCACTGGCCTAGCACATACACATACACAAGAGAAACACATTTTTTTTGCGTGTGAATATGCATGTCCAGTGTGGCATCGTTCCGCCCACTTTTAATCCGTTGCGTTGGTAATTGAGCGCCAAATACAGGATGTCTAATGTCAGATTCCACTGCGCTTGCAACTTCCTTTCAGACCTGTGCTGTGGGATATAGTGCGCTGACCAGGGTCGGTTCTTGGTAGCCTGTGATGGTCGGTATATTTCGTTCAGAGCAACATCTACTTGGGCGGAACGATGTCACACAAATACGGAGGTACAGATGTTACATGTTCAGTTACCGTACAAGACAGTACGTACATGAATACACACCTCGGACGCCACAAACGTGTCTTTGAGAGTTGAGACAATACATTAAATTTGCTCCAACTACATCGAGGCTTAATTCGCTCGGATTGGCGGCACTCTTAATTAGTTCGATAGCACGTAGCACTCTAAGAGCTTTGATCGAGAAGTATTGAAAAGTCTTCTTTAATTGAAAGTCTTTGAAAATGAAGGTGATTGACCTGAACACAGTGTGTTCTTCAAGTCCTTTTAAAGAAAAGTATTTTATACAGATAAACAGAACTTGAGCCATTTAACAACAAATTGTAATTTAATTGTAGGGAGATACTTATCTTCATTAACAACTTTTTATTATGGGTCTAACCCTGAAAAGGCGAAAAAACAACATTTCGATATGCGAAAATTATTTAATGTATCTATGGTTTAGAGTAGCTGATTTTTTTCTCGGGATTACTAATTAGTCCCATAGCAAAAGTTTTCATAATAATGAGTTAATTGACCCGGTAAGAGATCTTCATTTGTCTCAATAACACCTTGTAACGAGGCCAATGCTAGCGCTGTCGACGTGGCCAAGTTCTGGTTTCGCATTTGGACTGAGCGCCCATTTTTTTAATCCTTGCGAAACAATTTGAACATTATGCATGTTTTTACTATTTTAAACTTATTTCTCATAAGCCACGTGCCCGAAGGGATTACCCATTGGCAAAACTGACGTAATTCCTTACACACTTGTGTCTCCTATGACAAAAATTCGGAAAGCTGCAAACCGTTCTTTGTGAATTTCCGTATATTAACGGTACCATGCCTATACATATATGAGGTAGCCGTATTTGTTAAAACAAACTTCCACCTATTTGAACAACTGCACAGTTCGCGACATAAAAATAAAATAAGCGGTAGGCAACACAAAAAAGCAGTATTCCGTAAAAATTACCTAATGCTTTGCTGTGTATTATAGATATAAATGTATTTAAAAAGCAACTCAACAATCTACTGTTATCTAAGACTTATTACACAATTAACGAATACCTGTTAGATAGAAGTTTGTGCGTATAATAAATACATACAGTTATGGGAATACTTGAGTCCGACTTATTTTATTTTATTACAATTATTTTATTTGTATTGTTAATTATGTGTTGACTGTTTTAAGACATTATATAATAGATAAAATAATTAATTATAGTATTAATAATGATTTTATGACATTGTATAGAGTACTAATTGTAATTTATGACATTGTATAGAGAACTAATTGTAATTTATGACATTTGATAAGGTATTATTTGGAATTAATGACATAGTATAAGGTATTTAATGGAATTTATGACATAGTATAATTTGATAATCGTTTTGCATGCCTAAATTGGTGCAACACAGTGGACTACGCATTCACATGACATCTAGAAATGTATGATTAATTATGTACTGTGTTGAGCAATAAACATTTGAATTGAATTGAATTGAACAATAGTCCTGTCAGTGATGATGGATCGATCCCAGTACAATGTTATATTTCCATTTTCGAGAACTGGGTCGGGTACGTACCTGTAGTACGGCACTTCCGATTCCACAAGGCTGTATTTCAGAGCAAGTTGCTGATGGATAATCCTGGCTACAAGGTTGTGTCTATGCAAGTACTCTTCGTTAGCTTGACGAGAACAACCGGAGATAATGTGTCTCATTGATTCCCCCGGACGGTGACATGCCCGACAGATGTCAACCGTGTCGTCTTTCATAATAAATCTCCAGTAATTCTTCGTCATCATAACTTCGTCCACAATTGCACAGACAAAACCTTCGGTTTCTCCAAAGAGGTTACCGAAACGCAGCCAGGCTACGGACGCTAGAAGATCTACATCGGGTCCATGTAGGGCCCGGAAAAAGCGTCCGTGAAGCTCCTTACTCTGCCATACTTCTATGCGATCTTTAGAGTCAAGCACTACAGGTTTGCGCCAGTTCTCTTTAGCCAAGGATAGCGGGGTGAGGCTCTTGTCCACCGCGACCACGATGCATCCCCACGTCGGCTTCTATGAAATATTCCCTGAGACTGTATATCTCGCGATAATGTAGGGTCTTAGCGTTTAAAAAGCCTCGACCACCACACTTTCGCGGGATATACAGTCTCATTACCGATGACCGTGGCTGATGCATTCGGTTTGCAGTCAGCAGTGTACGGACCCTCCTATCCAGGGCTTTGAGTTCGATCTGAGTCCATTTGAGTATGCCGAAAGAGTACATCAAAACTGGTATGACCCAACCGTTAAAGGCGCGCACCTTGTTTCCACCTGACAGAAGACTATTTAACACTTTCTTCAGGCGGCCAAAGAAGCGCTCCTTCAACGATTGCTTCATGTCAATACCATTGATGCCCAACGCTTCCGACATATCCAAATACTTATAGGTTTCGGATGCGGAGAGGGCTCTGACGTTTATGGAATCCGAGAGTTAGGTTCCCACGGATTCCACAATCTCCCCTCGCTTTACAAGCATGACCGCACATTTGTCTACACCAAATTCCATCCTGATGGCGCTACTGAAAGTTTCAGTTACTTTCAGTAGTTCCATTAGTTGCAAATTGTTGGGGGTAAAGAGTTTTAGATCATCCATGTACAGAAGGTGAGATATAACCTGACCACCTCTCCTCAGCCGATAGCCTAGACCTGAATCCTCCAGCAGTGTGCTTAGAGGATTCAAGGCTAAGCAGAGCCAAAACGGGCTCAAACTATCGCCCTGAAAAATGCCTCGCTCGATCTTTATCCGCTCGCTATTCCTCAGGATATTCTGACATTCTGGATAGCGACGGACCGTCCTCCATCGCCCCATACATGACATCAAGAAGGTGCGCAGAGTTGCATCTACTTTATACAACTCCAGCACCCTCATGAGCTACATATGTGGCACCGAGTCATAGGCCTTCTTGTAATCTATCCAACATGTCGACAGATCCTTTCGGGAACGACGAACCTGTTGGCTAATGGCCATATCAATGAGGAGTAGCTCCTTAGTACCGCGGGACCCGTTCCTACATCCATTTATAGAGGCAGATATGATGGAGTCCAATGTCTATATGTTTGTCAATTTTAGCTCTCAAAATGGATGTAAGCACTTTATAGACTGTCGGTAAACAAGTGATCGGCCTATAATTTTTGGGTTCCGCGGTGCTACCAGATTTATGGAGCAGGTGGGTAACTCCTGTTGTTGGGAACTGAGGTAGCGAACAAAAGTCCAAAGCCGTCTGGTACTGAGCCGCCAAGCGAGCGTGCGATCTTGTGAACAATTTGATCCAAAAGTTCTGCAGCCCGTCCGGCCCTGGAGACTTCCAGTTAGGCAACGGACGGACTGACGAGCTACATCTTGGGGGCAGATGGTAATAGCCCCCATTTCTGGTATTGGATTGCAGGCTCGCTCGACTTCCCGAGCCCAGTCACCTTCGGTGTGACTGACAGGCACCGACCATATACTGCGCCAGAAAGAACACATGGCATCATCATCTGGCAGGCACGTGCCAGCCACACCTTGGTTCGGTCGCTCCCAACCCCTATAAACCCACCTTTCATCGCTCTGGAAGGTGCGATTCTGAGTGTATCGCTCTACTCGCCGCTTATACCTACGAATACGGTTAGCCCATGCATACACTTTCTGCTTCAGGAAGTCGATGCACTCTGTGTCACAGGACAGATAGTTCTGAGAGCTTATATCAGTCCCTGAGAACGCCCGCCTCACAAAGCGCATCACTCTTGGACGAGTATTGCCGTCTCTGAAGCAGATTAGTTTGCCGATGAGCGCTCTGACCCCACCAATACGGTGCTCAATTCTGCACTGCCAGGCTGGTACGTTTGGTTTCGGTCTCGTAGCTCTAGAGTCGTTGGCAAATTTGACGTGAGCTACACGACATGCCGCTACAGCCGCGCAGTACAGAATCGAATGAGTATCGGTGAGGTGTTTGCAGTCATCAAAATAGTTTGATAACTGCGAATCCAGGAGCGCCACCAGCGCCCTATTTTTGTTATGCATGGGCAAACGAGGCAAGCGTGGTCTAAGTTCGGGCGATATGAACCGATATTCCCGAATCGCACACTCCAAAGCACTCCTCAATTCCTCATTGCACTGGGTACTTACGTTTGTAGCCCTATCATCACTTCCCTCGTCAGCTTGATTTGTGTTGGACTGTGGTAGTACCACAACAATCTTCGATGGGGGGCGATGACATGGCTACTCTGCATTTCACTTCGCAGGTGATCCGACAGTCGTGCCGAAACGTTGACAGCTGGCTCAAGCACCTGAAAAAGAGAGAGCATCCGAACACGGTACGCGGTCAGATTATTTCCCCCCTCTGTAGCCCCATAGTATGAGCGCATGACGTTTTCATTGATAGATCGTGTCCATCTCATGCGCTGCACACTTCCGCCGGGAGCTAGGACCCTATCAGAGGCCGATGGGCCTCGAGGTCCTAAGCCATCCGGCGGCCGGCGTCCTCGTCGTCGACGAGCAGGTGGTGGCGTCGTGGGCGGGGAGAAATACTCGTCGCTCGAGCTCTACGCAACTACCGCGGCTGTTGTCGTCACAGCACTCACAGTAGTGCTGGGTACCGACGACGGCGAGGCGGAGCTGAGCGATGAGTCCGGAGGTGGTGGGCGTGCTCGACGTGCGGCTGATCTTGTCAACATACTTTCCTCTTTTTTCAATTTCGTTCGGGTTCATGTTCTTTTTATCGGAGGTGACATCTGTCATGTCACCTCCGATTCTGTAGTTTTTGATTAAATATGTTAAACTTTCATGTGGTATGGTCTCTTTTTTGGTTTTATAGTAATTTTCAAGTTTGAGGTTTGGTTTCTATTCAAAAACTATTGTAATACTTGGTCAAAATTACTTTCACTGATATTATTAATAATAATAATAATAATAATAAAGTTTATTTGTCAGATCATTACAATCCAATATTGTTAGTAAGGACATAAAACAACTTACAAACTAGTGTTAGTACAACATAATAGTAAATACATTCAAAATTACTTAAACTACTTCTGGGCACGGTTTGACGGCAACACTAGCGTCTTCGTCCAGTGCTTCCAAATAAGGCTATCAGTCCTATCAGATACGGTCATCATGAGACTGTTGGCGCTGCTACGCACCCGCCACACCAGGGATGCGATACGCTTTCGAATAATAGCATAAAAGTCATCTACAGGAGCCTCAGCGAACATCCCTGATGCGCTGCAGTGTCGCGGCAGCCCCAACAGTGCCCTGAATGCGTTATTGTATTGGACTCGCACGGCGCCGTAAGCCCTCTGCGTGTAGTCGACCCATAGACTGCAAGTATAAAAAGATTGGCAGTACGCCCTAAACAGCATACACTTTACATCATTTGAACACCTCGCAAACCTACGGATCAACATATTGCTCCTGACTGACAGCGCCCTACGTTCCCTCTCCATGTCAATGTTATCGTCCTGTGTAGCGGTGACCCAGTGCCCCAGATATTTGAAGGATGTGACCCACTCTAGAGCGGTCCCCTCGAGTGTGATAGGCTGTACATCATAGGTCTTAGTGCCTGCCTTGAACAGCAGACACTCACTCTTTTCTGCATTATATCTAAGACCCTGTGCCTCCGCATATCGCTCACACACCACTAGCAGTGTCCTGAGGGCGCTGATCGATGGGGCCAGCAGCACCATGTCGTCGGCGTAACTTATGTTATTGACAAGTGTTCCGTCAATTGAACAACCTACCATAGCGCTACTGAGCTCACGAACCAGCCGATCCACATACAGACAGAAGAGTTTTGGTGAAGTAAGCCCGCCCTGCCTGACCCCACACTCCAGCCCATACGGATCGGATAGCGAGCCTGCCCACTTCACCATATTGGTTTGATGGCCGTACCAATATTTAAACAACTCAACCAATTCCCCTGGAAGCGTTGTTTCATCATGCAACTTCTTCCATAAAACACCATAGGACACCAGATCGAAAGCCTTTGATAGGTCAAGAAAACATGCATACACGGGGGTCTTCCAGTCCGTATAGTATCGAACAGTGTGCTTGAGACAAAGAACAGCATGTTCAGTTGACAGACCTGTTCTGAAGTCAAACTGTGCGTCGTGTAGCGACAGATGTTTATTTAACTGTTTGTCCAGCACACTGTCCAACACTTTTGCTACTACCGTAGCCAACGATATGGGCCTATAGTTATGTACGTCCGAAGCGTCTCCTGTGCGGTTTTTTATGATGGGCACAACCAAGGTCTTCATTAGATCATGTGGTAGGTACGTGTGTGAGAAGCAGAAATTAAAAAACAAAGCCAGCACTCTAGGCATATGCACACCTGCATTTAGTAAATGCTCGATGCTCAGAGAATCATGCCCAGGTGATTTTCCGCGCTTCATATCTCTCAATACTGCTGCTATTTCCTTAGCTGACACCCTTACCAGTGGTCCCATTGCTGGCTCACTAGCCGCCACGGCCTCTCCCATTGAACCTAGCGGCGACTTCACAGCAAAGTGATTCCCGAACAAGTTAGCAATGGCTGCAGGCTCACTAACACCCTCAACACTCGCCGGAAGGCTCGACCTGGCAGTCAGTTGGTTAGTGTGCTTCCAAAACTTAACAAAATCCTTCTTGTCGTGATAAGATGCTATTATATTCATTTTAATTTGCTCCCTGTTCTTCTGACACCATTTTAATTTACTTTTAAAAACTCGTTTTTTCTCTCGCATGTTAGTATACGCAGTACCCACCTTTGGTTCACCACATAGTACCCAATTCTGAAAAGCTAGACGAGCCTCCAGGTGCGCTTGCCGAACATGTTTGTTCCACCCTATTACTGGTTTTTTTTTGTTTTGTTCCGGCCCAGAGTAACTAATACGTGACGCACCACTTAATATATCAACAATTTCATAATACATTTTATCAATAATACATCTATGTTCTCTTTTTGTACACAGTTTGTCACTACAATTTCTGAATTCATAGGGAAAATCAATTTCTCTTAATCTCGTCGTACATAGGTTCTTATATAAGTCAGTTTGTTTTAAATCCCTGTCACCCCACACAATTTATTTCGAATGCTTACATAAATGCTGGTCTTAGTTCTAAGTAAGTCAAAGTTACACATTATTTGTAATGGAATATGATCGGACCAATAAACACCATGTAATATCTTCGCGTCGACAACCGTTCTCCATGCCGCTTCAGATACCACACAGTGAACTAACCAACTATGAGATCCATAAATGTCACTTACGTACGTATACGAGTCCGAGGAAAGTCCTAATATGTCAACATCTGCACATCGCCACTTCTGTTCAACACAAAAGTCAAACAGCTCCATGCCAAAACGCTCGCCGGGCTGCGCATTATAGTCACCCAACATAAAAACATGGTCCACACTACACTCTTCCACTATCGCCGCCATCTCACCCAAACATTCCGTAAACTCGACCAAGTTGTCGGCTGAGTCCGTTGGCATGTACACCGAGAACACCAATACCGTCCTGTCGCAACACTTGACTTTGATCGCCGATATACGCGAATGTTGTACATTGTATGACAGATACCGATTGAAATATGTTTTTCCGCCAAAGTAACGCGACACCTCCGTATGGCCTTCCACGTAACACACCAGCGCCGGTATCTGTCGCCGACTTTCCCGTAAACTCGAACTCAGCATCAATCGTGCCCAGGAACGAAATATCTTGCGGCTGTAACCACGTCTCTTGTAAGGCAACTATGTCAGCTGATCGGCATAAATCTCTCACGCACTCAATTGAGCGGGTAATCGACCTACAGTTAAAACTAACAAGTTTTGTGTTATTATTTGTCAGGTTATTGTTGTGTATATCCATCATCGTTAAGTTTCATGTCATACGTTTTTCTATTAAAATAGATAAACTTTCGAAATTGAATACCCTCCGGCCACAAGTCATCATTAAGAAACATCGATAATTTTGCTTGTGGTACAAAGATCTTGTACGCCGCATAGCGTTTTTGTTTCGCCATATTAATTTTCTTCAGAGTCACAGTTACAGACGTCTTTTTTTTTATGTAGTCAATAATATCGATTGGCGTGGTAGCTGTATCAACTCTGTTTATGAAGAGAGGAACTTCAATTTCAGCTGCTCTAAATTTAACATTCGGTTCCGTTATAGCCTTGCCTTTAGATCCCTGCAGACGATTTCTCGATCTTTTTAATTGAACTTTTTGCCATTCTTCAGACACTTTCTCTTTTTTCCATTCACCCTCTGAAACTATTATTTCCGCTACCGTTTTTTGCTTGGACCCACTGCTATTCGCTGTACTAGCTGGCCGTTGTGACTCACTTATCCTTGATGCGCGAGCGCTTCGATCTTGTTCGGGTTCCATCGACGTCGCCGTATCGCCTTGCAATGGAACGCTACTGGGTGCGAGTGAGACCGGCATTCCAGAAACACGTACGGGCGAGTGACGTACATTTAACTCAACTGTTGATGGGCTAAAATTCCCACTCTCATTAGCAACTGTCAGATCTGTCACAATATTATTGTATACTGAATTTGATACAATCTCGACTTGATTTTGTTCTAAATCGTGCGGTAGGCCCATCGGCCCGCTGTCAAAACAAAAACTGTCTATTCCACTGCCACCGCCTCTTCTGCGGTTAATATTCAAATCTAAGTTATTAACTATCGAAGACAGTTTCAAATTTTGCAACTCATTTCTAATCTCACTTAATTGTTTCTCAGTGACAAATGTATCCTTCATGATTTTTATATCATTTTGAATAATCAACATTTCTTTTAGCGTCCTGGTTGCGTCAATATGATCGAATGTTACTGGTGGCAGTTTGTGCAAATCTTTTGCTACAAATACTGGTACCTGCTCAGGATCCGTTTGCTTGAATAGTGCTATCATGTCATAGATATTCCGCTGCGATTTACCACTTTTATTCCTAGATATTGCTGTGTTGAGACCGATGCAAATAGTAAATTTTTGCCTAATTCTATGTCCTCCTCCGAAAAGGCGGTCACACATAGCCTTACTATGCCTTCTTCGTCCATCACGTCCACTTTATTCTGTATAAACGCTAACAGTTCACAGATGACAATATTACAAGTCGAACACTTAATTACTTTCGTAGCCATTGCACCCGGGACTGAGTCACCGGCACCGTCCATAATGCGTCCGACCGCTAGCGCGAACGGCGAACGATTATTAGGTAAAATTGGAAATTCAGACGTTTTTTTGACACGGTGTTGACATTATTATTTATATTATTCATTTATTTATTTCAGATAAAATTACAAGATCCATAAGTTGTTAGTAAAGGTCTTAACCTAATGTTAGTAAAAACCACACAATATACAAATCTAAAACGACTGACACCTACGTGTACAGCCGTATCCAGTGAGCCAGCATGGGGCTGTTCCACCTATCACACAGTACACTCAGGATGCCGTGGGAGCTAGCACGGATTCTACCGAGAATAGAAACGCAATAAAAACTGAGCAAAACTTTTGGTTTTGCTCATGTTTTTTTAACACATTAACAGCATGTTATTACAATGTATTAATAATAATTAGTTGTTAGCTGTTGTTACTATTTATCCAACTATAATTTCATTAATTGGATGCGTAATTCAATTATTTTGCGTAAGTCAAGAAGGTTTTATTGTTTACATACTCTTTGAATGCCATGAAAATGACATTTGACACTACTTGCGTGAAAAAAAAATCTAAAATAGGAAATCGAAATAAAAACGACTTTTTGATGTGTTTAGTACAGAGAGTTCAAGGACTCGTATTATTACTAGATGAAATATTTATGTCTGTAAACAGGAATTATCACCATTATAAACTTTAGTCACCACAGATTAAACAGCGATACCAGGTCAGTTCTATGTAGATGCGAAACTACCTTTTGGAAAGGACAACTAGAATCAATTCTATTTTCTTGTTAATGTTGACGTTCAAAAGTGTCAACAATAACTTATTGTGTTTGTGTGGAATCCATACCTACCTAAAAATAGTAACGAAATTAAAGCAGTACATAGAATAAAAAATAACAAATCGATATTTGCTATTTGGAACCAGTCTGAAGCCGAAAATATAGTTTTATGAATTTTTGTCCGTTTCTCTGGATGTATGATCCCGGATTGCAGTGAAAAAAAGCTGAACGGATTTGGATGCAAATTGGCACAAATGGCACAAAGATAGTTTTTAACCTGGATTAACACATAGGGTACTTTTAATCCCGGTAGCGTACTACCGGGATTAAAAGTACCCTCATTAAAAGTTAAAAGTTCCCGTGAAATTTTCTTTCGATATCCACGTTGGCAAAAATAAATTAGATTTGACTTTTGACATCTCTCGTTGTTGTTAATATTTCGATATCACTTTGTTATCGACTCATGAAAAGAGCCGCGTTGGGGTCCAAAACTAGTCAGTCAACAAGTCGCGCGCACGTCAGGACCGCTAAATATTCCCTATTGTTACTAAGGATAGCTTTTACAATATTGTTACAAGTACAGTTACATTATTGTCTTTGCTGCCAACCCTAACGCTTGCGTGTTACAACGCTACATTCATTTATAAGCTGCGTTTAGACAGAGTCTTAACAAATAACCCTAAAATAAGCCCGCAACTGAGAACAACTAAGAATATTTTACAATTTGTGCTCAAGATATCCAAGACAGATGTCGATAATTTATCGCAAAGAAAATGTCTAATTAATAAACGAACTAGCGACTCGCCCCCACAGTTTTAGCGTAGCGTAACAAAGCGTGTAGATTTCTTTATTATATTGTGAATTAAATATTAAAGAATGTAATTCAATAAATGATGGTGAAAATCGCATCAAACTTCTTTGTCAAGGTTAGAAGAACAACGCGATCACACAGACAGATACACAACGCTAATTTGCTTTGTAATATCTTTAGAAGAAAAAAAAACACGTAGGTACTCACATTTAATTTCAAATGAATAATTATTGTCATAAAAATTTCTTACCGAAAACTTATATAATTGAAAGAAAACCTTTTAATTTTCCTGTAAGTTTTAACAGCAAAGAGAAGTTAATATTAACTACAACAAGTCAGTTTCATCTCTAATTTCAACACGAAACGGAACTTTCAGTGTCGAAGAACTCAACAACAAAATAGTTGTAAGCAAAAGTAACTTCTGAGTTTACAAGTTCTTGAGTTGATCGTTCTTTAGAAACTGAAGTTACAAGTAGTTTGTCAGTTACCAGAAGTGTGCTAGATTAAATTAAATGTCCCACAAATGGATTGACTTGCCTCTTAGTGTATTTATTAAGAAGAGGTGAACGAATCGTGGGGTTCTGTGTTCTATTTTTGGGTCGAATAATTTATCACGAGCACATCTAGTTTTTTTGTGCTAGATTCATTTTATATATTAAGCACTACCTCGAAACAGAAAACGGCCCGTGGCTAAATAATACCTAACAGCCGCTCAAGTCAATCGAAACCAAACCATCCTTAGATAGCGAAATATTAAATAACATGATGAAAGACAGTGTGAAATATATTTATGATAGGTTCTCGTCAACATTTACAAGCGAAATTGAAAATATAAAACACGATTGTGTTGTGAAATGGATAGACAGAAGTACATATGTCAAGGAGAAGAGTGTGTGTATGCGATGGCGACGGGTGAACAGTCAAGATGTTAAGAAAGTTATAACAGAAATGAATGCAAATAAGTCAGCTGGAAGCGATCTCATACGCATGTCTGATCTGAAATATTTGATCAATATAGTAAGTCCCGTGCTCGCACATCATATCAATTTATCTGTAAGTACATATACATGTCCGAGCAAGCTAAAGGAGGCAATATTGCATCCTATTTTAAAAAAGGTGATCGTAAAACATTATCCAATTACAGGCCAATTGCTATATTATCAAGTGTAGACAAAATATTAGAAAAATGTATTGTTAATCAACTAGGAAATTATCTTATAAAAAATAGCATTATTTGTGAAAGCTAACATGGATTTCAAAAGAGTAAAAGTTCGACCGCATTGTTATCTAAGTTTAGTGACGAAATTAATAATAATTTAAATAAAAAGCAATTTGTAGTAGTAGTATTTTATTTTATTTTAAAAGGGCATTTCATACATTAGAAAGAAATACTTTATTAAATGCAATGGAGGAGTGCGGGGTGGGGGAACCACTTAACCATTGGTTTAGGGACTATCTCACGAAGAGATAATACCGCGTAAAGGTGGACGAGTCGTACAGTGATGCGAGGGAGGTGAGGTGCGGGGTGCCACAGGGCGCGGGATGCGGGCCTGTATGCTACCTTATGCACGTCAATAGCTTGTGTGGCGTTTTACGCAGCTGCTCAGAGTACATGTACGCGGATGACCTGTGTATGCTGCGCGCCGGCACCGACCTCGCTGAAATTTGTCGACTCGTGCAGCATGACGTAGACCGAGTTGTTGAACGGTCACACGACAACGGGATAATCCTAAACGCGGATGAAATGTGCAGCTAACCGGTCTCTTCCGCTTATGTAGATTTTTAACAAGTCAATTAAATCATCCATGTTCCCCTCACAATGGAAAGTTGCTAATGTTGTGCCCATTTTTTAGAAAGGAGAAGTCGACGATTCTTCGAACTATCGTCCCATATCGCATCTTTCCGTCTTTGCGAAGATGTTTGAAGCGCTTGTTTGTCCCATATTGACTTCGCACATGAGAGCGCAGTTGGCTCCTCAACAGCACTGTTTCTGTGCTCGCAAATCCACTACCACAAATTTAGTACATTACGTTAATGACATTAGCAAATCTCTGGACTCCCGCATACAGGTTGACTCCATCTATACAGATTTCAGCAGTGCCTTTGACAAGGTTAACCACAAGATTCTTATCACGAATCTCGAACAGTTTGGCATATCCGGCCAACTACTCAAGTGGTTTGTCTCATACCTATGTGAGAGGAAGCCGAAAGTGGTTGTGATGGGTTATGAGTCACCGTTTTATCTTTCTACCTCCGGGGTACCACAAGGATCTCACCTGGGACCGATTCTCTTTTTGATTTTCGTCAATGACATTGTTCATTCAATACGGCACTGCAAATGTTCCATGTTTGCAGAAGATCTAAAAATTTACAGGGAAATTAATTTAATTAACAGACTGCGACATTCTTCTTCAGGAAGACTTGGATGAGGTGCAGGAATAGTGTCAGCTTAATATGATGACTCTCAATGCAAGTAAATGCTATCACATGACTTTTACGCGTAACATAAAAGTACGATCATCATCTTATGCGTTAAATGGAGTTCTTCTGCAAAAGGTTGATACCATCCGTGATTTGGGTGTCCAACTCGACAGCAAGCTAACTTTCATCAATCATATTGACGCGATTGTAGCCAAAGCGTCAAAAATTTCGGGTTTTGTAAAGAGAACTTGCTCGGAGTTTCGGTCCACATCGACACTAAAAGTGCTCTACGACATCCTTGTCAGAAGCATTCTGGACTACGCATCTTCAGCTTGGAATCCCATATATCGTGTCCATATTAACAGGATAGAACGCATACAGAAGGCCTTCACCAGGTACATACGCTTTTGATGCCCTAGTTGATCTAATGACGCTAATTATTCCCAAAGGCTTAATCACTTCAATATGTTACCACTTGAATAACGTAGAGGCACTTCTGATCAGCTCTTGTTTTACAAAATCATCCATAACCTGACCGATGTACCTGAGTTATTATCACAAATTAATATAACTGTACCTAGGCGTATCATAACTAGATCTATACGCAAAATAAATACCTTTGAACCGTCCTCATCAAGAACCACCCTTAGCTAATTAGCATAGCTTAATTCATAACCTACTTTTTTATATTTTGATTTTTGGTCTTTTGCCACTTAAGCTTGTCATTTTAACAGTTTGAGAATGTTCTCCTAATGCACTCGTTATCGCGTTCTACCAAGGATTTTGAATCTCACGTAACTTATTTTTTTTTAATATTAATGTTTAAATTTTTAAACTAATATTTTTTATTCTAATTTCGACTTAGTTTGTTGTGTTTTACTTAATGTTTTGTTCTTTGATTCCAATTATTTTTTATATAAGTGACTAATTCACCATACCTCAATGCTTATGTAATTTTTTATTGTTTTCATGTTTCTAGTGAATAGGTCGTTGGTGTACCTTTCAAATAAAAATAAACGCGGATAAAACTAATCTAGTTTTAATACGCTTGCCATATTTACTACCACCTGGCGCACCACCTCCAATGTACACACATGAGTTTACTTGCATTCATAATAACTACGTTAACTGTAATTGTAAACCAATTGTACGCGATAAATGTGTAACATATCTCGGAGTAAAAGTTAAAGTACCATACCTTCTCAACCAATTGCCTGCTGATATAAGGAGTCAGGAAATAAAAAGTAAATTTGCCAAATTACTTAAGCAGTTCTTTTACAGGATTCTTTAAACGATGATCTTGGGAAAGTGGTATTTTGTTATGAGATAACAAGTGATTAAGTAGTTTTGTAAGTCATTTGATATGAGTTAAAATAAAAATTAAAATTTTTGTTTCAGTATTCACTATTCATACTTACATATAAGTTAACATATTATTGTTTTTAAACTTTATAAGTGTAATAAGTGGGAACTAAGTGTCCGCACTAATAAACCTTTTGTTCCGTTCCCGCAGACAAACCGTGAAAACGGTTTTGCGGAGCATTGTTCTTAAGTTAAGACTGTTACAATCTTTGTTAATGATCAATAAATAATAATAATAATTGTCTACAGAAAGTGCTATACGCATACCGTCAGATACTACACGGATCATAGAACTACTGTATTATATTAGAGATATCTGCACTTTTACAAAGACACATATACATTATTTTAAGCAACATACCGAGGTTGTACCACGTCAGAAAAGGGCTATGTTTCGCAACCTCTTATATCATCCAGCTGGACATAAAGATATTTATAAGAGAAATGTGTTCAATATGTGTATATTAATTTATAATAAAATACCCAATGAATTTAAATTATTGCAGGGTCATGTTTTTAAAACAAAGTTGTCAGAGTGGTTACAAAAAAAGTGTTTCTACAGCATTAAGGAATTTTTAGAACATAAAAATATTTGTTTGTAGTAATAATGAATGAAATTGTATGTAATAATAATGTGTGATAATAATGTGATAATAATGTAATAATAATCCAATAATAATGTGTGATAATAATGTGATAATAATGTAATAATAATGCAATAATAAAAATGTACTAATAATAACTATGACATAAAAACTTAAATATTTTGCACGCTTGCTTGCAGGCAGAATACAGTGACTGAAGGCTATAAGATCTTTCCTTGTAAATTATGTATTTTCTTGCAAATAAATATTTTGATTTGATTTGATTTGATTTGTATTTACGAGTTTCTTCGACTTCTTGCCTAGGGCCTTCGACCTGGTTGTCCTTGATAATCTTTGGGATGAGCTGAACAGTATTAACCAGCCTCGTGAACTTGTAACTATTTTCAAGTATTGGTATACGCATCAGGTCGACAGAGTCAGATGGGCAGGCAATGGCGGAACCGTATCTATCGAGGAGTGAGACAGAGTGGATAGACTTCGCCAACCCTTTTCAACCTCTACATGGGCGCGCTAATGGTCGCGCTCAGTAGTTGGCATGGCGGCTGCACGGCACGTTGATGGCGTCTGCGTCAAAAATCTTAAGGCATGGGTTCAAATATAATGCTGGTAAGAGTCAATGCATGGTCCTTGGAGCTAGTGGTGCAAAATGCCCGGAAAATGTCCCACCAATTTTTCTCAATTGTTTCAAGTTTTTTTTTAATTTTATAATTACGAAAGGTTAACACGACTCGAAAAAATCAAAATCAAAAGTCATTTGTTCAAATTAGGCTGAGAATCAGCACTTTTCGAATGTCAAAATTACATAAGACAGTCCCCGAAAACGCCCGCCCGTCACCACTTCCAAGTGCTTTAGCTGGGAAGAAGAAGTGGCGCAACAAACTCCCCAGCAGCACAGCTGTCTGTTCTGTTAGAAGAACTGGATTCTAAACAATTGTAAGCAATTACCAAAACATTAAATTAATTGCCATACTTCAGCTAGCCACTACAATACAAAAAATGAATGTGAATAAAACTTAAAACATAAATAAAATCCTCCAGGCCTAAAGGGCATGGCAGCTTACAACGACTCTTCTTCGTGAAATCCTTAAGAAACACTAAATAAATTATGAGTTTCCGTTCACGTTAATCATCATGAAACACACTTTCTGTAGGTACGAGTATAATTTTGGATGTTGGAAGTTTCATACTTTTTGAGAAAATCGAATCAGAGTTCCAAGATAGCGGGTGGCAAGATGAGGTTGGGGCTGGTTTATTTGCTGTCCAGTGTAGTTGGGAAAGTTGAAGCAGACTGTTTTTATATTTTATTTTTGTAAAATTGTGTTGTTTTTGAAGATTCTGATTATAGAAATATCACCGCTGTCCGCACTCGGAAAAATGGTATTCCATTAGTAGATACAGTTTTGAATTATACAACTTCTTTCAAAATGTTTGTAATACGAGGGCTGCACTAAAAGTATCGGGAATGGAATATTTCCACTGTTCCTGTCATATTAAAATCTTTTTAATTGAAAACTCCTTGGTTTTAAAAGCGAATATCATTTATTTATTTTTAAAAAGATTCTCGGTCTTGTCACAAGGTTTTGTCAAACTTGTTTAGTCGTTGAGAAAATGGAATTGACTAGAGAAAATTCAAGAGCGATGATTTATTATGACTTTCGAAGTGGTTTAACACAAAAGCAGTGTGTTGAACGGATGATTTCAGCATTTGGTGATGAAGCCCTATCCAAAACCACAATTTATCGCTGGTTTGCTGAATTTCAACGTGGACGTGTCAAGCTCAGTGATGATCCCCGTCAAGGTCGTCCAAAAACTGCAGTCACCCAAGAAAACGTTGATGCTGTGCGTAAGCAGATTGAGGAAGATCGACATGTGACATACCGCGAAATTCAGGCAACTTTAGACATTGGCATGAGTCAAATACAAATAATCTTGCATGAACAATTAGGTGTAAAAAAGTTGTTTTCCCGATGGATACCGCATTCGCTCTGTGAAGAGCAAAAAGCGGCTCGCGTTACTTGGTGCATCAGAACTCTCGAAAGATTCCACGCAGGATCCTCAAATGCTGTATACAACATCGTATCAGGTGACGAATCCTGGATATACGCGAACGAACCCGAAACAAAAAACCAGTCACGGGTTTGGGTGTTCGAAAATGAGTTAAAGCCAATAAAAATTGTTCGTTCACGGAGTGTTGCAAAGAAGTGGTGGCCACGTTTGTCTCCAAAACCGGCCATGTTATGACTATTCCTCTTGAGGGACAAAGAACGGTTAATGCAGAATGGTATGCTAGCATTTGTTTGCCACAGGTCGCTTCTGAACTACTTAAAGAGAACTGCAACCGCCGCATCATCCTCCATCACGACAATGCGAGTTCTCACACCGCACACAGAACAAAAGAGTTTTGAGAGCAAGAAGACATAGAATTATTAGACCATCCGCCGTACAGCCCCGACCTAAAATAAAGAATAAATTGCGTGGACAGAGATTTTCATCACCTGAAGAAGCTGTGGACGCCTACAAAACGGCCATTTTGGAGACCCCAACTTCCGAATGGAATGGTTGCTTCAATGATTCGTTCCATCGTATGGAAAAATGTGTCAAATTTCGCGGAGAATACTTCAAAAAGCAAAACATACATTTTTAAATAGTAATGTTGTGTCACTTCCTTGATTCCCGAAATTTTCAGTGCCCGTATAAAATATACTTACGCTTCAGATATGAGAGCTCGCAGTTTACAGAACACGATGCCGAGGCTGTAGGGGTACTGGTGCCAGGATACCGACAGGTCGTTCGGTAGACCTGGAACAAAGAAAGGGGTTTTCGTTATCGTTGGTTGTTGAGTAGGTGCCAAGTCTCAGCAAGAAGTATCGTGCCCAGTAACTGGGTTGTGGAGATCATCATGTAAACTATTGCTATTCAGCTGCATCCGGTTAGACCGGAAGCCGACCCCCGAGTTGAGAAAAGTCTAGGCAGGCAGAGAGATGGGTGGTGAGAAGGCAGCTTTACAATGTTTATTGCACTACCTTTGTATAGTCTAGGCAGGCAGTGTGATGTGTGGTGAGTAGGCAGCTTTACAATGTTTATTGCACTGCCTTTATGTAGTCTAGGCATGCAGAGAGATGGGTGGCGAGTAGGCAGCTTTACAATGTTTATTGCACTACCTTTGTATAGTCTAGGCAGGCAGTGTGATGTGTGGTGAGTAGGCAGCTTTACAATGTTTATTGCACTGCCTTTATGTAGTCCAGGCATGCAGAGAGATGGGTGGTGAGTAGGCAGCTTTACGATGTTTATTGCACTACCTTTGTATAGTCTAGGCAGGCTGTGTGATGTGTGGTGAGTAGGCAGCTTTACAATGTTTATTGCACTGCCTTTATGTAGTCTAGGCATGCAGAGAGATGGGTGGCGAGTAGGCAGCTTTATGATGTTTATTGCACTACCTTCATGTAGTCTAGGCAGGTAGAGATATGGGTGTTGAGAGGGAAGGTTTACAATGTTTATTGCACTATCTTTTGTGTAGTCTAGGCAGGCAGAGAGATGTGTGTTGACTAGGCAGCTTTACAATGTTTATTGCACTGCCTTTGTATAGATGTTACGCGATTGTGGACTATCCATAGGTCACTGGTCCAGGTCATGGTACCGAGCGAGAGCTATTGGAAAGCCGTCACTTGCTTCTGCGAAGCATTAATGCTTGCGAAGGAAGAGACGAAGCGCGTGAGGAAGAGCCGTCTTTGGCGTCGGGAATCGCCAGGAGATTCCCGGCGACCGTAGGCGCGTGGGTATGGGTAGCTCACCGTCCGGTAAGGACCAGGCCCGGGTCGATGGCGCGTTGTTTCCCACTCGCGCCTCAAAGAGATGTCAGCGCTAAGTGACGGGGTCCATTAGGGCCGATACCTGCCTGGGTCGCGGATTGTTCGAAAAAGTAACCGTGGCCCCTGTCCGGCAAACAGAGGAAGCAGTCACTGGTTCATATCCGGCTTGAAGGAACAAAATATGTCGGGGTACGTAGCAAGGTGTCGGTGTTTTTGAGGAGAAACAAATGTTTATGTTGAACTCTATTTATTGACTCACTCTCAAAGAAAATAAGTATTTGAATACACCCGGCTGACGTGGTAGATAAAAGTTTACTGAACCTAAAAAATAATAAGTCAGAAGTTATAAAATAATGTCATAGCGTCATGCCGGTATTGCTAACTCAGGTGTTCGCTGTAAACACCGAGCAAAAATATTTGTCAATGAGAATATGGCCGCAATAGAACGTAGGCAGTATTTTTTGTATTACCTGATGATTTTTTTCCTTAGTGCCCTAGCTGTGCTGCCTGTTGTTATCAATGTGGCGGCACAGAGGGCTACAGTCTGCAGGTACATTTCTAAAGCCTAGTGTTGTGGGTTCAAATCGAATGTAGTTTCTAAGCTTATGCTCACAGGACATACAGGACTCAATGTAACTTATTTTATTTTTTAAATCACGTGTAAAAGTGATTCCATTATACTTTTTACAGAATTATCAACTTCATTTCATTCTATTTCAGTCAAGATAGATAGATAGAATACTCTTTATTATGTACACCTTATAAATAAGAGATATAAGTTTAGAAATTTTAAATTGGGTAACACAATGGGCGGTCTTATCGTTAAAAGCGATCAAAACTATGTAAGATCTATAATATATCAATAATTGGGAAAACTAAAACTATGGGCTTATATTAAAAACGCAAAACCTAAATAACTTTAAACTGAAAGCTCTTGACCTTTTTCCTTACAACAAAGCTCGACAATTATTGTTGAACCTTACAAACTTACTAATAATATTTGTTACTCGGAGAACGTTCCAGAAAGTATTGCAAAATTAATGATGTTTTATCGTTTGTTGGAAAATTAATTACAATTTTTTATGATTACTGTGGCTATGTACCCCAGAAGTAAAAACAACATTGTTTAGAGCATATTGTACATCATTCTACACGAGCAGCCTGTGGGTCTCTTACACGCGCAGACAGTACAACGCTTTGCGTGTGCAATATAATAATGCAATCAGGGTGCTGATGGGGCCGCCCCGATTCTGCAGCGCATCAGGGATGTTCGCCGGGTCGCAAGTAGGCTGTTTTTACTCTACTATGCGAAAACGATGCACATCCCTGGTGCGCAGGGTTCGGGCTTGCTCCAACGGCATCCTGAGGGCATACTCGCAGAGGTTCGATTGCCAGTACCTAAACCATTGCTGTATGGTTCACATACTGACCAATCGAGATTTGTAGTATGTTTGTGTTGTGTGTTCAAGTGTATGTCATTATTTTTATTTTTGTAATTTTTTGGTCTATGACCCTTTGTTAGTCGAAATAAACGCTTTCATTTCATTTCAATATCATAACCTAACCACTAAGGTAAAAACGTAACATAGAATTCACTATTGTATGATTAATAGGTAAATGGCAAGAAAAAGATTGTGTCAGCCTCCACTTGACAACGATCTACATGTCGTGTCATTTAGTCTATAGTCGAGGTGCTCGCGGCTAAGTTATAACAGCTGCATGGGACAATCGATCAGGGTAAGCTGTGCTTGCTGCAGTTGGTCCGTGGATGGGCGACCATCTTCACATACCAAGACCTCATATTTACCAAGATCTTAAATAAAACCCGAAACTATGTGGACCAGTCTTACCAAGGGGTATCCTATTATCGGTTTAGTAACTGGATTGTGGTGGTCATTAAGGCAGTCATTCCATGTAAAATACTGGTAGTCAGCTGCATCCGGTTGGACCGGAAGCCGACCTCGACGTAGTTAAGAAAAGGCAGGCAGATATAAATATAAATAGAACACTCGAAAAACGACCTAAATGACATTTCTGACATGAATGAGTCCTTTTAAAAGACCCTTATCAACACGAGCCGCTTTTAAGGGCTTTCCATAGAGAATGGGCTGCAATCATACCAACAATCAAATCAGAAGGGCCTAATTACCTGATGTAAGGACGGTCCTAATCATGCCAAAATTCGGGTACAGGAATGTGTATCTAATTTTGGCAGCAACTATTATTGTCAGATTAAATGTTGATATTGTTTAAATGAACGTTATCTGAAATGAAGTTCACTAGGTGGCAGCACTGAGACGTGAGGTCCGGGCACCTGTCAAAAGTGTCAAAGCGCCTATATTTTCTTTAGTCGTGAGTTAATGATGAACAAATAAATGAAACGAACGTTCATATATTTCGTCATCATATATTTTATATTGATTGTCGAAATGGAATACCTTTTGTCAAAGTGGTGCCAACTAGTGGCATAACTTTCATGATAACTCTCATTGAAGCAGTAGATACGTCAACCGATATTGTGGTAGGTTCGAGTTCTTCCTTTTATCCAAAGCTAAACCATCGAACCAGTTGTTGTATTCTAAACTTTATACGGAGACTGTTAAAGTTCTTATTAAAAAAATTACAACTTTTTACCTTTTTGATTTCACCAATGTTACTGTACGCGTTCAGCACATCTGAAACGCGTTCAAGAGCTGTCAGTGTCAATATTCCATAGAAAAAAAATACACTGACAGCGCTTAAACGTAGTTTATGTGCGTTCAGATTCATTGGTAAAATCCACCCTTAGACTCGGGTTTGACTTAAGTGTCAATAGTTTAATTTTGTCGGAATTAAGTTCGAATTTCGAAATGGCTCGGTGGTAAACCTTGGTCTAAATATAAAACATGTTTTGTAATAAGGCCCTGCATTCCTGTCGTTACTTGTGGATGTCCTGCAGGACTTGTTTTGTTTTAAATCTATTTCATTTTGGATCGAGTCTCATTAGACGATCCGCCAACCTCTCGCATCGATCGATCGGGGTTCACAGACGAATCCATATCATGAGTTCGTATCGTCATCCCAATGATTGTCCAATGCATTATCCATTGTCGTTTAATGGAAGACCTATATTCAATAACAGGTTACACTGAAAGCTATTTCAGGTCACATGCAAAATGCTTACTTCACCTCATTTCAAGATAATAATCTACTTTTGAGTATTTGGACTTCTAAGGAAGTATTCATTAATTTCTTTAAATAAGACAAGAATACTGAACAGATTGCAGAATTTTCATCTTGAAGTCGTTGACCTTTGCTTTATCTTCTCAGCGATTTTCTAAGAACTGCTAGAGCTTTATCTAAGTTTGATCCTCACCTTTGACGCCCTGAACGTGTCTTTGACAATACAGTTTTGTGCCCTATTGGTTCAAAATTGTGTGTTTTCTGTTTTATGGAATAGTGTTATGAAAATAATGCATTAACATAGTTTTCTGAGTAGTAGTGAGTGGGAAATTTTTGTTTATGATCGCTACCACGTTACAATAGAATGTAATTTTTTTTAAACATTGACATATAACAGTGGTGAAATAACAAAAAAAAATGGTTTTAAAACTACTGAACTATGTTAAACAATAACTAACTCCAAATATTATAAATTGTTTAAATAATAATTAAAAGGCAACAGCATATCCTCTAAAAGAAATGGATCCTATAATTAGCTTTGGTCTGTTTCAAAAGTATCTGAAGAAAATGGAAACAAATGGATCAGAAAAAGTGCCTGTGGAATGTGGATATAAATTTGTAGTTCCACTTATAAATTGAGCGCTCTAATTTGTTCATTTGAATACTTACCTAAACCCAACATTCTTATTTTAAATCACCTTAAATACGTTTTACATTGGACAACATTGAGGTGACTTGTGCATAAATTTTCTTAGATAATTTTAATTACTCTCAATTTAATAATGTTATTCAAATAACCATTGTTGGAATAAGTGTTACTAATTCCCTTCAGTGAATGATTGTTAAGAGTTTCAACCTGAACCGGATTTGTTAACATTTTCATCAGACGATGAAAATGTTAACTGTATGAAAAGGATACAGGTATAGTTTTTTACCAAATATGTCTATATCTGGAACAAACTACATACGAGGGACATTCAGAAAGTTTTGCTAAAATAAAAACAAACGTTATTTAGGAAAAATATTTTTATTATTAAATCTTTTCAAAGTACTCTCGTCACTAGCCGTCTCGTCACTAACACAAAGTTTCATGCATCTGAGCTAGTTTTCGAAAAACTTTTTCCAGTCCGCCGTAGACACCTCGTTTACAGCCCGGTTTAATCTTCCGGCGACGAAAATTGTATTCCTTTGAGCTGATTTCTTTATTTCCTGGACTAAAAAGAAAGTCACACGGTGCTAGGTCAGGGCTGTAAGAAGGAAGACCCAGTAGTTTGACCGGCGTGCTATCCAGGAAGTCCCTACTTTTGTGCGCGGTGTGCGAAAGCGCGTTTTCGTGGTGGACCAGTAGCCCGCGGAGCCTTGTGTTTGATCGCTTGTTGCTCACAACAGAGAAAACTTCTGGCAAGCATTTGGTAGTTCAGCGATGAAGCTTCTTAGGTTTCGTAAAGGAATCGACACCAAGTAGCCAATCAAATTGAAAAAGCTCGCAATCAAATTCTTCCCCCCGCTTCTAGATCGACTTTGGTAGGCGTTGATTCGTTTTGAAATACCCAAACCGTCGACTGGCGCTTCGTTTCTGGATCGTATTGATAAATCCAAGACTCATCATCTGCAATGATGTCGTTTACATGCCGAGACTAGCCTGCTTCAAATTTGTTTATCATGTCACGGCACAATTCCACCCGGGCCTGATTCTGAGCATCGATGAGGTTGTGCGGCACCCAGCGTGAAACTATCCTCCTCACGCGAAGATGCACGTCTAGAATTTCATGATGTCTTTACTATTTAACTTGCAGTATGTGCTGTATCCCTTGATACGTAACCCGCCTATTGTCTTGGATTAAAATTTTCACTGCTAGCACGTTATCTTCCGTAACAGCCGTCACAGGGAGACAACTTCTTTAATCATCCCCCAAAGTTAGTCGACCGCGCTTTAATTCATTATACCAGCGAAACACGGTTGCCTTAAATCAAATCAAAATCAAAATATTTTATTTCAAATAAACCTACATGGGCACTTATGAAACGTCAGAATCTAGGTGCACGGTTCCAATTGGTCGTTTCCTATGGAGAAGAGCCGGCAAGAAACTCCATGGTTACTATTTTTAAAACATTTGTTTTTTACAATGTTTTCAAATTACAGTATTAATAGGTATGGGAGGACAGTGTAGGCCTAACAAGTACCATATGTTTAACAAGTACCATATGCTTAGAAGGGTCTTCATCCATGAATGCCATTTGAAGTCTATCGTACTATGCGTCCGGTTTCAGGCGACACTTGAAATCTTAAAAAAATCATAGCGCGAAAGTGTTCCTGGCGCAGATACCTTTTTTTTATGATACACTGTACGATAATTAAAATTGGCTCGCAAACAATGTGGAGGGAAATTTTTTAATTGGAAAGGGCCTATTTTTAGTTACAAATAGTCATATTTTCAAAATAGACTTTATCTGGCCAGTCTATCATAAGTAAAAACTTTTTTCGCAATACTTTCTGAGTGGCCTGATATACCTACCCCTGTTTACAAAACCTTTATTCAAGAACTAATACCTAAATAAATTAGTACCAGTAAATAACTAGTTAACTACAGTTCATGACCTGCGGTATCTAACATGACATCATGTCATTATTATAACTGTGTGAAAGACAGAAGGTTTGTGGTAGTAGATCGCTGTTGAACGAAACCGTGTTTATCCTGTAAAATGGAATTGTGCAACGATGGATAGATTTCATTATAGACCAGTCTTTCAGAAACCCTAGACGAGGTGGATAGAATAGAGATTGGACGATAGTTCTCCACGTTACCCTTCGTGCCACCCGCGTACACAGGTGTTTTGTTTGCACGTTTCCACTACTTTGGAAACACTCCCTCAGAAACGCACTTATTATAAATTATGTTTTACAAAATATGCAGGAATGCCATCAGGCCCTGGACCTTGGGAAGGATCCAGTGACTTAAGTTATTTTAGGATCTTATATGTTCATCAAAGTGTACGTTGGAAATTATCTCGGGCAGAGAAATTTGCTTCAGGCGGTTGCCATTGAGATAAGAGTGGTGAGGCAGGTTCGTAAACTTTATAGAAGAAGTTTGAAAACATATCGCAGATTACTTCTGGCTTACTGGATTATATGTCTTTGTAGCGAACTTTTGCTGAGATGCACGATTTAGGTAGATTTTAGATTTAAAAGATTTTTAGCATCATTTGGTAGTAAACTGATTTTAATTTGTAGTGTAAAAATAAAGTGAAAGGACTATATAACTTCGGTGATACAACACATTTTATGTGGCTCCTGAGTCCTGACGTTCTCTAGAAAATACATGTGCGTAGCTACTAAAGCAGTGGATCATATCGGATAAGAATCGCATAGATATTTAGTAGAAATTTCTACTAAATATTGGTGTACTCCAACATCTTGCACATTCAGTATTTCAAAAGCCTACACTGTCCCACTGCTTAGCCTCCACCAAATTCTTCCAATCATTCTTTTCTAGAGCCACCTCGAGCTACGATCTTTTGAAGCAGGCTCGTCTCGGCCTGAATTTCGCAAAACTTTTTGAGTGTCCCACGTATTTTTCTTGACAAACAATGCGGTCTCGTATATGTAAAGACTAAAGACAAGGTAGTGTTAGTATTTAAAGAGATTTTAAATGCGGCTTGTAACTTTCTATTGGTTCAAGACCAGATCTTATGCACCTCTTCTGTGCTTTAAAAATGTTGTTTTTCTCACAGGAATTTGCCTGTAATATGGAATCCACATAGCCATAATATGCAGTTACAACAGCTGCCTGATTAACAATTTTCTTAAGTTTATTTAGAGCAAAGAAGAACCTACTCAATTTTGTTATAAGAATTGATGCATGTTATTTCCAAGTCAGTTCTGAATAAATTTTAAAGCCTAGAAATTTTATATGCTCTACTTCTTCAATTCTGTTATCGCCAATAGTTATATTTATGTTAGGAGTGGTCAATCTTTATATTTATAGTTTATAAAAAGCCTCGTCTCAACCAATTTTTCAGAAATGTCGTAATTACTAATAACTGCTCCACTTTAAAAAAATAGCATTGACTTTATCCGTAACAGGGCGACCAGAGCAAGCTGCATCTTAGGCATCAAAATTCCAGGACTGAAATCGCTTGAAACAACTTTGTGCTACTCTTGATGTCACTGCGTTAAGTCCGTAAGCGTCACATATTTTTTTTTCGCAACTTGATTCCCATTTTTTCCCTTCAAAATGTATCGAATTTCTTGTGAATCATTTTGCTGGTCAGAAAAGCAATTGAAAAATGCTTTTTGTTTTTCAATTATTTTCGTCTATTATTGTATCAAAACCAGCCATATACAACCAGTACAACCAAAGAGATTTTATTACAACTTTTAATACCTATAAAATCTATAAAATAAGTTAAATTTTACCCCTGACTTAATATACAAAATAAATGTATGCAAGGTATATACCGGCTGATTTTTTTTACCGTCTCGAAAAAAATATGGTGTGTTGTGTAAGTGGAACAGAAGCCACACACGAGAATATTTGCTTAGAACCATTGAGATTGTAAAAGTCCCGAATATCCATAAAAAGTCATGAAAACTGTCCATCCTACGGCCCGTGCGTAAAACTAATAAAAGCCAAAATAGGGAGATTAGCTGCGATCCTGCATGAATGAAAATTGTACGTGCGAGCGAGGACGTCGACAGGTCGTTCGGTCGCCCCGTTGCTATGCAACGACGGCGTACGCGCCTGTTTTAGCGTTCTGCACAAACACGTACAGAGAAACTGGACCAATTATGCGATCGTGAATTATCGCTGCCCAAACGTTGACACTGAAGCGAACTTGATGTGCATGTTCTTTAATTTTGTGTGGGTTTTGGAAGCTCCACTTACAGCTTCTGGCATGACTGGGTAGCTGGAACTGCCCATGATCAAGTAATCGCTGATACGTCCGTAATTTTAGAGCTGTGCTAGGAATTTGAGGAACAGGGATACCGTTTCTTCGCAACGACTGTAGGTGTTCTTCTTCTGCGTACATTCGCCTAGCACCGTATAAGTTTTCACCAGACAGGATATAAAATCGCACCATTGCTAGGTACTCTACATTAGAATATTCGTACGTCATGTTCTATCACTCAGGTGATGCACACGCGGAAACGTAAACAATGCGCCGTCACACCGTGACTAATCGCAGATGACTAGAGAGAAAGATAATTATAATAATTAAGTTGAGAGAGCGCGGGGTGCGGGCGGGCACTCGTGTGCTTGCGAAAGGATATTATTATCAAAAAGGCCGACGGCACGTGCGGCGAGTATACCTACCTACCGGCCGGCTTCAAGAAATAGGATCGCGCTAGGATTTCATTGATAAATTCCGCGCATTTAGTAGGATGCGTATGATTTGAATTTCGATTTTTTTTCAATTTTTTTTTTTTTTTTTTTAGTTTCTCTTTTAATTGTTCTGGTATGAAAAGTTTACTTCAAATATGTAGTATTCATTGATTTATCAATTTCTTTTTATTTTATTGAAAAAAAAATAGTAAAAAAAACTATGCCATCGGCTTCTACTCCGTTCACCTAATATACACTATTTTTTTCGAGACGGTAAAAAAAATCAGCCGGTATAGCTAAATTAAACGTTGGACCGCAATATTTAATATCACAAGCCACATTGAGAATTTTATTAAAAATCTAAAGAGATTCTCTACACTAAGGCTGCCAGAAGGTTGTATAAAGGGTACAGCCGTTCTTTGACGTGACAATAAATCATACTTTTTGTTAGGGTTTTTCAACCATAATTGTTGTTTCAGGATAGGCAATCGCTGGATAAGATATTTAGATTATATTCTATGCGAAAGTTGGGTGGGGGATACTTCCAATATGCAGTTTTTTAAAAATGTTCTAAGGCATGCCCGCGTTCACATATTTCATACTTTTCTTGTTGACAACGATACGGACGAATTTTTAGGTGCACTGTGATTCATCTCCTCCCCCACCTTTTAAATACCTACTAGTATTTTTTTATTAAGCTTTTCGCAAATCTCTCTCATGGACTATGGGTTTTGGGGCTAAGATGGACTAGGATGGACCTAGGACTATGGAAGGACTATGTCCCCTGCCTGTTTTATATGTAAAATACACGGATAAAAAGGGGGAGGGTTGACTTGAACAATCAATAATGGGCCCCCGGAAACGATCGCTAGCACATAGTGACGTAGCGATAAAGGGGCAACATATCCTGAGATGCTTGAGGAGTGACGATGTATTCTACGGCTATCAGGACAATCTCGGAAGTACGGTCAAGATCCCTATCTAGATCTTACTTGAATACTTCCTCCGAGCATGTTTACTCGTACGAGTCTCCACTCAAGCCGGCCAACAAAGACATGAATGAGGTGAAAGCTCTGTTCCGCGTCATTGTTCACTCTGGCTGGTCAATAATAAAGGCAAGAGATGAGAAACTAGAATTTTTCCTGTGTCACAGAGTCCGTGGGGTCGCTTATGCCCAACAGCTTGCCACATGCTGCCCTGCTACATGTATCTCTCTTGGTCTGGCTCCTCACCCTAAACTTGTTTTGGCAAAATAAACTCTACCGGCATAGACTTAGAGTTCGGAGCGTGCAAGTCCAAGAGACTATTTAGATGATTATAAGACTGTTAGCTTTTAAATGAAGTAAATATAATTCTCGCAGCGCGCATTACCGATGACACCGATGATGTGACATGCGTATCTATTTAGCGCAGGATATGTTCCTCTAACGTAGTGAAATGTTCGAGCTGCAATGTCGATATTAACGAAGTGTTAGCGTTTGTGTGTAACAAACTGGACATAATAGACGAGAAAAGCCTAAGTCGGATATGTATTAGTGCTTTCTCGGATAGTGAAATTGTAGAAGCAAAAAACCTACAATTTGATGTGATAACAAAAATATCCAAACATTAGATTACAAATAAGAAAGATGGGAAAAAGGTGCGTGAGATTGAGGGTATCATTAGCTTAATACAAGTAACCCATCCTAATGACTGGCCCGTTTTTGTTGGAAAAGATTTGCAAAAACTACATTTGATCACGTAGACACGACAAAACTGCTCAAAGATTTAAGCAAGACGAGAAGTGAAATTGAAGAAATTAAATCTGTAATTTAATAAGAAAAAAAAATGTCTCTGCTACTCAACATGAACCGATCAATCGTGACATAGCAGATTTGAAAATTTCACGAGTACGAAAAGCCCATGTTACTCGTATGTAAACATTAAGCGAGGAGGCGGAACTCATATGATGGATATTTGTGATTAAGATAGCGGGCCGATGGGATTGCAACATGATCCTATTCCTAGCAAAAATATATCGGATCAAAGCTCTAAAAGTGAAACTATTTTACTGCCTACTCAGCAATACCAGGTCATCAGAACATGATTAGCTCAAAGACAAGTGATGAGCATAATCGGAGAGAGTGTGAAACCGGTTTAGACTCACAGCTGTGCGTCGCTAATAACATGTGACGGTTTATATGGATAAACAGATGACACAGAGTGACATCACAGAATTTTTTGACGAAAAAGCCAAAATACGTGTGGACATTGAGAAAATGATGATGAAGATGCCCAGAAGATATAATGCATACAAGATTTCTGTTCTAAAACATAATTATGAAATATTTATGAGCGATGATTTTCGGCTTGAAGTTATATTATATCGTAGATTTATAGACTTCAGTAAAAAGAAAACAGACAACGAAAATACTTTGACAATGAATACTACACACAATTTAAATGGATAATACGACCCTACTAATTTTCAATTGTAAATGTATTAAAAGATCGGTTGACTGTGTGAGGCGTCTGTGTGTAGCGGCCGACGTTATCGCGTTGCAAGAAACTTGGCTTTTGCCACATGATATCGCCTTTCTTGGACAAATAGATGATGACTTTGCATTTACTGGCAATTCGGCAGTCGACACCTCAGCGGGAGTGCTACGTGGAAGGCATTATGGAGGAGTGGCCTTGTTGTGGAGGAAGAGCCTATTTCAATCTGTCACAGTAGTCAGTTGTAACAACGTTCGCCTTGTTCTGTAGCAGAAACTCTCTAATGATACTTCAGTGGATAGAGAAAATCAATCCTACGGTTCTGGTATAACAATCAGACCAATTGTGTAAGGTGGGCAGGCTCGTTATCGGATGTGTATAGGCTGGAGTGCAGGGTGAGGAAGGGTAGTCTGATCTCTCCTCGCCTCTTCCATCTATACATAAACCGGCTGATCGTCGAGGTCAGCAACACCTACCAGGGTTGTTACGTAGACGGAGTATGCGTCATCAATATTAATTATGCTGATCAAATGGTGGTGATGCGCCCCTCGATTAACGCAATGATAAACTTGGTTACGACTTGTGAGAGGTACGCGGAGGCTCATGGGCTCAGATACAATGTCAAGAAAAGTCAAGTACTAATCTTAAAAGCGGGCACTAAAACTTAACCAATTGTAAGTCAGTTGAAACTGCGAAAGTTCCTTAGAGCAAGTCACTTCTCTCAAGCTACTAGGTTTCCGAAGACTTGAAAGATAGTCTGGATATTGAGCGTGATAGCAGGGCGTTGGCTGTCCGCTGCAATATTATGTTGGCTTGACGGTTCTCAAAATGCACGACTAAAGTAAAGGCTACACTTTTTCTGTTAACTATCATGGCTTGACCTATCGCCCGATTCCGGCTTGACGTCGACATAAGAGACATCCTGTGTATTGTAAGGGCAGCCCTGCATTACATTTTTATATGAAAGCAGTAAGCGGATTTGTTATAACTTGTGCTGTAAGTAAGGACCGATTTCAAACATTTGTAGCTGACTGTTCAAGTTTGGTTGAAGAGAGGTTGTACCTAATCCTTATGCAACTAGATAATCGGTGCACCCAATTATACGGAGACGAAAATTCTACGGTTCTCAATTCTTTATTGATTTTCTTATACTCGTTTTGGCATGAGTTGCCTTAATATCTATAACAGTCGGTAAAGACAAAGTTAGCAATTTGTCGTCGATAGACTTTAATGAAACGTTATCTAAGAACCTAAGTTAGTGTGTTTCCCGAGAGAGCGATTTTGGGCAGCAAAGTTATTTATGATTTTCATGACGGAAGTCACTCCGGCCGTTATGTGTAAACCATAGATGTAAGTTGGTGACAGGACTGAGAACACAGTAACTACATATATATTTGACAGCAGTGGACACTACTGACTGTGGTAATTTTTGGAGTGGCGATAAAGTACCTGTTGAGAACTTTTGAAGAGAAGCAGGTTGGATTCGAGTTTTAAGTACTGTTCGCCTCTGTTACACAAAGTGAATTCACTCGTAGAGCCTCTGTTAATGCATCTTTTTAAAATCAGTTATTCAAATTATGGTTTCCTGATACACCGTTTAGCCCAGAAAGTATTCGGGGTCAGGACAAAGCCAAGGGCTACTAGGTTAATTGAAATTGACTCAGTAGTCTAAAATCAAATTTATCGCACGTTATACTCTCCACACTTGCGGCGAATGAGAGGTAGAACGAGAAAAGTGTAACATTTTCACTTTTTCTTCGTAGTATTTTGATTCGTAGTGAATACTTGGCTAATTACTAGCCGGCAAGTTACGCTGCTAATTACAACACACGGCACGACTTCTACTTTCCCATCTTATCGCTTTAATAGATAGGAAGGACACCTTGTCTACCAGTGTAGGTGTCTATAGCTTGATTCGTGTGTTTCAAAACACTGAATTTTAGACAAAAGTTAATCAACTATTATGAGTAATTAACAGCTAATACCTAATTACTTAATAAAATACAATATACCTAATTAATAATATTGTTTTTATTTACACATAGTACGTGAAGCACAAAATACAAAAGACAAAATAAAAACAACAACAATAGTGTGTGCTATTCACAATCTAAAATATTGCGTCAAAAAATTCATCCGCAAGTTAAACGGATAAATTACCTATGTAAGTAACTAGGTAATGCCTAGTATAATTCCTATTTCCTCACAGTTTGTCGGATAGCAGGTAAATGTCAGCCAGTTTGTAAAAGGAAAGCTAAATTGTAAAAGTGAATTAGATCCTAACCAACACAGTTCATTAATTTTCATCCGTTTTACGGTAAATAGCCTGTAGGTTCGAATCTCAGGTCGAGTAAAGTGTTATTGAGTTTTACCGTCAGGAATTTCTTAGAAGCAGCCCGGAGTCTGGATCTGTGGCCGGTTGGTGGCAATAAGCTCGCCCCCAATTACATGGAACTTATACATAACTGACGAAATATGGTGTACTGCCTAACCCTTCAGGGATTACAGGCATGATGTTCCATTCGTCTGAATTACAGTACCTACTGTGTCTGAAATTGAATCAAGTAAAACGCGGTCGTGAGCAGGCATCTATTACTGACATGATGGAACTAAACTGTTACACGAGTTCCTACCATAGAATGTATGTACGTTGACCGTCCTCTGCTACGTATGGTCTGTTCATATATATCAGTGAGAAACATAAACAAATGGATCTGAAAACGTACCTGTGGAGTGTGGAAGCCAATTTGTAGTAGCAATTTGTGTAATGCCACTTATAAATTTGCGAGAGAGTGCTTTAATTTGAATACTTTTATCCGAAGAATTGCCAAACTTAAGTGGCAGTGAGCAGGGCACATTATTCGCAGAAAATATAGCCGATGGGGCCGATAGGTTCTGGAGTGGCGACCGCGTACCAGAAAAAGCGTTAGCGTTGGGAGGCGCTCCCACAAGGTGGACCAATGGACTTGGAAGTGACATTAGGATGTACACGAAGTGGTTTGCGAAGTTATCTGAGCGGTTTATTGCTTGCCAGCCACGGATTCGTGCGTAGTGTGACCGGGGGACGATCCCGTCTATATTTTCATAGAGAGCGAAGTTTAGTGCCTAATACTAGGAAGGTTGCTGTTGTTGTGAGGTGAGGACCAATACGAGTACTGCTGCTTTTATTTCAGGCACTTTGTGAATGCGACATACATTTTTAAGTTCATAGATCCCTTTGAAGTCGAGCTAAAGTATTCAAAGTATCGTTAAACAGTATAAATATGTATGCGATTTTCGGTTTTCACGACGCGACGTTGCGTACGTAAAATGTTTTTCATGATAAGAAGTAATTTTGCGCGCCATCTGCTATGTATTCCATCACTCAAGCAAGAGTGGTCTTGTGGTAAGTATTTGTTGTTGCATTTTTCGTAAGAGGTACGGACGGGGCGCGGGGCGGTGTTCTGGTGATGTTCTTCAGAAAGGTCAAGTGCGTAGTACTCGCAATCGAAGGGTCGAAGCAGGTGGGGTTCTGTAGTTTCTGCCTTCTTCTGAAGAAGGCGTGAGTTAATGTGTTTAGGGATGAATGAATAGTAATGGGTGATAAATCTACTTTTATTAAATTACTCGTACTAACGCGCAACATATAGCGCAGGATTAATTATGTCAAGATATCTTTGAATAGAGGAATTAGTAATGCATTAAAATTTATCGCGATCATTACGATACTGTGATGGTAAATGTGGAAAATACTGAGCGTGTTTCTCACGTTGAAAAGCACTTAGAATTCTGTTCCCTTTAATAGTAATTTAATACTAAAACATCAAATGCAAAACTGATTCAACTTAAGACCTTGTAACTTTTTTATCGTTTATAATGAGAGTTTTAAACATCACCTAGTATATAATTATATCAGGGTAGATTTTTAAGACGGGGCAATAAGGATACGTACCTTAATCGATGTAGCTACGGGAAAACGGTCCAGATTATCCATAAGTTTATGAGAAGTTGATAACGGCATTAACAGATTATGAAAAAAAAAAACTGTCGGCAAGAAAATGGGCAATTTTCAAAAAAACTTGTTTTGATGCCATTCGAACTTGTTTCTTATAAGAATTAAAAAACTCTCCGGGTCCCACTGAGGTTTGAGTACTAAAAGTCAGAAATCGTAAAAAAAACATACATATTGTAGGGTATTAGACTCCCACCTTACTTATTTATAAGACAGATAACCAATGCTCTACTGAAAACCTAGTTAAGGTGGAAGCACCTGTAAATCGACACATTGCAACGTTATGTTGACAGCATATCGATGCTACACTGGCCTTCAAAACTTAGTACCACACTTTTAAAATAGTAATTTTTCCTAACTTATAGAGGACAGAGTTTTAAAATCTAACAGGTTTTATAGCCCGTTTGAGTCCCGGTCGCGCACCCAACCGTCACAGGCGCGTATCGTCGACAGCGCTAATTATCGATTTAAAATGACGGATGTTCTAAAGTGTAATTCGTGTAACATCGTAATCGACGAGATGTTATCATAAATTCAGAACAAAGCGTCGGTTATTGATGAAGTGACGCTGGTGCAAATTTGTACATCAGCATTCACCAGTGCAGAGATTAAAAGTCGAAATCCCTTCTATTTGATTCGATTCGTAGTGACTTGCGAAAAATCGTTCGTACAAATAAAGGAAAGGAGGAACGAGATCTGGCGGATATTATGAAGTTGTTTAAAACTCATCCGGACGAACTTCCAGTGTTCGCAGCACGACAACTGGAAAAGTTACCACCCATCACCTTTGACCACCTAGATTGCACTAAGCTTCTGACGGATCTCTTGCGTATCCAAACCTCAATTTAAGAAATAAAAGCAACGTATGCTACGCTGGATCATTTGAGTGCATTGAAAGCTGAAGTTAGTCAACTGAAGAACGATTCATTACCCCCTAAATCCGTGTCTAAAGTGAATACAAACCGGAGTGCCTGGTTATTGGATAGTGGCCCGGTGGGATTATCTTATCTACACGATGATCAAAACAATAGCGATTGTGACTCAAATAAAAATACACCCCCAACGTCGAGGAATTGAGCGGGTAGAAGGTAAACAAATCGAATAGTCGAATCGAAAAGTATTTGGGTGCTATGTAACACATGTGATTTGATTGCTTTACAAGAAACATGGTTGCTGCCGGATGATATACCATATCTAATCACTATCGACGCACCTCAGCATTGACCACCTACAACATGCTGGCCCGCACATCTCTAGAGTCTTAGCAATGTTCTTCTCACTCTGCTTGAGCCACTCTTACCTGCCGTCAGATCTCATGAAGTCTGTGGGGTTGCCCGTTGTGAAAAATAAAACGGGTGACCTTGCAGCTAAAATAAACTACAGGCCTATTTCCCTAGCTACCATCATAGCCAAAGTGTTTGACGGTTTGCTTAACACACAGTTGGATAAATATGTAAGCCTGCACGATAACCAGTTTGGTTTTAGACCTCATTTGTCTACAGAAAGTGCTAAACTGTGTCTTAAGCATACTGTCAAATACTACACGGATCGTAAAACCCCTGTGTATGCGTGTTTCCTCGACTTATGTATGTATAGGCCTTCGACCTGGTGGCCTACGATATTCTTTGGGATAAGTTATATAGTATTAACCTGCCGCGTGGACTTCTGACTACTTTCAAGTTTTGGTATACGCATCAGGTCAACAGCGTCAGATGGGCGGGGTCAATGTCGGAACCGTATCAGCTTGAGTGTGGAGTGAGGCAGGGTGGATGTACTTCACCAACCCTGTTCAACCTCTACATGGACGAGCTGATTGTCGCGCTCAGCAGTCGGCATGTCGGCTACCACGTTGATGGTGTCTGCGTCAATAATCTGAGTTATGCTGATGACATGGTGCTGCTGAGCGCGTCAATCTGTGGTCTGAGAAAGCTGGTTGAGGGCTGTGAGGAGTACGCGGGTAGGCACGGGCTCAAATATAATATTGACAAGAGTCAATGCATGGTCTTTGGAGCCAGCGGTGCAAAATGCCTAGAAAACGTGCCACCAGTCTTTCTCAATGGTGTTCCCCTAAACAGAGTGGACCATTTTAAATACTTGGGGCATATAGTCACGGCTAACCTCAAGGATCATGCTGATATCGAATTGGAGCGGCGGGCCTTGTCAAAAAGAGCGAATATGTTGGCTCGCAGGTTTTGCACGTTGCTCCGATCTAGTTAAGATCACCCTTTTTAAAGCATATTTCACTTCACTGTACACGTGCAGCCTGTGGGCTCGCTACACACAAGCGTCGTACAGCGCCCTCCGCGTACAGTATAACAACGCGTTCAGGGCGGTGTTGGGGCTGCCCGTCTTCTGCAGCGCCTCGGGCATGTTTGCGGAAGCGCGCACCGACTGTTATCACGCCACCATGCGCAAGCGGTGCGCGTCCTTAGTGCGCAGGGTGCGGGCCAGCTCCAATGCTGTCCTGATAATTATTGCTGAGCGATTTAAGTAATAAAGAAGAAGAAGAAGTATTTTTTTGGAATATGGGTTTTGCCTGAATTAAATTATTTTTATTTTATTTATTTTTTTACATTATTAACGTTTTTTAACATAAAATCAGTTAAAAACAAACAAAAAAAGGAATTTTTAACCTACTGGCAAAAAACTTAAACAGCATTTATAAGTATGTTTCATGCCAAACAGTTAAATTTTAAGAAAAGAAAAAAACATCGCAACAAAAAAAAACTGTTTTTTTTACATTCTGTTCGATTTATTTCTAATGTTAATTAAGATTCTACAATAAGATTATATTTACTAATCGAATAACAAAGTAGAAAGGCATAGTGCTTTAAAAAAAAACAGAAATCAACAACTAAAACAAAAACTTCCTCTTCAAACTAACACAAGCACTTGCTAAAAACTACTATTCATCTGGGGTACTATTCATCCCAAAATACCTTTTTTAACCAACTTCAAAAAAAGGATGAGGGAGAATATGTTTGTTACCTCCGAACTACGTCATTTATAAACTGATTTAAAGGGTTTACTTATCGAGTGGTCCCATATAAATTTTGTCTAGTTCTGATGACTGGTTTTTGAGTGAGCTTCAATAATAGGTTTTGTTCCACTTCGTTTAGTGTAGATTTTCTAATAAGTTCCTGTCACTGTTACCGTGTACAGTCAACTACAAAGAGATGTATCCTTTGAAAGTTACAAAAATATATGTCCTTTGATGATGTTGTCATTGTTTGTTACAAAGATTTGTAGACACGATGTATGACAGATTTATGTTGCAATAAAGTGTGCAGAATTTGTGTACATAGCAAGAAGGACACTCTAATGTGTATGCTCTGAAACGAATTTATGTGTTCGTTTTTGGTTTCAATGATATTTATTTAAAAAAAAATAATAGAATGACAAACCTGTATACACAGGTTTGTCACTCTATTTTAAAAAATTTTAATAGTACGGAAACTCTTGTTTTCTCCTTCATTTCGCGCATGACGTCTTTGGCGTGTCATTTGTTTATCGAAATTGACCACACATTATGTTCGCCACATGTTTCCATTCTTGTACATACAAGGTTACTCATAAAAGAGAAACTATCAAATCATAAAACTCATTTATTTTAAATTAAAATTATTATCTTGCTATAATAACATAACTTATAAATAATATTCTTATTAAAAACATAGTAGATCCACATCACATTTCGGCAAAAAAAAACTTGATCAATATTTTGTATACCCTCCATTAGCATTGATTACGTCTTGCAAACGAGTTCGCATGGAATTTGCTGCAATCTCACAAAAGTTCTACCCACGATAATAATCCCACAATTCATGGACATGTTGTGTTAGGTCAATCGTTCTTACCTGAGATGGCTCCCAATTTTGGATCATAACACCCCACACGTTCTCAATAATATAAAGATCACGACAATTGGGACTAAACCTTATCAGCTCAATATTGTGTTGTTCGAAAATCCATCTTTGAACTAACCTAGAGTTATGGATGGATTGAAGTAAATACATTTTTTCTTCTCCAAAAACGTTTCTATATGTAGGGATTAGAACATCCCTTAATATTTCTATGTAATGATTAGCATTCAAACGAGTAGAAATTTCAACCAATTCTCCTGGGCCTGAAGCAGAGACCCATTCCCAAAAACTAATGATAATCGCATAACGCGTGTTATCCATTCGTTACAGGGAAACGCGTCCCTCTGCATTAGTTGTGAATGTCTTTTCATCGACAAATATAACTTTGTTAAAGTCATAATTTAAGTATTTATTGGCAAACTTAAAAGCTTTGTGCCGATCAGTCAATAGTGGCTTCCTGGCGGGGATCCTGTGACGTAGCCCCATGCTACTTAACCGTCTTCGAATAGTATAAGCACTAACATTCAATTCGCTGCATACGTGGGGATATTTACAAAACGATTAACCATCACGATTTCAATTAACATTCTATCGCTAGCTGCAGTTGTTTTCTTATGGCAGCCGCTACATATATGACATGTCAATGATCCTTCATCGCACTAACGTTTCCACCACAAATATACGGCTCTTCGCTGCAAAACCAATAAAAATATATGTGTGTAAAAATACATTTACTTTTAAATACGGATGGTTTGTTTAATTCGATAATAGATAATAATTATGAAAAACGACAAGATCTATAAAAGTATAAAACCTTATCGTAATCCCTAATTCTTCAGATATGTCTGAAATAGACACGTCACTTTCCCGTAATGAGACAATGCGGTGTTTGGTGTGCTCATCAATACGATACATTTTGCTATCAGGTAAATTTATCTATTCTCGTAAGGATGATGGATACCTCGCAGTATTATATTTTGATATTTATAAGTGTCATCATAGAACACAAAGAAACTAATACATAATAAACTATTATACCCTCTAAAGAGTTTCGATTGGAATTGACAGAATTTCTGAAATAAAAAATTAGAATGTCCGCTTGTATACATATTATAGTAAGAAAAGGTGAACACCATAATTTGTTTCGGAGCGTAAACATCACAGTGTCCATCTTGCTGTATATATCAATTTGGCACATTGAGTGAACACATAAAATCGTCATATTTCATGTGTACAATTATTTGTAACGAAGTATGTATACTTCTTTCAATGGGTTGATGTATTTATATCATTAGGGGGGAGACATCTATTTGTATTCGACTGTACTTAGCAAGTGAAGGTATAAGATTTTTTGTATGGACCACAACCACAAAGGTAAAAATTTAATTGATTTCGGAAGTCGGTGGCAAAAAAACGAAAATACAAAACCAAAGACACCCGAATTCCGAAATCAAAGCTATAGTGTCGTTTTTGGAAGTCGGTTGTTTTTTTATCGTAAAAAAGTTTTTTACCGTTGCACGTGAATAAAACTGCGAGCAGAATCGAATACAGAATTATTAACCGCCTACATACTGAAGGGAGTGGTCTTGATGCACTGTTCTTTAATGATATCGGCGGCTATAGAGACTCAAGGGGTAACAATGACGTACAATGTAAACCCTCCCGCTGTGAGATCGCTGTCAACTGCGAGATCAACCATCAAGATGATTGAGTTCCCGTTTTAATAAGAGATAATGTAATTTAACGTAGGAAAGTCAGTTTCATCGCTTTTTTTGCGGTTCCTTGAGAATATAAACCATGCCGTTGTCCCTTACAAAACATTTTAAAAGATCAACGGTGGAGTTTCTTGCCCCTTCTTCTCCTTACGAAACTACCTTTTGGTAGGGGCGCCTAGAATCAGTTCTATTTCTAATGTAAATGTTGACGTTCAAAAGTGCCTTTTTATGTGCCTATTTGAAATAAATGCTTTTACTTTGATTGTTTCAGGGTCCTACATTTTACAGGGTTCCATAAGTATGGCAAGAATGGTAACCCCGACCCTACTTTTTGCAGTACTTGGCATGTCATTGTGTAATTTGTCCTATTTCAAGACAAGAATGGGTGACGTGAATGAGACTCATTAATTTCTTTGTCGACAGTATTCCATTTATTTACGGCCGAACCTAACAACCTATTTTCAGTGAAAGACAGATCGCTATTGATGATATACAGTATAATTCTATCTATCCCTGTCAAACAAATAGCTGTCATCATGTTATGCGGACGCATACTTTGGCTATTATAGGACGTTAAAACCAGAGATTGATAGGTTATTTTAAATCTCAAGTACGTCTAAATTGGTGAAAGATACTTTATTGGGTTCGGCCGTAAATAAATAGAATACTGTTGATAGTTAGTTGTGTTGTTCGAAACTAACTTTCACAAAGTTTGTCTGGTACTGCAACGAGCATTCGATTCAAAGTTACTTGTTTATCACTACTGCGGAACAAACAAATAAAACTATCCTTTGACACAGTTTCACAGTAGATGTACTGGATCTACGTAATAATCTCTATTTAACAAATTTTAATAGAAGTGAGGACAGGGTGATGTGGTGTAGCCTATGAGGGGCCTTTGTCCAGCTGCGGACTGCGCTGGGCTGAGAGGAATAGAAGTGACAACGCCTTTCGCTTTACATTTTACGTCAAGAAGAAATTTGTTTAGATGAATCTATGATTAATAACAATCATACATTATTGTGGCACCAACTTCAGTTGACTCATAATTCAGCTTATGTACATGCAATTTAACTTCAGTTCTGTAAGTTTTATACAAAAATTTACTGCCATCTGACCAACGCAAGCCAATTTAGCTGATAGCTTGAGTTTATATTAGTTAACAGAGTTTATGAGTACCAGTGAGAATCCGAAGGCCAGTTAATACTCGTATGGAAACATAATCTACGCTTACATGACATCGTAACTGTCCTAACTATATAATTAATGTCATAACTGCGAAAGTAAGTTTGTTTGTTACGCTTTCACGCCAAAACGGCTAAACAGATTTTGATTAAATTTTGTCACACAAATAGATAATGACCTGGGTAAAGATATAGGCTACTTTTCATCCTAGATTGCTAACGATGTCGCGGGCAACAACTAGTTATATTATAAATGATAAAACGATGAATGATTATATTGCTGTAAGTAAAAACTTGCAGAAATATAATAATTTGTGTAAACCTTTTTACACGTCAATCATATTTAAAAAAATAGAAGTGGTCGGCGTTTCCTATCTGACTATTCAGAGAAGGAAGACCGAAACTGAATCAGAAGTCAGATCATGTGAAGACCATGTAGATTGGTGTGTGAAATGGTATTTCGAGGAAAGAACCACACAGATTGAGTGGACCTGTAATGTCAGTGCACGTATTTATCAATTATCGTAACTGAACAACTCGGAACATAAGGAGCTCAACGATTCGACGAACCAAAGAAAGGACATTTATGTAGGCCGCATAAATTACTCAAACTGTCAGACCATGGTTAAAACCACCTGAGAAAAAAAATACCTACATAGTCTTCACATTCACAATAATTAAAATAATTTAATTTAATTATTGCTAAGGCACTTCAACGACTTACTAACTAAAACAAACACAAACAAAAATCACATACAGTTTTAGGTATTGTGAATTGGTCACTTACAGAAGTGCACATCACTAGCAGAGAACTTATTGATTATAGAACGTGTTAGATACCGTTACTTGAATTACACAAGTAACAAAATAAAGCAAAAAATTGCAATGTGCACAAATATACACGGTGGGAAGTACATTAAATTGCTGTAAAAGAAGGATATGGAAGTGCATACAATTATAAATGGTGGGTCGTGTCGAACAGAGGTCTTGAGACTTCGAGCTGGTTAAAAGTCTCAAACGGAATGATTTTATAAAGACGGAGATTGTCTGTCACGTCTCTTCGGTGTTCAGATATATTACTTTACAAAGTAAAGATTCAAGTCATTGTATATGAAAGTAATCAAATAAATCTCCTACAAGTAATAATAAACAGTAAGCTTGACAAAGCGAAAATAATAAGATAAATCAAAACACGAAAATCATTGAAAACAAACAAAATTAAATACATAACAAATGACAACATAACATAACGTGGATGTTTTGACTTGATTTTGCATTTTTTTCATTCACGTGCCTCTAATCATTTCAAGGTGCGGTCTGCTATTGAAAGCTCCCCTAAATGAAAAACTCCGGGATTGTTATTTGCCCGGTACGTACGGGAATGGAACTCTTAGTAACGGTAATATGTATTCTCTGCTCTTACCTAGTAGTGATTTGTATGTATACCTGCTCCACAAGGAAGCATCAACTAATTGATAAGCATTTGAAAAATACTGTTGGGGCTGCTGAAGATAAAAAAAAACACTATCTTTGCATTGTGTAAACTCAATCTTTTACTCAATACTCATTTTTTTGTACACTATAAGCCGTATGTGAGTACTATGTCCATACTAAAAGCTACCATTTACGGGGAACGTCTTTTATTGACTTGAATGTGTCCTGGCTGCTGTCTGCTTTGAGTATGTTATAGTCACTCTAATGTTTAGCTGATACGAGTAGTGGCGCGCGTGTTGGATCATTTAGCTCCCTCCAAAATGGTTGAGTTGAATAGTGCTGATCCATGCTCCATGTTAGTGAACGGACGCCGTCAGTAAGGCCTGGCCATCTCTTAGCTGCCACGGCGTGTTTCAATTGTTTTTTATTCTTTATATTACGGACGCTTTTAACGATCTGCATCGTTCTCACATGCATAATTTCAACATGAATGATGTAACCAATATTTTGTTATCATAATTTTAATAGAGTAAGAGTGTCCGTGGAGTTTCTTACTTGTTCTTCTCCATGTGTACCTACCTACTACGTATTGGAATGGGCAACTAGCTTCATCTTAAAAGTGCCTGTAATTGGTTTATTTAAAATAAATGCTTTGAATTTAATTTTGAGTTATACCTAAAGTTTTATGGTAGATTGTTTTATTTTTAGAGAAAAATTATAACGACGCGGAAAAGTGTTTCTCGAATTATAAGACTGGGGTAGAGCAGGGAAAAACAGACGGAGACAATTGCATTTTAAAATACTGTAAGAATAACAGGCTCTTCGATCAACGATAACACTAGATTAAAGATTAGGAACAAACACACATCGCTCAAGTGGCCCCGATTACTTATAGCCTGATTTTTAACCTTAACTATCAAAGATAAAGTCTAAAGTCTTAGTATATATTTACTACTTCGATTAAAAAGTAAATGTATTTTAAAATAAGAACAAAAATATTAATGAGATAATAAAACATAATTTCTAAGCCATAAGGTTGAAAAACCATGTTGCTGAATAAGACACCAACATTATTTGTAGTCTTATTTTTCCGGCCGTTTTTGATGCGCTGATCGTAAATCTAGTACTATTGTTAATTGAAGATTATGGCTAGTCCAATTGGCTCTTAAGTAAAAGACGATAGAAAATGCAGAACTCTAGAAAGTAAATCATGCAGAAAAATATTCAACAATCTTCATCTTGGTTGTAAATTCCAACATCTGAAGCTTTTATTAAATATATCTTCATGTCTCTGGACTGTCTAATAATCGCAACGATAATAGGCCGGAGATTCAATAGCCAGCCATTATCGTTAATCTGCAGGATTCCATTTTAATAAAACAGCCAATCATTATCTCAATGATCTCATCTAGTATAAATGTATTGGTCTTTTAAGAATTCTGTTGATGTGGAACTGGTGAGATTGAATTTAAAAGGGTTTTTAGGGTTCGTCGGCCGCTGTTTCGTTGGTCGGGCAAAGTGTAACAGCCCGAATTCTGAATTTGTGCCCGGTTGATGGCAATAGGCTCGCCCCCTATTACCTGGGACTTAAACATAACTGGTGAACTGTGGGTGTACTAATAGGTACACCCCTGCCTTAACCGTCGGTAAAAACAGGCGTGAAGTTATCCGTCCGTGTGTCTTGTCCGTCACAGGGCTATATCTTTTTACACGATTGTCCAAAACAGACGAGTGACCCATAATAAGTAGTCACTTATTTACAGAATTCGTGAATCTGTGGCCTTTGTCGTGGCAACATAATCATCTCCTTAGCCTTTATCATAACATTCACACCCTGTAGGTAGGTGCTCCTCTGCCGAACCCTTAGTGGAATACAGGCGTGATGTTATGGTATGTGTATTTAGTGACTGGTGGTATTATCAGACCTTAGTTTGATTGGAACAGCTGTCTAAAAATATAGAAAGAAGCAATGTAATGAGCGGGGATTCAATATATATCACTTCACATAACGTTCAACACAGGTCATCTATTGTGTACACTTTGATGACGTCATCCTGTTTAGCTGTTAATGTGATTGTTTATATAAATAGTGTATTATAGTAAAAACGCTCTAAGGTCTCGAGGGGTCGTGGCTAAACTATATCAGAGGCACGGGTCGATCGAATGTTAAGGTAAGCTTGCCGCGGTTGGGTCGTCAACGAGACCCCTCCGTGCCTCGGAGACCACGTTAAGCTGCTGGTCCCGACTGTCATTCGTACATCTTTGACAGTCGTTATGGGTCGGCAGATGCCCAAAAGTCTTATAAACAGTCTTACCATCTCATCAAGTTTTTAAAATATGATTGACGTGTGAAAGAAAGGCATTTGACAAACTCAAATCATTTATTTCAATTAAACCATTCACAGGCACTTTTGAATTGTCAAGGAGTCGGTCAATCAGAAATATGAAGCTAGTTGCCCATTCCAAAGCGCAGTAGGTACCTATGGAGAAGAACGGGCAAGAAACTCCATGGACACTCTTTTAAATAATATTGATGTTACAAATATATTAGTTTCATCGATTAATGTTGACACTATAAGTGAGAACGATGTACAAAAAACGTACACGTTAAAAGCGTCCAGAGTGCAGCAAGACATAATAAAAAACAATCCAAAAAATTAATTATTAAAATAAGCCGTGGCAGCTAGGAGATGACCATTCCCAACTGACGGCGCCCGTTCACGAACATGACGCATGGATCAGCACCATTCAGCTCAACCATTTTGAAGGGAGCTAAATGATCCGACACACGCGCCACCGTCAGCGAGACATTTGATTGAGCATGACATACTACTCGTATCAGCCGCCAGGGCACATTCAAGTCAATCTATGACTTTACCCGGTAAATGGTAGCTCTATCGTACTAAGTACTCACATCTGTGCAATGCATCTGTATAATAAAAAGGAGATTGAGTTTATATAATGCAAATATATTCATACAATCTTCAGCAGCTTCAACGGTATTTCAAATGTCAAATAATTAGTTGTGGTGTGGAGCAGGACCAGCTTTAAGCCAGGCATTTTTTTCAGTTATGTAATCCCCTATCCTATAATATCCTGCCTGCATAGTGTGCGTTTGACAAAGGATTTGAATTTCGTCTGATTCAGTTGAAGAATGTGGGGAGGTATTTTACTATAACATTTTAGCCAGTCTGAAACCTGGTTGAACTAATAGGTCCCGATTTCTAGTGCTATAATTATGTCTTTCACCTCTTTTACTGTAAAGATGTAAAAAAAATCTTACATACATTATGTTTTCATAGATGTATTGACAAGGTACCGTCATGATGTTAATATCCTTAAACAATTCCCTTAGAGAATCGCGCCTGCGGTGATTATATATGGCTCTGATAGCGGTTTTCTGCAGAATAAAAATAGACTCGATGTCTGCAGACCGTCCCCAAAGTAAAATCCCGTAAGACAGGATACTATGAAAGTAACTAAAATAGATCAGCCTCGCGGTATCTACATCAGTTAATTGACGGATTTTTCTGACAGCGTAAGCTGCTGTACTTAGCCGTCTCTTGATTCAATACTATCTCACAATCACGACTTTTGACGTTTGGTAAAGAAAATCTTAAACACTTAGTTGAATTTCCATTTCGTACTAACTTATTAGCAGTGAACCAATTTTGGACCAGAAGTAGGGTGTTACCTTAAAAATTAAGGAAGTATCGTCAGCAAACAAAACCATTTGTGGTTGATTTATTAATAAATGGGGTATATATCATTCATCATTAAAATATACTTAAAAGAGGAAAGGACCCAATATCGAGCCTTGTGGAACACCCGTTTTTACTTTTAAACCAAGTAAATTGACACCATTTATTTGAACTTGCTGTTGTCTATCATTTAAATAAGATTTTCATTTCCAAGTCCGTAATGCTCAAGTTTCAAAAGCAGAGTTTCGGGATCGACGCAATCAAATGCCTTGGAGAGGTCACAAAAGATTCCTATGGCGTCTTGAGCCTCTTCCCACGCGTTAAAAATGTTTTAATAAGGTGTGGCGGCATCTACACCGCCACATGCGAACAAACGCATCAATCCTGCATCGCGCAAGCAGAGTTTACCGCGCAGATAGCATATAAACAACTTCCCGACAACAATCATCGGGCAGTTGCCCACCAGATACGACATCCATCTGGTCGGAGGATCCTCCCTTTTCCAAAGAGTATGAGTGAACTTTACACCCTGTTCCTCATACTCCTAAACTGGTGACCCCGAGTATGAACGTCAGCGCAGCCTTCGTGCAACTACTTCAGCGTGACGTCATCATCATCACTCCCGCAAGTCACACAGCCAGCCAGCAACCACGGCTTGAACAGCTGTCCTGACCATCAGCATGCAGCGCAAGCGCATACCTGGTCATCACCTTCAGCCTCATCAGCAACCTTGGCACAGCACACTGCACATTCGGCCGGTCCACAAGCAGAGTGCTTAATCCCTCTCCTGGTCGACATCAGCAGTCAGCCACCCCAACTCACTGGGGCATCTGCGCAGACAGTTCCGACTCACCGCGAACTATGCGACACCCGGTTCCAACCCACTGGAACCCAACTGGCATTGGCAAGCATCGCAAGATACAAGACTTAGTCCACTATTGACCTCCGGTCTTCGGAGGGGAGTGATGTGGCGGCATCTACACCGCCACATGCGAACAAACGCATCAATCCTGCATCGCGCAAGCAGAGTTTACCGCGCAGATAGCATATATACAACTTCCCGACAACAATCATCGGGCAGTTGCCCACCAGATACGACATCCATCTGGTCGGAGGATCCTCCCTTTTCCAAGAGTATGAGTGAACTTTACACCCTGTTCCTCATATCTCTAAAAAGGTAACACCAGCGCTGGTCGTACAACGCCCTTTGGTGAAACCATACTGTGGCTCGTGAAGGATTTTATTAGCATTGAAATGATTGAGCATCTGATTAAGCATTATCTTTTCAAAAACCTTGCTGAAAACCGGCAACACTACCGGTATTTGAAAAGTGGTATTGCCTTACTTTATTTCATTCGATCCGGGAAGACACCTTGATTCACACACAAATTTAATATTCAGGCTAAGTAAGGTGCGATAGTGTCAATTATGGAGGTACAAACTTTAATAGACATTCCCCAAAGATTTCGGTCAATTTGATCTTGATTTGCTTAAAAGATTTTATTACTGTTATGGGTTAATATGCTTAAAGTTAAATTCAATCGGGCAGGCTGAAACATTCGCCCTCATTGAATCAAAAGCAAGCGAGGGCGAAATATTTAAGATTTCAGTGGTTTTTAGTGGGACACTGGTAAAGAAATTCACAAATTCCTGAGCATCTTTTTGTTATCGCAAATGAGACCACATGACGTCTCCAGTGTGTAATCAGAATTTTGCTTTTTGATCCTGTTTGTTTCATAATTGATAATTTTCCAAACCGTCTTTATTTTATTGTCTGCTGATTTTACCTTGTCGCAAATGTATAAGGATTTAGCTGCCTTACAAGTGTTCTTAAAATTTTTTGAGTAAGAAGCAACATACTTATTAAAAGTTTCCGTGTCAATATAAGGCTTAAGGCCGTACAGCTCGAAAAGTCTTTCTCTACTTTACCTAAGTCCTTTAGTTGCCCAGTCACTAAATACAAATTAGGGGTGATACTTTTAGTGTTCTTCTTAAAAGTATTATTAAACTCGGTTTGAACTATCGAAAAGAATTCTTTTTGGTAGTTATCTATCTAACCGTAAACAACAGGTTAAGGTTGGAGACATAACCAGTTATGAAGAAACTGAATGTTTTTGGAGTACCGCAGGAAAGTGTGCTCACCCCGACGTTGTTTCTGATCTAAATAAATGAGTTATGTAATATCAGGAACAGTGGCGAACGAGTATTTTTAAATGCAGATGACACAGCAGCGGTGACTCATGGGCTGCTGTGCATGCTGCTGCTGAACATGGATTAGCAGTAATAGCAATTTGGCTAAATGCTAATCTTTTAACCCTCAACGTATCTAAAACGAACTTCATCTGCTTCACTCCAAACCAGAGGACACAGCCAGGTGCCGATTTTGGGATCGTGATTCATGAATGTGCAAACTCCCGTTATCCTTGCAATTGTCAAAGCATTAAACAAGTTAGATTCACTAAATATCTTGGTATGACAGTTGACCAACGATTGTCCTGGCACACCCATATCGAGAATACCACGGCCAGAGTCAGAAACTGGATTTTTAAAACGATGCGGCATGTGATGCCACCGTTGCTACTTAACAAAATATATACTGCTCTGGCACAATCGAAATGAAAATGAACTTATATTAACTAGAATAGGCTAATGAAGAACCTGTACCCAATCCTAGCATACACCAGTTATTCAATCATTAAGACACACATACACACTTACTCACATCCACACACACACACACACGACACACATAAACACACACACACACACACACACACATAAACACACACAAACAATGTGTAGCGTACACACCTGAACATGCTACAAAAATTGCAACATCCTAGAACCTAAACTTTTATTTTATTGTTTTGTTTAATTATGTCTCACCATTGTTGTTAGCAACCACCACCATGGGAAGTTGCGAGGTAACCCCATCACAAGTATCCTTATAACTTACTGGGGCTGCTTCCATTTTGTGCTATAGAGCAATTGTAAGAGAAACAATAAAAACTTCTATTATTATTTATTATTACGTGTAAAAAAGTTAGTAAAAAGGTGAAAACCCACTTACAGAAATAACACGAACTTCCCCTTAACCGTGGTTACGGAGACGAAACGGTAGACGACACCCCCGTCCGCGACATCTGCATCGCGGCCTCGCCAACCGACAGCGGACGAAGAATCACGAGTCCGTACACCACGCTCGCGACTCGCTCGTAAAAGTTTGATTGTTTTAAACTTTTTTACCTGTTTTTGCCGTTTTACTGTGTTTTTACAACTTATTATACTTTTTACTGCTAAAAGCGCATGAAATAGACCCAAAACATACTCCTGAGTAAAACTTTCGTACAATTATCATTTACTAAGGGGGTCGTGTTACACAGTTACTGCGTTGTGCAGTCGCTCCTTGTGAAATACTGGTATTCAGCAGCATCCGGTCAGACTGGAAGCCGACTCCGACATATTGGGAAAGGCAGGCAGATCGCCAACACAACATCACGCGTCCATTCCCCGAAGGGTCAGGCAGAGGCGGAATGTCGCCAGTAATGTGTAAGTCCCACATAGGCGTATTGCCATCAACCGGGCACATTTCCGGACTAATATATATATAATGAGTGGCCGAACAGTGGCGGCCCAGTGGAGAGCAGTGGTGGCCCAGTGGAGAACAGTGGAGGCCCAGTTGAGAGCAGTGGTGGCCCAGTGGAGAACAGTGGTGGCCCAGTGGAGAACAGTGGAGGCCCAGTGGAGAGCAGTGGTGACCCAGTGGAGAACAGTGGTGGCCCAGTGGAGAACAGTGGTGGCCCAGTGGAGAACAGTGGTGGCCCAGTGGAGAACAGTGGTGGCCCAGTGGAGAACAGTGGCGGCCCAGTAGAGAGCAGTGGTGGCCCAGTGGAGAACAGTGGAGGCCCAGTGGTAACGGCCCCGACTTTCGAGTTGTACGTCGTGACTTCGAACCCAGGCAGGCGCTTTACTTTGTGTAGACAATTTCAACACTACTGCTCTCAAAACGGTGAAGGAAAACATAATGAAGACAGGCAAGTCCTATATCAAAAATTCGACGACATGTGTCATCTACTAATCCGCATTACGCCAGCGTGGTGGATTACGGCCCATTCCCTCTCACAGAGAGGAAGCCTGTGTCCCAGCAGTGGGAACGCTATAGGCAGATGTTGCTATAACTATAGTTTAATAATACCTAGATATATCTTTCTTCCCAGGAACTAAAACGTAATTTTGATTCTAATATACACTATAGTGAAGCACACTTAACAACTTAACAATTATATGACTATACTCGACAGTGAATTATTATGATTTTGATGTGTATGACTAATGACTAATGTCATTATTGTTATTTCATGATAAAATTATGCACGTTCTAAAACTATATGCACGACTGATAAGTCGAATATAGTGAGACTAAAATCATGTTACCATGTTATTATGTAAGTACCTATATTCTGGCAAGTAAATTAATTTCATTTCATTTCAACAAGTAAACTTTTCCCCGGAATACAAAACATAGATAATTGTTGCAAATTGAATAACAGGTTTTGTAGCCTACTTATTGTTACAAAATCCAACAAAATTTAACGTTCGCACGTTTGGACCGAGTTAACAACAAAGCAAACTTGTTGTAGAGTTTAACATTCCTGCATGGAAAAGCTCGCTTTAAAATGGACTCGGGTGATTTGGACGGTTAGGGGACTAAGTTAACTGTAGCTGCTACTGTTTGAGGATTGAGGCCGGTGAAATAACTTTTTGAAAATAACTGGTGTTTTGTAAAATTACAGTTTTATATATTTTTTTATTTTGCATATACTATGTCAAATTTAACATCTACCCTACAAGTTTGTACAAAAATCAAGCTCACTCTATTACGTTATCTTTATGTTTACCTACCTTTATTTGATTTCTGCTGTACTTTGTTTGATTGCTGTTTTATGCATTAATAATTAGAATTCTTTTTGCTACCAAATTATTTATTTTGTCACATGTCTGCTAGTTTAAGTACATTTACAGAGATCGATGAAATCTGTTCCACCGGAATACAGTTTATACCAGTACAGGAAACAGGGTGAATCAGTTCCGCGCTAACAACCATGATAAGTAACGATACATACCTCACAAAAACGTTACTTACCTTTACTGCTTATCTGTAACTAACTTGAGTTGTGCAAGGTTGTTATGTTGATTTGGCAAATAAAGAAGTTTTTTTTTTTTTAAGAACCATGCTCAAAACCCCCTTGTAGCACTTTAAACCCTATATTAATCGAAGGACCATAGCTATCTTATAATGTTATCGTCTTAGAGCGAAGCTGAAATGTCCATCCCAAAAAGGTTTAACGACATGCAGAAACCGGAATCAGTCACAATTGTGTTAGAGTTCGAATTAGAATTTATTTAATTGTCAGAATGTAGTATTACAATAGTATGATGTTATTTTTTTTAAGTTTTACACACTCTACTTACATTTGCTATAAGTATATGAATTATTATTGTCAAAATTAAGTACATGTCATCTTGGATTTTTTGATATTGGATTGACTTGGATACAACATTCAATATATATTCGCCAATGTCATGAAAACAATTATCTAATAACCAACTTGTCAGCTTTTTCTTAAACATGCGGATGGGAAGTTCCTTAAATGAGTTAGGTAACATATTAAACACCTGAATGGCATTAACATATACATTCCTCCTAAACAATTGCAATCTACATTCAATTCGTATTTGTATTTATTTCTAGCAGAAGCCGTGTTACACAATTCTAATTACAACTCAAAGTACAATTCTAATATCAGATATCATTTTGACGTGTAAAAGTGTTTTTAAAAACCTACTTACAGAAATAAAATTATTTATCATTTACAATAACATCAGATTTTGGCAAGGTTTTTATTCGCAAATTGATACCAAAAATGATTTGGGACTTGACAACAACGTTGTTAACAGGCAGCAGGCATCGTTCAGGTCTCGTGGCTTGACCGACGAGTCCATAAATATGCTGCCCTGAATTGCCAAAAGAATATATAATTTGGTTTAGCTTGGAGATATATCTTCTAAAATTGGGAGCATCCTTTGTCAGGAAACATTTACGGGCGGTTTTATTGGCATTTATTGGCTCTATAAAATAGAGGTTTGTGCAACTCCAAAGCCAGTTATGAATCAATACGGTATAGACACGGAAGATTGCACTCTTCTAAGTGGTCGAAATTTATCAAGACAAAAGTCAAATGCGAGCTATTTACACGTATTTGCTACTGAATAACGCACATACATATACTATGGGATTGGAAGGCCTTTAGAGAATTTTCTTGGGCCAGCCAGTGCTTGGTACAATATTGTAATAGACACTGAAAACACCAAGTAATATATGAGTTTCAATCAAAGTAAATGGTTTGTATTTATAATTAAGAAAGTATTTTATTTGAAAACTTAAACGATATTCAACAGAATTGTTCTTTTTCTTCTTCAAAGTCAACACAAAAGTGCAACATAGGTCAGAGACAAGACAGCTTTATTGTTCTTAAGGTCACTTTGTTCTTATAACTATATCAAAAGATATAATAAGTACTTCGTAATTTCGAGAAGCGAAAAATCCGTACCATATTCTTCTTTGTTGCCATACAGGCCTGCTCGACCTCGACTGTGTTAAAAATCTATTAATCCCATCTATTTACACGATGCACTGTTAAGTCGATGCAACTTTTATTGTTGAGATTTGTATGTGTGCTATGCATAAATATGAACTTACTACTATAATATAGAAATCTCGAGATTTTGTCAGGCGGGGCTAGGTTGCTAGTCCAGTTGCAATTTTTGGACAAGTTTGACACATTTTAGAATTAATATAAAAATGTACTTTCTAAATCTATTTTGTTCATCCCAGGAATGTCCAATGATTATCTAATCTACTTTGTAGCAACCATGTGGTAACACTTTCCCCTTAATCAAACGGCTCGACCTCGTAGTTCAAAGGTTTTAGAAGCTACAGTTAAAGTGGTGTAATAATCAAGTAAAAGGTTCAAAATTCAAGTCTTCTCTGCTAAGTGCTCGAATGTCGGGAAATGTACGGATGTGTACACAAAATGAACACAACAGATAACATCGTTGAAGTTAAGTGTTTCGAGTCGTCGTACACGATGTTTTCTTGAGGGAATACTTTAAAGACTGTCCATCAAAGACGTCACTCGCTGCGCTTGTATGTACTTATGTAACTCTGAGTCTTTTCAAGGAACAGACATCATCATCTGCAGAGCCTTTTCTTAACTATGTGGGGGTCGGCTTCCGGTCGAACCGGATGCAGCTGAATACCATTATTTACATGAAACGACTGCCTATGTCAGTGTGGTGCCGGACTTAGAGAATAGCATCACCCCTATTTCTTCCCAGGGGGGTGTCGTGAAAGGCGACTAAGGGTCTTAATAGAGAATGGGCAGCAGCGTTCTCTTATTATTTAATAACCGTACTGCGAACGCCAACCCGCCTGCCAAGCGTGTATGTGCAGTGCATTGCATGTTTTTCGGCTGAAATGATGATGACGATGATGACTGCCTATGTAACCTCCACAACCCAGTTACTGGGTAATACGATACTCTCTTGTAAGACTGGTCGTCAGACTTTCGGGCTTCTGACGAACCGTAAGGACTACCAAAGATCCACGAATAACAGCCGGGACCAACGGCTTAACATGCTTTCTTTTTCTTGATATGATATGTAAGATGGTCACCCATCCACAAACGAACCGCAGCAAGCGAAGCTTAACCTGATCGATAGACCCCTACTGCTGTTACTACTTAGCCACAAGCCCTTCAAAGAATAGAGAGAGGCTTTAGAATAAGTATTTTTTTTTTAAAGTTGCCCCACACTAGGAATTACTCCTGTATCGTGGGTGCGTTCACAAACATGAAAACTCACATACACAAGACACCCAGACCCGGAACAACAATTTGTAGGTCATACATATATTTGTTCCGTGCGGGCATCGAACCCACGACACGCAGCGCAGCAGCCGATCGCTCAACCACTGCGCCAACCGTGCCGACAAATTGGCTGATGTAAGAAAGAAAGAAAAAGTATTTCTTGGAACATGCACAAGATACAAACTGAATTAAAAAAATAAACAACATAAAAACCTGAATGAGGCCAAAAGTCCCTTTTCTTAGTATGGTAAATAATTTAATTTCTGTAAGTAGGTTTGTTCAAACACTTTTACACGTCACTCGTTAAAACTGGATGAGGTCGCCGTTTCCTATCTAACTTATCGGAAAAGAAAGGCCGAAACAAACTCAGAGGTCACAGTCTCTTTTAAAGTCCAGACATAATTTTATTCAGATCATGTAAAGGCAGGTAGGAGTTTGTATACCTTATTGGTAATACCGTCCGAACCGGGGGCTTTACGAGCGTGGAGCCCTTTAATGATGTCGTGCACTTCGTCTGGAGTAACGGGAGGCAGAGGATCATCAGGGTCTTCGACGGGTGGTAGGGAGGCTCTCCGTTCGACTTCAGCGTCGACCTTGTTCAGGTGAGCTTGATCTACTGGTTGAGAGCTGGGAGAACATTGGGACTCTAGGCTGTCAGCAAGGCATTCGGCCTTGTCGGTGCTGTCGAAAGCGACGCTCTTGTCGGGGCGGATAAGGGCAGGCATAGAGACCTCCTCGGAGGAACTCAATTTCCTCTGAAGGTGCCAGAAGGCTTGGTGAGTGGGCTCGAGTTCACTGAGCATCTTGTTCCAACCCTCTTAGCGAACGTCCCCTATGCGTTTCTTTACAGCACGCTGTAAATGGCGCCTGTGGGCTTTGTTCGCGTCACAAGGGAAGGAGTCGTAGGCACGAATAGCCGCATTTTTCTCGGTTATCAAGTCACGTACGAAGTAGTAGATAAGTCTCCAGATGAGAGAAGAGGGGAGATGGGTCTATAGGGATGAAATACAAAGATTTCCTAAAGAATATTAATGTGCCACCCTTGTGGCATCGAGACCTGTCATTGCGAACTAGTTTATAGTTGGCAATATTCGGGTTTCTGTATGAGGAGGATGTCAAGATGATGGTCGGGGAGGATCAGTCCTAATAAATAACAAAGACTTTTTATATGTACATTCTGGGGTACAAGCCCATACAATTTTTGGGCATGTCCTTTCAATAAGTTTTACAAATTTCAAGTGGTGCTGCGGCATACGCACCAGTTGAGAGAGAGTTGAGATTTGAACCCAGCGATCTAATAAAAATTCTGTAATTTGTTGAATTTTAAATAATAAATTAGTTACGATACTGGCCAATTAATGTTATGCTTGTATACCTGCAATGTTGTATTTGTAAACTAAGGTACAACTTGCTGTGTTATAAAGTGCCCGAAAAGCAATTTAAAACAATGGGAATAGCCAAAAAGCTTGCTTTGCGCCTTTTTTGTCTGAGCAAACTACCGAAAACAAATAACACGGATACACCAGTCCGAGTATACAGTTCAGCAACTGCACTGCACACCTACCGTATCCAATGTAACCGTTCGCAATAAACAGATACAACAGAGCAGCACCCCTGAAAGAGTTGTTAATTAATTAATTAAGTTCATTTATTTCAGACTAACTAATTGTTAGTTACAGAGGTCTTAAAGCTATGTAACTCAATATTAAAATCAAAATGAAATCATCCTTCATAAAATTCTAAATAAAATAGTAAAATCACTCATGTCACAAATTATGTCAAAAGAATTATTGGATCATCTAGTCACATGAAGCTGGATGAATCTCCCCAGCACTGCAGACTCTGGCCCCTCAGATATCATCTTTAGGATCCCGTTGGCACTCCCCCGAATCCGTATAATTTATGATGACACCATTTAAAAAGTCTGAAAAGGTTCTCTTAGCGATTCAAGATTTTGGAGCTGAACAGTTTAAGCAAATAAGCGTGCTAATAGCAGGCTTTAGGGTTCCCTTGACTTTTTTAACGAAACGTATGAAGAAACGACATTGTTATTGGAAGAAAAAACTTCTAAAATTCAGGCATTTGAAAAAGATAACATACAGGTACAAACATAAATCCACGATATAAGTCGACGCCTAAACCTTATGAAAAAGAACTCGGCAGCCCAACCTTGAAATTCAGAATGTGCCCAAAAACCACTCAGAAAACTTACTCACTACGGTGTTACACCTCAGCAACATCACTAATAGTGAAATCGTGGAAGCCAAAATAGCTCACTGTACCAGGGTCGTAAAAAAGTATGCCAAGACTTCTAAACCTGGATCTATTCTTGTTAAATTCAACAACCCACGCGTGAGAGATACATTCTTCGCTGCTACTATCAACTACAACAAGAACAACACTAATAATAAGATGAAAACGGGTCACCTTGGTATAGCCTCTAAGAACCCAGTTCTGATTTACGTGGTGGAACATTTGTCAGCAGATAACAAGGCATTACACGCGAAGAGCCAACTTCGTGGCACTTGGGTATAAGTTTATTTGGGTACGAAACGGAAGAATATTCATGAAGAAGAATGAACAGTCTAAACGCATTGTTATCACGAACCAAGAGCAACTTAAGTCAATAACGTAAAAATAATTTAGGATAAATATTAAGCAAACTTTTGAACGTTTTTGTTGTTTTTATTTAGTTTCATTAGTTGACTTCGGACTTATTATCAGAATGTAGGCGGCCTTAAAAAGAAACTTTATTTCTTTTACCAAAATATGTCCTTACAAGATTAATACATAATTGTGCTTACGGAGACTTGGTGGTGTTTACGACACCGAAATATTTGACGACATGTATGATGTATAAAGACAGATGAGGCGGCGAGTCTAGTCGATATAGTGCGCGCAAGGATGGCGATGGCGGTGGTGGCGTCTTAATAGCGGTTTCCAGGAAGTTGAAGTCGTGTCGACTGCCACTCTGAAGAGTTCTTGTGAGGGTTTGTAGATCAAAATTGAAACCGGCCTGCGTGGCAGAAAAACAAATAAATACCGTATCCGCGGCGTTCACTCACCCCCGCCTGTGACCTCTGATATCTTTCAAGTATTCTTCAATTCTGATCAGCGTAACTGCAGTCATGACTTGACCACAGTGATCACACTGTTGTCTTAGAGGACTTTAACCACAGTAATGTAATCTTGAAAGTTTATGAGCAAAACACAGGTCACAACCATATTACATATTATTTAACCAAATTATTTAACATAAACATTGAATCTGGCCCTCTGTAATACTACGTAACATAACCTTAGCTGTTGCACCTGTCAATTAATCTCAGAAAATCCCTTGCACACTTCATTTGAATTTTTAACCTGTTTGCAGATGACGTTAAATTATGAAACAAATTGTCACCAACTTAGATTCTGCTTGAATGGCGGATTGGCGTAGAATAAACGATATGTCGCTCAATTTATCTAAATTTCACTGTATGCAATTTACTACTAATAAAACAGTGCAAATCAATAAATACACAGTGCATCAGCAAACACAAAATGAAGTAGAAGAAGTTCTTGACCTGGGAATTGTATTTGACAAGAAACTAAAATTTGAAATTAAATTTTACCTCAAAAGGGTTCAAGGTCTTGGGATTTTTCTAAAGCCTCCACATGAATTAAATTTTATGTATAACACCAGGCAGTGGTTTGCCCACTGCTTGAATACAATAATACCGAATGGAAACTTCATTATGATTTTTACATTAAACGCCTGGAAAGTGTACAAAGACGTTTTCTATACAATCTTAGCTATAAAGACCGTCTGGCAAAAAACATTTGGTGCTACGACCTAAGACTGCCACATTATAAATAATGTCCTCGTTGGTAGATAGAAGAAAAGTTCATGATCTCACTTTTCTTCGCAAACTTTTCAATGGGGTTGTTGGCTGTAGCTTCTTGGAAAGCTGCAGATAGGTGCACCATCTCGCTTGCCGAGAAACTATAATCTTTTCAATGTGCCGAGACCCAAAATAAACCTAGGGCATTTTGCCGTTTTGCCAAGGCTCGAAGGCTCAAAGTATCGAAGTCTTAGTATGTCTTTTTAAACTTGCATATTTTGATTTATTTTAATGTTTTTTATCCTTGTAAAAGTTGCTGTACCTACCTAGATAATAAGTGAATGATGTGGTCTCCTATAATTGGAAGCGCACACTTGTACTCGGTGGGCGATCCAAGAAAAGAAAAAACAGTTGGAAAATCAGATGGGCGCCGCCGCCCGCGCCTGCTTTTTAATTACAGGTTGGAGGTATCTAAGCGTTCAACAAACCAGTACCAACGTAGGTAATTATTTAACTAAGCCAGGTTTAAAAGCAGTCGGAACTTTTCGATGTGCTGGATGAACGAGCGAGTTTTAGAAACTTTTACTAACTGGTTAATTGTTTGAACGGTTTTTGTACTTCTTTTTACCAATTTCAGTGAATGAATTTGAAGTGAGATTTTGAACGTTTGTGTACAATGCATAACTGTTTGTAACTTATCACACTGCAGTGTTGCCAGTTGTTAAGAAAAAAATCCCCTAATACAGTAGGCACTAACACTGTTGGAGTCTACTGTGTTAGGGCGTCCTAACACAGTAGACTGTTAAGATTATTAATTAACGTTATTATATTATAATTTGCTGTTGGTTTGATAAGTGGTATATACCTATGGTAATAATAGAATAATAAAATTGTTGCCTAAAAAGTTTTTTTATTTTTTCATCACAATTAGTCTCTTATAACATAACTTGATAACTGTATTGAGGCAGAAGTGATAAATATAATACACCCAAATTTTGCTGGATAAGTTGTGCAATTAAGTGGGTACAATACATTTTAGTTACCGAATAATCCGAGTATACAACTAAATGTAGCTTGAGCAAATGATTATGATGCGATGACATAAAGAAGATGATGTATTTAAAAGTAATTACTCATAATTTGCGAACGTTACGTACATAAAGTTTTATCTTATTGCGTTCTATGCTATTGCCCAAATACTTTCCATTTTCCCCGACTTTACGGAAAATTTTAATTCCTAGCGACATTTTTTTACGTTTGTGTGCATGTCAGCAGCTTTAATTTCGTGTCGCTCACTCTCACATTAATACCAAAGTTGCGTCACTGTTATGAGGGAGCCTGTATAAGACTAACCATTTTTTTATCGCTTATCTTTTTTTCACGACTATCTTTTTTGTGCAAATTAACCTTTTCCCACAATTATCAAATGGGATAGTTATTTTATGAGTGGAATCGTAGAAAGCAAACTCTTTCACAGATGTTCGTAATAAGTTGGGTTGGCCAACTCTCAATTATTAGTATTAGGATGAGCATTTCGTCCATTCACTTGATACGTTTCTCGCAAACAACTCTGTTACAAAGCTTTGAAATTCAATGTAAGTCTTAAAAGGGATTGAAACTAGTTTTACTTCCTTCTCTGAATTGTTAAAACGGCTTATCATTAGTGTGTTAACTTATGTATTATGTATTACACCCAGCTTCTAAGAATCTATCAAATTGAACACACATACAATAAAACATAAACTCACGCCTTCTTGCCAAGGGGATGGGTAGGCAGAAACTGCAGAACGCCACCTGCTGCTATCCTTACATGCTTCTTTTGATTTATTCATTTTTTTTTCAATTTAAACGTCATTTTAAACAATATTCATGATTTTTGTTAAGCTTTGATCAACTTATCTCAGCAGTTACTATCAGTTTTAAAGACAGACACGCAGTTCGCAGATTAGGGTTTTAGCACCACGTCACCCGGGCAAAGAGACGATACCTACTATTTTCCTGTAATATTTGTCAAAGTATTTGTATTGGGCTAGCACCCTTCAGTAACACGGTAATACTCAGACAATTTATTTCCCTCTCCGATGAAATTCCAAAATATGTCAACTTACCGTGAATTGACATAATTTTAACTTTTGACTGTTTTCGTATCAGATAGACACGCTGAACTGAGCACCAGCTCCAATTACTGAACTATTAGACCACGTTATTATTATACATTTTCACGCACTGGAATTTCAACTCTCGGTGGTAAACCAAGCATTAAGAATGTAACAGAGTGCATCGTGTCGCGTCAACGGCGCGTCGAAAAAATTAACTGCATGTCGATACTCCTATGTATCTCACCGTAAAGACTTGCGTGGATTGAGCTGTCAGTGTCATCCCGTCTTGGTCAATCCCTAGCATCAGTGGCACTGACAGCTCACTTCACCTTAGTTTTCACGTTGAGATGGTTACAGAATAGCATTATAACAGTTCGATTTTCAACGCAACTCTCGGTGCGTGTCTTGTGCGTTGTAGTGCGTTGAAGATCCAGTGCGCAAAAAATTTTGTCGCTTATTTTTCGTCCGTGCGAACGTGGACTCAACCGAGCTCGCCGTATCTAATTTAATTCTATATACTAGGATTTCAAACTTGAGATCTACTTTCCACCATCTGACCACTCACGCATACCTACGGAGAGTAGATAACAATAATTTACTCAAAAGTCAACAAACACCGATATAGGTTTGAGGTATCAGAGCATACAATGCAATAAAGCAATAGACAAATTTTTCAACATTTTAATTGGTTGAATACGAAGCTTTCGGCTACTTTTAACGTGTATTTTGTATTATTTTATTTTTGAAATTTTCGTTTTGCTTGTGCAGAATTAACAATCTTTTTTTTCTTTCAGTATGTGGCAACAGTATTCCTTTTGTTTTGGGTAGAAAATCATCAAATGACTTCTCCCGCTCTGGGCGGAGCGGGAGGGCGTGTTAGACGTGTCAGGGGCCACAGTAACTCTTTAGAACCTAACGGTCCCCGTCAGTTACTGTTGACATATCTTTGAGGCGACATGGAACACAACGCGCCGTCGACCCGGGCCTGGCCCTTACCGGACGGTGATCTACTCAATGCTCACCGTCTGCAAGCTCGCAAGGCAACAATAATCCTAAGGTGCGTCGCCCTGCAAGTAATACCACGGAGTTATTCACAGATTATTGAGGTAAGATATACAATATATCGATTCGTTAAAAATAACCCTTAAAAATAAGTAGGTACTTCATACGGTATCAAATATGGCGACTCTTAGCCAATTTAATGTGAGTAGGCCTTACAAATAAAAGGCCCAAAAATAAATAAATCTCCGGCTCAGGCGCGCAGAAGTTTTAGTCAAACTCAAACTCAAACTCAAAACTCAAACTCAAATCATTTATTTCAATTAAACCATTTACAGGCACTTTTGAATTGTCAAGGAGTCGGTCAGTCAGAAATATGAAGCTAGTTGCCCATTCCAAAGCGTAGTAGGTACCTATGGAGAAGAACGGGCAAGAAACTCCATGGACACTCTTTTAAATAATAATGTTTTTACATATATCTTAGTTACATCGATTAATGTTGTTCACTATAAGTGAGAACGATGTACAAAAAACCGTACACGTTAAAAGCGTCCAGAGTGCATCAAAACATAATTAAAAACAATCCAGCTTTTTTTTTTATTTATTTGAACTTGCTGTTGTCTATCATTTAAATAAGATTTTATTAAACTAAGCGCAAGTTTTCCAAGTCCGTAATGCTCAAGTTTCAAAAGCAGGGTTTCGTGATCGACGCAATCAAATGCCTTGGAGAGGTCACAAAAGATTCCTATGGCGTCTTGAGCATCTTCCCACGCGTTAAAAATATGTTTTAATAAGGTAACACCAGCGTCGGTCGTACAACGCCCTTTGGTGAAACCATACTGTTGCTCGTGAAGGATTTTATTAGTATTAAAATGATTGAGCATCTGACTAAGCATTATCTTTTCAAAAACCTTGCTGAAAACCGGCAACACGGACACAGGTCTATAATTATTAGTGTCTTTACTGTCCCCGGATTTGAAAAGTGGTATTACCTTACTGTATTTCATTAGATCCGGGAAGACTCCTTGATCCACACACAAATTAAATATTAAGGCTAAGTAAGGTGCTATAGTTTCAATTATGGAGGTACAGACTTTAATAGACATTCCCCAAAGATCTTCGGTCAATTTGATCTTGATTTGCTTAAAAGATTTTATTACTGTTAAGGGGTTAATATGCTTAAAGTTAAATTCAATCGGGCAGGCAGAAATATTCGCCCTCATTAAATCAAAAGCACGCGAGGGCGAAGAATTTAAGATTTCAGTGGTTTTTAGTGGGACACTGGTAAAGAAATTCACAAATTCCTGAGCAACTTTTTTGTTATCGCAAATGAGACCACGTGACGTCTCCAGTGTGTAATCAGAATTTTGCTTTTTGATCCTGTTCGTTTCATTATTGATAATTTTCCAAACCGTCTTTATTTTATTGTCTGCTGATTTTACCTTGTTGCTAATGTATAAGGCTTTAGCAGCCTTACAAGTGTTCTTAAAAATTTTTGAGTAAGAAGCAACATACTTATTAAAAGTTTCCGTGTTAATATAAGGCTTAAGGCCATACAGCTCGAAAAGTTTTTCCCTACTTTTCCTAAGTCCTTTAGTTGCCCAGTCACTAAATAAAAACTTAGGGCTGATACTTTTAGACTTCTTCTTAAAAATATTATTAAACTCGGTTTGAACTACCGAAAAGAATTCTTTATACAAACTATTAACATTATTCATTGTAAGGTCCTGATTACTTAACTTACAAATTAAAGTGCTTTTAAATTTATTTAAATTGACAAATGTTATTGGTCTGGATTGTATCTGCACTTTTTGTATCGCTATGTTGGACTCAAAAGTTACGGTTTGACCGCTGTGATCTGAAGGGAGATAATTAACGATAGCTTTATCTAAATAGTCGCAGCAACAGTGGCATAATAGGTACGGAACCCTAAAAATGGAAAAGGGGTCGTTTGCCATACCTATCCCTACCCATTTGCATAACCTTAACTTTACTGGCCCTTTAAAAGAATCTTGCGACATTTTCACCTGTAAGTGCTTTTAAAGGATGAAAGGTTTGCGTGGAGAACGCCTAACTTTATAAGTGTCAATCAGGCGAAGCTTAACTTAAGTGCAAACAGGATAAGGCCCACATTAATAAACATATTCTTATTTTCGTGCTCTCCCATAAACGTTGAGTTAAACAGTATATTTTTAGAAGCTGATTAACCTTTGTTTTAGGCAAAGATATTTAAATAAGTGTCATTAATCTCTTTGAGTATTGGTATGCCATAAAAATACTCGGCCTCGAAGAGCTCATGTCCAAGTCATAAAGTCATAACAGCCGCACGGGGCGGGGTTAAGCTACGCTCGCCGAGGTCAGGCCGATGATGGGTGATCAGTGATCATCCATTAGGTACATACCGAGACTCGTCCGTGCCTCAAAAAGCACGTATCGCTGTTGGTCGCGGCTGTCATTCATATATCTTTGACAGTCGTTACGCGTGGTCAGAATCCCGAAAGTCTGACAATGAGTCTGAGCAATGGGTATCGTGTTACCCAGTAACTGGGTTGTGGAAATCAGATCGGCAGTCGCTTCATGTAAATGCTGGTAATCTGCTGCAGCGGTTAGACTGGAAGCCGGCCCCAACCTAGTTGCAGAAGACTAAGTAGATGGTGATGACACAACAACAGGCCATACCATCAGGTTTCCACCTTCAACCTCAACCCACGCCAAGTCGCAACGCGAATAGTAATTGAGTAGATTGAACCAAAATTACTATGTCTGCACATATTATAATTGATAAAAGTCGCTTAGCGTGTCTGTCTCTGTGCAGACCGCGTTGTTCTTCTAAACTACATTCTGGCGCGTTTTGCGCGGGTGGTTGATTTTCCGTTGTACATAGGGATTCGATATGGGGCTGGCAGGTAAGCTTGTAATCTATGTGGACTCCTAAATATCTTATGTCTGGGACCAAAGACAGAAATTGGCAGCTGCAATTGGCTGCCTCACCTGAGCAAATTTGGGCTTTAATTTGACCAGCATCCTAATTGCGTAACACATTTTCGTAAACGATTACGAATAATCTGTTTGGTTTTGACATTTCAACAACATTCATTGCGTTATTAACATTTTTGACCAGATTTTTTTTATCGAACTTATGAAGTAATGGATTAGCAATCTGTTTCAAAACTGCAATTAAGGTACTGATTCCAGTGGAGGAGATAAAGTATCAGATAGCGAAAATCTAATTACCTTGGTCTTTGCTACGTTAACGGTAGGCCAATTCTCTGAGAGCCACTCCATTACAAAGCGAAGCGACTGTGGCGCCCTTATACTAGCTCTGTTCCAATCAGTATCATCCACTATCAACGATGTGTCATCAGTGAACGAAAATATTTCGCAGTTTGGAATATGTGCATGACACAAGTCATTGATGTAGAGTAAAACGGGAGGAGGCCCGAGGATGCTTCTACAGGAACACCGAAGCTAATAAATCTTTTGTCACTCTTTGTGTAGTCGATTTTAAGCTGTTGAGAGATAATCTTTAAAAGTATCCAATGCGAGACTACGAATCCCAATACTTTCCATTTTCTAGATCAAGGTGGGAATAGACACCGGGTCGAATGCCTTGAATAAGTCAAGGAAGATACCGTAGCATTTCTTGCCTTTGTCTAGGTTGTTAATTACTTACTAACACTAGCTATGAGGTATTAGAAACATGGATCTTTGTTGTCTGAATTTTTTTTTTTTGATATATTGATTGATAATTAATGTTTTGGTAAGATCAGCTACAGCATCCTCCATCGAGATTCCTGGTCTAAAACCGTATTCATTATTAGCAATGATTTGGGGTATACATAGATAAGCAACGACACAATTTTTAAGTATATGTTCGAGGATCTTAGATAAAGAGCTTAGTGCGGAGATTGGACGGTAGTTTATTTCAAAAGCTTTGTCTTCACTCTTGAAAATCGGGTGAACGACCGCTTTTTTGAAGGTGTTGGGAAAAATTCCAGTTTCAATAGCACGATTGAAGATATGCGTGATGGGTAATGACAGAGAATGGAACTCGTTTGTTTCAGTATTTTAACTGATATGTTGTCATAGTAACCGTAGTAGCCAATCGGAACGCAAGGTGCTGATCAGCCTTTCCACAAAAACCCTATAACGTGTTGACAGCTATTAGTTTGACAGGGACAGATAAAATTATGTTGTCTATCATCAGTAGCCATCTGTCTTAGGTTTTGCGTTTGGCCGTTAGAGATTATCCCCTTCTTGCAAACGACCAATTTTACTTCTTCATTATATCAGTCAGCGCACTATACCCCACAGCTGGCATAGCACCTCCACAAGTCCGCGGAGAAGATGCATGCGCAGTAGAGAAACACAAACAGGAGTATGACACTAGACACCCTCTATTTGGCGCTCATCTACCAACTCAACGGCTAAAAAGCAAGCACAGTTTTCTGAAATCGACAGCGCCCCTACCAGGTAACCCGGCCGACACCCGTTGTAAGCTGCGGCAGGATGCCTTTCCTCCACCCAAACATTTTCTACCTCCAAACGAGCATCACCAGGGTGCAAACATCCGTGGTCCACTTGGAAGTCCTTGAACCGTCTCCGTACCCAAGTGGGAAGGTGCAGGTTGAACCTCGTAAAGTGGAGCTACTCCGACGGAACGGCAGCAGGGTGTGGATGTGGAGCTAAGTCACAAACTATGCTCCACCTCCTATCCTGCCCTCTGAGCCCAAAAACATGTAGCCAAAGTGACCTGTGCGCTGCCACCGATAACGCTGTGGAAGTGGCAAAGTTTTGGGCCAACAGTACTTAAGCAAATTTCGTGCCATTGACACGAAGAAGAAGAAGAAGTAATTAAAAAATTGTCCGATGGGATTTCCCATCGGCTGTGCATTTCTATACAAACTTTCATACCCTCTTTGAAACGAAATTCCTTATCGCAAGTTACTACTCGTACTAGTTTATAGTTAATACTCTGCACACTAGCGGCGATTGAGAGCTGAACCGAAGATAGTGTAATATTTTGTCTGTAACGACACTGTTGTTACGTAACAAAATGGTCGTAACGATCAACATGTTACGCTTTCGTCAAAAACTAAAGGAACTTCGTTCCAACCCGGAGTCCCACGACAATCCTAGACTCTTTTAAACCCTTTTATGGGACGAATATTCTTCAGAGTTCTTGTTCAAAATTTTAAGCTTCGAGACCCAGTAATGTAGGCTGTGCGCTGTCTGTTAGTGAATGCTTTTTATTTGGTAGATGTATGCTCTCTTTTGATCAACGTGACTTAAATTTAACTTTAGGGGTGGCAGCACACACCGGCGGATGGCGGGAGACGATATCTAGGAGGATTGGCCGCCGGCGGACGCACACTGGTGATTGCGCCGCGAGCGTGCTACTGGATGCTGCGGCATGTTTTTGCATCATGGTATCTTTCAGCGAGCTTTTCATGGTCCGTGGTCGGTCTCTGAGCTTTGGAATTTAAATGTTGTTTCCATAAAATACATACGAATTTACGTTGGTAAGTTTAATACCCTTCCCCGCCCTATGTCGATGTGCGTTGGCTTTAAAGAACTCGTGTAGCTATCACTGGGTAACTGTACATAATTATATGTAATTATATTTCCGAAAATCAATGCTGCGTGGTGGTTCACTAATCCTAATTAAACGTTGTATAAAATCAAAAGCTCGTAAAGACATAGTTGAACTATCGGTTGAACATAGCGTTGAACTGTCTTGTGTTGAGCTAGATAAGCATGTTATAGTGTGCGTTTACAGACCCCCAAATTATCAAAACTTCTCTATATTTGAGTCAGTAATGGAAGATGTTTTGGCTAAATAAACGATAAATTTGAATAAACGATATGTCGCTCAATTTATCTAAATTTCACTGTATGCAATTTACTACTAATAAAACAGTGCAAACCAATAAATACACAGTGCATCAGCAAACACAAAATGAAGTAGAAGAAGTTCTTGACCTGGGAATTGTATTTGACAAAAAACAAATATTGATATTAAATATTACCTCAAAAGGGTTCAAGGTCTTGGGATTTTTCTAAAGCCTCCACATGAATTAAATTTTATGTATAACACCAGGCAGTGGTTCGCCCACTGCTTGAATACAATAATACCGAATGGAAATTTCATTATGATTTTTACATTAAACGCCTGGAAAGTGTACAAAGACGTTTTCTATACAATCTTAGCTATAAAGACCGTCTGCCAAAAAACATTTGGTGCTACGACCTAAGACTGCCACATTATAAATAATGTCCTCGTTGGTAGATAGAAGAAAAGTTCATGATCTCACTATTCTTCGCAAACTTTTCAATGGGGTTGATGGCTGTAGCTTCTTGGAAAGCTGCAGATAGGTGCACCATCTCGCTTGCCGAGAAACTATAACCTTTTCAATGTGCCGAGACCCAAAATAAACCTCGGGCATTTTGCCGTTTTGCCAAGGCTCTGTAGGCAGAAATATAACTAAGTATCGAAGTCTTAGTATGTCTTTTTAAACTTGCATATTTTGATTTATTTTAATGTTTTTATCCTTGTAAAAGTTGCTGTACCTACCTAGATAATAAGTGAATGATGTGGTCTCCTATAATTGGAAGCGCACACTTGTACTCGGTGGGCGATCCAAGAAAAGAAAAAACAGTTGGAAAATCAGATGGGCGCCGCCGCCCGCGCCTGCGTTTTAATTACAGGTTGGAGGTATCTAAGCGTTCAACAAACCAGTACCAACGTAGGTAATTATTAAACTAAGCCAGGTTTAAAAGCAGTCGGAACTTTTCGATGTGCTGGGAACGAGCGAGTTTTAGAAACTTTTACTAACTGGTTAATTGTTTGAACGGTTTTTGTACTTTTTTTTACCAATTTCAGTGAATGAATTTGAGGTGAGATTTTGAACGTTTGTGTACAATACATAACTGTTTTGTTTGTAACTTATCACACTGCAGTGTTGCCAGTTGTTAAGAAAAAAATCCCCTAATACAGTAGGCACTAACACTGTTGGAGTCTACTTTGTTAGGGCGTCCTAACACAGTAGACTGTTAAGATTATTAATTAACGTTATTATATTATAATTTGCTGTTGGTTTGATAAGTGGTATATACCTATGGTAATAATAGAATAATAAAACTGTTGCCTAAAAAGTTTTTTATTTTTTCATCACAATTAGTCTCTTATAACATAACTTGATAACTGTATTGAGGCAGAAGTGATAAATATAATACACCCAAATTTTGCTGGATAAGTTGTGCAATTAAGTGGGTACAAATACAGTGGAGTACATTTTAGTTACCGAATAATCCGAGTATACAACTAAATGTAGCTTGAGCAAATGATTATGATGCGATGACATAAAGAAGATGATGTATTTAAAAGTAATTACTCATAATTTGCGAACGTTACGTACATAAAGTTTTATCTTATTGCGTTCTATGCTATTGCCCAAATACTTTCCATTTTCCCCGACTTTAGGGAAAATTTTAATTCCTAGCGACATTTTTTTACGTTTGTGTGCATGTCAGTAGCTTTAATTTCGTGTCGCTCACTCTCACATTAATACCAACGTCACTGTTATGAGGGAGCCTGTGTAAACTAACCATTTTTTTATCGCTTATCTTTTTTTCACGACTATCTTTTTTGTGCAAATTAACCTTTTCCCACAATTATCAAATGGGATAGTTATTTTATGAGTGGAATCGTAGAAAGCAAACTCTTTCACAGATGTTCGTAACAAGTTGGGTTGGCAAACTCTCAATTATTATTCAAAATTCTATAATTCTCAGAAATCTAATTAGGATGAGCATTTCGTCCATTCACTTGCTACGTTTCTCGCAAACAACTCTGTTACAAAGCTTTGAAATTCAATGTAAGTCTTAAAAGGGATTGAAACTAGTTTTACTTCCTTCTCCGAATTGTTAAAACGGCTTATCATTAGTGTGTTAACTTATGTATTATGAATTACACCCAGCTTCTAAGAATCTATCAAATTGAACACACATACAATTAATCATAAACTCACGCCTTCTTGCCGAGGGGATGAGTAGGCAGAAACTGCAGAACGCCACCTGCTGCGATCCTTACATACTTCTTTTGATATATATTTTTTTTTTCAATTTAAACGTCATTTTAAACAATATTCATGATTTTTGTTAAGCTTTGATCAACTTATCTCAGCAGTTACTATCAGTTTTAAGGACAGACACGCAGTTCGCAGATTAGGGTTTTAGCACCGCGTCACCCGGGCAAAGAGACGATACCTACTATTTTCCGGTAATATTTGTCAAAGTATTTGTATTGGGCTAGCACCCTTCAGTAACACGGTAATACTCAGACAATTTCTTTCCCTCTCTGATGAAATTCCAAAATATGTCAATTTACCGTGAATTGACATAATTTTAACTTTTTACTGTTTTCGTATCAGATAGACACGCTGAACTGAGCACCAGCTCCAATTAATGAACTATTAGACCACGTTATTATTATACATTTTCGCGCACTGGAATTTCAACTCTCGGTGGTAAACCGAGCATTAAGAATCTAACAGACAGCATCGCGTCGCGTCAACGGCGCGTTGAAAAAATAAACTGCATGTCGATACTCCTATGTATCTTACCGTGAAGACTTGCGTGGAGTGAGCTGTCAGTGTCATCTCGTCTTGGCCAATCCCTAGCATCAGTGGCACTGACAGCTCACTTCACCTATGTTTTCACGGTGAGATGGTTACAGAATAGCATTATAATAGCTCGATTTTCAACTCTCGATGCGTGTCTTGTGCGTTGTAGTGCGTTGAAGACCCAGTGCGCAAAAAATTTCGTCGCTTTTTTTTACGTCCGTGCGAACGTGGACTCAACCGAGCTCGCCGTATCTAATTTAATTCTATATACTAGGATTTCAAACTTGAGATCTACTTTCCACCATCTGACCACTCACGCATACCTACGGAGAGTAGATAACAATAATTTACTCAAAAGTCAACAAACACAGATATAGGTTTGAGGTATCAGAGCATGAGGTACAATGAAATAAAGCAATAGACAATTTTTCAACATTTTAATTGTTTGAATACGAAGCTTTCGGCTACTTTTAACGTGTATTTTGTATTATTTTATTTTTGAAATTTTCGTTTTGCTTGTGCAGAATTAACAATATTTTTTTTCTTTCAGTATAAGGCAACAGTATTCCTTTTGTTTTGGGTAGAAAATCATCAAATGACTTCGGAGCTGAGCGGACTGACGGAGCGGGAGGGCGTGTTACACGTGTCAGGGGCCACAGTATCTCTTTAGAACCTAACGGTCCCCGTCAGTTACTGCTGACATATCTTTGAGGCGATATGGGACACAACGCGCCATCGACCCGGGCCTGGTCCTTACCGGACGGCGATCTACTCATTGCTCACCGTCTGCAAGCTCGCAAGGCAACAGTAATCCTAAGCTGCGTCGCCTTGCAAGTGACTGAGTTATTCACAGATTATTGAGGTAAGATATTCAATATATCGATTCGTTAAAAATAACCCTTAAAAATAAGTACTTCATACGGTATCAAATATGGCGACTCTTAGCCAATTTAATGTGAGTAGGCCTAACAAATAAAAGACCCAAAAATAAATCTCCGGCTCAGGCGCGCAGAAGTTTTAGTGGCATAATAGGTACGGAACCCTAAAAATGGAAAAGGGGTCGTTTGCCATACCTTTCCCTACCCATTTGCATAACCTTAACTTTACTGGCCCTTTAAAAGAATCTTGCGACATTTTCACCTGTAAGTGCTTTTAAAGGATGAAAGGTTTGCGTGGAGAACGCCTAACTTTATAAGTGTCAATCAGGCGAAGCTTAACTTAAGTGCAAACAGGATAAGGCCCACATTAATAAACATATTCTTATTTTAGTGCTCTCCCATAAACGTTGAGTTAAACAGTATATTTTTAGAAGCTGATTAACCTTTGTTTTAGGCAAAGATATTTAAATAAGTGTCATTAATCTCTTTGAGTATTGGTATGCCATAAAAATACCTCGGCCTCGAAGAGCTCGTGGCCAAGTCATAAAGTCATAACAGCCGCACGGGGCGGGGTTAAGCTACGCTCGCCGAGGTCATGCCGATGATGGGTGATCAGTGATCATCCATTAGGTACATACCGAGACTCGTCCGTGCCTCAAAAAGCACGTATCGCTGTTGGTCGCGGCTGTCATTCATATATCTTTGACAGTCGTTACGCGTGGTCAGAATCCCGAAAGTCTGACAATGAGTCTGAGCAATGGGTATCGTGTTACCCAGTAACTGGGTTGTGGAAATCAGATCGGCAGTCGCTTCATGTAAATGCTGGTAATCTGCTGCAGCGGTTAGACTGGAAGCCGGCCCCAACCTAGTTGCAGAAGACTAAGTAGATGGTGATGACACAACAACAGGCCATACCATCAGGTTTCCACCTTCAACCTCAACCCACGCCAAGTCGCAACGCGAATAGTAATTGAGTAGATTGAACCAAAATTACTATGTCTGCACATATTATAATTGATAAAAGTCGCTTAGCGTGTCTGTCTCTGTGCAGACCGCGTTGTTCTTCTAAACTACATTCTGGCGCGTTTTGCGCGGGTGGTTGATTTTCCGTTGTACATAGGGATTCGATATGGGGCTGGCAGGTAAGCTTGTAATCTATGTGGACTCCTAAATATCTTATGTCTGGGACCAAAGACAGAAATTGGCAGCTGCAATTGGCTGCCTCACCTGAGCAAATTTGGGCTTTAATTTGACCAGCATCCTAATTGCGTAACACATTTTCGTAAACGATTACGAATAATCTGTTTGGTTTTGACATTTCAACAACATTCATTGCGTTATTAACATTTTTGACCAGATTTTTTTTATCGAACTTATGAAGCAATGGATTAGCAATCTGTTTCAAAACTGCAATTAAGGTACTGATTCCAGTGGAGGAGATAAAGTATCAGATAGCGAAAATCTAATTACCTTGGTCTTTGCTACGTTAACGGTAGGCCAATTCTCTGAGAGCCACTCCATTACAAAGCGAAGCGACTGTGGCGCCCTTATACTAGCTCTGTTCCAATCAGTATCATCCACTATCAACGATGTGTCATCATTGAACGTAAATATTTCGCAGTTTGGAAAATGTGCATGACACAAGTCATTGATGTAGAGTAAAACGGGAGGAGGCCCGAGGATGCTTCTACAGGAACACCGAAGCTAATAAATCTTTTGTCACTCTTTGTGTAGTCGATTTTAAGCTGTTGAGAGATAATCTTTAAAAGTATCCAATGCGAGACTACGAATCCCAATACTTTCCATTTTCTAGATCAAGGTGGGAATAGACACCGGGTCGAATGCCTTGAATAAGTCAAGGAAGATACCGTAGCATTTCTTGCCTTTGTCTAGGTTGTTAATTACTTACTAACACTAGCTATGAGGTATTAGAAACATGGATCTTTGTTGTCTGAATATTTTTTTTTTGATATAATGATTGATAATTAATGTTTTGGTAAGATCAGCTACAGCATCCTCCATCGAGATTCCTGGTCTAAAACCGTATTCATTATTAGCAATGATTTGGGGTATACATAGATAAGCAACGACACAATTTTTAAGTATATGTTCGAGGATCTTAGATAAAGAGCTTAGTGCGGAGATTGGACGGTAGTTTATTTCAAAAGCTTTGTCTTCACTCTTGAAAATCGGGTGAACGACCGCTTTTTTGAAGGTGTTGGGAAAAATTCCGGTTGCAATAGCACGATTGAAGATATGCGTGATGGGTGATGACAGAGAATGGAACTCGTTTGTTTCAGTATTTTAACTGATATGTTGTCATAGTAACCGTAGTAGCCAATCGGAACGCAAGGTGCTGATCAGCCTTTCCACAAAAACCCTATAACGTGTTGACAGCTATTAGTTTGACAGGGACAGATAAAATTATGTTGTCTATCATCAGTAGCCATCTGTCTTAGGTTTTGCGTTTGGCCGTTAGAGATTATCCCCTTCTTGCAAACGACCAATTTTACTTCTTCATTATATCAGTCAGCGCACTATACCCCACAGCTGGCATAGCACCTCCACAAGTCCGCGGAGAAGATGCATGCGCAGTAGAGAAACACAAACAGGAGTATGACACTAGACACCCTCTATTTGGCGCTCATCTACCAACTCAACGGCTAAAAAGCAAGCACAGTTTTCTGAAACCGACAGCGCCCCTACCAGGTAACCCGGCCGACACCCGTTGTAAGCTGCGGCAGGATGCCTTTCCTCCACCCAAACATTTTCTACCTCCAAACGAGCATCACCAGGGTGCAAACATCCGTGGTCCACTTGGAAGTCCTTGAACCGTCTCCGTACCCAAGTGGGAAGGTGCAGGTTGAACCTCGTAAAGTGGAGCTACTCCGACGGAACGGCAGCAGGGTGTGGATGTGGAGCTAAGTCACAAACTATGCTCCACCTCCTATCCTGCCCTCTGAGCCCAAAAACATGTAGCCAAAGTGACCTGTGCGCTGCCACCGATAACGCTGTGGAAGTGGCAAAGTTTTGGGCCAACAGTACTTAAGCAAATTTCGTGCCATTGACACGAAGAAGAAGAAGAAGTAATTAAAAAATTGTCCGATGGGATTTCCCATCGGCTGTGCATTTCTATACAAACTTTCATACCCTCTTTGAAACGAAATTCCTTATCGCAAGTTACTACTCGTACTAGTTTATAGTTAATACTCTGCACACTAGCGGCGATTGAGAGCTGAACCGAAGATAGTGTAATATTTTGTCTGTAACGACACTGTTGTTACGTAACAAAATGGTCGTAACGATCAACATGTTACGCTTTCGTCAAAAACTAAAGGAACTTCGTTCCAACCCGGAGTCCCACGACAATCCTAGACTCTTTTAAACCCTTTTATGGGACGAATATTCTTCAGAGTTCTTGTTCAAAATTTTAAGCTTCGAGACCCAGTAATGTAGGCTGTGCGCTGTCTGTTAGTGAATGCTTTTTATTTGGTAGATGTATGCTCTCTTTTGATCAACGTGACTTAAATTTAACTTTAGGGGTGGCAGCACACACCGGCGGATGGCGGGAGACGATATCTAGGAGGATTGGCCGCCGGCGGACGCACACTGGTGATTGCGCCGCGAGCGTGCTACTGGATGCTGCGGCATGTTTTTGCATCATGGTATCTTTCAGCGAGCTTTTCATGGTCCGTGGTCGGTCTCTGAGCTTTGGAATTTAAATGTTGTTTCCATAAAATACATACGAATTTACGTTGGTAAGTTTAATACCCTTCCCCGCCCTATGTCGATGTGCGTTGGCTTTAAAGAACTCGTGTAGCTATCACTGGGTAACTGTACATAATTATATGTAATTATATTTCCGAAAATCAATGCTGCGTGGTGGTTCACTAATCCTAATTAAACGTTGTATAAAATCAAAAGCTCGTAAAGACATAGTTGAACTATCGGTTGAACATAGCGTTGAACTGTCTTGTGTTGAGCTAGATAAGCATGTTATAGTGTGCGTTTACAGACCCCCAAATTATCAAAACTTCTCTATATTTGAGTCAGTAATGGAAGATGTTTTGGCTAAATAAACGATAAATTTGAATAAACGATATGTCGCTCAATTTATCTAAATTTCACTGTATGCAATTTACTACTAATAAAACAGTGCAAACCAATAAATACACAGTGCATCAGCAAACACAAAATGAAGTAGAAGAAGTTCTTGACCTGGGAATTGTATTTGACAAAAAACAAATATTGATATTAAATATTACCTCAAAAGGGTTCAAGGTCTTGGGATTTTTCTAAAGCCTCCACATGAATTAAATTTTATGTATAACACCAGGCAGTGGTTCGCCCACTGCTTGAATACAATAATACCGAATGGAAATTTCATTATGATTTTTACATTAAACGCCTGGAAAGTGTACAAAGACGTTTTCTATACAATCTTAGCTATAAAGACCGTCTGCCAAAAAACATTTGGTGCTACGACCTAAGACTGCCACATTATAAATAATGTCCTCGTTGGTAGATAGAAGAAAAGTTCATGATCTCACTATTCTTCGCAAACTTTTCAATGGGGTTGATGGCTGTAGCTTCTTGGAAAGCTGCAGATAGGTGCACCATCTCGCTTGCCGAGAAACTATAACCTTTTCAATGTGCCGAGACCCAAAATAAACCTCGGGCATTTTGCCGTTTTGCCAAGGCTCTGTAGGCAGAAATATAACTAAGTATCGAAGTCTTAGTATGTCTTTTTAAACTTGCATATTTTGATTTATTTTAATGTTTTTATCCTTGTAAAAGTTGCTGTACCTACCTAGATAATAAGTGAATGATGTGGTCTCCTATAATTGGAAGCGCACACTTGTACTCGGTGGGCGATCCAAGAAAAGAAAAAACAGTTGGAAAATCAGATGGGCGCCGCCGCCCGCGCCTGCGTTTTAATTACAGGTTGGAGGTATCTAAGCGTTCAACAAACCAGTACCAACGTAGGTAATTATTAAACTAAGCCAGGTTTAAAAGCAGTCGGAACTTTTCGATGTGCTGGGAAGGAGCGAGTTTTAGAAACTTTTACTAACTGGTTAATTGTTTGAACGGTTTTTGTACTTTTTTTTACCAATTTCAGTGAATGAATTTGAAGTGAGATTTTGAACGTTTGTGTACAATACATAACTGTTTTGTTTGTAACTTATCACACTGCAGTGTTGCCAGTTGTTAAGAAAAAAATCCCCTAATACAGTAGGCACTAACACTGTTGGAGTCTACTGTGTTAGGGCGTCCTAACACAGTAGACTGTTAAGATTATTAATTAACGTTATTATATTATAATTTGCTGTTGGTTTGATAAGTGGTATATACCTATGATAATAATAGAATAATAAAATTGTTGCCTAAAAAGTTTTTAATTTTTTCATCACAATTAGTCTCTTATAACATAACTTGATAACTGTATTGAGGCAGAAGTGATAAATATAATACACCCAAATTTTGCTGGATAAGTTGTGCAATTAAGTGGGTACAAATACAGTGGAGTACATTTTAGTTACCGATTAATCCGAGTATACAACTAAATGTAGCTTGAGCAAATGATTATGATGCGATGACATAAAGAAGATGATGTATTTAAAAGTAATTACTCATAATTTGCGAACGTTACGTACATAAAGTTTTATCTTAATGCGTTCTATGCTATTGCCCAAATACTTTCCATTTTCCCCGACTTTAGGGAAAATTTTAATTCCTAGCGACATTTTTTTACGTTTGTGTGCATGTCAGCAGCTTTAATTTCGTGTCGCTCACTCTCACATTAATACCAAAGTTGCGTCACTGTTATGAGGGAGCCTGTATAAGACTAACCATTTTTTTTATCGCTTATATTTTTTTCACGACTATCTTTTTTGTGCAAATAAACCTTTTCCCACAATAATCAAATGGGATAGTTATTTTATGAGTGGAATCGTAGAAAGCAAACTCTTTCACAGATGTTCGTAATAAGTTGGGTTGGCAAACTCTCAATTATTATTCAAAATTCTATAATTCTCAGAAATCTAATTAGGATGAGCATTTCGTCCATTCACTCGCTACGTTTCTCGCAAACAACTCTGTTACAAGGCTTTGAAATTCAATGTAAGTCCTTAAAGGGATTGAAACTAGTTTTACTTCCTTCTCCGAATTGTTAAAACGGCTTATCATTAGTGTGTTAACTTATGTATTATGAATTACACCCAGCTTCTAAGAATCTATCAAATTGAACACACATACAATTAATCATAAACTCACGCCTTCTTGCCGAGGGGATGGGTAGGCAGAAACTGCAGAACGCCACCTGCTGCGATCCTTACATACTTCTTTTGATTTATTCTTTTTTTTTTCAATTTAAACGTCATTTTTAACAATATTCATGATTTTTGTTAAGCTTTGATCAACTTGTCTCAGCAGTTAGTATCACACTAGTTACTATTACGCAGTTCGCAGATTAGGGTTTTAGCCGCGTCACCCGGGCAAAGAGACGATACCTACTATTTTCCGGTAATATTTGTCAAAGTATTTGTATTGGGCTAGCACCCTTCAGTAACACGGTAATACTCAGACAATTTCTTTCCCTCTCCGATGAAATTCCAAAATATGTCAATTTATCGTGAATTGACATAATTTTAACTTTTGACTGTTTTCGTATCAGATAGACACGCTGAACTGAGCACCAGCTCCAATTACTGAACTATTAGACCACGTTATTATTATACATTTTCACGAACTGGAATTTCAACTCTCGGTGGTAAACCGAGCATTAAGAATCTAACAAAGTGCATCGTGTCGCGTCAACGGCGCGTCGAAAAAATAAACTGCATGTCGATACTCCTATGTATCTCACCGTAAAGACTTGCGTGGAGTGAGCTGTCAGTGTCATCCCGTCTTGGTCAATCCCTAGCATCAGTGGCACTGACAGCTCACTTCACCTAAGTTTTCATGGTGAGATGGTTACAGAATAGCATTATAACAGTTCGATTTTCAACTCTCGGTGCGTGTCTTGTGCGTTGTAGAGCGTTGAAGATCCAGTGCGCAAAAAATTTCGTCGCTTATTTTTACGTCCGTGCGAACGTGGACTCAACCGAGCTCGCCGTATCTACTTGAATTCTATATACTAAGATTTCAAACTTGATATCTACTTTCCACCATCTGACCACTCACGCATACCTACGGAGAGTGGATAACAAGAATTTACTCAAAAGTCAACAAACACAGATATAGGTTTGAGGTATCAGAGCATACAATGCAATAAAGCAATAGACAAATTTTTCAACATTTTAATTGGTTGAATACGAAGCTTTCGGCTACTTTCAACGTGTATTTTGTATTATTTTATTTTTGAAATTTTCGTTTTGCTTGTGCAGAATTAACAATCTTTTTTTTCTTTCAGTATAAGGCTTAAACACGTAAGGCTAAAACAGTATTCCTTTTGTTTTGGGTAGAAAATCATCAAATGACTTCTCCCGCTCTGGGCAGAGCGGGAGGGCGTGTTAGACGTGTCAGGGGCCACAGTAACTCTTTAGAACCTAACGGTCCCCGTCAGTTACTGCTGACATATCTTTGAGGCGATATGGATCACAACGCGCCGTCGACCCGGGCCTGGTCCTTACCGGACGGCGATCTACTCATTGCTCACCGTCTGCAAGCTCGCAAGGCAACAGTAATCCTAAGGTGCGTCGCCTTGCAAGTAAAACCACGGAGTTATTCACAGATTATTGAGGTAAGATATTCAATAAATCGATTCGTTAAAAATAACCCTTAAAAATAAGTAGGTACTTCATACGGTATCAAATATGGCGACTCTTAGCCAATTTAATGTGAGTAGGCTTTACAAATAAAAGGCCCAAAAATAAAAAAATCTCCGGCTCAGGCGCGCAGAAGTTTTAGTGGCATAATAGGTACGGAACCCTAAAAATGGAAAAGGGGTCGTTTGCCATACCTATCCCTACCCATTTGCATAACCTTAACTTTACTGGCCCTTTAAAAGAATCTTGCGACATTTTCACCTGTAAGTGCTTTTAAAGGATGAAAGGTTTGCGTGGAGAACGCCTAACTTTATAAGTGTCAATCAGGCGAAGCTTAACTTAAGTGCAAACAGGATAAGGCCCACATTAATAAACATATTCTTATTTTAGTGCTCTCCCATAAACGTTGAGTTAAACAGTATATTTTTAGAAGCTGATTAACCTTTGTTTTAGGCAAAGATATTTAAATAAGTGTCATTAATCTCTTTGAGTATTGGTATGCCATAAAAATACCTCGGCCTCGAAGAGCTCGTGGCCAAGTCATAAAGTCATAACAGCCGCACGGGGCGGGGTTAAGCTACGCTCGCCGAGGTCATGCCGATGATGGGTGATCAGTGATCATCCATTAGGTACATACCGAGACTCGTCCGTGCCTCAAAAAGCACGTATCGCTGTTGGTCGCGGCTGTCATTCATATATCTTTGACAGTCGTTACGCGTGGTCAGAATCCCGAAAGTCTGACAATGAGTCTGAGCAATGGGTATCGTGTTACCCAGTAACTGGGTTGTGGAAATCAGATCGGCAGTCGCTTCATGTAAATGCTGGTAATCTGCTGCAGCGGTTAGACTGGAAGCCGGCCCCAACCTAGTTGCAGAAGACTAAGTAGATGGTGATGACACAACAACAGGCCATACCATCAGGTTTCCACCTTCAACCTCAACCCACGCCAAGTCGCAACGCGAATAGTAATTGAGTAGATTGAACCAAAATTACTATGTCTGCACATATTATAATTGATAAAAGTCGCTTAGCGTGTCTGTCTCTGTGCAGACCGCGTTGTTCTTCTAAACTACATTCTGGCGCGTTTTGCGCGGGTGGTTGATTTTCCGTTGTACATAGGGATTCGATATGGGGCTGGCAGGTAAGCTTGTAATCTATGTGGACTCCTAAATATCTTATGTCTGGGACCAAAGACAGAAATTGGCAGCTGCAATTGGCTGCCTCACCTGAGCAAATTTGGGCTTTAATTTGACCAGCATCCTAATTGCGTAACACATTTTCGTAAACGATTACGAATAATCTGTTTGGTTTTGACATTTCAACAACATTCATTGCGTTATTAACATTTTTGACCAGATTTTTTTTATCGAACTTATGAAGTAATGGATTAGCAATCTGTTTCAAAACTGCAATTAAGGTACTGATTCCAGTGGAGGAGATAAAGTATCAGATAGCGAAAATCTAATTACCTTGGTCTTTGCTACGTTAACGGTAGGCCAATTCTCTGAGAGCCACTCCATTACAAAGCGAAGCGACTGTGGCGCCCTTATACTAGCTCTGTTCCAATCAGTATCATCCACTATCAACGATGTGTCATCATTGAACGTAAATATTTCGCAGTTTGGAAAATGTGCATGACACAAGTCATTGATGTAGAGTAAAACGGGAGGAGGCCCGAGGATGCTTCTACAGGAACACCGAAGCTAATAAATCTTTTGTCACTCTTTGTGTAGTCGATTTTAAGCTGTTGAGAGATAATCTTTAAAAGTATCCAATGCGAGACTACGAATCCCAATACTTTCCATTTTCTAGATCAAGGTGGGAATAGACACCGGGTCGAATGCCTTGAATAAGTCAAGGAAGATACCGTAGCATTTCTTGCCTTTGTCTAGGTTGTTAATTACTTACTAACACTAGCTATGAGGTATTAGAAACATGGATCTTTGTTGTCTGAATATTTTTTTTTTGATATAATGATTGATAATTAATGTTTTGGTAAGATCAGCTACAGCATCCTCCATCGAGATTCCTGGTCTAAAACCGTATTCATTATTAGCAATGATTTGGGGTATACATAGATAAGCAACGACACAATTTTTAAGTATATGTTCGAGGATCTTAGATAAAGAGCTTAGTGCGGAGATTGGACGGTAGTTTATTTCAAAAGCTTTGTCTTCACTCTTGAAAATCGGGTGAACGACCGCTTTTTTGAAGGTGTTGGGAAAAATTCCGGTTTCAATAGCACGATTGAAGATATGCGTGATGGGTGATGACAGAGAATGGAACTCGTTTGTTTCAGTATTTTAACTGATATGTTGTCATAGTAACCGTAGTAGCCAATCGGAACGCAAGGTGCTGATCAGCCTTTCCACAAAAACCCTATAACGTGTTGACAGCTATTAGTTTGACAGGGACAGATAAAATTATGTTGTCTATCATCAGTAGCCATCTGTCTTAGGTTTTGCGTTTGGCCGTTAGAGATTATCCCCTTCTTGCAAACGACCAATTTTACTTCTTCATTATATCAGTCAGCGCACTATACCCCACAGCTGGCATAGCACCTCCACAAGTCCGCGGAGAAGATGCATGTGCAGTAGAGAAACACAAACAGGAGTATGACACTAGACACCCTCTATTTGGCGCTCATCTACCAACTCAACGGCTAAAAAGCAAGCACAGTTTTCTGAAACCGACAGCGCCCCTACCAGGTAACCCGGCCGACACCCGTTGTAAGCTGCGGCAGGATGCCTTTCCTCCACCCAAACATTTTCTACCTCCAAACGAGCATCACCAGGGTGCAAACATCCGTGGTCCACTTGGAAGTCCTTGAACCGTCTCCGTACCCAAGTGGGAAGGTGCAGGTTGAACCTCGTAAAGTGGAGCTACTCCGACGGAACGGCAGCAGGGTGTGGATGTGGAGCTAAGTCACAAACTATGCTCCACCTCCTATCCTGCCCTCTGAGCCCAAAAACATGTAGCCAAAGTGACCTGTGCGCTGCCACCGATAACGCTGTGGAAGTGGCAAAGTTTTGGGCCAACAGTACTTAAGCAAATTTCGTGCCATTGACACGAAGAAGAAGAAGAAGTAATTAAAAAATTGTCCGATGGGATTTCCCATCGGCTGTGCATTTCTATACAAACTTTCATACCCTCTTTGAAACGAAATTCCTTATCGCAAGTTACTACTCGTACTAGTTTATAGTTAATACTCTGCACACTAGCGGCGATTGAGAGCTGAACCGAAGATAGTGTAATATTTTGTCTGTAACGACACTGTTGTTACGTAACAAAATGGTCGTAACGATCAACATGTTACGCTTTCGTCAAAAACTAAAGGAACTTCGTTCCAACCCGGAGTCCCACGACAATCCTAGACTCTTTTAAACCCTTTTATGGGACGAATATTCTTCAGAGTTCTTGTTCAAAATTTTAAGCTTCGAGACCCAGTAATGTAGGCTGTGCGCTGTCTGTTAGTGAATGCTTTTTATTTGGTAGATGTATGCTCTCTTTTGATCAACGTGACTTAAATTTAACTTTAGGGGTGGCAGCACACACCGGCGGATGGCGGGAGACGATATCTAGGAGGATTGGCCGCCGGCGGACGCACACTGGTGATTGCGCCGCGAGCGTGCTACTGGATGCTGCGGCATGTTTTTGCATCATGGTATCTTTCAGCGAGCTTTTCATGGTCCGTGGTCGGTCTCTGAGCTTTGGAATTTAAATGTTGTTTCCATAAAATACATACGAATTTACGTTGGTAAGTTTAATACCCTTCCCCGCCCTATGTCGATGTGCGTTGGCTTTAAAGAACTCGTGTAGCTATCACTGGGTAACTGTACATAATTATATGTAATTATATTTCCGAAAATCAATGCTGCGTGGTGGTTCACTAATCCTAATTAAACGTTGTATAAAATCAAAAGCTCGTAAAGACATAGTTGAACTATCGGTTGAACATAGCGTTGAACTGTCTTGTGTTGAGCTAGATAAGCATGTTATAGTGTGCGTTTACAGACCCCCAAATTATCAAAACTTCTCTATATTTGAGTCAGTAATGGAAGATGTTTTGGCTAAATAAACGATAAATTTGAATAAACGATATGTCGCTCAATTTATCTAAATTTCACTGTATGCAATTTACTACTAATAAAACAGTGCAAACCAATAAATACACAGTGCATCAGCAAACACAAAATGAAGTAGAAGAAGTTCTTGACCTGGGAATTGTATTTGACAAAAAACAAATATTGATATTAAATATTACCTCAAAAGGGTTCAAGGTCTTGGGATTTTTCTAAAGCCTCCACATGAATTAAATTTTATGTATAACACCAGGCAGTGGTTCGCCCACTGCTTGAATACAATAATACCGAATGGAAATTTCATTATGATTTTTACATTAAACGCCTGGAAAGTGTACAAAGACGTTTTCTATACAATCTTAGCTATAAAGACCGTCTGCCAAAAAACATTTGGTGCTACGACCTAAGACTGCCACATTATAAATAATGTCCTCGTTGGTAGATAGAAGAAAAGTTCATGATCTCACTATTCTTCGCAAACTTTTCAATGGGGTTGATGGCTGTAGCTTCTTGGAAAGCTGCAGATAGGTGCACCATCTCGCTTGCCGAGAAACTATAACCTTTTCAATGTGCCGAGACCCAAAATAAACCTCGGGCATTTTGCCGTTTTGCCAAGGCTCTGTAGGCAGAAATATAACTAAGTATCGAAGTCTTAGTATGTCTTTTTAAACTTGCATATTTTGATTTATTTTAATGTTTTTATCCTTGTAAAAGTTGCTGTACCTACCTAGATAATAAGTGAATGATGTGGTCTCCTATAATTGGAAGCGCACACTTGTACTCGGTGGGCGATCCAAGAAAAGAAAAAACAGTTGGAAAATCAGATGGGCGCCGCCGCCCGCGCCTGCGTTTTAATTACAGGTTGGAGGTATCTAAGCGTTCAACAAACCAGTACCAACGTAGGTAATTATTAAACTAAGCCAGGTTTAAAAGCAGTCGGAACTTTTCGATGTGCTGGGAACGAGCGAGTTTTAGAAACTTTTACTAACTGGTTAATTGTTTGAACGGTTTTTGTACTTTTTTTTACCAATTTCAGTGAATGAATTTGAGGTGAGATTTTGAACGTTTGTGTACAATACATAACTGTTTTGTTTGTAACTTATCACACTGCAGTGTTGCCAGTTGTTAAGAAAAAAATCCCCTAATACAGTAGGCACTAACACTGTTGGAGTCTACTTTGTTAGGGCGTCCTAACACAGTAGACTGTTAAGATTATTAATTAACGTTATTATATTATAATTTGCTGTTGGTTTGATAAGTGGTATATACCTATGATAATAATAGAATAATAAAATTGTTGCCTAAAAAGTTTTTAATTTTTTCATCACAATTAGTCTCTTATAACATAACTTGATAACTGTATTGAGGCAGAAGTGATAAATATAATACACCCAAATTTTGCTGGATAAGTTGTGCAATTAAGTGGGTACAAATACAGTGGAGTACATTTTAGTTACCGATTAATCCGAGTATACAACTAAATGTAGCTTGAGCAAATGATTATGATGCGATGACATAAAGAAGATGATGTATTTAAAAGTAATTACTCATAATTTGCGAACGTTACGTACATAAAGTTTTATCTTAATGCGTTCTATGCTATTGCCCAAATACTTTCCATTTTCCCCGACTTTAGGGAAAATTTTAATTCCTAGCGACATTTTTTTACGTTTGTGTGCATGTCAGCAGCTTTAATTTCGTGTCGCTCACTCTCACATTAATACCAAAGTTGCGTCACTGTTATGAGGGAGCCTGTATAAGACTAACCATTTTTTTTATCGCTTATATTTTTTTCACGACTATCTTTTTTGTGCAAATAAACCTTTTCCCACAATAATCAAATGGGATAGTTATTTTATGAGTGGAATCGTAGAAAGCAAACTCTTTCACAGATGTTCGTAATAAGTTGGGTTGGCAAACTCTCAATTATTATTCAAAATTCTATAATTCTCAGAAATCTAATTAGGATGAGCATTTCGTCCATTCACTCGCTACGTTTCTCGCAAACAACTCTGTTACAAAGCTTTGAAATTCAATGTAAGTCCTTAAAGGGATTGAAACTAGTTTTACTTCCTTCTCCGAATTGTTAAAACGGCTTATCATTAGTGTGTTAACTTATGTATTATGAATTACACCCAGCTTCTAAGAATCTATCAAATTGAACACACATACAATTAATCATAAACTCACGCCTTCTTGCCGAGGGGATGGGTAGGCAGAAACTGCAGAACGCCACCTGCTGCGATCCTTACATACTTCTTTTGATTTATTCTTTTTTTTTTCAATTTAAACGTCATTTTTAACAATATTCATGATTTTTGTTAAGCTTTGATCAACTTATCTCAGCAGTTAGTATCACACTAGTTACTATTACGCAGTTCGCAGATTAGGGTTTTAGCCGCGTCACCCGGGCAAAGAGACGATACCTACTATTTTCCGGTAATATTTGTCAAAGTATTTGTATTGGGCTAGCACCCTTCAGTAACACGGTAATACTCAGACAATTTCTTTCCCTCTCCGATGAAATTCCAAAATATGTCAATTTATCGTGAATTGACATAATTTTAACTTTTGACTGTTTTCGTATCAGATAGACACGCTGAACTGAGCACCAGCTCCAATTACTGAACTATTAGACCACGTTATTATTATACATTTTCACGAACTGGAATTTCAACTCTCGGTGGTAAACCGAGCATTAAGAATCTAACAAAGTGCATCGTGTCGCGTCAACGGCGCGTCGAAAAAATAAACTGCATGTCGATACTCCTATGTATCTCACCGTAAAGACTTGCGTGGAGTGAGCTGTCAGTGTCATCCCGTCTTGGTCAATCCCTAGCATCAGTGGCACTGACAGCTCACTTCACCTAAGTTTTCATGGTGAGATGGTTACAGAATAGCATTATAACAGTTCGATTTTCAACTCTCGGTGCGTGTCTTGTGCGTTGTAGAGCGTTGAAGATCCAGTGCGCAAAAAATTTCGTCGCTTATTTTTACGTCCGTGCGAACGTGGACTCAACCGAGCTCGCCGTATCTACTTGAATTCTATATACTAAGATTTCAAACTTGATATCTACTTTCCACCATCTGACCACTCACGCATACCTACGGAGAGTGGATAACAAGAATTTACTCAAAAGTCAACAAACACAGATATAGGTTTGAGGTATCAGAGCATACAATGCAATAAAGCAATAGACAAATTTTTCAACATTTTAATTGGTTGAATACGAAGCTTTCGGCTACTTTCAACGTGTATTTTGTATTATTTTATTTTTGAAATTTTCGTTTTGCTTGTGCAGAATTAACAATCTTTTTTTTCTTTCAGTATAAGGCTTAAACACGTAAGGCTAAAACAGTATTCCTTTTGTTTTGGGTAGAAAATCATCAAATGACTTCTCCCGCTCTGGGCAGAGCGGGAGGGCGTGTTAGACGTGTCAGGGGCCACAGTAACTCTTTAGAACCTAACGGTCCCCGTCAGTTACTGCTGACATATCTTTGAGGCGATATGGATCACAACGCGCCGTCGACCCGGGCCTGGTCCTTACCGGACGGCGATCTACTCATTGCTCACCGTCTGCAAGCTCGCAAGGCAACAGTAATCCTAAGGTGCGTCGCCTTGCAAGTAAAACCACGGAGTTATTCACAGATTATTGAGGTAAGATATTCAATAAATCGATTCGTTAAAAATAACCCTTAAAAATAAGTAGGTACTTCATACGGTATCAAATATGGCGACTCTTAGCCAATTTAATGTGAGTAGGCTTTACAAATAAAAGGCCCAAAAATAAAAAAATCTCCGGCTCAGGCGCGCAGAAGTTTTAGTGGCATAATAGGTACGGAACCCTAAAAATGGAAAAGGGGTCGTTTGCCATACCTATCCCTACCCATTTGCATAACCTTAACTTTACTGGCCCTTTAAAAGAATCTTGCGACATTTTCACCTGTAAGTGCTTTTAAAGGATGAAAGGTTTGCGTGGAGAACGCCTAACTTTATAAGTGTCAATCAGGCGAAGCTTAACTTAAGTGCAAACAGGATAAGGCCCACATTAATAAACATATTCTTATTTTAGTGCTCTCCCATAAACGTTGAGTTAAACAGTATATTTTTAGAAGCTGATTAACCTTTGTTTTAGGCAAAGATATTTAAATAAGTGTCATTAATCTCTTTGAGTATTGGTATGCCATAAAAATACCTCGGCCTCGAAGAGCTCGTGGCCAAGTCATAAAGTCATAACAGCCGCACGGGGCGGGGTTAAGCTACGCTCGCCGAGGTCATGCCGATGATGGGTGATCAGTGATCATCCATTAGGTACATACCGAGACTCGTCCGTGCCTCAAAAAGCACGTATCGCTGTTGGTCGCGGCTGTCATTCATATATCTTTGACAGTCGTTACGCGTGGTCAGAATCCCGAAAGTCTGACAATGAGTCTGAGCAATGGGTATCGTGTTACCCAGTAACTGGGTTGTGGAAATCAGATCGGCAGTCGCTTCATGTAAATGCTGGTAATCTGCTGCAGCGGTTAGACTGGAAGCCGGCCCCAACCTAGTTGCAGAAGACTAAGTAGATGGTGATGACACAACAACAGGCCATACCATCAGGTTTCCACCTTCAACCTCAACCCACGCCAAGTCGCAACGCGAATAGTAATTGAGTAGATTGAACCAAAATTACTATGTCTGCACATATTATAATTGATAAAAGTCGCTTAGCGTGTCTGTCTCTGTGCAGACCGCGTTGTTCTTCTAAACTACATTCTGGCGCGTTTTGCGCGGGTGGTTGATTTTCCGTTGTACATAGGGATTCGATATGGGGCTGGCAGGTAAGCTTGTAATCTATGTGGACTCCTAAATATCTTATGTCTGGGACCAAAGACAGAAATTGGCAGCTGCAATTGGCTGCCTCACCTGAGCAAATTTGGGCTTTAATTTGACCAGCATCCTAATTGCGTAACACATTTTCGTAAACGATTACGAATAATCTGTTTGGTTTTGACATTTCAACAACATTCATTGCGTTATTAACATTTTTGACCAGATTTTTTTTATCGAACTTATGAAGCAATGGATTAGCAATCTGTTTCAAAACTGCAATTAAGGTACTGATTCCAGTGGAGGAGATAAAGTATCAGATAGCGAAAATCTAATTACCTTGGTCTTTGCTACGTTAACGGTAGGCCAATTCTCTGAGAGCCACTCCATTACAAAGCGAAGCGACTGTGGCGCCCTTATACTAGCTCTGTTCCAATCAGTATCATCCACTATCAACGATGTGTCATCATTGAACGTAAATATTTCGCAGTTTGGAAAATGTGCATGACACAAGTCATTGATGTAGAGTAAAACGGGAGGAGGCCCGAGGATGCTTCTACAGGAACACCGAAGCTAATAAATCTTTTGTCACTCTTTGTGTAGTCGATTTTAAGCTGTTGAGAGATAATCTTTAAAAGTATCCAATGCGAGACTACGAATCCCAATACTTTCCATTTTCTAGATCAAGGTGGGAATAGACACCGGGTCGAATGCCTTGAATAAGTCAAGGAAGATACCGTAGCATTTCTTGCCTTTGTCTAGGTTGTTAATTACTTACTAACACTAGCTATGAGGTATTAGAAACATGGATCTTTGTTGTCTGAATATTTTTTTTTTGATATAATGATTGATAATTAATGTTTTGGTAAGATCAGCTACAGCATCCTCCATCGAGATTCCTGGTCTAAAACCGTATTCATTATTAGCAATGATTTGGGGTATACATAGATAAGCAACGACACAATTTTTAAGTATATGTTCGAGGATCTTAGATAAAGAGCTTAGTGCGGAGATTGGACGGTAGTTTATTTCAAAAGCTTTGTCTTCACTCTTGAAAATCGGGTGAACGACCGCTTTTTTGAAGGTGTTGGGAAAAATTCCGGTTTCAATAGCACGATTGAAGATATGCGTGATGGGTGATGACAGAGAATGGAACTCGTTTGTTTCAGTATTTTAACTGATATGTTGTCATAGTAACCGTAGTAGCCAATCGGAACGCAAGGTGCTGATCAGCCTTTCCACAAAAACCCTATAACGTGTTGACAGCTATTAGTTTGACAGGGACAGATAAAATTATGTTGTCTATCATCAGTAGCCATCTGTCTTAGGTTTTGCGTTTGGCCGTTAGAGATTATCCCCTTCTTGCAAACGACCAATTTTACTTCTTCATTATATCAGTCAGCGCACTATACCCCACAGCTGGCATAGCACCTCCACAAGTCCGCGGAGAAGATGCATGCGCAGTAGAGAAACACAAACAGGAGTATGACACTAGACACCCTCTATTTGGCGCTCATCTACCAACTCAACGGCTAAAAAGCAAGCACAGTTTTCTGAAACCGACAGCGCCCCTACCAGGTAACCCGGCCGACACCCGTTGTAAGCTGCGGCAGGATGCCTTTCCTCCACCCAAACATTTTCTACCTCCAAACGAGCATCACCAGGGTGCAAACATCCGTGGTCCACTTGGAAGTCCTTGAACCGTCTCCGTACCCAAGTGGGAAGGTACAGGTTGAACCTCGTAAAGTGGAGCTACTCCGACGGAACGGCAGCAGGGTGTGGATGTGGAGCTAAGTCACAAACTATGCTCCACCTCCTATCCTGCCCTCTGAGCCCAAAAACATGTAGCCAAAGTGACCTGTGCGCTGCCACCGATAACGCTGTGGAAGTGGCAAAGTTTTGGGCCAACAGTACTTAAGCAAATTTCGTGCCATTGACACGAAGAAGAAGAAGAAGTAATTAAAAAATTGTCCGATGGGATTTCCCATCGGCTGTGCATTTCTATACAAACTTTCATACCCTCTTTGAAACGAAATTCCTTATCGCAAGTTACTACTCGTACTAGTTTATAGTTAATACTCTGCACACTAGCGGCGATTGAGAGCTGAACCGAAGATAGTGTAATATTTTGTCTGTAACGACACTGTTGTTACGTAACAAAATGGTCGTAACGATCAACATGTTACGCTTTCGTCAAAAACTAAAGGAACTTCGTTCCAACCCGGAGTCCCACGACAATCCTAGACTCTTTTAAACCCTTTTATGGGACGAATATTCTTCAGAGTTCTTGTTCAAAATTTTAAGCTTCGAGACCCAGTAATGTAGGCTGTGCGCTGTCTGTTAGTGAATGCTTTTTATTTGGTAGATGTATGCTCTCTTTTGATCAACGTGACTTAAATTTAACTTTAGGGGTGGCAGCACACACCGGCGGATGGCGGGAGACGATATCTAGGAGGATTGGCCGCCGGCGGACGCACACTGGTGATTGCGCCGCGAGCGTGCTACTGGATGCTGCGGCATGTTTTTGCATCATGGTATCTTTCAGCGAGCTTTTCATGGTCCGTGGTCGGTCTCTGAGCTTTGGAATTTAAATGTTGTTTCCATAAAATACATACGAATTTACGTTGGTAAGTTTAATACCCTTCCCCGCCCTATGTCGATGTGCGTTGGCTTTAAAGAACTCGTGTAGCTATCACTGGGTAACTGTACATAATTATATGTAATTATATTTCCGAAAATCAATGCTGCGTGGTGGTTCACTAATCCTAATTAAACGTTGTATAAAATCAAAAGCTCGTAAAGACATAGTTGAACTATCGGTTGAACATAGCGTTGAACTGTCTTGTGTTGAGCTAGATAAGCATGTTATAGTGTGCGTTTACAGACCCCCAAATTATCAAAACTTCTCTATATTTGAGTCAGTAATGGAAGATGTTTTGGCTAAATAAACGATAAATTTGAATAAACGATATGTCGCTCAATTTATCTAAATTTCACTGTATGCAATTTACTACTAATAAAACAGTGCAAACCAATAAATACACAGTGCATCAGCAAACACAAAATGAAATAGAAGAAGTTCTTGACCTGGGAATTGTATTTGACAAAAAACAAATATTGATATTAAATATTACCTCAAAAGGGTTCAAGGTCTTGGGATTTTTCTAAAGCCTCCACATGAATTAAATTTTATGTATAACACCAGGCAGTGGTTCGCCCACTGCTTGAATACAATAATACCGAATGGAAATTTCATTATGATTTTTACATTAAACGCCTGGAAAGTGTACAAAGACGTTTTCTATACAATCTTAGCTATAAAGACCGTCTGCCAAAAAACATTTGGTGCTACGACCTAAGACTGCCACATTATAAATAATGTCCTCGTTGGTAGATAGAAGAAAAGTTCATGATCTCACTATTCTTCGCAAACTTTTCAATGGGGTTGATGGCTGTAGCTTCTTGGAAAGCTGCAGATAGGTGCACCATCTCGCTTGCCGAGAAACTATAACCTTTTCAATGTGCCGAGACCCAAAATAAACCTCGGGCATTTTGCCGTTTTGCCAAGGCTCTGTAGGCAGAAATATAACTAAGTATCGAAGTCTTAGTATGTCTTTTTAAACTTGCATATTTTGATTTATTTTAATGTTTTTATCCTTGTAAAAGTTGCTGTACCTACCTAGATAATAAGTGAATGATGTGGTCTCCTATAATTGGAAGCGCACACTTGTACTCGGTGGGCGATCCAAGAAAAGAAAAAACAGTTGGAAAATCAGATGGGCGCCGCCGCCCGCGCCTGCGTTTTAATTACAGGTTGGAGGTATCTAAGCGTTCAACAAACCAGTACCAACGTAGGTAATTATTAAACTAAGCCAGGTTTAAAAGCAGTCGGAACTTTTCGATGTGCTGGGAAGGAGCGAGTTTTAGAAACTTTTACTAACTGGTTAATTGTTTGAACGGTTTTTGTACTTTTTTTTACCAATTTCAGTGAATGAATTTGAAGTGAGATTTTGAACGTTTGTGTACAATACATAACTGTTTTGTTTGTAACTTATCACACTGCAGTGTTGCCAGTTGTTAAGAAAAAAATCCCCTAATACAGTAGGCACTAACACTGTTGGAGTCTACTGTGTTAGGGCGTCCTAACACAGTAGACTGTTAAGATTATTAATTAACGTTATTATATTATAATTTGCTGTTGGTTTGATAAGTGGTATATACCTATGATAATAATAGAATAATAAAATTGTTGCCTAAAAAGTTTTTAATTTTTTCATCACAATTAGTCTCTTATAACATAACTTGATAACTGTATTGAGGCAGAAGTGATAAATATAATACACCCAAATTTTGCTGGATAAGTTGTGCAATTAAGTGGGTACAAATACAGTGGAGTACATTTTAGTTACCGATTAATCCGAGTATACAACTAAATGTAGCTTGAGCAAATGATTATGATGCGATGACATAAAGAAGATGATGTATTTAAAAGTAATTACTCATAATTTGCGAACGTTACGTACATAAAGTTTTATCTTAATGCGTTCTATGCTATTGCCCAAATACTTTCCATTTTCCCCGACTTTAGGGAAAATTTTAATTCCTAGCGACATTTTTTTACGTTTGTGTGCATGTCAGCAGCTTTAATTTCGTGTCGCTCACTCTCACATTAATACCAAAGTTGCGTCACTGTTATGAGGGAGCCTGTATAAGACTAACCATTTTTTTTATCGCTTATATTTTTTTCACGACTATCTTTTTTGTGCAAATAAACCTTTTCCCACAATAATCAAATGGGATAGTTATTTTATGAGTGGAATCGTAGAAAGCAAACTCTTTCACAGATGTTCGTAATAAGTTGGGTTGGCAAACTCTCAATTATTATTCAAAATTCTATAATTCTCAGAAATCTAATTAGGATGAGCATTTCGTCCATTCACTCGCTACGTTTCTCGCAAACAACTCTGTTACAAGGCTTTGAAATTCAATGTAAGTCCTTAAAGGGATTGAAACTAGTTTTACTTCCTTCTCCGAATTGTTAAAACGGCTTATCATTAGTGTGTTAACTTATGTATTATGAATTACACCCAGCTTCTAAGAATCTATCAAATTGAACACACATACAATTAATCATAAACTCACGCCTTCTTGCCGAGGGGATGGGTAGGCAGAAACTGCAGAACGCCACCTGCTGCGATCCTTACATACTTCTTTTGATTTATTCTTTTTTTTTTCAATTTAAACGTCATTTTTAACAATATTCATGATTTTTGTTAAGCTTTGATCAACTTGTCTCAGCAGTTAGTATCACACTAGTTACTATTACGCAGTTCGCAGATTAGGGTTTTAGCCGCGTCACCCGGGCAAAGAGACGATACCTACTATTTTCCGGTAATATTTGTCAAAGTATTTGTATTGGGCTAGCACCCTTCAGTAACACGGTAATACTCAGACAATTTCTTTCCCTCTCCGATGAAATTCCAAAATATGTCAATTTATCGTGAATTGACATAATTTTAACTTTTGACTGTTTTCGTATCAGATAGACACGCTGAACTGAGCACCAGCTCCAATTACTGAACTATTAGACCACGTTATTATTATACATTTTCACGAACTGGAATTTCAACTCTCGGTGGTAAACCGAGCATTAAGAATCTAACAAAGTGCATCGTGTCGCGTCAACGGCGCGTCGAAAAAATAAACTGCATGTCGATACTCCTATGTATCTCACCGTAAAGACTTGCGTGGAGTGAGCTGTCAGTGTCATCCCGTCTTGGTCAATCCCTAGCATCAGTGGCACTGACAGCTCACTTCACCTAAGTTTTCATGGTGAGATGGTTACAGAATAGCATTATAACAGTTCGATTTTCAACTCTCGGTGCGTGTCTTGTGCGTTGTAGAGCGTTGAAGATCCAGTGCGCAAAAAATTTCGTCGCTTATTTTTACGTCCGTGCGAACGTGGACTCAACCGAGCTCGCCGTATCTACTTGAATTCTATATACTAAGATTTCAAACTTGATATCTACTTTCCACCATCTGACCACTCACGCATACCTACGGAGAGTGGATAACAAGAATTTACTCAAAAGTCAACAAACACAGATATAGGTTTGAGGTATCAGAGCATACAATGCAATAAAGCAATAGACAAATTTTTCAACATTTTAATTGGTTGAATACGAAGCTTTCGGCTACTTTCAACGTGTATTTTGTATTATTTTATTTTTGAAATTTTCGTTTTGCTTGTGCAGAATTAACAATCTTTTTTTTCTTTCAGTATAAGGCTTAAACACGTAAGGCTAAAACAGTATTCCTTTTGTTTTGGGTAGAAAATCATCAAATGACTTCTCCCGCTCTGGGCAGAGCGGGAGGGCGTGTTAGACGTGTCAGGGGCCACAGTAACTCTTTAGAACCTAACGGTCCCCGTCAGTTACTGCTGACATATCTTTGAGGCGATATGGATCACAACGCGCCGTCGACCCGGGCCTGGTCCTTACCGGACGGCGATCTACTCATTGCTCACCGTCTGCAAGCTCGCAAGGCAACAGTAATCCTAAGGTGCGTCGCCTTGCAAGTAAAACCACGGAGTTATTCACAGATTATTGAGGTAAGATATTCAATAAATCGATTCGTTAAAAATAACCCTTAAAAATAAGTAGGTACTTCATACGGTATCAAATATGGCGACTCTTAGCCAATTTAATGTGAGTAGGCTTTACAAATAAAAGGCCCAAAAATAAAAAAATCTCCGGCTCAGGCGCGCAGAAGTTTTAGTGGCATAATAGGTACGGAACCCTAAAAATGGAAAAGGGGTCGTTTGCCATACCTATCCCTACCCATTTGCATAACCTTAACTTTACTGGCCCTTTAAAAGAATCTTGCGACATTTTCACCTGTAAGTGCTTTTAAAGGATGAAAGGTTTGCGTGGAGAACGCCTAACTTTATAAGTGTCAATCAGGCGAAGCTTAACTTAAGTGCAAACAGGATAAGGCCCACATTAATAAACATATTCTTATTTTAGTGCTCTCCCATAAACGTTGAGTTAAACAGTATATTTTTAGAAGCTGATTAACCTTTGTTTTAGGCAAAGATATTTAAATAAGTGTCATTAATCTCTTTGAGTATTGGTATGCCATAAAAATACCTCGGCCTCGAAGAGCTCGTGGCCAAGTCATAAAGTCATAACAGCCGCACGGGGCGGGGTTAAGCTACGCTCGCCGAGGTCATGCCGATGATGGGTGATCAGTGATCATCCATTAGGTACATACCGAGACTCGTCCGTGCCTCAAAAAGCACGTATCGCTGTTGGTCGCGGCTGTCATTCATATATCTTTGACAGTCGTTACGCGTGGTCAGAATCCCGAAAGTCTGACAATGAGTCTGAGCAATGGGTATCGTGTTACCCAGTAACTGGGTTGTGGAAATCAGATCGGCAGTCGCTTCATGTAAATGCTGGTAATCTGCTGCAGCGGTTAGACTGGAAGCCGGCCCCAACCTAGTTGCAGAAGACTAAGTAGATGGTGATGACACAACAACAGGCCATACCATCAGGTTTCCACCTTCAACCTCAACCCACGCCAAGTCGCAACGCGAATAGTAATTGAGTAGATTGAACCAAAATTACTATGTCTGCACATATTATAATTGATAAAAGTCGCTTAGCGTGTCTGTCTCTGTGCAGACCGCGTTGTTCTTCTAAACTACATTCTGGCGCGTTTTGCGCGGGTGGTTGATTTTCCGTTGTACATAGGGATTCGATATGGGGCTGGCAGGTAAGCTTGTAATCTATGTGGACTCCTAAATATCTTATGTCTGGGACCAAAGACAGAAATTGGCAGCTGCAATTGGCAGCCTCACCTGAGCAAATCTGTTTGGTTTTGACATTTCAATAACATTCATTGCGTTATTTACATTTTTGACCAGATTTTTTTTATCGAACTTATGAAGCAATGGATTAGCAATCTGTTTCAAAACTGCAATTAAGGCACTGATTCCAGTGGAGGAGATAAAGTATCATATAGCGAAAATCTAATTACCTTGGTCTTTGGTACGTTAAGGGTAGGACAATTCTCTGAGAGCCACTCCATTACAAAGCGAAGCGACTGTGCCGCCCTTTTACTAGCTCTGTTCCAATCAGTATCATCCACTATCGACGATGTGTCATCAGTGAACGTAAATATTTCGCAGTTTGGAATATGTGCATTACACAAGTCATTGATGTAGAGTAAAACGGGAGGAGGCCCGAGGATGCTTCTACAGGAACACCGAAGCTAATAAATCTTTTGTCACTCGTTGTGTAGTCGATTTTAAACTGTTGAGAGATAATCTTTAAAAGTATCCAATGCGAGACTACGAATCCCAATACTTTCCATTTTCTAGATCAAGGTGGGAATAGACACCGGGTCGAATGCCTTGAATAAGTCAAGGAAGATACCGTAGCATTTCTTGCCTTTGTCTAGGTTGTTAATTACTTACTAACACTAGCTATGAGGTATTAGAAACATGGATCTTTGTTGTCAGTTTTTTTTTTTTTATATATTGATTGATAATTAATGTTTTGGTAAGATCAGCTACAGCATCCTCCATCGAGATTCCTGGTCTAAAACCGTATTAATTATTAGCAATGATTTGGGGTATACATAGATAAGCAACGACACAATTTTAAGCATATGTTCGAGGATCTTAGATAAAGAGCTTAGTGCGGAGATTGGACGGTAGTTTATTTCAAAAGCTTTGTCTTCACTCTTGAAAATCGGGTGAACGACCGCTTTTTTTAAGGTATTGGGAAAAATTCCAGTTTCAATAGCACGATTGAAGATATGCGTGATGGGTGATGACAGAGAATGGAACTCGTTTGTTTCAGTATTTAACTGATATGTTGTCATAGTAACCGTAGTAGCCAATCGGAACGCAAGGTGCTGATCAGCCTTTCCACAAAAACCCTATAACGTGTTGACAGCTATTAGTTTGACAGGGACAGATAGAATTATGTTGTCTATCATCAGTAGCCATCTGTCTTAGGTTTTGCGTTTGGCCGTTAGAGATTATCCCCTTCTTGCAAACGACCAATTTTACTTCCTCATTATATCAGTCAGCGCACTATACCCCACAGCTGGCATAGCACCTCCACAAGTCCGCGGAGAAGATGCATGCGCAGTAGAGAAACACAAACAGGAGTATGACACTAGACACCCCCTATTAGGCGCTCATCTACCAACTCAACGGCTAAAAAGCAGGCACAGTTTTCTGAAATCGACAGCGCCCCTACCAGGTAACCCGGCCGACACCCGTTGTAAGCTGCGGCAGGATGCCTTTCCTCCACCCAAACATTTTCTACCTCCAAACGAGCATCACCAGGTTGCAAACATCCGTGGTCCACTTGGAAGTCCTTGAACCGTCTCCGAACCCAAGTGGGAAGGTGCAGGTTGAACCTCGTAAAGTGGGGCTACTCCGACGGAACGGCAGCAGGGTGTGGATGTGGAGCTAAGTCACAAACTATGCTCCACCTCCTATCCTGCCCTCTGAGCCCAAAAACATGTAGCCAGAGTGACCTGTGCGCTGCCACCGATAACGCTGTGGAAGTGGCAAAGTTTTGGGCCAACAGTACTTAAGCAAATTTCGTGCCATTGACACGAAGAAGAAGAAGAAGTAATTTGTCCGATGGGATTTCCCATCGGCAGTGTGAAATGAAGCATTTCTATACAAACTTTCATACCCTCTTTGAAACTAAATTCCTTATCGCAAGTTACTACTCGTACTAGTATATAGTTAGTACTCTGCACATTAGCGGCGATTGAGAGCTGAACCGAAGATAGTGTAATATTTTGTCTGTAACGACACTGTTGTTACGTAACAAAATGGTCGTGACGATCAACATGTTACGCTTTCGTCAAAAACTAAAGGAACTTCGTTCCAACCCGGAGTCCCACGACAATCCTAGACTCTTAAACCCTTTTATGGGACGAATATTCTTCAAAGTTCTTGTTCAAAATTTTAAGCTTCGAGACCCAGTAATGTAGGCTGTGCGTTGTCTGTTAGTGAATGTATGCTTTTTATTTGGTAGATGTATGCTCTCTTTTGATCAACGTGACTTAAATTTAACTTTAGGGGTGGCAGCACACACCGGCGGATGGCGGGAGACGATATCTAGGAGGATTGGCCGCCGGCGGACGCACATAGGTGATTGCGCCGCGAGCGTGCTACTGGATGCTGCGGCATGTTTTTGCATCATGGTATCTTTCAGCGAGCTTTTCATGGTCCGTGGTCGGTCTCTGAGCTTTGGAATTTAAATGTTGTTTCCCTAAAATACATACGAATTTACGTTGGTAAGTTTAATACCCTTCCCCGCCCTATGTCGATGTGCGCTGGCTTTAAAGAACTCGTGTAGCTATCACTGGGTAACTGTACATAATTATATGTATATAAAGTGGTAACTTTTCATGGATACGTTTTCTATCAAAGTGATCACCATGGATTAAGTACTGAATTTTGTCCATGAGAATCGACAAATTAGATTACAGATTCAACGTTTCAGAAGTGAATTTTTAATCGAAGAAACCTGCATTTTATAGTTTAAAATCGCAAGCGTATGCAGTGATCATTGCACTTTTATTCCTTTTCTATATTACTCGTATTATGCAAAAAGGTATTTGCCTGCAGGAAAACGATTACAGTGGTCTTGTTGAAAATAATATCGTAACATAAGTACTACCCACGCAGTATTTACATAATCTGAACTTAAAGTTCTACTTACGTAGTCATAAAAATAACAGTAACAGTTAAATCTCGACAACACCACCACAGATAAGACAGTAAGCAGGTACTGTAGGGCTCCTACAAGCCCTGGTTCCAGAACTGATTTATGACGATGCCGCCAAATGCGAAGCTGTACATTGTGACCCACCTTATAAGCGTATGGTTGGAATACAGTTTGCTTTTTGATTCCGTTTAGAAATAGAAATAGATTTAATATATATTTGCATAAAACAATATCTATTAAGATGTTTCAAAATACATTATAGAGCATACATGTTTTGCCTATACCATAGCATGCAAATATTATAGGTGACACTACAAAACGTTTCTTCTTTAATGTAAATTCTTCTGTGCTGTGTGTTTATGTATGCTAAAGTGGTTGCCCGTACGTCAGCACAGAGAGCAAAGGGCGCTTACCACTTTGTTTTCATTTCTTGTTTCTACCTCTTCCCCTGGTTATCCAGCCCCCCACTTTCAGTACATTTGCGCCAACCACAATAGAAATCTTCGCTCATCACACAATCGTCTTCTTCAATGTCCCACTCACTACACAGACTTCATTCGCTCATCCTTCTTCGTTCAGTCAATCTCTCTGTGGAATGCACTCCTCCAAGAAATCAGGTTGGCAACCAACCGATTATCCTTTAAAGTTAAAGTTCATGAGCACATTCACAAGAAGCTGGCAGTTTCATCTTAACGGTAATGTTTTCATTGTTTGTGATATTTGTTTTTAGTATATTCATATATTTATATTTGTGCTTATATTTGTATATAATTAGGTATGTAGGTAAGGTAGGTAATTAGGTGTCGTATTATATTTATAGTTTAAATAGGTTTACGCGTATCTTATATATTAAAAAAAACTAAATATTTTTTTACTAACGACTGACTGGTAGAAAATGCCTTTGGTATTAAGTCTGCCTCTAAATATTCGTGTGCGTGTATCAAATAAATAAATATTTAAATAAAATTATTTTATACTGTTGAAATTATTGGTTTATAACCATCTAACTAGTATTTTTTTTAAACAATTTCAGATCTAGTTTTTAAATCACTTGGAATTTATTATATATCCGAACACAAATTGCTAAAGTTTAAAAAAATGTTTAGGTGAAATGATCATATCATGAAACTGTGCAATTCCAACTAAAAATATTATTATTTTACTAAATGTACAACAAAATAACCACCACCATTATCATAAAATAAAAATCAAAAGTCATTTAATAGAATTAGGCTGAGAATCAGCACTTTTCGAACGTCAAAATTACATTCCTAGTGGTTTAGCTGGGAAGAAGAAGTGGCGCAACAAACTCCCCAGCGGCACAGCTGTCTGTTCAGTAAGATAAAACTTGAATCTATGCAGCAATAAGGTATGCAAGTAACAAAAATTGCGAGACGTAGAAAATTATGTTAAATTATCTGCCATATGTTAGCTAGCCAAGCCAATATACTCAAAAAAGAAAACAATATAGATCAATGACTGCCTCGTTGGTCTAGTGGTCGCAAGAGCTACTGCTGAGCATGAGGTCCTGGGTTCGATTCCCAGGTCGGGCAAAGTGTTATTGGGTTGTTCTATCATGATTTCTCAGTAGCAGCCTGGAGTCTGGATTTGTGCCCGGCTGATAGGCTCGCCTCCTTTTACATGGGACTTAAGCATATCCGGCGAAATGTGGGTGTACTGTAGGTACTCACATTTCGCCGGATATGCTTACCTCTGCCTAACTCTTCTGGGATTACAGGCGTGATGTTATGTGTAATGTGTCAATATCAGTATAAAAAAAAACATAACATAATACAATAAAGGGTGTGACAGCTTACATATGCAATATTGGATAAATTGTGAGGTACACATAAATGATAAACTAGGGAAATCGAAGTAAAATAAATTAACAGAACAATTACTATAACAATAACAAAACCAACAGCAAGACGACCAGTCACCACAAGCAGCACCCAGCAAAAAAAATGCATTTCACGAACTGCCAATATTCCAATTTATCTGATATTTGCAAACCAATAAAAATTATGACCTAGATTGTGATTACAAGTTTTTAACAAAAAAACTAAGGAGAAGGGGACAATCCCCTTTTATTTTAAAACTTCCGCAAAAAAAGAACTAAAATGTAGAATATGCTGGTTGTAAATCTGAGTCATATTGTACAAGATCAGGAGTAAGTCAGGGCAGTAATGTGGGTCCGCTGAGTTTTATTATTATGATAAATTACCTGCCTGAGGCTGTCAGAATTGCCACTTGTCTGTTATTCGCGGATGACCTTAAGTTGATCATGGCCATTGAAGATAAAAGTGATTGTGCACTATTGCAGCAAGATATAGACAATGTAGGTGAGTGGAGTAGGAAAAATAAACTACATTTTGATGTAAGCAAATGCTCAGTAATAACTTTTGGCACGATGAGAAAACCACATCATCACGATTACAAGCTTGAGGGCACATCAATTTGAGCGGGTGGAAGAGGTGCGTGACCTGATTCCAACTATTACTATGACGTGTGAACAAGCGGTACAAGAATTTGCTGAATATTTTTACTCAGTGTATAATGTAGATAAACCTAAATTAGATGTGAATGTGGCGATAGTGGAAGCGGGCAGTCAAAACGGAGCAGGGTGGGTTCATCTTGATAGACTGGAGTTTGATGACGTGGTACGCGCCCTGCTGAAACTTAAGCCGAAGAAATCGTCAGGGCCTGATGGTATTCCGCCGTACATTTTTAGGGATTGTCGAATGGAATTAGCGAGACCGCTGTTGCACATCTACAATCTTTGCCTTAAATCAGCTGTGTTTCCCGAGATGTGGAAGATTACCCGGGTCATACCGGTGCCGAAGGGAGGTTCGGGAACTACAGTTGAAGAATACAGACCGGTTGCAGTATTGTAATCAATGGCTAAAGTATTAGAATCGGCTATTCATAGGAGCGTTTTTGAGCAAGTCAAATCGCAACTTACAGACGTGCAGCATGGATTTCGGCCAACTAGAAATACAACAAGTAATTTACTCAACTACATGGCAGATGTAGTACCGGTAGTAGACAATGGAGGACAAACCGATGCTGCATATTTCGATTTTAGAAAAGCGTTTGATTTAGTCGACAATGACGTGTTACTGAAAAAATTAGCAGGGGTCGGTTTCACCCCGCATTTACTTAAGTTTTTTGCAAGTTATACGAGTAACAGGCAACAGTATGTTGACTTTGCTGGATACCAATCAAACGCATATAATAAATATAGATAAATTAGAGGGAAGATACACAATGCGGATATATTGTGAAGGGTGGAGCTAGTAGTGCCGGACGGGTATGTGAGTCGTCGTCGTCAGCCGCGGTTGCTGGCCGGACCGCGCGCGCTAACTAACTTACTGTGCGAGGCGCCGCTCACGAGTGCACTCCGCACTCTCAACCTCATTGCTGTTGACTTGGACATATTCTGTTGCACATTGGGTGAATTTACAAGAACAGCTACCTTTAGAATTAGCTATGGTTAAAACAGTGGAACTATTTAAATTTTCAGTGTGCTACAATATCGTATTGAATCTGAATGCAACTGACAATTACGCATTGCGACGCAGGAAGCCACGGTTACTAGCAGTGCCACACGCACGAACCAACTTACTCAGTAAAGCGCCACTGATGCGCGCCTTGCACGCACTCAATGACACTGGTGACAGGATCAATTTATTTTCCTGCTCTCGAATGAATTCACAAAAATAATATTGTATGTTTTACGTTATTTAAGATAGTATAATAAGGAACACGCTACCGCATTAGGAATTTACCTGTAATGATAGCAGTGATTCTGGAAATTTAAATAAATAAATAAAAAAATGGAAATTTGTGGCATTGAGTTAACTAACGAGAAACTATTAATAATATGCATATACAGAACACCCCAGTCTGACCACAACCTATTTTTAACTAATCTAGATAGTGTCTTCAATGATACTCTCAAAAAATACAAACCTTCAACACGCATAGTTATAACAGAAGACTTTAACATAAACACACAAAAAATTAATTAAAATCACTTAAGAATTCCAAGACCTAGCAAACAATTATAATTAAAAAAATCATATTGATGAAGCTACTTGCAAATCCACTTGTATTTACCATATATTGAGTAATATCCCAGAGGCATCTACAACGGTACTCTCATCTCTCTGACCACGAAACAGCACAAACGATAGGCTGCCCCTTAGTTAAAACGCTAATTTATAAAAATAAAAAATATTACGTTTACAATAGAGATTACAATGTCCATAATACACGCAAACTCAGAAAATACGTAAGTCTACAAAGTTTGTCTTGAAGTATAATAAAGAAAAGATGAAAATATAGCATTTAATCGTTTTCATGAGTTAAAATGCCTTTTTTATTATGTTTGTTTTCCGGAAGTAAAGTAAACTAATAAAGACAAATCGAAACAAAACAGTAAAACAAACATGGATAAGTAAAGGTCTTATGAGAGATTTTTACGTTATCAATATTTTAAGAAGAAAACTCAACCTCACAAAACTAGATACATTAAGGGTAATGCGAAGATCATCTCTCAGCCACTTTTTCACTAGATGGCAGCGCAGTTGCAAATTAGGAGATTTTCAATTTTCACGCTTAATTTATAAATCATTGAGAGAAACTTTGTTAAAAGCGGGAACTAACGTATTAACTTTTTTTTTTGATATTCTCTTTGCTTGTTAACTCGTCTCTTACAAAGATTTGTTCCACGAAACATTTAGCAGTCTTCACTTTATTCTATACACACACATGAACGGTAAATAGTTTTACTTGCAATATCACTAGAAAGCGTTTTTTTTTCAAACACATGGTTGGGAATTAAAATATTCAGATGGCGTTAATTTAAAAAAAAAGTTTACAGTCGTAAACTGTAATTGAGTTTATTGTGTATATTTTACTGACAGAAACTAAATTTGGTTCCGACCTAAGGTGTCCTAGAAAAGCGGTGACCGCCACACGCAGCCGTAATAGCCATATACAGAGCATTTTTGGACACCTTAGTGTCAAATACTGATAAAAATGTCCGAATTCGTGTCTTCCACTATGAATGTAACGGATATGGTCTTCTAGGAAACCGTAGCTTTAAACTAAATAAATAATCGACAATTCAAATCAAATCAAAATATTTTATTTCACATAAACCTACATGGACACTTATGCAACGTCAGAAGCTAGGTTCCATATGGTTGTTTCCTATGGAGAAGAGCCGGCAAGAAACTCCAAGGTTACTGTTTTAAAAGTAAGTGGCTTTAACAATGTTTTAAAATTAGTGTTAACAGTTATTGGAGGCCCATGTAGGCCGGTCAACTAGTACCAGGTTATTAACAAAATAGAAAATGGTTTAGAACTCTAAAAGGTCTGCAACGTTCTCACATTCACAAGATATAAGCAATCTATAAAATATAATAATAAAATTATCTACTAAACCTATTTGCATACATAAATATAAAAACCAAAAAACACATAGGTATAAGATGGAAAATAAGCAAGAAATACATTCCACGCATCATTACAGAAAAACCATACGAACAGTTTCAGGAGGGTTTGTCAAAAAACTAGTGTCAGCAATTTTTTAAATAGCCTTTCTGTTTTTAGTAATATAAATATATTATTTCTTAACATTGGCAACATAATGACATAATTTTCAGAGGACATCAATTGTAGAAAAGAATAGACTGGAAATTACATGGAGACCTACTATTTCAAATATTTTGATTTGCCAATTATTATTCTGAATTAGTATTTTTCTGAATTATGTAGGTAGATGAGAATATAATTATCGTCACACGTCGACACACGTAAGCATCTTACAAAATAACACAAAAGTAGGTTACTAACCTAACATAGTTTCATGAATTACTTAGGTATACAATTTTGAACTTCAATAAATAATTTCTTACAATTGTTAGGCTGGTACATACATTGAAAAATATCTACTAACAAAAATCTTATGAACTAACAAATAACACAATTAAACTATGCATCGCTACATACAAAGATACATAAATTTAAAATGAATACATAAATATAAAATGAATACAATTAAAATATCTTCTCTCCTACGCGCTGCTTTTTTTGCCACCGGATGAATCTTCTGCTTGTCACTGTTTACTTTCATCGATTCCGTCCGCATCTCCTTCAGTAAAATCAACTGCTGGAAGCCGCAGTTTTCGCTACAACAAATTAATTAAATTAAACTTTTTTGTTAGACTATACTTACTATACTGAATCCAAACCTCAGCGACCCGAGAAATAATTTGGTCTATTAGTAAATGAGTAAGAGTTATATTTTTCATACCTTTTAATTCCTTGATGTATAGACATCTAGCATTTTTCCGAACTCGTCTCAAAATAATTTCCAGCAGTACACATGCTTCGAAAAAGTAACCAACTTCGGCATCATAGCGCTGATAAGTACCTTATCCCGGTTGACTTCTATGACAGTCAATTATTGGGTGACTGATATAAAGCAAATGAAGTAACATTTATTCATTTTGGTAATTGACCCTGGACCTAGAATTAAAATAATAATGACAATTAGAAACTAATAATCCGAGAAACATTTATATTTATACATTGCCAAAGAAACTTACTTGATAATACTGTTACTTACTTGATAATAATAATTATGCTTTTTGTTCATAACTAAAACATCATTTTCCAAATGAATTTCTGCCTGAGAGTAATAAGTTCCAGCAGTCTAGAAGTTATTACTCGCCCATACAATTGCAGTGTTCATTTTCTGGTCCTTCTCTGTGCATTGTTGCCATGTTTTATTACACATGCTACATTTAAATGTTAACACACTGTTGAATCCTTTCCGATGTTCACAAACTTACTCAATTTGAGATGATTCACAAGACTGACGATGTTCTTTCATTTGAAATGCCATTATCACATGTTTCAAGTCAACAATACGATACCCTGACAAACCAGATAAGTGGTCACTTGAAGTTCTTTCCACAGTTAGTTGATAAGCTTCAGTGGCTGGATCGGGTTGTGGCCAATCAATATCAATAGTCTCTTCTTGCTCTGATACAGATTCGACTGTATTACAGCTATAGCGGCAGGCTGCGGCTTCGTAACGAAATTTTGGTATACCCCGCGAATAGGATTTCAGTATCATCGTATCTTAAGCTGTCGAAAGGTTAGACAGCTGATGATGTTTGTGGACTGAAATAAGCCGTAAAATAGTCTTGTGTAGTTCATGAACGATGAACGAATAGGAGCCGAATCTTTGCACTGTACTAAAATAATCGTTTCCGAACTCTGACTTGTAATCGCTCTATTAGGTCTAATAGCTCCTTTCGGACTCGTACATTTTAAACCGCGCGATCTTATTAGGTGCGAATGAGAACGAGAAATGAAATGATACGTCATACGAATTCATTCGATGTCTGGGAATGACGATGCTACCCGAACCCGAACGACCGAATTCCCAAGAATGAGATGAGATGCGCGTTATTTCAATACCATAATGTCTATTTTAGCTTAACACCTGAACACGCGAGATGAGCTGTGTTCGTAAATTGATAGTTTATAGTATGTGCGACCTATGATTACATATACATAAATAGGATAGTACAATACAAACAAGTGTGTGTGTGTTACAAGTGACTTTCAATAGCTACCTTAAGTTATAGTAAAAGAACTTACGATTGATAAATGAAAACGATATTTGATATGATAAAATAAACGATATTTTAATTTTACGATTGATCAGAATGACAGTCCTAAGCCTGTTCAAGTATGAAGGAAAATCAAATGTGTTAAATTAATACTATGACTTGGTCACCGTCACGGCGACACAGATTCTGATTTAAATGCTAAAAAATATCTTCCATTACATCATCTTAAAGTACCTAAACGTAGTGATTTAGTACAATGTCTTTGTTACGTTACTGCATAAAGACCATAAATAAAGAGCATGTTGCTCCCGGGTCCGAGCCTCGCTTAGGGAAATGCTGACCGACTCCGAGAGCGAAGACCGAATAGAGCTGTTAGAACGAATAGAATGAACTAGTTCACTGTCCGAAATGTACTAGTACGGAGCGATCTTAAAAATGACCGAGCAGGCACAAGACTACCGTAAAATCGTGAATCCGTCATCGGTATGTCACCAAGTGTAGTGTCATTCAAGCCGCATTCCGAATTGAGCTGTAATCGATTTGAGCGCGCTTACACTCGTTCCAAGTCAGCGTGAGCGCGATAACGATGTCCCGTGAATCATCATAGATGACGTCATGACATACGCCATCTTGCGATAACGCCGACCTTGCCCTTTAATAATATCAATGTGAACGAATTGTTGACAGCTCTCATCTGTCATAATCGTGATAACTAAATCGGAACGCAAATTATCGATGTGAGCGCTGTCAGCGATTATGGTCAAACTCGGAATGCGGCCTCAGTCAACCGGTCTGTAAAAAAGGGATCCATTATCATAATATTTTCGAATTTTATCGATATTAGTATGGATTAGGCATGTTAATTATTTGCTTTATTTTTGTTGACTACTTTGGGGAATCGTTAGTACAGACTAGTAATGCGTTTTTAGGAAATTACTTTGAAACGTCCATATCTCAACATAGCAGATAGGTAAATCATAGGTACATATGAGCTTTCCTATCTATGTATGCACTCTGTTGGGTTCTCAATGCTCGGTTCAACACCGAAAGTTGAAAATCCAGTGCGCAGAAAAATCCCACCGCGATTTTATTACGTCCGTCCGAACGTCGACTAAGAGGCTAAGAGCACAATATACTGTGGTAAGAGCATTGATAGATACAACAAGTCAACTTACACCCACCCAAATCATAAATACAACAACCAATTATGATGTTTGAAGAAATAAGTCCTTCAAACTCAGTGTGCAGGCATTTACCATGCACCGGACAACTTACTGACACGAAAACATCAACAATTATCGTGAATTCGTAATTCATACGCTCGAATAAAGTATCGTTTTGTGATTATTACATTGCTTGTCCAGTCACTTAGCGACATACTTAGGTAGTGGTTAAGAAGCAATGTATTTACTGCAATAATAGTAGTCGCTGTGAGATAACGACAAAAATAACGCAGTGTAGGCAAGACATATTTTACGATTTGTTGTTTTTCATGAATACTTGTGTTTATAATTGTAACTTTCTATGCTAATGCAAAGATGGCAAGATTTTTTACGACTTACTTTGTACTTATCGTTATATTATCTTTGTATTTATAAATTGTAGTCTATGTACTATTCTGATGTATATGCTATGTAACTCTATAGTTTCATCAAAATACGTTTAACAGTTTTTGCGTGAAAGAATAACAAACTTCAATCCATCCATTCGCACAAAGTTTCGCGTTTACAATATTATTATTACTAAAGTAAGAAGGAGGATAGTAAGTAGGATAGAATGATTAGTAGGTTATCAAAGACTAGACGAGATACGTAATGTGTTATTATGTTTTATTGTGGTTATTTTAGGATTGACACAGTATCAGTATCGTTACAACACATTGTTGTCGTCGAAAACGAGACCGGGACAAATAATTATTTATGAAACAATTATTTACTTTAAAAAGCTTGTAATTTCCCATTACGGTATGAGTTTACTCAAAAAAAAACCACAATAAAGTCTCGTTCAGACTGGCGTGACGTCACAGCGCGACACAAAGGCACCGCGTGTCGCGCGACGAGCGGTGCCTTTGTTTCGCGCTGTGGCGTCGCTCCGTTTTGCGGGAGCCTTTACAACGTTCTAACATTTACCAAGAACTGCACGATTCATTTACCTACGCCAATATGTCGGTAATAGCAACTCCCCACTAAATACTTTACGCAAAACACTTTCGTATTAGTAGGTACGTAAAGATGTTTTTCTAGTCATAATTTCGGTTTTGAAATTCCCCAAAATAAAAGTGTTGTCATGAAATCTTTGTAAATATCACTGTGCTACGAAAAATGTAAAATAAATTACTAAGATGTATCCCAACCCGAATGACGAATTTGACTGAAAAATAAAAAGTCATCTTTTACCGACTCATGGCTTGGGGGCATCGACTCAAAGATATTGTTTTCTCGGCCTGAGTTACACACTAGTAGGTACCTACCTAAGTATATTTTGTAGCGATGACGCTAGTATAAAGCCAAAAAATATATTGGTTTGACATAAGCTATCGAAACGTCACGTGATCATAGGTCATATCATATATCAATGATTTATATAATGTCATTATATATAGGGTAGAAGGGACATCGACGCACAACCGGTTACCATGGACTCAGTACATGATTCTAAACCCCCGTGCGTTAAAAGGAAAACATCGTAATGAAACCGGCATGTCTTAGAGCCAAAAATTCGAAAACATGTAACATCTACCAACCCGCACTGGGCCCGCGTGGTTGATTACGGTCCACTCCCTGTCTCCCTCTCACAGAGAGAAGGCCTGTGTCCCAGCAGTGGGAACATTATAGGCTGGATTTGGATTATTGCTTAGTAACGATTTTTTGTGAAAGGAATAAGTTAAAACTAAGGCTTGTGTACATAAATAAGACAGAAGAAGCTTTAGTTTTTTAAAGTGGAGACCAAGGGAATAAATAACCTTATACAGGCTTTAAAATGAATAAAGACAATAATAATAAATATCCATATACCTAATTCATATGTATTTACACGTCTTCGGCCAGTTCCCCTCAAAGACCGCGCGCGATGACAATGTATAGGTACTATAAGTAATTTATTCAAGAACACCGACAGCATATAGGTACGTACAAATTTGGTTTACAAAATTATTTAATAAAATGTATGTATGACTTATCTGCTAGATTTTCTCTACAAGGCCTAGATCTCGAAATATTCATAGAATATGTTGAAATACCGGCATTGTAAAGAAGTTTCCAAAAAACGCATTACTAGTCTGTAGATTTACAAACGATTACCCAAAGTAGTCAACAAAAATAAAGCAAATCATGAACATACCTAATTACTTATAGATACAAAATATTCCGAGTCGTTATGAATGAATGGTAGGTACATTGTACAGTACAGCTAATAATAGACACACATACGGGTGCGCACCGCGTCCCTCGCATACCATTTTTTGGCAAACACAGAGAAATATTCCGAACGAATTTTGTACTCGACTCGAAGTGTTATTACGTGCTTGGTACGTCGTCCCCTTATATATAGTATCGTTTTGTGATTATTAAATTGCTTGTCCAGTCTATCTATAGGAATTAGATCACCACTACTGCAGTGGATATCGCCATACATTTCCGGCCGACAGCAGTGTGTTACTATCACTAATATTAATGCCAATAAGGATATGGTTTCAAACCGCTCTGAATTTAAAAACACCAAACGTGGCGTTCCTCAGGGCAGTTTATTGGGCGGATTTTGTTTCTTCTTTATGTGAATGATATTATTGACGTGACTGTGAGATAAATACTTTCTATTGCTGATGAAATTTGGCAGTGACGGCTGTTGTGAAAATGATGGCGGCGGGGTTTGACTCGTGGTGTAAAAAAACGATTCGTTCTACTACTACTTCTATACACCAAATTACTTTCATAATAACGATTCAACGGGTCATTTGCAGGTGAATTGCAGATGCGATGTGGCGGCCACCGATTTTCTAGGACTTAACACACCAACAAAAGCGGACTTTCGGCATCTGCAATTGTGGTAAGTAACCCCCGGTGTCCTTTCCATCTATTCTTGGAAATTACGACTACATTGTGTTTTTACTTCAAACATCATATTTATTTGGCGTTTGATTTAATTCAAAACGTCCTTTGTGTGTCGATACAATGCGATGATTTATTGTTTGGTAACTCTGGTTAATCTAACTTAACTACTTTATCATTAAATGTTTCCGAAACTACGCAAGATAGCTTCTTGAAGTGAAATGCAACATTAAAATGTATTTAATAACGCATTAAAAAAACACCATATTGAAATAATTAAACAAAATAAATAGCTGGAAAAAACAAAATAGGACAATTTGGACAATAAACAATTAACTCCTTAAGTGGGTTTATGTCATTGAAAGTTAATGTTTTAATCATTCAATATTTCTCATTGCCTTCGTGTGTTCTCAATACACGCGTTTGTCACGCATAGACGTGACGTCAAATCTACGATAGTGTTGTCCTTGTCTAACACTTTTTATAATATTGTTTGCACTATTTGGCAACAAACATTTTATTGAGATAAAATTTAAAAATTGTCATCATCCCAATTAAGCTGGGTTATAATATTCTCCCATTCTTCAGTAAGTCCATATTTCAGGGCACGAAGTGTGAGTGGAGGGGAATTTCGGCTTCCAACACGTCTACCAAGCTCGTCCCAGGCATGTTCGATAGGGTTTAGGTCAGGGCTTCTCGCTGGCCACTCCATTTAATGGGTTTCCACGTCTTGAAGTTACTCGTTTACCACTTATCTCACGAAGCGACGCGCGCTTTAATTGTGGTTACCAAGTGTTCAAACACGCTTTGAATGTGAGACCCTCAGAAAGTTTTGCAAAAATTTGCATCATAACTCAAACTCCAACTCAAAAGCATTTATTTCAAATAAAACAATTACAGGCACTTTTGAATTGTCATGGGGTCAGTCAGTCAGAAATTAGAAACTAGTTGCCCATTCCAAAGCGAAGTAGGTATCTATGTAGAACAAGAGGGCAAGAAATTCCATGGACACTCTTTTAAATACGTTCTTATAGTGATAGGCTTAAATATTTAATATGGTTTCTCTTGACAAACGTCGCCGACTGAATGACGCGATGTTTGTGTGCAAAGTTATGGCCCATAAAATTAACTGTCCGCAAATATTAAATCGTTTTAACTTCCGCGCCCCCTCCAGAATTACTCGCAATCCTATAACGCCACTCTGCCCTCCGCAGAGAAGAACGGTTCTGGGTGCTAATTCTCCCTACGCGAGATTTTGCAGGGTTGTAAACGACTGCAGTGATCGGATCGACCTCCATTTTGACAGTTTAGGCAAACTAAAAGCCAGTTTTTACAAGTATCTCCCCGAACATTGAGTTTCTTAGCCCTGCGTTGTCTCACTGGGTGGGTGAATTTAGATTAATAGCACTTGTTTTTTGTATTACCTAGTTTTATTCAGTTTAGTTCATTTTTATTTTGATTTAATGAATGAATGAAATGCACCGACCCCAGCGTGGTTTGACCAGACTCGATTAATCGAATGAACCCCAAGATTTGCACTTGCCCCTGAAGCCTCATGCTTCATGGTGCTACAAAGACCATTGCATATCAAGGAATAGACCGGGGGGCACTGTAATGGTAGGGAAGACGTGCCCTTAGGATAGGAAGGATTAAGAGCCTACGGAGTATGCACCCTAACGTAAGCATGGGATTAGTGGAGAGGCGGGTGATATTTGTCTATTGGAGGGCATCTTTTAACGATGTCACAGCAGGGTTGATTCAGGTCGAGCTTCATCGGTGAATCTTTAAGCGGGGTTCAGCTGGTTTCTCGGCTCTTTTCTATGTCACCGCTCTGCTGTGATAAATATTGCTGTTCTTTTCAATGTCTTCGTCTGAGTTCTCGCTACTGACCGTTTCCGGTTTTTGTACATCTCGTTAGCGGCGTTCTTGATCTTCCACCGTGTCCATCGAATAATTGTACCCTTGTCGAAATAATTTTAAGTCTTGAGCTATCGTTCGAGTCTCAAATGTTGTTCCAAAAGTAGTATGGGCACTGTTGGGTATCGAACCCAACACAACACATTGCGCATTGTCTGCACGCGCAGGCCGCGTGTTTAGCGCTTCGCGGCGACGACACGGTTCGGCCCGATGACCACTCGCTTCTTCTGACTTCTCCGCGACGGACGATACTCCTCTTACTTTAGTTTCGTTATTAGCTGAATATCCGGTACAATTTTATTATTGTTATAAGCACGTCATTAAACCCTTGCCTTAAATACAGTAGTCCACTCTTTAGATGATCCCCGCGCTAACATTAGTCCTTCAAGAATCTCGCCGTCTTGATTTCAAAAGTAACGGTCTCAAAAAAAGAAAAAAGATTCGAACTCGAAGCTTTTCAGTTGCGTTCTTCAACGGGGGCAGCTCCAGCAGAAATCGTCAACACCTTGTTGAAGAAGCTCCGCGTAGCACTGCACACGCCCAGGGGACGAAGTCGGGCCAAGGACAACTAAAACTTGCAGATAATCGTTTATACAGTGGATGGTTTACCCATTTTGTGAGTTTGTTCCAGTTTGTTCCTTATTCATTCATTTACTTACTCTCATTCCATATGTTTACCAACATTTAAGTGAGTGTTTTCATTTGTCTTCAAGTCTTTTAGTGGCAATCATTCTTATTCATAGCCTTATATTTATCTAAAGTCACTTACGAGTATAAGCTTATAAAGCTAAAATATAACGGTTAGGATAATCCATCTGTTTACACCCTTCCTTCACTTCACTATATCAGTTGATAACACGGCGACGTGCTTCCTTGTTATCTTCGCATCAGCTGTTCCTTATTGTATTTTTTAAACGTTGCCCCACACTAGGAATTACTCCTGTATCGTGGGTGCGTTCACAAACATGAAACTCACATACACAAGACACCCAGACCCGGAACAACCATTTATAGGTCATACAAATATTTGTTCCGTGCGGGGATCGAACCCGCGACACGCAGCGCAGCAGCCGATCGCTCAACCACTGCGTCAACCGTGCCGTTAAATTCGCACCAAGTCATTCATAATCATAATTCATAAGCTAGCTCATTACATTTCGTATTGATTTTATAAACTGTTTTGTTATCTCTTCTCTAATAAAATCATTTTTGCAAGTTTGCTGGTGGTGCTGCTGTGAATCGTTATAACCATAAATCTTAATTTATTTCAACATCATATTGCAGGCACTGGTTAATAGAGTGTACAATCTTAAATAGAGAAAGGTGTCTGTGATAGAAGGACTCTGGCTGACTCAGGACGAGTTACAAATCAGTCAGCTCTCTTAGATATGACATGTTAATTTACAGAGCGGTTACAGAGTCAAGATGTTATTTTAAAAGTTTAAGATCGCAATTAAGTATTTAAGTAAAAGTAGAACCTACAAAACAAACAGAAACATTAAACAAAAACATTGTTTAATTAAGATACTCGTAGAACTGGGCAAACTTGCTAATTATATTGACTTAAGATCTAATTTAACTAATTCATAATTATCCAATTTGAAAGCAGTAGGTACTTACAGTTACTACTAGTTAACAAAATTCAGAAGTAAAAGGTGTAAAGTCAAGCAAAAATTCACGGATATATACAAATTATGCATAACGCGAGGAAATAAAACAAGAATGTTCTACCATATGCTTAATTAACAAAAAGAGAAAGAATGGATATGGGGTAATGAAGAATGTTGTGTTTATGATGGCTAAGTGATTTTACGATACGGGTTTTAAGCGGGTGATTGAGCAAACATTTGTTGCTCGTCTATTTTGTGTTGGGAAATCGTGATATAAGGGAAGAACAGTGTTTTTTTGTATATATTTTTTATTACATTTATGAGTATAAACAACTGTCGGACCGTTAGCACTTGGCATTGTTGGTTAATTTGTAAAGTTGGATAAAGGATTGTGAAAAAACAATTCTAATATAAATATACAATATGTAACAAAAACCCTGTCCGATCCAAAAAAGGCGTATTCCTGGTTTAACATACGTACTAGAAAAAATAGTAAAAAAAATCTAACTCATAAAAACCAAAAGCTATTGATTTTTTTATTTTTAGTTACCATGCGAAATGTAACACTAAATATGGTAAATTTTCATAAGTTGACAACACTCCACCGGCCGGCGAAATCTTTTATTTTTTGCTTATTTGAAATATCAAAGGACACCGCCCGCGTCATAACGAGTCCTCGATCCTTTGATGTAGCCGCCTGGTCGCTACTTGTTTGGACACTTCGCCAGTCTCACGTGGAGATAGCTTTCGATCGGATGTCCGTACGCATCACGTGCCGCTATCGTATCGCGAACAATGTCGTATTCCAATGAGGAATATTTGAATATGTAAATTTTTATTTGTGAGTGAATGTGTGATTCGGAAATCGAAGTAACAGCTCGGATTGTGGAAGCTTTCGAGTCAGTCAAATCGTACACATGTGCGCTGCGAAGAGTACATGCAAATTTAATAAAAAGGTGTCGAATGTGTACTAATGTTCTAGATAGATAGAGGTATGTAACAAGTAAATGTTTTAATAAACTGATACCTACAGTGGGTACATTGCCAAAAGCACATCACATTAACTCAATAATAATTGTTTCTTGATAAACAGAAGGTCAGAAATCGGGGTCATTGTGCGTAAGCCTACAATAAAATATCAGCTGATACCTACGCGTAGGCAAAACATAGATTTCTTTAGTCCTACTTTTCTTTGTCGGCATGCCGACAAAGAAGCCGCCTGAGCGCGGCCGTCCTTTGGCGGCATGCCGACAAAGGACAGCCGCGCTCAGGCGGCTTCTTTGACACGGAACTGTAGGTGAACTCTGGTGAACCCTGTCGAGCGATCAGTGTTGCCTTTGGTATGATTATTTTAAATTTTTTAAATTAATTGTTTTCATTGGGGAAAAATAATTATCTCGTATCCATTAAATGATTACGTATTTGTGTACGCACTACGATACCAAATAATACCCTTCAGGATCGGACAGGGTTTTCGTTACACCCTGTATAGCTCTTTGAGCTCTTTTAAAATGATTATACATATAGTTATGGTCTTCCTCCTACCTAATTGAAATATGGGGCAACGCGCCAAAAACCAACCCAAAGGACCTACAGATCACACAAACTAAAATAATTCAACCATTATTTCACTATGGTTACCTTACACCTACAGTCAAAACTTACAGGGAAACGAGACTCATGAATATTAAACCACTTCATGCACATTGCACCAGCATATTTATATTATAAGAAAACTTCTAAAAAGTCCATTCACACGCAACTACACCTCACAAAAATACATCAAGTACCCTATTTTGTTGTTTGTATCTTATTTAATAACATTTTTTAATATGATGAGCAATTGCTGAGATATATCGGAATCACAGTGAATGCGGCGAAATGGCCCAACTTCGTTTAAACAACGGTTGAGGGGCATGCCGCCCTATTACGCCCAATATGGTTAACAGAATAATAACAGCCGCACGGGCCGAGCGATCAGGTTAAGCCATGACTGCCGCGGTCGGTCCGTGGATGGGTGACCATCCTCACTCACCAAAACCCAGCCGCGCCATGGGAATGGTGATGATGGTTAACAGACTGCGGCGTCACAGAAGAACCGCACAGTCCGTCCATACTTGGTCCCAACCTGTTGAACCTGTACTTGAAACCTTTACACATTATATTTTTTAAACTTTGCGCAACAGACACGCAAGGGTCAGTTGCAGGTACCGGCTAGCATTCCGTTAAACAGTGAGCACCGCATTTTTTTACTGCACCCTCAAACAATGCAACCTTCTGCTTTCTCTCGATCCCAGCCATAATGCGCCTTTCGCTTGCCAGATGTGTCCATTACGAGCGTCAACAAAGCGTCTAACTTACAGAATATGTAGTTGTGAATATCTAAATAAAAATTTACGCCTCTTTTAAATTATAACTTTGGTATGTTTGAGAAAAATATTACCTATATTAAAATACAATAGATTCAAGCAGGCTTCCATTTCTACTCGAAAGGAAGCAATAATAATAGTCAGTGAATATTGAACTTGTTCAACGTAGTTATATAGTTGTTCGGCACAATGTGTATGAAGTATTAGGTTATGAGCGATACCGTACTATACGGTATGAATTCATTTATTTCTAAAGATTACTAATCTCTTGTACGGAAATAAGTACTGACATTACTTAATTAAAACATTGATGTCTAGGAGTAGCAAGGCCTTATACGAGCGTTACGAATTTATGAAGGTAATTGTTACAAGTTTTTGTATTGTCAACCGCCGTGCGGCGCGTTGACGCGGTTACCGTGCTATGACTCGATAGCTTTGTTTTTGTTTGAAATCATAGGACTCGATCACAGTATATGCCAGAATAACAGCTTCGTTTATCCCGCACTACTACATTTAATATAAATACACTATCCTATAACAATTGTTTAAAATTATGTTGGACATGCGCGTGGCGTTTAGGTCGTTGATTCAAAATCAACGACCTAAAACGCAGCCGCAGCGTAGAAGTACAGCTTAGGGTACGGAACGATCTCACCAGTGGAATTGGCAACACTGTCCGGGTGACATGTCAAAATTTTGTTCCGTATTTTAAAATTAGTTTTAATTAATTTTTAAGTGTAATTAAGGTGTGATAATATATCTAGATGTAAAATAACTGCATAAATATTCAGGATTATTGTTTTCCTGCAAATTTTCAAAGTAAAAAACAGTGATTAGTTGTCAACCGATACCGGTAACCTTTACCTATCACGAACACCTGATGTTTGACCTACGGATTTAAACGGGGAGTATTGTTTAATTTTATTCTATAACTAGCACACAATCATTGCTCTGAACCATAATTATTATATTTATTGAGGCTAATCACAATATTTGCTTGATTTGGAACCCTCCACTGGGTCCAAGTCACTTTGTTTACGTTATCTAGCAAAACTTAGTATCTTAAAACAGCAATTCTATTAGTTTTATATTGCACATAACAACGATAACGTCGGCTATCTTAATTTCAATTGTAATCTGTATGCTAAACTAGTTTTTTTTGCTAAAATTTAAAAATAATATTTTTATTTTTTTATCTAGGCATCCTACCCACATAAGCAAAACTAAAATCAAAAGACAATAGAATCATTGCAACTTTGTATGTGATCTATTCACATTAGTTGCATTTAAATTAGATTCAGCCAATCTCATTACTTATTAAGCAACAATAACTACTCCCATTTTTCTTTCATTTCTAGCTTTCCCTTCTTGGTTATCTGGTTATCTTTCCCTTATTCGTTCTCACCGTTCCTTTAATTCTACTTTCAGTACTAATTCCTGAAACCATGCCTGTGATGACCCGTAAGGCTGCTGCTCAGGAGTTGGAGCTAAAGTTGAGAACGACCCTTCACGAACTTCAGGCTTCAAAGGACAAATGCCAAGCGCTGTTAGAGGAGAGAGAGGAAAGTGAGAAGGAAGTCGAAAAAGTTGTTCACAAGAACTCAAGCTTAAAACAGGAGCTAGTAGACTTACATCATCAATACCTCAATGTTGTCGATGAACGGGATCAACTAAGGGTGGTCACAGATGGTTTCAACAACTGCAGTAATTTGTATGAGGAGGCTTTGTGTAAGGTTAGGGACCTAGAGGATGAATTAATCCATGCAAATGTTCAAATTCAAAAATTACAAAAGGATAAGGAACGTACTCAGGTCAAAGAAACTGACCATTTGTTTCATGAATTGTTAAACTCTAATTGTAACCCTCATCCCATAGCAACAATAGACCTAACAGAGGATTCTTTACTGAAACATAACAGTCATAAAATAAGTCAAAATAAAATAAAAAAATATGCAAGGCTGAATAAAATCATTAAAAAATGTAATAAATTCAAAAAACATCAAAAACATAATTGCAAAAATATTCAATTGAGGAGAGAACGTGTGACTCTTATCAATAAATTAAAGAACTATCAAATTAAATTAGAAGATAGTATAAATATTTATGAAATAGACACTCAACGCTTACAGTCAGAAATTCAAGTACTTGATGACTCACTAAAATCCCTTTATAATAAATATTTATGCTCTCGTCACCAAATTAAGGAACACATCCTTGCTACAAACGAGTTGGTAGACAGAGTTGACCTGCTGACTCTTAGCAACACTCAGTGTACTTGTCAAAGGGGATCCAACATTGATGCCCACCAACCTGAGGCAACGGTAGTCCCGTCCCAAGTGGTGAGTGCTCTGGACTGTGAACCCAACCAAGATATACCTGATATGGCGCATGAATTATCTCAAGTGGTACAGGCAGTAGCTAGTAGTGCTTCCTCTTGCAGTCAAGATTGTTATCAGTCACTTATGTTTTCAGATAGTATAGGAAGAGGTTTAGGGAAATTAGTTAGTAACAACCTGAGTATTTCTACTCAAAACTATTGTTTACCAGGGGCATCCTTTAAAAAAATAATAAATTCAATTACAAGAACCCAATATGATAAAAAAACTAACATTACTGTATTTGTAGGTAATAGTTCTCAGGTCAGAAAAGAAGATATCACTGACAGTGTTACTGAGATTTTAAAGCTAAATTGTAATAAAATTATTTTGTGTGCTTTCCCATATTTTGATAGGTTATCAAAAGGAAAAAACAATTATATACATATGCTTAATAAGCATATTCAGTTCTTGATAAGTCACTACAGTGACAAACTTATATTTTTTGACACCAACATTTTTGTTGAAAAGTTAAAATCGACAAAGAATACAGTGTATCTGCCCATTAGGTTTAGACATAAAATAGCGAGGCTATTAGCTAATATTATAAACTCAGACATAAACAGTATGTCGAAGTCTAATTATATTATTAACACCGCAAATATTAGTAGTAATTCTAATGTACAGGTGGTCACCTCAAGTAACTGTAGCACTAATGCTATATCTGTTTACAATAATTGTACGAAGGAGGATCCATGTGTCACTATGGCAAATTCTTGTCCAAATGTGGGGCCCACAAGTAGTAGGATCTCATTGCCTGGTGATGGCATGGGAGTCTTGGAGCTCACTCTGGATGTTACTTTAAACTAGATAGTAAGACAACAGAAGATACCAGTAACAATACAGTTATACCTACCAACAACAAGGTGTCTTCTTGCTCGCAATTAGTTAAGTGCAAAAAAGGTACTAAAGAGAATTCCTTGACAATATTTCATCAAAATATTCAAGGTTTTTCTTCGAAACAGTTAGAAATAGAACTATTTTTAGAAAATACCATGTTTGAAATTATTTGTTTAACTGAACATTGGTTGAAAGATTATGAAATGCTAATTAATTATGAAAATTATAATGTGGGCAGTTGTTTTAACCGAAAATCTATGCTGCGTGGGGGTTCACTAATCTTAGTTAAAAAGTCTATTAAATCTAAGACTCGTAAAGATATAGTTGATCTTTCGGTTGAACATAGCATTGAACTGTCCTGTGTTGAGCTAGATAAGCATGTTATAGTGTGCGTTTACAGACCCCCAAATTATCAAAACTACTCCGTATTTGAGTCAGTAATGGAAGATGTTCTAGCAAAACTGGCAACTGGTAAAAAATCGCTAATTATCTGTGGTGACTTCAATATTAATATCTTAGAGAATAGTTCAAATAGCAGTCGATTATTAAGTCTCTTTAAATCATTCAATTTGTCAAATGTGTTTTCAGAACCCACCCGCATAACTACAAATTCTGCTACATGCATTGATAATATTTTTTGTTGCTGCGACTATTTACATAAAGCCATTGTAAATTATCTCCCTTCTGATCACAGTGGTCAAACCGTTGCCTTCAAGTCAAACACACCTTTACAAAAAATTCAGATACAATCTAGACAAATAACGCCCAGCAATCTAAATAGATTTAATAATAACTTAATTTGTAAGTTAAGTATACCGGGCCATATTAGAAACAACGTAAACGAATTATATGAGCATTTTTTTTCGGTAGTGAGCACCGAGTTCAATAATACTTTAAAGAAAAAAACAAAAACAATTTGCCCCAATTTTTTGTTCAGTGACTGGGCAACTAAAGGTATTAGGAAAAGTAGGGAAAAACTGTTTGAGTTGTATGGCCTTAAGCCTTATATTAACTCTGAAACGTTTAATAAATACGTTGCTAATTACTCTAAAACTTTTAAAAAGACCTGCAATGTAGCTAAAGCCTTGTACATTAGCAACAAGATCAAAACAGCCGATAATAAAATAAAGACGGTTTGGAAAATTATCAATGACGAAACCAACAGGAATAAAAGACACAATAATGATTTCACACTTCAGACTTCAAGTGGTCTCGTAAGCACTAACAAAGAAGTTGCTCAAGAATTTGTTAATTTCTTTACCAGTATCCCACTTAAAACGACTGAAACCTTAAACTCCTCGCCCCTGCGTTCTATTGACTTATTAAAAGCAAATACTTCATCTTGCCAGATTGAATTTAAATTCAAGCATATAAACCCCATAATAGTAGTGAAAGCTTTCAAGCAAATCAAGATCAAACTAACAGAAGATCTATGGGGAATGTCTGTTAAAGTTTGTACCTCCATTATTGAGACTATAGCGCCATACCTGGCTTTAATATTTAATTTGTGTGTGGATCAAGGAGTATTCCCGGATCTAATGAAATACAGTAAGGTAATACCACTTTTCAAATCCGGGGACAGTAAAGATACCAATAATTATAGACCCGTATCCGTGTTGCCGGTTTTCAGCAAGGTGTTTGAAAAGGTAATGCTGAATCAAATGATAAATCATTTCGACACCAATAATATCTTACACGGTCAACAGTATGGTTTCACAAAGGGACGTTGTACGACTGACGCCGGTGTCACCTTATTAAAACACATATTTACAGCGTGGGAAGAGGCTCAAGACGCCATAGGAATTTTTTGTGACCTCTCCAAGGCATTTGATTGCGTCGACCACGAAACCTTGCTCTTAAAACTTGAACATTACGGACTTGGAAAACTTGCGCTCAGTTTAGTAAAATCTTATTTGAATGATAGACAACAGCAAGTCCAAATAAACGGTGTCAATTCACTCGGTCTAAAAGTAAAAATGGGTGTACCACAAGGCTCGATATTGGGTCCTTTCCTATTTTTAGTTTATATTAATGATCTACCTCATTTGTTTAAAACCCAACCACATATGGTGTTATTTGCTGACGATACTTCGTTAATTTTTAAAATTAATAGGCGTGCATTAAATCTTGACGACGTGAATAACGCCTTACTGCAGATCCAAAATTGGTTCACTGCTAATAATTTGGTATTAAATGGGAAAAAAACTAAGTGCATAAGATTTTCTTTACCAAATGTCAAAAGTACTAATTGGGAGATAGTATTGAATCAAGAGAAACTAGAATTCGTCGATAAAACTGTTTTCCTGGGGATCACGCTCGATTCAAAGCTTCAATGGGGTCCTCATTTAACATCCCTTGCAGGACGGCTAAGTTCAGCAGCATATGCTGTGAGAAAAATCCGTCAATTTACTGATGTAGATACCGCGAGACTAGTCTATTTTAGTTACTTTCATAGTATTATGTCGTACGGTATTTTACTATGGGGACGGGCTGCAGACATCGAGTCCATTTTCATTCTGCAGAAAAGAGCCATCAGAGCCATATATGGCCTCCGCAGGCGCGACTCTCTAAGGGAATTGTTCAAAGATATTAACATCATGACGGTACCTTGTCAATATATCTATGAAAACATCATGTACGTAAGGAAAAATCTACATCTTTTTAGTAAAAGAGGTGAAAGACACAATTATATCACTAGAAATAGGGACCAATTAGTTCAACCAGGTTTCAGGCTGGCTAAAGTAGACTCATCTTTCATGGGGTACTGTTTAAGATGTTACAATAAAATACCTCCCCACATACATCAACTGAATGAAACCAAATTTAAATCTTGTATAAAACGCACACTATGCAGCCGAGCATATTATAAGTTAGGGGATTACATTGCTGATAAAAATGCTTGGCTAATCGCTGGTCCTGCTCCTCAAGGACGCATCAACTAATTGATTAGCATTTAAAAATACTGTTGGAGCTGCTGAAGATTAAAAACAAGAATCTTTGCATTGTATAAACTCAACTTTTTTTTTTAGTACTGTATAATTGCTATATGCCATATGTGAGTACTATGTACATGTTTTAAAGCTACCATTTACAGGGTACGTCTTTCATTGACTTGAATGTGTCCTGGCGGCTGAGAGTATGTCATGCTCACTTTAATGTTTCGCTGATGGTGGCGCGTGTGTTGGATCATTTAGCTCCCTTCAAAATGGTTGAGTTGAATGGTGCTAATCCATGCGTCATGTTCGTGAACGGGCGCCGTCAGTTGAGACTGGTCATCTCTTAGCTGCCACGGCGTATTTTAATTAAATTTTATTTTCGAATTGTTTTCATATAAATAACGGACGCTTTTAACGTTCTGCATCGTTCTCACATGCATAATTTCAACATGAATGATGTAACCAATCTATTGTAAACATAATTTGATTTAAAAGAGTGTCCGTGGAGTTTCTTGCCCGTTCTTCTCCATAGGTACCTACTACGCTTTGGAATGGGCAACTAGCTTCATTTTTCTGACCGACCGACCTTGACAATTCAAAAGTGCCTGTAATTGGTTTATTTGAAATAAATGCTTTGAGTTTGAGTTGAGTTTGAGTTTGAGTGACGCGGCAGGAGTCTCAGCTTCATGGAACGCACATTTATTTATGTTTTGAACCGATTTAAAGTATTTTGGTTTGCGACACTGATACACACACACAAAAGAAACACGGTTTGATTTCTAAGTCCGGCAAGTAAGCCACCATCTGTTGGGCACGGTGCCTCAGCGAAAACAAAGACACGACCTTCCGGGTCGGAGTTTCGAACCGAACTCCTAGTTCATTTTTATTTTGATTTAAATTTATTAATTTATTAAGTTTCAGTGCAACTTTATAATATAGTCTTTATTTCTATTATTGTTTTGTAAGTTACAACAACGTTTTGTGTGCATGCAGAGTTTACATATAAGTGATTGTTACACTTTATTCTGATCTGGTGCTTCTGTTCCATTTGCTTAAACCAGTGTATACAATTGTTGGTGAACCAAATAAATAAATAAATAAAAAAAAATAAAAAAAATAAGTAAATAAATAAATAAATAATATTGTTACAGAACATTTGTTACATCAGTCTTGTTGAAATTATACATGTGAGAACGATGTAGAAAGACGTGCACATTAAAGGCGTCCGTAATGAAAAACATAACAAACAAAAAAACAAAAAAAAAAACGTGGCAGCCAAGAGATGACCAGTCCCCACTGACGGCGCCCGTTCACGAACATGGCGTATGGATCAGCACCATTCAGCTCAACCATTTTGAAGGGAACTTAATGATCCAACACACACGCCACCACCAGCGAGACATTTGAGTGAGCATGACATACTCTCAGCCGCCAGGGCACTTTCAAGTCAATGCCAGACGTGCCCAGTATAGGGTAGCTTTATAGTAGGTACATAGTGCTCACACGTGTGCTTTGCAATTATACAATATTAAAAGATTGAATTATTACAGTGCAAAGATAGTTTTAATAATCTTCAACAGCTCCAACAATATTTCCGAATGCTAATCAATTAGTTTATGCGCCCTTGTGGAGCAGAATCAGCGTTGAGCCAGGCATTTTTGTCAGAGATGTAATCCCCCAACTTATAATATGCTTGGCTGCATAGTGTGCGTTTGATGCAAGTTTTAAACTTCGTTTCATTCAGTTGGAGTATGTGGGGAGGAATTTTATTATAACATTTTAAACAGTACCCCATGAAGGATGAATCTACTTTAGCCAGCCTGAAACCCGGTTGAGCCAATCGGTCCCTATTTCTAGTCCCATAGTTGTGTCTTTCACCTCTTTTACTGAAAAGATTTAAGTTTTTCCTTACGTACATGAAGTTTTCATAAATATATTGACAAGTTACGGTCATGATGTTAATATCTTTAAACAGTTAAAGAATCGCGCCTGCGGAGGCCATATATTGCTCTGATGGTTATGTTTTGCAGAATAAAAATAGACTCGATGTCTGCAGCGCGTCCCTATAATAAGATACCGTAAGACATGATACTATGAAAGTAACTGAAATAGACTAGCCTCGCGGTATCTACATTAGTAAACTGACGGATTTTTCTTACAGCATATGCTGCTGAACTTAGCTGTCCTGCAAGAGATAATCATAATCATAATCATAATCTTAATTTTGCCAAAAGAATAACAACCTTATAACAAATTCTACATTAGTACTTATTTTATATGAATCTAAACAATTAGATACCCAATTATTAACTCAGTGCACAATACTAAGTTCAGGTTGTTACGAAACCGATTCACCCTGACCCCCGTACTAGTTATAAACTGTATTACGGTGGGCAGTTTTCCTCGTTCTCAGTTTACAATAAATATTAAAGCCGATTTGAACGAAATAATTAGATAATCTCACTTTTCAAGTAATACAAAGCAAAACAGTGGATAAATAAAAAATATCACATATTACAAACTCAAATTGTTGTTAGTAGTTCATTTTTTACTTTGTGGGTAATAGCGTAATTTCACATAGTAGAAGTAAAAATTATAGATGTTAAGTTTGTTTACAAATATTTGTACTGTTCTCTTGTTACTTTATATATAACCATAAATGAAGCTGATTTAATTAAAAAAATATAAATTCAATAAAAAAATAAAATATATTTAAAAATTAACTTCGAATAAAATAAAATAAAACAAAACGTGTTCTTTTTTCTTTCTTTTAAGTTATCAGAGATGTTAAAGGGGACCCCATTGCAGCCTTGAGTCGAGCGTGATCCCCAAGAAAACCGTTGTATCTACGAATTCTAGTTTCTCTTGATTCAATACTATGTCGCAATCAGTACATTTAACATTCGGCAAAGCAAACCTTATGCATTTTGTTTTTATCCCATTTAATACTACCCTGCAGCAGGGCGTTATTTACGGCGTCAAGATTTGATGTACGTCTACTTATCTTAAAATTAAAGAAGTATCGTCAGCAAATAACACCATTTGTGGTTGTTTTTTTTAATTAATGGGGTAGATCATTGATATATTTTAAAAAGAGGAAAGGACCTAATATGCCTTGTAGAACACCCATTTTTACTTTTAAACCAAGTGAATTGACACCCTTAATTTGAACTTTTTGCCGTCTATCTTCTAAATAAGATGTAACTAAACTTAGCGCAAGTTTACTTAGTCCGTAATGCCCCAGTTTTAGGAGCAAGGTTTTGTGATTAACGCATTCAAATGCCTTGGAGAGGTCTCAGAAAACTCCTTTGGCATCTTGGGTGTCCTCCCACTCTGTAAATATGTGTTTTAGTAAAGTGGCACCAGCGTCAGTCGTGCAACGACCTTTGGTGAAACCATATTAACATAACCATAACCATATTGCTGTTCGTGTAAGATTTTGTTGATGTTAAAATGATTAAGCATTTGATTGAGCATTATCTTTTCGAACACCTTGCTGAATACCGGCAACACGGATACTGGTCTATAATTGTTGGTGCCTTTGCTATCCCCAGATTTAAAAAGTGATATATTCTTACTGTATTTAATTAAATCCGGGAAAACTCCTAGATCTACACACAAATTAAATATTAAAGCTAAGTATGGTGCTATAGTCTCGATTATGGAAGTACAAACTTTGATGGACCTTCCCCATAGTTTAAAATCTGTTGTATTTATTTCAAATATAAATTTATCTTTACAAATAGATAAGCACAATAAAAAGGCATGACTTAAAAAAAAAAACATCAAAAAAATTATTAACCAACAAAAACAATTGCACTATGGAATGCACAAGCACTCCTCCAATGAAAAGGAATAGTCTTCCAATCTTGACTGGTGGGAAGCGCTACCTGGGGTTCCCTACCACAGTCCTTTCGAATACAGTTACTGCGTCTTCAGGGTTTATAATGTCAATGCGAGTGTCACTTTGATTTTTGAGAATAAATAAAAATCAAGGCAAATCGACTGCCCGACTGGAGGAGTGTGCTGAAGCGTTATCATGGTGACGAAAGATCATGATCATCTTATCATAAAGAGCGCTGTTGAAAAATATTAATCAACAATAGGCTAAAAAAAAAGAACATAGGACATTATCAACATAACATTATTGTGTTTTCTTTTAAATCTGTGTATCCTTTGCTGGACTTGTTTAGATTAAGAAAATGCTTCTCTATAAACGATATTAGAACCTCTCTTGCACCTGCTTAAGCAGGTGTAGAGTGAGAGGTGTAAGTGTCTTTTCACACGGGCTACAGCCCGTGTGGGCACAACAACTACCGTGTTTCATCTTAAGTACGATTACCCATTCCAAAAATGACATACGGAGGGACAGACGGACAGGAAGAAATTATAAGTTCCAGTAACAGACGAATTTAGCAATTCTTCCATTTTAGTCGGTTATACATATGCCTTCAAGAATCAGTTATTCATCAAAAGATTCGGGAGAGAACTGAGTGAGAACTTAAATAAGATGAGACCTCTGGAGAGAAATCCAGGAGCAAATATTTCAAGACCCAAGTCCAGACTACTGAGTTCAGATTTAAATTTTTGTCGACCTACAAAGCTTATAGTTCTGACAATGTTATTACAAAAAAAACACAATTTATTTCAATAATTTAGTAATTATAAACGAATGACTGTCACTCTTCTGCGGAAAATCTTAACACCAGTTTTCAGAAAATGACGACATTTGCTCAACGCCATCTATCGATTACCTACACAAATGTAAGACTCGCTCTGCAGACAATTAACTTTTAAAATAAACTAAACTGAATTGATAAAAAGTAGTTACGATTTAAACTAATAAATAATTATCTAACATTACATTCTGTGTCATCAATCATTATTAGCTAACATTATCAACAATTTTTATTTGAAATTCTTTTAGCGCCACTAATCAACCACCAATGTTAAGCGATTTTTATAACATAACAATCATTAACATTATATATTTAAATAACCCAGATACCTTTGTTTATGACGTGCTTAACAATATTGTTATCACATGTATTCGTTATTACCATTTGGCGTCATTAGGTGTCATTAGGTGTATGTGTAATGAATCGTACGCAAAATACGCGCATTGTCGTGGAGTTGCGAACACCAGCATACGTTGTGTAATGAAAAGTTCTTCTTGAACACTTTAAATCGATTATATCTTTTGATAGACCAAAGCAATTGCGATAAAACCAAAACAAATAATTACTCCCAAGTTATTCACAATTTTCAAGTATAAAAGGTAACCATATTGGTTTCGTACTTTTTACGTGATACTTGGTCTAATTAATCTTTTACATCTAAACAGACAAAAATCCAATAATGGTAGAAGTGGCATCTATTGGTTATCCTTTATCATCCCAATTTTTTTATTATTTTATTTTCAAAGTTCCGAATGGCCTCATCTACAGATTTATTATATGTGTATATAGATATAGATGTAGCACACAACTCAATGGTAGCGAATCAAGAGAATCCCGCTCTATACCTTGTGGCGATTAGACGTTACCTTTGAGTTGTTGGGTACCTACTCATGATAATTCGGTGGCTTTACTCTGAACACCAAGCCCCTAAATACTGATTCTAGTGAACACTACACTGGCGACGAGGATGGGATTTATGACACAATGTTTCAAGTTAAATAAATATTTTAGTTTTTTGCATCCTAGAGTAGCTAGTTTGAAGTGAACGCTGTGTAATATAACATAATATATACAATAACAACACTTACAACAGAACTCAGAGGTAAAATTTGTGAGTTTGTATGTAGGGGAAACTTCGGAACTTCTAATCCAATCGGATTAGAAGTACCAAAAATTCTTTTGCTAATGGACAGCTACAGTATTGCCGACTGTCATAATTACGATATTTTATGTTAAAATGAGAAACTTCACGAACTCGCGAGCAGAAGATAGTATAACGGGTATAAAAAGACACTTAACGAAGCCGACAGCGACTTGCACTCCCCGTCACTGTTAGTTTTTTTTTTGTTCTAGACCATACCTGTGAAAGTAAAAATTTCAAGTTTTACTGAAGTTTTATTACGAAAACAAGTATTCAATGTTATAACACAACTTTAAATACCCCCACGATCCCTGTACCGTTGCATGCACTTATAAGCACAATGTTTTGCGTGCGTTACGTTACGCACTACCGTAAACAGCGATTATTCACACCAAAAATAAAATTCGTCATCAATTAATTTTGTGCAATATTGCTTTGATGTACAGAATGCCTAGTTGACGACTATGTGGTGGGTTTTTACACCCTGTATAATAAGACTTTGTATGCAATGCTGACTTTGTACCGATAAATAAAAACCGCCCAAGTGCGTGTCGGACCACGCACGTTGAAGGGTTCCGTAGTGGGAATTCATTTATCCCAAGTACCAACTTAACATTGTTGGAAAACATGTTCTCCCGCACATCGAAATACGTCACGGTCCATTCTCCAACTGCAACTGTAAGTTTGTCATCGCAAAAAAGTTTTTTTAAAGTGATTAAACTAAAAATTTACGATTTTCGGACTGTTTTCTTTACTTGTGCAGTGAGATCTTGCTTCTTGCTAAATTTTATGATTCTAGGTTGCTGAGAAAAAGAGTCTTGACAGATTGACACACAACGAGACAGACGGACAACAAAGTGATCCTATTAGGGTTCCGTATCTTCCTTTTAAGGTACGGAAACCTAAACAACTGTTATAGTCGCTGGTGGTTCCTTCTCAATAGGAAGTCTCTTACCCCGCCAGTGATTGGCTGCAAGGATACTCAACAACAAAAGAAAACATCAAAATTCATTAAGACCCGACGTGATAGTGTTAGCGAAGGCCCTGATTGAGAAGGGGAATACGTGAGCGTCGCGTTGCCAGGCGCCCGGATAAAGCCGGACATAGGTAGGCTTTTTGATTGCGTGTTCGGTCAAAAGAAACGGTGTCCGGCTTGTCCGGCTTTTGTTAGGCTTTATACAAATGTAAAAATCCAGGCTTTTTACAAGCAAACTAGCGAGCGCCGAGCGAGGCCGAGCGCCACGTACAGAGGGACTCAAAAGTATTAGCTCAGAATTAGACATTCATTTTAAACAAATACTTTATCATTCGAAGACGCACTGGCTGAGTCTTTTTCCAGAGATAGAAAGGATTTTACAAATGTTTGTACCTCTTAAGGGGCCGACGAACAACGCACTTAATATGAATTCAAGTCCAGTACAAAATTCTCTCCATCTCTGTTTGACAAAAGAAGGGAACGAGGGACGCGGGGTGCAGCCGTGTGTGTGTGTCTGTGTGAGTAGATAGATAGCTGTTATTAGCTGTACTGTCTACCATTCATTCATAACGACTCGGAAGATATTTATATCTATAAGTAATTAGGTATGTTCACGATTTGCTTTGTTTTTGTTGACGACTTTGGGGAATCGTTTGTAAGCGTACCGATTAGTAATGCGTTTTTGGAAAAAAATTACAATGTTTGTATCTCAATATATCGGAATATTTCGACATCTAGGCCTTGTAGAGAAAATCAAGAAAAGTACCTATATGCTATTGGTGTTCTTGAATAAATTATATAAGGTACTGCATAGGGTACTTATAAATCGTAATCGCGCGCGGTCTTAGGGGGAACCGGCCGACGTTGTGCGTCGAGTAAATAGAAATTATGCCTTTGGTCTCCTCTTTAAAAAACCTAAGGCTTCTTCTGTCTTATTTATGTACTTACTAGCTGCTCCCCGCGGTTTCACCCGCATAAATCATGATCCCGGGGGAGTATTTGCGTGAAAGAGTAACAAAAATCCATCCATACTCACAAACTATCGCGTTTATAATATTAGTAGGATTACTTTTACTGAACTCACAAAGTGTTACCAAATGTATAAATAATGCATACAAGTCAAATAATAAAAGTGTCAAATAAAAATATTCAAATAATTTATACCGTCCTGAGCTAAGAACAATAAAAATAAAGGATTTTTTATAAATATTAATTTTGTTATGTTCTTCATAAATATTGCTATTACCATTGTTGTTATTATTGATTCATCTATTTAAAAAAAAACGAAACGCAATAAAGTCGGTGTCCTTGAGATAATTTTTTCGCGCACTGGATCTTCAACGCACTGCTTAGCGCCGAGAGTTGAAAATCCAACAGTGTGCAGCGCTTTGTTGGAATTTTCAATGCTCGGTTCAACAACGAGAGTTGAAAATGCAGTACACGATAAAATCCCGCTTCGAGATAATTACGTCCGTGCGAACATGGTCTAAAAAAACGGAACAAACAAAGCTTCATAGGTAGGTAGATAGCTAGGTAAATACTAATTTATACAAAATATACTTAGGTACCTAGTAGTGTGAAACTCTAACCAAAAAACTTTACACTAATTTAACTTTAAACTAAATAAAGTATCGTGTTCGTGAAGACGTAGTACACGATGATAATGTATCGTGGGATTGTTTGTCATAAACGATTCCAAATAAAAGTCCGCGACAGCATACATCTACGTTTTATGTGGAAGCCATTATAGCCAAAATAGTGAGCCCTAAATGAATTGCTTTTTTGTTTTTACAATACACATTTTAGAGTATTTAGTTAATTCTCATCGAAACTAATACCTTTATCGCTTTTGGTGTTTGATGTAGATAAACTTTGTCTTTTATACTTATTAATTTGGACGGATTTTTCAAAAGTTACCACTATCCGAACGGCTAACACCACGCTCAGAGCGGTGCTGTGATGTTTCACGGCTAATCCGCTGAACTATGTTTGAAGCCTGGGGAAAGTAGCCTATGTTCTTATAGGGTACTTTTCATCAACACTTTACATGGGCGAAGCCGCGGGCGGAAGCTAGTAAGAAATAACGTTAGAAAAGTCCGTATTGTAATGTTACTTATCTATATTTTTATCAAATTTGCTGCATTATGTTATTTTTTTTTTAATAGTTATTTTTATTTTCTTAAATTGCAAAGTATTTCTCCCACATAAATTAATGTTGACATCGAACGCAATACTTCGACTCCTTGAAAAGATACATATTAAAAAAAAACAACAAAAAAATGATTACCGGCTTATTGCTTGGGGGTGTCTATGCAAAACACTTAGTAACTAAGAAGGTAGAAGGTAGGTAACTTATAATATGTCATTGGCTAATACTAAATGTTAAATACATCCCAACGTTCGGAGTCCATATCGGCAACCAAACCAAATCAAAAAAGATATCGTAAATAATAAGTCTTACGGACTTAGAACAAGTCCGTAAGCAAAGCAACCAAAGCTAAAGTTCGTAAGAATGGTTAGGTTACTCGATACCAAATATAAGGCAAATCTAAATCCAAGTTCACAGCATCTATAAGTCAATAGTGTCAGTAATATTACAATACAATTTAGAAAGCTAATAAATACTCATGCCCAGCAGGGCTAACATGACAGGCGCGAGAACGCTCTCTATCTCGATTTGTCGAAATTTGTCTACGAATCTGACGTTATTAGAATGTCTAACATGACCGTTAGGCGCGAGTAAACTCGAAAAAGGCACTTTGACATTTCTTTATCTCGCGACGAGATACCGATGTAGCAAGTTATTAAAAACAAATAATTTTTATTATTGCAACATCGCTCGATGATTTTACTCATGGAATTAGTATTTACTATAATGATTTTACGTCTACCTCTTTTAATTTGTGTTTCGTTTCTTGTAACCGACTTTTTTTACTAAATATAACAAAAAAAAAATTAGTGGCTTTAGTTATTATGTTGCGAAAGTTTGATATTGCCGCACACCCACAACCTCCTAGATTTCGATAATCACCATAATTGGCAAAGAGACTAGCTATTACTGCACGTGAGCTAATCCATGTAATAGTGTTCCCCTCCGCCACAGTTTTTTTACGCGGCCGCCGAAAGGAACTTCGTTCCAATGTAAATAGTATAACAATAATATAACCAAGTATTTTTATTAATATTATGTTTTATAATAAAATGATGAGTGAAATAAGTATAATTATGAATTTGCCATGTTATTTTGGAGTTTTTACTTTATATTTATTATATCATAATTTTGTCTACTCTTCTCGTGGTCAAAATTGAGGACGACTAAATTAGAGAAAATCGGTAATTTTCTCATGTTGAATTGTCAAAATACGAGATAAATAATGTGTATGTGTGTGTGTGTGTGAAAACGAGTAAAGTGACGGTATAGACGCGACGAGAAAATACGAGAGTGATTAATTGTCGGGTCTGCACGCAGGACAATAAAGTAATCGTCTGACAGTGACAACAAACACGAAACACCACGGCGGGCGGGCAAAACGTTACGGTAATGTGTGTACTTGTCCGAGCAATACACAACCTGAGCAGTACGACCACGCACACATTGACATTTGCTTGACGCGATAGCACTACTAGCTATTCAAAAAATGTGATAATTTTTTACGTGTTCCATAATACCAAAAATAATTAATGAAAAATTTATCTATATTCTTATTTTTTTCGACTATTTGCAATTAGATAGTATAAGCTATGTTTCTAATACAGCAACATTACAGATATTGTTGTTTATAGTACAGAAAAAACGATAAGAAAACATGTCATTTACGCTGTAAAAAAGTGCGAAATGCAATTAGCTTAAACTTCATTTTAGGTAAGTATTTTGGGAAAAATAAAAGATGTAGGAACCTAGATAAACACTGTCTTAATCCGAATATATGCAAAATATGGTGGAAAAATGCTTAAATGGCAAATAGTTTAGGTATTACGTTTGCATGGACAATTCAGACGTCGCCCTGCTCTTAAGTCGTATTTCCCAAAAAAGGAAAAGATATACATCCAGAAATTTGAGAGATGTTTTTGAAAATGAGATGTTTCTGTAAATGAGATTTTGGAAAACTGTTCTGAGATAATAAATAAAATGCAAGAATTGAACAAGACGTCTGCCCACTGAATGTGACTTCCATTTTGCGTAAATTCAAAGAGAACAACGAAAATTCTGAACAGGTGACTGCGTTCATTGAGGATATTAAAAAGATGTACATTATTGCAGTACAATATTTATCTTGGACTGATAACTTATACAAAGACAAAAAACATTTCACATGGATGACTTTAAAACATGTTCCTGAATGCAATCAAGTTTCCGATACTTTATGTATCCTATCACAAAACAACGTCAAATTGACGATAGCAAATGTTTTGACCAACTGCAAAATCTTAAAGTTTTCTGAACACTCACAAAGAGAACTTTGATTTCAAGAAGCTGTTAGCATAAGAAATGGGTAGCATATTTTAAATCGATGATAAGTCAAGATTTATTTTCAGTATTCTTAAGTATTTGTAAGTATTACTTTGCTATCCCAGGACATAAAGCAAATGTTGAAAGAGCTTTTTCCTTGATAGGTCAGCAATGGACGAAAGAACGCAACAAATTAAAAATTGACAATGTTGCCAAAATGTTGGTTGTAGAATTTAATTTAAAACATTTGAAATGTAAGGATTTTTGCAACTACATTTTGAAAGAAACTGAGCTCTTAAAGCAGGTTTCTGCAAACCAAAAATATGAATAATTATTTTTATTGTGTAACTCAGAGAGAAGAAGTTTTTTTTTTAAGTTAAAAAAGTCTTATTTGTGCCTTTCATTAAGAAGAATATAAAACTTAATCCTTAAATGCATGAAATTTTAAATATTCTGAAAAAAACATATATAATAATTTATATAAACGAATTTTGATATATTTATTTTCGAATTTTAATATATTTATTTAAAATAAAACTTCAAGTATCAATTTTGATACTGCATGCATTTGCATCAGCTCAAAAAAATGACGGTTTTTTTTAAATGAAATAAATAGAAACAATTATTGTTTCTATTGTCACACAAAGACACTTTACATTTTGAACACATGACAGATGTCAACTTTCGACAATTATTATATTTACAATTATTTCTCTTAATACAATATTCTCTTTCATGCCCTACATTGTCAAAACGGATGTCTCTTTTTGGCATTGCTTGTTCATGCGCTCGAGTTGTCCTTGCTTTCTTGATTGTTACTTCTTGTTTCGGATTCTCTCCTTTTTTGGTCAGTACTTTTTTATAGAGCACCCAAGCGTTGATGACCGTCATGTCTAACAGATGATGAAACAATCATGTCGTCCATTTGCGAGACTTCATTCTGATGCGGTATCGACCTAAGTAGCTGTCCATTAGGTCGACGCCGCCCATATTACACGACTCTAGGGCAAGCAGTTTCAATAGTAGCTTTTTGCTTTTTGTCAAAACGTTTGATAGTTTCTACTGGTTCTGCTCCTACATACGTAGAAAGCAATAAGACTTGCTTGTTATCTTTCCAGCTAGTAGCTGCTAGGTCTAATTCATTAAAATGAGTAACATTTTCACAGTATGACCCTCTGGGCACATCAGCTTTCATTACGTCTTTTTTTCTGGCCACTTGCAGGTATTTCCGAGTATATTTCTTTGCACTTATCTATTTATCTTTGGGGAGAAGGAATCTACTGCTTGGAGTACCCAAAGATAATAGAGTAGAGCAAGATTTGTGTAAATGTTATCGAAATACACGATATGGTTTACTTTTCGAGGAACAGATGGCAACAAACGGATGACTGTGTTGGACTCGGCACCTAAATCAGGTTCATTTTGTAATCTTTCAATATTTTCTGCCCCTGAATAGATCTGAAAGCTGTACGCGTATCCCATCAAGCAACATAAGACAAAAAAATTAAAACCCCATTTATGGGGTTTGTTTGGTATGTATTGCTTCATAAAGTGTGAAATCTTGGTTGCACACATTTGTTCATCTACAGATAGTCTATGATCAAAAGGAACACTCATATAACGTTTGTTCAGGTAATCGTAAGGTCTGATCTTGTGCAATCTGTCGTGATTAGGATGACTAACGGGAAGGTTATGGATGTTATCATTCTTATGGAAAATTTACCGAATTTTTTCAAAGCGATTCACAGTCATAGTACGAGTATCTGCGATAGGTGCAAATCTAACTTTTGATGACCAATACGATCGCACACTTGGGAAATGGTAGACAGAAGAATAAATAAGTATGCCTAAAAACTTACGAAGCTTCAAGACGGTAATAGTATCGGCAAAGTTAGCATTTATCTGTATTGCATACTTGTTGGATTCATTAACTATTTGTTCAAGCAAATCATCTTCAAAGAAATAAGATAAAAATTGGTATGGGGTGGAAAGTTCCATAATATTCTGTGGGTAGGGTATATTTCCTTTGAATGCTAAAGCTTCTTCAACAAGTTTTAAATTTTTCCGTTTCCAAACTAGATTACGAGTGGTTATATTTCCAGTTACACTTACTGAAGAAGTCGATGGGAGCGGTGGCGGTTCAACCTCCTCATTTGAAACTAAACTGCCATTTTCATCGTCAAATATTATTGGCGGATCACCTACTTGATCAGGATTTTCAGAACTGTCTTCTAAATCAGGTAAAATATCATTACGATCGGCATAATATCCTATTTCGTCTTCATCTTCCTCAAAATTATCATCAGACAGTTCTCCACTTTCCAGTTGCCGCAAATATCCCTCAATGTCACGTTCTGCTAATCAAACAATTAGAAGCCAAAAACAAAATATAATACGACATTCAACCAAGTATTCTTGATTTTTTTTGGCGCCAATGCATGAAGTATGAAAACCCATTCATAAAGTAAATACACGTACTCAATAATATGAATTGCATACTTACGATGTTCAGAAGAATTTTTGTTGGACGAAAAGTCTCTAAAACAGAAGGCCACAACAAAAACAAAATTACGCGGGAATACCTGTACTACGAACGTCCACTAACTTTTGAAAATGGCAGAAAACCATGGACCTATAAGAATTCAAGTTTTTACTTTTTTTTTCGTTTTGAAATGAATCAATGAAAATAAATATTTAAAAGCAAACTAGCCTTACATTAAATTTGAGGCCTTACCCTAAGGTAAACTTTAGGTATTATTTTGAAACATTAATCAACATATTTAAGTTGATAAATGTTTAAGTATCTAGAATTTAATTTTGACTGATGACTATTTGACTGATTAATAATAAAGTACTTACCTAAGACCGATTTGGCATTCGATTTTATTTATTATTTCACTAGAATTTAAAAGGTATTATGATAATAATCAAAAATGCTTGATTTTGCATATTATTTTTTGTCGTACCTACTGACACAAAATCCTCAATAATGTAGGGTGTCCGGCCTTTCTACCCAAATGTCCGGCCAAACTGGCTGGTCTGTCCGGCTATTAGGTTTGGCGACCTGGCAACCATACGTGAGCGAATTACTGTAAAGTGACTGCGAATAATATCTACTGCGTGTTTTGGTACACAATCTTCCTGAAGCGGCGGTCAGGCTGTGCGTAGTCCTGAGTTGGGAGCGTCTTTAGACAGACCATAGATAATATAGTTTAGGTCTATGAAAACGGTGATGTCGCGAACACTTGCAATAAAACAGTATCATAGTCAAAGTATAGTCTGTTACAAAAGTATTTGATGAAAATGTAAACAAAAACGTATCTGTGAATACCAATTTGCTTAGAAATAGAGTGCTTTGGTTTGAGCTTGCATGGAAATTATTTTAATGTGCCTGGTCTAAACACTGTAATTTGAAAACATTGTTAAAGCCAGTTATTTTTAAAAGAGTTACTGTGGAGTTTCTTGCGAGCTCTTCTTCATAGGAAACGACCAATTGAAACCGTGCACCCAGCATCAGACGTTTCTTATGAGACCGAGATGTAAAGAGACCACGTAGGTTTATGTGAAATAAAATATCTTGATTTAATAGACAAAACTGCTTTGACTTAAGTGTGCGCTCTGTCTAACCCCTAGGGCAAACGATAGTACGTTCAACCTACTCCGACCCGATTACCCTTAACTTTACCAATGAAGTTAACCCTGTTAAGTTACTAGTATTAAATTAGTTTGAGAGGATCTCTCGAAAACCAATAATGAACAAACTGATTTTTGTGCTAACGTTCTTCTCTCTGACATCTATCAGCACCTTGACAAAACCCGGTCATGCTACGATGACCCGATTTTGATATGTTGTTTTGTGTTTGTATTATCTTTACTGCTAAAACTATTCTAAAACTTTTACGATATTCTATGCAACTGACATAAAAAATGCGAATCTTTTGTCATTGGCTAAGCAGTTGACTAAATAAAAATGGTAAATTGAAAACTGACGATATTCAATTTTGGCTTATTTTATTTGGCCTAACATATAATATGTCATGCCAACACAACTGAAATATTTCACTACAGTAAAATTTTATAAAAGTACTAGTTGGTAGGCAAGTTATTGTTTAAACGTTCACTACACGTCTAGTGGTCGCAAGAGCTACTGCTGAGCATGAGGTCCCGGGTTCGATTCCCTGGTCGGGTTTGCCTTCACTTTGGTGTTATTGGGTTTTTCTATCTAGAATATATCAGTAGCAGCCCGGAGTCTGGATTTGTGTCTAAAACATAAATGGTGAAAACCCTTCTGGGATTACAGGCGTGATGTAATGTTATGTGTGTTGCCAAACATTGGGTGTGCGTTACAAATTATTTCTGGAAAGTTTATTTGCTAATTAAGTATCGAATATCGAGTAACATTAAAATCAAAATCAAAAGTCATTTATTCAAATTAGGCTGAGAATCAGCCCTTTTCGAACGTCATAATTACATAAGACAGTCCCTCAAAACGCCCGCCCGTCACCACTTCCTAGTGCTTTAGCTGGGAAGAAGAAGTGGCGCAACAAACTCCCCAGCAGCACAGCTGTCTGTTCGGTTAGAAGAACTGGATTCTAAACAATTGTAAGTAATTTCCAAAACATTAAATTAATTGCTATACGTCAGCTAGCCACGCCAATACCAAAAAAAAAGAAAAAATAATGTAAATAAAACTTAATACATAAATAAAAGCCTCCAGGCCTACAGGGCATGGCAGCTTACATGTGCAATACTGGAATAATTATACAAAGTCAAAGTCAAGTCAAAGTCAAAGCATTTATTTCAAATAGGCCCATAAAATGGCACTTTTGAACGTCAAAAATTACAATAAAAATATAACTGATTCTAGGCGCCACTTCCAAAAAGTAGTTTCGTATGGAGAAGAAGTGGCAAGAAACTCCACCGTTACTCTTTTAAAATATTTTACAATATTTGAATACATTAATTATATTTTTATATGTGAAGACGATGCACCAAGAATAAAAATACTATACCACAAGTGGTAAGAAGAACTAAAAATATAGCAAAGGCAGATAAATGAATGACGCGATAGGTACATTGTGCTCACATATTTACAAACACTGTAAAAATATATGACTTTCCTAAAATATTAACTAGGAGTAGGTCAGTGTGTGAGTAAGTAAAAAAAATAAAAATAAAAAATTAAATTAGCAACCAGTGTGATTTTGTCTAGACGGGATTGTCCTATGGAGCTGGACCATCATGTTTCCAAGCATTCTTATCTTGTATATAGTCCTCTAATTTGTAATAAGCTTGTCTGCAAAGTGTACTTTTTATACGAATTTTAAATTTTCTTTCATTTAATTGCAATATATCACAAGGTATTTTGTTATAACATTTAACACAGTACCCCATAAATGATGTATGTACTTTAGCTAATCTGAAAAATGGTTGATCTATTTTATCTTTATTTCTGGTATTCAAATTATGTCTATCACTTATTTTATTAAAAAGATGTAGATTTTTTCTTACATACATAATATTTTCATAAATGAATTGGCAAGGTACTGTCATAATATTAATCCCTTTAAATAGTTCCCTGAGAGATTCGCGACGAGGAAGATTGTATATGGCTCTGACAGCTCTCTTTTGCAAAATAAAAATGGATTCAATGTCAGCAGCCCGACCCCACAGTAAAATGCCATAAGACATAATGCTGTGGAAGTAGCTAAAATAGACCAAACGCGCGGTTTCTACATCTGTTAACTGTCTTATCTTTCTAACAGCATAAGCGGCAGAGCTTAGCCGCCCCGCAAGAGATGTTATATGTGGTCCCCATTGTAATTTCTCGTCCAGCGTGATTCCTAGGAAAACCGTCTGATTAATAAATTCCAGTTTTTCTCCATTCAATATGATGTCACATTCGCTACTTCTAACATTAGGTAATTTAAATCTAATGCATTTTGTTTTTTTTCATTTAGTACCAAATTATTTACCGTAAACCAATCTTGGACTTGAAGAATCGAGTTATTCACGTCGTCCAGATTTTGTGACCGTCGGTCTATTTTAAAGATTAATGATGTGTCATCTTGAAATAACACCATCTTCGGTTGATTTTGAAGTACTTGAGGTAAATCATTAATGTAAACTAAGAAGAGGAATGGACCCAATATCGAACCTTGAGGAACGCCCATTTCCATTTCATACCCTAATGAGTTTATGCCGTTTACTTGAACTTTAACCTTTCTATCTTTCAGGTATGATCTAAGTAGATCAAGAGCTGTATTCCTAACCCCATAGTGCTCCAGTTTCAGAAGAAGGGTTATTTTCTAATAAATTAATATTGAAATCACCACATACGATTATTGACTTACTACTAGCACTAAGTTTCTTCAGCACATCTTCCATTACTGATTCAAACACACATAGATTCTGGTAACCTGGAGGTCTGTATACGCATACTATCACATGCTTATCAAGCTCAACACAGGACAATTCAATGATGTGTTCAACAGACAGACCAGTGATGTCTTTTCGTTCTTTAGATTTAATTGTGTTTTTAACTAAAATTAATGACCCGCCATGTATCATACGTTTTCGGCTGAAATGGCTAACTACACAATAATTTTCATAGTTAATTGACCGTACTTGATAATCTATTAACCAATGTTCTGTTAAACAAATGACATCAAACTTGGTATTTTCCAAAAACAATTCTATTTCTAGTAATTTGGAAGAGCAACCTTGAATATTCTGATTACGTAATTTTAAAGTGTGTTGCACTCCCTTTGGTTTCTTATCATTATGAGTTAAATTGCCAGAAGATACTTTATTACTATTGTCTAATATTAATTGTTTATTTGTAGGGGTAACTTCTGTTGTCTTACTAACTAGTTTAAAAAGTTATCCGGAGTGACCTCCACAACTACAATTTTTGAAGAGTCTAGAATGCCCTTATCAGTTCCATAAGGAAGAGAACTCCTTTCCTGACTAGTAGTAGCCTCCAAGGATGTTGGTTTTATAGGTGGTTCCTCCTTCGTACAACATGACGATTCATGATTGCTCACTATGTTGTTAGAATAAGCAGACAACACAGGCTCGTCAATCAGACTCCTACAATTTGTTATATTAGCTATAACCTCATTAATGTTATATGCTATCAACATAGCAATCATATGTCTACATTTCCAAGACAGAGATAAACTTCTCTGAGTTAACTTAAAACTACTAACAAACTTGTTAGTGTCAAAAAACAATAATTTGTCACTATGACAACATGTCAGCATGTGTATAGTATTATTCAACTTATGAATATAATTGTTTTCATTATCTGATAAAGTATCAGAATAAGGTAAAGCACACAACATTAGCTTCCCTATATTTAGCTTTAATAAGGTGTCCACACCATCCACTATGTCCTTTCTGGTAATACCGGTACTATTACCTAATAGCAAAACCATTGTAGAATAATTATCTAGGTTTGTATTTGCTATTCTTTTAATCATTTGTTCAAAACGTATGTTATGAAAACTATGGTTGGTAAAACTATGGCTTAGGTAATTGTGTAACATTTTTCCAAAGCCTGAGCCTATTTCGTCACAAAAGAATATGGACTTATTTTGCTTTGTATTAACACGGGGCTCTGCCGGAAGAGCCAACACCGGTGGAGACAAGTCAAGCTCAGGCTGAGGAGGTGGTGGTTGGTTGGCACAGCTGCATGATAGATTATTGGTCAGAGACTCATATCTCTCAGCATTGCCTTTCACCAATTCTAGTTATTCCCCAGCCTCAAACAATCGCTCACTCAGTTGTTGTTGTGATGTCACATATTTCTCAAAAATATCCTTCAGCAAGTGCTCCTTGTGTAGAATATCATTATAAAGAAGCTTAGTATCAATATCATACTTTTCCCTACACTCATTTAACTCAACAGTGCAACTCTTTAAACTTTTGGAAAGAATAACACGTTCTTTCCTAAGGGAAAGATTTAATTTTAAAAGATTTTGTTTTTTAATGGCTCTTTGTGACCGTTTCATTATTTTCTTAATTTTAATATATTTTTTTAATTTATTGTGACTCATAACAATAGGACACAGTGGTATGGTATCGTCACCAGTCAAAACTATTGTTACAAACAAATAAAATAAATAAATGATAAACTAGGACCATCAAAGTAAAATAAATTAACAGAACAATTACTGTAACAATAATAAAAACATAGACAGCAAGACGACAAGTCACCACAAGCAGCACCCGTTCACGAGCATAACGCAAAGGTTAGCCATATTTGAGGGAAGGAGGAAACCCGACCCCCGACGCTACCGCAAGCAGTGACATCTAAGGGAGCATGACGAACTTGCTGCCGGTTGCTCAGGCAAGAATAATATTATCAATTGTCGAGGTCGCTAGCTAACCACATATTGCAATACAGCTCATTAAAAAACATTGTAATGAGTGCATGTCATTAATAAATGAAGACAACAAAATTATTGACTTATACCGTCAAATAAAATTTAAAAAAATATCAACTCATATACCCTGTCAGTAGGTAAGCTGATTCTGGAGAAAGAACACGAACATTGTCTTGAGTTAAGCACAGCGACCAACAGTTTTTATCGTTTAAGTAGTCGTTAATGGAATAATATGCCTTTGAACAAAGGTTGGATTTTACTTGAGCCTTAAACGCATTAAAAGGTAAATCTAGTAAAGAAGAGGGCAATTTGTTATAAAAGGTTATACCAAGCCCAACAAATGAGTTATGGACCTTATGAATCCGGTGAAAGGGAGCACGTAGTTTGTTCTTATTTCTAGTGTTAACATTGTGAAAATCACTATTTTTAGTGTGTAAGTCTATATTTTGCCTAATATATAAGATGTTGGCGAAGATGAATTGAGATGCTACCGTGAGAATTCCAATATCTTTAAAAAAATCTCTAAGAGAAACTCTGGTTCCTAGCTGATAAATTGCTCGGCCAGCTCGTTTTTGAAGGACGAATATGTTTTGAATATCAGCGGCTTTGCCCCACAGCAGAATACCGTAGGACATAACGCTGTGGAAATAACTAAAATAGACTAACCGAGCTGTATCAACGTCAGTGTATTGTCTTACTTTCCTGACGGCGTAGGCGGCTGAACTGAGCCTCCTTGCTAGGCTTGATATGTGTGGGCCCCACTGAAGTTTAGCATCTACTGTTATGCCCAGAAAAACCGCCGAATCTACAGTTTCAAGCAGCTCTTTATCTAAGTCGATGTTGGGTACTAGATTTCTAACATTCGGTAAGACGAACTTCACACATTTCATTTTCTTGGCATTGAGAACTAGGTTATTTGACGTAAACCAATCCGTAACCATTGAGAGTTCACTGGTTACGTCGTCAAAATCTTGTCTATTCCTGTCTACTTTAAAAATAAGAGAGGTATCATCTGCAAGCAGTACAACGTCACAGATATCATTTAAATAGAATGGTTAGTCATTGATATATACACTAAGAACAAGAATGGACCCAGTATTGAGCCATGAGGTACACCTAACTGAACTGGTAGCTCGGCAGATTTCACACCATCGACATCTACACATTGGAACCTATTATGTAAATAAGAATTTATTACGTTGAGAGCTTCGTTTTGGACACCGTAATGACGTAGTTTACGCAAAAGCGTGTCATGGCGCACGCAATTAAAGGCCTAAGAGAGATCACAGAAAACTCCAATAGCATTTTGCGATTTCTCCCATTCATTAAATATGTGTTTCAGCAGAGCAACACCCGCATCTATAGTCGAACGTCCTTTTGTTAAGCCATATTGTTCATTATGAAGTAGGCTATTTAAGTTAAAATGTCTCAGCAACTGATTAAGTATTAACTTTTCAAATATTTTGCTAAATGCTGGTAAGATAGAAATAGGCCTAAAATTGCTAATGATATTTTTGTTACCAGATTTAAATAATGGTATGACTTTACTACTCTTCATGAGGTCAGGAAAAGTTCCTATATCAACACATTTATTAAAAGTAACAACTAGATAGGGGGCTACGATGTCTATTATATTACTTAAAAGTTTAACTGAGATGCCCCAGTAATCACCATTGTTTTTAGATTTAAGTGTGTTAAAGACGTTAATTACATCACTAGGCGTTACATGTTCGAAGCTAAATAAACGAGTACATTTTGGCACACTACTATTCAAAAGGTTCTCAGCTTTAGACTGGGACGAATTTAAGGAACAAGTCGTAGTTATAGGTATGTTGGCAAAAACTCATTAAATGCCTCAGCTACGTCAGCTGCCTTTTAACTGATTTGTTATCGACCATAATCTCAAGTTGATTTTCTTGTTTAACCGACTTACCCGTTTCATTGTTAATAATTTTCCAAGTGGTTTTTACTTTATTATTGGATTTTTTAATTGAATCGCTTAAGAATTTTGATTTGGCAATAGCACAAATCTTTTAAAATAATTTTGAATATTTTTACATACTCTAGGAAAGGAGTATCAAATCTATATTATTTCAAACCATATAACTCGTATAGTCTCGCTCTACTTTTATGAATACCTGGAGTAGCCCATTGGTTGAAGCCAACGGAAGTGCCATTAATGTTAATGGTTTTGGTCTTGAAAATAGACTGGTATTCTTTTTGCACAACATCAAAAAGCACTCCGTAAATTTCATTAGGATTATCGTGTTCTACTAACGATGGTGTAATTCTATGAGCTATATTAGTTCTAAACTTGTTACAACGACTAGCTGCATATGGCCTGCATTCAAGTTTATACGCTTTTTTTATGTAATGTCATGGGGAAGCTAGCTAATAAACCACAGTGGTCGGACGTTAAGTCACTTAACACTAATTTATTTTTGGCATCACAATTACTAAATATATTATCAAGACAAGTTGACGAAGATGCCGTGATCCTAGTTGGTTCAAAAAACAAGTTAATCAAATTATAAGACCTATAAAGATTGAGAAGTCTAATATGGGGGTCGATAAACGCAGATTACAACGAATTGCTCTAGTTCAACACAAGACAACTCAATAGTGCGCTCGATAGAAAGATTAACTAAATCTAAACGTTGTTTACATTTCAACTTGTTTGAAACAAGAACTAAAGAACCACCGCGAATAGCACTTTTTCTCACAAATGCACTTTGTACGGTAAAATTATCATCATCGATAAACACTACTTCATGTTCCTTCAACCAGTGATAATATGATATAATTTTTCATTTTTTTTTATGAAACAAGGGTAACCCCGTATTATTCAACTGTAGTTTTGTCTATTCTTTAGTCGACTTATGGTGGTCACGCCACGCGTGCTGAGAGAAAAAATGTTTGCATTCTTCTCTCATTCCCAATCTGTCAAAAATACCTTGAACACATCCCTACACCCAGATTTTTGACAAATTTTTGCCATTGATTGTGACTAGATTTAACTTTACGTTTTTAATTACGGGAATTGGCCTTCTAAAGTCGCAGTGGTATTCTGCCGTCATACATATCTACGATGAAAAGCCGTCACCCTGATTACAAATTAGAATTACTAATAGATAACAAGCCAAAACTGGGCTAATCTATTCGCAATCTGTTAGCTGATTTCATGGTGATTCCAAAGACGTAACATAGATAAAGTTTAAAAAAACTAAAAAAACACTCTTTAATAGCAAACGAACTAAAAGAGGAAAATAAAAAAAATAAAAAATTTAAGTAAAGAAGCGTGGGGTGCTAAATTTTTTTTAATAATAATTCTGATATTGCAAACAGTAACTAATAAAATGATCATCACATTCGATAACAAGAACCCCACGCTTTTTCACTTTAAGTTTTACTTTTTTTGTTTTTTCTACTTTTTAGTTCGTTTGCTGTTAAAGCGTGTTTTTTTTTTCAAACTATAATTTATTTTCTTAATTTTTAGTCTCAAGAATTAACAAGAATCAACATTTTTTATTTATTTATAAAGTTATGAGATTATTGTATTGTCATCGGCCCTTGACCCCTGTGCAAATTTTCAAGTTAATCTGACTCCTAGAAGTAGTTGAAAATGAAGTTAAAAGATTTCGTTACATACGTACAGGTCAAGCTAATAAAAACAGCTCCCGTTTATAACTAAGGAGATATCGTCGTTTTAATCACACGCGTGCAAGAACGACACGACTCGTGTCTTTGCACTGATTTTTTTTAACATGTTTTGTGTCTACCACATTATAAGCAAATAAGTGACTTAAGTCGATTACTTTAAGATTAAGTCTTAAGTATGCGTAAAGGTTTAGCTGTCTGTTCTAACTCTGGCGTCTAGAAACAGCAATCTAAAACAGAACAGTGTTCGTTGAAAACAGTCATCTATCTAAATTATATAAATGGAGAAACTGAATGACTGACATAGCAACGCATAGCCGAAACTAGTGGGACTAGGAACGTGAAATTTTGGACACGGCTTCGTTTTAAAATGTAGAGGAGTACTAAGAAAGGCCTTTGAAAAACCAACCTTTCAGGGCATGAAAAAGTGGGACTAAATTGTATTAAAAATCTTAATCCGTGAGGTAATAAACTAGGTAAATAATAAAGTTAGTATGGAAGAATTTGAATGTGTGGTCCGATTAACTCGAAACTCGTTAACTGAGCGGACGAAGTCGCGGGCTAAGTGCTAGTTACGTCTATAACAATATTACGAAAAGTTTTCACAAGTGCAATTTGCAAAATAATTAAGTACGGTTATCCGTCAGCAACAAGGTCGTTACAGTTCTTCATCATGTCCATTAGAAAATGTTTTAATAAAAGATTCATTAAAACAAAGCATTTTTATTGTTTATTTTCAACAACACATTATTTATAGGCAAACTCTGACTCTAATATTAAACATTAAATATAACAACAAATACAAATAAAACAAGACTTTTTCATTTAAAGACCAAATCGGAAACGATTTATTCCTAATTCAATATTTGCTTGAATTACATGAGATAAAAGTTGTCGTAAATATTTAGATTTTTATGGCGCACTGGATTTTCGACTCTCGGTATTGAGCCAAGCATTGAGAATCCAAGGCATCCCTTCTCCTAAAAAAAACTCACTGCAGGATTTCCACTCTCGGCACCAAGTAGTGCGTTGAAATTACACGATAAAATGTTAAGCTTCTAAAGCTGGCGAGCGAAAAATCATAAGTTTTTACCCAAGAAAACCTAGTGTTTAAAAAAAAAAACATAATTAAATACTGTTGTGCCTTATCTACCAATTCTGTCAAAGGAATCCACTAAGCCGATTGCAAGCTATAAGGTACTTGTTCACCTAATTCACTTCACAACAATAATAATTGAATGAAAAAAGTAAAGTTACATTTTTTTAAGTAGTATTTATGAAACCGCTCCGCTAACCGGGCGACTTTTCGTCGACTGTCCCTTGTACCATTTGGACAGTAGTACTAATATAATATGTTCTAACTATACTATTTACCCTCATCCGCCCCGACAAGAGCGTCGCGTTCGACAGCACCGACAAGGCCGAATGCCTTGCTGACAGCCCCAGTGTTCTCCCAGCTCTCAACCAGTAGACCAAGCTCACCTGAACAAGGTTGACGCTGAAGTCGAACGGAGAGCCTCCCTTCCACCCGTCGAAGACCCTGATGATACTCTGCCTCCCGTCACTCCAGACGAAGTGCACGACATCATAAAAGGGCTCCAAGCTCGTAAAGCTCCCGGTTCGGACGGTATTACCAACAAGGTATACAAACTCCTACCTGCCCCTCTAATAATGCTTATGACCGCCATCTTCAATGGCGCCTTGAGCAACAACATCTTCCCACAAGCGTGGAAAGAAGCAACCGTCATCGGTATCCCAAAGCCAGGCAAGCCAAAGTCTGAGCCCTCCAGCTACCGTCCCATTAGCTTACTCAACGTTCTCGGCAAAATCTACGAGAGGCTTATTTATAAGCGTCTCAAAGACTACGCCGAAGCAAAGAGCCTCATTCCCAACGAGCAGTTTGGTTTCCGTCCCCAACACTCGAGTATCCACCAGGTCCACCGTATCGTAGAGCACTTGTGCGCCGGTATGCAGCGTAAAGCGAGGACGGGTGTGCTATTCTTCGACATAGCGAAAGCCTTCGACAAAGTCTGGCACAACGGCTTGTTATACAAGCTTTACCAACTAGGAGTGCCAGATCGTCTCGTGCTCATCTTACGAGACTTTTTGTTGAATCGCACCTTCCGCTATCGCATCGAGGGTGCACTCTCGTCCCCTCACCCTATTCGCGCCGGAGTCCCTCAGGGTTCCGTCATATCTCCTCTAGTCTTCACGCTGTTCACCAGCGATATCCCACAGAGTAAAAAGGCTCAGTTGGCTCTCTTCGCCGACGACACTGCCGTTTACTATACCGGTCATTGTCCCAATGCTATAGCTCGTACTCTCCAAACCTCCGCAAACGTCTTAGGCGCTTGGTTCCGGAAATGGAGAATCGAGGTCAACCCCGATAAGAGTCAGGCGGTTCTCTTCTCGAGACGTCGTCGACTCCCTCCCCCACTTCCCAGCCCGATCACTATGTACGGTAAGCCGATCCCCTGGGAGAAGCAAGCCAAATACCTAGGCGTGATCCTTGATGAAAACCTTACCTTTAAGGCTCATATTAAGGCGGTTCGCGCGCGCGCCTCCTTCACTCTTAGCAGGCTCCACTTTGTACTGACAGCCCGTAGTAAACTGTCACTTAAATGCAAGCTGCGCATCTACACCGCAGTCATCCGTCCCATCATGACCTATGCCTGCGTTGTATTTGCGCACGCTCACCCACGTTATCTCCATAAGATGCAGACCCTCCAGAACCGTTTCCTCAGAAAGGTCACGGGTGCCCCCTTCTATGTCCGTAATATAAATCTCCACATCGATCTTAAAATGCCTACCATAAACCAGTTCATGAAACGCTTATCGAAGCGCTTCTTTGACTGTGGCATTAAACACTCCAACCCCTTGATCTCAGCGGCCGCCCGCTACACTCCCTCCCGCATTAGCAGTATTCGCCGACCAAGGCATACTTTAATCGCCCCCGACGACGCCACTACCCTCCTCCAGGAGAGTAGTAAGGCCACCAGCACACTACATAAGCCCAAAACCCGATCGCCGTCCTACCGTCCTCGCCGCCGAGGCCCGCCGCGACGCCCAAATACACGCCCCTCCCGACCCTTGCTCGAGCCAGCCCACGCCGCTGAGCCTGTAGCTTTAAATTCGTCCCTAATTAATATAAATCCTGATCCAGCTAGTCCCTTGCTGCCCTCTTCCAGCGACGCCCTAAGCCGAGGTCCGTACCCCACAGGGGGTGCCCTTAGCGTTGTCGCTTAGTTTTAGTTAGTATTTAAGTTTAAGTCCTGGCTGGAGGCCTTAATTTATTAGGGCAACCACAGGCAAGTCCGTTTAAGCAGACGACAACCTCATAGGTTGACCTGCGAGATGCCATTCAGAAAAAAAAAACTGTACTATTTATTTATTTATTTTTATTTATTAAAACTTTATGCACAAGTAATAAAATGCCTGAGGCATTTTCTACCAGTCAACCTTTGGGTGATGCAGAGACAAAACATGGCAGGTGCAAAAAAAGGGATAGATAACTCAAAATGAAATAAAATACTAATACGTAGATACTTAAATACATAAATATAAACAGGTTAAACTTTGTCAGGAGAAATAACGATAGATAGCAGTTTTCTCTACAAACGAATTCAGCTAATCGGCGCTGATATGATTTTACAAACTTCTCACGAATATGTTCACGAACCTTCACTTTGAATGATAACCGACTGGTCGCCATCCTCATGTTCAGAAGGAGAAAGAAGAGTAAATAAAACCAGAGCGGTGAGAAGGACTTCGTAGAAGACGGTTGTTGGTGGAACGAAGATTTTTACTATGAGCAGAGCATAAGTATTGAACAGGGGGGTCAGATAAGAAGGAGAAGTGGGTTTGTCGAGTATAGACGTATAGGTAACCATTTTAAAAGCAATTGGTGCGCAGACACATGATCATACTTACGTAGATTGAAAACAAATCGAATGCAGTTATTTAGAAGGCGGTCAAGTTTATTGAGGAGATCTGCATTCAGGTCATAGTAACACACATCACCATAGTCTATTATGGGAAAGATTAGGGACTGTACAAACATAGCCTTTATGTGTGATGGGAGGAGGTTTTTCAACCGATAGAGCGACCGCAACGTTCCGGTGACTTTTTTACTAACAGTCGTGACCTGTTTCGCCAGTCAAGACATGTGTCAACATGCAGACCAAGATCCTTAGCATCGGAGCTAAACGGGATGACGGAGTTATCAAACATTACAGGTGGCACAGTAACGCCTGTCACTTTCCTCATACTGTAGGGGCTCCCTACAATGATAGCCTGACACTTCGTAGGGTTTACTGCCACCTCAAGTCTATCAGACCAGAAGATATACTAGATGTTGTGAAACCACCAACTACATAAGCCTTGTTATAGTCGAACTTATTATCTAGTTATGACTACTAGTTCGACGGAAAATTCCAGACTGGCGAGCGAGAGATTATAAAGTTTTACCCTAGAAAAGCAAACGGGTCTGTATGGAACAGCATTCTTATTAAAAACCGATGGAAAGTTTCTACGCTACGGGGCTCGTATCATGTACTGAATCCATGGTAACTCGCCATATTTATTTTTCAGATAAAAGTAATTTGACGATTGAAAAATCGTCGCCTATTGCCACAAGAAATAATGAGCTTGTAAAATTCCACTCGTAATTCCTCGAAGTGAAAGAAGGGTCTTTCCTTTGTCAGCAGAATAATAGAATATTTCGAGACAAAGATCAATCTGCTGCGCCTTTTCTTAACTATGTTGAGGGCGGCTTAGAGTCTAACTGGAGGCATCTGAGCACAGTCCGCGAGGGCTAAGCTAAGATTTGCATTTGTGTGAGTGCACAAAGCGACGCGTCGTTAGCTTGGCAATCGGCCAATTGGAAAATCGGCCTGAGGCGCTGCACGATCGTGCGATCACATTGGTGCGACTCATAAAAATGAAACGTTTTGTAGCATGTACCAGTAGTTCACATGAAGTGACTGCTGACCTCCACAACGTGACTGGGTAACACGATACCCCTTTGTAACACTGGTTGTCAGACCTTTGGGTTTCTGACTACCCTTAACGACTGTGAAAGACTGTGAATCTATGAATGACAGCCGGACCAACGACTTTACGTGCCTGCGTGGTCACCCATCCACGAGCTGGCCGCCGCATGCGAGCATAGCCTCCGACCGACCGAGCAGCAGTTATTATTTAGCCACATGCCATAATAGACAAGTCTGTCTAAAATTCTGTGAAATTAAAAGTGATAATAATCCCCGTCTTCAGATATCAAGCTATGAGTACCCTCTCTACCAAATTTAATCAAATTCAAGAGGCGACGCTGCCCTAAAACTCCTGTTCTTTTAAATGAAAGACATTTTTTAACGCTCTTTATACTAAACCTATTTATTTTAGATCGGAAATAATGTAAATCTACGTCTATTTATGTTTATTTTTAAGCGTAATAATTTCATCACACTACCTTGTTGAAGTTTTCACGAAGTGCGAAAGTAAACGTCGTGTGACGAAATCAGTATAAAATCGGTTAAAACTGTGTTTTTAATTAATGTTATTGGCTTTTATGCGTTTTAATTACAGTAAACAAAAAAGAACAACAAAACTACTAAATAACTTTGGTTTTACCATAAAAAGGAATTATTTAGTAACAGCCCGGAGTCTGGATTTGTGTCCGGTTGATGGCAATAGCCTGCCCCCTATTACGTCGAACTCAAACATAACTGGCTAACAGTGGGTGTAACACAATAGGTCACCCCTGCCTACTCTGCCTAACCTTTCCAGAAAAACAGGCGTGATGTTATGTTGTTACTATACCATACCCTTTAGCATATCGTGACAAATAAAAGATTCTTAACTTCATGGTTTTGGTAATACGGACTCCTTAGTGCCAAATTCACCAACGAAACTGGGGGTCTACTCTCTAACACCGTCAACGACGATACGGGTCCGTCCGAAGGTACTCAAACAAACTCAAATCATTTATTTCAATTAAACCATTTACAGGCACTTTTGAATTTTCAAGGAATCGGTCAGTCAGAAATATGAAATATGTGTACTTCGAAACTAAGCACTAAACCCTATTCCCGATTGATTTCGACAGACAATATTTGTGAAGGAATGACGCAAGACGAAAGAGCTGCGCTGTTTTACAGGTCGATGACCAGTTTACTTGCTTTGAAGTTTTTAGGTTATTAAACAAAAAAATAATAGTTATTCTTAGAAAAAGACCACATTTCTAATAGTATAGTTTTTATTGTCTTTAATTAAATAATTGAATTATTTTTGCCATTTTAGTCCGTATTGTGGCCTTATTTATCCTGTTAATACCTTTGCCCGTTTTCTTTCTGACGGCAAACATTTGTTTACATTATGTTTACTTTCATTATTATTATTTATACGACGCGGGAAGTTTTCGCTAGTTTAGTAAAATGGTCCCAACCGCTCCAGCAGCAACTCATGCACAAATTGAGGCCCTACTCGATTTTATGAGCATAATGAGTTGGCTCGCAGACTATTGAGGGGTGCCGACGGGAGAATCCGATCAAAACGGCTGTGGGAAAGCCTGTGCAACTCCCTTAATTCAATGGGGAGTTGCACAAAGTCCGTGGAGCAGTGGCAAAGGGTGAGTTTACTACATTACTCGTATTAATATGATTTTAAGGTCTTGCCATCATTAAAGTGCATATGGACGTTAACGAAGATAAGTCAATTTAATGATAATCAGTCGTCCTCCAAATTTGTATCTGTCCTACAAGTCTAAAGGCTTTATTGTTTTTTAATGTAATTGAATTAACTAAATTCTAGGTGTGGGCTGATAAAAACATTTGGCCAAAAAAGCTGCTGGAGCTGCCAGACGTTCAGCATGTGCTACAGGTGGATGCCCATCGGTAGCACCAACCCTCTCCCAATTTTAATTGAGGATACTGTCAATTATGGGAGAGCCGAGTTTTGGAGAGATGCAAACTGAGGCAAGAGTGCCAGCTTTTCCATCGATAATAATTAAATTTATAATTGAACAGGTAGTAAATTTTAGGTAGTAATTTTTTGGTAGTCAATTCGTTCTGATGGTAAAAAAACAAGGAACAACAGCATTAATGTAATTATAATTATTTTGCATGGAGTCCGTCAATGATATTCCGTTTTTGTTGTACAGAGTCCACCTGTAAGACAAGACCCAGCAGTCATCACACCCACACAATCATCTGCTGCTACACCTGCCAACCCACTTTCCCATGAGCAACCCGCAGTGTCCACTGAGGCAGGAGCTGCCAATTCATAATCAGCGAAGTAAGTATTATTGATCACTAGTAAATATATCACATAAATCATGTTAATAAAATACTAAGCTAAAGCCAAGATCTTTTTTATTCACTTGTTTACAGCTTTACATTCTCGTCGTGCGCATCCACGAGTTCGGCGACACCTGCCTGCCGATTCAGCAAGAAGCCGAATTGTTGAGGTGGATGAACAAATACTTCGACTAGCAGTCTTTGTTCATCCACCACCAGAAGAAATAAGGTGCTCAATGAAATAAAGGTTGCCATTGTGGACCTTGGTAACTTAGTACGGGAACACATTTATAGAAATACATAATTAAAAATATGTATAGAAATTATAATTTCCCAAGCTCCTCATTTGTTTTGGGTTGTTTGAAGTCTCTGGTCTTTTGCTGATTGTTAATTTTATTCATATTATTAGGTATTTAAGACTGAAGTAGACAAGTAAGAGAAACTAAGTTCCTAACAAATAATTTAAGACTTTTAGATTGTTAGTGTATTGTTGATTGTATTTTTTTTCAATTTGATTGTTGCTAAATAACAAATTGTTACTAAAAACAATGCTTTTATAGTGTCAATTTTGTTTTTTTAACAGTATCTTCCTCCTGTCCTAACACCCATTACGTTCTGTAAGCAAAGTATCAAGTTTGTAAATTATTTATCCTAATCAATAATATAAACACAAATACCCTATGTATTTATTGACATGTTTCATTAGGAGTCAATCGGCGACGCCTCTGGTAGAGCTGCTTTGAGCATTAAAAAAGCAGCCATATTTTCAATTTATTAACTTTCGTCAGCAGCATGATAACTATTTTGATGTCGTATCAAATGACATAACGTTCCGTCAAAACAAGTATCAAATCCAACTTTTCGGACGGGCAAAAACGCATCGGGAGTAGGGACAACTGTCAAACCGTGTTGTCATTCATTCTTATTTCGAATTCGGGACTAATCGTAAGTCCGTAGGTGATACGGAGTAGGAAACGTCCGTAACGAAGGCCGAAATTACGGACTTCGTGCGTAGAGAGTAGACCTCCGATCGCGATCATCACATTTAAAACGCGTTCAAGGGCTGTGAGTATCAATACTCCTCAGAAAATAATGACACTGACAGCCCTTAAACAGTAACAGGTATTTGTAGATTCTTCTATTATAACGATGTCTTGTGTACCTGTATCATAGATAGCAACTATCAGACTCAAAAATATTTATACATCGACAAGAATTCATTTAATTGTATACTATCTTTGTTCCATTACTATATCAATGTGTAGCCGCAAAACGTATAACACATTGGATACTTAATTGTAGTCAAAACAGTGATAAATGGAACACAAATTGTAGACAATCAAGTGAGGACTTGTCGATGTATGGATACTATTAACCTTTTTGAGGTTGACTGTACTACCATGGAATGATTACTTGTTTTTTTACTGTCAAATTAAAAATAGGCGTTGTATATATCTCTATAAACAATAACAAGTATTTTAATATTAAACTTAGTTTCAAATGAATAATTATTGTAGAACAATAAAGGATTTTAGCTACTAAATCTTTGTTTTCTCACAAAGTGCTGTCTGTAATCAGAGATTATAAATCTTGAGAGTTCTGATTGTTCAGAGTCTTTAGTGAATGAAGATTCATTATGTAGATTATTAAAAAGTTATTTAATATGAATTATTAACTAAATGTAAAGCTTCCGTAATAAAATTATTTTGAAAAGTAGGTAAATAATGTGTGGACATGAAGAAAAAGTGTTTTTTTTTAAGTAAGAAACAAGGCTTGGAATATGCGTATTTTAGAATTCTATGGTGATTTGATTCCTGAACTTATTTTTAGATTACCAAACAGCCTGAACATTCATAATACGTGTGATGGGAAAGCGTACTGCGCAACAAGTTAGCGCAAAACATTTAAAACACCATTTTGTCCGAAAAAAAAAATGCTCGTGTACACCGACAACAGTCATAAAAAATCCCACTCACCAAAAAGCAGCAACAGCAGATCGCTCAACGCCAAACTGAACAGATAGTAGTTCGTCGCGGTGTGCATGGCGGGGTGCTTCACTATGACCACGCATACAGCCACATTGCCCACCACACCCGTCAGGAAGATCACCAGGAGTAGCACGGAGATAGGCACTATCTTCTGCAGCGGCAGGGTCCGGGGGCCCATCATCAACCACAGCATCTCTTCTTCCGAGCAGTCAAAGTAGGACAGGTTGGTGCAGCGCTGGAAGAACTGGCTGCTGGTCTCGTTGGTGCGAAAGAATTCTGCCATCTTGCTTTTTTATTTTTGTTTTATAATATTTGAAAATAGAATTATGGTTACGAATTTATTTGATTCGTATTATAAAAAAGATTATTTGTAGTTTTTTTTATGTTACACTAAACTTATTATTTCCTAAGTCAACTTTCCAATTATAATGTTATTTATGCTATTATTTTAATTAACTATAACTATAGCATACACTAATAAACAAACTTCCACCAAACTCCGCCTTTACAAAATAACTTCAAAAGTTGATGTCTACGCGATCAAAGCGCTACGTTGCTACGCGGCTACGACCGTAGCGCGCGGAGTCATGCTCGATACTGGCGGTTCAACTTCATGCAACTCTGAAGGGCTTCCATTCAACTTCGTAGAAGCTTCGTAATATGAACTTTTATTAATATTTCTAAGAAGCGTTAAGCTTTGAATAAATACAATTAAAAGATTTTTGATGGGTTTAAATGTTATCATAAAAATATGTATTGAAGTGTTTCCAACACATAATTTACATATGTAATTCTGAGATAACAGCTCACAGATATTGTTAAGCAATAAAATAGAGGCTTCAGCTAATAACATATCTTTCTATGTTGCGAAAGTTTGTAAGTTTGGATGTAGGACTTAATCTCTGGAAGTACAAAGGGCCTACACAGAGTAACATTCGTAACATTAGATTAGCGGTGACGCTAGTAGAAAAGCCAAAAAATGTATGGGGTTGATATAAGCTATCGAAATGTTACGTGATCAAATCAAATCGAAATATTTTATTTCACTTATACCTACATGGGCTCTTATGAAATGTCAGAAGCTAAGTGTACGATTCCAGTTGGTCGTTTCCTGCATACTCGTAGAAGAGCCGACCAGAAACTCCACGGTTACTCTTTTAAAATATTTTACTTTTACAATGCTTTCAAATTACATTATTAATAGGTATGGGAGGACAGTGTAGGCATGTCAACAAGTACCATACGGTAAATAAATAGACAGTGGTCTATAAATTTACAGTCTATAAGGCCTACAACATTCGCAAAAACACAAATTTTTAAACAATCTAATGAAATAAAAATAAAATTAATAACCTATTTAAACCAAATGACATGATTGCCAAATTCAACTGTTACAAATCTGAATTAATATCATGTTTACAAAAGCCACTACACAAATAGTTGAAATTAGAATTGTAGGCATATAATGTGAAATAAATAAATATATAGTAATCAAATTTAAAATTTTACACCGCAATTTGGGATCATAGGTCATAGCGTAGTATCGTAGTGAAGCGATAGCGATTGTATAAATAAAATCGCTCCAAAGCAAATGCCATTTGTCTAGGCCCTCTTATCCGATAATCTTGCACTGGCAGAAAGCTACACGCTTGCTGAGTGCTTTTTATAACCTTTGTCTTCCACGCGGACGAAGTCGCGGGCAAAAGCTAATGTTAATGTATAACTGTAGATGTTTCATTCATCTGCATTAATTTACAGAACAAGGATAAAAGTAAAAAAAGGTTATCATTCGTGGGAAGTAAAAGTTAATAGAAAAAACTTATGTTTCTTAATTACATTTGTTACAAAACCATTAAATCTTCGTCGATTGCTGCGGGTGTCCTATTAATTAATTCAATTTAGATTTGCATTGAAAATCGCTTTAAGCGGTAATAAATTCATTCATTCAAAGAACCTTGCAAGTCCTACAATTTTGCCAATCTTTGTTAAATGGGATGCTTAACTTGTTTATATAAAGTGGTAAAGGCGCGCCGCATTAAAGTCGAAGTCAAATTATTTATTTGAAATAGGCACATAAAAGGCACTTTTGAGCGTCAACATTTTCAAGTAAATAGAATTGATTCTAGTTGGTGACGAATGGGAAAGAAACCTGATCGTTTTGACCGCATAGCTCAGCGCGAGAACGATTTTTATGCGCAAATGTGTTTGCTACATGGCGCTAGTCATTTCTAATAAATTACCGAGGAGTTGGAAAGAATTAAACTATACGTTGTTTTAAAAGAAACTTCGTTTTTTTTTTGTAAACAAAGCGTATTACAGTGTGACGGAATTTTAAATGGAGAAAGGAGTTTCTTGATTACTTTTTACAATGATGAGAAATTAGAAAAATATGACATCTAAGTAATTTTTATTTAATAATTTAAATGAAATTCTAAAACCTAATAAGTTGACTGCAGAAGAATTGTGTATAATATATATGTCGTCGCAAGCTATTTCAAGAAGACAACATTATCAAAATTACTTCCCGTTGATATCATAATATCGGTCAAACTGTAACTTAATTCTCATTGGTTGTACAGTCCATCGTATAGTACAGTGAACGGTGCTTTGATTTCCCGCCAAAAACCTACACGTGGACAGAGTCGATCTAGAGGGCTAGATTCGGATTGCGGATTGTTCAGATCATACGATCGAAACTATCACGTTCACCGTACAATCCTTTATTAATTTCTACTCATTGTAAATTACCGAACAAACGTGACTGTGATTCTTCAACCTACGTTTTACTGGTGGTTACATGGAACCCGTACCAAGAAACGATGACGATAGCCCTGTTATCGCTACGCTCACGCTCCCGCCGTCATATGTTACTGTTTAAGTTCTATATAATTAAATTGTAAATATACTTAATCAATATTTATTTTTAAATGATCTGTTTTTATTTAATAAGTACTTCGCCACTAAGAAAGTTTTGTGAAAAAAAGTTTTCATGTATGAGAGACTGGCCAGATAAAGTCCATTTAGAAAATATGATTATTTGTTTGTAAAAATAGTTACGTTCCAATTTCAAAAAAAATCTACACATTGTTTGCGAGCTCATAAAAAATAATGTATCTCATTAAAAAAATGGATCTACGCCGGAACATTTGCACGCTATGATTGTTTACGATTTCAAGTGTCGCCTGGCATTCATGAATAAGGCCCTTTTAAGGCAACCGTGTATTGTTGACTGACTTTTCCATCGTTTCGTTGTTGTGTTCACTATAGACTATTCTATTAATCTAGCTGACGAAAGATAAATTAATAATGAAACGGTTCTTATTGATTTTCAGCCCAGTCCAATACAATATATATTGGACTCTCTGTAAATAAGGTGAAGGGTAATGTTAAGTGACTAACAAAGAAAAATAAAAAAAAATTCACTGAAATATGATTAAGTTATAGACAGCTCATCGACAGTTTTTCGTAATTTTGCCACTGATATGTGTCAGATTGGTAGCTACGCGTCTCGTCTGACCAGTTGCAAAGGGCCGAATCCAGCAGCGTCAGACAAAATAAAAGAGAATGGCGAGCTTGCATGTATTTTGGGACCCATTGATAGGGGTTGCGTATATTATGGAACTTATGAATAGTTTAAGAACAATGTATGACTATCAAAAAAGCAAATGGAACGTAGGATAGAGAAGTTAGGAGAACAAAGATATAAAAGGTAGAAGATTATGACGTAATAATGTAAAAGTACTTTGGGCATGGACTTATTGGTTATTATTTAGTAGTAGAATAGCTTATTTAACCATATTTACTTAAACTCACACAAATTTCTCATGGGGGTATGCAGAACTACAGAACGCCACCTGCTATGTACTGTATGTAGTACTGTTGCAGTACTACGCTATGCACCTGACTTTATAAGGACATCAATGTGTCTTCTCCTGGTCAATATAAATAATGCTGAAGCTGAAAAAAAACTATATCATAAGGTACCTATAAGTTCTTTCTACATCTGTTTAGCCAGATAAACCTGGTGTATATGTCAAGGTTCCTTTTGCATAATGTAGTGGAGGAGTTGCATCGCTGGTATTTCGGGGATTACTAGGTATTTATTAATGCTGATTTTCGTCTTTATTCGTTCGTATTTTACCTACACACATCCACGTTTCCGTCTAATTGATGATTCATGATACTGCTAGCACGCGTCTGCAGGGATTGAGGAACTCTATGTACTCTAATTACCTAAATATATAAACAATGCAATTTTGATAGGCTATCATTACTTATCCAAAAACAATAAAAAAATATTTTAGTTACTTTATAATAATATTTAAAATAATTAAGACATACAATCGTTGTATATAATTGTTTTCCTTTTATTTTCTTATTCAATCCTAGAAAGGTTATATAATCAAAGAAAGAAGCTAGTGCAGAGACATAGCTCTGGCTGGTGTTTGGCATCGCCCATGTATCACATTATGCTGATAATATGAGAGTCTATTAGCCCAATGACCGTATTCCCACGGGCAATGACAATAATATAGCATATGGCAAATCGACCCTCCAGCCTCCCATCTACTGCGATGTACATGTTATAAGACTTGCTACCTATGTGCCTAGATTGAATTCGGGCACATAGAATAGATAGTCTCATCCCGGCAAACTTCTTTAACATACATTTCGTAGACTCTTAAATGCTCCCCTACATGTATTATGATATTGCTTGCCTTATTACAATTTTGTATAATCTGACAGAAAAACAAACATTCAATACGTGCAGAACTAAATTTTTAAATCACGAATTTTAGCATTTCTAGAAATAGTGAACATATAATCCTTTATTATTCGTTTTCAACATAATATATTCAACAGAATTTTCCTGTGATGGACGTCCTGAGGTCGGAGGACTATTTTCATCACCCACTACTGGTTGAGCTGCTCTTCCTGTGGGCAATATTTGTTCAAAAGATGTTTCCTCTAATGTCTTTTCCATTCCGATACAATGTTTCCTATTTGGGTTTTCTCCTGATTCTCAAAATACATCTGCCACATCCAGCACAGACATTACGATGGCCAAGTTGTGGTTGGATCTCATGTGCAGAGCATTATTTGGGTAACGATTTATCAATTCCCAACATTGAGTGACATATATCTTAGGTTGTGTTTCGAGTTTTCTGAAAATATTATAGCCATGGTTATAGAAACACAAAATACGTTTATAACTTTAAGCTATAATCATGTCCTGGTACCGGGTTAAGAACGTGACCACCGCATGCCATGCTACCAAACCATGTGTGATACGGGCACCCATATCGGGTAGCTTAAAGGATAGTGTGACTGTACCTAAATTACCCTAGACTGATAAAATTTTAGTTTTTCCTAATTATATTAATATTAGGGTTATGGTCGGTTTCCCTCTAAGGGGAAAAGGCCGCACTCCAACCCCGTACGGCCCTGTATAGCTCGCCACCAGACTTGGTTACTCTGTCACCGATAGTGAGTAGAAATGAATTCCCAAATTTATAGAAGTCTGATGCCTTGACATTATTGATAAGGCAAGCAAATAATTGTAAAATTGTTAAATGAAACTTAGGAATTCATAGTTATGAAAACATTATATTGGATGTGATTTTAGAAAGCTAAATAATAGAGGGATGCAGAGTATATTATTATATAAACGCTACAAATTAAAGAGGTTATGGCTTGCAGGGATAATGCTAAGAGCAGATATAAGCGCAGACCTTCAGAGCTGAATCTCTCTTATTACAAATCGTTACGTAATCGTTGCAGTTATCTGTGTCAAGATGCTAAGAGACGCTTTTTCCACGACCAACTCAATAACCGTAGTTCTTCCGGGGTATGGAAATTTCTCAAATCTGTAGGCATCGGCAAATCACCTACCAACCAATGTAAGGATGTGAACCTCAATGATCTCAATAAACATTTCTCTATCTCTCCCTTTGCTCTTGATCCGGTTGTCAAAGCTGCGACACTAGAGAGTCTTGCTAGCTTGCCGTTACCGCAATGTTCTCACTTTATGCTTAGCGATGTTACTCAGGATGACGTTAAGAAGTCTATACTTGCGATTACTTCTTCAGCAGTCGGGAATGATAAGTTGTGTTCAAGAATGATAACTCTTATCCTTTCCTCGTTACTTCCTGTTCTCACTCACGTCTTCAACCACTCATTCTCCTCTTGCTCCTTTTCGGCAGTTTGGAAACAGGCTCACATAATACCTTTGCCTAAAATTAGCAACCCAACTTCATTAACCCACTTTAGACCTATTTAAATTCTCCCTTTTCTCTCTATAGTTTTTGAGCACATATGAGCACATAGACAATTATAATTTTCTTGGCGTCATACTCGATGATCCCTTTTCAATCTGGTTTTCGCCCAGGTCACAGTACTGTAACTGCGCTTTTGAAAGTAACTAACGGCATCTGCTGGGCAATGGAGAATAAGTCCCTTACTGTGCTTGTATTGCTTGACTTTAGTAGCGCCTTCAACTCAGTGGATTTCCACATTTTACTATGTATCCTCAAATCTATCAATTTCTCTTCTTCCGCTTTAGCCTGGTTCAGATCCTATCTTCGGAGATGCTCTCAGTGTGTTCGCCTGGAGAAGTCCTTCTCTGATTGATGTAGCCTCACTGAGGGTGTCCCTCAGGGTAGCGTTCTTTCTCCTCTTTAATTTATTTATTTATTTAACCATTTATGTACACAATAAACAGACAAGAAGAATAAAGAGAACAGAAAAGTACCTACGTACAAAGGCAATGCTTATTTCTAAATAAATCTCTTCCAGCATACCTGCAATTTAGTTAGTTAACTGTACCTAACAAGTTATAAGTTTTACTGTTTGTTTTTATCATGAGTTTACGTAAATGTTTTAATAATGTGCCAAGGTATTTTATACTTTAAAGCAATTAAAATAAAGATAGATTTACAGTGACGTGTGTTGTATGAGTACGGAGAACCTTGTTGAAAGAGCGAACAAATGCGATCCAAATTCATTCGAAGTATTCCGAAGCGAGCCGATGAGCAGTTCAGTCGGTGACTTTGGTCATCGGTGTCTCGCTCGGAACGAACCTACTGAAGTACTGAGCTAGTGAGCTAGTTCGCGAGCGAGTGAGTTATCGAGAGCGACTTGAATCGAAAAGAGCTAGCTGTTTTCTATCAGTAGCTCATGAGCTACCCATGCCTACACCAGATACGACGACATCCATCTGGTCGGAGGATCCTCCCTATTTCACAAGCAGAGCGCTTAATCCCTCTCCTGGTCGACACCAGCAGTCAGCCACCCCGACTCACTGGGTCATCTTCGCAGACAGTTCCGACTCACCGTGAACTATGCGACACCCCTCGGAGGATCCTCCCTTTTCCAAGAGTATAAGTGAACTTTACACCCTGTTCCTCATTTCTCTTCAGATCCCTCCTTAAATCTCATCCTCATAAAACAAGCTACTATTCTTATTCCTTCTCTGTCGCTGTAAGATTGTGGAACTCACTTCCGCCTAGCATTCGTGACTTAAAAAAAAATTCTGTATTTAAATGTCGATAAGAAGAGCATTACCTTTCCTCTTAACTGTGAGTATTTATATTATGTAAATATATAAAAAATATGTTTATGAGCGTTTTTTTAGTTTTAGACTTCACATTGTTCATATTTTTCTCTTCTTGTTTACACACACTATTGTCTACATTTCTTTTTCAATTCTGCTTAAGAAATAAGCAGTACCTTTGTACTCAAATTGTAATTATGTCGTGTCCATTTGTATTTTACTGTGTGTACATAAATAAATAAAATAAACTTATGAGTTCCCCAAACGCTAGCGTAACAGGTATTTGATCAGTCGTAACACGATACCTCGCATCTACACTCGGAGTACTCAGATATATACTTCCAAATGCGGCTTTTCTGCGGCATAGCGTCGACATATTTCGGAGTCATAGCCCCTAGCAGTTTTCTCGAACTGATAAACGTGACAAAGTGGCTTTTCCTGCGGCAACCGTGCGACCGTCCTTGTCTAGCAACAGAGCGGCATTGCGTCTGCATCATGCTCTTATGAGACATGGTCCCTATCAGTCCTTAGACTGGATATGGGATAAATGTGGTCACCCAAACCCCATGAAGTTCACTCTGTGCACAACAAGCATATTTTCAAGACACACGTTCATGTCAGTCTGACCGAATTATGGGTCTGTGAGGTTAAAGTCCTAGTATCGGTCAGAGGCAACGAATACAACATTAAAGAATTACAAGCTATGAGAGTAGAGAATCAATCTCAAGCATCATTAATAGAGTTGAGAATCAACTCTCTTGAAAGTTTATAGACCACCCAAAGAGCCCACCCTTCACCACTTCCGAGTGTTTATGCTGGAAAGAAGAAGTGGCGCAACAAACTCTCCAGCAACACGTCTCTGTCTGATTAGTTATAATAACTTTCAACCCGATGGGGTTGTTCAGTTATTAATAATTGAAGACTCATCCAGTCTCACCAACAAACACACACACATACTAGGTTAAATACTAGATTAGTTTAATTTGTGCTTCAACACAATTACATTTAAATTATATATTATTAACTCGCTCTCCTACAACACCCCACTTGGACAAGGCCTCTGGCACTCAATAATTCTCCTAACTTCCTTAGCCTAGCCTTACACCGACCGCTTCCTACCGTGGTCAATCTCCCTTCTCGCAGGTAAGCGAACCTGTAATAGAATCTTTATACTTTGAAGGGGTAAAGGAATCGCTACGCTTGCGCTTTAATCAATCAATAATAGCTACGTTAATATATCTGTGTATGATGATGTACATTTCAGTGAGACGGGGATCCGGTTTACAACGTATGTCTTATTGTACGTGTTCTACTAAACCTAACACATAGAACCTACGAGGACAATATACGATTTTCGTAGAACACGTTTCCTAAGCACTATATAAATGTCTTACTCAATCCTAGAGACAGTGCACTACGAAGCCCAACTGCCATTGAGGGAGACAAGAATTAGTCTGTAGCAAAACTCAATGCGATCGTACTCGGTGCCTGCCGAGGTGGTATTTCGCCACCTTACGTCCCGATGATCTTCCCCATTTCAAAAAAAGAAAACTCAAACTCAAACTCAAGGCATTTATTTCAAATAAACCCATTACAGGCACTTTTGAATTGTCAAGGGGTCGGTCAGTCAGAAATATGAAGCTAGTTGCCCATTCCAAAGCGAAGTAGGTACCTATGGAGAAGAACGGGCAAGAAACTCCATGGACACTCTTTTAAATAATATGGTTACAGAAATGTTACAGACAAAAAAATAAGAATCAACTTCAAATTGTATACAATTTAATAAATCTAAACATGCTAAATACGATTTTAAACTTAATACTGATAGACTAAAAGAAGTCACACAAACCAAATTCTTGGGTGTATTCATAGACCAAGACCTAAATTGGAAAGTTCATGTAGATAATTTGTGCAATAGGATCAAAAAAATTGCATGTGCTCTTAGGCAAGTTAAGAACGTGACAAATAGGATAACGGCAATAACTACATACCATGCTTATGTTGAATCCATTTTACGTTATGGGCTTATTTTGTGGGGAAACAGTACGGATAAGGACAGAGCATTTATTGCACAAAAACATGCGTCAGAACCATCTGTGGACTCAATCCTTATGAGAGCTGCGAACCATTTTTTTTAAAAAGCTAGGTTTATTACCAGTTCCCTCAATTTACTTATACGAAATCTGTAAATTTGTGTACAGTAAAAAGGGATTGCTCAAAAGAGCTTATGATGTAATCTCTAGGCTAACAAGACATCCCCGCAGACTTATATTAAAGGAAAATCCTAAGTCAGCCAAGTATGCGAAAGGCTGCCTTGTGATGTGTGTACGTATTTAAAACAAAATACCAAAAGAACTAAAATTATTAAATAATACTAACTCATTTAAAAACAAACTAGATAAATGGCTGAATGGACAAAACTTTAATGACATTAAAGATTTCTTTAACATGAAAATATAAAATGGGAATGCACAGTTATTAATGAACATGTAAATGATGTATGATTCTAATGATTATTATTGTATCACTAATTAATCTGTGACATTGTATAAGTTCACCTATAACTTGTGTATTAATTATTTTGCATGCAATTGATACAATATTCTGTATAGCTAAACATGTGGACATTTTTATCAAAACCAGACTGTAATAACTTTAAACCATGTTTAAGGCAAATAAAGACTTATCTTATCTTATTTTAACTAAAAAAGATAAGAAAACCGATATGAAGAACTATAGGCCAATAGCTAAATTTCTGTATTTTCCTAAACTTTCGAAAAAATATTTATAAGTATTGATATCTCAATAAATTTAACTTATTATGCAAGGAACAAAACGGCTATAGAAAGAATACCACGATCAACATGGCTATTTTTGATTTAATACATAGCATTTTGTTAGTAGTTGACCAAAAGGCTCCTATTTGTGCTATTTACACAGATATGACCAAAGCCTTCGATTATGTAAAGCACGACGTCTAATTAGACAAACTGTGTGGCTATGGTATCAGAGGTAACATTTTAAAACTACCTACTCGAATCCTACCTCTCCAACAGAATGCAATGTACAGAGATCGCAAGAATATGTGAAAAGGTAAAACTTGAAAAGAGATTTTTATATCGTTATAGATTAAAAAGCTTGGTGTCCCACAGGGTAGCGTCCTAGGGCCACCTCTTTTCTTAATCTATATTAATGATCTGCCAAAGGTGACTTAACATCAAATGGTCATGTTTGCAGAAGACAGTAGTGCCATAGTGAAATGTATTGATCGCAATATTTATCAATAATAAATAATACTCTGTCGGACATAATTAATTGGCTTGATAAAAATAACTTAGTTATAAAGTTTAAGAAAACAAAAAGAATGCACTTTCACCAAAGAACTGAGGTACCAAAAGTAAATACCAGACATAGTAAGTGTGACATTGAAAAAGTTTAAGTAGCAAAATTCTTAGGTTTATTCCTTGATAACCAACTTAACTGGAAGGCCCATATAGAGGATAAAAGTAAGAAAATAAATAAATCAGCGTAAGCACTTTTCCAAATTGTGAGAAAAATAAATATGGATGCGCTACTAGTTGCATATCACGGCTTAGTAGCCTCAATTTTGCGATAGGGCATTATTTTTTTGGACAACTCTACCGATAAAGATATTATTTTGAAGGTACAAAAAAGATGCATAAGATCAATGTGTGGTCTGAAAATTGATGATAGCTGTGTACCATTCTTTAAATCGCTGAAAATACTTACCTTAACCGCATTACATATTTTTGAAATTAGTGTTTTCGTCAAAACAAACATGAGTTTATTCGAAAAAGTGTCAACGTTACGGGATGTCGCCATTCGTAGCCAATACTCAAATTCTTTAAGCAATCAGCGCTGTAAGACTGCCTTGGTGAGAAAGAGTGTTTTAGGCATGGCACCGCGCATTTGCAATAAATTACCAGATGTCATGAAAAATTTGTGTACAATAAAAAAAAAAAAACTGGTAGTCATTGAATAATGTTATTATACGACTGATGAATTTCTGAATGATAAATTAATGTAGGCTAGTTATTTATTTTAGCTAGTTATTTATTTGACTGCGGAAACAATTATTGATTGAATATTGTGACTGATTGTACATCATTTATGATTATTAATTTTATTGCATTGACTGTAGAAATTTCTCCTTATTGTTTTTAGTTTAAGTTGATAGCGTGCAACAATATTTGTACGCCTCTTGGCATAACATAGCGACCTATGAACTTTAATTTAATAACTGTAACCTATGTTACACAAATAAAATATGATAATTGATTATTCTATTTCTTAATTATTTCTCAATTGCCTGACGGACTTTTACGATTCCCAGATGTGACCATTTGTGCCCATTTGTTTGCCATAAAATAGACATGGAATGGGTTTCTAAGAGGTGCTATGTTGTTTTACAAACAAAATCAAAATCAAAATCAAAAATCAAACGTAATGAATTAGGATATTTTGTTAACAATTAGGGTAACGCGTCAAGCTGTCAGACCATAAAACTAAGATATAATGTGTTTCTAAGGTGGGCCGAACCATGTGTATGGTTTTAAATAAATATAATATTTTGTTATTAAATTGAAATAGACGACAGATAGTCACAATAGACCATCGAAAATCTCCACGCATGTATTTAATTTTTAAAGTAGTAGTGGGGTAAACAAAAATAATAATATTTTACTAATCAATTATCTTTACTTGACTCGCGAGGTTAAACTCCATTAGCAGTAAACCAAGTCACACAATATTATTAGGAGGTTCTGTTCACTGGAGCTCTGACCATCAGCAGTCCTGTGAGTCCTGACACCTGCCATGAGACCCTTGTGCTGAAACTAGAGCACTATGGGATTAGGAATACAGCTCTTGATCTACTAAGATCATACCTGAAAGATTGAAAGGTTAAAGTTCAATTAAACGGTATAAAATCATTAGGGTCTGAAATAGAAATAGGCATTCCTCGGATCGAGTTTGGGTCCATTCCTCTTCTTAGTTTACATTAATGGTTTACCCCAATTACTTCCAAATCAACCGAGGAACGTGTTATTTGCAGATGAAACATCACTGATCTTTAAAATAGACCGACGGTCACAAAATCTGGACGACGTGAATAACTCGATGCTTCAAGTACAAGATTGGTTTACGGTAAATAATTTGGTACTAAATGAAAAAAATCAAATGCATTCGATTTAAATCACCTAATGTTAGAAGTAGCGAATGTGACATCATATTGAATGGAGAAAAACTGGAATTTATTAATCAGATGGTTTTCCTAGGAATCAGGCTGTATGAGAAATTACAATGGGGACCACATATAACATCTCTTGCGGGTAGGCCAAGCTCGGCCGCATAAGCTGTTAGAAAGATAAGACAGTTAGTAGATATAGAAACCGCGCGTTTGGTCTAATTTAGCTACTTCTACAGCATTATGTCATTTGGCAATTTACTGTGGTGTCGGGCTGCTGACATTGAATCCGAAGAGACTACTGAAGTAAAAGCTAACATCAAAAATAAATCTCTACTTTTGTTTGCTCCCTTTGTTTTATCTCTGATGTGATTTGTGTGTTCATGAAATAAAGCAAAACTAATATACGATTACACCTACATCATCATCACATTACTCCTTTAACTATCTGATCACTTTCGTCAGTGATAAAGTTGAAGCAAAACAACAGGTTTTACAGACTAAAATACTTTATTATCACGACCATTCTAAGGCTCCATTAACAATTGAACAATGACAACTATTTACTTTTCATCATTATAATATATGTAACAATGTTGCTAACTAAAAAGTACTTAATACATTGACCTATTCTAACACCCCCCCTCAATGTAATAGGTACATACTACAACATAATGATTTTCTTCTAATATTTTAGCATTAAAATTCAGATCCATAGGGGTACACATTTCTTTACAATTCTGCATTTTAAATTTTTGTAAAACATTTTCAAGATATTCTTTTTGACTTAACTCAGTAATTCTATTTTCTAAATCCTGTTTCACCCTTATACCTAAGTAATTTGAAACTAAGCCCAAGTCTTTCATTTTAAATTCATTATTCAACATTGACTTAAGGTCACATATTTCTGTTTTGTTATTTCCGAATATTAATAAATCATCAACATACAGTAAAACATATGTTTTAGAACCACTGTTACGCTTAGTATACAAACAACAATCACTTTGAGACCTTTCAAAACCTTGTTTTATTATAACAGAGTTAAATTTATCATTCCAGTATTTTGGTGACTTTTTTAACCCATATAAAGACTTATTTAACTTAACAATATTGTTATTCCCACTATTTGCAATTCTAAATATACCTCTTCATCTATATTCCCATATAAAAAAGTCCCGTCACATCCATCTGATAAATAGGTAAATTTAACTTTGTAGCTACTGACACAAATAACCTAAAAGTAGATAACTTAGCTACTGGCGCATAAATCTCACACAAATCAAACATATCATCCTATTCAAAGCCCCTGGCCACTAATCTAGCTTTATATTGAATGTTGCTTTCAGCATTTTTCATTTTAAATACCCATTTACTACTTACGGTCTTTCCAGAAGCACCTTCTTTACAGAAATCCCAGGTATTATTTTGTTTTAGAGTTTCTAGTTCTCTTTCCACAGCTTCTTGCCACTTACTTGCATCTTTCCTTTGCATTGCCTCACAGTAAGTTTTAGGTTCATCCTCTGTACAGACGTGATGACAGGTGTAGAATGAGGTCTGCTTCCTGACACGTGTGCTCTTCTGGCGTGATGATAAATCACCATCTTTTTCATCACTAGATCCCTCATCACTTGTACATGGCAGGTATAAAGTTTTTCCACTCTCAGCGGATAAATTACTTTCTTCACAGTCTCTGGTCTGTTCTTCACCTTCACTATCTCCGGGCTGCTCTTTAAATTCCACACTAGACTTCACACTTCCTTCCTGTGGAACTTTAGTGTCATACTCAAGCATAACAAACTGCTCCTTTTCTTCCTCTTGCTCACTTGTCTTCATAAAAACAACATCCCTCTTTACTTCAACACTATTATTTTCTGGGAAAAATATTCTGTAGCCTTTAACATTTTCACCATATCCTACCATCAACCCTTTCTCACCTTTCCTGTCCCACTTTCTTCTTTTTTCCTTTGGGATGTGGACATATACTGGAGAACCAAAAGCCTGTAGTTGATGAATGTCAAAGCTTTTATTAGTCCACATTTCAGTGTGATTTTCCTTCTTTGCCTTTTCCTGTCCTGTTTAAAACAAAAGCAGCAGTGTTTACTGCTTCAGCCCATAGTTTCTTGGGCAGGTTTTTGGCATGTAACATTGTCCTTGCTGCTTCAACAAGTGTTCTATTTTATATATAGTATATAGTATATAGTATATAGGTTACAGTTGTTTGATGAATTATCCCTCGTTTAGAACACATTTCTGTCACTTCTTTGTTCACGAATTCCAGTCCATTGTCAGTTCTAAATGTCTTGACTTTGTTTCCAATTATATTTTCTGCTTTATTTAGAAACTCCTCCAGACAGTGTTTGATATCATGTTTGGCTTTAACGAAATACACAGTTCTAAAGTTTGAGTGATCATCTTTGAGAATCACAAAATATCTCGACCCACCAATCAATTCTTCCTCCATGGGTCCGCAGGTATCCCCATGTATTATTTCACACGTTCTGGTGCTTACAGTTTCACTTTTCTTAAAAGGCAACCGGTGTATCTTTCCTTCCAAGCAGCTTGCACACTGAGGCACATGAGTTTGCTTTAATTCAATGTTATTTTTCTCCAACACTTTCTTCACATGATCAAAATTTTGATGTGCAAGTTTTTCAGATTTTACTTGGGATACGTTTGCTACCTCGCATTTATAACGTACGTCCAAATAGTACATTTCTCCGTTACGGTTAGCCACCGCAGAAAGTTTGTTTGCGCAGTGGAAGCGTGCTGGGCCCATAACCTGATAAAGTTTGTTTTGTTTGTAAAACTTACACATGTCTGCCTCGTTGGTCTAGTGGTCGCAATCGCTACTGCTGAGCACGAGGTCCTGGGTTCGATTCCTAGGTCGGGCAACGTGTTATTGGGTTTTTCTATCTGGAATTTCTCAGTAGCAGCCCGAAGTCTGGATTTGTGCCCGGTAGATGGCAATAGGCTCGCCCCCTATTACATGGGACTTAAACATAACTGGCGAAATGTGGGTGTACTATAGGTACACCTCTGCCCAACCCTTCGGGGAAACAAGGCGTGATGTTATGTTATGTTACTTACACATATTTTCGTTTGTCACCATGACATATCCTCTATCTGTCGCAAAATTCACAGATAATAAATTTGTTTTTAAGTCCGGCACGTACAAAACATTGTCTATGGTCGTGTTTATCCATTCGCGGCTATTATAAACCTGTACCGCCACCTGTCCACAACCATGTGCACTAATTGCGTTCCCATTACCGACAATCACTGATTTATTTGACAGCGCAGAATATGTGGTGAATAAATTTCGTTCACAGCACATATGTTGGCTTGCGCCGGTATCCTTAGTGGATACCGGCGCAAGCCAACATATGTACTGTGATTGTTGAAAATGTCCACTTGAACTTGCTATCACGAACGCGTTACTGTTTCTGTCCTTATTTTTTCAAAACCAACACTCGCTTTTAACATGTCCCGATTTGTTGCAGTAAAAACACTTTAAAACAACCAGATTTGTTGTCACTAGCTGAACCTGTCGAACTGGCATTACGGTTGTTTATATTACTCCGACACTCGCTTTGATAATGTCCCATTTTGTTGCACTTGAAACATTTTACGTTACTCTTATCTATTTTGTTGGCAACAAAAGCTGATGATTGCCGGGACACCTCCCCTCTTTCTTTTAATCGTTCCTGTTCTATCAATAGTCTAGCGACGAGATTATCGTATGTTTGTTTATCATCCGGCGCTAACTCCCACGCGGACACAAAATGTTTGTAACATTCTGGAAGCGACATCAAAACCTTTGTGATGACGATTTTTTCTGAAATATTTTCTCCCATCTGCTTTAACTGGTTTTTCAATTCTTCAATTTTAGACAAAAATACAGACATTGCTGTGCCTTCCTCGTACTTATATTGGAAGAAACGTTGTTGTACGATATGTATGCTAGTTTCAGACTTTTGTTCATAGACACTAGCCAGTTTCCTCCACATCTCCGCGGACGTAGTACAAGTTATAATATGCATCATCGCGTTTTCTGACATTCTTGTCACAAGCCATGTTTGAGCTCTTGCGTCTTTTTTCTCCCATGTTTCCTTAACAGCCACCGCCTCCGGCTTTACACTTTTCCCTTCTACCACATCTAGTAAATCTTGACTCCGTAATAGAATGACAGATTGAAATTTCCACACATTCCAATTTGATACTCTCTCCAGCTTTATATGCAAACCAGGAGTTCTTAAGTTGTCCTCCATCGTCGTGCTTACTTCCTGCTCGTCCTGTCCTTGACGAATCAAGTAATTTTCCTTCCTGCTAGCCAAACCTCACGCGTATTCCGCGAAGATGCCAACAGTATTTTTCGACGAAAGCAGTATCCGACCCTTTGTTTTGCTCAGAGATACAGGATTATGTGTCTGGGTCCATAACCTGATAAAGTTGAAGCAAAACAACAGGTTTTACAGACTAAAATACTTTATTATCACGACCATTCTAAGGCTCCATTAACAATTGAACAATGACAACTATTTACTTTTCATCATTATAATATATGTAACAATTTTGCTAACTAAAAAGTACTTAATACATTGACCTATTCTGACAGTCAGGCAAACGATGGCTCCGTAATCAAGCAATGCACAATTGACAATAATCACAAAGCATTTTAACAGTTGACAAAGTCCAAATCACTTGCAAATCGTTATCCAGAAGTAAATGCCATAGTCTAGGTTGGTGTGCAGAATAGTCAGTACAGAGGTAAAGCCAAATCGTCAAGAATCCACAAAATCACAAAAATAAATCCCACGTTACCTAGCCGTTGAACACAAACAATGCAATGACAAATATGTTATTTGACATGACAATTAGAAACTGACGTTCCATTTTCCGTTTCATGCTTTCAATACTTTTATTACACAAAATAATTTATTTGTTATTATATACTTTTCGTGTTTTGTTATAAATATTTTTAGTTTATTTATCAAGATGTAAGGATAAAAGCAGGAAAACCGCCAAGCAAAAAAATACTCATGTGCAAGAAGGTAAAGCATTAGTGTAGATTGGAATGTGTCAATGTAATTCATGAAAAACTATCCGTTCAGAAACTGCACGATGACTTATTTTTAAATAGATTAAAATAATTTTTAACTTTTAATTCCCATAACCTAGTAACTCAATATGTTTAATATAGAACGTTAATAAACTTGTGATTATAAATAATATCAATTAGCCTGTGAAAGATGCTCCGTTAATTTTCAAATTACTTACCGAAAAAATAAAATAAAATTGTGCAATATCGTCAAAAGCATGAACTATTACAGAACAATGAACAGGTTCTCTGTTTCCTCTATAGTAAAGTCAATAAAGTAGTTATGTACCTTGTTCCTGCATAAAGGTTTGTTGAGCGAATATTATGCTTGGTCCTTATTTATTTTATTATAAAGAAAAGGAGCGATAAAAGAGTAAAATCTTCTTCTGAAAGATGTTTAGGACTCAGAAGATCGTGTACTCATCTCGTTTTTCCGCGCTTATTGGTCAGTATTTGGTCATAAACGCAGTATTTCTTAAAAACAATTATTTCTATGCCTAACAGTAGATACTTGGCAGAACTGATAAAGGGTTCTTGTCGGGAATAATATCGGTTTAAAATTGCTAACTTTGACATTGAGCAATTTCTAAGCTCTTGATAGTGGTTTTAGGAGCTCCACCATAGGATAATATGCAGTATGAAGTGATGGACTGGCACAAAGCAAGGTAAATCTTTTTAAATTTTTGAGTCGCATCTGTGACGCGCCTAAGATTTTTGAAGACGTAGATAGGTAAAAATATGAGGGATAATGACTAAAATTAGAAATGTTCGAACAGATAATGTAATTTCAAAGAGAGAGACAAAGTAAAATAATCAGCCAAATCAATCGAAATATAAAGAAACTACACGCTTTAAGAGTTTTACGATGGGATTATTCCCGTCCTTGTCATGCGGTACGGACAATGTACGGCGCTAGTATGAAGTGACACATTCGTGACGTCATTTCTACGATAGTACCGTCTTCGTCTATCAGTAATTTTAAAACATTTATAACTTAGCACTTTTTAAACTCTTACACTATTTGTTTTATTGTTGCACTTTTTACAAACCACAATTAAGCTCAATAACAGGCTATTGTTGTTCCACTGCAGGGCAAAGGCCTCTTCTCATACAGAGAATCATCACCACGCTTGCTTTAAGACGAGTTGGCGATTTCAAACTTATATCAACTATAAGTCCAGCAGCCTAATTGCGTAACACATTTTCGTAAACGATTACGACTAATCTGTTTGATTTTCACAGTTCGACAACATTCATTGCGTTATTTACACTGTTGAGCAGAATATTTTATCGAACTTATGAAGCAATGGATTAGCAATCTGTTTCAAAACGATTCAGATTCCGATTGATTGTGTATTACGCAATTAGATTACGGGTTTCCTCACGATGTATTTCCGTCACAGATGTCAATTATATACACACTGTCATAATAATAGGGATGACGTATTTTTTTTCCTACTGAGAATACTTGTTTTCAAAATGTGTCAACAATATTGGCGTAGCGTTTAGCAATAAAGCGAGGTGATCAATGCTCGTGCCTTCTCTGTATACAAAGAGGAGTTTGACCTGCTGTATGACAAAAATAGGATGATATTAAAATAATGACTCATGTGTTTTAAACTTCACGTTTTATTTATGCACAAGCTGATTTGCCATAAACGCAAATTAATGTACATTGTGCATTCTTCGCATACGTTGCTCAGACCTGGTCTTTGACAGTGCAGCAGAGGATCAGGCTCGAGGTTTGCCAGCGAGCGATGGAGCGCAGTTTCCTTAGAGTTCGACTTACCGACCGGATACGTAACACTATTTTGGGCCTAAAATAAAATACGTAACGTAACAAACTTATGGCTTTTATTACGATTTACATTAGTGATTTCGCCGAGTATTCCACCATGTTAAATTAATAAATTAGTCTATGTCTTCCTCAACGGTTGCCCATAATGGCGGAGGAGCAAAGAATATAACTATTCTATACCGAGAGGAGCCAAACATTTAGCTGTCAATTTACCTACCACTCATAGTGCGAGAAGCTTGAATCAGATTGGTGATCAACAAAAATAAATAAATCAACTAAAATACTTTAACAAAGTAATAAATTCCTAATAAATTCATATGACAAGATTGTATTTACAAATTAACGAAAAAGTCTTTACAAATCTTTAAAACTAATAATTTCATGACTTCCTGACACATCAATAGACTAACATTTGTAGACAGTATTCATAAAAACTTATACGACCTAACAATACCATGCAGTGGAAACAGAACATAACCGGTTCAAGATGCACTGTCAAATCCTGACAGTAGAAAATGGAAAGCTGCGATTCAGGCGGAGCTTGATTCTTTAAAGAAAAATCAAACGTGGACTTTAGTAAAACCTGGACAAGCGAGCAACGTTGTACATTCGAAATGGATTCTCACTTATAGTGTCAACATTAATCGATGTAACTAATATATTTGTACTTGTGTCCATGGAGTTTCTTGCCCGTTCTTCTCCATAGGTACCTACTACGCTTTGGAATGGGCAACTAGCTTCATATTTCTGACTGACCGACTCCTTGGCAATTCAAAAGTGCCTGTAAATGGTTTAATTGAAATAAATGCTTAGAGTTTGAGTTTGAGTTTGCGCGTTCTGCGCAACCTGTACACCAAAACGCACAAAGCACATAGATGTGCAACACCACTTTGTGAGAGAGGTAGTTGAGCATGGCCATATCGAAATTAGAGTATGTGGAAACAAGTTGTATGGTTGCGGATGTTTTAACGAAACCTCTGTTGAAAGGGAATTTCAACTGGTGTACGCTAAGTATGGGTGTTGAGTGATTCTGTCATGGACAGAAGTGGAGAATTGAATTAAAGGAAGAGTGTTAGAATAAAAAGAGTATATGCTTTTGATATCGATCTTTTTGTTCTGAGTATTTTTTTTCTACTTTTCTCTTTATGTTTTGTCATCTGTCAGAGATATTCCTTTCTTATCAAAGAATATATAACTACTCTCTACCGCTTTTGATTTATTTATAACAACGTTTTATCCACACTCTTCAAACAAAAAGTCGTTGAGGTTATTTTTTAATTTCCAACTAGCTTCTGCCCGCGGTATGGCAGCGTGGTTGTCGTAAATTATCCGACAGGAACGTGCTACTAGGACAAAAAGGATCCATTACCAGGATGCCATTTATCTCCGTGCCAAATATCGAAATTCTGTAACGTATACAGATTTACTTTAGAATTTATTATATTCGGACACAAAAAATTATGAAAGTAAAAAAAACCCGAGGCGTATCTACCCATATTTCACCTTTTATTTTGTTATCAAAGTCGGTATACAAAATTACCATACATAAACTTTCTAATCTTTCTCTTTAATTAGACAACGTTCAGATGGACGTTAAATATCGCGGCAGGCATTTTTCGCGCACTGCATATTCAACTTTCAGTGTTGAACCGAGCATTGAGAATACAACAGAGTACATCGCGTTGCGTCAACTGCTCGTCGATAAAACACACTGTTGGATTTTCAACTCTCGACTGTAAGCAGTGCGTTGAAGAAATCCCGCCGCGATTTTGACGTCCATGCGTACGGACTTATCTAAAAGAAAAACTCAAACCTAACCAATATTGTCCGCTTATTCAAAACATTACCCATGAAAGTTCCATTCACAAAAATAAACAGAGCGTAAAGAAGTCGCTATAAAATATCGTGTCCCTTTTTTCACAACACCCACACAATACATTGACTTAAGAAACCCTTCAAAATACCTACATAATGATCACCTAAACATATGTCAGATGTAGGACGGATGCTATTCAAGCATGAATGGAGTTGCGAGCATTGAAGATGAGTGACATTCGATTAGCAAGGCGAACGGCGACGGATAATACTACCGGGCATAGGTATACCTACCAGTGTACAGGTAGTGCCAGTTCCGGTGAGTTATATTCAAACGAGCATATTCTAGCGTACATCATTGTCACATGTAACATTCTTTTGAATTGGCGAAACGTAGTCGGCACAGTAGACTAGGAACAACCACAAATTTGTTGTACCTACAACAAGGCTCAAGAAAATAGGTGGCTCGTTCAGATGTCAATGTATACGCTTTTATATTTAACTTCCAAGCCACGTTCAAGATCTAAGCCATAATAAATTGAAATCATTTATTAAACGTAAGTTGTGCCAGAAGCTTTTTATTCCGTCAAATACTAAACTGAGGACAAAAAGGCTTGGGACTGACCTGCTCCAATTTTTGCATAATGAATATGGTTTTTTGTTTGGTACCTAACTTTTGTTTTATTTTATATACACTTTGACATTTCATGATTATAATATACACAAGGACATGAATATTTACTTTGTATAATATTATTATTATTTTAATTACGTGTGAGGACTTAGTGGGTAATATTTTTATATATTTTGTCTATCTCAGTTATTACTTTTATTTTATATCTGGCAGTTTGAGTACTTAAAGCGGCCTACCCAAATGTCCTTTGTTTGGTATTGTTCGTCGAATCGTTGAGCTCCTTATGTTTTGAGTTGAGCTGCACGATTAATTACAAATGCGTGCACTGACTGTACAGGCCCACTCAAATTTGTATGGTTCTTTCCTCAAAAGACCATTTCAGACACCTATCTACATGGTCCTCATATAATCTGTAAAATAAACAATGACATGAATATTTACTTGCCTAGGTATTATTTTATTGTTATTATTGTGAATGTTAAGACTATGTGGGTCATTGTTTTTTACTTGTGTTTTTTTTATTTTATTAAGGCAGTTAGTTTTAATAGTAATCTTGGTCTGGCGGTTTGAGTAATTATGCGGCCTACCCAATGTCCTTTCTTTGGTATTGTTCGTCGAATCGTTGAGCTCCTTATGTTTTGAGTTGAGCTGCACGATTACTGACAAATGCGTGCACTGACTGGACAGGTCCACTCAATCTGTGTGGTTCCTTCCTCAAAATACCATTTCAGACATCAATCCACATGGTCTTCACATGATCTGACCAAGATTATGACTGGACTTTAAAAGAGACTGTGACCTCTGAGTTTATTTCGGCCTGTCTTCTCAGAATGGTCAGATAGGAAACGCCGACCTCATCTAGTTTAAAAAAAAATGTTTGACGTGTAAAAGTGTTTATACAAACCTACTTACAGAAATAAAATAATTTATCATATAACAGTATAGTAAGTTTCTTGCAATATAAGGTGCTCATTTATTTTTAACAGGTTCTAGCTGACCCCGCAAACGTTGTTTTGCTACTTTATTATTTTATTTTAATAGCTTACGTCCTATTCTCAGACCTACTGAATATACACTCAAAATATATCTCATAATAATCGTTCGAGCCGTTTCGAAGAAGTTTTGTTACAAATACGGTGACACTAAAATGTTATATATTAGAGTTATAAAATATAAATGAATAATAATAGCACTGCATTGATCAATTCACTATGAGAATAAAATTAACATGAGAGTAGCTCTGAAAAATTAAAATGATATGATGACGTATAACAGTCACTGCTACGATCGAGACACAAATAATAATAAAAAGTGCGAAAACTGTATAGAGAGTGAGAGAAAGGAGGCTTCGTTCTCATCCGTATTCCATAGTGTGTTGAAGATTAATTTAAATTTGATCGAACAGAATAATATAAACATCGCAATTAAAATACAGGGGTTGATCGTAGAAGGGTGAAAATTTAAGTTGTTTGTATTTTTCTATGCTAGAGATCTTAACAAATTTAAATTTAAAATAAATTAAAAAAAAAAAACTATTTACGGGAGGGTCCACCCTTATCATTTAGGGGTATGAAAAATAGATGTTGGCCGATTCTCAGACCTACCCGATATGCACAAAAAATTTCTTACAAATCGGTCCAGCCGTTTAAGACGAGTTTGGTAACAAACATTGCGACACGAGAATTTTATATATGAGTAGATAAAAAGGTAAAGGGAAGATCCTCCGAACACACGGGTTTTGTTGCTGGTGGGCTACTGCGACGATGCTACTCGTATGTATATAGCAGCGCCCCCGTCGGGGGCGTTGCGTGCGGTGCCAGGGCTCTGCCCCCCGGCCGCGGATGCCATACGGTGGCCCGTAATTACTATTCCTCATAATCATTGCTACATGGCGGATGGTATACGAGGCGCGCGCGCCTATGTGTGTGAATTCAGTGTTTGTTTCTGTAGGATCGCCGCGACGCTTATAACAAGGCGTCGCTTTTTTCACGACATCTTGGCGGTCTACCACCACCCGGTGAGACCCCTACTTGCCAGCGGCGCCGACCTGCGACGGAGATGCCAACTCGACGCGCCTACAGAGTAGGTGGTTGGTCCCCGCCCGTCCACGTGTCTAGCTCACAGAGCTAGCCGTTCACTGTCCGGGCTAAGGGGCCGCCACTATGCATGTCACAGTTTTCAGCGAGTTTTAACTGACACAGATTTAAACCTAGCTATTTCTAAATTTTAAACGGATTTTGGTGTCGTTAAAACTGGTCTCATCGATTTGGGGTGGCGGTTAACCCTACCACGTGTCAGGCTATCATTGTAGGGAGCCCCTTCAGTATGAGTAAAATGAAAGGCTTTACTGTACCACCTAATAACTCCGTCATCCTGTTTAGCTCTGATGTTAAGGATCGTGGTATGCATGTCGACACATGTCTTGTCTGGCGAAAGCATTTCACGGCTGTAAGTTTAAAAGTCACCGGAACGTTGCGGTCTCTCTATCGGTTGAAAGACCTCCTCCCGTCACACATAAAGGCTATGCTTGTACAGTCCCTAATCTTTCCCATAATAGACTATGGTGATGTGTGTTACTATGACCTGAATGCAGATCTCCTCAAGAACTTGACCGCCTTCTAAATAACTGCATTCGATTTGTCATCAATCTACGTAAGTATGATCATGTGTCTGCGCACCGACTGCTTTTAAAATGGTTAACCAAACGTGAGCGTAGAGAGTTGAGGGTTCTGTCTATGTTATATTCTATAATCGACAAACTTACTTCTCATTCTTACCTGACCCCCCATGTTCAATACTTATGCTCTGCCCATAGTAAAAATCTTCGTTCCACCAACAATCGTCTTCTACGATGTCCTTCTCACCGCTCTGGTTATATTTACTCTTCCCTCTGAACATGAAGATGGCAACCAGTCGGTTATCTTTCAAAGTGAAGGTTCGTGAACATATTCGTGAGAAGTTTGTAAAATCATCTCAGCGCCGATTTGCTGGATTCGTTTGTAGAGAAAACTGCTATGTATCATTATTTCTCCTGACAAAGTTTAACCTGTTAATATGTATGTATTTAAGTATCTACGTATTAGTATTTCATTCTTGTGTTAGATCACTGTTTAAAATAAGTCCACGTATTACGGATAATTAGTTTAATTCACTGAAATATCAATACAATCACACTTTTACTTAACTCAAATAACATAAAAGAAATAATTCCACTGTTTTTTCTTCCGTCCACGAGCTTCCCGCTCGAATACCCTTGACAGCTCAATCTATTTTTTTTTTTTTTTTAATTTTCATACAACCATGCAATGAGGATAACATAAAATATGCATTACAAAATAGGGAATATATTTTCTATAGTTTGTTACATAAATTTTGCTAGTGTTACCAGCTCATTGTGTATAAAATACCTAATGTAACCTATTACAATTTTAAGTTTTATAATAGTTTGGCATTATTGATACAAGCGTTTTAACAACTCGTCCATCCTGATAACCGTACACGTCCTCGTGTACATAAATTATAAGAAATTAAAACAGACTAAAACAAAATAAACAAAAAAAAAAAAAACTTATGCAAATTCAAGAATGATACACACTCTTCTTCAATTACTCGCAAATTACATAGCATAAAATTAAATTACATCTTGTACAACAGGTAGATACACTTATTCATCAGATAGGCTTCTGCTTAACCCATCGTACACCTTGTGCTTCACACAATACATAAGTTATTCACAACATTTTTGAACACCGTGTGCTTCATACGACGCATACGTCTTGCACGTAGAACATAATATCACTTTTCCCATTGCCCAAATAGTTCATCGCTTAGCTTGACTCCGTATCCGCACACCTTGTGCACTCAGCCTCGCACACCTTGTGCACGCCGCATCGCACGCTTTGCGCATTCTGCTTTTCGCACCATGCACACTCCGCATCGCACACCTTGTGCACTCCACATCGCACACTTTGTGCAATTTGAATATTATGTGTCGCGCACCTTGCGCATTGCATCGCACACCTTATGCATCCTATTCATTATGCGCCACGCACCTTGCGTTTTGCATCTCACACCTTGTGCATCCCATTCATTATGCGTAACGCACCTTGCGTATTGCATCGCACACATTGTGCATCCTATTCATTATGCGTCACGCACCTTGCGTTTTGTATCGCACACCTTGTGCATCCCATTCATTATGCGTCACGCACCTTGCGTTTTGCATCGCACACCTTGTGCACCCTATTCATATTACATTTCGCACCTTGCGCAATGCCTACTCGTATGCAATAATAGTTCTACATACAAAAGTATCCAATACATAAAACATAAAAATGTACAACAGACCTTATACCTCCTAAGCGCACTTTGCGCTGGCTATTTACTAATTTTCATTATATTTTAATACATTGTCGGACGTACTACCATCTGCCTCTATTTCATTTAACTACTCATATTCACTCATTTCATTTTCTGACGATTCGTCAGTCTGATCCGTTCCAAAACATAACCACGGATAGATTTTATCCACTGCGAATACCCCTCTATAAAGGTTCGAACCTTTCTTAGTTAACGGAGTGTCAACAACCTCATACCTATCATTGTCAAATACTTTAGTGATTCGATACAGACCTGATAACTTCGGCAATAGTTTCTTACTTTTACCTACAGTATGAATCTCTCTTGCTACTCTAACAAGTTCCCCTATTTCAAAACTTTGCGCTGCCTTCCTTTTCTTATCGAAACACTCCTTTTGTTTAATTTGGGACTCATCAACATACTGTTCTACTCCTTCTCTTATTTTAGTAATACTATCATGTTTATTATTTTTGTTTATATTGGCTTCCACGTCTGATTCTATCGCGGGTGTTATATGACCTTCATTGGTACTAGTGAGTTTAAGACCAAACAATATTTCTGATGGAGACTTTCCCGTACCTTTATTGATGGTGTTATTCAAGCCCCATTGAACTTGAAGCAAACGGTCATCCCATAAACGTTCATCCTTACCGTGATTTTGAGCGGCAAGAGAATCTAAAATTGTTCTGTTGTACCTCTCCACTTGTCCATTAGCCCGAGGAGAAGCAACAGCGTTTAAAATATGTTTTGTACCAACTTCGCTCATAAAGCCTTTAAATTTTATACTGGTAAATGATATACCCCGATCGCTAATTAATCTCGTTGGTACACCGAACGTACCAAAATAATCCCTTAAAACCGCGATAGATGTATTCGACTTTGTATTTTTGACCGCTTTTAAAACAATAAACTTTGAGTACGCGTCTATTATGACAAGGATATACGAATTTTTTCTTTTGCTTGTAACAAACGGTCCTACGTGGTCGATGTGGACTGTATGAAAAGGCTTTGGAATCTTCGGAATAGGGTGTAGATAACCTTGTTTCTTTCCCGATGGAATTTTATTATGTGCACACTCTAAGCATGCAGTCACATATTTTTTTGTGAATCTACGCATACGCGGAAACCAATAGTGATCTTTAATTCGCTCGAGCGTCTTTTCAAAACCAAAGTACCCTATTTCGTCATGATTCTTTTGCAGAATTTGCCATTTACATCCCTTTGGTACAACCCACCTCAACCCGTTTTCCGTAATACGATAAATACGATCCTTCTTTAATGCAGAATGTTCGCGTATCTCTACAATGTCATTATAGTCCGTATTTAAAAGGACCTCCTTAATCCGTTTTATTTCAGAATCACCTAATTGCACAGTTGCAAGCCAGTCATCACTAATATTGAGAACGTCATAAGTCTCAATTTCTTTGACTACACCTACTTCTTGCGATGTCGTTGGATTTCTACTAAGCGCATCGACATGCAGCATAACCTGACCAGGCCTATACACGACATCACAGTCAAATTCCTGGATTAAACTCCACCATCTAGCCACTCTTGGTACCATATCCCTTTTAAGAAAAGTTGAGCGCAAAGAATTACAGTCGGTGACAATGGTAAAGTGTAATCCCAGAACGTATGGCCTGAACCGGACTAAAGCGCATATTACTGCTAGTGCTTCTAGTTCATAAGATGAGAAATGAGATTCTTCAGGAGACGTTTGTCTGCTATAAAATGCAATTGGTTTTAAAAGACCGTCAACCTGTTTTTGCAATAGTATTGCACCCACCCCATGTTTACTTGCATCTGTATGGATTTGTGTCTGTAACTTTGGGTCGTACAAGCATAAGACAGGCCGTGAAGTTAATGCGTTTTTAAGTTTAATGAATTCAGTCTCTTGTTCGTCACCCCAAGCCCACGTGACGTCTTTTTTTAATAGTTTTGTCAAAGGGCGGGCAATTTCAGCAAAACCTCTAACAAAGCGTCTAAAAAAACTGACTAGTCCTAGAAATTGTCTTACGTTATGGGCATCACGAGGGTGTGGAAAATTGGAAACTGACTCACTTTTACGGGAACCTGGTCGTATACCTTCACTCGATACCTCAAACCCTAAATAGTCTACACGGTCTTGGAAAAAATTGCATTTTTGAGGTTTAAGGGTCAAATTCGCTTGGCGTAGTTTTTCGAATACAATTTTTAGTCTATTGATACCCTGCTCAAAACTGTCAGACGGGACCAATATGTCACCCATATAAGCTAACGCGGTGTCGAATCGAGCGTTCCCTAAAACCAAATTGACCGCACGCTGAAATACAGCAGGGGCATTCGCTAGACCAAACGGCATCCGATTAAATTCAAACTGCCCGTCTGGTGTAACAAACGCTGTCTTCGTTTTTGACTCCTCTGTTAAACCTATTTGGTAGTAACCTGAAGCCATATCTAACGCACAAAAATATTTGTTCCCTGCCAGCCTGTCAATTTGGTCTTCTATTCGTGGAATAGGATAATGTTGTTTGGGAGTTTTTCTATTCAAAGCCCGATAGTCCACGCACAATCGTTTATCCCCGGTTTTCTTCTTCACTACAATTATGGGTGAAGCATAAGGTGAAGTTGATTCCCTAATAATATTATGTTTTAATAACTCATCCACCATGAGTCTCACCTCGTTGCGTTCGTATGACTAAGGCGATAGGGGCGATAAACGACTGGGTTATTATCGTTTAATTGAATATCCATAACTGTTACGGTAGTGTGACCCAATTCCGACAAATTTATCGCAAAACAATCACGATATTCATCGATTAGTTGTTTTAACTTTGCTTTTTGACTATCGTTTAAGGGACCAATATTTAAATCATCAAATGTAATGTGTGTAAGTTCTTTATCAATTTTTAAAATATTGTAACAGTTCTTTTCAACTTGGTTATTGTTATATATATATCCACGAGAAACAAGTTCATCTTTACTAAACGATAAAGGTTGATTAATAGTGTTGACTATCGTAACATACCCAAAGCCGTTAAAAAAATTGCATTTTCCAACTTCAATCCTGTATGATTTTCGATAACCGTTTTCTATAATAACTGATGGTCCCGAAAAACAATTTTTGGTGTAACATTTAATCGACCCACTACCGTACAATTGTACCGATTTATAACATTTCAGATCAAATGTGTCATGTCTATTGGCACTATTTATTTTAGATTTGAAAACCAATTCCTTGCTTGTTTTAAGGACTTCCAAGTGAGATTGTTCTGTAGCTGTTTGTCCTAGTAAACATCGAAACTCAAACAAATATCTGGTATTATAATTAAATCAACCGTAACTAGAACTCCATCCACAGACAACTGCAACTTACAAATACCTATTGGATTTATGGTTGAATTTCCAAACCCGCGTAGTACAGGTAAATCGTCATATAACCATTTAGTAGGATTTACTAATATCCGTGCAACTGATTCACGTATCAAACAGCACTGACTTCCAAAATCTATGTAGCCTGTTAAAGTTCTTCCATTTATGGTGACAGATTTTTTAAATTTTTCATCTGTGTTCTTTTGTTTGTTTTCAGTTAGTCACAAAGTTTTGAACTCAGTTCTGTCTTTTCTAATATCTCTTGCACAGTTTGGATTATCATGACCTACCCTCATGCACTTTTGACATTTAACCAATGGTTTTTGGCAGTTAGCAACCATATGTCCGACTTCGTGACAGTTAAAACATCTTAAAATCCTACTGACATCGCCCTTGTGTGTACGTCGCGAGAAATCTAATACAGGTTTCACTATTGTCTTGTTAGCATTTCGATCAACACGTTCATGCTTAACATTTCTTAAAAATCCTAATAATTTATCAATATTATCAAACCCTACAGCCTCTGCGCCATAACGGATCGACCTATCCTCTATGCCATACACTATGCAGTCAATAGCATCTTTTCCTGATATACGACAACGATTCAAAACCACCAACTTTTCATAGTAATATTCCTCTAAATCGTCTCCAAATTTAGCTTTCACTTTTAGCATTTCAGTTAACAAATATGCGTAATTTTCAGTGGTAGGAAAAGCCGCCTTAAGTTTTTCCTGCCATATGTCCCACGAGTGCATAACCGAGGACTGACCCTCATACCAACGTTTAGCAGTATTCACAAGTTTTGGAAGAGCGTAATGAGCAGTTTGTTTACTATCCCAACCGTAAATATCAGCGCATTCGTTAACTTTGTTCAGCCAATTAAAAATTGTTTGATTTTTAACTTTAGGGTCAAATTCAGGCACTACATTAATATATGTATATTTATCTTTCACCTGAGGATTTACGGTTGCTATAGCTTGTAAAGTTTTATTAAGAGTCTCTAAAATATCAACACTAATTTTCTGAGAACCGTTGTCGTTTGGTGTGCATGATGTGCATACTTCAGCGGCTTTAGTAGGCGGCGGCGTGTAAGATTTTTGCACAGGCTTGCAACTATCCTTCGTCGAATAACGTGCAACAGTATCGGCACACTGAGACACAACAGTAATTTCTCGCGAGTGGTGCGATCTTTTACGTTTGTAACGTCGGTTTTTGTTACTCTCCTCTCCTCGAGAGCAGCTTCGGGTCGAATTATTCGAACTGCGTGACGAACTTCGAGAAGATTGCATTCGTGAATTACGTTTACGTGGACCATGATGCTGTCGATCCTTGCGTCGAACGCGAGAACGAGACTTGCGTGACACAGAACGTGTTTGCCGTTTTGCAACACGTGCCCGGCTAAATCCTCCGTGGTGTCGACGTCGGGACCTCCTTCGTGATCGCACAGGAGACACTGAACAACTATGAGAATGCGATGAACGTCGCGTTCCTGATCGTAATATTCTATCACGTTCCATTGAGTTTATTATAAATTTAGCGCTTACCAGTAGCCGCGAAAAAATTCAAACCTGCTTCGGATTTGTTAGATCACTGTTTAAAATAAGTCCACTTTTTTTTCTTCCGTCCACGAGCTTCCCGCTCGAATACCCTTGACAGCTCAATCTATTTTTTTTTTTTTTTTCATACAACCATGCAATGAGGTTAACATAAAATATGCATTACAAAATAGGGAATATATTTTCTATAGTTTGTTACATAAATTTTGCTAGTGTTACCAGCTCATTGTGTATAAAATACCTAATGTAACCTATTACAATTTTAAGTTTTATAATAGTTTGGCATTATTGATATAAGCGTTTTAACACTTGAGTTATCTATCCCTTTTTTTGCACCTGCCATGTTTTGTCTCTGCATCATCCTAACCAGCCATCTACCAGTCAACAACTGGTAGAAAATGCCTCAGGCATTAAGTTCTCCTTTGAACAGTTTTTTTACTTGTACATAAAGGTGTAATAAATAAAAGTACATTAATAAACTGACAAAATGAATGTAAAAGCACAAGCCGATACTAGTTTTGTATTTTCATGTCCTAGATTGAATATACTCTTTTAGAAATGGATGTAGTACTTGTGTCCATTTTACATTACTTCCTGATTCCTTTTGTTTTGCAACAGGGTTTCAATGTCTTTTGATAACAATTATTATACTTGTTTACAGGTACAAGTTTGACAGCTGCTATGAAAGCCACTATTAGCACCTAGCACCAATATACAGAGGAGACCACTGCTGTCACGTGGTATTGATGAGAAATGAGAGTGGCATGAGAGAAGATTTTTTTATATACTTTTTAAATTATTCATTTCAAATAGGCCCAAAAAAGCACTTTTGAACGTAAAAATTAACATTAAAAATAGAACTGATTCTAGGCGCCACTTCCTAAAAGTAGTTTCGTATGGAGAAGAAGTGGCAAGAAACTCCACCGTTACTCTTTTAAAATGTTTTACAATATTTTGTATACATTAATTAAATTTCTTAAAAGTGAAGACGATGCACCAAGAATAAAAATACTATACCACAATTGGTAAAAAGAATTAAAAATAAAGCAAAGGCAGATAAATTAATCACGTGACAGGTACATTGTGCTCACATATTTACAAACAATGTAAAAATATAGGATTTTCCTCAAATATTAACTAGGAATAAGTCAGTGTGTGAGTAAATTAAAAATAACAAATTATACAATACAATAGGCAACTAGTATTATTTTGTCTAGCCTCTAGATTGTCCTATGGAGCAGGACCAGCATGTTTCCAAGCATTCTTATCTAGGATATAATCCTCTAATTTGTAATATGCTTGTTTACAAAGTGTTTTTAACATGAGTTTTAAGGAATGGTGCGGTCCATGTCTTTGGAGGATGAATATTGAAAATCAAAAATAGGGTATATAGAACAAAAATGTAGCTTCAATAAGTATCAAAATAAATTGTTTGTACAAAATTTCTCTTGTTATTTGTGTGCAACAACGTGGCTTTTCTTTAGTTTTTGCCCTTAGAACTGGCGTCATATAATTAGGGGCACATGGGATAACACATTGGATAATAAATATCTCCTATGAGCTTCGTCACAAACTCATACTCTTCAAACCTCCTGAGTACCTTACGGAGCCTACTCCTGATTGAGTTTTCCCTATAAATCCATTCATCATGTGGACTTCGAATGAAGAATATGTAACGGAAATAATCATTCTCGTTATGGATTTAAACGAGCTTTGTAGGTCTTCCTCCGTTTTCTTCCCGCTGGCGTTTCAAAGTCATTTAATTTTTCTGCGTCGTTCTGAAATACCGTAAAAGATTTTCGAATTCCATACTAACTAAGGCCCAGCTCGATATTAGGAACAAAATAACCTCGAGGCACACAATAATCCTATTGAACCTCTTAGCATCCTCTTAACAAGCTACCGATGGAGTTTAAATTTGGCAGCTGCTAATCAATTGCTTAGCGACCTCTTAGCGCTAAACAGCGTTTATGAATAAGAATTTGGCTAATCATTTGTTGTTGTCTTTTGGATTGATTTTGTAAATCATTGAGGTTAATTACCCAATTAATTAACCGAATTGTGTAATAGCGCTCTATACAAATTAGTTTTAATTAGTAGCTGTCATTTTTAATAACGGCTTGTAATAAACCTGAATGAAGCTAGGTAAAAATATTTTTTTTTTGGGTGAGAAATCATCAAATGACTGTTCCTGCTCGCGGAAGGGCGTGTCAGACTTTTACTGACTAAAACCCACGCGTGTTCCTTCAGTTGCCTGTGCCAGGGCCACGGTTATCTCTTTCGAATTTCCCGCGACCCTGAGGCGTCGGCCCTATCGGACCCCGTCACTTTGTGCTGACATCTCTTAGAGGCGCGCGTGGAACACGACGCGCCGTCGACCCGGGCCTGGTCCTTACCGGACGGCGAGCGCCGTCTCGCCGTCCACAAGCCCGCGCCTACGGTGGCCGGGAACCTGCAGGCGACTCCCGACGCCCAGGCCGTCTCCTGCGGCGGCTAGTGCCGGTATGCTCCACCGTGTCCTCCGGGCGATCCACACAATGGTGACACGCGGGCGTTTACTGCCGCCTTATGAGAAACAGTAACCTCCCGAAACAACCGTGTCCGGTGAGGACCTGTGTCAGGCGGAAGGTGAGGACGCCGTGGCGCCTCTCTAACCACTCCTCAAAGAGGGGACTTACCGCCGCTATGCTAAACCCACCCTAACATTCCTAAATTTAAGATCCTGTAATAATTAAAACAACACAATGTCCTTAATTGCTGTAACCACCACGATTTCAAAACAGCAATTTATTAAGAACTTTCTAGCAAAAAGCCAAAGTAATTTCTTATAAGTACTCTTTAAGCTAAAACTTTTGATACTTACGAGTATAATACTTGTACTTCAAAAACGAACGTTCTAAACTTGTACTTAATCAAACGATGCTTTTTTAACTTTGAAAGTTGTTCTATCTGAAACAGCGCGATGAAGTAACGAGTTTTTAATGTTTTCTTAAAGACTTATACCCTGATTTGTTAGTTGGTTAGTACTTTCGTAATTTTTTGTCGAGAATAATAAGTCTTTCAGTATAAAGGATTAATGCACTCCTAAAGAGATGCTGGAAGGAAAAGAACAAACAAAACAAAATATTCCTTAACTGTGGAAAGATACGAAAATTAAAACCGATTGCTTGAATTCGATACGTAGATCGAAGAGGCATACTGTTAATAATACCTGAGTATCATCATTATCGTCATTGCAGCCGAAAGACGTCCACTGCTGGAAATAGGCTTTCCCCCGATGTAGCGAACACTGACCGGTCCTTCTGTATTCAGCGGATTCCTGCTACCGGTGTTGGGTATTTAATTGCATTATTTTGGGTTGATCTCATCTGCTTTTATCACAGAATCTATTGTTACAAATCGTCTTATTCCCGCTTTAGACTTGGTTAATATATTGTAACAAAATCAGCTGTTAGTTGGGTAGCCCATTAGCATACCGTAGCGCCAAGACAAAGCTTATTGTTGTGAAATAACAGGCATGCTCTAGCATAGTAACTACCAAAGTCATGTTGCGGATAGCATTCAATGTTGGAGCCATTGTTGAGGTTTAGCAAGCTTTAGGCCAATCGTACACAATGCTTTTCAAAATGATCTTCACATGATCCGACCAAAATTATGTCTGGACTTTAAAAGAGACTGTGACCTCTGAGTTTGTTTCGGCCTTTCTTCTCAGAGTAGTCAGATAGGAAACGTTTCAGGTAAAAAAAAAGATCGACATGTAAAAGTGTTTGTCTAAACCTACGTACAAAATAAAATCACTTATCATTTATCAATCCAGACAGGCGCTTTACTATGTGTAAATAATTTTTGCACCACTGCTCTCAAAACGGCGAAGGAAAGCATTGCCATTCTGGCTACTCATTGGTGATTTGAGTACACTTAAAATTAACTGGTTATTTTTGAGTAGCATTGTGGACGACGGGCCTTACGCCGAAGCTTCACAGCTACAAGTTTGGTTGAGTGGGTAGCGTAGCTCGCACCAGTGACAAGTTATGTAGGTGGCACCAAGCGTCAGTGTGGCGAATGCAATAGTAAAACCATGCGTTGGTTCTCTAGGAGTATGTCACGTTGCATTTAAAGAGATCATTCATTCATCCATTCATTCACACAGCGCAGCACTAACCTTTCCACCAGGGATTTGCGAAGGTTCGTGGCGAGGTACTTATGTGCGGGAAACCCACTAATAGTATCATCATAATCAAGTTATTATGTTCCCACTGCTGGGATACAGGCTTTTGTTTAGGTATTAAGTTCTGTTTACGTTTATATTATTTATTTCTGCATGAGTAGTGCTAGGTTTGACGAATCGTTAAAAAGAAGAGGAGACGGGTTTGAATGAGTAACACTGGTATTAGAGAGAAAAGTAGAATGGAAGTATTCGGAAAAAGCCTGACAAATAGAATCCCCCGTTCGCAAGTCATCACTATTACAGTTCAAGGTGCTTGGGATTGCATTAGAGTTATGACGTTTTTTACAAAAGTCCAAAAATATTTTGGGTTATTTTTAATAGAACTTTCTGTTAGATCCAAATAGTTGCGGTAGCACTGAGATTCCATAGTTTTCACCCTTTCACGAAGAAGCTTGAATGTTAATACATCAGATACATTATATGTTTTGAATTTGAAACTTATGAAACCATAAGTTTTGAATTTTTTAAGTGTTTATATTTTTCTTTAATTGTTTTAATCAGTGACGAACTATACTATGTTGGATACTTTTTACTCGAAACAGTTTATGTGGGATACATTTTAACTGTAGATCAAACTCAAACTCAAATCATTTATTTCAATTAAACCATTTACAGGCACTTTTGAAGTGTCAAGGAGTCGGTCAGTCAGAAATATGAAGCTAGTTTCCCATTCCAAAGCGTATTAGGTACCTATGGAGAAGAACGGGCAAGAAACTCCATGCACACTCTTTTAAATAAAAATGTTTTTACATATATCATAGTTACATCGATTTATGTTGACACCATAAGTGAGAACGATGTACAAAAAACCGTACACGTTAAAAGTGTCCAGAGTGCATCAAAACATAATTAAAAACAATCCAGCAAATTAATTATTAAAATAAGCCGTGGCAGCTAAGAGATGACCAGTCCCAACTGACGGCGCCCGTTCACGAACATGACGCATGGATCAGCACCATTCAGCTCAACCATTTTGAAGGGAGCTAAATGATCCGACACACGCGCCACCGTCAGCGAGACATTTGAGTGAGCATGACATACTATTAGCCGCCAAGGCACATTCAAGTCAATCTATGACATTACCCGGTAAATGGAAGCTCTATAGTACAAAGTACTCACATCTGTGCAATGCATCTATATAATAAAAAGGAGATTGAGTTTATATAATGCAAATAAATTCTTACTATCTTCAGCAGCTTCAACAGTGTTTCAAATGTCAATTAATTAGTTGTGGTATGGAGCAGGACCGGCATTAAGCCAGGCATTTTTATCAGTTATGTAATCCTCCAACCTATAATATGCCTGCCTGAATAGTGTGCGTTTGACAAAGGATTTGAATTTTGTATCATTCAGTTGAAGTATGTGGGGAGGTATTTTATTATAACATTTTAGACAGTACCCCATGAAAGATGAGTCTACTTTAGCCAGTCTGAAACCTGGTTGAACTAATAGGTCCCGATTTCTAGTACTATAATTATGTCTTTCACCTCTTTTACTGTAAAGATGTAAATTTTTTCTTACGTACATGATGTTTTCATAGATGTATTGACAAGGTACAGTCATGATGTTAATATCCTTAAACAATTCCCTTAGAGAATCGCGCCTGCGGAGATTATATATGGCTCTGATGGCTCTTTTCTGCAGAATAAAAATAGACTCGATGTCTGCAGCCCGTCCCCAAAGTAAAATACCGTAAGACATGATACTATGAAAGTAACTAAAATAGACCAGCCTCGCGGTATCTACATCAGCAAATTGACGGATTTTTCTGACAGCGTAAGCTGCTGAACTTAGCCGTCCTGCTAGAGATGTTAAATGAGGACCCCATTGTAGCCTTGAGTCGAGCGTGATCCCCAAGAAAACCGTTTTATCGACGAATTCTAGCTTCTCTTGATTCAATACTATCTCACAATCACTACTCTTGACTTTTGGTAAAGAAAATCTTATACACTTAGTTTTATTTCCATTTAGTACTAAATTATTAGCCGTGAACCAATTTTGGACCAGCAGTAGGGCGTTATTTACGTCGTCAAAATTTGAAGCACGTCTATCTACCTTAAAAATTAAGGAAGTATCGTCAGCAAATAACACCATTTGTGGTTGATTTATAAATAAATGGAGAAGGTCATTAATGTATACTAAAAAGAGGAAAGTACCCAATATCGAGCCTTGTGGAACACCCATTTTTAGCTTTAAACCAGGTGAATTGACACCATTTATTTGAACTTGCTGTTGTCTATCATTTAAATAAGATTTTATTAAACTGAGCGCAAGTTTTCCAAGTCCGTAATGCTCAAGTTTCAAAAGCAGGGTTTCATGATCGACGCAATCAAATGCCTTAGAGAGGTCACAAAAGATTCCTATGGCGTCTTGAGCCTCTTCCCACGCGTTAAAAATATGTTTTAATAAGGTAACACCAGCGTCGGTCGTACAACGCCTTTTGGTGAAACCATACTGTTGCTCGAGAAGGATTTTATTAGTATTAAAATGACTGAGCATCTGATTAAGCATTATATTTTCAAAAACCTTGCTGAAAACCGGCAACACGGACACAGGTCTATAATTATTAGTGTCTTTACTGTCCCCGGATTTGAAAAGTGGTATTACCTTACTGTATTTCATCATATAGATCCGGGAAGACTCCTTGATCCACACACTAATTAAATATTAAGGCTAAGTAAGGTGCTATAGTTTCAATTATGGAGGTACAGACTTTAATAGACATTCCCCAAAGATCTTCGGTCAATTTGATCTTGATTTGCTTAAATGATTTTATTACTGTTAAGGGGTTAATATGCTTAAAGTTAAATTCAATCGGGCAGGCAGAAACATTCGCCCTCATTAAATCAAAAGCACGCGAGGGCGAAGAATTTAAGATTTCAGTGGTTTTTAGTGGGACACTGGTAAAGAAATTCACAAATTCCTGAGCAACTTTTTTGTTATCGCAAATGAGACCACGTGACGTCTCCAGTGTGTAATCAGAATTTTGCTTTTTGATCCTGTTCGTTTCATTATTGATAATTTTCCAAACTGTCTTTATTTTATTGTCTGCTGATTTTACCTTGTTGCTAATGTATAAGGCTTTAGCAGCCTTACAAGTGTTCTTAAACATTTTTGAGTAAGAAGCAACATACTTATTAAAAGTTTCCGTGTTAATATAAGGTTAATATAAGGCTTTCCGTGTTATATAGTTGCCCAGTCACTAAATAAAAACTTAGGGCTGATACTTCTTCTTAAAAACATTATTAAACTCGGTTTGAACTACCGAAAAGAATTCTTTATACAAACTATTAACATTATTCATTGTAAGGTCCTGATTACTTAGCTTACAAATTAAAGTGCTTTTATATTTATTTAAATTAACAAATGTTATTGGTCTGGATTGTATCTGCACTTTTTGTATCGCTATGTTGGACTCAAAAGTTACGGTTTTACCGCTGTGATCTGAAGGGAGGTAATTAACGATAGCTTTATCTAAATAGTCGCAGCATCAAAATACATTATCAATACATGAAAAAGAAGTTGTAGTTGTTCGGGTTGGTTCCAAAAACACATTTGACAAATTGAATGATTTAAACAAATTCAATAATCTACTGGTATTTGAATTATTTTCTAAAATATTAATGTTGAAGTCTCCACAGATAATAACTGATTTATTACCAGTTGCAAGTTTAGCCAAAACATCTTCCATTACTGACTCAAATATAGAGAAGTTTTGATAATTTGAGGGTCTGTAAACGCACACTATAACATGCTTATCTAGCTCAACACAAGACAGTTCAACGCTATGTTCAACCGATAGTTCAACTATGGCTTTACGAGCTTTTGATTTTATACAACGTTTAATTAGGATTAGTGAACCACCACGCAGCATTAATTTTCGGTTAAAACAACTGGCCACATTATAATTCTCGTAATTAATTAACATTTCAGAATCTTTTAACCAATGCTCAGTTATGCAAATAATGTCAAACATTGTTTTTTCTAAAAACAATTCAATTTCCAATTGTTTGGAGTTAAATCCTTGAATATTTTGATGAAATAATTTCAAGGATTTCTGCTTAACCCCTTTTCTACAGTTAACTATTGTAGTGCTAGAAAATACCTTTTTGTTTTTAAGTGGAACTATACTATTAGTGGTACCTTCTGTTGTCTTACAAACTAGTTTAAATTATCTGAGCTAACCACCTCAACATTAGTACTATTACTAATTGTGGCGTTAACTAAAGGTGACTTCGACATACAACTTATGTCTGGGTTAAATAAATATGTCTGGGCAAAAATCAACTGATTAAAGAAATTAACTGCGTCATCGATCGACTGCTCGGACAACTCCGTTTCCCAGTCAGTCATACAAATCTCTCTGCTGATAGAATCATAGTCACCTTTGTCAAACAAGAATTGAGTACGAGGCGCATAATCAAGCAGAGGTGTTACAGATAGTTCCAAACTAATTGATAACGCTGGGTGATAGGCATTAATAGGCACCAGTGAGCATTCGGTCACTTTCACTTTTCCATTGGAGAGGACAAGGTCAAGGATTCTACCATACCTATTAGTTACCGTGTTATACTGTCCAAAATCAAGAGTGCATAATTCATCGCAAATCAATACTTCGTCGTTACTGTTAGGATTCAACGGGATAAGCGATAGGTTGTCAGATGGAACCCAGTTAATACCGCTCATATTAAAGTCACCTATTACGAGAAAGGTATCAGAAATATTATTAATAACTGTTTGGTTTAATTTAGCAAGAAAATTAGAGAGTTGTGAAGAGAAAGAAAGGCCTAAGTATAATCGGAATGAACAACTTTCACGGTCACACTATACTACCGATGACAGTACAGCTTACTGGCATTGGTAAAATTTATTGGCCAAAAATTATTTTCCATTTTACAGGTTCAGCTTTTCTTTTACTACTGGAATTATCCATTTAACCAGTCCACAGTCCCTTTAAATATAATAACTATCTTTTTGGAGAAAACAATACTCTATATAGTCAAAATCACTAATTAAAATTGCACGCTGGCGTTGTTTTTAAACAAAACCACCATATTGAATCGCAAGTAAAGCGGACATCTGATTGGTCGTTGCTGTGTTTGACAGTAATCTGCACTTAAAATGTCAATTTTAAAGGGGATGTTGTTGGTTTTGCAGGAATCTGATATTTGAAATAAATAAAGATGGCGTTAGACTAATAACTAACTAATAACTTTAAACGGACTGCGTTTAAAGTATACATTCTGAAAAATGTGGATGTTGCTGCCTTTGCATTAATATGAAAATATAAAACAATCCTCAAGTTTCATGCTTTGAGAATATGTTAACATTTCTTAATGTTCAAAGTTAGTTTCGATATTACGTAATGGATGAACACGATCCTTGCGCGTCGGTGTTTGTAAACATTACGACTATCCGGTTGATTTATTAAATATTCTAATGAGAATTTAATTATAATGGGGATTAGATTCTTATTAGAAATTTTGCATGACAAGACTACAAAAATACAACGAAATTACGTTAAAATATTACTTATAGTTTATTGTGCTACTCAGAAAATACCAAGTAAGTACATATGGGCATAAAAAAGGTAATATATTCTTGTTTTATTATACATAGGTTTCATTGACACAAACTAGAAAATCAGTCGTAAAAACTTAGGTAGAACAAATATTTTACATTAAAGTTCAACCCGAATTCAACAGGTTCAACTTTTTTCAGGTTTCACTTTTATTTTAGACTAGTTTATGTAATTTAGTTTTCACATGTACTGATTTTGTAAAGTTTCAGCTATATACACGTATTTTCATTTTGGTATAACTGCAGTCGTTTGCTAGATAATAAACTTTTAAGATAGGAATGGCACCCCCAACGTCATTATTCGGCGGTTTAGGCTACTACGGTCACCCCTTCCTGACGTTTCAGTGAAAACATCGGAACGGATTTTGATGCGGTTTTCACCATCGTCTAAAGAATTCATTTCGAAATGTTTAAATACTGTCAAGAAAGTACCGGGAAAAGTTCAATAGTACACGAAATGTTAGTTATTCAACCAAATTTATTTCCTTCAAAGTATGCTCCTTCAGAAATGAAAAAACATTTTTAAACGCTTTTTTCGTAATTGAGTTCCGTTCTCGACGCGAATTCTCCTTTATGTTTTCTACGAGTACCGAATGAAAACGGGTGCCACGAAGTGGTAATTTGAGTTTAGGAAAAAGAAAGAAGTCGGCTGGAGACACATCTGGTGAATAAGGTGCTTGCTCGGTGGTATTTGTTGAGTTTTTGATAAAAAAATCGTTCACAACGATGGCCTTTTGCGAAAACGTATTAACATGATGCAAAATCCAAGAATTTTCTTTCCACAAATCTAGCATTTTTCGTCGAATTTGCTCTCTTAAACGCCACATAACGCTCTAATAATATTTTTATTTACCGTTATGAATTCCGAGTGCATACTCGTAACAGCGATAGTCAATGAAAACAGTCAACATAGCTTTGACATTTGATCGACTTTGGAGTGGTTTTTTCGCTTTCGGCTCAGTTGGAAGGCACCACTCCAAAGCTTGTTGACTAGTTTGCATTTCAAACTCTTAAGCCCACTTTTCGTCTCCAGTAACAATGCGTTTCATGAACGTTGGGTCGGAATTGACTCGTTCTAGCATGTCCTCTGCGAATCTTATGCGTTTGAGTTTTTGTAGTAAATTCAGGTCTTTTGGAACTAGCCGAGCGGCACCATGTTTCATACCAAAGTTATTATTAATAATGGTACGGATCGACTCGTCAGGTACAGAAAATTCACCGTCTATCTCTACAAACTTGAGGATTTTCAGTCACTATTTCCTACACTTTTGCGATGTTAACTTCAGTTGAAGACGTTGATGGCCTACCAGAGCAAGGCAAATGTTCCATCACCTCTCGACCGCTCTTGAACGCTTTTTACCACTCATGTACGTGTTTTGGATAATGTAGATTCACCGTAAGCCTTCTGTAACATTTTTATTGACTCTGAAACCAAAATTACATTGGCGATGCAAAATTTAAGACAAACTCTTTGTTCGATGTTTTTGTCTATTATGAATTTCGCAATACACACTAGATATGATCTAACTAAAAACAGCACTGTATTCATTCTAAATAACAGATGCAACTCAAACCCCGAGCCAAAATCAATGTAAACTTGGAACCATAAACAAATCGTCCATTCACGATTCTTTTTGACAGAATGTATATAATTCATTTAATACAGCATTAATAAAATAACATATATTAAATAAATGTCGATGTTCAGTCAAGTCGTGCGAAGCAGCGTGTCGCTAGTTATACAGATTATAAACAGGGACGTCGACGCGGAAACTGAAACCATGAATTCAACCCGTCAGACTTTTCCTGACCAAAACCCACCCGTGCTCCTTCAGTTGCCTGTGCCGGGACCACGGTATCTCTTTCGAACAACCTGCGACCCTGGCAGGCATCCCTATCGGACCCCGTAATTCGTTGCTGACATCTCCTTGAGGCGCTCGTGGAACACAACCCGCCGTCGACCCGGGCCTGGTCCTTATTGGACGGAGAGCTACACATTGCTCGCGACCTCAAGTCCGCGCAAACGGTGGCCGTTAATCCGCTTGCGATTCCCGGCGCCCAGGGCGTTTCGTGCCGCGACTAGAGGCATTATTAAAAATAAATCTGCTGTTTCGATAAGTACGCGGTCAAAATTTTTCTTGTTATAAAAACTATGCTGTTTCGATAAGCACGCGGTCAAAAATTTTTTTTGGTTGGTAAAGTTCTTAAGTGGAAACTGTTTTCGCTGCATTGAGTGATTTTTGGTAGGGGCAACACATATTGGTTCGTGACACCGACATGCTATTGTAACGTGTTGCGCCAAACTGGCGACGCGCTGCGGTATATTTACATTTTGGGGTTTTCACTTCTGTCGGGAGTCACAATCATGTGGTGAATCCAGGTTGACAGGTTGTCCCTTCCACCCTGTATAGTAATAGTCTCGGGTCGGCTTTGTTGTTCAACAATTATGAAAGCACTGCCGAATCGAACGTCGTAGGCCCTGTGGATTTTAAATTATAGACAATTGTCTATTTGTTTAACATATGGTACTTGTTGACAGGCCTACACTGTCCTCCCATACCTGTTAATATCACTGTAATTGGAAAACATTGTAAAAGACATATTTTTAAAAGAGTAACCATGGAGTTTCTTGCCGGCTCTTCTCCATGGGAAACGACCAATTGGAACCGTGCACCTAGAATCTGACGTTTCATAAGTGCCCATGTAGGTCTATGTGAAATAAAATATTTTGATTTGATTTGATTTGATTTGAACATGTATGTAGCAAGCATTACTTCGGTTATATTGTTCATTACAATAATCTGGTTCAACATCTATAAACCGAATGCTCGACAATTCTTATTTCAACTCTTTATTACTGGCTTTTGTGAACAGCATATTAATTCAGATTTGTTACAGTAAAAATGGCAATCATGTCATTGGGTTTAATTGTTTTTATTTTTTCATTTTTTCATTTTTACATTTTGTGTTAAAATGGCAATCATGTCATTGGGTTTAATTGTATTTTTTTATTCTTGTATAATTTGTAAATGTGTAACTTCTTCTTCTTCTTGTGTAACTTTGTAGACCGTGTAGATTATAGATTTATAGACATATCTATTTGTTAAGCATATTGGTCTTGTTGAAAGGCCTATACTGTCCTCCCATACCTATTAACAGTGTAATATAAAAACGTAAAAGCCAATTAATTTTAAAAGAGCAACCGCGGAGTTTCTTCTACATAGACCAAACTCTTCTACTCTATTATCTATCTTCTAAACTATTCTTCTACAACCAATTGGAAACGTGTACTGAGATTCTGACGTTTCATAAGTAGGTTTAGGTGAAATAAAATATTTTGGATTTGATTTTGAAAATTTCACAAATTCGTTTACTTTCTCTTAAAGTTTATTTGAGCTATTTGTCAACTAAGTTAGTTATATTTACAGTGGCATGAAGTCGTGAAAAAACTATCATAATTTACAACAATAATTTTGGGGATCACATTTGTTTGAGACTTCCTCAACTCTATTCACTTACGAACATCCAATATTTGATCCTTTTGTAGTATGTTTAATTAGATATGAATACATTGCAGATCGATGATATCCATATTTCTCGTATCTCTCTACCTCATGCAGGCAGAAGTAAACAGGCAACCCTGTATAACTATGCCTGCAGGCCGTAGCAGCATTTACAGTTGTCCAAAACGATTTTTCAGAAGCCTCTCGCTGACGTCAAATTTCTTCAGCGGACGCTTCTAAATAAGCGTTTTTGACCACTGTAAATAGTTTTCATAAAAAGACACAATGCTGGCCACACAGTTAGAGCCATTTACTGAAAAATAAAATAGACTTCTAGAATAGAAAAGAAAATAAAGTAGACTTCGATTTTCAAGTCAGAGAAGTGCGGGCCATTCGAGGACCACTCGATAAACCAATAACCCTTCGTAAAAGTAATCTATAATACTATTATTAATGCAGGGTCCTTACCTAACATGAATAAACTATTAAGATAAATTATAAATGTTGATTTACTATTCTAGGTAAAATTTTACCCTTTTATTTTGGTCTATTTGAGTAGGGATGTCAGTTAAATAAGCATAATGATAATTTGTGTATGGGCTGAGACGAAGATAAATAGACGTTCGTCTGTTGTTCGTCTTCGTCTTCGATTTATGTTTTATGTTTTAGTGTTAGCGGTAGTAAATTCTTACGAAAAATATTTGACGTTCTTGGCAAAGTCAATATTATTACCAATGTACATTAAACATTCAAAAAGTAATTATTGCATTTATGTTTAAAATATATTTCTTTTAAGTTTCTTAAAAATGGATGTTGATATACAGGGTGGCAGGAACATCGACGCAACAACTGTAACCATGAGGGAGCACGTAGTGAGCACGTGATTGTAGAGTAGAAATGTTTCGCCTTTTATCAACAAGAAAAAGCTGTATCATAGAAAAGTGCATTCAATTATACGCAGTCAAAATGTACGGAACAGCAATTTTTTTTATTACGGACGAGAAATTTCAAAAGCCCCTGCTTTTGAAGTTTCTCGTCCAGAATCCAGAATCCTGCCGGGGTCGCGGGTTGTCCGAAATAGATACCGTGGCCCTGGCACAGGCAACTGAAGGTACACGGGTGGGATTTAGTCAGTAAAAGTCTGACACGCCCTCCCGCTCCACCCAGAGCTGTAGAAGTCATTTGATGATTACCCAACCAAACACCAAAAAAATAGATTGTCCAGAATTAATTTCTGAATTCATGGTAACAGGTTGCGCGTCAATGTCCGCCACCCTTTATGAGGTTAATTAACTTCAACAACGTTTAACCGATAACCATGAAAGTTGTCATATACCTACGTATTTTTTCTTGTAGAAGGTTTATATTATTTCATTTCACTGTAGGTTTTTTATTACGAAACCCACGAGAGCGAAACCGCTGAGCAAAGCAGCAGCAGAAATTCATTAAAAATTTAATATTTGATGTGAAGTTCGTTTGTTTTAGGTACTATACTTTTAGATTAAATTCTACTAACACTGTTTAAAAGTATCTCATCTAAATAGGATTTATTTCGTTTTGTGAATACATTATTCACAAAAAAACACCTTCAAACAGTCGCGACACGCAAGCGACACGAAGGCACCGCTCAATGCGTGACACGCAGTGCCTTTGGGTAGCGTGCGATTCGCGCCTGTTTGAAGGAGCCTTCACAGTTTGTCTATTATTGCTAGTGCAAATAGAAATTGATTGCTGTTTTGTGATTTTTAAATTGAACTTTAAAAATGTTATTTCAGGTCTCGTAAAAAATGCAGACTTTGATATTGAATTAATCTAAACCGGTGATAGCGCATCGTTTGACCCTGGTGAGGTGTCCCTGCGAGACAATAATAACATAATAACATAATAATAATAAAATCGTTTATTTATATACAAGGGACACATTTACAATCGATACCATAACAATTAAAAAGAACACAGTTGCTAATATGCCTGAACTAGGTTGAACCTGTGTTTCAGGCTAGAAAGTGCAAAATTACTTAATATAATAAATTAACAATGAGTACAAACTAAAAACGAAATGAAAACTTAGGTAGATAACAGTATAATAGCATGTTGGTGGATCTATTTGCAGACAACAAGTAGATCTTCTGTGTGTGCATAATCAATGGTTAGTAAATATTTATGTATAATTTGTTTACAGCTATAATTATTTAATTTATAGATACTTAGTTTTCTATTTAATTTATTGTACAGAAATGGGCCTAAGAATATAAAAAAAAATCTACAATTGAAGGTAAGCATAGTGTGCTGTTTTAATACTAAGTGTATAATGAAAAGCTGGCGAACCGTTAGTACCTTGCAGGATTTATATAACAGATCTGTAGGAAAGAAAAAGGGATGGAAGTTTGCCACCTTTAAAATAGCTCTCTGAGCTCTTTCAAGAGGAAGCAAATTGGTTTTTGGTGCGCCACCCCAAGAAGTGATACAGTATTGTATTATAGATTGACATAGGGCCAAATAAACTTGTGTTATTAATTTTGGATCTGAGATTGTTCGCAATTTTTTAAAAACATATATTAGTTTGCGCACTCTATTAGCTAGGCTTTCAATATGTTTTTTAAAAGAGAGAGTATACTGAAGATTCTATATTAAAACATAATAATAGTAGTTATAAAGTCAAAATAAAATTAAAAGATATGCAAAAATAAATAAATGTAATAAATTTAGGAACCAACAAAAACACAGTTCCAATAATATTAAACTAAGAAAATAACGTGGTTTAAGAAAAATTAGAAGACAGTAAAAACACAACAATTTACATACTATTACTTGTGTTTTATGGTATTAATTACTGTATTGTGGCATTGTTTACGCTGAGCCAGTGATGGTAGTAAACACTAGAAGCAGAGATTGCAGTTTTATTAAGTAAGTCATTATGGAAATTTTATCTGCAATTCAACAGAAGCCTGTCATATGTCAAATTACTGCTGTGCTACCTATTAAAGTTTACTTATCCCCTCTTCGATAAATTCTAGAATTCACTATACTCTTTTTAACTTCTTATCATTATTCTCCTACTATTACTTTATCATTGCTTGCAAGTTATGAGAAATGGCTACCTGCCTCACTCAAATAAAAGCTGAAGAAGTCTACGCTTCAATCCAGGCAGCAAATTGGGAATCGAACCCAACACAACACATTGCGCGCGGTCTGCACGCGTAGGCTGAGTGTACAGCGCGGCTTCGTCGCGCCGCGGCATCCACATTCTACCAAGACGGAACAAAAAACTCATTCGAATACTAAATGTTTTTGCAGCACTTTCGAACTTAACACTTAGCACTGGGACCGACCATTTGTGACAAACCATTTTTTTTTTAACCCTCGGTTCGTGTACCTGAAGCACATTTTTGTAAGCTTGTTGCTACAAAATACAGTTTTATTTTAGACAATGCTTTAATTTTAATTTCATATTCAATGACATAGGGTTTGTATAGCTCTAATACATAATTTCTAAAATAACACGAGTTATGGTGAAAGCGGAGAAATAGCGTGATTTGAGTTAGACAACAGTTCAGGGGCAGCGCGTACCGAAAGAGCTTATACAGCTTCGAGGCAAATGCCTCAAATATAAGGAACGATCTCACCAGGTTAGCTAGCTCGGGGTAGTCTCCTCAACCGCAGGCTGGGAATCAGGAACGCACGTATACCACTTTTGCACGGTTTTAAATTATTTTAATTTCGACACAGATTCACAGGCTCACAACTCGCGCCATATGTTGAAAAGACGTCTGACCCGGTCGAGGGTCCCGGGCCTACCCATGGAAAAGAAAAAAAGTCAAAGTATTTATTTCTAATAAACCAATTAATGACACTTTTAAATTGCCAAAGGGTATGTCAGACAGAAAGAAGAAGCTAGTTTGTAATTTAATTATGTAATGAAACGACTTAAGAAAAACTTTCTGAAAATATATGGGTTATCTATGATTATATGTTTATATTTCGCAGACGGATTGTCGAATCTAATGTTTTACAAAACCTCTAGCCGTTATACAAAATTGCTCCGTTATGTAAAACATCAGAATGACGTTTAGCGATTTTCCGTGATTACTGAACTTTAACACGCAGAATTGCATAAATGTTTTGCGTTTATCAATGAAGCGGGTCAACGATTAGTGGTTTTGTAAAACCGCGTGAAATGAAACGTCCGATTGTAGATTATAGTTTTAAATTTTGACGCTCGATGCTCTGTGTGTCATAACTACAATAATGGCGTCCGAAAAAGAAATAAATAAAACGTGTTATATATTATATGAGTTAAAATGGCCCTAACTCAAGTGAAAACGGTGATCGCGGCTGCGAAATTCGTGGAAATCGCGAAATCCCTGGGGCTTGAGGGGACTGAGGGAACGTTACGTCCACCTCAGGGATACGGGACTCAAAGGTTAAGGACAATTTGTAAGTAAAGTTATCACAGGAAGTCTGTCCTAAAATACGGCACAGCGGACAGAGCTCCGGCGGGATCTCATGGCGACATGGAGAGTGCAATAGTTGCAATTCAGTGCTGGGCATGCCACAATTGCGGCGATAAGTCCCCTCTTTGAGGAGTGATTGGAGTAGCGCCACGACGATTGCACTTACCTTCCGCCTGACACAGGTCCTCACCGAACACGGTTGTTTCGGAAGGTTCCTGTTTCGCATAATTGTGTGGACTCGATGGAGCATACGGTGGAGGTCTGCCTGGCTTGGGCGGAACACCGCCATATCCTAGCGGAGGTGATCAGCGGCAGCGGCAGCGATATCTCGCGTCCGGCCCCGGTCCAGGCCATGGTACGGAACGAGAGTGAATGGGAAGCCGTCACCTCCTTCTGCATAGCAGTAATGCTCGCAAAAAGGCGGCGCAGCGCGTGAAGGACAGGCAATCCGCCTCAAAGAGATGTCAGCACTAATTGACGTCAGGGTCGCGGGTTGTTCGAAAGAGATACCGTGGCCCATCAAATGGCTCAGATTGAAACTCTAACATAAATTTGGAATTAAAGAGTCCCCTAAGTACATAAGATTGAGTTTTCAATCACCACAGGCTCTTGATTGGATGTGTTATTACGTTTTGAAGACCGTTACTAGAACATATCAACGTATTATTTAGTCGTTGGGTTCAATAAGAAATAATTGAATAAACCTTAAGATGGTTCCCAACAGCCATTTAGATAGTAAAGCTTTATGATCGTGGAATAGGTTGTAAAAGTCTGTCAATACATTAGATGAGAAAATCAATTACTTAGGCATTGAATAAACCTAGATCATAATCTTATTCACAGCATTATGTGATATGGCATTTTACTACGGGGGTCGGGATGCTGACATCGAATCCATATTTATTTTGCAAAAGAGAACTTGCAGACCCATTTACAATCTACGTCGCCGCGAATGTTTTAGGGATCTTTTTTAGAAGATTAATATAATGACGGTACCTTGCCAGTTCATTTATGAAAATATTATTTATGTAAGAAATAATCTGCACCTTTTTAATAAAAAAGAGTGATAGACATCATATTAACAATATAAATAAAAATAAAATAGATCAACCATTTTTCAGACAATTTTTCGGCTTGCCTGGCTTTGGGATACCGATGACGGTTGCTTCTTTCCATGAATGTGGGAAGATGTTGTTGCTCAAGGCGCCATTGAAGATGGCGGTCATAAGCATTATTAGCGGGGCAGGAAGGAGTTTGTATACCTTATTGGTAATACCGTCCGAGCCGGGGGCCTTACGAGCGTGGAGCCCTTTAATGATGTCGTGCACTTCGTCTGGAGTGACGGGAGGCAGAGGATCATCAGGGTCTACGACGGGAGGGAGGGAGGCTCTCCGTTCGACTTCAGCGTCGACCTTGTTCAGGTGAGCTTGGTCTACTGGTTGAGAGCTGGGAGAACATTGGGACTCTAGGCTGTCAGCAAGACATTCGGCCTTATCGGGACTGTCGAAAGCGACACATAGAGCAAGGCATAGAGACCTCTTCTGAGGAACGCAATTTCCTCTGTAATTGCCAGAAGGCTTGATGAGTGGGCTCGAGTTCACTGAGCATCTTGTTCCAGCCCTCGGATAAACCTCCCCTATGCGTTTCTTTACAGCACGCTGTAAATGGTGCATGTGGGCTTTGTTCTCGTCACAAGAGGAGTCGTAGGCACGAATGGCCGCCTTCTTTTCGGTTATCAGGTCACGAACGGCAGTAGGTAGTTTCCAGCGATGGTCTTTCATCACCGGAACTTTTCGTGAACAATCCGTCAATACGGATTGAACATGCTCTGTAAACGAGTCGATTGCGGCCGTCGTGTCGGCGACTGACTATGTGATCGGGGATGGTGTCCAAGTGAGGCGACGTGGTGGATTTCAGTCTTTCGCTTACTTTCCTCCAGTCGGTTATCATCTGGGTCTGAGGGGGGCGGTTGGGGTCAGGTTGGCCGCGCGTCTGATGAGGATGACGTGGGAACCCCGCGCGCGCGCACGGCACTACGCGTAAATACAGATGGAACGGGCCCCAACAGCCACTCGACGCTCGACTCTCGCCGCGGACGGACGTGTTTGTGCGCTCTCCCGCTCCAGTGTTGTGTTTCGAATTTCTACTCGTCGCTACCACGTGACGTCATCGTAGTCGCCCCGACTACTCCGATTAAAATAAAATCAAGCAATTGATTTTATTTTTAATCAATTAAAAAGTGCCTTTTTCAAGGCAAATCTTATTTCTTCATCAGATTTTCGTGTGTAGCTTCACTAAGCCCCTTCTGGGTAAAACCACAGTTTCGTGGTCCTCGGTTGAAACCTTACGGTGTCAACGAAGCCGAGTGGGGTGTTGACCCAATTCGCACCCGCCGAACCCCTTCAGGGCGAGGCAGTTAGTTGGACGGGTCCCAGATAACCGGCCTTGGGGGATCTCCTAGTCGGCTCTGGTGACAGTTTTGCTTTTCAGCTACTCACCTAGTGTCTCTAGGGTGTGTCTACACCCTTCGCGCTAGACTGGTCAGGGCCCCGTTCGCACAATAAGACTGGCGACGGGTATACAAGCTTAGGGCTCACCATTAGGTACACACCTCCCTGTCTGCACCCGACAGGGAGGGAACTCATCCCCGGGCCAATCCACCCGGGGAGTTAGGTATAGGGTTAATAGGCTCTAAGTGGAAACTTAATTTCCACCATTCCCTCCCTTAGGCCTTCCCCCCACTCCGACCATGGAGGACGCCCTTATAGTGGCGTTCTTCAAGGAGGTCCTATTTAAGGACCCCGACTTCCTCGCCAAGTATGGCGCTAAATTCGCTGCACTGCAGCAATCCGTCCCCGGTCCCTCTGACCTAGTAGGCACCGACAGCTCGGACATCGCCACGTTTAGCGATGCCCTCGAAACCTCTCCGTCGCAACTTTCAGGTTGCTCGCCGCCGGCTGTCCACATGGACACCAGCGAGCCTTCCCCTCGCCCGACCTCGCCGTACGTGGTCTCGAGCGACGACCAGAGCTCCTCCCCCTCTTCCGACGAAGGCGTCTTTAAGACGGTCGGCACCAAAAAAAGGAGCCTCAAACAGAGTCCTGACACAAGGACGAAGAAGCCGGCTATAGAAGCCACCTCCGCTCCCGTGGCTCCATCCGCCACCGCCACCGCCCCCTCTCAGGCCGCCTCGGCCTCAACCTCTTCCCTCAGCCACAGTGCTGCCAAGCCCGCTGCCCAGCCTTCTGCGGCAAAGAAAATCGCCCCCCCTCCCCCTGTGTACATCCAGGACAAGGGGAAGTGGACAGACGTGTCCAAATGGTGCACCGACCTGCGTATTGGCTACACCAGCGCGAAATCTACCCAACAGGGTATTAAGGTAACAGTCCCGACATCTAACGATTATAGAGAGCTCACAAAGACTCTCCGCCTTAGAGGTGTGTCCTTCCACACCTACGCCCTCCCCGAAGACCGTCAAGTCCGCGTCGTGATCCGTAGGATCCCGAAGGAGATACCCGCGGAAGAGATAAAAGCCGACCTTATGTCGCAAAACGTCCCCGTTGCGGAAGTCCACCGCATGCACCGCGCCCGAGGCAGGGTACCATTCGATATGGTCCTCGTCGTCTGCCCTCCTACTGAGGGTCACCACCCTATCTTTAACGTCCGTTCCGTCTGCAACCTCACCGGCTTGCAGATCGAGAAGCCTTTTAAGACCGGTGTCATAGGGCAGTGTCACCGCTGCCAACTCTACGGGCATTCGCAGATGCACTGCCACGCGAAACCCAGGTGCGTCAAGTGCCTGGGCGATCACGGCACTGCTGACTGCAGTCGTCCAAAGGACCGCACCTTATGCACAGAGCCGCCTAGCTGTGTGCTATGCGGCGACTCTGGCCACCCGGCCAATTATCGTGGGTGCCCCAAGGCCCCTAAGACATCATCTCCCAAGCTGACGAAGCGTGCAGACGCCCGTCAGCAAAGGGAAAGCCCCCGCTACGCCCACGCGTGGCCTACCTCTCAACATCAGGAGCGACTCAGTCCTCAGAGGCCCTCGCCCTGGAATTACCTCCACCATCAGCAGGCTTTTCCAGCCTTAGCACCTAGACCCGTTCCTGCGGCTATCCCTCCACTTATGGACCCCCGCATCCGCGTCAACGCGCCCCCAGGCATTCCTGTGCCTCTAAACAAAGCCGCTCCTGCCGCTTCAGCTCCACCCGCAGCCACCCGTATGGTCGGCCAGAATCCAATGGACGCCTTCAACGTGATCTCGAGCACGTTCACGGCCTTCCTTACCCCTCGCGCCAGGAAAATGGCCAGCGAAATTGTTGCCGCCAGAAATGCCGGCAACATTTATATGATCCAAAATATATACAATGCGTACCCGGACATTACGCAAGCCCTGATGTCCTTCAACAACCAACCCAACCCTAATCATGGATAAAGGAATCCTCGCGCGAACCAAACCCCGATCCCTAAAGTTAGGTTATTTCAATGCCAATGGCATCCTGCGACAACGCGCTGAAATCAGCGAGTTCCTCCGCGACCATCTCATCGACATCCTCCTTGTTCAGGAAACGTTCCTTAAACCGAGTTACCGAAATCCGTCAATTGCAAACTATCGTACAGTTCGCAATGACAGGACGCGTTGCCATAAGGGCGGTACCCTTATCTATTACAAAAAGGAGCTATACTGCATTCCCATAGACCCTCCCACACTCTCACGATTAGAAGTGTCTTGCTGTCGGCTTGGCATGACAGGTCATCAACCGATCACCATAGTTTCGGCCTACCTCCCCCCCATTAATACTTCGGAGAACTTCCAACTCCTTACTGAAGATCTTTCTGTCCTTTTTAGCCTGAGTGACTCCGTTATCATAGCGGGTGATCTCAACGCCAAACATCCCTCCTGGAATAGCACCAGGACCTCTTCCAGAGGGAGACACTTGTTCAACCTCTCCTCCTCTCAGAATTTCGATGTCATCGCGCCGATGACTCCCACTCATTTTCCCCCCGATCCCAATCACACCGCCGATGTACTCGACGTGGCGCTCCTACAGAACGTCAACCTAAGGTTGGACTCTATAGAAGTGGTACAAGAGCTCGCTTCCGATCACCGTCCAGTAGTCATGAAACTGGTCCCCCGCATAGGTCTGCCCGATTCCACCCAACCCCTTCCCAACAAAGTGGTAACGGACTGGAGGAGAGTAAGCGATCGCTTAAAATCCACCACGTCCCCCCACTTGGACCCAATCCCCGATCATTTTGAGTCTATCGCTGACACGACGGCCGCGATCGACTCATTCACAGCTCACGTACAATCAGTCCTGAACGATTGTTCAAGGGAAATTCCAGCGACGGATGACCGTCGCTGGAAGTTGCCGGACGATGTACGCGAACTGTTGAATGAGAAGAACGCGGCTGTCCGTGCCTACAGCAACTTCCCCTGCGACGCGAACAAAGCCCATATGCGTTACTTACAGCGTACTGTAAGAACACGCATAGAGGAGCTGCGTACCGCCGGCTGGGACAAGATGTTGAGCGAACTAGAGCCCACCCACCTAGCCTTCTGGCAACTCCAGAGGAAGCTCAGATCCGGAGAAATAGTCTCCATGCCCCCCCTGATCCGTCCCGACAAGACCATCGCCTTCGATGATGTCGACAAGGCTGAGCTTCTAGCCGACACTCTAGAAGTCCAATGCTCGCCTAGCTCTCAACCAGTAGACCAAGCTCACCTCTCTGAGGTCGACGCTGAAGTCGAACATAGAGCCTCCCTCCCTCCCGTCGAAGACCCAGAGTATCCACTGCCCCCAGTCACGCCCGACGAAGTGCACGACCTCATCAAAGGTCTTAAGGCTCGTAAAGCCCCCGGTTCAGATGGAATCACCAATAGGGTATTCCAACTTTTCCCTGCCCACCTGATAATGCTACTGACCACCATCTTCAATGGTGCTCTGAGCAACAACATCTTCCCACAGGCATTCAAAGAAGCCACCGTCATCGGTATCCCGAAGCTCGGCAAGCCAAAGTCAGAGCCTAGTAGTTACCGCCCCATCAGTCTGCTCAATGTCCTCGGCAAAATCTATGAGAGGCTTATTTATAAGCGCCTCAGAGACTACGCCGAGACAAAGGGCCTCATCCCCAACGAACAGTTTGGTCTTAGAACCCAACACTCGTGCGTACAACAGGTCCACCGTATAGTCGAACACATCAACTTCGGTTTCCAACGAGGTTTGATGACCGGTGCTGTTTTCTTCGACATAGCGAAAGCGTTCGACAAAGTCTGGCACAACGGCTTATTATATAAGCTGTACCAACTCGGTGTGCCAGATCGTCTCGTGCTCATCTTACGGGACTTTTTGTCGAATCGCACCTTCCGTTATCGCATCGAAGGAGCGCTATCCTCCCCCCACCCTATTCGCGCAGGAGTCCCTCAGGGCTCTGTGATCTCTCCTCTAGCTTTCACGCTATTCACCAGCGACATGCCCAAGTGCAGCAAGGCACAGCTGGCTCTGTTCGCAGACGACACGGCCATTTACTACACCGGCCGCGATCCAGACTCGATATCTCGCATTCTCCAAACCCAAGTCAACAAGCTTGGCGCCTGGTTTAGGAAATGGAGAATCGAAGTAAATCCCGACAAAAGTCAAGCGGTTCTATTCTCGAAGCCGCGTCATACCCCCTGCCCCCCTCGACCGATCACCATGTTCGGCAAGCCGATCCCTTGGGAGAAGCGAGCCAAATACCTGGGTGTAGTTCTAGATGAACACCTTTCGTTTTCAGAGCACATTAAGGCGGCTCGTTCGCGCGCCGCCTTCGCTCTAGGTAGACTTCACTTTGTCCTCAATGCTCGTAGCAAATTGTCACTTAAGTGCAAAATGCGTATCTACACAGCGTGCATCCGCCCGATCATGACATATGCCAGTGCAGTCTTTGCACACGCCAAGCCCGTTCGCTTCAATAGAATGCAGACCCTCCAGAACAAGTTCCTCCGTAGGATAACAGGCTCCCCCTGGTACGTTCGCAACGAGATCCTTCACGTTGACCTAAAGATTCCCACTATCCGCCAGTTCATGAAACGTATTTCAAAGCGTTTCTTCGAGACCGCCGCGAATCACCGCAACCCTCTGGTTGTGAAAGCCGCTAGTTATATACCCTCCTCCATTAGTCAGGTCCGCCGTCCCAAGCATGTCCTCACCGATCCCGATGACCACATAACTCTCATTCAGGAGAGCAGTAGGGCCACCAGTACAGTGCACAAACACAGACCGACATTCCGACCTCGCCGCCGAGGTTCCTCGCGAAGATCCCGACGTAATTGTCCCCCCCAACCCTTGCTCGACGAAGTGCCAGCCCGCGCCGTAGCTGAGCCTGTAGCTTTAAATTCCCCGATTAATAATAATCAACTAAACTTGATCCAGCCTGTCCCATCTTGCTGTCCTCCCGTCAGCGACGCCCTAAGCCGAGGTCCGTACCCCACAGGGGGTGCCCTTAGCGAGCGTTCGCTTAATAATATAAGTAGTTTTACGCCCCTGGCTGGAGGCTTTGAGTCCGCTTAAGGCAGCCACAGGATAGTCCGGTTAAGTAGTCACGACCTCTCAAGGTCAACTACGAGATGCCATTTATAAAAAAAAAAAAAAAAAAAAAAAAAAAAAAAAAAAAAAAAAAAAAAAAAAAAACCCCAACAGCCAGTGTCCGATGGTCTCCGGCGCAGGGATGTTGTCGCCACTCGATACGATACGCCAGCCCAGGCGCAGGCAGCAGAGGTGTCGCATTCGTTCGAAGAGGTGGTACGGTGCGCGCTCCGCGCGCCCTGGCGGACGCTTAGTGCAATTAGTGCGCTGCGCGCTGTGACGGCGGCCGGACGTATGATGCGCTCTTGTGTTTGTGTAGGTCACTACATTATTCCCCCCTCAGCGAAGCGTACAGGAGGTTTTGATGTCCTGCCAGATTTATTGACGTAGCTAAAGGTGACGGGTGCCTCATCTGCTTGCTCGTCGTTGCACCGGAATGCGGGCTTCAGATCGATGGAAATATTAGATGTTCTATTCTCCAACTGTACGGTGAAGTACTTATCTTTGCGATCGATTACGCGATACGGACCGTTATAGGTAGGTGTTAACGGTCTGCGTACAGCGTCGTTGCGCACGTAAACATGTGTTGTTTTATACAGATCGCCGTGAATGAAAACAGCTGTGCTTTTTTTTGCTTCGCGTTGCTTTTTCTAATGCTTCGCCAAGGTGATTCATGAAGTGCGATGACGTGCTGCATGTTGTAATTGATTCACCGTAGAATTCTCCAGGCAGGCGTAGTGTTCTTTCGAATAACAATTTCGCAGTACTGGCGCCGATGTCCGTCTTGTATGCGGCGCGAAGACCAAGTAATAACTGTATTACTTGGTAACTCATACGTCCAGTTCGTTGTGTTGAGTCTCGTTCCACCAAACCGTTCGATTGGGGATGGTATGCCGTAGTGCGTACGTGATGGATTCCCAAGCGATGCATCAACTTTTGGAATAGTCCGGATTAGAACTGTCTGCCCTGGTCTGTTTTATTGTCGTGGGGCAACCGAATCTTGCAATCCATGTTTCATACAACGTATATGCGACTTTTTTTGCCGTTATGTCCTCGATTGGTTGAGGTTCTGGCCATTTCGTTGCTCTGTCGATCATTGTAAGTATATAACGACAGTTGTTTGACGTTGGTAACGGACCGACTAAGTCAATGTGCAGATGACTTAAGCGGTCTACTGGCATGAAACTGGATACTGGTGCCTTGGTGTGGCGATGAACTTTCACTCGCTGGCATTGGTTGCAAGTCTTGCCCAGTCTGTGACGTCTTTCTTAATAGTCAACCAGAAGTAACGTGTGGTAGTAATCTTCTCGTCGCTCTTACGCCGGGATGATTGAGGTCGTGTAAAACTTGATAAGCTTGCTTCCTGTATTGTGGCGGTAAGTACGGTCGGGGACAGTTTGTTGACATCTCGCATGTGACTTGGGTAGTTGAACCGGGCAGTGCTAGTCGCTTGAATTTGAACCTGTCGCTTTTCATGAGTTGCTTCAGCTCTTCATCTCGATTTTGAGACTTTGCTAACTCGTCCTCGTCGTCGTCCTCGGTGAGTGGGAGTCCTATGTGCATTAAGCGTTCAAAAGTGGATAGGCACGTTAATAGTCGTATTGCTGTGAACTCGCAGTACGACTGTATGTATTTAAACGACACACACGACAATGATCGCAGTTTTGCACAGCACACACTGACGTATCGTCGCGGACTCGCATCGCACGGCACGAAACAAAAACATATTTCCGTCGCTTGTGTTAGATACGCATCAAGCGCGTGACCTGTCCGATTTATGACATTGCTAAAATTCGAGTAAACTTTAATCTCATATTAGGGTAACTCGAATTTTAGCAATGTTCAAGCTACTGGACTGAGAAGAACTGAGAAGAGAAGGACTGAGAAGTCCAAAGCTTGGCGCCTACTGCTATTAGCAGGCGGCCTAGGTTCTGATCTCATAAGATGCATCGCACTTTTATTGCCAATTTTTATGTTGGTTTGCAATGATATCAACATTTAAAAAAAAGTATATTTTTGTTAAATACAATATATTTGTTGTTTTTGCAATAAAGGGAAGCAAAAATAAAAACATATTTATTCGATATAATATTTAACTAATAGATAACAAAACGCTACGATTGTTTATTATAACTTCTTCACCCAAATAATACGTGCAATACTACGAGTATATCAAGGAACTGAGAAGCAATTTGTATTATTTTGACATGTGAAATGTTCAAAAAGTTTGATAAGTAGATTTATTTCACCATAAACATTAAGCTTCGATTATGAATTTCCAAAATATGTGATAAAATCACCTATTTTGACTATGATTATGATAAGTGGTTATGTAGGGCAGTTTGTTTAAGTATTCATTTTCTTTAGAAAAGAATATTTAAACTAAAACTCATTGTTTTTAAATAATCATGGATATAGCTCAATATACATGATAAACTACTGCGAAACTTAAACTGCTTAGCTGGGCTTCGGTGATGCAACCTTTTCAGCGTGGAGTACACGGCGAACAGTTTTAATGACGTGTTGAATAATTCAGCAAAATGTCCGGTTGGTATGAAACCAAAGTCAAAATCGTAACTTTTTATTCGAAAATTCAGGTTTTAATTATAGTGACAGACTTTTCGTTGCCTCTTCACATAAAAATTGACGATATCGAGTCGAGTTTTGATACATTTTGCGTCTATTTAATAACATAAATTGATTTATTTAAAAATATTTTATGTAAGCAGAAATGTTTAACTCAAAATAAAAAAGAACTACCTCAATGTTACAAATAATCTCATAAAAAAAACGATTCTAATGTTTCACTTTAGCTTTAACGCGTGTCTTGATTTATTTCACATGTTACGTACCGTTCTCTATATGGTGGGTTTTACCTTCTGCATTAAACCTTAGGGATTTTTAGGATAGCTTATTTGCACCCCACTTCGAGTAATTAAGCTTTTATGTGTAATGAATAAGGGTTTGATTCGGTTAAGTGGTCGGCATTTGTCAAGTGCATGAGCACAGTAGCGCCATGCTTCCGTGTGTGGTTTTCGTGACACTAACTGTTTTTTATTCGAAACTAACGTGCGCAGCGCACTATAAACATTTTCCCTCAAGATACGAACAATTATATGAACACAGCGCCTATGGAACACATGTGTAGTGAAGTGTACAGGGTTCTAGACATCTAGACGCGCCGCTAAGCCATCATCAACGCTAAGCAGTGTACAGGAGTCTGCGGTAAGCTTTTTCGAATCCTCACCATTTCTACTATACATAATTGTTTGATCCTACGAGCCGGATATATTAATCATAATCATTTATTTATTGCATTCCTTATTGTCAAAAGATGTTACAAAGGGCTTAAAGCTAGGTACAAACATATGGACCCTGTAAGGGCACATCAAAAGGATAAAATAAAGTAAGTAGGAGAGAGGAAGAACGCTTTAATTTGATTAATTATTTTGTAGGTATTCAAAAGTACTAATATTAAAAATTTAAAATGTACTATTTATGAAACCTGTCATTTAGAATTTGTCATTATGATATTCATTGATATTATAATAGCATTTAGATAATAGTAATTGTTTCAATTTTTTTTGTGAATGAATTAAATTTTTGTTAATTTTTATTATTTCCGGTAATTGATTATATACTTTCATTGACATGACTAGGGTACTTGTTGAGTGCATTTTTAGCTTAGAGCTTGGTAGGTTTAATCTGTTTTTATGACGTAATGTGTATCTTGACTGTATATTTTCTCTCGTGGTGTAAAGGTGTTGGTACTTTCGAACAAATTTGCAAATTTCTAGAATGTATAGGCAAGGAAGGGTGAGTATTTTATGTTCTTGATTATGAGGTTTACAGCTGTCGGTGTCTTCTATATTTACTAATATTCTTATTAGTCTTTTTTGCAGTGTGAAGAGTGTCGGTGCGTCTGTGCTGTTTCCCCATAATATCACGCCGTAACTGAGCCATGCATAAGCGTAGGCGTAATAGGTGACTAGTGCAGTTTCAAGGTTAACTTCACGAAGGGCATATGCAAATTTGGATAATTTAGATCGAGTTTTTTAAATATGTGATTTCCAATTAATGTTAGTGTCTATGGACAGGCCAAGTAGAGTAAATACTTGAACGACTTCTATTGTAGTGCCGTTGTAGGTAAAGTTTATATCTAGGGGAGTTTTTTGACGAGGGTGGAAGGCCATTATTTTAGTTTTAGAGAAATTCATTTCGAGGTTATGGTTATTCATCCAAGTTATTGTGTTATTTAGTATAGTGGTTAGGACCTCGCTTAAGCCAAAATTGTTACGGCATGAAGTAAGAAGCGAAATATCGTCAGCAAACAAGACGCATGGCCCTTCTATGGTTTTTGGTAGGTCGTTTATGTAAAAAAGAAAGAGAAGGCATCCAAATACACTCCCTTGGGGAATAGAGGTTTTAATTGTTTTACTATCTGATCGAATATTTAGTATTTCTTTGGTATTTTCATCATACAATTAATTTCAACCTGGTGTTCTCTATTTGTTAAATAAGATTATATTTTTTTTATTATTATTTATTTATATCGAACACAAGTGATTCATATTGATGTTAGTATAACTTATAAAACTATGATAGTACAACTAAAATAAAACACGCACAAAACTAATTCATGAACCTGCACATATCTACACTTCCCACTGCACCAGACCTGCAGCTGTGCATACGGGTCCAGTGCCCCAGGAACGGGCAATCAGGCTTATCCACTATCGGTTTAAAGAACTTTATTTCTCATAAGAACTTAAAAGTAACAGTTCGCTTAAAATGAGATACATAAGTGATTAAAATAAGTACTATTAACATAAGTTACCTCTATGGTGTTGGAGACATAATATTTGTATTTTCTGTTTATGTAATTTCAAATGTTGTGATGTATTGCCATAACCTACGTTTGAATGTTTTTATATTGTCACACTTTTTTAAATCCTCCGGCAAACTATTGAACAGCCGTGCTCCTTCAACCAGTATTGTTTTTTTGCCATAATTAGTGCGAGCATGCGCTGGTTTTAACTGGATTTTGTTTTTGTTTCTTACGTTGTAAGTTATATTTTTCATATGTAATTGTATGTTTGATTGAACAGATTCGGTGATGATTTTTTTGATAAGTACACAAGTGGAGTATTTGTACAGATGAGTTATATTAAGCAGTTTGGCTTTTTTGTATAGTATTCCTGTCGGAGTTAAATAGTGATAGTGAAATAATGTTTTTATGATTTTGTTTTGTGTTCTTTGCAGTGAGTCTAGGTGAGTTTTCGCGGCTGACCCCCATAGCTCGATTAAATATTCAAGATGGGATTTGACCAGAGATTTATATATTGTTCTACGTACTTTTATGGGAATGCAATTTGAAATTTTACGTAATGCTGCCAGTAATGACGTTAACTTTGTTTTGATGTGGTTGATGTGAAGTTTCCAAGTAAGTTTGTCGTCAACATGTAATCCTAGATATTTTTCATAGGTCGATCGTTTGAGAATTTCTTTATCTATTGTGAGTGGTGTGAACTCTGGTAATGGTTTGTTTTTGGCACAGAAAATCATAAAAGATGTTTTTGCGGCGTTGATAGTAAGTAAATTACATTTTAGCCATTCGTTCAGCAGGTCAAGGTCGTTTTGTGCGTCCGTTATAATGTTATGGATAGATTTATTGAAATAAAATAGACATGTGTCATCTGCGTATAGCGTTAAGTGCCCTTTAAGTCCTATTTTATTTATATTATTAACATATATTAGGAAGAGTAATGAGCTAATAATCACCTTTAAAATGCTGTTGGTGCTTCCCCGAATCCTTCGCATCAGGGATGCTGTTCTTTTTCGCATAATAGCTTGAAAACTATCTGTGTCTGCATTAGCAAACATGCCCGATGCGCCACAGAACCGCGGGAGCCCCAACAGCACCCTAAAGGCGTTGTTGTACTGTATTTAAACCATTCGTGAGTTTTACCGCGGATTCCTATGCCATGTAATTTATTCAGGAGAATGTCATATTGCACGATACATTATCGGAGATATTCTTATTAATAGGAGCACCTAAAAAAAAAATAGTACATGTCGGTAAACAATCATTTTGCAGCGAAATAATAAATGAGTTATTTAAAACATACAATATTATTAATCACACCACTTCTCCACAACATCACAAGTCAAACACGGATGTAGAAAGGTAACATAGTACGATTCAAGAGCTATACAGGTTACAAAGAGACACAGAGTTTTATAAAAAACAAAACATCTATTTAATAACACATGCTTACAATAACACTAGACATAGTGCCATAAATATGACTCCTTTTGAAGCACATTTTGGAAGAAAACCAAAACTGCAAAATTTCGATAACCTTAAAGTAGTAATCCAAAACTATACAACACAACAAAAACAATTCGTAAGTCAATTAAACCAAAATGTTCATGATTTATTACATAAAGAAAAACAAAAACGTAACGATCGAATTAATAAAAGAATACGACCAGCAAAAGATTTTAAAGTTGGAGTTAAAGTATATTTAGAAAATTGTAAAGCAGAGAGACATAAAACAAATGCTAGATATGTAGGTCCATAAAATATACTAGCATAATGAACCACACAATAAATACAACTTCTACACACTAATTACCGCTTGGACCACCAGGAACGAGAAAGTTCTGGTAAACAAAGACAAAGATCCATTAGCAATCACGGCGGTATAAAAGACCTGGTCATCAGAGGAACGTTGGCCCCTGATCCGTCCCGACAAGACCATCGCCTTCGATGAAGTCGACAAGGCTGAGCTTCTAGCCGACAGTCTAGAAGCTCAATGCTAGCCTAGCTCTCAACCAGTAGACCAAGGTCACCTCTCTGAGGTTGACGCTGAAATCGAACATAGAGCCTCCCTCCCTCCCGTCGAAGACCCAGAGTATCCACTGCCCCCCGTCACGCCAGACGAAGTGCACGACCTCATCAAAGGTCTTAAGGCTCGTAAAGCCCCAGGCTCAGATGGAATCACCAATAGGGTATTCCAACTTTTCCCTGCCATCTGATAATGCTACTGACCACCATCTTCAATGGTGCTCTGAGCAATAACATCTTCCCACAGGCATTCAAAGAAGCCACCGTCATCGGTATCCCGAAGCTCGGCAAGCCAAAGTCGGAGCCTACTAGTTACCGCCCCATCAGTCTGCTGAATGTCCTCGGCAAAATCTATGAGAGGCTTATTTATAAGCGCCTCAGAGACTACGCCGAGACAAAGGGCCTCATCCCCAACGAACAGTTTGGTTTTAGAACCCAACACTCGTGCGTACAACAGGTCCACCGTATAGTCGAACACATGAACTTCGGTTTCCAACGAGGTTTGATGACCGGTGCTGTCTTCTTCGACATAGCGAAAGCGTTCGACAAAGTCTGGCACAACGGCTTATTATATAAGCTGTACCAACTCGGTGTGCCAGATCGTCTCGTGCTCATCTTACGGGACTTTTTGTCGAACCGCACCTTCCGTTATCGCATCGAAGGAGCACTATCCTCCCCTCACCCCATTCGCGCTGGAGTCCCTCAGGACTCTGTGATCTCTCCTCTAGCATTCACGCTATTCACCAGCGACATGCCCAAGTGCAGTAAGGCGCAGTTGGCCCTGTTCGCAGACGACACGGCCATCTACTACATCGGCCGTGATGAAAATTCGATAGCTCGCATTCTCCAAACCCAAGTGAACAAGTCAATCCCGACAAAAGTCAAGCGGTTCTTTTCTCAAAGCCGCGTCGCAATCCTTGCCCCCCTCGACCGATCACCAGGTTCGGCAAGCCGATCCCTTGGGAGAAGCGAGCCAAATATCTGGTTGTAGTGCTCGATGAACACCTCTCTTTTTCAGAGCACATTAAGGCGGCTCGTTCGCGCGCCGCCTTCGCTCTAGGTAGACTTCACTTTGTCCTAAATGCACGTAGCAAATTGTCACTCAAGTGCAAAATGCGTATCTACACAGCGTGCATCCGCCCGATCATGACATATGCCAGTGCAGTCTTTGCACACGCCAAGCCCCATCCCTTCAATAGAATGCACACCCTCCAGAACAAGTTCCTCCGTAGGATTACAGGCTCCCCCTGGTACGTTCGCAACGAGATCCTTCACGTTGACCTCAAGAGTCCCACTATCCGCCAGTTCATGAAACGCATGTCAAAGCGTTTCTTCGAGACCGCCGCGAATCACCGCAACCCTCTGGTTTTCAAGGCCGCTAGCTATATTCCTTCCTCCATTAGTCATGTCCGCCGTCCCAAGCATGTCCTCACCGATCCCGATGACCACATAACTCTCATTCAGGAGAGCGGTAGGGCCACCAGTACAGTGCACAAACACAGACCGACATTCCGACCTCGCCGCCGAGGTTCCTCGCGAAGATCCCGATTGCGTAACGTGTGCTAGGTTAACATAGGCACGTTACGTAAACAAACTCAGACAGCCGCCACTATACAGGCATCTAAATTCACACGCGGAGGCGCGGTGCGGGCCGCGACCCTCGTAGACACTGGGCGGTGTGACACACTACAATACCGCCCACACACTCATGACGGCCCCTTAGCCCGGACAGTGAACGGCTAGCTCTGTGATCTGGACGGGCGGGGACCACTCACCTACTCTGTAGGCGCGTCGAGTCGGCATCTCCGTCGCTGGTCGTCAGGGGTCTCACCTGGCGGTGACAGACCGCCGAGATGTCGTGAAGAAAGCGACGCTTCACTATAAGCGTCGCGACGCTCCTACAGAAACATTTTATATAGACCATTGTTGCCAATAAAATGAGGGGCCCGTATTTACGGGCCACCGTATAGCCTCCGTGGCCGGGGGGCAAAGCTCCGGTACCGATCGCCGACTTCCAATAGTCGAGCGTTGGTTGTATCTACTTAGCATTCGTCGCGTAAACTCTAAGTCTTAAGCTATAAATTGTGAAACCTAAAATATAATAATAAGGGATCGAACTGATGACAACTGGAATTTATTTAAGGCTGCAAGGAATATATGTAATCAGATGATACGCAATGCTAAACGCCGCCATATTCTTGATACTATCAATTCTTCCTCTTCTGCCGATATTTGGAAATTTCTTGGAACTCTTGGTATTGGCAAATCGCGACATTTAGATTTTCCTAGTTCAATTGACTTAGACGATCTCAACCGGCATTTCTCCACCGTTACTATCATGGATCGTCTAACCAAGCAAAACACTCTGTCTCTAGTTTCTGGTCTAACGCGTCCCCACATAAATCCTTTCAGTTTCATTTCAGTTGAACCGGGAAAAATCAGAAAGATAATTCTCTCCATTAAATCGAAAGCGGTGGGATGTGACAATGTCACCCGTGGTATGATTATAACCATTCTGGACCAACTCCTACCCGCGATTACCCATATAATAATTTTTTCCTTGTACACCGGAGTATTCCCTTCCATGTGGCGCAAAGCCTATGTTCGCCCGCTACCTAAGGTTTCTAATCCCTCTCTTCCTACTGACTTCCGTCTAATTTCTATCCTTCCCTTCCTATCCAAAGTGCTCGAGGCCTGTGTCCACAAACAATTCTCCAACTTTGTTCATTGTAACTCAATTATTAGTCCTCTTCAATCTGGGTTTAGGCCTGGGCACAGCACTGTTTCCGCCCTTCTTAAGGTGACTGGCGATATAAGGGCAGGACTGGAAGACACCAAAGTGACTGCTCTGGTGTTGGTTGATTTCTCGAATGCCTTTAATACCGTCAGTCATGACATCCTGTTAGCCATTCTGTCTTATATTATGGTCTCTCCCGAAGCACTGAAATGGTTCTCCTCTTACCTTCAGGAACGTCAGCAGTCCGTTCATGTTGGGGATTCTTCTTCTTGCTGGTGTGATTTGGAGACTGGCGTTCCTCAAGGCGGTATACTTTCTCCTCTTCTGTTTTCTATTTTCATTAATCTTATAACTTCCGAACTTCAGTGTGCGTATCATCTGTATGCCGATGACTTGCAGTTGTACTGTCACGGGAAAGTTGATGAATTACCAGACACCATCGATAGATTAAATAGGGACTTGGTAGCCATAAAAACCTGGGCTGACAGATTTGGTGTAGCAGTAAACCCTACGAAGTGGCAGGCGATAATCATTGGCAGTTCTCGTAGCATTAGTAAGGTGGATGGTACAATATTGCCACCAGTACTCTTCAATGGTACGATAGTTCCTTTTAGCACCGACGTGAAGGACTTAGGCTTGCACATTGATAATACCCTGAACTGGCGTACTCAAGTTGCTCGGGTAAGCCAGAAGGTTACCGGAACGTTGCGGGCTCTGTACCGATTGAAAAATCTATTACCATCGAGTACGAAGACAATGCTTGAGCAGTCCTTAATTTTCCCCATCCTCGATTATGGTGATGTGTGCTACTATGACCTGAATGCAGATCTCCTCGACAAACTTGACCGTCTCCTCAATAATTGCATTCGATTCGTTTTCAATCTGCGTAAATATGACCATGTCTCTGCACATCGGTCGCTTCTAAAGTGGTTGCCCATACGTCAGCGCAGAGAGCAAAGGGCGCTGACCACCTTGTTTTCATTTCTTGACTCTACCTCTTCCCCTGGTTATCTAGCCCCCCACTTTCAGTACATTTGCGCCAACCACAATAGAAATCTTCGTTCATCACACAATCGTCTTCTTCAATGTCCCACTCACCGCACAGACTTCATTCACTCTTCCTTCTTCGTTCAGTCTATCTCTCTGTGGAATGCACTCCCCCATGAAATCAGGATGGCAACCAACCGATTAGCCTTTAAAGTTAAAGTTCATGAGCACATTCGCAGGAAGCTGGCAGTATCATCATAACGGTATAGTTTTCTAATTGTTTGTCTTATTTGTTTTAGTATATTCATTTATTTATGTTTAGTTATTTGTGTTTATATTTATTTATAATTAGGTATATATAGATATTATATATATAGTTTAGGTATCTTTATATTTAAATATTTATTCCTAAATGTTTTTTTATAAATTGCACCTACCAATGTTTGTCTCTGCATCACCCAAAGGTTGACTGGTAGAAAATGCCTAAGGCATTAATTCCGCCTCTGTACATGCTTGTGCGAAAGTATTAAATAAATAAATAAATATTGTGAAAGCCAATCAATAAAATAAAAAATTTTTTTTTTAAACTAAATCAGTTTGAACTATTTTGACTGGGGCACAAATCCAGACTCCGGGCTGCTACTGAGAAATTCCATATAGGAAAACCCAATAACACATTTCCCGACCTGGGAATCGAACCCAGGACCTTATGCTCAGCAGTAGCGATAGCGACCACTAGACCAACGAGGATTAATTTTCCATTTTATTAAAACAATATTCAAAGTATCAAAATAAGTTCATTTGACTACAATTGCTAGCAGTGCGTACACTTGTGTGTGTGACCCGTGGCGATGCAGTAGTTCGATTCCATACCTATCAATTTTGCAAACGCGTCCTTAATATAAAACATTCTACCTACTACTTTAATCTAGCTAGGAGAAATAAATTATGTATTATTGGATCTAACGTTATTAGCCTTTCCTTTTGACGCTATTCGTTTTATTCGTCGCCCTCTGCTAGCTATTTTCCCCATATTAGGCTGCCTTTTACGCCTATGTTTTTACTTAATGGCGCCGACTCAGTTTGCGACGGTTTTATTCAAAAGAGCAAAAACGCGATACTTTAAAGATAAATTGCCAGTTACACGTCTTGCGAGTTTAGTCTACACGTTCGGGGTATTCCAATATAGATGAGCTGTGCCATTACCGTTTAAAATACGATCTCTAAACTCGTTAGACGCGCGTTTGGATCTTCAGTATATTTACTAATCCTAACTTGAAATACGTAATCTTAGATAATTTACATGTTTTCTCAATATCAACTACCTGCATTAGCTATATGTAGTCTACATTGAAAAGAGCTTTTTCACAAATAATTCCTAATGTATTGCATGACAATTTAATTTTGATGTATTGTATTTAAACTGTAATGTTTTGAATTTTGTGTGCCATAATGGCGGGACATAGCAGACTTGTCTGTAACAAACACAACATCCTAGGAACCCTTGATCCACAATAAATTATTAGAATTAGAATTTGAACTTTGTGTTCTCAAAACTTGATAACTATCTGAAATCTTGAATTCAAATCAGGTATACACTACCTGCACAGCTGCTACACTTTTTGGTAAGACTTTTTTTCTTGATTTATTTTCATTCTTACCTACAAAAAAATATGCTAGGACCTTGCCTCTCATGCATGATGTTGTGGGTTTAAATTCGGGAAAATAACAATGTCACTTTTTTAATTCGTAATATGTAATTTCTGACATTACTGACATCGGATATGGTACAACATCGTAAGGAAAAATTGACTTTTCTATAGTTATATTTTATAGACGCAAAATTTGTTTTGTTGGTTTGTAAGTTTGTATGTAGGGGGTAATCTTTCGAACTACCAGACGAATTAAAAAAAAACACATTTGATAGCCCAACTCTCGTGGAAGGCTATTTAACATCACGTTAGGACCCACAGAAGACGAGCAACAAAAAAAGTCGGAAAGAACGATACGTGAAAACGAAGTAATAGCGCGGGCAGGTGATGCGATGCGACAGTAGGTCGGAAGCTAGTCGTTAACATTAGTCTGAAATCGCTCACCCGTCTTGAGCAAGCGTGCTGATCAATGCTCGTGCTTGCTCTGTGTGGGAAAGCAAGAGGGATATTAATAGACTGGTTTAAGAATAAAATAAGTTGGCGGTGACCCTTGTCACTGGGTTTGCGTGAAGTTTGATATTTTTTTACGTGATCCTTTTAGTTTAAACGAATACAAGCCAGCTTTATTTGAAGCTACCTCGTTATTACTTCAGATGTCTCTGCTACAAATAAAAAAGTTTTAAAATAATAAAAACGAAATAAGGAGGGGTTTTAATGTATTTATTGCACTTTTTTTTTTGGCTGTTCAATTCAATATACCTACGTTTGCCCAGCGTGATGATAAGACGTGTGATTCTTAAATATAACTAATTACCTTTAAGTATGTAGGTAGGTACCATTAGGGAGGCGAATAAGGAATCCATACTTCCATACTAACATTAAAAATTCTAAAGTAACTCTGTTCAATGTTACCTTTTCACTTGTACATGTAAACTCAGGATGGACGTGTTTCGTCAATGTGACGCTGACAAAGCTGAAGATCGCATCACGTAAATGTTAGAGAAGATAATCCAATTATTTAAATATTATGGTCAGGCACAAAATAAAATCTTCACGGTTTCATTTCATTGCCTACAATCTACTTATTATGGTTTCAACGTGACACATTGCGTACTTAATTGTAGCTACACATTTAAACAGTATTATGGAATACAAATTGTACACAATCAAATGAATTCTTATACATCTATTTGAGACTGTCTGAACACCGTTTAGCATGTAACAGAAGCCTCTTCGATCCCCAAATATTTTAAAGGTAATTTTGAGTCTCAGGTCTTTGCAGGAAAACGACGCTATTATTAAGCAAAATTTTCCGTTATCTGACATTTGAGCCGTCGTTTTGACGACCAATATTTCCGTTTTCCTGTGTTATTTGGACCCATGACTTGGCCAATATTCGACAAAAACTAGTGTTTGACAAACAGAGTGTTTTGGAGTATTAGACTACGGCTTCTCAAAGTGATCGATTTCTACGAAATAATTGAGTGGGTACGTAGACACAGTGTTGTCCGTGTAGCATTATACTTATACAAGTACCTACTGTAGAACTCCAGGAAATCCAAAATAATTGTGTTTGATAGTCACCTGCGTCACGGAATAGTGGTTGTCACCCCCTGGCCTAGGTGAGTGAGAATTACAAAGCGAAGCGACAAAGTAGCACAGAACACGGCCTAGCACGACCGCGCGACGAAACCGGTACGTAAGTTCGAAGGAATTTGGCATGATCTCACTCACTGATACATTAATTGTCAAATATTAAAGAAACGTCAATGGCTACAACATTTTGTTAATATGTGGGCACCATGTACCTAGCACATCATTAATTTTACTGTAATTGCTTATTTTTTATACTTTGTACCTATTGTAGCGAAGTAATTTTATTCCGGGAACTTTGTGTTAACTGCATAATTAATGTACTCCAAAAAAAAAATTGTACAACATTGTCAAAGAGTAACTTTGGAAAAAATTTGAACTGTAGTAACTGTCAGTAAGTTTGGAACTTTGGAAGAGTAAATGTCGTGATGGCTCAGGGGTTAAGGCCTCGCCTCTCATGCACGAGGTTGTGGGTTCAAATTCGAGCACGCACCAATTTGACTTTTTTAATTCATACGTACTTTCTGAGTTTATCTTGGACTGAAATCGATTAAGGAAAAACATCGTTAGGAAACCTAGACTTATAGTTAATATAAGTCTGAAATCGCCAACCCGTCTTGAGCAAGCGTGGTGAGCAATGCTCGTGCCTTCTCTATGTGAGAAGAGGCCTTGGTCCTGAAGTGGGACAATAATAGGCTGGTATTGTTATTATTATTATTTATTGTCTTTGGAGTTTCTTGTCCAATCTTCTCCATAGGAAACTAATAGAAACAATTCTATCAATACATTCTCTTGTTCAAATAGTAAATGAGTTTGCTTTTGAACCGAAAGTAGGTTCTGCCTACAACTACCTCAGCATTTTTTTTTGCGACGTTACAATTAGTGAAATTCTTAAAACGAAGTAAACAACATGTGCGTAACGAGTTCCGACCTATTTTTAAATTATTCGTTTGAAATAACGTCAAGTTCAATCCGCGCGTTCGTGCATACGCTAGTGTCACTGTAGGAGGTTGGTAATTATCTCTAGGCATCACCGAGAAAATTGAGGTGTGAATTCGTGCTTACTTGTCTGTGACATCCGAAATTGAATTTTACGGCTCAGCACTGAAGCTTGGGTTTCCTATGACAACGGTGCCAGCCACATAACGGCCCGCAGTGACGGCCGATATGAAAATTACAAATAACGCTCTCTAGGGAAACGCACATTGCTTTCGTAAAAAAATAATGTTCCAGTGACGCTAGTTAGCGGCAACCGCAGTCTTAGAAAACCCAGATCCCGTTATACGTAACTACGTACGTACGTTTACTTACATAGCGACCCATTCCTGCTTCGCACGGTGTTACGACTTGCGACAAATCGTCGAGATTTATTTGATAGATTGAAGTTTAATACTCATGTACTATACTCTGCATGGACTTTCTGGAAAAATTGCTTTTTGTGACGACGAAAACCGAATCAAAAGGTTTAAGCGGTAATGAAAAGCATTTTTGTTTTTACTTTTAATATAAGTATGGATGCCTAATGGGGCACCAATGGTGTAGTGATCGCAAGCGCTACTATGCTGATCATGTGGTCATGGGTTCGAGTCCAGAGCCGGGCAAAGTGTTATTGGATTTTCTCATCAGGAATTTCGCTGGATTTGTGCCTGGTTGTTGGCGGTAAGCTCGCTCCCTATTACATTGGCGAAATGTGGATGAACTATACGCGTAGGTCTGCGTAACCCTTCGGGAAATAAATGCGTTATTACATCATTATGTTAATAAGTACAGATACATACCCCAATTCACGCCTTCTTCCCATGGGGGTAGGCAGAAACTACAGTACGCCACTTGCTACGATCCTTACTCCCTTGCCTCGTTTACGTTCCAACACCAGAAGGCCAAATAAAAAAATTAAAATACGGGAGTTGCCGCTCTGGTCAGATGATATAATCTAACTTAAGGTGACGCTGCATCAATTAAGGTAGACACCGTTCACAAATTAGGTAGTGTGCGGCTCCCCCCCCCCCTCCTGGTCAGACGGTGTCTGGTTCCGATCTAGCTGTTCATTTTTTTCCCGGATTTGTATGTCAGGCAGGAGTGATACTAGGTGCGTGCACCTGTAGTTAGGTAAAAGGACTCGTTTAGTCACATTTAATAGAACCAATATTTATAATACATTCCTTTTATACATAAATTCTATAACTAATATATGTATGTTATTTGATGACATTTCTATTATTGTAACAACTGATAAAAATAATACGGAAAAATAATACGATTGACGATCATGAGACTGATTTTAATAACACTATTGAAATACTAAATATAAATAACTTATCCATAAATGTTAAAAAAATGTATGTTAAATTTAATAAATCTAATAATGCTAAATACAATGTTAAAATTGATTGAATTGATGAAGTGGCAAACTAAATTTCTTGGCATAAATTTGGATCAAGACATAAACTGGTAAAACACATGTTGATACCGACCCCAAACGAATAAATAAGGTAGTATATGCACTTCAAAAAGTCAGAAATATAACAAACGTTAAAACTGCAATAACGTCCTACCATGCATAAGTTGAATCGGTGCTCCGGTATGACTTGATAATGTGGGGTAATAGCACATATGAAAATAAAGCATTCATTAAAAAAAATGCATTAGAGCAATATACGGGCTTCGGCCTGACGAATCGAAAAGAACGAAATCTATTGTAGAATAGAATAGAATACTCTTTATTACAGTGATGTAGAAATTTTACATTGGGTGACACAATGGGCGGTCTTATCGCTAAAAAGTGATCTTTTACAGACAACCTTTGGATGGATTACAGGGAGAAGTAGAGAAAATACTGCAGGTAGTCAGTGGTTTACCATATACATATTATTACATACATATTATTTATCTACACATATATATACAATAATAAACACGAAACAAGACTCAGGAAACTACATCTAATAATGATTAAGGAGTGAGGAAGTGTTTTTTGACTAGAATTTTAAAAGTGGACAGTGATCGAGCACGCCTTATCGACATAGGCAAGGCATTCCATAACCGCACTGCTTGAACTATAAAAGACTTGTCATAAAAGCTGGTGGAATGCATCGGCATCTCTAGTCTTAAGTTTTCCGATGACCTCAGATATCTGTTATGTGTGTCATGAAGGAACTTGAAACGTTTTTTAAGATAAGTGGGGGTTGTAGGGTTGAACAGAATAGGTACTGTAGAGCTGAAATAAGATATGAGAATTCCGGCGAAGACGTATGGGAAGCCACTTGAGCTTTGTACGAAATTCAGAAATGTGATCATATTTGCGCAGGCCAAATATAAATCTTATGCAAAAGTTTTGAACTCGCTCCCCTCCCGACCCTTGCTCGAGCCAGCCCGCGCCGCTGAGCCTGTAGCTTTAAATTCGTCCCTAAATCAAAGAAATCCTGATCCAGCTAGTCCCTTGCTGCCCTCTTCCAGCGACGCCCTAAGCCGAGGTCCGTACCCCCAGGGGCTGCCCTTAGCGTTGTCGCTTAGTTTTAGTTAGTATTTAAGTTTAAGTCCTGGCTGGAGGCCTTAATTTATTAGGGCAACCACAGGCAAGTCCGTTTAAGCAGACGACAACCTCATAGGTTGACCTGCGAGATGCCATACACAAATAAAAATAAAAAAAAATAAGTCGCTCAAGTTTATCTAGGACGCCGATATTTAAAAAGCTTGGCTTGTGGCTGCTACCGTCTCTTTACATATACGAAACATGTATGTTTGTAAGGAAGCATAAGGAATTGTTTAATAATGCAGAGGATTTATATCCTCGTAACCGACGACACCCCCACAGGCTCTTACTGGATATCCTTCCGAGGCTAGCTAAATATAATAAAAGTTATATATCTATGTGTGTACGTATATATTTTAAGATACCAAGTAATCTCAAGACATTAAATATGAGATTATTCAAAAGTAAATTGCATGAATGGTTGTACCCGGCATAGTTTTTATAGTGTCAAAGACTTCTTTGACAATGAATATTAAATACGCTTGTGAAAATTTGTACGCTTATAACTGTTAAGCAAAAACGTGTATGCTCTTGTTATTTTGTATTTTACCATCTTTTATACCATGTTTCTGAAGCAAATAAATATTATTCTATTCTATTCAATTCAAAACGGACAGTTCGTAGTAAACTTAAACTGTCTTGAACTCTTCGAGGGGTTGACAGGGATCTGTTTTTAAATACATACCCGACACCTTAACGTCACCCGATTGATTTGGGTCAGAGGGTCACATTTGATCGAGAGATTTTTGTATTTATGTCTGAGTGTCGATGTTTATTTTATTGATAGGGTTCAGAAGCGCGGTGCCTATGGGTCATTTGCTTTTAAATTATGAATTTCTAAAGGAACCAAGGTTTAGGGGTTTCGCCAATTCAATGTCTACAAGCGACAACAGATGGATTATTGCCCTAATAATGTTCGTGAGTTTGAACTCCACCAGTTCCTCTTATGACGTCATGTGAACACTCTTATCGCTTACTTAGCAGGAAGAGCAAAAGTCCCTCGGACGGTTTTACATCCTCTGCCTACCCCCTATTTCTAGGAAAACAGGCATTAGACATTTATAAAGTTGGTTCTAAACTAGTTGAAGAATAAAATAAGGCACTGCTGCAGTTTGTAAGTTCTCCATTAGCTTGTATCGTGAGTGCAATGACGTAACACTTGAGTGTAAATGTCTGGAAATGATTCCAACCAAATGGTCTAGCCTCGTCTATGAAGTTCAATGTAATTAGTACCAGGCCAGACTAATGCGAGTCTAATGTAAATTCAATTCAATTTTTTTTTTTTTTTATTTCAATCCATTTGGATCATAAATTGGACACATTATAACAATCTAAATTGCAACGAATATAAAAATAACTAAAATAAAATTTCAAAATAAATTTAATAAAATTAAAAATACCATTACCAAATATGAAATAATTATTTAAAAAAATATACTTATTACGCCTGCCTCTGAGTCATTTGTTTGTTTGTCATTACATTAATCATATAACAGTGGTTAATGTAATGACAATCAAACCTGTTCGCAAATACGCTCAGGATGGTGTTGGAGGTGGTCCGGATCCTGCGCCCCAGAGATGTGCACCGCTTTCGCATCGTCGTGTAGAAACAGTCGACACGGACATCGGCGAACATCCCTGAGGTGCTGCAGTGCCGGGGCAGCCCCAACAACACCCTGAACGCATTGTTGTACTGAACACGGAGTGCGTTGTACTGCTTCTGGGTACATGACCCCCACAGGCTGGCTGTGTACAGGGACGTACAAAACGCTCTGAAAAGAGTTATTTTGACGGCCCCCGAGCAACGAACGAACCTGTGGGCGATCATATTGGCCCTCACAGACAACGCCCTCCGCTCCCTATTGATGTCTGCATCGTCCCTCAGGTCAGAGGTCACGAAATGCCCGAGGTATTTAAACTAATTAACTCTGTTTAGGTTGACATACGTTTTGCCTACGCGTAGGTATCAGCTGATATTTTATTGTAGGCTTGGACGCATAGTGACCCCGATTTCTGGCCTTCTGTTTATCAAGAAACAATTATTATAATGTGATGTGCTTTTGGCAATGTACCGACTGTAGGTATCAGTTTATTAAAACATTTACTTGTAGCATACCTCTGAGATTGTGTTCCATATGTCTATCTCGAACATTAGTACACATTCGACACCTTTTTATTAAGTTTGCACGTACTCTTCGCAGCGCACTTGTGTACGATTTGAGTGAGTCGAAAGCTTCCACAATCCGAGCACTTACTTCGATTTCCGAATCACACTCACTCACAAATAAAAATTAACATATTCAAATATTCCTGATTGGTATACGACATTGTTCGCGATACGATAGCGGCACGTGATACGTACGGACATCCGATCGCAAGCTATCTTCACGTGAGACTGCCGAAGTGGCCAAACAAGTAGCGTGCCAGTAGGCAACCAGTCGGCTACATCAAAGGGTCGAGGACTCGTTATGAGTACCTACAGTGCGGCTAGTGCAGGGCGGTGTCCTTTGAAATAAAAATAGGCAAAAAATAAAAGATTTCGCCGGCCGGTGGAGTGTTGTCAACTTATGAAAATTTACCATATTTAGTGTTATATTTCGCATGTTAACTAAAAATAAAAAAATCAACAACTTTTGGTTTTTATGAGTTAGATTTATTTTTTAATTTTTTCTAGTACGTATGTTAAACCAGGAATACGCCTTTTTTGGATAGGACAGGGTTTTTGTTACATATTGTATAGTGTAGCGGGCCGAGCAGCATTCTCTGAGGAACTCACCTTGTTACTAACCGTGGGGAGGAAGACACCGTAGAACCATTTTGCATGCGTATCTCAACCCTCTGCGACCTGCCTGTTAGGTAACTCGTGAACCAATCTATCGTTCGGCTGTCAAAACCGTTATACGACAGTTTGGACAACAAAAGACAAATATTAATTGAGTCGAATGCGCGCGAATAGTCGAGCAGCACCAGTATAGATCCCTCACCACGGTCCCGCGCTTCATGGATATTACCCAAAACGTCTGCCAAGGCAGTAGTAGTTCCGCGTCCCTTTCTGAAACTCGACTGCAGGTCAGGTAATACACTATGTGCTTCGAGGAAATCGGAGACCTGCAGATACACCAGATACAGCAGGTACAAGTAGGTACATGAACTAAACATAATCTTACCTTACATGTATAAGGTAAGATTACGCACAAAAATACAAATATACTACCAAAAGTAATGGAAGACTAAGGTCCCATTTACAGAAACGCACTCGACACTCAAGCACTACTTAAAAATTAGTTTTAACCAATAAAATATGTAGCTAAAAAGTTGTACTTGAGTCTAGAGTGAGTTCTCGTATTACGGCCTAAATGTATAAGTAAAAAATAATTCAAGGTAAATCATGCATACGTAATCATGTATTTATACAAATCGTAAATTTTAAAATATATTCCCATACATCTAACCAAAATGTACGAACGCCCTACTAACTCAAATTTAAGGGTTTAATTACACCCACACGGCTGATCGCTGCCTTGTTCCAAAGTGACCGCGTTGATTTGTAATAATAACACCCAAACTGACATTTTCGTTAAAATTCAATTTACTACATACACTCCTTAGAGAATACATACTCCCAGACCCGTTCCCTTCATCACATAACTATAAGCAATCACACAAACGTATGAAACCATACTATATATTCTTGCCTTTCGGGCTTCATTCCCTTGAGTCTCGTAAATTGGAACGGTATATGGAAGTATGTAATAATAGTTTTTGTTGTTCTGGATAATAATAGGTAGCTTCTGATTTCAATATTTGAACTTAAACAGGCCCCAAGGAAGTAACTTCATAAAATTTGAGTTTTTTAAAGAATTCTTTTAGTTGTTCATCATGATCAATTAAATCTTAAAGGCAAAGATTAAAAATCGGTAATCGGTACGGTACATGAAAAAAAATGGTGCCGATTCTGCCAACTCTCAATGTTTATAGTATTTTTATCAATCAAACATACAGAGACTAGGAGCGACACAAAAAGCGTTTCAGATTATTAATATTTTTTAAGTAAAAAAAAAACTTATTTCATGCTCAAAACCAATTGATATATTACTATAGGTACACCTCTGCCCAACTCTTTGGGGAAACAAGGCGTGATGTTATGTTATATAAGTAAAGATTTAGACTTCAAAAATAATTTTCGGTTTACGGGTTACCGCTGGACATGGGCGTCTCTCAAGAATTGCCTCAAAACTGTTCTAACGACTGTAACGAAACGTTTAGCCGGCTGACTAAACGTGGTTACAAGTAAATATAATTTTGTAATATACAATACAAAAGATGTAGAAAACGATATTAAGAATTAGAAATTAAATTGATTAGTAGCAACTCGCGTAGGCCGCCCCTCTGGCCCGCAGTCTGACACGAGGGAGCTCACGGTCACGGAGCAGCTCGAGGTTGAACCAGCTCGCGTTGGCCGCTCCTCCGGCCCGCAGTCTGTCGAGTGGGAGCTCGCGTCGGTTGTCGTTAGACAGGAAAGAACCCGCGTGGTGCTCAATCTTCAGGTGGCGGCATCTCACGACACGTTTTTACATCTCTCCATTACGTCTCGAACTCCTATCGAAGACGCAAGTGGGAGGGTCGGAGGTGATCGAGTGAGTCGAACACCTTAACGCACACAAGTTGTTAATAATAAATAAATTCACGGAGTTTCACATTCATAAATGTTTATATTTAAGGCGCTTTTAGAAAAACATAGACTGGTGAGTAAGAAAAAGTACGAAAGGAAAGAAGCCAACAGAGTGAGCCAAAAGGGCGAGTCAAAAGAAGGATTCAAAATAACTGGGTTAAAGCTCGCGGCTGCCTTTTAATAGTTTATGGCCGACCTTCTAGAAGTTACTTTTTAATTTTTCTAATATAAATCCAAATACTTCATATAAGGTTATCGGCCAGAAACAATAAAATTGGCTTACAGTGAGAACTTGAGCTTGAACGTGAGGCTTTACGCTAGTTTTACAATAGCTTTACAATAAATAGACTGCCTCTTAGCCCTATAGCACAGAAAAAGAAAAACTGTCAGATGACAATGTAAGATAAAAATATCAAAACATTCAATCTAAGGAAAATAATAAGACATCACATGAAATGAGATAATTGGATGTGGAAAATAGACAGAGGTAACTAAAGGTTTGCTTTTCAGCAGTACAACAATTATCAGATAAACACAATCATGTAAGTTAAATGAGTGTCATACAATTTTCATAAAGACTTTAGTACCTACTGAATCATAAAAAGAATTGCTGTGCACAACAGCTCCTCAGGTGTTTAATAGATAATAGATTTTGGTGTAACAAAATACCAGACGACCCAAATTCAAAGCATTTATTTCAAATAGGCACATAAAAGGCACCTTTGAACGTCATTTCAATATAATTACTGTGACGTTGTAAACGGGCCGTGTCTTCTTTCCCGCACAGAACCTCTAATACGGCGAGTACAAAATGCGTGTGCTCTTTATTGCTTTGGCATACCCCGGAGGCATCATAACACACCGTTTATTGAACACAATGTTTCTGACAAACTACATTTGGCCGTTTTTAATGAAATGGGGCTAGGCTGCCGTAAAGATGATATTAACATTAGCACGCGTTTAGAATTTTATACTCAATACTTGTCTCACTCAATGGCAGTTGGGCTTCGTAGTTCACTGTCTCTAGGATTGAGTAAGACATTTATATTGTGCTTAGGGAACATGTTCTACTAAAATCGTATATTGTCCTCAGATGTTATATGCGTTAGGTTTAGTAGAACACGTACAATGAGACACACGTTGTAAAACGGTTCCCCGTCTCACTGAAATGGGTATATCATACACAGATACATTAACGTAGCTATTATTGTTGATTAAAGCGCAAGCGTAACGATTCCCTTACCTCTTCACATTATGAAGATTCTATTACAGGTATTATTAGCGCTACCTGCGAGAAGGAAGACAGACCGCGGTAGGAAACGGTCGGTGTAGGGCTAGGCTAAGGGAGTTAGGAGAATTATTGAGTGCCAGAGGCCTTGTCCAAGTGGGCTGTTGTAGGAGAACGAGTTAATATTAAATAAGTAAAATATAGTTGTGTTGAAGCAGAGATTTAGTTTATTATTATTCTATAATCTAGTTTTTAACGTAGTATGTGTTAGTGTTTGTTGGTGAGACTGGTTGAGTCTTTAGTTATTATAGTTATCCTAGGCTGAAGGAGTTGATAGTCATTATAACTAATAATCAGACAGACACGTGTTGCTGGGGAGTTTGTTGCGCCACTTTTTCTCCCCAGCATAAGCACTAGGAAGTGGTGACGGGTGGGCTCTTTGGGGCTGTCTATAGACTTACAAGAGAGTTGATTCACAACTCTATTAATTATGCTTGAGTTTGATTCTCTACTCTCATAACTAGTAATTCTTGAATGTTGTCTTCGTTGCCTTTGGCCGATACTAGAACTCTAAACTTTATTTAAAAACTTAAGTAATAACTTAAGTATAAACTTTAGTAATTCAAAGGATATTCTTTATCTTATACTAATAACTCGGTCAGACTGACATGAGCACGTGTCTTGCAAATATGCTTGTTGTGCAAAGAGTGAACTTCCGGGGGTTTGGGTGATCACAACTATCTCATATCCAGTCTAAGGACTGATAGGGACCTTGTCTCCTTAAGAGCATGATGCAGACGCAATGCCGCTAGAACTAGCCGCTCCGTTGCTAGACAAGGACAGTCGCACGGTTGCCGCAGGAAAAGCCGCTTCGTCACGTTTATCAGTTCGAGAGAACTGCTAGGGGCCATGACTCCAAAAGAGCATGATGTCGACGCTATGCCGCTATAAAGCCGCTTGCGTCACTTTATGGAAGTGTATCTCTGAGTACTCCGAGTGTAGATGCAAGGTATTGTGTGAGTTACGACTGATCAAATACCTATTACGCGCTAGCGTTTGGGTTACTCACAAGTTTATATAATAATTTACTCTGCATCCCTCTATTATTTAGCTTTCTAAAATCACTTCCAATATATTTCATAACTATGAATTCCCAAGTATCGTCTAAATTGATACACTGTTTCCTTGCCTCATTAATAATATCAAGGCTTCTATAAATTTGGGAAATTCACTTCTATTATCGGTGGGAGAGTGACCAAGTCTGGTGACGAGCTCTACAGGGCCGCACGGGGTTGGAGTGAGGCCTTTTCCCCTTCGGGGGAAACCGACCTTAACGCTTGTATTAACATAATTAGGAAAAACGAAAAATTTATCAGCCTAGGGTAATTTAGGTACCGTCACACCTCCAAAGAGATCATTGGAACGTAGCATCCATACACCGATACGTCGAGCACACATGGAGCTGGTCTACGTGGGAAAGGATTGTTCGGGGCTGTTTCCGTCTTTGATCGGGTGTTCCAGAGCGGTTTCCAACGTCGTGGCAGCTGGTACGTCGGGCGCAACGTTTGGCCATTGAGGCGCAGTAGGGAAATGCATCTAAATTAAAGTAGTGTGAGGGTGTGCGCGTGCACGCAGGCGACGACGTTAAGGTGATAGTGGGAGCGAGACAAAACACACATAATTTATTATGTACTAATTTTCATACAGTATATTGGTCTCTAAACCTGACTTGGTTTCCGTACGTCTTTTTTGGGTAACCATTGAAAATCAGCGCTGTGCTGTGGGCCACCTATAGCACAGCATCATGCTGAGTGCAAGCCTTCTTGTCACAGTCACGGCGTGCAGCTGCCGACTATTTATGATCTGTGTTTTATAGTATATGCTTTATTTACACCATTAGTCATAATTTATTCATCCATTCATGTCTCGTATCATATTCTTTTATTTGTTAGAATTTTACGAATCGTTCTAAAACGATTTCTTTTGATATATTTTTAGTGAAACATTCATATTTTTTCTTACATTTTCCATTGTTGTGACACTTAAGTCAAATTATCAAACTGTCATTGTTTTTCTTTTTCTCTTTTAGTCTATGAAGATTACTTTTTGTTTTATATAACTTGAATTATTTTTATCAATATGTTTAGCTGAAATATTGTATTTTTTTATACAATTACGATTGTTAACTGAATTTCGACATCTAAATTTTTTAATAAGGACACGCGCAGACTCGATCGTGGTTTTAATAAATCTTGGCTGAACACACAGGCTGGTTTTATGACTGGCAGATGAGATGTCAGAATGAAGGAAAACATAATTTTGAAACTTCAAAAATCATCTACAATAAATTTTGGAAGAGGAATATTTTGCCTATCTATTGTTAAAACGCTTGTATCAATAATACCAAACTATTATAAAACAGGTTTCTTGAAAAAATATTTAATAGGTAACATTAGGTATTTTATACACAATAAGCTGGTAACACTAGAAAAAATAATGTAACTAACTATAGAAAATATATGCCCTATTTTATGTTACCCTCATTTCTTGGTTGTATAAAAAAAAATAAAAAAATTGAGCTGTCACGGGCGAGCGGCAAGCTCGTTCGACCCTGCGAGAAAAAGTTGAATGGGGAAGGCGACTGTCACAGTGGCGCTGTATACGATTGTTCCAAATTATCTGTCAAATTGTATAGCATCTTATAAAATAAGTTCACAAATAACATAGAAATTGAACGCGCTGTTGTGTAATTGGGTGTTAAAACGTAGGCCAAAACAAATTTCCAATAAATCGTATTAAAAGAAGAAAGTGGATAGCTGCCGTAAGGGTTAAAAACTGAGCCTACTAGGACTACGAGGTTATGTCAAGATCATTTTCATGAAAATTATTACCAAACATTAAGTGTGAGTACAGGTGGGTGTTTTAAACGATAGTTCTTGTATTTAAGCTAGTATCTATAGTATACCTAAATTGTTAACATTACATAATATCTTTAAATATTTATCATTGTTCATCTTGTTTTAAGGTTTGCCCTGTGTACACAATTTTTTAAAGAAAGAAGCAGTACCAAGTCTCTTTTCATGGAACCAGAAAAGGATATCAGCCAGTGCTCGTGCGAGAGACGAAAGACATGCTAAGAGAAACATTCAAAAGAATCTTTTCCAACATCTTTCAAGCAATCAAAACCCAAATCCTTCTATTTCTCAGAATCCACAATATAATGGAATACGAAAGAGAGTTAGAAATTTCTTCTCTTGTTGCACCTGTTGATTGTGGTGACAATCTTAACAATCAAATTAACAAAACATCAGTTTCTACTCAGACTGCCACAATGCTGTCTCTTTTTTCAGCTGACCTTATATTAAGTCATGTTGAGTCTGCCAAGTTGCCAAGTTTTACACTGGATTAGAAAATTATGAGAAATTTAAATTTGTTTTGTCAACATTACTGCCTATGGCAGAACATTTGAAATACAGGTGTGAGTGGGGTAAGCGGAGTTTCTACTGAACAGCTTTACTAAGACCTATAGATATTAAATACTTTTATATGTATCATGTTATGCAATTTCCGAGAGTGTATCACAAATAAAACTTATAAATAACTTTTAGGTGTTTTTATTATTTAATAATAATCTTTATACAGATATTTATTCATAATTTCAGCCTTTATATTGCTATTATTATTAATTCATTTATTTCAGATAAATAATAATCCATACAATACATTAAATTACATTACAATCAATTGGCACGTATTCACTAACAGTACATAAAATTAAATTTAAATCAACTTAGACAGTACTAACATTACATTAAAATAAATTACAGCACTCGCAGCGACAAGGAAGCTACCCTTTTGCGCACAATCGCATGGAAGCCGTCCGTTCGCGCCTCCGCAAACATTCCAGACGCACTACAATAGCGAGGCAGCCGCAACAGCATCCTGAAAATGTTGTTATATTGGACACGCAAAGCATTAGCAGCCATATGCGTGTAATTTATCCACAAGCTGCTCGAGTAAAAGGATTGGCAATACGCCTTGAAAAGAGTAATCTTTTCTTCCCTCGAGCAGCGAGCAAACCTACGCGCAACCATGTTTCCCCTGACTGCCAATGCTCTGCGCTCCCTCTCAATGTCAGCGTCATCTTGCATATCATCTGTCACAATGTTCCCCAGATACCTGAAACTGCTCACCACTGCTAGCACTGCACCATTAAGCTTAATAGGCGGAACATGAACTGGACCACACTTTCCAATCTTAAAAACCAGAACTTTACTCTTCTTACAGTTGTATTTTAGTCCATGTTCCGCCGCGTACGCCTCACAGATCTCCACAAGTTTACGAACTGCGCCTACCGATGGACCCAGCGGTACTATGTCGTCAGCATAACTGATGTTATTGACGCTAACACCATCCACAATACAACCCACATGAGCACCACTGAGCCCACAAATAAGGTCATTAACGTACAGGTTGAACAACAGAGGAGAGGTAATGCCCCCTGCCTCACGCCACACTCGATGCCATAATCCTGTAAGAGAGCGTCAGCCCATCGTACTTGGTTTCGCTGGTTCCGATACCAATGTCTTAACACTGAGACAACCTCTACCAGTACCCCAGCGCTCTCCAGCTTCATCCACAGTCTTTCGTACAAAACAGTATCGAAAGCTCTGGATGAATCCAGAAAGCACGCGTATACGCCGGGCGTACTCCTCTCAGTGTAGTACCCGACAGCCCGCTTAACACAGAAGATAGCGCTTTCCGTAGAAAGTCCACCTCTAAAGCCGAATTGGGCATCGTGTAAATCCACATAAGTTTTGAGGGTGTCATTAAGCAAGCTGTCAAATACCTTGGCCAATACCGTAGCCAGCGATATAGGCCGATAGTTGCTACTATCTGATAAATCCCCTGTCTTGTTCTTTACAACCGGCACAACGATCGTTCTAGTAAGTTCATCCGGCAAATAACCATGACACAAACAGAGATTGTAAAACATTGAGAGTACGCGCGGCAGGTGAACTCCTGCATTACTTAGATGCTCAATGCTGAGACTGTCACAGCCAGGAGACCTACCACGATGCATGCTGTGGATAACTTTTTGCACATGTTTTGCTGTAAATCTCACAACTCGCCTCTGAGTAACCGTCTCAGCAACATTACACCCTAAAGTTGAGGAACGCCTATGTTCAGTAGAATCACAATGTGGCGCTATTTCAAATCGATTTCCCGAAGCTGAGAGTGACTCCGACGATGATATAACCCAATTTGATCTGCCGTTCTTTCCCCCCAAACGATCTTATCGGTCGAAGAAAGGACAGCCTCCTTATTACAAATTAGCCTACCTAAATTGCATTCCACAAAAAGTGGGAAATAGTCAGACCACTGCACATTAGAATCTACCTAAACACGGTTAATAGACGGCAAAGCAGCCTTTGTAACGACACAGTGGTCCAACCATCTCGCACACCCATGAGCCTCACTGACAAAAGTAAATGTATCAGAGTTATCACCTAGAATATTCACACCCACACATGACCAATTCCGTTCATTACAAAAATCAAACAATTCGTTCCAAAACAGTTCCTTTGGATGCGCATTATAGTCACCTAAAATGTTAATAGCCGTATCACCATTGTCTTCTACTATTATAAATATTCTAACTTTAGTAATATGTTTTCTATGAACAACTCATCTTTTTCAATATAAATAAATTACAGAATTTTTTGCCACTGCAGTACATTTGTCCTTGTGCTTGAAAATCATATAGGCAGGTTTTTTTAAATAGTAATTCCCCATTTTGACTCTGTATATAAGGAACAGATTCAGGGCTAATAAGTCTGTTTCTGCTTACATGCCATGCCATGCCATGCCACCCTGGTCATCTATCTTGATGTCAACTTGATGACAAATGCTTTTATATGTAAGTGATCATTGATAAATGCGGATCTTATCAATATGAGGAATCTATCTTCATATAATTTTTCTGATGCATCTGTTTTTTGTTGAATCTTCAAAATGACAGAAATATTTCGTATTAATAAAATAGGAACTACCTACCATCACATATAATAAAACCGATAAGACATATTGACCTTTCAAAATAATCTAATACATTGTCTTTCAAGCGGAGGTAAAATAGAGTTAATATTTATGTCATGGTACATCTCCATTGGTAGAAGTATGATAGAGGGTTCTGTTGGATTTGGAGAGAGTTGTGGTGTACTAAAGTTAAAGTTTTTGTCATACAGCTCTTACCTGGAAAAATATAACCAATTATTCATCTCTCTTTAACTCTAAAAGTAAAAAGAACTATTACTTAAGTAAAGTTATGCATTAGTCAAGCTGTTGTAAATATAATCCTGAATTTTGATTCGAAAATTTTAACTTATATACATACACATACAATACATGACAGTATTCACCAACAATATAAAATTTAAAAATATGTAATAAATATACATACTAACGACTAACAAGTTATAAAATTATTCGTTCAAACATTGTAAGCGTATTGATTTCAAAGGTCTACGTTGACCTAGGTCTAGGCAAACCGCTCCTAAAAAGTTTTATTTCAAGAGTCCTACCTTTCCACTTAATCAGCTTTTCTACGTTTAACAGACGTCCCTCTTCTCTTTAACTCGGCTTTAAGTTCAAGCAAGCTCCAAGTAAAATACATTTTCGCGTCCATGTTATCAAATAAACTACACTAACGGGTTAAAATTTAGTATCGTTTGGCAGGAGGTGGGGGTGGGGAGGTAGTGGGGGGGATGGAGGGGGGTGCTCCGTCCCCCCTGGTACCACTCCCATGGAAAGGTAACGCACCGTTCTTGAGAAAAACTAATTATTGTAACCTAACCTCAAAACACTTAAATGTCGCTTTTCCAACGTCTCCGGCGCTGCGGGAAGTGCAACACTCTAGGGGTAGGAGCCAAAAGACTACGTGGAGTCGGGGTGCCCCGATTCGGTTTTGGAACAATGTCGACCTATTTTAACCATTAAGTGGTGGTACACTAACTTCTCACAACTCTGGAAGAAACGGAATGAACGTAAACAAATGACACTGACACATGACGCAAATAGCGTTTTTTTTTTTACGTTCCGTTTCATAGATTTTGCACAACATTTTACACCACAGACAATACACTAGTACAGATTTGGTTGTCAATCGCCGATTTTAACGTTTCGTTACGCTGTAATCTAATTTGAGGTTAGAAACATTTATTATTAATTTCTCGAAAAATACGCATTACCTTGTAATAAGAGTGGTAGCGTTATAATCAGGGAACCCAACCCTACCATCTTCAACCCTTTTTACCCCAAAACTCCTGCCACACAATGTTCGTTTTTTTCGTTTGTTTACATGATTCAAGAAATGTCATACTGACGCCATTGAGAACAACCGCACGCAGCGCCATCTGAGATTAGCTTTAACTTGCCATCCTTATTATCTCTATTGTGTTATTTGAGTTAGGTAGAAGTGTGATTGTATTAATATTTCTGTGAATTAAACTAATTATCCGTAATACGCGGATTTATTTTAATCAGTGATCTAACAAATCCGAAGCGGGATCGCTGCGCGCCGTTCTTGGTCTATTAAAAAGATTCAGGTTTGAATTTTTTTCGCGGCTACTGGTAAGCGCCAAATATATAATAAACTCAATGGAACGTGAAAGAATATTACGATCAAGAACGCGACGTAGATCGCATTCTCATAGTTTTTTAGTGTCTCCTATGCGATCACGAAGGAAATCCCGACGTCGCTACCACAGAAGATTTAGCCGGACACGTGTTGCAAAACGGCAAACACGTTCTGTGTCACGCAAGTCCGTTCTCGCGTTCGACGCAAGAAACGACAGCATCATGGTCCATCACGTAAACGTACTTCGCGAATGCAATCTTCTCGAAGTTCGTCACGCAGTTCGAATAATTAGATCCGAAGCTGCTCTCGAGGAGAAAAGGGTAGCAAAAACCGACGTTACAAACGTAAAAGATCGCACCACTCTCGAGAAATTACTGATGTGTCTCAGTGTGCTGATACTGGTGCATGTTTAACTGGTGAATCGCGTTGTGTGAAGGGTCATTCGACGAAGGATAGTTGCAAGCCTGTACAAAAATCTTACAAGCCGCCGCCGACTAAACCCGCTGAAGTATGCACATCATGCACACCAAACGACAACAGTTCTCAGAATATTAGTGTTGATATTTTAGAGACCCTTAATAAATCTTCCTCTTTGCCCTCGCGGCCGTACCGTCAAGTTACGTTTGAACTTGCTCTATAGTTAAAATCCAAGAAATATCCATACTGGGCTCATTGTTTAAATAGAACACTTCATAGTGATGTAACATTCATCAAACAAGTGTAGTTCAGCTTAAAGTGTATTCGAAATAGTTTTAAAGGATCAATTTGTGGTGTGAACTGATAAAAAGTTTAAATAACGGCTGGTCAACGGGTGAGTGCATGACTTGTCATTTCGCGCACAGCGCACGCAATTCCAGCGGTTATCGCATTACGCATAAGTAATTCTTCGGCGTGCGCCCTCGCGCGGTGACGCATACGAGGCAAAACAACTACATTCACTTGTTAAATAATTACATGCATTTCTTAGTTAGTCATCATAGTGACAAGTTTCTATTTTTTGACACCAACATTTTTGTTGATAAGCTAAGGTCGACTAGAGATACTGTGTATCTGCCGATTAGTTTTAGACGTCAAATAGCTAGACTATTAGCTTTTATTATTAACCCAGACATAAGTAGTATGTCGAAGTCACCTTTAGTTAGCACCACAATTAGTAATAGTACTAATGTTGAGGTGTTTAGCTCAGATAATTTAAACTAGTTTTTAAGACAACAGAAGGTACCACTAATAGTATAGTTCCACTTAGAAACAAAAAGGTATTTTCTAGCACTACAATAGTTAACTGTAGAAAAGGGGCTAAGCAGAAATCCTTCAAATTATTTCATCAAAATATTCAAGGTTTTAACTCCAAACAATTGGAAATTGAATTGTTTTTAGAAAAAACAATGTTTGACATTATTTGCATAACTGAGCATTGGTTAAAAGATTCTGAAATGTTAATTAATTACGAGAATTATAATGTGGCCAGTTGTTTTAACCGAAAATCAATGCTGCGTGGTGGTTCACTAATCCTAATTAAAAGTTGTATAAAATCAAAAGCTCGTAAAGACATAGTTGAACTATCGGTTGAACATAGCGTTGAACTGTCTTGTGTTGAGCTAGATATGCATGTTATAGTGTGCGTTTACAGACCCCCAAATTATCAAAACTTCTCTATATTTGAGTCAGTAATGGAAGATGTTTTGGCTAAACTTGCAATTGGTAATAAATCAGTTAATATCTGTGGAGACTTTAACATTAATATTTTAGAAAATAATTCAAATACCAGTAGATTACTAAATTTGTTTAAATCATTCAATTTGTCAAATGTGTTTTTGAAACCAACCCGAACAACTACAACTACTGTTTCATGTATTGATAATGTATTTTGTTGCTGCGACTATTTAGATAAAGCTATCGTTAATTATCTCCCTTCAGATCACAGCGGTCAAACCGTAACTTTTGAGTCCAACAATAGCGATACAAAAAGTGCAGATACAATCCAGACCAATAACATCTGTTAATTTAAATAAATTTAAAAGCACTTTAATTTGTAAGTTAAGTAATCAGGACCTTACAATGAATAATGTTAATATTTTGTAGAAAGAATTCTTTTCGGTAGTTCAAACCGAGTTTAATAATATTTTTAAGAAGAACACTAAAAGTATCAGCCCTAAGTTTTTATTTAGTGACTGGGCAACTAAAGGACTTAGGAAAAGTAGGGAAAAACTTTTCGAGCTGTATGACCTTAAGCCTTATATTAACACGGAAACTTTTAATAAGTATGTTGCTTCTTACTCAAAAAAATTTAAGAACGCTTGTAAGGCAGCTAAAGCCTTATACATTAGCAACAAGGTAAAATCAGCAGAAAATAAAATTAAGACGGTTTGGAAAATTATCAATAATGAAACGAACAGGATCAAAAAGCAAAATTCTGAATACACACTGGAGACGTCACGTGGTCTCATTTGCGATAGCAAAAAAGTTGCTCAGGAATTTGTGAATTTCTTTACCAGTGTCCAGTGCCACTAAAAACCACTGAAATCTTAAATTCTTCGCCCTCGCTTGCTTTTGATTTAATGAGGGCGAATGTTTCAGCCCCTTATTATTAACCCCTTAACAGTAATAAAATCTTTTAAGCAAATCAAGATCAAATTGACCGAAGATCTTTGGGAAATGTCTATTAAAGTCTGTACCTCCATAATTGCAACTATAGCACCTTACTTAGCCTTAATATTTAATTTGTGTGTGGATCAAGGAGTCTTCCCGGATCTAATGAAATATAGTAAGGTAATACCACTTTTCAAATCCGGGGACAGTAAAGACACCAATAATTATAGACCTGTGTCCGTGCTACCGGTTTTCAGCAAGGTTTTTGAAAAGATAATGCTTAATCAGATGCTCAATAATTTTAGTACTAATAAAATCCTTCACGAGCAACAGTATGGTTTCACCAAAGGGCGTTGTACGACTGACGCTGGTGTTACCTTATTAAAACATATTTTTAACGCGTGGGAAGACGCTCAAGACGCCATAGGAACCATTTGTGACCTCTCCAAGGCATTTGATTGCGTCGATCACGAAACCCTGCTTTTGAAACTTGAGCATTACGGACTTGGAAAACTTGCGCTCAGTTTAATAAAATCTTATTTAAATGATAGACAACAGCAAGTTCAAATAAATAGTGTCAATTCACTTGGTTTAAAAGTAAAAATGGGTGTTCCACAAGGCTCGATATTGGGTCCTTTCCTCTTTTTGTATATATTAATGACCTACTCCATTTATTAATAAATCAACCACAAATGATGTTATTTGCTGACGATACGTCCTTAATTTTTAAGGTAGATAGACGTGCTTTAAATTTTGACGACGTAAATAACGCCCTACTGCTGGTCCAAAATTGGTTCACGGCTAATAATTTAGTACTAAATGGAAATAAAACTAAGTGTATAAGATTTTCTTTACCAAACGTCAAGAGTAGTGATTGTGAGATAGTATTGAATCAAGAGAAACTAGAATTCGTCGATAAAATGGTTTTCTTGGGGATCACGCTTGACTCAAGGCTACAATGGGGTCCTCATTTAACATCTCTAGCAGGACGGCTAAGTTCAGCAGCTTACGCTGTCAGAAAAATCCGTCAATTTACTGATGTAGATACCGCGAGGCTGGTCTATTTTAGTTACTTTCATAGTATCATGTCTTACGGTATTTTGCTTTGGGGACGGGCTGCAGACATCGATTCTATTTTTATTCTGCAGAAAAGAGCCATCAGAGCCATATATAATCTCCACATGGCTCAAGCTATTTAAATTCACTGGAATCTTATAGCCAGTGCCTAACAACCCCAGACTTGGAAATGGATTCTTTCCTCAGAAAACTATTGTAGTTTTCTGAGTAAAGAATCCATTGAACACTGCAAAAGGAGCAGGACCTGACGGAATCCCACCGCTATTTATTTCTGCATGTGCGCCGGTATTGGTCTCTCCGCTACTAAAAATATAAAAAATGACATAAGCCGCCGTATCTTTTCCATCCGAATGGAAAAAAGCCAAAATCGTTCCGGTACATAAGTCAGGCCAAAAAGAGACTATCTCAAACTACCGGCCCATTGCGATCCTCTACACTTTCGCTTAGGTATTCGAGTCATTGATCTGTCCCCATATCCAACACCATCTCAGGCTTTACCTTAGCGATCACCAGCATGGCTTTGTAGCATCAAGGTCTACCGCCACAAACTTAGTATCTTTTACAGAGTCCCTGATAGAAAGTATTGACTCAAATAAGCAGTTTGATGTGATATACAACGATTTCAGTAAGGCGTTTGATATAATCTCCCTTTCCATACTAATAAAAAACTGGCAACATATGGTATCACGGGACCCTTGCTGAAATGGCTTGAATCATACCTCGCTAACCGTGAATTTTATTTTGTGGTAAATGGTTTTCGTTATACCATCACTTATCGCATGACCTCTGGTGCCCCACAGGGTTCCCATTTAGCCCCATTTTATTTATCATTTTTATAAATGACCTTCCCCACTGCCTTCAATTTTCAGAGTGTTTTTGTACGCCGATGACTTAAAGATTGCAAGGAAAATCCAATCATCAAATGATATTGAGCTTTTGCAGGATGATCTGAACAGAGTAAATGAATGGTGCAAGAATAATAAAATGGAATTGAACTTCAATAAATGCTACCACCAGTAATTTTCTAGAAAGCTTCACCCTATTCATTCGAGCTACTTTATAGACGAACATAAAATTCATGAAGTAGAAACTATAAGGGATCTACGAGTTCTATTTGACAAAAAAGTTACTTTTATCCCCCACATCGAAAGCACTATTAAAAAAGCTTCCAAAATGTTGGGTTTTGTGCTACGCAATGCCAAGGGTTTCAAATAAGTGAGCACTAAAATATTGCTGTATAACAGCCTTGTACAAAGCATACTAGAGTACTGTAGCGTTGTATGGAGACCACATTACGCCACTCATAAACTTCTCTTAGAAAGGGTCCAGAAACGATTTCTATGGCACCTCGTTTTTTCCAAGGAAAAAGCAAGCACCTGCCCTCCTATGTGTCTCGTCTGCAAACTTTCAAGATGCTCTCTTTATCGACTCAAAGAGAAGTTGATGACCTGTTTCTGTTCAAACTCCTCAGGAACCAAATATACTGTCCGCAGTTACTAAGTCTCATCAATTTTCGCCCCCCAAACCGCTGTCATCGTAAACCCATTACTCTCCGCCTTTGCGTAAAACTGTCCTAGGTGATAACTCACCTATTCCGACAATGTGCGATATATTAAACAGTTGTATTAAACTAATCGATGTATACCACGAAAGCATAGGGAAATTTTGTAAATTAATTATTAAATACTACTCGCATAAACAAGGCAAGACCTGAATTGGAATTTAGTTAAGCTACATAATTATAAAACATTATTTTATTGGTTTTTAATTATTTAATTTATTATCTAATGTGCACCAAGAGTTTAATCTTGGTTTAATTTAATTTATTTGTAATCCATATCTACTTTACTCTCTATTCACAATTTAATGCGATTGCTATGTAGTTTAATTTAATTTATGTATGTGTTACATTGCTAGATTTATGATTTGTTCTCTTAAATTCTAAAATTAATTGCTATACTCGTATTTGCAGTACTAATTATGTTAAATTTAAATATAATTATAGTGCATGTGGTGTTGGCCTGTAAATAATTGCTACAATTAAAAATGTATATCGTGTACTTTTAAATGTAATGTAATGTACAAGCAATTGTAGGCTAACCTATTATAAATAAATAAATAAAAACTTTACAAGCTATAGCAACCGTAAATCCTGAGGTGAAAGAAATTATACATCTACTAATGTAGTGCTCGAATTTTACCCTAAAGTTAAAAATCAAACAATTTTAAATTGACTGAACAATGTTAAGGAAAGTGCTGATATAAGTAAGCGAACTGCTCATTACGCTCTTCCACACTTTTGAATATTGCTAAACTTGAAAGCTAAATTTGGAGACGATTTAGAGGAATATTACTATGAAAAGTCGGTGGCTTTGAATCGTTGTCGCATATCAGGAAAATATGTTATTGCATAGAGGATAGGTCGGTCCGTTATGGCGCAGAGGCTGTAGGGTTTGAATAAATTATTGCGATTTTTAAGAAATGTTCAGCATGAACGTGTTGACCGAAATGCTAACAAAAAAAAAGGGAAACCTGTATCAGATTTATCGCAACGTGGATGAATGAGCGATTTCAGTAGGGTTTTAAGATGTTTTAACTCTTTTAACTGTCACGAAGTCGGACACATAGTTGCTTACTGTCCAAATCCATTAGTTAAATGTCAAAAGTGCATGAGAGTAGTCATGATGATCCAAACTGTACAAGAGATTTAGAAAAGATAGAACTTTGTGACTAACTAAAACAAACAAAAGAACACAGACAAAAAAAAACCTGTCACGATCAACGGAAAAACTTTTACGGGTTAAATCAATTTTGGAAGTCAGTGCTGTTTGACACGTAAATCAGTTGCACGGATATTATAAAATCCTACTTGAATGGTTATATCACGAATTACCTTCACTACGTGGGTTTGGTAATTCAACCATTAATCCAACAGGTACTTGTAAGTTGCAGTTGTCTGTGGATGGAGTTCTAGTTACGGTCATATTATCAGATATATTTTTAGTTACGATGTTTTGCTAGGACAGACAGCTACAGAACAATCTCACGTGGCAGTCCTCAGAACAAGCAAAGGAGGTTTGCATATCTAAAATGAATAGTGCCAATAGACATGACACATTTGATTTGAAATGATTCAAATCGATACAATTATACGATAAGCGTCGATTAAATTTTACACCAATAATTGTTTTTCGGGACCACTTCTTGTTATAGAAAAGGATTATCGAAAATCATACAGGATTGAAGTTGAAAAATGCAATTTTTGAACGGCTTTGGGTATGTTACGATAGTTATCACTATTAATTAACCTTTATCGTTTAGTAATGACGAACTTAATTCTCGTGGAAATAAGTAATAACAATAACCAAGTTGAAAAGAAATGTTACAATATTTAAAAAAAAATGAGCAGGGTATCAACAGACTAAAATGTATTCGAAAACCTACGACACACAAATTTGACCCTTAAACCTCAAAAATTCAATTTCTTCCAAGACCGTGTAGTCTATTTAGGGTTTGAGGTATCGAGTGAAGGTATCCGACCAGGTTCTCGTAAAATTGAGTCAGTTTCCAATTTTCCACACCCCTCGTGATGCTCATAACGTAAGACAATTTCTAGGATTAGTCAATTTTTTCAGACGCTTTGTTTTGCTTAAATTGCCCGCCCTTTGACAAAACTATTATAAAAGACGTCACGTGGGTTTGGGGTGACGAACAAGATACTGAATTCATTCAACTTAAAAACGCTTTAACTTCAAATTAACAGACACAAATCCATACAGATGCAAGTAAACATGGGGTGGGTGCAATACTATTGCAGAAACAGGTTGACGGTCTTTTTAAACTCAAATTCGAATAATCACATTTCTCATCCTATGAACTAGAAGCACTAGCAGTAATATGCGCTTTAACCCGGTTCAGGCCATACGTTCTGTGATTACACTTTACCATTGTCACAGACTGTAATTCTTTCTGCGCAACTTTTCTTAAAAGGGATATGGTACCAAGAGTGGCTAGATGGTGGAGTTTAATCCAGGAATTTGACTGAGATGTCGTGTATAGGCCTGGTCATGGCTTAGAAGAAACCCAACGCCATCGAAAGAAGCAGGTATAATCAAAGAAATTGAGACTTATGACGTTCTCAATATTAGTGATGACTGGCTTGCAACTGTGCAATTAGGTGATTAAGGACATCCTTTTAAATACGGACTTTAATGACATTGTAGAAATTCACTAAAATATTGTATTAACGATAGATCGTATTTATCGTAGTTATTACGTAAAACGGGTTGAGGTGGGTTGTACCAAAAGGATGTAGCAAATTCTACAAAAGAATCGTGACGAAATAGGGCAGTTTGGTTTTGAAAAGACGCTCGAGCGAATTAAAGATCACTATTGGTTTCCGCGTAGATTCACAACAAAAAAAAATGTGACCGCATGCTTAGAGTGTGCACATAATAAAACTCCATCGGAAAAGAAACAAGCCTATCTACACTATATTCCGATGATTCCAAAGCCTTTTCATACAGTCTACATCGACCACGTAGGACCGTTTGTTACAGGCAAAAAGAAAAAAAAACGTAAATCCTTGTGATTATAGATGCGTACTCAAAGTTTATTGTTTTAAAAGCGGTCAAAAACGTCGTCGAAGTCGAATACATCTATCGCGGTTTTAAGGGATTATTTTGGTACTTACGTTCGGTGTACCCACGAGATTAATAGGCGATCGGGGTACATCGTTTACGAGTTTAAATTTTAAAGGTTTTATGAGTGAAGTTGGTACAAAACACATTTTAAACGCTGTTGCTTCTCCACGGGCTAATTACACCTTCAATATAGGTACGGGAAAGTCTCCATCAGAAATATTGTTTAGTCTCAAACTCACTAGTACCAATGAAGGTCATAAATACTCGAGATAAAATCAGACGTGGAAGACAACACAAACAAAAATAATAAATAGGATAGTATTACTAAAATAAGAGAAGAAGTAGAACACAGTTGATGAGTCCCAAATTAAACAAAAGGAGTGTTTCGATAAGAAAAGGAACGCAGCGCAAAGTTATGAAATAGGAGAACTTGTTAGGGTAGCAAGATAGACTCATAGTGTAGGTAAAAGTAAGAAACTTGTAGGGACGCCATAGCGACATGTATGTACGTAGCTCTAGTAAGTAAGATGAGACTTTATAATGTAAGGCACACAAGAGACGTGGCCACTCGTATGCAACCAATAGACGTGTCAACACACTGTACAATAAGTGAATACATTATCGACTTCTCTACACAATTGTTTTATTGAGTTATCACACCTAAAAACTATTGCCGAAGTTATCATCTCCGTATCGAATCACAAAAGTATTCGACAATGATAGGTATGAAGTTGTTGACACTCCGTTAACTAAGAGAGATTCGAACCTTTTTAGAGGGGGTATTAGCAGTGGATAAAATATATCAGTGGTTGTGTTTTGGAACGGATGTGACTGACGAATCGTCAGAAAACGAAATGAGTGAATACGAGCAGTTAAATGAAATGGAGGCAGATGGTAGTAAGTCTGATAATGTATTATATTATGAACATTAGTAAATAGCCAGCGCAAAGTGCACTTATTTGGTATAAGATTTGTTGTACATTTTTATGTTATGTTCTATGTATTGGATAATTTTGTATGTAGAACTATTATTGCATAGAATAGGCATTGCGCAAGGTGCGTAATGCAATATAAATAGGATGCACAAGGTGTGTGATGCAAAACGCAAGGTGCCTGACGCATATTGAATGGGATGCACAAGGTGTGCTGTGTAAAACGTAAGGTGCGTGACGCATAACAAATAGGATGCACAAGGTGTGCGATGCAATGCGCAAGGTGCGTGACGCATAATGTATGGGATGCACAAGGTGTGTGATGCAAAACGCAAGGTGCGTGACGCATATTGAATGGGATGCACAAGGTGTGCTATGCAAAACGTAAGGTGCCTGACGCATAACAAATAGGATGCACAAGGTGTGCGATGCAATGCGCAAGGTGCGTGACGCATAATGTATGGGATGCACAAGGTGTGCGATGCAAAACGCAAGGTGCGTGACGCATAATGAATAGGATGCACAAGGTGTGCGATGCAATGCGCAAGGTGCGTGACGCATAATGTATGGGATGCACAAGGTGTGCGATGCAATGCGCAAGGTGCGTGACGCATAATGTATGGGATGCACAAGGTGTGTGATGCAAAACGCAAGGTGCGTTACGCATATTGAATGGGATGCACAAGGTGTGCTATGCAAAACGTAAGGTGCGTGACGCATAACAAATAGGATGCACAAGGTGTGCGATGCAATGCGCAAGGTGCGTGACGCATAATGTATGGGATGCACAAGGTGTGCTATGCAAAACGTAAGGTGCGTGACGCATAACAAATAGGATGCACAAGGTGTGCGATGCAATGCGCAAGGTGCGTGACGCATAATGTATGGGATGCACAAGGTGTGTGATGCAAAACGCAAGGTGCGTGACGCATATTGAATGGGATGCACAAGGTGTGCTATGCAAAACGTAAGGTGCGTGACGCATAACAAATAGGATGCACAAGGTGTGCGATGCAATGCGCAAGGTGCGTGACGCATAATGTATGGGATGCACAAGGTGTGTGATGCAAAACGCAAGGTGCGTGACGCATATTGAATGGGATGCACAAGGTGTGCTATGCAAAACGTAAGGTGCGTGACGCATAACAAATAGGATGCACAAGGTGTGCGATGCAATGTGCAAGGTGCGTGACGCATAATGTATGGGATGCACAAGGTGTGCGATGCAATGCGCAAGGTGCGTGACGCATAATGTATGGGATGCACAAGGTGTGCGATGCAAAACGCAAGGTGCGTGACGCATAATGAATAGGATGCACAAGGTGTGCGATGCAATGCGCAAGGTGCGTGACGCATAATGTATGGGATGCACAAGGTGTGCGATGCAAAACGCAAGGTGCGTGACGCATAATGAATAGGATGCAAAAGGTGTGTGATGCAATGCGCAAGGTGCGCGACGCATAATATTCAAATTGCACAAAGTGTGCGATGTGGAGTGCACAAGGTGTGCGATGCGGAGTGCGCAAGGTGCCCGATGCGGAGCGCACAATGTGTGCGATGCAGATTGCACAATGTGTGCGATGCAGATTGCACAATGTGTGCGATGCAGATTGCACAATGTGTGCGATGCAGATTGCACAATGTGTGCGAATCAGAGTGCGCAAGGTGCGCAAAGCAGTGTGCACAAGGCGTGCGATGCGGCGTGCACAAGGTGTGCGATGCGGCGTGCACAAGGTCTGCGAGGCTGAGTGCACCAGGTGTGCGATGCGAAGTCAAGCTAAGCGATGAACTATTTGTGCAATGGGAAAAGTGATGTTATGTTGTACGTGCAAGATGTTTGCGTCGTGTGAAGCACACGGTGTTCAAAATGTTGTGAAAAACTTATGTATTGTGTGAAGCACAAGGTGTACGAGAAGCGTAATGAATAAGCGTATCTAACTGTTGCACAAGATGTAATTTAATTTAATTCTATGTAATTTGCGAGTAATTGAAGAAGTGCGTATCATTCTTGAATATGCATAAGTTTTTTTTTTTGTTTGTTTTTGTCTGTTTTAATTTATGTACACGAGGACGTGTACGGTTATCAGGATGGACGAGTTTTTAAAACGCTTGTATCAATAATACCAAACAATTATAAAATAGGTTTCTTAAAAAAAAAAAAAATAGGGAACATTAGGTATTTTTTACAAGAAGCTGGTAACACTACAAAAATGTATGTAACTAACTATAGAAAATATATAATATACAAAGTTCACCATCAGATGCGATTCGAGGACATTGCGAATACCAGGCCGCTCGGAAAGTATTGCGAAAAGAAGTTACGCCTAGAAGACAGTCGTAATGTAATGTAGTGTGAAATTACTTTATTCTGGGTTTCATCCACTCTTAAAGCAATTGACATAGACCTTCATTATCTAAAAGCCTTTCTGTATTATGATTGCCTACATTCCGTCAGTCCGGGGGGCGAGATAAGTCGGAGTTACTTTGTCAAAGTCAAACAGAACTATATTCACGAAAACAAGAATACAGACCGTTATGAAATAACAATATCGAATTATAACCAAATGTTGGCTTTACACTTTAAATTCGTACAGATATTATGACAACTTCAAACTGCTTAAAAGCAAAGACTCTTAACGAGTCGGTATGTGGCTACCAAGAAGTTCACCACATTCTCCCCCGCTTCATTCTAGCTTGAGGTGTTGTAGTTCTGCAGATAGACAGGTGGTCTTCTAGTCCTGATAGTCTGCCGAATTGGAAGAGTATCTGGCGCAGCACTCTCTGTAGACACAAATGAGGAGTCGCTTTCTGTTTCTACAGTGTCAGTACGTTCGTCTTCTTCCCCGCTCTCTAACCCTGTTGGGGCTAAATGTCTGTTAGACACGGTCGTTTCTCGGCCGTCGCCTAGTCTTACAATATAAAAGAATAGTCCGGGTTGGACTCCAACAGCTCGACTTCCTCGACTATGGGAGAGTATTTGTTGGTTCTGTTGTGCTTTTTGAGTAGGACAGGACCAGGTGTTAAAAGCCAAGTTGGCACCGAATGTCCGTTATTAGATTTTCTATTGTGTACAAACATCATTTCATGAGGAGTTTGGTTCGTTGCCGTACATAGCAAAGATCTCATTGAGTGCAATGCTTGATTGAGAACCATTTCCCATTGCTCGATTTTTAATCCCTGTGATTTCAGAGCTAGTTGTATTGTCCTCCAAATTGTTCCATTTGTGCGCTCTATTTGCCCATTACCCTGTGCATTATATGCTGTCGTTCGACTTGTAGATATACCTCTACTGTGTAAGTAATCTTTTACTTCTTTTGACATAATAGCGGCGCCACGATCGGAATAAATATAAGCTGGCAATCCAAATATGCAGAAAAGAGTCGATAAATGTTTAACCACAGTAGCAGCGGAAACGTCATGGCACGGGAATGCGAAAGGAAATCGAGAATATTCGTCTATAATAGTCAGTATGTACTTGTTGGATGAAGACGACGGTACTGGACCTTTAAAGTCGATATTCAGTCTTTCGACCGGTGAAGTCGCTTTTATCAAATTGCTTTTATTCTTATAAAAACGAGGTTTCACGACTGCATAAACCGAACATGCATTTTTCATCTTTCTGACATCTTCGACCGAAAATGGTAAATTCTTACTTCGTATCCAGTGATACATACGTGTAGCGCCTGGATGACATAGTTCATTATGCAAGTCCTTTAATTTAGATTCCGTGTGAATGGCGCAGATACGTGACAGCGCGTCAGCAGCGTCATTTTCTTTTCCTGGTCTATAGACAATATCATATTTGGAATAAGATAATTCTAATCGCCATCTCTCTATCTTCTCGTTTTTTATCTTGCTTGTATGTGTGCGATTGAACATAAAAGAAACTGATCGTTGGTCTGTGATTAGTCGAAAAGATCTACCAATCAAGTGGTGTTGCCACTTACGAAGGGTTTCGACAATGGCATACGCTTCCTTTTCTATGGCTGAATGTCGCTTTTCTGATATGGAGAGTGTACGCGAAAAAAAAGCTACTGGGCGTCCTTCTTGAGCCAATGTAGCCGCAAAAGCATTATCGGAGGCATCTGTTTCGACTGTAAACATTTTGTTTTCATCGATAGCAAATATCGTAGACTTTGCGATGCAGTTCTTCAAGCCTTCAAAAGCTTATTTAGCTTTATCATTTAATGGGAATTCTGGATCCACGAGGCTGTGTATTCTTTCCGATAATTTGGGTATCCACTTTGAATAGTGCGAAAACATACCGAGAGCTCGTTTAAGTGAAGTGTTGTCAGTTGGTATAGGCATGCTAATAAGTGGTTGTAGTCGGTCTGGATCAGGTTTAATGGACTTTTTCGAAATGTTGTATCCGAGTACACAATTTTTTTTTATTGAGAACGTCGATTTATCTCTGTTTACAGTTAAACTGTACTTCTCAACTGATTCCATGAATCTTTTTAAATTCTTATCATGTTCTACCCTGTCTCTTCCGCATGCAGTGACGTCATCTAAATAAGCATATGTATCTGTCAAATGTTCTTCATTTATTTACCAGTCCATGACTCTTTGAAATCCACTGACTCCATTTGTTACGCCAAACGGGATACGACAAAATTGATACAGTTTCCCGCACGCCTCGAATGCTGTGTATTGCTTTTCTGCTTCCGTTATTGAGACCTGATGGTAAGCGCTTTTTAAATCAATTTTAGAAAAGAAGTTGTATTTTTAAGTATCATGCACCATTTTTTCTATGTTTGGTAAAGGGTAGGCATCCAAGTCAGTATATATGTTAATGGTCTGAGAATAGTCTATAACCAATCGTTTGCGGTGATTTTCATTTTTGATGATTAGAACTTGCGCTCGCCAAGGTGATCTGCTCTCTTCGATAACTCCATCTGCTAAGAGCTGACTTATTTCATTTTCTATGAATTTCAGATCATCGTTACTGTATTTTCTTGACTTTACAGCAATTGGTAAGCAGTTAGGATGTAAATTCGAAAATAATGGATTCGGTGGAACAGATTAAGCCAGCACACTACATATTTGTAATGGGTTTCTAGATCCACCAAAAGTAATTTCTAGATCCACCAAAAGCAATTGGTAAGCAGTTAGGATGTAAATTCGAAAATAATGGATTCGGTGGAACAGATTAAGCCAGCACACTACATATTTGTAATGGGTTTCTAGATCCACCAAAAGTAATTTCAAGATTCGAGTGATCATTCAGTAAATTTTGTCCTATGATTACATCAGCGCAAAGATATTTAACGATAAGAAGCGAAACTTTTTCATAAAGATTGCCATTGCAATTGCCAAGCAAAGATTGTTCTACAATCTTTGCTTGAAGTAGCCCTTCGCAATTGATTGTGTGAGTTGTTTGAGCCATTGTAACAGATTCATTACATTCTGCTTTCTTAAAAAAAAGCATAAAAAAAAAAATCGTAATTGATAAGGCTCTTAGAGCTTCCAGAGTCAATTAAGGCATTTGCGTTTTTGCCGTTAACTTCAATGGTTACGACTGATTTCTTTAAACTGGCCGGATCAACAACAGTCGCAACTTCGTTGAATATATTTTCAGGAGATCCATCAGTAGCACGTGCAGCATTAAGATTTGTCTTAGGGCTCCAACAAACATTTGCGAAATGTCCCCTTTTCTGACAATTTTGACAATTTGCCTTAAAAGCTTGGCAGTTCTGACGCCGGTGAATGTTATCTCCACAGAAAAAGCATCGTCTCGAATGGTATTCTGGTGTTAGTAGTTTCTTTTTGTCTTCCGTTGCCGTCTTTGGCAATGCCATGATAAGAGATTCGCCAATGGTCGTTTGAATGCTTGCGCATTATTTTCAGCAGTTTCGATTGCTTGTGCCTGGTTGGCAGCTTCATCCAACGTCAGGTTAAAATTTTCTAGCCATTAGATAGAGACGCATTTATTTCTGGCATTATTTCGCATAAAATTCGTGAGCGCTTCTCACGAATTTTATGCGAAATAATGCCAGAAATAAATGCGTCTCTTAGAAAATCATACCTGTTACTTTCTGCATCAACACTTTTAAATTGACAATCCTTGCTTAAAACTCTTAGTTGCTGAAGATATTGTTGAATGTTTTCATGGCTCTGCTGTTTTCTTGTAGCCAGAATATGTCTCGCAAAAATTTCATTTTTAGGTTTGACAAATATGGTGTTGAGTGTACTTACTGCAGTATTATAATATGTGCACTCAGTTATGTATTCATATACTTTGGGTGATACATGATTAATGAAAAGTTGTATCTTCATCGCCTCATTAATTATCTTCTCTGCTTCATTCGCTATCAGAAAATTTTAAAGTAGATACCCAATGCGTCCATTGTTGAGCCGCAGTAAGCGATGACGGATCAAGGTCGAGAATATTTGGTCAAAGATATTTCTCCATCCTTACAGTAAGTATTGAAGAGTGTTTTGCATAATTAAAGTTGAATAAATTGTAATGAAATAACAATAGCGAATTATAACCAAATGTTGGCTTTATTCAACTTTAAATTCGTACAGACATTATGACAACTTCAAACTACTGAAAAGCAAAGCTTCTTATCGAGTCGGTATGTGTCTACTAAGAAGTTCACCACACAGACATTGACATAATTATGGTTTGATTGTGTGTTGCGTTGAAAAGAAAACGTCTTCCCTGGCATTTGATGTATTATAGCACACAAGTAGGTAGAATTTTCAGAGATACGCAATAGGTATGAAATAGCTACCTAGTTAGATTCGTTTAATTCAAGGCACATTTACAATAAATACCTTAACAGTTGAAGTAGAGCACAGTTGCTTTTTTGCTTTGCAAATATCAGGCTTGAAAGTGCATTAATACGATCTGACTACCAAGTAATACTTTGGTTAGTATGGACTCAAGAATAAGGATCAAATTATCAAATTTCAATTTATCAACTTGAGAACATCCGTTTTATGGACTCTATTGTATGCAAATTCTAAGAAGCTCTCCAACTTTTAAAATATTCAATAAATTTTCCATAAAATATGGTGCTTCCCAAGTTAAGTTTCGCTTCATTTAACTTTAAGATGTCGTGCAAAACGATTCAGTTTTCTTTACAAAGGGTTCGTAACTTTTAAGTTCAGCATATACAAGCTAAAACGTGCTTTCCATGAAGAAAAAAAACAATCGCAGGCAATTAATGTTCGTTATAATGTTATTATAACAAAGACTTTCTCTGATATAAATGTTTATTACAGTATACAAGCTAACACTAACATAGACTTTTATTTAAGCGGGAAGAGCTCATTGGTCATCAACAAAATTCGTCCGCATCGCTGTCAATGGGCCCCGGTTAAGAGTTGTAGATCGTAGGTTCGAACCCATACAGGTGCTTTACTTTGTGTAAGTAATTTCATCACCACTGCACTCAAAATGGTGAAAGTAGAAATCGTGAGGAAACCGGCACGTCTTAGAACCAAATATTCGAAGACATGTGACATCTACCACAGCGTACTGGGCGCGCGTGGTGCATTACGGCCTATTCCCTCTCCCGGAGAGAAGGGCTGTGTCCCGGCAAAGTGCTTCGCTAGCATATCGTTATAGATGTTTCTATAACACCAAAAAGTCTCTTCGGTGCTTCACATTGTTATAATCGCAAAATCAAACGCAAAATGGTCGAGTTCTCATTGCTTAAGTAAAGAAAATGGTGATTATTACTTGGCTAAGAATTCTAACTTTTGACAGTTCTAAGTTCAAGCAATTACTTAATTATAGAATAACAGTCAGTACTTGAGTAATTACTTTTATTCAAGTAGTCACTTTTACTTGTTTATAAATACGGGTGTAAGACACACTCTTAATAAACAGGGACATGTCTTCTAAGTCGTCTCCAACATTAAGATGAACGATTCGTCTTTGTCGTACCCACCGACTAATTAGAAGACGGCTTAATTGTGACATTTGTTTTACCAGATGGTAACATTGCCCCATTAAGTAGGTACTATCAAAAACACTTCAAATGAAAAATAACTTTAATTTCGGAAGTCTTCTGTTTTTTAATTTAATTTAATAGTGTTGCAAGATCCTTATAGAGCTTTAACTGCGAACTAAAGAAAATTCCAAGATACTGTAAACACCTGAAAAATGTGAAGTTCTGAAACTTTATCACTGTATTCAATAAAGAAAATAAAGTAGCTCTCTGCAGATCCTAGTGTTATTTTTATGGTTCCGTACCTTAAAAGATAAAAAAGGAACCATTCATTCATCTATAGGATAACTTCCTGGTCCGTCCGTTTGTTTCTCAGAAACGCGTGGAAGTATCAATTTGAAATAAATATCGAATACGTAATCATTGGAGCTCTAAAAAGTCTAGCTTCTACGTGAACGCAATAAAAATACGGCCATATAAGCGACATGACCGTCCCGTCCCGTTGACCTAGAATCATGAAATTTGGCAAGAAGCAAGGTTTCATAGCACAAGTAACAGAAAAATGACATTTGATACATGAATGGCAGAAATTGTTTTGTAACTACAATCTTAAGTTTGTTCTTGAGATAAATTTCATTCAACTACGGAACCCTTCGTTGTTCGTGGTCCGGCACGCACCTGGCCGGATTTTTTCAGCAGTCTCAAGGCACGGCGGCGAGGTCGAAATTACGGTTTATGTTTTTTGTGCTCTGTACTGGTGGCCCTACTGCTCTCCTCGATGAGAGTAATGTGGTCATCGAGGTCGGTACATGTCGGACATGCCTTGGACGGCAGACTTGGCTAATTGTGGAGGGGGTATAATAGGCGGCCTCGACAACCATAGTGTAGGGGCGGCGCTATGGAAGAAACGAGTTGCCTTGCGTTGCATAGGATTTCTTTACCAATGTAACAGGTGGAGCCTGTTGTCCTACGGAGGAAGTTATTCTAGAGAGTCTGCATTCTATTTAAGAGGTGGGGCTTGGCGTGTGCAAATAATGCACTGGCATAGATCATGATCGGGCGAAAGACGATGCACGCGGCACTGCGCGTTTATGTATGGAGACGACACTACACTAAGAAACCTCAGATTTAAGTGGATGAAAACATGGCTAAGAATCCTGGAGGAATGGCGATGGACGCCGTCTTTTTGCTAAACTTGGGTCATCAGCGTACCGGCTAAATTAGTGGGAACAACTTTATATAATCACCACGCTCGGAGCTGAATGACCGCAGTATACACGTTTGATACCCACCGACGCCCAGGAGAACCACAAACAACGGATAAACTAGTAATTGTGCCTCATTTGTTGAAAGGTTAATAGATGAAAGGACGCTTCTGCCTACTTTCTTCAAACCACAAGTGACTTTTATAAACCTACAGCAATCATTAACATTTAAGTATTTTGTTTGCAGTGCGAGGGTACCATGTTTCAGTTGGAGTAAGTATGGAATAAGAAGCTTTTACATTATTTTTTTGGGTCTGGCATCTCGTAGTTGACCTTGAGAGGTCGTGACTACTTAACCGGACTATCCTGTGGCTGCCTTAAGCGGACTCAAAGCCTCCAGCCAGGGGCGTAAAACTACTTATATTACTAAGCGAACGCTCGCTAAGGGCACCCCCTGTGGGGTACAGACCTCGGCTTAGGGCGTCGCTGACCTACATGGGACGTGATGGCGGAAACCAGCATCAGGTGCGGTACGTGCGGTGTTCCACAGGGATCGGTCGTGGGACCGCTCCTGTGGAACATCGGGTACGACTGGGTGCTGAGGGGCGAGCTCCCGCCGGGCGCGGACCTGACGTGTTACGCGGACGACACGCTGGTCACGGCCCGGGGGAGTTCGCACAGGGAGGCAGCGTTGCTCGCGACGGCGGCGGTCTCACTGACGGTGAGCCGCATACGGCGCCTCGGCCTGGAGGTGGCCCTCAACAAGTCGGAGGCCATGGTGTTTCATGGCCCCCGGCGGGCGCCGCCGGCCGGATCACACATTGTGGTCGGGGGGGTCCGGATCGCTGTCGAGCCCACCATGAAATATCTGGGATTGGTGCTCGACAGCCGGTGGGACTTCGGACCCCACTTCCGGCGGCTGGCGCCCAAGTTGTTGGGCGCGGCCGGGGCGCTGGCAACGCTGCTTCCCAATCTGGGGGGCCCGAGCGCCGCCTGTAGGCGGCTCTATATGGGGATCGTGCGATCCATGGCGCTCTACGGAGCGCCGATCTGGGCGTCTGACCTGACGGCCGGCAGCATAGCTGTCCTGCGCAAGCCGCAGCGGGCGATGGCCGTCAGAGTCATTCGGGGGTATCGCACGATCTCCTTCGAGGAGGGTTGTACACTGGCCGGATCACCGCCCTGGGACCTGGAGGCGAAGGTGCTCGCGTCACTGTACCGGTGGCGCGAGGCAGCGCGGGAGCGGGGCGAGCGACCGATGCAGCAACAAATCGAGCAGCATCGGTTGCAGCTCCGCGAGGTCCTGGTGGCGGAATGGCGGGTGAGGCTGTCACGCCCTACCGCCGGCCTCAGCACCATCGAGGCGATCCGGCCAGTGCTCGACCGCTGGCTCGGGAGAAGGCACGGCTCCCTGACGTTTCGGGCGACGCAGGTGCTCTCGGGGCATGGTTGCTTCGGGAAGTACCTGTGTCGCATAAACAGGGAGCCGGACGCCCGGTGTCACCACTGCGTCGACTGCCGGGAGGACACGGCGCGGCACACGCTGGCAGAGTGTGCCGCTTGGGAGGAGCCGCGCCGTGCCCTCATCACCGAAGTAGGCAACGACCTGTCGCTGCCGGCCGTCGTGAACGCGATGGTCGGCGGCGCAGAGTCCTGGGACGCAGTGGTCTCCTTTTGCGAAACGGTCATCTCGCAGAAGGAGGCTGCGGAAAGGGAGAGAGAGATCTCGACTCTCGACCCGGCCCGCAGCAGACGCACCGGGCGTCGGAGGAGGGCGGACAACGCCCTCTTCCGGCCCCCCTAAATGGGTCCAGGGGCGACGGATTCGGGGACATCCGTCGCCCCCCAACATCAGGATCCGAGAAGGCGGCGCGCGTAGTGTTCCGCGTGCGCCGCTCACAGACGTTGCGGGTGGAGTACACCTCACTCCCCCCGCCCGAGACGGGGCCCGCGCAAGCGGGCCGGCACCAGCCGGGGTTGTGGAAGAATAATGTGTTCCCGCGACCCCGGCGTAGGTGTGAGATGGAACACCGGGGTGGTTTTTAGTCAGTAAGAGTCTGACAGACCCCTCCGCCCGCCCCAGGGCGGAGGACATCCATGAGGATTTTCCACCCCGGGAACAAAAAAAAAAAAAAAAAAAAAAAAAAAAAAAAAAAGGGCGTCGCTGACGGGAGGACAGCAAGATGGGACAGGCTGGATCTGGATTATATTATTATTATTCGGGAAATTTAAAGCTACAGGCTCAGCTACGGCGCGGGCTGGCACTTCGTCGAGCAAGGGTCGGGGGGGACACTTTTACATTAAATTGGAAATACACCTATATACATAGTTGTATCCTCATGCAGTTATAAACTGCAAAGGTTTTGGTTCAAACACAGAACAACAAGATATTTTTTTAACCCTCGATAATAACATGACTGATTGCCAATTTTCTCGTAATTATTAGTTTTCCCGTAAAACTTCCTAAGTAAGTTCGGGCCCCGTTACAGGATTAATGGTAATTAATGGGTTTTCACAACAAGCCAAGACAAAAAATAAGCAATAGTTAGAGGCTCTCTGGGCTAAATGTCTGCATTTTTAAGTAAAGCTGCGCTTAACGCTGTCCGCACTTGGATGGGTAACCATTTGATGCCATGCTGATGATAAGTGCCTCAAAAAGCACCAACGCCTATGACAAAAAGCTATCTTATGTCTTGCCAATTACTTACATCGCTTTAATAGATATTAATAGCTACCCCACAGCCACAAAATCGTCATACTGCGTATCGTATGCAGCATTAATCATAGCTAATTAAGGTACTTCATTACTTCGTAGTTAGTAGAATAACAGCTTCATTAGCAAAACTGTGTATTCGATGATTAATAAATACGGCTACTAGATGGCTTTTTAAACGTTCACCTACAAGTGGTCTATGCATTCCTACGCTTTCCCCGGCATTTTTGTATCGCGAAATTATGGTTAGTCAATTTGTCCCGCCCCGCTCATCGCTACCGCGTACGCTATGACCCACACCGCAGCTTAAATTTCCCATAATAACGTTAACAAACGGCTATTGTAACAACCGATGACCAAGATAAAGGTCAAAGGTAGGTGAATATACTCAAACGCCAAAACTTCGGCGATGTTCGTCTTGGCAGAAACCATATTGAACTAAACTAATGGACATCCATTACACAGAGATAAAGTTCTTAGCAACATAAGCAATAATTTAAAGTTCATCTATGAAGTAATACGGCCGTTTTTGAATTACTGGAACGTTTAGGATTCTGTTCTTTCTTGAAATGTGCTAGTTAGTAGGTAAAACTCGCAAAAAGCGGAGTAACCAGTGAATGTTTCTACTGTTGCGGTTACGAACGTCAAATCCAGGCAATAAAACTTATATGCTACTAATAAATTACATGCCTAAAGTCTTACTCTTGGCTACAATATGTAGAGAATTTGTGAACCTTGACGACAAAAAATTGAGGATTACTGACACATGGTAACAAATTTTTGAGAGTTACTGACACTTGACAAAAGTTTTTAAAGAGTTACTGACACTTGGCAACAAATTTTTAAGAGTAACCGACCCTTGTCAACAATTTTTTGAGAGTTACTGACACTTGGTAAAAAGTTTTTAGAGTTACTGACACTTGTCAAAAAAAAATAATGAATACTGACACTTGATAACAAATTTTTAAGAGATACTGACACTTGGTACCAAATATTTGCGATTTGCTGACACTTGGCAACAAATTCTTGTAAGTGGTGACCAAACTTCTGACACTTGGTGCAAGCTGCTGTCACAAGAGCTCCTGACACCGTGCTGTGGCGGTTCGGTTTTAGCAGCATTATTTTGACAACATAACACACCCACTAAACACTATGTGCACACCTCAGCCTAACCCTTCGGGGAATACAGGCGTGATGTTAAGTAAGCGTTATTTCTGAACGCAAAATAGGACTCAAATTGACATTGGAAACAGTTCTAACATTTTAACAATTATCTTGTAACATAAGGTTTCACTGTTATTAACAACGATACTTCATCTGAGCGAAATAATGTTGGTTTTCAGAACCATAGCCATTCTCAATTTAATTGCGTAGCACTTCAAAGTATTTGTCCATTATTCCATTTTACAATAGCACCGTAGAGTCGTAAAAAAAAGTCTTACTTGAAAAAGCAAGAAGCAATTTTAAATAAATTCGTCTCTGCGGGTACACAATGAAATATTGCATCTCCTTAGTGGAACATTCTCTACACGCTCGACTAATAACATCGGTTCACCGCTGGGGAAATAAGACAGCACCGCATTTGTTCGTATGAAATTCTGCATAGCCAAGATTTCACTAAGGTGTATTAGAAGCAAGTTCAGATGCCCTAGCACGAACGCAAGAAGTACACGTAACGTGATAACAAACATTCCTACATAATATTGTTTTATTAAGGCTCATACATACACGTCAGTCACGTCAACGTCACGTCGCCGATCAGTCACGCCAATTTCAGGGACGTGTGTGAACAGTAGTGCAATTCTGTAACCATCTCACGGTGAAAACATAGGTGAGTGAGCGTGGAGTGAGCTGTCAGTGCTAGTGTGTCATGCTAGGGATTGATCGAGACGGGATGACACTGACGGCTCACTCCATGCGAACTTTCACGGTGAGATTTTTACAGAATCAACATGCAGATATTCAGTCAGTCAGTCATAGTAACACCTCAATATTTTTTTCTATATCCATGTTTCGTTCGTAGCAATACAAGTTTTGACTCAAAACTAAGCAAATACTTTGTGCGAAACGACGTTTAATTTTGAATACAACATTCCCCGAATGGTCAGGCAGAGGTGCACCTATAGAACACCCATATTTCACCTGATAAGTTTAAGTCCCATTTAACAGGGGACGAGCCTACTGTTAATTTCAAAATCGTTCGTATTTACGATACGTCAGAGACATGAAATTATTACTTATCAATAGACGGGACATAGTGAACAAATTCGTAATCCGTTCAAAGTTATAGTCAAAGTCAAATCATTTGTTCCAGATAGGCACATAAATGGCACTTCTGAACGTCAACATTTACAAAAACGAATAGAACTGATTCTTATTGCCCTTTCCAAAAGGTAGTTACTTTGTCCTAGTGGTCAAAAGTCGCTCAGTCTAGTGTGGTACGCCTGCAGGTCAACACTGGCAAGTCACATTTATGTCCAATAAAAGAAAAAAACAATCTAAGAAAATATGCCGAATTGCGCATTACAAATTCAAATTCAAAATTTTTATTTCAGACCCAGGGATCCATATTAAATTACGTTATTAAAAATAACTGGGGCGATTCAGAGTGTCTGTCACGCGTTTCAATATGACTCAAAGGTGACGCGCGTACCTAGCTAAACGAGTGGGTAACTAGCGATCGAACATGGAGCAGCTTCGTTAAAGAATTTAAACCTTTGTGTCCACGAAAACTCGATTACGCGAATATCCTATACGATACGATGCATACTACTTCGGATAAATACAACACGTACGCCGAATATGCATGAAGGACATTATTGCCTCTTAAAATTGTCAAGGGACTAAGTGACGACCTGAGAACCCTGATAGTCATTCGCGGTATTACGGATTCACAAGTTAGAGCTGCGGCTGCCAACGCTAACTTACATGTTTATGACTTGCTTCCATTTTTATCTAGTTACGTGAAACCTACGCGCACTAAACCCGAGAATCTAATTTCGACTTCTAAACCGATACCTCCTAATCGTTCGTCGACTCTGAGATGTTTTATTTGCCGACAACAAGGGCGTAAATCTCACCATTGCCCCAAAAAGCCAAAAACTGATCAGACTTCTAACATCAACCTCACTACTAACGATGCCAATAAATTAGTGTGTAGTTTTTGTAAAAAACCAGGACATACCGAAGATGTTTGTTTTGCTAAGGAAAGGTCAGGCTCTCGTAATAAGAAAAACATTAATCTTTGTAGCACAAACGTGGCTGGTTCCCCGCAAAATAATGACCTTAAAACTGCAATTATACAGGGCATCCCCGTGGATGTTCTAATTGATAGTGGCGCCTTAAACATCTCATTGGTTTCCTCTGAAGCATTGAAACATTTTACATGTGAACGGAAGCCCAAGCATTGTATTTTGAAGGGGATTAGCGACGCAGCCATACATGCCGATTCTATTGTAACGTTAACGGTCGAGTTCGATGATATCTCTATTGAGGCCGACTTTGTGGTACCAGGGTCTTGTATGACTACGCCCGTAATTATAGGAACTGATATCCTAAACCGTGATGGTATCACATACGTGCACACCAAAGATAGACAGTACCTAACTCGAGAAGGCGCGGTCGGGAAGGACGCCCAGGCAGTATCCATAGATGAGACCTCGCAGATAAATACACCCCTTAAGGGTGCGGAACTTGAACGTCTTGTATTATTAATAAAACAGTTTCCAAGTTACCTAAGTTCGGGTACTGCTTCGACTACCGTTACCACCGGCAAGATGTCTATCAAAGTAACCAACAATACACCCGTCGCTTACCGACCTTACAAGCTGTCACATTCGGAGAAACATAAAGTCCGAGAAATAGTGCGCAACCTAAAAGATAAGGGTATCATCCGCGAGACTAATTCCGAGTATGCAAGTCCTTTAATACTCGTAAAGAAAAAGGACGGAAGCGATAGGATGTGTGTCGACTATAGGGCACTTAATCGACTGACTGTTAGAGACCGGTTTCCCTTCCACTCATAGACGATCACATAGATAGGTTAGGCAACCAGCCTTGATGAGCCCTTCGCGGTCACATTGAGGCCGGTAACGTATTAGTGTACGATGATAGGGCGCGTAGTTAGTCAGGGTCAGGTCAAGCCGAGCCCACACAAAATACAATGCCTAGTCGATGCCCCAGTACCTCGTAATGTCAAACAAGTACGTAAATTTTTGGGTTTGGTAGGATATTTTAGAAGGTATATTCGAGACTATGCAACCAAGACCGCTTGCATAGCACGTTTGATGAAAAAGGACGTGAGTTTTTGTTGGGGTATGGAACAGGAGAAAGCTAGGCAATACATAATAATTCGCTTAACTAGTTCACCTATATTGTCCATTTTCGACCAGTCCTTACTCACAGAAGTGCACACCGACGCTAGCAGAATCTGATATGGTGCCGTACTGATGCAGAAGAAGGCTGATGGTACAAAGCATGTGGTCGAATACTTCAGTAAAGCCACACAGAGGCACCTTGTGTGGCGGTCGTGAGGGCATTGCAGAATTTTCGTCACTCAACTACAACGACAAACTCTAAGTCGGGAATTTCACTGATATTAAGTTTATTGCGCAGGCGACGCCGGTTCCATCTACGCTCTAAACGTTCTTCACTAGAGCAGCCTCGATTAATATCATTCTTGTAGCCATTTCGAGTAATTTAATAACAAAATTCACACCAACGAATGACGTAGGAAATTCAAATCATAACACTTTTGTTTCGTCAATTTGAGGTTAAAATTCCGAACAATCATCTGTCAAATTCAAATGTTCATTAGCAACATTTGGGAATTAGAGTAGGTATAAAGAATCTAAATGTCAAAAAATGTTCGTTCGAATGAAACTTCGGTGGAACATCGAAACGAATAGAACCGTGGTAGGAAACACGCGAAATTTCGATCGAATTTCGGTTTTCGTTGAAAGAGAGTGGACCTCCTGTTGCAGACTTTCGCTCATCATATGAAATTATGTTGTTTCATCCCCGAACAGAGCCGTAATCGCCGCTTCCTACGATACCTTGTTTGTCCAAAAACGACGGGTAGTGAAGGAGTTACAATAATTAAAAATAAATCATAACCTTCGGCCTTGCCGTAACCGAGTAGAAACTAGATTGCGTTACGTCCCCGGCCGAGCCAACTTGTGGCACCTTACCACCCCGCATGACGACACCGACACGGAGAGACACAATAAGTTCAGAAATTAATTGCCTGCGAACGGAAAGAGCGAAAACTTTCTAACAAAACTTTGGTTAAAAATTACAGTTCAAACTATAACCAGGAGCAATAAATTACATAATTTAGCAGGAAACCATCTGAATGTCTGTCAAAGTAAAAGTTCGGAATCCCGACAGCGACACGTCATGCCGTGTCGACGCGAAATTACAATGACAACTAAAATGAATCAGCCCAACAGTTTTACAAGTACAGATATTTATTTTAGTACTGGATGTGACTATGTGTTGATGGCAGAACGGTATAATATTTTACATCTGTTTTCATCTATCTTATCAACACTGTTGAATCAGTCCAAATGGTTTGACAACTTACATTAAATCGCAATGACTGTAGAACTTTATCACATAATCTAGCTCCCAGCTAAGTTTCAAGTGATTCCAGTTTTGATATAGTTAAGTACATCTTTAAGGGGCAACCCTTGCCGTTGCGCATAAGTCTTATCGTAACCTCGTTTGAGTCATTTATGGAACGTAAGTATACACATGAGTCATAAGCTATCTTTAACGCATTGACAAAACAATGCAGTTATATGGATATTGGGAAATTTCAAAGAACATTTCTGTTAATTTTAATATAAGAAAGCAAGTGCAAATTAGATGACATGAATTTAAACCATGTATTTAATAGGGTTTGTGGTATAAGGCTCTTCCCAACTTAACTTAAAGACCCATAACTGTTGTAAAATATGTTTGTTTTAATAATGAATGCAAAGAATAATCCAATATTTTACAAATAGTGGCCATAACGACTTTTTTGTAATAATTTGCGTTGGCGATTCTACCTTTGAGGGAAACTGAATAACGTCTATTTTTGGAGAATAATTCAAACCTTGCACACTACTTAGTCAGATCTACCGGGTCGAACATAGTGTCATCACCAGCAAATGTTTGTTAACAGTTAGTAGATTTTTTTCTTAAAGGGAAGGATACTGAATCTAGAATTTTCTTATTTTTTTATTTATAAGCTGTAATTCACTTTCACTATCCGCTACCGTATTTCCGTGTTCGCGATAGTTTCGTCTTAACATTCCTTTGCTAGTTGTAATAAACATCTGGTACTCGAAAACGGAGCGCTGGCCATACCATACGTTACTGTATTTAATTCTAAAACTTTAAAATTACCATTATTATCGGGTTTTGTATCAGATGAATTCCTCCAGATAATTAACTGAAGGTGACGTTGAGAAGTATGCGTTTGTCGTTTCATTTTCTCAATCTCTCCTAAGAGAACAAACCTATGCCCCCGAAATAATAACAAAATTGAGGATAAATCGGACTGCACTACTGGACGTACAGCCAGTATGTTATTTAATGACTTACCAGAGGACTTGTTGGCTGAGGCGGTGAATACTACTCTCAATATCGTCGTTTCACTCTTCGCTCGAATTACGCGTTGGCGGTGGTAATTACCAAATTCTGGGCGATCTACTTATAAATTTAGTGCACGACTCCTTAAGTTTCGGATTTTATTTTAATTTTAATTCTTAATTCAAGAAACGTTTCTAATCCAGATAATATGAATCACCAAGACTAGTTTCGGGTTCTTTAAGCGGCATCCGGACACAAAACCGACCGTCAGGTAAGCGGCCCGTGTTTTCTATAAAGTCAATTTCGCAAAACTATTCTCTAATGAATTTGTTTTTGTCTCTCCAAGTAGTTCTTCAATCTCCCAAAATGTCTTAAGGGAATTTTCGGTATCCGCAAAATGATTGAAATATCAAAATAACAATAGACCTACGACTTGGATTGACTGATACCGACTGGTCGGGCTTTCAACCATCCCAATTGTGATTCTTGTAAAACAGGCTTATTTGACCTTAGCTTAAATTTGATTTGTCCCAATAATGTTCCAAAATATATCAGCGCCTAATAGCACATCTAATAGCTTGCTTTGGTGCGTAGACGTTTGCAGATGCGGCGCCAGGCATGGCGGCCGTGTGCGTAGGATCGCTGGTAACTTTATGGTCGGTGGCTGTGTTAGGGTTGGTCATCTCGAAAGTTCGTACAATAGTACACAGTAACTACACTGAAGGAAGTCTAAGTATGTATTTAACGCAATTTGCACTCGCGGGTTACAGGACGGAACCATATTTTTACATCAAGTCGGGGTCACCCACAATATATAAATTTTGTTGGGACGTGATTTAGGTTCTATAGTGAGGTGAAATTAAACATTTCTGCAGTATCACGAAATGGTTTAATAAAGTAGTTACTACAACAGAACACAGTTAATGTACAATGACACAAATTTATATGTTAATTATATGTGACGCGAGGTAACGCGGGCAGTGGCTTTTAACCAACTGTACTTAGTAAATGATGCGAGTGGCGCGGATGGTGGCCAGTAAACAAATGTCCTGTTGAACGTTGATTCTGAATACGATCTTAGCAGACGTGTGACGTCATAGGCACTTGAGTTCACAAGGTTGTGCATACCACCACTCGTGCCATCACGTGGGTTACATACCACTACAATAGCGTGAACAGAAGATTTTACTATATCAGCTTTCAATACTTTGAGATTTTCGACAAGTTGTTTATTTAGTAGGAATATTCTTATATTTGCTAAAGCGTGGATTCTTTCCGAAAAGCTTGGAATCCAGGGAGATTTAATCGTAATAGGCTTGCAATTTGGACTGATATTCGTAAAAAGTGGAACTGCAGGTACAGACGCTTCTGCAACGCCACATACTTTTAGTGGTTATTTAAGTCCACCGGGACTTTTCTGACCCTGGGGGTGCCACCGGAGGAAGTCGAAAAGGTATTGGCCCGGGAGCGACGGATATCGTACCTTCTGGGGTCGATATACGTACGCTTCTGACCCACTAACCAGCCCGCTGACTCAAAGACCGACAGTACGGAATTGAAAACGACAACACCGACACCGACACAGACGACCGACTCAGACATCGCCCATCTCAAAGAAGTCATGGCCCGTGCGGCAGTGGCCGATGCCGAGAATACCACATCGCCCGAATCACCTGGCTGTAACCAGCAGCTCCTAGCCTCGTCGCAGGGTGACCTATACAGCGACCAGGCCAGAGTGGAGGTAGCGGAGATACTGTCCGATGGATCAATCTCCGACTAACCCCACCCCATTGCCTTTACCGCCCTTAAACATTATACAGACCAACCTCCAGCATAGCCGAAATGCCACGGCTAGCTTACGCAGGGCGCTGGAGGTAAAACCCCGAACCATCGCACAGATCCAAAAACCGTGGATCAGGAACAACAGAATATGCGGCCTCAGCAACATCGGAGGTAAGCTAATTCTCAGCACACAAAACTCAGACAAACCAAGAACCTGAGCCTACATACCCAAAGGAATTTCTACCACACCACTTACTCAGTTCTGTTCCAGAGACCTGACAGCTGTCAGGCTCCAGACCGCAGGCGACGTTCCCGACCTTGTACTGGACTCGGTATACATGCCGGGCGAGGACGCAAACTGCCCGCCAAAAGAGATGACCGACCTGGTACAACACTGCGAGCGCGCCAAACTAGACCTGATCATCTGCACTGACTCAAACGCTCACCACCCACTCTGGAGACGCACCGAACTCCAGAGGAGAGGTACTATCCACCTATTTATTCTCTACTAACCTTAACATTGTTAACCGTAGCTCTGAACCCACTTGGGTCACAGCCCGAGGACAAACAATCATAGATGTAACCCTTGCAACAGAAAATTCGACAAATTTTATCACAAACTGACACGTATCCGACGAGCCTTCCTGCTCAGACCACAGAAGGATTCGTTTTACACTAGCTACCAATACAAGCAATCCAGTGCTAAGGCGGAACCCGTGGCGCACTAATGTACCCGGGTATAAACGCCTTCTAGCCTCCCTGCTAGACAGGCACTTATCAAAAGTAACCATAAGAGACCCTGCACAATTAGAATACACCGTGAATAAACTATCAGAATACCTAACCGAAGCATACCATGCATGCTGCAAACTAAGAGCGCCAAAAACCAACAGCGAGAGGAACCCATGGTGGAACGCTGAACTTAGTAAACTCAGTGATGCATAACGTAAGCAATTTAACAGAGCCAAAAACACTAGTCTCCCGGACGACTGGGATTCATACAAAGAGACCCAATATATATACGAAAAGCAAATCAGAACTGCCAGGAGAACAGCATGTCGGAAATTCTGTGAATCCATCGAAACCAACAACGAAGCCGCAAGGGTAAGGAAAATCCTATCAACTGATCAGGACCGAACCCTCGGCACGCTGAAAAAACCCGATAACTCATACACACTAGCTGACTATGAAACCAGTAAACTCCTCTTAGAAACTCACTTCCCAGACTGCGAACTCCTAGAGGACAAGGTATGGGAAGCTGAACCAGGCTGGGCCCCAAAAGATCAAGACTGGTCTAGAGCACACAGTATAGTAACAGAAGACCGGATAAAGTGGGCCATCAACACTTTCCAGCCCTATAAATCTGCAGGGCTGCATGGCATCTTCCCAGCCCTTCTACAATGGGGGGTTGATTTACTACCACCATGCCTGGTGGAGACCTATCGGGCCTGCATAGCACTCAAACATATACGCCTAGCTTGGCGCGAAGTGAAAGTCATTTTCATACCCAAACCAGGCAAATCCGACTACACGCAACCCAAGGCCTACAGGCCTATAAGCCTCACATCTTTCTTACTGAAAAGCCTCGAGAGACTCTGTGATAGATACACTTCACAAACAACAGCATGCGTACTCCACAGGCAGGTCAACGGAATCTGCGTTACATAGCGTAGTATCCAAAATTGAATGTCCCGTGGATCACAAATGCTCAGCACTAGCCGTCTTCATTGATATCGAGGGAGCCTTTGACAAAACCACTTTTGGTAGCATCAACATGGCCCTCGACAGACACAGCATCGACCCGACCCTGAGCGGGTGGATCACCAATTTGCTCAAACTGAGAGCTGTGTAGGTAAAAGTGAACGACACCACAAGGGCCATTGTGGCGAAGGGCTGCCCACAGGGGGGCGTCCTCTCGCCGCTTCTGTGGAACCTGGTTGTAGACAGCCTCATCAGAACACTAAATGACAAAGGCTACTTTACTGTAGGCTATGCCGATGATATAACCATAATAATAAATGGCACCCAAGAAAATACCTTGTGCAACCTTATGCGCCAAGCCTTGAAAATAGTAGAGGACTGGTGCAACAGACACCAGCTATCCGTCAACCCCACAAAAACCGAACTGATTCTCTTTACAAAAAAGAGGAAATTAATGACACTACAACTACCACGCTTCTTTGGTACTACCCTAAGTCTATCAACCGAAACCAAATACCTAGGCATTTATTTGGACAAACAGCTGAATTGGGCAAACACACCAAATACATCACTACAAAAGCCAGCATATCTCTGTGGCAGTGCAAGCGAATGCTTGGCAGAAATTGGGGGATTAGCCCCAAAGTCACCTACTGGGTATACACTACTGTCATTCGACCAATTATCACGTACGGCTCGTTGGTCTAGTGGCCTAGGACAGACCTGAGCACAGCTCAAAGAGATCTCGAAAAACTGCAGCGGTTTGCCTGCGTAGCAATCACTAGCTGCATGAGAACCACACCCACTGCTGCCCTACAGGCGATGCTTGGGCTACCACCCCTACACCTCATCGTGCGGGAGGAGGCGACCCTGGCTGCCTTCAGGCTTCATATATTGGGAACCCTAAGCAAAGACTCTAGGGTCAAGCACATACGCATAAAGGAAGATGCGGTCAACCGACAACCAATGATGGCATCACCCTGCGACAAAATCCCGAAATGACACTACTTTCAAAAGCACTACAATATCATACTCTCAGAAGAACAGTGTGACTACTCAGGCGCGAATGAACTGAGAGTATACACCGACGGCTCAAAGACCGGATCCGGTACAGGAGCCGGAGTTTTCTCACATGACCTCAACATAACCATATCAAGTCCGCTGGGAATGTTCAACACCGTCTATCAAGCGGAGTGTGTGGGCATCATACAAGCGGTGTATGCCATAGATGCCAGAAGAGTTACGGACACCCACATACGTATACTCTCCGACAGCGCCTCAGTCCTTTAATCATTAGGGAAAGAAAATGTAACCTCGAGTCTAACAGTAGAATGTCACAATGCTCTAGAACGAGTTACGGTATCTAACCGCAACAAGGTGACACTACAATGGATAAAAGGACACAGCGGATCACTAGGCAACGACGCAGCTGACGAATTAGCCAGGAGAGCATCCAGCACATCGGATTGCGGGCTTGAACCCATCATACCCATCCCCTTCAACCAGATACGCAGGTGGCTGCGGGAGTCCAACCACACAGAAGCCGAGAGTTGGTGGACCTCGACACCAGGCTGCAGGCAGTCCAAGGAAGCTTTGCCATCCTTAGATGGCAGGCTAACCAGACGGCTACTACGCCTGGACAGAAATTGCCTGCGCCTGGTGACGGGGACCATCACAGGACACTGCTCGCTAAACAAACACCTTCACACAATAGGCATTACGGATAGTCCACTGTGCAGAGCTTGCATGAAGTCGGACGAAACCGTTGCGCATGTGCTCTTTGAGTGGACAGGCGTTACCCAGATAAGAACAGAAATTCTCGGGACACCCGGATCTTTCACAGATGTTTTCGATAGACCAGAAGCTTTAATCGCCTTCTGGAGGTAGGTGGGCTGGTTGGATTATTAACCACTGACGGCCGCCATGGCCCGCGCACATTGGTCCACATGAAGGACTAAGTGCGGAAACCACACCCTCTAACATAGAACATAGAAGTCCACCGAATGAAAATTCGAGAAAGGAATGCTCGTCTAATATCCAATTATCAAGTGAGCACAGAGATTTTTTACTATTAGTAAATTCACGTTTCTATAATCATGTTCTCCGAAACGAGCTGACACACATGTTTGACGTTCGACTTGTGACGTGTGACTGGTTGGAGCCATTTATATAGGTTGCTTGCAGGGACTTTTCGTTAATTGACATAACTGAAAATATTGCTCATTGATGAAGCTTAGAGAGCTACCAGTATCGATCAAAGCTTCAGCTCTTATCCCGTTTATGTAAGCTGGATCTGTAGCTTTCTTCAAGGAACAAGGCGATGCAGCTACAATACAACCACAAAGGCTATCATCCCCTTCGGGAATAGCGGCATTGATATGGCTCTTGCTTCGACATACAACAGCGTAGTGACTCTTTTTGTTACAAAATTGATAGATAGAGGCTGCTGCAGGACAGTTTTTACGAGGATCAATGGACATCCACACAAAAGAAACATTTGCGTCTCTGATAAGCTGGCGTCACTGCTAATGTAATATTAGGCTCCTATGATTGTTTAAGTACAAAAGACTTTCCAGATTCCTTTTGTTTGGAAGTGGTGGCGGCTACAGCAATCTTATTTGCATTTAAAGAGTTAAAGTTTGCTGCAATCACTTCAGCCATTTCTAGTGACATTGCTTGATTGTGTGTTTCTTCAAGCGTCAACGTCAGATTTTCCCTTCGACCTTTGTCTTATAGCACTAGATTTTATTCCAGAGATAAATGTCTTACGTATATTGTCATTTCTTTTTGTTTCAACATCTACAGTTCTAAATTCGCAGTCTTTAGCTAATTGTTTTAATGCTTGTAAGTAGATGTCTATTGTTTCATCGCCCAGTTGTTTCCTTGATGCGAGTGCATGCCGGTCATTAATTATTTTTTCTTTTTTTCTTTCTTTTTTTAAAACTTTGCCCCACACTAGAAATTACTCCTGTGTCGTGGGTGCGTTCACAAACACGAAAACCCACATACACAAGACACCCAGACCCGGAACAACAATTTGTAGGTCATACAAATATTTGTTCCGTGCGGGAATCGAACCCGCGACACGCAGCGCAGCAGCCGATCGCTCAACCATTGCGCCAACCGTGCCAATTACATTTTTAGACTGAATAATTTTACCAAAGTAAACATTGCAGATGGAAAACTCGCTGGTATTCATGAAAACGTTTTGATGCAACGTGGCTTATGAGAAGCACTAGTTTCCAGGAAGATGGTAAGGCTTGTTCATTCTCATATGTCAAGACGCCTTCCGAAGCCTTAAGAAAGATTTCAAATGTTTTCTTCCAATGTTCCAATGAATAAAATGATGATGCGGAACTATCAACGGGATCGATATCCAAACATTCGGGTTTCAGGTATTTTTCCATGGTGGCAAAATTTTAAAACATTTTGTTCATTAAATTGTAATAAGATAAACCTTTAGAATAACGGTAAGACCGTTATTCTATCAACAAAATAAACGATAAATAATTTAATAAGCTATTACTTAAAGTAACATAACAATACAAAGATGCCAGATTATGATAATATCACTAAAGAGTTTGGTTGGTAAACCACAAGAGTATACGAGACTAGTTCAGTAAAAGTTAACATCTAAAGGACATTTGATACACTTTTTCCCATATTTTTTCCCACTTTTTGCCATATGTTTATTTATTGCACACAAAATAATTTATATGTTTTTATGTACGATATTTCTATCTTTACATTGTAGGTACTTTTTATGTTGCGTTTTGTAAGGTTTTAGTTTATTTATCATGAAGTAAGTATAAAAGAAGGAAAACCGCTAAGCAAAAACGTACGTAGGTGTTAGCGGGTAAATCATTAGCGTAGATTGGAATGTATCAATGTTATTCGCGAAAAACGTTTCGTTCGGAAACTGCACGATAACTTATTTATAAATAAATTAAAATCATTAATTTTAATTCCCGTCACCTAGTAACTCAATATTTTTATACAGAACTCCTATAAATAAATAAACTTGTATATCATTAATATAGGCTTGGCCGTGAGCGGTGCTTCGTTAATTATTAAATTACGCTGGTCCAACCTCGCCATCCTTCTTTCGATATTATTTTAACCAGTTCATTATTTGTTAACAAAATTACCGTTTTTATTGTTCTAGTATGAAAAGATGTAAGTCTGTAAGTGCAGTATTTATTGAAAGAAAGAAAGAAAAATAGATTTATTTGAAAATAGATTTTATTGCTAGACTAATCTCTAGAAAACAATAAAAACTATGCTATAGGCTTCTATTTCGTTAACCTATTAATACCTCTGCTTCTTGTTGGTCTAGTGGTCGCAATCGCTACCGCTGAGCATGAGGTCCTGGGTTCGATTCCCAGGTCGGGCAAAGTGTTATTGGGTTATTCTATCTGGAATATCTCAGTAGCAGCTCGGAGTCTGGATTTGTGCCCGGTTGATGGCAATATGCTCGCTCCCTATTACAAGGGACTTAAACATAACTGGCGAAATGTGGGTGTACAGGTACACCTCTGCCCAACCCTTGGGGGTAACAAGGCGTGATGTTATGTATGTTATTATATATTTTTTCAAGACGGTAAAAAACTCATTCGTTATATGGATAGATGCTGTACACAGTACGTCATTACTTAAGAAAAAATGTAGTTAACTTTGTCCGCTCATGTTCCATGCTCTTCGTTGCACGGCAGACTAATGATGTGTTTCTTGATGATTGATAAAATGTCTTTTGTTATTATCATGGTCTGCTAGGTACAACGTAAAGAAATGTAAATCAAAGAAAATGATTTCAGATGAAGATAGCAAAAGTACGGCCTAAGGATAAGTCGTGATGTTCTTCAGAAAGGTCAGGAGCGTAATACTCGCAACCAGTGCGGGTGTATGACCAGCATATCGATTAAAAATCTCACCGTGAAGACTTGCGTGGAGTGAGATATCAGTGTCATCCCGGCTTGGTCAATCCCTAACATGAGTGGCACTGACAGCTCACTCCACGCACAGTTCACCTAAGTTTTCATGGTGAGATAGTTACAGAATAGCACAACTGATGTATGAACGTAAACGAGGCAAAACGAGTATGTAAGAATTGTATCAGGTGGCGTTCTGTGGTTTCTGCCTACCCCATGTGAAACCCCATGTGTGTGTGTGTGTCCGTGACTTTATGTATGTATGTAATCTATTCACAACTATTCACGCCCATACACTAGGACATGGAAGTGACATTAAATTATGACATTTCAGATTTGATTTCAGTAAATGTTGCCATAAAAACTAAATTCCTAAAAAACGTTAAGATTGTGTGTATACACCGTACTGCCATTAACGATAAGCTTCTCATATAAGTTACTAGCTGAACCCGCAAACGTTGTTTTGCTTCTTTTTTTTTTTTTTTGAAAATTGATGTTGGCCGATTCTCATAGATACCCGATAAGCACAAAAAATTTCATCAAAATCCGTCAAGCCGTTTCGGAGGAGTATGGCAACGAAAACTGTGACACGAGAATTTTATATATTAGATTTACCTAAAACCAGCTATCACAGCAGTAATTAAAGTCTTAAAGTCGTAATATATTCCTTAAAAAACGCGGTAACGACCCTTAATATTTTAAAGATTTAACCACTACCACTAAAATTCTGTTAATCCTAACTCCTAAATAATATTATAAATGCGAAAGTAACTTTATTTGTTACGCTTTCAAGGCAAAGGGCTTAAAGGATTTGTATGAAATTTAGCTCACAGATAGACCGTGACCTGGGCAAGTACAGGCTACTTTTCATCCTGGACCAAGTCGTGGGTAACAGCTAGTTTGCATACATTATAGAAATAATAATGCTGCTACACTTTAGATATTGCTAATAATTGCGTTAAGGTATTCAGATTTCAAATATGTAATTTCTCCTTTTTTATTTGTGCAGCTTAATAAAAAGCTAATGCACACAAAGTAATGCTCTGTAATTGTTTCACATTTATCTCATAGTTTCATTCATGAAGCTTTCGAAATTAAGCGACATCATAACTACTTTCGGGCGAATGCACCATTTCAGCATGTTCTATTATTTTGTATTTGAGTATACAGTGACATCATGATAGTTACCATTGTTCAAACAAAGTTTTTAAATATAAATAATCTATCATCATGCGAAATAAATTTCGCTTATGCAAATTGCGCTGACCAGTCGATATAAAGCCGGCCATTCACGAATAATAATTATTTATGTTTCAAAGTTTATGTTGGATGTACTTTTATAGTTCTAGAAGGTGTGTATGTATTTACTTGTAAGTAACTTTACGTATGTGCTGTCACGAAATACTCTAAAGACTTAAAAATAATTAACTATATTCAACCGTCTAGTCGACGCAATTCTGCTCCTTATTTATTAAAGGGAACGGATCAATGTTCTTTGAAAGTATTTTTTCTTTAATGTAGTTTTTTCCGTAATCGCGATTCTGGTTCTTATTTATATATAGCTATATATATAGCTTCTATATATATAGCTACTTATTGATACGGATCAATGAATCCTTATTTCTATGAATTTAAGAATCAATGTTCTATGCAAATATTTTTATCCCAACAAGGCTTGGAATTTCGAAATATCCTTTTTTGCATACGCGATTGTACTCCTTATCTGTATGAAAATACGGAGCAATTTTCGATGCATATAAAAACTAGGTACTTTAAATCTCGAGCCAGGTACTAGATTTTGCAAGAACGACCCTTGTCTACTTACGCCGTATAAAATTAATGTACTTGTATTGTGCCGAAAGTTAATCTTACTTACTATCTTAGTAATTATAAATGTGAAAATGTTTGTATGTGTATTTTTGTTACTTTATAGCGAAAAACAAATAGTTCCAATAAATCTAATTCTACGTGGACGGAATCGCGAGCGTCGACTAGTGTTAACCGTGTGGTGTACAGCCATAGTATAATTTTAGGGGATAGTCCCCACTTTTACCTATCATTTTCCTGCACTGCCAGAAGGTTAAGCAGGCCCTGTTTAGTTTGTTGTCCAAATGACTACTCCAGATTAACTTACTGTCTAGAATGATCCCCAGGTATTTGAACTCGTTGGCCAACTGAAGTTCTGTATTGAACAGTTTTGGTAGGCGAAAAGGGCCTAATGCTCGTTTTTGGGTTAACATGACTAGTTCAGTTTTAGTGGGGTTCACTGATAGGTCATATTCCTTGCACCAATTTTCTACGATACGTAGCGCTTGCTGAGTGAGGTTGAGGATCGTACCCGTCACCTTCCCGAAACAAGGATTGTGAGGTCGTCAGCATACCCTATTGTGTAATAGCGGCTGGCATTGAGTTTGGTGATGAGGTTATTAATCACCAGATTCGATAGAAGAGGGTACAGCACCCCTCCCTGGGGGCACCCTCCGGCTATCATGGCAAGTTGCTGTTCATCCTCAAGGCGAACCACTCGTTTGCTTACCATGTTTGTTATCCAGTCCGTTAGTACCCGTTCTACTCCATGTCTGGAGCGGGTGCTGCTGATGCTGGAGAAGTTAGTTGAAAGCTCCTTCGATGTCTATGAAAGTGCCCAAGCAGGTGCCTTTCTGATGAATCGCTTCCTCTATCTGGCTGAGTAACAGGTGAAGAGCAGATTCGGTCTACTTACCCGAGCTGTATGCATGTTGGCTACCGTGAAGCGGTATGGTTTTCAGAGTGCCATCCCTTAGCTCCCTATCACCCAGCCTTTCCAGCGTCTTTAGTAGAAAGGAGGTCAGGCTGATTGGTCGGTAAGATTTCGCGTTTGTGTAGTAACCCTTACCAGGCTTAGGAATGAATATTACTTTCACTTCCCTCCATCCTTTGGGAACGTATCTAAAGGCCAGGCCCGAATTAAAGGCACCAGTCTTATTGCGACACCGGTGTCACCCCACTGTAGTAAGGCGGGGAACACACCGTCAGGACCAGCTGCCTTAAAAGGATGGAAGTTCTGGATGGCCCATTGGAGTTTCTCCAATGTGATCACCCTGCTGGCGTAAAGCCGATCATTGTCTGATGGTGTTTGAATTACCTCTTGCCAGTCGATAACCTGCGCGAAAATACATCCAGGGAAGTGAGTTTCAATAAGGATGCCTCTCGCTTCTTCTGGCGAGGAAGAGAGTGTGTTGTCGGGTTTCCGGAGGCAAGTGGGCTCAGGTGTGTGCTGTTGCGCCAGTACTTTCCATTCCCTGTTTGCTTGCTGACAGGATTCAATGCTACCACAGAATTTGCGCCCTCCCTGAATCTGATGCATTTTTTGTAGCTTGATTTGGCTGCGTAATATTTATCCCAGTCCTCATCCGCACACGTGTTCATGGCTCTATGAAGTGCTTTTCTTACCTTGACGCGCTTGCGCTCCAGATCAGCGCCCCACCAGGGTTGTTTGCCTGGTGTATTAAGTGGGGTGGTCTCTGGGCAGGCAGTTTGGTAGCTGTCTATCATTGATTTAGTAAGATGGCTTACTTGTACCTCAATTTGTGTCGTATCCGCAAAAGTCGTCAGAACGCTTGATAACGCCAGCTTGGATTCAAGGCTGCGTGTGTAGGTGGCACAGTCCGTGCTACGCGGATTGCGCCGTGGTGGTTTTGGGGTGACACAGACCTGGATGTCGAAGCGGATCCACCTGTGATCGGAGCAGGAGGCCTCCTTAGAGACCTACACCCTGTGGCAATTTCCGCCGCGCCTTCTGTTGCCAGAGTGAAATCTATGATTGTGCGAATTCGCCTGGTTACGAATGTTGATTCGGTGCTAGTATTTAGTAGGGATAGGTTAGTCGAGAATAAGTAGTCAGCCAAGGCCTTACCCCTCTCGTTTTGCGTGTCCATACCCCAAAGTCGTTGGTGAGCATTGGCGTCGGCCCCGACGACGGCCTCAAACCCGCTTCTCTCGCAATGGCTCACGAGGCGGGCGAGGTCGTGTGGAGGCGGTGCCTCCGCATCGGGCATGTAGGCCGAGGCGAAAACGATCACCATCTCCTCGGCTTCGCCATGCTGTATTTGCAGCTTTACTGCAGGGACATCTCTGCAACAGAACTCATGTAAAAGCTGTGTTTTAAAGTTACCTGTGACATAGATGCAAGGTCTAGGATGAACGTGATCTGTGGTGACCAGGAGCTTACCGCCAAGATTGGATAGTCCTTGTATGCGGCCCGCCCTAACCCACGGCTCCTGGATCAGGGCAATGGCAGTGTGTTGAACCTCCAGCCACTTGCGAAGCTGAGCCGTCGCGGTCTGACTGTGGTGAAGGTTGGCCTGGAGGACTGTACAGGTCGACGAAATGGACGCCATCGTTGGCCGAACCCTCATCGTCCCCCTCCAGTCTCAGCCCGGTAAACAGGTCGCCCTCGTCGAAGCCCCCCCCCCCCCCTGCCCGAAGCCGGGGACAGGATGATGTCGTCCAGCTCCTCACCCGATGAAGGAACGGCGACCACGGTGGCGGCAGCAGGAGCGGCCAACTCTGCTATTGCAGGTTCGGCTGCTGATGCTTCCGGGTTGTTTGGTGGGGGAGTGGTCTCCCCTGCTGGTGCTGGCGTCTCGCCGATGGTTCCCGTGGCGGGGTCCAAACCCTGGGGGACGTCGGTGAACCTCCTGTTCCGACCCGGAAACTTCACGAACACCATCCCCAAAACTATTGGGAGACGGCGTCCAGCCTCCATCAGGGTCGGAATTTGGTCCTCAGGGACACCGACCACCACGAACCATGCCGCAGCCTGTTTGTCGGCATGCAAGAGCACCCATCTCTTGATGTCGACCCAAAGGTTCTGGTAGCTGAGAGCGTGCCCAATATTGGTCGGCTCTCCGAAGACCCCCTGCTCGTCTGGGATCACGACTCCACACCGTGCTCGCTTTAGAATCTCCGACTGACTCTTGACAACTAACGAGATGCTAGTTGGGAGAGAAAGGTCGGAGACAGTCTTCCTTAGCCAGGCTAAGGTGTGGTCGTTACCGCACCACAGGTTCAGTACATCCCCGGTGAACAGCGGCTTGGCGTTGAATTTCGGCTCTGGAGTGTCTTGCTTGGGGTAGCAGGCCTCGAGATTGATCTGCTTCTGGATAGCAGCGAGTACCTGGTCCGATACGTCCTTGCTGATGATCCCAATTCAATTGATAGCGACGTCGAGGTAAGCGCTGGCAGCTTGGGCGTAGCTTCGTTGGGCGACCCGTTTGGATTGGTCAAGGCGCGGCCGCTTATGCTCTCCCCGAGGTGTCAAAGTTTCGTTGAGGGCTCGCTTGGCCGCGGCCTGATCCATCCGACCGGGTCGCTGTGTTTTAGTGGCACCTTCAGCTCACTCCGGGACACTGGCTGGCGGTTGACTGGTCGCTGGTCGGCTAGTGCCGGCCTCTGCCTGCGACCGCTTACCGGCGGAGAAGTTTAGCTGGCCGCTAGTCGATTTGACTGACCCAGCGGCCTGTTTGTTGCCTTTTCCCTGGTTCCAGCATGTTTGCCGACGCTCCTTCCTCGTGATTTTAGCCCTCTGCTTGCCTTGTACTGAGGCAGCGGGTGGACCTGAAAGGTCAGTACAAGGGCAACGGGCTTGTTGAGTGGATTTACCCTTGTCCTTGCGTTTCTGCACTTGCCAGGCACGTGAAAACGCGTCCTCGGTGCTCAAACTTACCTAACCTACAAATAAGCAAATTGAAAAACTGAGCTCAAAAATAAGCTAAAAAACAAAGGACTGTTAAAAGTAATCACTACAAGGCCGCGTTCACGCTGACAACAGGGTAAAATCTACGAGTATGTACTACATTACACAATAATTTGGTAAGTCGACCAGTGAAAATAAATGCAAAACAAAGGACAGTCAGTCGGCGGCTAATTTGTTTTTTTCATGCAACTACACGGAGACTGACTTGTTACGTTTATTTATAATGTATCGAGTTTTTGAAACGCGTTAAAGTAGTCAGTGCACCGAGCCGAGCCGCTCAATACGTGCGTTGCGAGCGCACCACCTTCGTTTCTTTGTTGGTACAAATTGGACACTCAATATCGTTTTTTTTTTCTTTCAATAATAATAACTAAATAAAATTAATGAAGCCCACCTAACGTAGAGGTGGTGTGTGCTTCAACCATGTGCTCGAAGCGAGCGTTCGCCTTGTGTATTGCCGTTTTCTAACTAAACTCGATTCGAATGATACATTACAAACAAAGTTGGAAGTCAGTCTAAGCCTTAATGTACCATGTGCCTTTGTGAGGCATCAACAATTATTGAACACGCGACGTAAACTTAATGTATTTTTTTTTGCATAAATTTAGCTCTTTCACAGACGTATTTCGATTTAACTTTTTGCGACAAGCGCCATTAGTTTCTAATATCACCCACAGATATGAATAAAGTCTGAAAACTAGGTTAATATTATGTTCGAACGAGTATTTTCTAGGCTGTCCCTTATTTTTCAAAATTTTAATTTTACAACGCATAAGCTACTGTTTTATGCATTCGGACCTAAAACAACCGAAAACAATTTCTAACTTTTTCGGAAGTTGCGTCACGGGAGCGGCGCGTAATCGCTGTTATTGTCACTTAGCCTCGGCTTGTCGAGCACTGATTGTTTTATGTTTCGAAGATGTCAGTAGAACTACGAGTAAGAGGCATAAAAAAGTTTTTTCTTGGTTAGTGAAGTAAATCAACAAATAACAGGTGCAAAATTAACGTCTAATCGTCAAGTTCTTTTTTTCACACACACGTTAAGTTAAGTTGGCTGTTAGTGAAAGTATAAATCTTGTAATTCGGGAGTGCAATATATTCTGGGAAAAGGCTTAAATACCTACCAGAGCTGTACCTAATTGTTTTAAGAAGTCAGTGGATCTTTATCAGGTCTGCCGAGTGTTACAAAAAAATTATAGGAAGATTAAGGATTTTCATAGGATTTTTAAATCTAAAATATACAAATCGAAAAAGATAAAATATTCTTGCAAAAGCAAAGAGAGCTAGGGTGCCCGGAATGCTTAGCGGGTTTTAACAAACAGTTAACTGAAATTACAAAAAGTTGGTTGGAGAAAGGGCAAGGCTGAGAAAACCAGAAGAAGCTATAAAAAGACTAGCAAAGCACTGTAAACTAGCCGATTCCAATAACCAGGAATCGGCTAGTTTACAGAGCTTTGATACAAATGAAGACATCAGCAAGAATCTCTGCCATCCACATCTCAATCTTCTTTAGCTACGTCGACAAGAAGAGGAAGGAAAGGTTTTATCACATCTAAATTAGTTGCAACTTTCTGGTCTGGACGTTAGAAGTTCTAAAGAGGAACGCCTGCCAATTATTGTTTCATATGAAGAGAAAGAACAACTTCATGGAGTGCCGAAGTTAAACAGCTCTTCCGGCAAGGATCAAGGCAAAACATACTCAAACGTGCTTCATGGTTCGAACCTGAATGATAAGGTACAAATAATGTACTGTGATACGACACACAATCTTTTCTACCACAGGATGCTTGAACGAAGCTTGTCTTGTTGAACAAGTCACTAGCAGTACTGATATTCCCTTGTTCAAAAAGTTTAGAGACAACTGGAAGAATATTAATCCTAGTGCTATCGAATCATGCTCTTTTTCTGGGTGGAGACAATCATAATAAAATAAAAATCAGACATTCCGGCGCAGTGCATCAAGCATGATGGATGGCGAGAGCTATTTACTCTTTAAAATGTATTTGCTGCAGTCCCGGTTTAAAATGAGCGCTGAGACAAACAAGCTATACGAGATGTTTGTTTATTTATTGCGTCAGTTTATGTGAAGCCCTGGCTTGGATGTAGTTTGGCGGTAAAAGCGCCGAATTAATATTTATCTAACACAATGGATGTAAGCATTCACATCACAAATACATTTAAGAGATACCAAGCAGCTATTTTCTAAAACTTTTGAGGCCTCATCGGCACGGGTAGGTGTAAGTTGAAATTCTGCGATTGGGTAACTTGAAGGCTAATAAACACGATAAGGGGGTATGCGTTTAAATAACCGAATATAAACGACCATATACGGGACACCCTAGTATTTTCAAGTTTAAAACGTTCGAATTTACGTTACGTTTGCTCCAGCTCACAGTATGCTCACAGTCGGCGGCTAACTATACGCTTTGGTGTGAAAGCGACCTAAAACATAACGTTACTTTTTTATCAAAAAAATGGCTAAAAAGGATATCAATCCTTTTTATCAATTTTGTTGTTTTGGTTTTGAATAGTAACCCCAAAACAACAAGCCGCTTAGAGGCTTTTAAATTTAAACTAATGAATAAATTACCAGTTTTGTATTCTCTAATAATCTATTTCTAATCATCTATATGATGAGTTCTTTAATATTTACTGTGAATAGTTTAATTCTATCTTAATTCCCAATACTACTTCGGTTAATAGTAACGCATCTATAAGTGATTGGGCTACATTTGGTATTCATAAAAGTAGAACACGGCTTTATGAGCTGTACAATGAAAAGACTTATGTCAACACTGCTGAATTTAATTAATATGTTAGAAATTATTCAAAACTGTTTTTTTTTTTTTAAACTGTTTTTTTTTTTTTTTAAACTGTTTTATGGCCAAGTCACGTTATTTGGGCTCGAAGATTAAAAGCAGTAGTAACGTCATTAAAACGACTTGGAATATTATTAAAAGTGGAACGGGAAGGTCTAGTAACCGAAGTACTGACTTCAGTCTGTCTATTAATGACAACATAATAAAATCAGACTCCCAAGTCGCCGCGGCCTTTGAAAACTTATTTTCAGATATTCCCGTTTCAACTACTAAATCCCTTAACTCATCACCTTATGTTGCTGAGTCGTTACTAAAGGAAAAAATCAAATTTTGCGATTCGGAATTTAATTTTGAACATATTACCTGTAGGGATATAATTAAAACCTTTCACACTTTAAATGCGAAAAAGACTGCAGATCTGTGGGGTAATTCTGTAGAAGTTGCTAAGTCTATTAATGACGTTGTAGCACCTACTCTAGCTCTTATCTTTAACAATTGTGTCGACTGTGGGGAGTTTCCTGACCTTATGAAAAATAGTAAAATAATACTTTTGTTTCATCAGGTAGTAGTAAATAAGACCCCACAAACTACAAACCTATTTCAGTACTACCTACATTTAGTAACAATTTTGAGAAATTAATTTTAGATCAACTGCAAAGATTTTTTAACAGACATAAATTATGACATAGCAAAGAGTTCGATTTTACAAGAGGTACAACTACTGATGTCGGTGTTGAACTTGTAGGACATATTTATAATGCTTGGGAAGATAAATGCGATGCCTTGGTCATCTTTTGTGATTTGTCCAAGGCATTCGATTGCGTTCTTCATGAAACGTTAAACAGGAAACTCCGCCACTACGGGATCCGAAACACCGCTCTGGATCTTCTTACTTCATACTTAAGTAATAGGATTCAAAGCGTTGCCGTTGATGGAGAAAGATCTCCCGGATCTATTTTAACAATGGGAGTTCCACAGGGCTCAACTCTTGGTCCTTTCTTGTGTCTTATTTATGTAAATGAAGGTTTACTTCATTCGCATAGTCTATGAGATATACAAACTATGTTTAGTACATAACTCTATGGACTAAACAATAGAACTGTTAATATGATGATGACAGTCAAAATGACAACCGTGTAAAATATAGAAATAATTTAATAATTGTAAATAATAGCTTTAAATGTTGTTTCTCTTTTCAGAGCAACACAATTTAGTTTATTATTGCAATATAATATAGAAACATATTATAAAACAACATTTCTACAGCTGTTTTTAAACACAATGGAAAAATTTCAATTCGAGTTTGTTGTGAAACCCAGTGACGATCCAAAAACAAATATAATATGCATAACTTCGATTACCGATGCCGATAAACATACCTTTTCAATCCCGGAACAACTTCAACCTGTAAGATTGCACGATACAGTTATAAAAACTCAAGTTTTTCAAAAAGTAAAAGTAACGCTGCAAAGGAGACACGAGAAAAGACGAGTATGGATTTCCGTGACACCAGAAATAAAAAAGGTTTATGAAGATGAAGATGGAAACATGCAGTTTAAGGGATATTTGCTAGAGGAGATGATACCAGAAACACGCCAACAAGCTGCTGCTAATGAAATTTCAGAAGAGGTTTTCAATAGGCTTATGGAGAATTTTGCTGAAATGAAGAAGGATATGTCTAAATCTTATAATATAAGGAGTTTGTCAGAGAAGTTTGTTATAGACAAATTCACAAAAAAAACGTCAAATGTATCCCAATGGATGACAATTTTTGAAGCAGAATGTACTAGATTAGGAATAGATAATGATCTTAGTAAGATTGAAGTTTTTAGGTTGTTCTTGGAGGATTCATGTTTTGACTGGTATAGTTCCATGCTTATAAAACATACAATAAATTCAGAATGGTCAGTATGGAAGAATAACTTTTGTGAAACATATGCGGACAAAGGATGGTCGCCAGTCAGGTATGCAATTTTATTCAAATATATACAGGGCTCATTGTTAGAATATGCTTTAAAAAAAGAAAGACTGTTGTTGGAGATAAATAAATCTATGGACAAAAACACTGTAATAGACCTGATTGCTACAGGTCTACCAAATTTCATAGTGGATAGAATTGATAGGAATAATTTAAAGGAAACTGAGGATTTATTTAATAACATCAGAGGTCTAGAACATTTAGTGAATAAAAAATTTTTTGAAAAAAATGTGGTAGGTTTTGGAAATAAAGTTAAAGAAAAAAAAGACCGATTACCGTGCCGAATCTGTGTAAAAGAAAATAAAGGAAACCGATATCATCCTGAAGCTTTATGTTGGTTCAAGAGTAAAAATAATGATGGACCAAAAAGAGACCAAATTAGGAGTGTAAATAATTCTCAATTAGAAATAGAATTAAATGAAGTAGATAAAAAAAACTAATAATTACACCATTAATCAACATTAAATTATTAATAAATGATACCTTAGAAATTATGGGAATTTACGATTCAGGTTCAAACGTGTCTTTGATAAATTCGAGATTAACTTTAGGAGAGAGACTTTGAAAAATAACCCAATAAAAAATTATAAGAAAAATGCAAAATTAAGAACGATTAATGGTGTAAAAAAATCTATTGGAACCGTAACATTAAAGATAAAGATATTTAAAATCGAGAAAAATGTTAATGTTTTTGTGATAGATGAAGAGAATTTCGATTACGATTTCTTAATTGGATTGGATTGTATAGAAAAATTTCAACTAATTCAAAATGAAAAATTAGACATTTCACAAAACATCCATGATAAAAAAAAAGGATGATAATAAAGAGGAAATAACTACCAATAGTACAAAAATAATTCCTGGCTTTTCAGGTAGAAAGGTAGAAGAAAATTTTAATATTAAAAATACGTTGGATGTCTCGGAGGAAAATGATGAATATAAAATAAACTTTAATGAGCACATAGAAGTGTCAAATTTTAATATTGCGATTAATCATCTAGACCTTCAGAAACAGTCGGAGATAGATAAATTAATTTGTAAATATAGATCACTTTTTGCCAAAGATAAATATGATATAGGTACTGTTAATGGCTATGAAGCACATATTGACTTACTAATAGATAAATACTGTAGCAAAAGGCCTTATAGGTGCACTATTGATGATAAAAAAGAAATAGAAAAACAATTATTAGAAAAAGAATTAATTGAAGAGTCATATAGTCCTTTTGCTGCCCCGGTAACATTGGCCTTTAAAAAAGAAGACGGCAGAAGATCAAGATTGTGTATAGATTTTCGCGATCTTAATAAAATTGTGGTTCCTCAATCACAACCTTTTCCATTAATCGAGGATTTAATGGTCAAAACAAGAAAATGTAAATTTTACTCAACACTGGATATAAATTCTGCATTCTGGTCGATCCCTATGAAAATAGAAGATAGAAAAAAAACTGCATTTGTTACTCAAGAGGGGCACTTTCAATGGACCTGTTTACCGTTTGGTTTAAAGACTTCTCCAGCGATTTTTCAGCGAGTATTAAGTAGCATTATAAGGAAACACGGACTATCTGATTTCACTGTGAATTACATAGATGACATAATGATATTTTCTGAAACGTTCGAAAAACATGTTAATCATTTATCATTATTATTGGAAGCAATTTCAAAGGAAGGATTTAGATTAAAGTTCTCAAAGTGCAACTTTGCACAGGATTCAGTAAAATACTTGGGACATATAATAAAAAATAATACAATTACTCCTCTGAAGGATAATTTAGTTGCTATAAAAGATTTTCCTGTTCCGAAAACACAAAAAAATGTCCGACAGTTTCTGGGTAAAATTATTTTTTATGGTAAATATGTGCCAAACATATCAATTATATTAGATTCGTTACATAATTTGTTAAGAAAAGGTCAAAAATTTATTTGGTCAGAAAAATGTCAAGAATCTTTTGATGCAATAAAAATTTTGCTTTGTTCAAAACCTATTTTAACAATCTTTGACCCAGATCTTCCGATACATATTTATACGGATGCTAGTATACAGGGCATAGGTGCTGTCTTGAAACAGGTACAACATAATGGAGAAGAAAAACCTTGTGCATATTTTTCGAAAAAACTAAATGTTACCCAAAAAACAAAAAAAGCTATATATCTGGAGTGTTTAGCAATAAAAGAGGCCGTAAAATTTTGGCAACATTGGCTCATGGGAAAAAAGTTTACGGTTTTCTCAGATCATAAGCCTCTAGAGAAAATGAATATTAAAGCTAGGACAGATGAAGAATTAGGGGACCTCACGTATTATCTATCTCAGTATAATTTCGAAGTAGTCTATTCTCCAGGAAAATACAACTTAGAAGCAGATTGTTTAAGCAGAAATCCTGTTTTGGAATCGTGTGAAAACCAAGACGAAGGTTTAAAAGTTGTAAACTTAATTAAATTAGAAGACATTCAAAACGATCAAGAAAAAAATGAAGAGATCAAGCAAAATACTAATAAATTAATAATAAAAGATAAAATATACTATAAAAAAGTAGGAAAAAAGGAAAAGATTGTATTGACTGAGGAGTTTAGTAAAATTATTATAAAAAACATACATTATCTTTACTGTCATATAGGAATACATCAAATGGAAAATAAAATTAAACCGTTTTATATAGCGAAAAATTTAACATATAATATTAGAAAAATCTGTGACACCTGTGAAATCTGTATAAAAAACAAATCTAGAGCTAAATATAAATTTGGACTTATGTCTCACTTAGGTCCCGCTACTCACCCTTTTGAAATAGTATCTATAGATACTATTGGTGGATTTGGTGGCTCTCGTTCGACAAAAACATATTTACACCTTTTGGTAGACCACTTTACAAGATATGCCTATATCTTGACTTCTAAATCTCAAAGTTCGAATGATTTTATAAAGCTTGTTCAAAAAGTAACACAGGGAAATAAAATTGGCATGATTCTATCAGATCAATATCCAGGTATAAATTCGAAAGATTTTAAAAACTTTTTAGATAAGGAAAATGTACCTATTATCTTCACTGCAGTAAATGCACCATTTTCTAATGGTTTGAATGAAAGATTGAACCAAACATTAGTTAATAAAATTAGATGTAAGATAAATGAAAGAAAGGATAAACTAGCCTGGACCACTATTGCTCATGAATGTACTCAGAGATATAATGAAACAGAGCATACTGTGACAAGATTTTCCCCAAAATACTTATTGGAAGGGAAAAATGTTAATATTTTACCAGATGAATTGAAACAAGAAATAACACTTAATGATTTATTGCATGATAGAAAAATTGCATTAGAAAATACTATAAAATCACACAATTATAATAAGCAACAATTTGACAAAAACAGAAAAGAATGGGAACTAAAATTAGGTGACTTAGTGTATGTTGAAAACGGAAATAGATTAAACAGAAAAAAATTAGATGAGTTAAAAATTGGTCCCTATGAAGTTATAGAGAAATTATCAAAATCAATTTACAAAATAAACACAGGTCATAAGAAACTTGAATCAAATCTTTTCCACATAACAAAACTTGCTCCTGTTCCAGATAAGACTTAACATTTACTTATTAGAATACTTTTTTTTTTTTTTTATATATATTTATATATATTGTCTTGGGGTGGGAGATGTAAATGAAGGTTTACTTCATTCGCATAGTCTATGAGATATACAAACTATGTTTAGTACATAACTCTATGGACTAAACAATAGAACTGTTAATATGATGATGACAGTCAAAATGACAACCGTGTAAAATATAGAAATAATTTAATAATTGTAAATAATAGCTTTAAATGTTGTTTCTCTTTTCAGAGCAACACAATTTAGTTTATTATTGCAATATAATATAGAAACATATTATATTTATATTAATGACTTGCCTTACCTCATAAAGGATAATCAAGATATAGTGTTGGTTGCGGATCATACTTCACTTTTGTATAAACTGAAACTTCAGCAGCTGGTTACTGATGATGTAAATAACGCGATCTCAAAAATAGTTCCCTGGTACAATGTTAATAATTTACTTCTTTATGAAAAGAAGACAAAATGCATTAAGTTCACGCTACCTCACGTTAGGCAGCTGAAAACGAATGTGTTGATAAAGGACAAATAATTGAAACCTGAAGACAGCACAGTATTCTTGGGCTTTGGATGCTAAGCTTCAGTGGGGCCAACATGATGATAAATTGTCAAAAAAGCTAAGCTCCGCAGCATACGCTGTTAGAAAAATTGTTAATTTAACTGACATAGGCACAGCCCGTTTAGTGTATTTTAGCTATTTTCATAGTGTAATTCGTACGGTATTCTGTTGTGGGGAAATGCCGCCGACATTCAGACTATTTTTGTTTTGCAGAAAAGAGCTGTTAGATCAATTTATAAATTAAGTCCGAGACACTCTCAGAGAGAAAATTGTACCTATAACAAGGCTCAAGAAAATAGGTGGCTCGTTCAGATGTCAATGTATATGATTTTATAATAAACTTCCTAGCCACATTCAAGATCTAAGCCTTAATAAATTGAAGTCATTTATGAAACGTAAATTGTGCCATAAAGCTTTTTGTACCGCTAAAGATTATATTGAGGACAGAAAGGCTTGGGACTGACCTGCTCCAATTTTTGCTTATAGTATATGTTTTTTTTTTGTTTGCTCATTTTTGTTTTATTTTTATACACACTTTGACATTTCATGATTATTATATACACAATGACATGAATATTTAATTTGTGTAGTATAATATTATTATTATTTTATTAATTGTGTGATGACTTAGTGGGTTATATTTTATATATTTTGTCTATCTTAGTTTTTTTTAGTTTTTCTATTATCTGGCAGTTTGAGTACTTATTTCGGCCTACCCAAATGTCCTTTCTGTGGTATTGATCGTCGAATCGTTGAGCTCCTTAAGTTCTGAGCTACACGATTAATGACAAATGCGTGCAATGACTGGACAGGTCTACTCAAATCTGTTTGAGTCTTTCCTCAAAATACCATTTCAGTCACCTACCTCCATGGTCCTCATATGATCTGTAAAACAAACAATGACATGAATATTCACTTACTTAAGTAAGTTATTGTGAATGTTAAGACTATGTGGGTCATTGCTTTTTTTACCTTCGTGTTTTTTTTTATTAGCTCAGTTAGTTTTAATCTTTATCTCGGTCTGGCGGTTTGAGTAATTATGCGGCCTAGCCAATGTCCTTTCTTTGGTAATGTTCGTCGAATCGTTTAGCTCCTTTAGTTCTGTGTTGAGCTGCATGACAACTGACAAATGCGTGCACTGACTGGACAGGTCAACTCATTCTGTGTGGTTCTTTCCTCAAAAGACCATTTCAGACATCAATCCACATGGTCTTCACATGACCTGACCAAGATTATGTCTGGACTTTAAAAGAGACTGTGACCTCTGAGTTTGTTTCGGCCTTTCTTCTCAGATTAGTCAGATAGGAAACGCCGACCTCATCTAGTAAAAAAAAAATGTTTGACGTGTTAAAGTGTTTGTACAAACCTACGTGCAGAAATAAAATCATTTATCATATACTTATGATTAATAAGGACACGCTCAGACTCGATCGTCCAGGTTTTCATACATCTTGGCTGAACACACAAGCTGGTTTTATGACTGCCAGATGAGATGAGAGAAAGAAGGAAAACATAATTTTGAAACTTCAAAAAACCATCAAAAATAAATTCTGGAAGAGGATTATTTTGCACATATAAGAAAGGGCTGAAGCATCTGAAAAGGATTCGGCGTCCGGGCCTTATCAACAAACTCTCTCTGGGGGAATTCTACGTCTGCACTCTGCTGAGAAACCATCTGCCTGGAGATTCTACGTCTAGGTTTTGATGAATAACCATCTGCCTGGAGACTCTGCGTCAAGCTTTGTCGAAGGATACTTTCACTCTGAAGTGTCCCTTCGACAACTTAAGACCCTCTTCCTCCACCTGAAGGGAAGAAGAGGAGGTGTTCAGTGTTTCAGGCGACACAGAGGTGTCATAGATATATTTTAATGAGACACGACAATTTAAATTAGCTCTCAAACAATGTGGAGGGAGATTTTTGAATTGGAACGTACCTATTTTACCTTCAAATAATCATATTTTCAAAAAAGACTATAACTGGCTAGTCTCTCAAACATAAACTTCTTTTCGCAATACTTTCTGAGTGGCTTGGTACTTTGCAAAAAAACAAATTCTACATTCTACATTAGAAAAGGTTTTTCCTATAAAGTACAACAGTTACAGGCTGTTGTTATTATTATAATAAATGTGATATCTTCAATTTGTAGGTACTATCTGAAATTATCTTGGACATGACTGACATCGGTGAAGAAAAACATCGTGAGGAAACCTGGAATTATAGTTAGTATCTGAAATCGCCAACCCGTCTTGAGCAAGCGTGGTGATCAATGCTCGTGCCTTCTCTATGTGAGAAGAGGCCTTTGCCCTGCAGTGGGACAATAACTGGCTGGTGTTACACAGACAGTAAGGAGCTTCATAAGTGTGTATAGTTGACCTTGTAATTGCTTTATCACTCTGAGATTGCATGTAACATGCACTTAAAAAAAGCTTCAGGCCGCGACTTTCCCCCGACCTACCTGCCCGAGCTATCACTTCGTTTTCACTTAGACCCCTACATATACAAATCAACAAACAAACAAATTTTACATTCTTTATAATATTAGTATAGACAACATATATTCGTCTTTAATATGACAGTTACCCACCCTCACCATAACGACAACATAATTATGGACGAGCCCTAATTTGTTTCAAAATGAATAGTTTATTCGCACGGAACACATTTGACCGTCAAAATCAACCGTGCGGGCGATACCGACCACATCAAGGCCACGTCTCAACCACAACGCAACCACAACACTACCACATCGAAATTTTGCTGTCAAACCGGATTGCATCATCCTCCGCAAGATATTGAGTGGAACGGTAGAATGCAGTGAACTTTTGTACTCATTTTAAATAAAAATACCAATTCGGATATAGCACATACAATTTTATTTATAATATGTTATGATATTATTATATATTTAGAGATATGAGGAACAGGGTGTAAAGTTCGCTCATACTCTTTTAGAAAAGGGAGGATCCTCCGACCAGATGGATGTCGTATCTGGTGGGCAACTGCCCGATGATTGTTATCGGGAAGTTGTATGTATGCTATCTGCGCGGTAAACTCTGCTTGCGCGATGCAGGATTGATGCGTTTGTTCGCATGTGGCGGTGTAGATGCCGCCACATCACTCCCCTCCGAAGACCGGAGGTCGATAGTGGACTAAGTCTTGTATCTTGCGATGCTTGCCAATGCCAGTTGGGTTCCAGTGGGTTGGAACCGGGTGTCGCATAGTTCGCGGTGAGTCGGAACTGTCTGCGAAGATGCCCCAGTGAGTCGGGGTGGCTGACTGCTGATGTCGACCAGGAGAGGGATTAAGCACTCTGCTTGTGGACCGGCCGAATGTGCAGTGTGCTGTGCCAAGGTTGCTGATGAGGCTGAAGGTGATGACCAGGTATGCCCTTGCGCTGCATGCTGATGGTCAGGACAACCGTTCAAGCCGTGGTTGCTGGCTGGCTGTGTGACTTGCGGGAGTGATGATGATGACGTCACGCTGAAGTAGTTGCACGAAGGCTGCGCTGACGTTCATACTCGGGGTCACCAGTTTAGAGATGATGTTCATCACGTCGGGGTCACCAGTTTAGAGATATGAGGAACAGGGTGTAAAGTTCACTCATTCTCTTGGAAAAGGGAGGATCCTCCGACCAGATGGATGTCGTATCTGGTGGGCAACTGCCCAATGATTGTTATCGGGAAGTTGTATGTATGCTATCTGCGCGGTAAACTCTGCTTGCGCGATGCAGGATTGATGCGTTTGTTCGCATGTGGCGGTGTAGATGCCGCCACATATATAATATAAAATATTTTACATCCTAGACTAAAATAATCCCGGTTACTACGCCGCTGCCAAGACTTTGTAAACAATATAACATGTTGGCTAAAACTTCGAATTTAGACTGCCTCTCAGTCTAAATATAAGACTTGTATTTCTAATTTAATTCAAGTATATACCAGTCCACTCAGATAGAATTGCGAAAATGTTTTTTTATGGATGAGAGACTGGCCAGTTACAGTCAATTTTTTTAAAAATATTATTGGTAAGTAAAAATAGCTACGTTCCAATTTCAAAGATTCCCTCTACATTTTTTGCGAGCTAATTTAAAGTATCGTGTCGAGAACATTTTAGCGCTACGATTTTTTACGATTACAAGTGTCGCCTGAAACCGGACGAATCGTACGATAAGTTAACAATTATCAATAATTAGGTATATGTTTAAAGCATCAGACCTCCCTCAATTATGATGAGAAATAATAACACTGGCAGCCATAAACCTAGTTTATGTGCTGATCGCGTTCAGTTTCATTGGTGAAATAGCACATAATGTGGTTTTTGTTTGTAAAATTGTTAGTCATTTTTTAGTACCTAGTAAAAACAGATAATTTTTTGTAAATAATATATATCGGGTTTTCCAATAAGAGGTGTAATTTTGATATTCAAAGAAAAATGGCATTTTTTATATAAATTATCGGATGTGTATTTCTTTATTAAGAGGAAGGTATGCCGTTAATAGTGGAAAATAACATCAGGCAAATTACCACCACGACCACGCTTACAGGACCATATCCTTTTCATGAAATTTTCCATAACCAAATCGCAAAGTGGCTGCCCTATGTCCGCGATAGCCTCACGAATTCCATCTTTGAGGTATTGAATCTACGCCTCAAAGGAATAGAAACTTTCCCAAAGGATTCTGATGCAGGGAAATGAAACCCAAACATCGCACACTGTACACGTGTAATGGAACTGGAACCCTCGCCGAGGTCATCAGCCACTGAGAAAGTAAAACAGTAATACCTCGCATATATAAAACCCTCGCAAGTGCAGTACAAACAAACTCTTTTCGATATTTATCTTGCAGACTAAAATAATATTGCGGTACAGAGTTACCACGATTTTTGTGAAAGCTCCACGTTCTTACAAATCTGAAATGTTGAATGCTTAACATAACATCACGCCTGCATTCCCGAAGGGTTAGGCAGAGGTGTACCTGTAGTTAAGTACACCCAGAGACATGTTTAATACAATATTGGCGAAAACCAAGTAAGAAATAGGAAACGATGCTTTGCTCACGTCGCTAGCATACAAAGTTCAAGATATTTTTAAATAAAAATGCAATGTACCTATATACTACCCACATTTCGCCAGTTATGTTTGTCATAGGGGGCGAGCCTATTGCCATCAACCGCGCACAAATCCAGACTCCGGCCTGCTACTGAGGAAGTCCAGATGGGAAAACCCAATAACCCGACTGCTGCGCTTATAACGCTAGACCACCGAGGCAGTCACCATCGAAGGAAACACTTTTGAAACTTAACGTTGACGTACTTATTCAAAAAGTGCCCAATGCACAGCAAAATTAAAGGATAAATAGCTCCTCCGCGGTTTCACTCGCATAAGTCTCGATCACTTTAGAATATCGGGATAAAAAGCAGTTTGTCCGACGTCCTAATCCAGGTAATAGTCTACACATGTGTCAAAAAAAAAAAATATGTCATCTAAATCCGTTAAGCCATTTTGTGTACATTTGAAACAAACAAATATAGAAAAAATCTAATCTTTTCTTTTCATCATATAAATTTAGAAAAGTTTTCTGCTAGTCGTACAAAGAGATACAAGTAGAATGTGCGGATACTACAAACTATCCGCATTTAATATGAGTGTTGGGAATGCAAACTTCATCACATTTTAGTCTAAGTCCATACTTATAAATACTAATAGAATAGAATAACTTTTTTTTTAATACCTATGTGATAGAATATTAAGTTTAGTTTTACAACAAAAGTTTGAGAACATTCCGATAGGATGTGCATTTAGTAAGAAAAAAGAAGAATTTTGAGCGGTAAAAACATAGAACCCATTTTATTTTATCATTTATTGCCACCTATAAAAACAGTTGTCGCGTTTTAGCGTGAAATTGCGGTCATTACCCTTTGTTTAATACCTCTCCGTATGAACTCAAACACTAACCGATGTGTGGTTTTTCGTTATAGGAACATGTTGAAGATCAAGATAGATATTGATTCAGGACGTTAACGAACTTTATTTCAGTTTCTGAAATAAAAAGAGTGTGCGCTTATGATCACATGACAGAAATGAAAACTTTTGACTGGAGCCGAGTATGCCTGATTAAGCTTCACCGGCCCACTGGGGCCGAGTATACCCGATTCAGCGTCACCGACCCACTGGAGCCGAGTATACCCGATTCAGCGTCACCGACCCGAGCGTGACGGCTCCAGAAATAAGTTTTATAACACCATAGTGCTATAACACCGTGTAAAACTCTCCTCACAAAGTCGACAAGTAGAAGACCTTTCCAAAATAAATAAAAACCGACATAAAGTAGATAATAATAGGTACCGACCGCAACCGCGAGGTTATACCTTTAAACTACCACCGACCTAAGAAAGTGCTTTTGTTTTTGGGTGGGAAATCATCAAATGACTGCTCCCGATCTGGGTGAGCGGGAGGGCGTGTCAGACTTTTACTGACTAAAACACACCCGTGTTCCTTCAGTTGCCTGTGCAAGGGCCACGGTTATCTCTATCGAATTACCCGCGACCCTGAGGCGACCTAAGAAAGTGCTGGACTCTTTATTAGTTGCTGTTATTACGGTAATTAGGTAAGTTTTCTGAATTTGTTCACTCAATTTTTGTTAAAACGACTGTGATGTTTTGAAAATTAAAACTTCTTATTCGCTTATTTCACTCTTATTAACGCACAATATTTCTATCGTTAGTTTTTGTGAAAAGCGAATACGAAGTTTTGAAAATGAAAAGTACTTTTTGTTTATTTGACTCTAGTTTCGATTCAATTTGATGCGCACTTCATAACGTTACTTAGCAGACAACGCAAAACATCAACACAGTGTAACAAGCGTCGCGATATCCAAAACATATCGTAAGAGATTTAGCATGTCGCACGGATCGCTCAAACGATTCTGGTTGTATCTGTCATCATAATATCTCTCCCACTAAAAGCCAGCCTTCTTCTACTTCATTGCGCTTACTGGCAAAAGAAGATAGCTTTCTGGCCGCCCTGTATTGTGACGTGTATTCATCGTATTAAACCTAAAAAAAGTTACCAATTTATCATTTCAAATGGTGTTTTATTTTTTAAATAAAATTTTGTCGTAATAAAAAGATAATGTTTCGATAAAACTGGAAGAAGAAAGAAATAAAGAAAGAAAAAAACGTTTATTTAGCACAGACTAAAAGGCACACAAAGCAGGTAAAAATTATAAGAAAAACAATAAATAAAAAAACATACAAATAATAATAAAAAAGTGTACAGCGCGAAATATGAAACTTGCAGGGTAGTGTGCCTCACGGCTGCGCCAAAAAGGCCCAGTTCAGCAAAAAATGCCAGACAACTAGTGCCCGACGCTGGTTTTCAACTGGACCTGAATTGTGAGGTAACGGATATAAATCAGTTTTATACTGCAAAGTGACGTGTGTATGCATACATATAAAAATAAAATTGTTTCAAATAATAATAGTCATGATTAAGTACATAAATAGAGTAAAATGCAAAACAAAAACAAAAAAAAACAACGAAAACGAGCCGGAACAAACCAAAACCTGTTTTAAACGATGCCAGACTTCCACGCTCCAACGCATTGTATAATTAATTAATCCGTGCACTACATTGATGCAACGCACAATACGCTGCAAACAGCCGAGCGCGACGGACTATTTACGGACACTTTGCAACCTCAAACCTTTTTTTTTAAAGGACGAAGAAGGACGCGCGGGCTCGCGAAAAATGTAAGGAGGGGAGGGAGGCCCGTGCTCCCAGGAGGAGAGGCTGGTAAAAAAACTACTTAAACAAAAACAACTGTCTAGCTATTACGGTTCATGAGATACAGCCCGCTGACAGACAGACGGACGGAGGATTCCGTTAGCACCCTTAAGGTACGGACAACTAAAAAATCAACCATTTTAAATGTAGGTAATAGTTCTCAGGTCAGAAAAGAAGATATCACTGACAGTGTTACTGAGATTTTAAAGCTAAATTGTAATAAAATTATTTTGTGTGCTTTCCCATATTTTGATAGGTTATCAAAAGGAAAAAACAATTATATACATATGCTTAATAAGCATATTCAGTTCTTGGTAAGTCACTACAGTGACAAACTTATATTTTTTGACACCAACATTTTTGTTGAAAAGTTAAAATCGACAAAGAATACAGTGTATCTGCCCATTAGGTTTAGACATAAAATAGCGAGGCTATTAGCTAATATTATAAACTCAGACATAAACAGTATGTCGAAGTCTAATTATATTATTAACACCGCAAATATTAGTAGTAATTCTAATGTACAGGTGGTCACCTCAAGTAACTGTAGCACTAATGCTATATCTGTTTACAATAATTGTACGAAGGAGGATCCATGTGTCACTATGGCAAATCCTTGTCCAAATGTGGGACCCACAAGTAGTAGGATCTCATTGCCTGGTGATGGCATGGGAGTCTTGGAGCTCACTCTGGATGTTACTTTAAACTAGATAGTAAGACAACAGAAGATACCAGTAACAATACAGTTATACCTACCAACAACAAGGTGTCTTCTTGCTCGCAATTAGTTAAGTGCAAAAAAGGTACTAAAGAGAATTCCTTGACAATATTTCATCAAAATATTCAAGGTTTTTCTTCGAAACAGTTAGAAATAGAACTATTTTTAGAAAATACCATGTTTGAAATTATTTGTTTAACTGAACATTGGTTGAAAGATTATGAAATGCTAATTAATTATGAAAATTATAATGTGGGCAGTTGTTTTAACCGAAAATCTATGCTGCGTGGGGGTTCACTAATCTTAGTTAAAAAGTCTATTAAATCTAAGACTCGTAAAGATATAGTTGATCTTTCGGTTGAACATAGCATTGAACTGTCCTGTGTTGAGCTAGATAAGCATGTTATAGTGTGCGTTTATAGACCCCCAAATTATCAAAACTACTCCGTATTTGAGTCAGTAATGGAAGATGTTCTAGCAAAACTGGCAACTGGTAAAAAATCGCTAATTATCTGTGGTGACTTCAATATTAATATCTTAGAGAATAGTTCAAATAGCAGTCGATTATTAAGTCTCTTTAAATCGTTCAATTTGTCAAATGTGTTTTCAGAACCCACCCGCATAACTACAAATTCTGCTACATGCATTGATAATATTTTTTGTTGCTGCGACTATTTACATAAAGCCATTGTAAATTATCTCCCTTCTGATCACAGTGGTCAAACCGTTGCCTTCAAGTCAAACACACCTTTACAAAAAATTCAGATACAATCTAGACAAATAACGCCTAGCAATCTAAATAGATTTAATAATAACTTAATTTGTAAGTTAAGTATACCGGGCCATATTAGAAACAACGTAAACGAATTATATGAGGATTTTTTTTCGGTAGTGAGCACCGAGTTCAATAATACTTTAAAGAAAAAAACAAAAACAATTTGCCCCAATTTTTTGTTCAGTGACTGGGCAACTAAAGGTATTAGGAAAAGTAGGGAAAAACTGTTTGAGTTGTATGGCCTTAAGCCTTATATTAACTCTGAAACGTTTAATAAATACGTTGCTAATTACTCTAAAACTTTTAAAAAGACCTGCAAGGTAGCTAAAGCCTTGTACATTAGCAACAAGATCAAAACAGCCGATAATAAAATAAAGACGGTTTGGAAAATTATCAATGACGAAACCAACAGGAATAAAAGACACAATAATGATTTCACACTTCAGACTTCAAGTGGTCTCGTAAGCACTAACAAAGAAGTTGCTCAAGAATTTGTTAATTTCTTTACCAGTATCCCACTTAAAACGACTGAAACTTTAAACTCCTCGCCCCTGCGTTCTATTGACTTATTAAAAGCAAATACTTCATCTTGCCAGATTGAATTTAAATTCAAGCATATAAACCCCACAATAGTAGTGAAAGCTTTCAAGCAAATCAAGATCAAACTAACAGAAGATCTATGGGGAATGTCTGTTAAAGTTTGTACCTCCATTATTGAGACTATAGCGCCATACTTGGCTTTAATATTTAATTTGTGTGTGGATCAAGGAGTATTCCCGGATCTAATGAAATACAGCAAGGTAATACCACTTTTCAAATCCGGGGACAGTAAAGATACCAATAATTATAGACCCGTATCCGTGTTGCCGGTTTTCAGCAAGGTGTTTGAAAAGGTAATGCTGAATCAAATGTTAAATCATTTCGACACCAATAATATCTTACACGGTCAACAGTATGGTTTCACAAAGGGACGTTGTACGACTGACGCCGGTGTCACCTTATTAAAACACATATTTACAGCGTGGGAAGAGGCTCAAGACGCCATAGGAATCTTTTGTGACCTCTCCAAGGCATTTGATTGCGTCGACCACGAAACCTTGCTCTTAAAACTTGAACATTACGGACTTGGAAAACTTGCGATCAGTTTAGTAAAATCTTATTTGAATGATAGACAACAGCAAGTCCAAATAAACGGTGTCAATTCACTCGGTCTAAAAGTAAAAATGGGTGTACCACAAGGCTCGATATTGGGTCCTTTCCTCTTTTTAGTTTATATTAATGATCTACCTCATTTGTTTAAAACCCAACCACATATGGTGTTATTTGCTGACGATACTTCGTTAATTTTTAAAATTAATAGGCGTGCATTAAATCTTGACGACGTGAATAACGCCTTACTGCAGATCCAAAATTGGTTCACTGCTAATAATTTGGTATTAAATGGGAAAAAAACTAAGTGCATAAGATTTTCTTTACCAAATGTCAAAAGTACTAATTGTGAGATAGTATTGAATCAAGAGAAACTAGAATTCGTCGATAAAACTGTTTTCCTGGGGATCACGCTCGATTCAAAGCTTCAATGGGGTCCTCATTTAACATCCCTTGCAGGACGGCTAAGTTCAGCAGCATATGCTGTGAGAAAAATCCGTCAATTTACTGATGTAGATACCGCGAGACTAGTCTATTTTAGTTACTTTCATAGTATTATGTCGTACGGTATTTTACTATGGGGACGGGCTGCAGACATCGAGTCTATTTTCATTCTGCAGAAAAGAGCCATCAGAGCCATATATGGCCTCCGCAGGCGCGACTCTCTAAGGGAATTGTTCAAAGATATTAACATCATGACGGTACCTTGTCAATATATCTATGAAAACATCATGTACGTAAGGAAAAATCTACATCTTTTTAGTAAAAGAGGTGAAAGACACAATTATATCACTAGAAATAGGGACCAATTAGTTCAACCAGGTTTCAGGCTGGCTAAAGTAGACTCATCTTTCATGGGGTACTGTTTAAGATGTTACAATAAAATACCTCCCCACATACATCAACTGAATGAAACTAAATTTAAATCTTGTATAAAACGCACACTATGCAGCCGAGCATATTATAAGTTAGGGGATTACATTGCTGATAAAAATGCTTGGCTAATCGCTGGTCCTGCTCCTCAAGGACGCATCAACTAATTGATTAGCATTTAAAAATACTGTTGGAGCTGCTGAAGATTAAAAACAAGAATCTTTGCATTGTATAAACTCAACTTTTTTAGTACTGTATAATTGCTATATGCCTTATGTGAGTACTATGTACATGCTTTAAAGCTACCATTTACAGGGTACGTCTTTCATTGACTTGAATGTGTCCTGGCGGCTGAGAGTATGTCATGCTCACTTTAATGTTTCGCTGATGGTGGCACGTGTGTTGGATCATTTAGCTCCCTTCAAAATGGTTGAGTTGAATGGTGCTAATCCATGCGTCATGTTCGTGAACGGGCGCCGTCAGTTGAGACTGGTCATCTCTTAGCTGCCACGGCGTATTTTAATTAAATTTTATTTTCGAATTGTTTTCATATTTAAAATAACGGACGCTTTTAACGTTCTGCATCGTTCTCACATGCATAATTTCAACATGAATGATGTAACCAATCTATTGTAAACATAATTTGATTTAAAAGAGTGTCCGTGGAGTTTCTTGCCCGTTCTTCTCCATAGGTACCTACTACGCTTTGGAATGGGCAACTAGCTTCATTTTTCTGACCGACCGACCTTGACAATTCAAAAGTGCCTGTAATTGGTTTATTTGAAATAAATGCTTTGAGTTTGAGTTTGAGTTAAATGTTAAATGGTTAGTCCTTTTTTTTTTTTTTTGTGTAGTTAGGCATACTAAGGGTTGGTTACTTTTTGGATATACGTTACAATACGCGTTATAGGTTTATTTATTTAAATCAGCGTCATGATCAAACAAAAATTTCTGCCACCTACACTGTAACACCACTTATCCTGCGAGTTAGCACATCGTACTTATAACAAGTTAAATTAATAAGTAGATAAGTAATTAGTAGACTGCACTCCGATTCGCTTAGTCTCGGCGCCTAATTAAAAGTTATGTGCATTCATAGCCAAGCCAGAGAAGGGAAACGCAACTTATTTACATTCGTATAGTATAAATGTGAAAGTTTAGATGTTCGTCACTGAACTGCAACGTTTTGACCATGGATGTGGCAGATTTTTTGTGCAAATGTAAATGTTGATATTATGCTAAGTGCCCTTTGTCATAGATAATACAATAATACGTACAAATACCCAATCTCATACAAAAAATATTATAACTCCCTCTTGCTATTTTTCTTCATTCAATTATTCAACAGATGGCAGCATCAGCGACTCACTAATTGCCAGAGACTGTAGTTTTACAACGCCATCTAGGAGTCGACTTACTTTTAAAACGTTTCGTGCGATCTTTCTATAAAGTATTATAGTTCCATACATACATACACACTCATGCCTTTGTGGCGGCATCTACACCGCCACATGCGAACAACGCATCATACTGACGTCACACAAACCCTGCATCGCGTAATCAGAGTTTACCGCGCAGCTAGCATATGTACAACTTTCCGACAACAATCATCGGGCAGTTGCCTACCATATACGACATCCATCTGGTCGGAGGATCCTCCCTTTACCGAAGAGTATGAGTGAACTTTACGCCCTGTTCCTCATATCACTTCACCTTCTTCCCATGGGGGTAGGCAGTAACCACAGAACGCCACCTGCTACGATCCTTACATACTCCCTTTTCCTCGTTAACGTTCATACATCTGATAATACACGCACGCCGGTAGCGAGTGCTACGCACCTGACCTTTCTGAAGAACATCACCACTAAGGTCACTATATGTCCTCCTAGGGCGTCCCATCCCTGCGTTTCCACTCACATCTGCCTTGTAAGTACCTTTTGTTAGTCTTCTTTCATTCATCCTCTCAACATGACCAAATCATCTAAGCATACTCTTTTCAATTTTTGACCCTACATCTTCTTTTAAACCGCACTGCCTTGTCACATGATTCCTCAGCATATCATTCATAGTCACACCACACATGCTCCGCAAGGAACGCATTTTCATAGCATTTATTCTGCTTTCAAGCTTCTTTTGCCACACCCAACATTCACTTCCATACATGAGCGTAGGCACCAGCACACCATTGTGAACAGCGAGTCGTGCCTTTTTGGACATCAACTGTTTGGCCACAACTGCATCTGTAGCACCATTCACTTTATTTCCCGCATTCACTGTCCTTTCCACATATCCATCAATCTTTCCATCACTTGTAAACAGACTCCCCAAATATACGAACTCACTTACTTGCTCCACACTCTTATCATTTATTTTCACATTACACACCGATCCATCTTCTTCCCTTTCAAACACTATGACTTTCGTCTTATTTACATTTATATTCATTCCTTTCATCTTACATGCTTCATCCATCAGTCAGCAGAACAGCTGCAAGACATGGTGACTACCATGTCTTGCAACTGTTCTGCTGACGATGCAAGTAGAACTTGATCAAACTTAAACTCTAACTCAAATCATTTATTTCAAATAAACCAATTACATGCACTTTTGAATTGTCAACGTAGGTCGGTCAGATAAATGAAGCTAGTTGCCCCTTCCAAAGCGTAGTAGGTACATATGGATAAGAACGGGCAAGAAACTCCACGGACACTCTTTTAAATCAAATTATTGTTACATTATATTGGTTACATCATTCATGTTGAAATTATGCATGTGAGAACGATGCAGAACGTTAAAAGCGTCCGAAATATAAAGTCATCTGCATAGAGCAGGCATTTGACAGGCAACTCATTCATCGTCAATCCACATTCAACCTCTTTCAAATCTGTCAGACAACTATCCATGTACAGGTTGAACAGCCACGGCGACGCTACACAACCCTGTCTAACACCCCTCGAGATGGAGAACCAGTTCGTGTATGCCCCATTTATCCCAACACAACCACTGGAATCCTTGTATAAAGATTTCAGTGCCCGTACCAACCGCCAGTCCACACCATACAAGGATAGTGTCGACCACAGTTCTACCCTCCACTCACTGTCATAGGCCTTCTCCAAATCAACGAAAGCACATTAGACTTTTTGTGTGTTTAGTGTGTTTTTCGGCTATGCATCTTAAGGAGAAGATTTGGTCCATACAGCCCATTCCCTCTCTAAATCCTGCCTGCGCATCCTATTTTTCTCTTCTGTCACTCTCATCACTCTGTTTATCAAAACCTTCGTACCGTTTTATACTTTTATACAGTTTGCCGACAACACTCAAAAGACTATTGCCGCGATAGTTTTAACCTGCTGTGAGCCTTTTCCTTAACATAATAACACGTAACAGCTGGGCCCAAAAGTGGGCAATTAGAAACATTTCAATGTTATTAGTAGCCATTGATAATTAGAATTTTACCACTACAATAGTAGTAATTATTTACGGTACATAATACCGCACTCGCAGCTATCATATAGCGGATGACTTTTTAGCCTCTTGAAAAAAAAAACTTCGCCATAGGCTTTTACTCTGTTCACTTATTATACCGTTTTTTTTTACAAGACGGTAATAATTTTCATCCGGTACATTGTATAATTTATACTATTCCATAGGTATAACAAGACGCTGGCCGAATTTCAATAAAAAAGGTAAATTATATATTGTAGCTACGTCTGTGTTAGGCTTTAAGTGAAGAAGTTACAGGTATTCAGTATTCAAGGTGAAGTAGCATGAATGCGACTTTTATGTACAATATTATTTCGGGGACACGATTTTTAAAGATCTTTAGAATATTATAAGTAATGGCAAAATACTCTCAACTTGGCGTTTTTCTGAAAACCTATTCAATATCCAACGTCGACATTGTATTCATATTGGCACAGTCTTTCTCTGCTTTAGAATTCGTTATTTGTTTCGTTGCCTGAACATAATAGCTTGGAAACTGAAAAAATATTGGGCAAGGCCATTGAATTTAAGTTTTCCATATATTTCTTTAGTTTAAGAATAGCTGCTCGATGCTTTAAGTAGTGCATGTTCGCGCTTTTTCGCACTGAAGGCTTACATGCCATCTTTCGCAAAAGAACAGTGACCCTGATCTGCAGAATGCGTAGCAGCCGCAACGAAATCTCGAAAACTGTGGCTGATAGGATCTCATCCCAGCTTTGGATGTCCTTAATTAAATCAGTTATTTAATCATCATTTAATTTTTGACTTGAGTATATTTTTATTTTTTCTTTTTTTCAATCTAGTTCCTGAAATAATGATTTATTGTATTTATTGGAATATGATATCCGAAATAAAATATTTTATTTATTATTTTATTTATTTAAGTGAGATCTTATTACCCAAAGCCGAACTTAATATGATGCCTTCATAACATAACATCACGCCTGTATTTCACGAAGGGTTAGGCAGAAGGGCATCTCAACAAATCTGGCGAAATGTGTATGTTATGCTAAATTCCCATGTAACAGAGGGCGACCCTATTGCCATGAACCGAGTACAATTCCAGACTCCGGGCTGCTACTGAGAAATTCCAGATCGAAAAAAAGCACTTGCCCGACCCGGGAATCGAAACCAGAACCTCATGCTGCAGGCAGAAGCGCTTGCGACCACACACAGACCAAAGAGGCAGTCAGGAATATGATGCTTAATAGAAATAGTTTTGATAGTGGTTGTTTCGTGTGTTGAGTAACTAAACTCTACTGCACTAATTGTACTTTTAAAGAAACAACAGCAAAACATTAAACAAATACCAAACAAAATTATGGTTCCACGGAACTAAAGTGAAGTTAAAGAGTGTCATTTTCTTTATTTAAATGGGCCAAAACATAACAACAAGGAAATATATCTTACCAAAGAGGACGAGCAGTATACTAACGATGTTTACCTGGCGACTACAAAAGGGAGCAATAATATAGGTCCTATGAGTGACGATGCTTAAATGAGGGGCTCGAGGCTAAGTGATAACAGCCGCGCGAGCGATCAGGTTAAGTTACGCATGCCGCGGTCAGGCAGTGGATGGGTGACCATCTTAATATATCAAAATCCATCGTGCCTCAGAAAAGTCCCAGCTGTCATGTGTAGATCTTCGACACTAGTAACGGGTCTTAAGAAGCCCGAAAGTCTGACAACCAGTATTACCAAGGGATATCGTGTTACCCTGGGTTGTGGAGTTCTGATTACAGGCAGCCGCTCCGAGTGAAATACTGGTATTCAGCTGCATAAGGTTGGACTGGAACCCGACCCCGACATAGTTGGGGAAAGGGAAGATTGAAGTACAGCCGACAAAGTATACCGCATCCGATGGTCACACGTGTGGGTGCACATGAGTTGCGCGTGTACGTGTAGGAGCGCGGATGGGAGCAAAGTGTTCCCCAAGTAACAGTATGTTAGCAGGTACAGCTAGTTGGAAAACTATACTACTGCCTAGTTGTACTTATACACGCTGACCTGAAATTTAAGTGGTTTTTTTCCCCGAGCAAAATGATTTGGTCTTGGTTAGTACACTCGATTTGTTAAAAAACAGGAATAAAAACGGCAGACTTATACTTGTGAAAATTAAAGCTTATTTTGCTCTGAACATTTACGAATCCCTATTTACTTTGTCGGAAGTTTTCAAGAAGTACCTATGTTACATCAAATGGATTACTATTATTGCTCACGCTTTCGAATTGATGCATTTTTTTATCATTAAGAAACCTTTTTTTAAGTTTTTCGTTACGTTAATTTTTCGTTTTTAGTCGTTACGCCGTGGGAAAACAAGCATTAAAATTTCATCGTGTATAATGACGACTAACTTACCAATGGAAGCATTGAGTTGCCTTGGCTAACCTGGCCTATAGATTCCGAGACAGAATCAGGTTGGAAGCCAGAAAAACCTGCTCAGGTGGAGATTTATTGACGATTCCATCCTGCAGCCAATGTGGTGCTGCTCCTCAAACGATGGGATACCTGATGCCGTTTTCTCCATAACCTGATGCCTACACGCTACTGGAATTGATGGATGCCGAATTTGTAGCTAAGTGCTAAGCCGACTTAATGTACATGGTCAAATTAAATTAGAAATTGAAACTCTGCAAACGAGACGGGTAAATGATAAAACATAACAAAAATTGATTTGTTTTCTTTTTTTTGGGTCGACCACCACATTTATTGTAATGACTAGTAATAGAAATAACAGTTTTAAAAAAAACACAACTTCACAGCCGCGATAATAAAATACAATATCGATACCCACCACGTCTATTGTACATTGCCATCGACGCGGTACTGTGAGGAAGTGGGAGAGTAACAGCCTGAAATAAAAGCGGATTACTCTCAATTTCCTTTCGTTTGAACGGAGTGAAAATATTTTTATAACTCGTAACTTGGGTTTAATCGTATTTAAGTTGCCGTAACATTGAGTTGTTTCAAACATAATTAGCTAAGTCAGTTGAAGTTTTCAAACTTGGTGTAGGTTATTTTTGAGTTTTAGTTGTTAAGTGGTTGGTGGCAAAGTTATTATTTTATTAATAATTTAGCAAATTTTGTAAAGTGGAGGGGTTTTCTATTTAAATGGGATGGTTGGGAACCGAATTTGTATAATTTATATATATAAAGGTGCATTTTAGAAAGGTGAATTAAGTGCAGGAAAAAGGGTGAAAGGAAGGTGGATTAAGTGCAGGTACCGTCACCGTTGTAGCTACTAGAAAACAGTCATAGGAGACTGTCCTAAACTTTATGAAACAGATCTTGAAAAGAAATTACAGTCATCAAGACTTCAATTAGAATTAGAATTTTTTTTATTTGTCAGAACTTCACTAAAAAGTTTTTTATGCTAATTGATCCTGTTTCATAAAAGGATTAAAAAAACTCTACTGACCCAATTTAGGTTTAGGATACCTAATTAAGAAGTCCGAAACCACAAAATAAAACTTTTCAAATAAAACCTTTCGTAGGAAATGAGACTCCAAATTACTTTTTTTATAATGCACGAGTATAACTGGATAGGCAGAAAATAAACAAAAAATTGTTAGCACACAACAATTTTATGATGGTTGCTTTTGGAAAAACTTCGTTTATGTACAAAGTTTTTCGCATGTCCGATGTTTGTAGCAGGCAGCTGGTTCTTTTACAACTGCTTCCATACAAGTCTGAAGGTACCCACTATCTTAATTTTGTTCTCAAGTGTCTTTACCCGTTTCTGAAAAATTAAAATAAAGGGAATTTACTGCATGCATGCTCTTGTGGGGTGTGTGTGGTGGGATTGTGCTTGGTGGTTGGAAGTTGGGTTATTTATGAAAGTTTGTTTGCTTACGTTACTATTTATTTAACACGAGTATAATTTTTCTTTAAATAAGTTTTCCGTCTACCAATAATCTAGTATTTGAAGCCATTACGTTAGTATAATCTTAGTTTTATTTTCTGTCATGGATTCAAATTGAGAATTTTGTTAAATTTATTGTTAACTAGGTTTTTCCCGCGGCATCGACCGCGTGGATGTCGGAAAATATCCCCATTGTTTAGATATAACTCTATTGGTTCACGCGGCGCACGCCAGTAAAGCTCCATTTGGGATAATTTTTTAACACATCTTCAACAATTATCCTTATATTTCAGCCAATTTACACAAAACTTTAATGAATAAAATACTTTAACCTTGTTCATGAATCACTCCGTCCATTGATGAAAACTGTATGAAAATCCTTTTGGTCGTTACAGGCGCGGCGGGGGGGCTTCGTTTGTTTTAATTTGTAATGGTATATAAGTATATATATAAGTAGGTAGGTATAGGATTTGCGGTCGAGCGGATGCGGTCTTACGTTTGACTGCACTACATACATGGGACACTCAGAAAGTTTTGCGAAAATAGAGATAAATGTTCTATGTATTTTTTTATTATTAAATATTTTCAAAGTACTCTTCACTAGCCTCTATACAAAGCTTCATGCGTCTGAACCAGTTTTCGAAACACTTTTTCTAGACCTCCGTAGACACTCCGTTGACAGTCTGCTCGAATGCAGACAGCGCATCATCCGGCGACGAAAATTGTATCCCTTTGAACAGATTTTTTATTTTTGGGAATAAAAGGAAGTCAGACGGTGCTAGTTCAGGGCTGTATGGAGGGCGGCCCAGGAGTTTGACTGGCGTGCTGTCCAGGAAGTCCCGCGTTTTGAGCGTGGTGTGCAATGGCGCGTTGTCGTGATGGCCACGGAGCCCTGTGTTTGGTCGCTTGTTGCTCACAATAGAGAAAACTTCTGCCAAGCATTTGGTAGTATACCATTCAGCGTTGATGCTGCTTTGGTTCCGTAAAGGAATTGACACCAAGTAGCCAGTCAAATTGAAAAAGTTCGCAATAAAAATCTTCCCCCCTCGCTTCACTTTGGTAGGCGTTGATTCGTTTTGAATCACCCAAACCGTCGACTGGCGCTTCGTTTTTGGATCGTATTGATAAATCAAAGACTCATCACCTGTAATGATGTCGTTTACATGACGAGACGAGCCTGCTTCAAATTTGTTTATCATATCACGGCACCATTCCACCCGGGCCTGCTTCTGAGCATCGGTGAGGTTGTGCGGCACCCAGCGTGAAACTATCCACCTCACGCGAAGATGCAAGTGTAGAATTTCCTGAAAGCTTCCCGATCCAACCTGCAGTATGTGCTGAATATCTTGATACGTAACTCGCCTATTGTCTTGGATTGCATTTTTCACTGCTAGCACGTTTTCTTCCGTAACAGCCGTCAAAAGGCGACCACTTCTTTCTTCATCCGTACGATTCGTCCGAATTCAGGCGACACGTGAAATCGTAAAAAACGCGAAGATGTAAGAGAGAAATCGTGGAGAGAGGTCGTAAGAAATCGTGGCGCGGATCCATTTTTTATGAGACACGATAATTTAAATTAGCTCGCAAACAATGTGGAAGGAAATTCTGAGTTGCCTGGCACATTAGTGATAGTTCTATAAATGTTTGATTGCGTTATCTAGCGGGTACCTTAATTCTGTTTCATTATGAGATTGAGCTGGTTTAGTCGTCTCACTGGAAGTACTTGACAATTTTCACATTTCACAAGTAGGGGTTTAGTGAAATTCAAGTTTTAGTGTGAATCGTATTCTTGTAATATTATAAATGCGCGTAGCAGTAAAATGAGCTCTAATTGCATTCGCGTGACGCGAACTCGATGCGAGAGTATCAGACAGCGGTAGAATATGAAAAGCGTTGTTTTGATCGAAACCTAACTCCAACCGCAGCGCAACTGAATTTTAATTGTTACCTTCGTGAACTACTGGTGCAAATACAGTATTTGCTATTTATGTGCGTCTTAGCTTCTGCCGCGACTTCGTTCGCATGGAAGTCTTAAGATCCACAATACAGGGTGACTTTTAATTTGACGTATTCTTTCCAGGACGTGACAGTGTGACCCATTTGCAACAATTATAAGCACCCTATAAAGCCTTTGTAAAAATTAATGGGATTCGAGAAACGCCATTTTATCTATTTTATTGTGTACCCAATACCTTAGCAAACCTTTCGATGTATCTGAATGTTCTAAAACATTAAACAGTTAATTTATTAACCATTTTCAAAAATCGTCTACCTACTTGAACTTCCAAAATTGAAATATATTATTTCACAGAAACCTACTCGTATATGCACTTGTGGCGGCATCTACACCGCCACATGCGAACAACGCATCACACTGACGTCACACAAATCCTGCATCGTGCAAACAGAGTTTACCGCGCAGCTAGCAAATATACAACTTCCCGACAACACAACAAACCCGACAAAAAAAAAAAAAACCGACCGCCAGATTCAAAGATCAGCGCGTCCCATAAAAATAAAAAATAAAAACTCTTCAGCTTTATCATATTATTAGGATTTATTCACTACCAAAATCGTACAACCTGTCAATCCGTTAGCTCATTTGCGTTGCCATTCGTTCCATTCAACTGACTTGGCGTCCTAACCCCTAAATAATTAACCCTTTCTTATTATGCTCACCTCATTACCTTATCAGCAGTTGACACTGGTGCAAAACAATTGTTAGTATTGGAACAGGTAGGAATGTAGCCAGGGGCTCAGGTTATAAATTCCAGGAAATTTAGTAGTGACTTTTGACTAGCTAGGTTGTTCTGATGAAAACACTGTGACTGTCGGGTTTTATTAATCCCAGCTGGGTGTGCACTACCTGTAAAAATACATCGGTTAAGAGCAAGGCGGAAGCTGCGGCAGCAGAGGTATATCAGATGGAAGAGTCTATGGATACCAGCAGTTTGAGCTGCATCACACAGGGTGATACTCAAAATATTGCCCCAGGCTTATCAATATTGGTGGTTTCAGTTGCAGGCTGAGCTTCGCGTAATGTTTAAGGACGAGTTGCGAGCGGAACTGCAGGCTATGCAAAACAGTACCATTGCGAAATACAGAGTCTACGTTCGGATCTGGCTCAGGCTCCAGGCGGACAGAGATCATATGAAAGGGCCAATCGAGCAGTATGAAAAGCGAATGGACGGCATGGATAGCAGAATAGATAGTCTGGAGCAAAAAATAAGTGCCACGGACGGGTCGGGAGCGATCGATGAAATTGCTCCATTAAAGAGTGAATTGAACGACCGGGACCAAGAACTATTATCCAACGATTTGGAAATCTCGAATTTGCCGGAATTAACTTCAGAAAACCTCACGCTTACGGTGAAGCTAATAGCCACAAAGTTAGACGTTAAACTTGAAGATCGCGACTTAGTAAGCGTGGACCGCATGGGCGGCAGGCAAGTGAACCCGCCCGCGTACCGTGATCGTGATCCACGGGGCGAGCACCGTGGATCTCCCCTGCCCGCTGGGAATAAAACGCGACCCCTCCCTCACGCCCCCCACGGATGGTCTCCGGGCGTGGTCTATGACGCAATTGATATCCAGGAACCACAGGCGCCCGGCCCGCCTCCCCATCCCGCAGCCACGTCTCATCGACGGAGTGATGATTCATAGCAATAATAAACTCATCATGATTTGTTGATAATGAGCCGGCGTTCAGAAATCCAAATCTAATATGCCTATTGCGCGGCATCTGTGCATGAAATATGGTGATACACTTTCAAAGCTAGGGTTGAGCGAGACAATACGTGTAGAAACGAAACATACGAACAACAGAGACGCAACACAATAGGGCATTGATAGTAAAAATAATATAATAAAGGATATAATAATCTTATACTGATGATATCCGTACGCTATACCAACAACAGCTGCCTGTTTCTCCCATAGTCAAGACGTGCAGTACCAGATACAGAACCTTTCAAAACAAAGATAAACTGACTTAACAACTTTATGAAAATAACAAAACTTAACACAAAACCAAACTAAGCTTAGTATTAACAGAATTAGTTCTGAGGGAGTTTTTCACCATTTGATCCCAAGACCTCCAGTAGGTCCGCCTCATTGCTTATGAACCTCGCCTTGTCACCAGGCTTACGTCGCGCAAGGATACGGCCATGCTTCGTCCACACATATTGCCAACCGAGACGTTGGCCCGCCTGTCGTGACTGCCGAAATAACTGACGGTTAGTTTTCGTTAGGCGTTCATTAAGGTAGTAGATGCAAAAAAAAACGTCATCTCTTTATAACATTACAGTTTATTAGTATAGATATAACACAACCAACTATTTACACTAGGCACTAAATTAAATCACCAACTAACTACCTAAACAAATAAATACAAAAACAAAAGGACACTTATCATTATTTAGAAGTAAACACTAAATATGTCGTGCGACGCTCAGCGTATCTCACAATGTGTCACTTGCAAAAAAAAAACATGAATACTGATTTATTGAATACGTCAGGGATTTCACGATAAAGTGTCGCATGTCGAAGAGACAAACCGTCGGTATTTCGTCGGCGTAGGTGGAGAACTAAATAACTGTGATTTTGGTCAAATCGTATTTTCACAATTTTCGTAACACTTAAAACATGGCGCATATTTTCATCTAACAAGCATTTTCATATTCTTTTCCTGTCCACAAATATAGCCATTTTAAATTCCAAAGGGAAAAATAAATATGTTCAAAACTAACACTAAAGAATAGAAGAAAAAGTAAATAAATCAATATCTAAGAGTGATGACCAGTTGCGTATTGAAATAATTAAATAAAATAAGTTGTTTAATTTTTCCTCGACTCACAATGTTATAATCAAATTAAATAAGTTCAAGGAAAACTAAATAACTTGAGTTGTTTAATTCACACATTAGAGAGTTTAATGTTACGTAGTTACATTTATGAATAATTCCTATTATCTAATTGTTCTCCAACAAAATATTAATGAAATACAAGAAGCTAAGCAAACATAATTAAATTTATGAAGTTATTTATTACTGCTTTATAAAGCCACTAAAGTTATCATTCGACATACTAGGACAAATTGGCGCGAAATAATGTAAACATCAATGAATGCTCGGGAACGCGAGTGAGATGGAGCGCGGGCACAGGGGACTGGGGTTTGTAGAGAAGGGAAATACGTGTCATGTGGCACGGACGTATTACAGTATATTATATTGCATTAAGCAATTCATGTGTCGTCTGTGTAATTAGATTTTTTTATTGTACATTCTGTTTTTGTTTAGGATAGATGAGTTGTACCCACATTCATTTGTTACTATGACAATATTATTTATTATTTACCAGTCTACAATATTATTATTTTTATGACTATAGATCTTATAACGAAATAAAATAACTTCCGCCTAGTTCCCAAAACTAAGCGAATTCGATTGCGAATCGCTTTCGTTAGAATTTTCCCAAAACAATCTTATCGCGTAGCAATAAGATTGTTTTTAATCTGTCAAACAATATGTCGATAGTGGTGTATTATAATGTGACGTTTGAATAATATCAAATAACAGTCATAGTTATCAATCAAAACCAAAGTCGTAAATCTTCAAAAGTTCACTTGAAACAGAATACTCGTGAATAGGTATACGTATACGTATAAAATGCCATATTTTTTATATGGAACCCTCTTCAATGCGAGTCGTTCTCGCCTTGACCTGTTTTTTATTACAAATCTGGAAAACAACATACTGTTGGCAACGACACGAATTTTACTGCAGAAAAAATGCCAGATGAATTGGTCCCTAATGAAGTTTGTAAGCTAGCTCAGTGTGAAGAATTTAAGACTTTAACTTGTGAATCGGCTCCAGCATCAGTAGTGGTTACCGAAACGATGAATAACGTTATTAACCCACCGCAATCAGCACTCCTGCCCGTCAATTTTTGAATGGAAGAATGCTGACCCTACAAAATTGAACAGAAATATAGAACTGAAGAATAAAAGAAATTGTTTGTCTTATACAAGTAAAGATGGAAAGCTTCGTGCGCCTAAAATACCCAAAAGTCCAAAATGCAGTAACAATTGCCGCCAAAAATGTGCAGAAAAGTTTACGCAGGAACAGCATGCAGAAATGTGAAAATCGTATTGGTCTATTAAAGACTTTAAACAGCAAAAGGAGTTTTTACTTATGCGTATAATTATGAAACCTGTGCAGACCACAAAAAAGTCGACCTTTAGAAAAACAAAGAAACACTAGTAGGGAATATGGGTTTTATAAGGGTCAAACTTCTTTTGCGCGTGTTTGCAAAAACTTTTTTATGGCCACACTTTGTATATCATCTGGTCCGATAGAGACTGCAGTGAAACACATAGATGAAAATGGTTCTTTTTCACACATCGATCATCTCGGAAGACGAGCTCCTGCTAACAAAACGCCAGACAATCAGCTACAAGACGTAAAAAATCACATCAAAAGTTTTCCTGAGCTTGATTCCCATTACTGCAGAAAACAATCGGCTAGGAAATATTTAGATCCCACAATGTCCATTTAAAAATGTATTATTTGTATTTGCAGAAACTGAAAGACAGCAACAAAATATCTGTAAAATTTAATGTTTACAAGAAAGTTTTTGGCACACAATGCAATTTAGCGTTTTTCCATCCAAAAAAGGATCAATGTAGCCTATGTAATAGAAATCAAAAAGACAAAACTAACACGTATATCCAAAGTGAGTATAGTCAACATTTTGAGCGCAAAGAGGAGTCGTACAGGGTTAAAGAGCTGGATAAAAAAAGTCAGAGGAGGATGAGTCATTTTTGTGTGTGGACCATGGACTTCTGCAGATTCCATCTACTGCAGATAGTTCTATGTACTATTACAGAAAGTTAAATTTAGATAATTTGTCTATTTATGAATTTAAACCTCCACAGAATAACGCTCACTGTATGATATGGAAGGAAATATACGGTAAAAGAGGCAGCATCGAAATTGCTTCTGCTATTTACATGTGGATTATGAAACTTCCTCAGGCTATAACACATTTAACTATATATTCCGACACATGTTCTGGACTAAACCGCAACCAGTACATCGCAGCATTTTTACTACACTTAGTAAACACGCACGACACGATTATAATAATAGAGCAAAAGTATCTTGAAAGTGGCCACAACTTTATGGACGTAGATTCAATGCGTAGTGCTATTGAAAAAGAAAAAAGGTTCACAGAAGCATATTCTATAATAGATTGGTACGGTATGCAACGGGCGCGATCTAATACACATAGTAAAAACGTAACTCCGTATAAAGTAATGGAATTGTTGTACCAACACAAGATTGACGTAAAAAAACTTGATGTGAAGATAATAAAAAACAAAACTATAGCGGAGGGTGGAGAGAAAGTGAGCTGGTTAAAAATAAAATGTTTGAGATTTGAAAAGGCTTTACCTGGTTTTATTCAATACCGACATGATTATGACGGACCATATAATTTACTAAATACAATTTGTAAACCAGGGAGACCGACTAGAAGAACGCAAAACTTTGAAATGCCTATAATAAATGTTGAAGATATTCCCAAAGCATACAATCAGTGTCTCCCTATAACAAAACAAAAGAAGAAGGAGCTTTAACAGCTTTGTAAAAAAATATTATTTCTAAAGAGCTCCATGGTTGGTATGAAAGTTTACCATCTTTAAACGACGACGAGGGCACACTAACCTGCACTGATTCATCTGAAGTTGACGAGACGAATAATCAATTTTAGACACTCCTGCTTACTGTGATTTTTTTAGATAAAATAATATGAATATATCGGGATAGGCCCTCATCAGCGATATTACACTTGCACTTTTGTAAGTAGGCGTGGATTGTCGGGCGAAGAAAATAGAGATACTAGTTACAGCACAATCACTTTATTTCACTCACAATTTCTTTTAAAATAATCACCATGAAATAACCTGAAGGCAGAGGTCTGACATATTAAATGAAAGTATGATATAGCAGTAACCAACTCTTTTATTCCAACAGCTTGTTAATTAATTAAATAGATCGCGATAATAGCTCTAGGCGCTACAGCAGGTGCACCGGGCCGAGCCTGCCACAAGAATGCTCCTCCTCTTCGTGGGAAGTCGCTACGTCCCCGCAAGGGGGCGCGGCGAGCGGATCCGGGGCTATGCCCCCCGGCCGCGGAGGCTTTGCGTTGGCCCGTAAAAACGGGCCCCTCATCGTGTTGGCTACAGTGGCCGGTAAGATGGTTGGGTGCGCGAGCAATGCGCGCCCATGTGAATGATTGCTATTTTGTTTCTGTAGGAGCGCCGCGACGCTTATAGTGAAACGTCGCTTTCTTCACGACATCCCGGCGGTCTGCCGCTCCCGGCGGTCTGCCGCCTCCTCTTCGCTGCGCACTAGCTTACATTAAGTTGCTTGAGAAGTGGGGAGAGTGGGGAGGCGAACGTCCTGCTTTGCACAGCGTAACTCGGCCCGCTGCACCTACCGCTAACGGTGACGCCGACACGGCCATACTGACGTGCGGACGTCCTCGTACGCGTAGACTCATCAAGCATTGTCTAAAAAGACATAACGTTATTATTAATGTTCATTCATCCTGACTAGCAATCTCGATGAGCAAAAAAATCCAGGTCATCCCAACTGACTGTGCAACCAACTCTGGGCCGCTCAATATTGAGCCTTCAGGACTTATACTAGTAATCTGGTCCGGTTCAGCCCTGCAGAGTTTACTACTAATTCGGGACCGCTCGTTATTGAGCCTTCAGAACTTTAGCAATCTGGTCCGGTTTACCCCTTCAGAGTTATAATCTTCTGGCCCGGTCCAGCGACCCTTCAGAGTTATAACCGCCTGGCCCGGTCAAATGACCCTTCAGAATTATAACCTCCTGGTCCGGTTATAACAAACCCTTCAGGATTGTTACTGCTTGGTCCGGTCATCAATGACCCTACAAGATCACTCCAGTTTATACAGTTTTTTTTTCTCTCTTTTTTTTGCTCTTTTTTTTGTCCCTTTTTGTCTCTCTTTTGTCTCTTTTTTGTCTCCTTTTTTAGTCTCTTTTTAGTCTCTTTTTTGTCTCTTTTTTTGTCTCTTTTTTTTGTCTCTTTTTTTAGTCTCTTTATTAGTCGTTTTTTTTTTGTCTCTTGTTAGTCCGGACTAAAATGGTCCCAATAGATAATTTAATCAAATGTATTAAAATACTTGTCTCAACAATCCACACATGCTATGTTCATTGGTAGTTTCACTACCACCAAAGTCATTTACGTTAGAGCCTATAACAGAAACAAACTATTTTAATCTTAAGAATAGACTTGACATAGACAATACACCGAATGCGTAGCACGCCTGTGCGATGCCGACCGAGTCTCATGTCATACAGCCAGCAAAATGTCACTTCAAGGTGTATAAGCGTTCTGTGTTGTGTCAGAGTGTCATGTCATTGAATGTGTCGTAACAGACACATAATTCATGTTCACACACACATAACACTCTAAACTAACAAACGACATCTATGAAAACTAAATAACACTAATTTAAGTATTGAAGCGCCGTCACGGCCAGACTGACATTCGCACGTCCTTGTGCGTCTCCATCCCCTTAAAGTCACTGCGGGCCCATTTTTCTGTAAAAAGAATGAAACTGGTAGATACATTACTTTGTACGCTCGTCCATCGGTGACATACATTACAACGTTTTATAACCCACAAAATCAACCTTTAGGAGCTGAGCCGGACAACTTAAATAGGCCTCCCTTGAGCTAGTTATCTCTCCAGATAACATGGACCCGGCAGCCAATCAGCGTCTCTCCGATCACTCACTAGTACCACACATATATCTATGTATATTGATCTCATAGCCTCTCAGACTAGACGATCACTTTATAATATGACCCAGAACATCGGCCTGCATAAGCCAGTTCTTTAGACTACCCCATAACACACACCATAGGACGTCAACCCGCATGAGTCGGACCCTTACTTTATCTCACAGATTAGTACCAATGTTACGTTTAATTACGTTTCTTCACTCTTCGAGGCCGAGAGGTTTCCAGAGCTGGCGGATAACGTACGTGAACTACAAATAGACAAAGCATCACTAAAACCACCCGATGACGCCCACTCCATTCGTCAATCGCGGACTGCCGCCACCTCGGCCTCCTTCAAGCTACCAGTCAAAGTGGTAGCTAAATGCACCAAGCCCTCACTTCCCCCGGGCATTGCACGAAAATGCTTACAACCATATTTGCATTCTCTATTAGACACACAACAAAGGGATGTCTGTACTCCCTGCGAAGCCCAATCGAACCCCCCCCCCCCCCTGTCACATTCAATGAAGTAGGAATAACGACTGTAGAACGGTCTCATTTTTCCCACTGTGACGCAGCAACTCTCCCAATATTCTCCGATGCTATCTTACGAATTTCACCCAAATCTAACCGAAACCCAGACTCAGAATATGAAGCCACACTTAAAAACCGCGCCCGAGTCCCAAACACAAGTTCTGTTTGTGTTACCCTTGACCTTGCACCATCCGTCGCTAGCTGCACTTCGAGAAGCTCGCCGCGGCTGGTCCCACCAGATTCACTTTCGATTATAACAAGTAAGCACCTCAATGTCCTCATGACTCTCTCTACCCGAACACATGCCCTGCCAGAACCGTTAGCAACAAGGTGCAACTCTACACCATGTTCACCATAAAATTGCTCTGTCTGCGCCAATACAATACCCACCCCGATCCGAAATGATCCGCGAAGTCGCACCAAAAAGACAGAGCCTCCTTTAGTGCTTCATCTGCACCTGCTGCATCCAACTAAGAAGTGCACTCGAGAAGGACTCATTTAGTGAAAGAGTCAACAATGACAAGAATACTCCCTACCATCGATTTCTCCACACAACTTCTCCGCGATGTCTAAATGTACAGTATAACATTGTGCCGAAACCCTAAGCATAGGATGGAGTGAGCCCCGAACAATCCCTTGAGGCCCAGCACACAAGTGTGAAGTTCAATCAGTGCGTTCCAGTCAAATCATTTTAGTCAGAACCCGTTCTGATGTTAGTATTTCGATCACTTTCTTGTAAATATCTTGTCTGTCCATTTGATAGGCCCTTTTAATTTGATTCAAGATTCTTAACGTAAAACACGTGAAATATGGGGCAACCCGCCAAAAACTAATCTAAAGGACCTACAGATCGCTCAAAATAAAATTATTAAACTATTTCACTATGATTACCTTACACCTACAGTAAAAATTTACAGGGAAACGAAACTCATGAATATTAAACAACTTCCTGCATATTGCACCAGAATACTTAAAAATTCTAAGTAAGTTCATTCACACAAAAATACATTAGGTACACAATCGCAGCAATAGTAGGAAGGATCACATTTTACTACCGCGAGTGTGGACAGTAAATGGCGAGAGAACAATTATTTTTGCGGGAGTGCAACAATGTAATAAGCTACCTGTAGAAGTAAAGAATGCAAACTAAACGTTCGGTTTTTTTTTTATAATCACTTTCTAAGTGATCAAACACTACTCCATTAAACAGACTTGCCCTACTACTGCATTGCTTTATTGTGGCACCGGGATCGCATTCCTTATCTACGGTAATTATTTCTTTTGCGGGTGGATCGAAAAGTTTTAAGTTTTGTGTTAGTTAATAATGTTATTTGCGTACGAAATGAAATGGTATTACAACTTAGATGATTTAATATAAATTCAAACAATAGCTGCTTAGTTTGTGTGTCCAAGTTATATTTTAAGTTTAAAAACGTTCTCAAGTAAGTGAATCTTTGTAATTTCTTATCGAGAAATAATTTCTTTAACCATAAACACCATACCACCAATAAAGAATTAATTATCCTTTCGCACTGAACTAATGCGAGTTTATCTTCACCATGTAGGTCAGTGTTGATTTTGTGGTATATGATAATGAAACTCTTAGTAACGTTAACTTTCTTACCCCAAATAGAATGTAATTTTGCAATATCCGTACTATAAGACTAACAGTATATTAGATTCAAGATATAAGTTATAAAATTTTTAATATAGCAGTGACAAGTATCTGTCAGCTGTCACATACACGTGAACAGTCTTGCCTTCTCGTCTGGTTACCGTTCACTGATACCATTCACTAAAGTAGTAATCGATTAATTTAATAACCATTGTTTGGCTGTTGCGAGTTGATACTTTTGCCACGATTATTTTGAAAGTGTGACAGTTTCACTTTGACTCGTTTTGCGCGGCACTAAGGATTGAACTGTCGAACAGAGCGTTGCTAACAGTGGTTGAGAGAATTAAATCAAGGAATATCTTTTAAATCGTCGTTTCATTTCTGAGTTGAGGTTGAGTCCTTACAGTACGTACATGGATATACTATCTAATAGATCCTTACCTATAATAACTGGTTCTGTAATTGAGTTAACAGGCACAACATGAAACAAAAAGGACACCGACGTGTTGAATTTCACCACGGCTCAGTATTCTGCGATTCATAAATAACGTTTTATTTACACAGGTATCCCTGTAAGGTAAACTAAATCACAGCGCATAGTGCCCTGGAATTTTTGACAAAGCCAAAAGCTACAAACTAACTACCAGATTATCTATTAATAAGAAAAGGAACGAGCTCACCGGATGATGTGGTTGTCCATACACGTAGCAGGTGAGACGGTTCGTATCACGACTCTTCGGTGCTGGTACTCGATTCGAATTCTTCACTTCGGTCAAAGGTTCGTACTGCCACTTGCATCAATCACTTGATTTTTGGACGGTTGTGCTTTAACGATGACATGTGCTATTGAAGCGATTGTCATTATCAGGATCAAACCGTATCGTATCAGTCGCGCAGTTGCGGTGAAATTTGACGTTTGCGGTTAAGTGGTTGCCGTAAGTCGTGATAGCAAAAACTCCATATTTTGAATAGATTAGACGTTGGCCCACACTTCACTGTCGTCATTATTTTCTTCAGGTTTTATTTTCTTCACTTCTGATATCGGGTGAGGCCCTCATCAGCGATATTACACTTGCACTTTTGTAAGTAGGCGTGGATTGTCGGGCGAAGAAAATAGAGATACTAGTTACAGCACAATCACTTTATTTCACTCACAATTTCTTATAAAATAATCACCATGAAATAACCTGAAGGCAGAGGTCCGACATATTAAATGAAAGTATGATATAGCAGTAACCAACTCTTTTATTCCAACAGCTTGTTAATTAATTAAATAGATCGCGATAATAGCTCTAGGCGCTACAGCAGGTGCACCGGGCCGAGCCTGCCACAAGAATGCTCCTCCTCTTCGCTACGCACTAGCTTACATTAAGTTGCTTGAGAAGAGGGGAGACTGGGGAGGCGAACGTCCCGCTTTGCACAGCGTAACTCGGCCCGCTGCACCTACCGCTAACGGTGACGCCGACAAATATAAAATACAGTGTTTGTTGTTATTCAAATTGTGATATTGATTTTGTAAGTCGTTTTTATGATTATTTTATTCAATTAGTTTAAAATGTCTGTTACTTTGTTGTTAGTAACTGATTATGTCAAATAATGTCGTACCTACCAAACTTTTTTTCCTTGATAAATATTTTCTTTAAATAAAACATGGAAATGTTCAAACACAGCTTTTTATTTGAGTGACATCAATAGTCACTGACAAATTATTGAAAGAAATTTTGGTTCAAAGCAGCTTATTTTCATATTTAAACATATCTTGAGGCTGACAAATTCAATAACTGCACTTACTTGACCTTAATTTATTCTGTCTTAGGCTACTAGCGCGTAGGACGTAGGAAAACTAAACAATTAACATACATAAGTAGCTAATTGCAGCATACTTACAATAATATGTTGTGGCAAAATTAGGTAACCTATATTTTTATTTTTTTATGCTACTAGCGAGAGTTTTGTTTGTTTAAGCATGAAATAAAAGGTAAAGATACCCATATAGATATGCATATAAAATCAGCGACAGTTTTTCTCCCATTTATTAATTACATCAATTTAAAAAAACACAGTTAATCGCAATTTTACCAAAACTAGAAAATTTGAGTTATTTAGTTCTCCACCTATGCTGACGTTGTCGTGTTTCAAATACTGTTGTGCTAAAATCGCGGTTTCGATTTCTTCACGGTGGTAATCGATTATTAAGAATTAAAATGAACTGTATAGCAATAACAACTTACCTGTACCTAATTATTTAATGAAATAAAAATCCTAACTTAACAAAAGCTATGGACAAACTAAAATAAGGCGTCGATCACTGGTAATGCGCCCAAGAGACTAGCGGCATTTTCACGTTTGTTTGGCAATGCTTAACGTCTGGCCAAGGTGAAAGCCTCTGGGGTCAAATCAATTCAAATCAATGCACACTCAAAGGGCACTTACGTCAGAATCTAGGTGCATCGTTCCTTTTTTAAAAATAATAATGGCCTATGTTCTCAAATTTACAAAATATAAATGAATTTAAAAAAAGAGAAAAAAAAAAACACGTAAAACCAAATGACACCATTCAACTGAAGAACTGGTCACGGGAAGTGTCAATCAGCCGTTTGGAGATTTAATTGAATTTCTTTATACTTAACTAACAAAGCTTCCACCTTGAAATCTTTTCCAAAACACTCGGAAAGAGTTATAGGAGAATACAAACAGTATTAAAGGATCTAACAACAAACTCTGAATGTTAATGATAATAGAAACACTCTTGACAAAATTCAAGCTTTAAGGCAGTCGCTTAATTGTATAGAGAGAAAGTACATGTAGAGAGAGGATTTTGTTTAAATGACAATCTAAACAAAGACTTTCTCAACGTACCCCGGTTTTAAATGGTTGTACTGTATTCGTATTCATATTTTTTTGTGTAAAACCTGCGAAATAATTAGGTTGTACTGTCTCAACTCAAGAGTTACAATAATTGAGAAACATGTTGCAAATCGCCGCTGTCATAATGTCTCGTCCAGTGATATAATAAATTAGTAAATAAAAAGTACGGAACCCTGAAAAATTTAGGAAAAATACTCAACATTTTGCAAAAAATATTTTAGCTGTCTATTACTCATACCAATACTAATATAATTAATTTAGTAAGTAACTCTGTCAGCATGTTACCTTGTCACGCCTAAACAACTGAACGGTTTTCAATAAAATTTGGCGAGGAGATAAATAGCATCCTGTGACTCGGCTACACAGGCTACTTTTTGTGTCGTTGCACGTTCCCATGGGTACTTAATTTCCGACATCTAGAATGCAGAAGTAAGTAATATATACATGAAAATTGTTTGACAACACATGAATCACCATTTAAAAATTACGAATAAACTGTTAATTCATTGGCATAAGCCTTCCGTGTAAAGTTATTTAGTCCCGTATGTCCCGTGTGTTATTTAGTCCGAGTATGTAATAACATTGAACCAATCAGTGCGGATTACTATAAAACTGAATAAAATGTGCTGGCATTAACCCGTCGTATTCTTTACATTCATTATCGTGCACGACCCCTGATTACTCGGGGGAGCCACTAAAACCATGAGCTTAGAGGGGCAATAATATAATTTTTCAGCACGCTTACTCGCTGGGTTTGAAACACCCAGCGAGTAAGCGTGCAGACACACGTAAACCTATATGGGCACGAAACGTCTGAAGCTAGGTGCACGGTTGCAATTGGTCGTTTCCTATGGAGAAGAGCCGGCAAGAAAGTACGATTATAAAATAAAAATTAAAACAAAAATACTCTATTTCATGCAAACTTATAAAGGCAGTGAGTTTAGATAGGATTAAGTATGCTAATTTCATGTATTCGGTTAAGGAATATTATGTATTGTTTTAACAGTTTTATTATAAATGTTAACAACATTTTTTTTTTCAATTTGAACTCGGCTGTCATGGCGCCGATTATACATTTTCTTTAGGCGACCTGATTCAGAAGGCAGTACGGGTTTATACGGCTCGCATCGTCATGAGGATCCTGAGTCAGGAATCTGAACCGGTAGGTACCTTGGACCTCGCTCCCGACCCCAAATGGTCCACCCATTAATTTTACATATTTTGAATACTTATATTTTTTAAGAAATTTAAAAAGATATTTTACATGGAAAATAACGAATAAACTAAATTTAAATAATAATATCATCAACACTCTATCTATAAATAGGCACGCTTACAAGAAACTCCACGAAACACCTACTCTTTTAAAATTATAGTTATAAACAATGTTTACACCACAGCTCTCAACCCTTACACTTAGGAATGCTTCCTTGTTTCTGTAAATTGCGGAAAATACATAATTAATCAACTGTCACACTACGGCTTGTCAAGTTAGTTCCTTGAACATATAATTTATAATATTTCCTGCTTTATTTATCAACAATGCAAACAATTTTATTTCATTTATTTTAATGGTTTATTATTTATAATCATGATGTTAAATAGATAATTATTTCGTACTTACTATTTTGTCTTAAAAAAACTGTTTCTCCGTTGTCACCGAGTTTGTCATCTGAATTTCTTTAAGTAACACACATTTCTCAAACACTATTTTAGAATAACCATACCAACACAGTTACCAAACACATTGTTTTGTTTTGAAATTCCATATAAAAATTCATTACGTAATACGCAATCTAATTATTACGTAATTACTACCTGGTAGAACAATAACAATCACAGTAAGTCAAAACGTCAAACCTATTTTAAATGACAGCTGCGCGACAAATTATCAAAGGCTAACGGCGCGTGATCTTTCAATGCCCGGAATGTTACCATTTTTATAAATATTGTTTATTTTATTTTGTTGAACACTTATCCAGTTATTATGTGTATGTATTTTTATTTTTTATTTTCATCTTAGTGTTTGCTACACTGGTCGACGTCATTCAACGCCGGCTGTCGCTGAAAACCAGCGCTGGGGCTCTGTCTCGCATAGGGTCGTAGCATTAAGCTGAGCGATGGCCGTTTTGCGTGGATGTGACGCATATTTTCCCCCGATTTGTTCTCTTTGGTGTTTGTGTTCGATCACTGCGTCATGTTTACCGTAAATAAACGTTCTTTTCTTTCTTTCTTTCTTTACATACTACCCACAGTGATCATGGGTATGAGGGGTCAGTGTAAAAACGTATTGGTGACGACATACGGAGGAGGTGAACTTCTTCCTTCTTCCTCCATCCATCCCAATTGTACCACTTTCAATCACAATACGAAGTAATTTAAAGAAAATTGCTAATCCAATCCTCCATAAAAATCACCTGCCCGACAACATATGTCACGCAATAATGTTGCTGAATTGTCAAATGAAAGGCATTACCATTGAAACTGTGCAGTAAATCTTCCAGAATACCACGGTTTGGATGTGATCGTTAGATGTGACATAACTACATACCTACCATTTTAACGTAAACTCCACACAGCAATATCTAATTATTTCCACACCTGCATCGCCCCCGCTGTTCTCATGGCCGTTGGGTGTTTAATTTAACTAATCTTAATTGAATAACTGCTGGAGCACTAAATCTCATTAACTGTTGTCTGTCGCTGATCAGTGCGCGCCCATCCTTCAAAAGCCTTCAAATCGTGACCAGAGCGGTGTAAAGGTCTACACGCATTATACAGGGTTACAGGTTAAGTCGACCTAAGTCCTTTAAGAGGTTGTAGTTTCAATAGTTCCTGACTGATTTGACTAAAAACACCATACCCCAAGCTTAACCGTTTTCAAGATATTGGGCTTTTTGAGATTTTCTATAAAAATTGTCGATTTTCTGTCTGTTGGCCTATATTTTTTTGGGTAATTGGGTAACTTTGTCTGTGATTTATTTGTGTTTGCGATTTTTGATAGTGGTCAAGTTGCTTTATTATTCTCAATACTAAAATTGCAGTTAATTGAACCAACTGAGTACTAATTGCAGTTAACTAAGTTCGTGTTTTTTTAAAGTATCTACATTTGATTAGCTATTCAACAACTTTGATAGGCTCCCAGGTAGTAGTAAAACATAACGGTACTTAAGTGTCAAATTTATCACTGGGGTCAGAAAACAAAGTAAAACAATACAAATATCTTACAAAATGAGGTTTATTACTAAAAAAAGAGAAAGTCTACGATTACAATTCATGTCCCACGTGTCCGCCTCTGTTTCGCACACATACCTCATTCTGTGTCTTAATGCCCTTTAAACCCCTATTTATTTCATTTGCCGCATCGATTATTATCTATCTTAAAACATCAACAGATAGGACTAGGTTCATTGTATAACCAAACTCTTCATGTGGCGTCACACTTAAAAATCCATGGGGGTCAGGTCTGGACTTCTAGCTAGCCACGGTATGGGTCCACCTCTTAAGATCCACTTATTAGGATATTTAGTGTCTAGCCACTCCCCTGTAGTGTGCAGGGCCACTGTCATGCTGAAACCATCCTGAAGAAAGTAAGGCCCAACCAAATGGTTCGATATGATTCCCATCCATACATTCAAACTAAATCGTCTTTGTGATCCCTTTTGCCGTTTCTTATTGGGGTTTCCTTGTTATTTTGAGGCCATATTATTAGCGTTGCGGTAATTAGTCATGCCGTCGTTATCAAATTTCGACTCATCTGCCGACAAGATATTTCTCAGAAATGATAGGTCTTCTAAATCTGCATTGAGCATGAATCTACAGAAATCCAACCTCCTCACAGGAGCTCCTTCTTCGATTACTTGTACCGGTGTGTAATGCTAGGGGTAGAGGCCGGCAGTATTCACCGTAAACCACACTTTCCACTGCGAGAGTCCAAGTTCTCGGGCAACCATATTAGTTGAAGTAGTTGGACTTGGATCCAATCAAACCGTTTAAGCCAGTTAACAGAGCCAGTCTCTCTAAGCCGTCGGTAAAGACCGTCAAAGATACTAAAATCCGATACTCGGCGGCCTAGATAACGTGATTTGTATTCATCACGAGCTCGGGCGGATACACAACTGCAGTACCCGTAACAAATCAAGATATCAGCATATTCCTCGTTCGCGAATATCGTCATCTTCAACAGTTCCAAATCAGAAGCGCAAATCAGAATCCAGTTTGCGAGCACAGTCACGAATCGAAAACAACAGTCCAGAAATCCAAGACAAGTCGACTAAGAAGAAAATTAGAGCCCGAAGTATCGCATCTATTACGGACGAATCGGTTATGCAGACTAACCAAACATAATAACAAAAAATGGTCGATGATTTTTTTTTCGGTATTGTATGCGGTATTATATTCCACTCGCCCGCACCGCAATCCTATCACGGACAATAAGCGCAACAAGTGACTACGAAATCACGGTAATGCTATTGCTATTATTACTACTACCCGGGAGTCTTTCACCAAAGTTTTTTTCTATGAATTCTAATAATACCGTAGCTTGTTATACCTTGTTGGAAAGCTAATGAAACGTAAATATTTTTAAGCACATCTGCAGTATGACTGTCAGACATTTATCTAAATATTTCTGAAAGAAAAATATTTTTCACGAATTTATTTCATGTTATAACTATCAATCGTCTCTTACGACCCAGTTGGTTCAGTTAACTGCAATTTTAGTGTAGAGAATAATAAAGCAACTAATCAATTACACAAAACTCGCAAACACAAATGAATTAGAAGCAAAACAAGAAAAAAAAATAGGCCCATAGACAAAAAATCGGCAATTATATAAAAATCTATGTCTCACTCTGTGAAGTTTCCATAGATTGTGACCCTGTATTACAAAATATATATCATGCATGAAATTGGCGTTTTGTCAAAAAATGTCTGGCGTTTGGTTAGGAATACCAAATTCAACTTTTTTTAAATTAAGACATAACTGTACGTACATATTTCTGGCGGATATTGGGACATGCATTATCAATTGCATTTAAACCCACCATCGTTTTTATTACCTCGGGTTAAGTCTTATTTTCCTTTGACTCAATAAAATGTAGTTACTGTGCTCCTTGTTTGTGTTGTAACCACATGGATTTGATTGCTTTTTTCGTTTTTTCGTAGGATTTCCCAGTTTTTGCACATTATGCGTCAGCGCTATGCTGTTCTAAAAGCAGGCTTTTCGATGCGCATCGTATGGCGCGCTGCTGTTTTAGTACGCATATTGACTACTGCGGAGTCATTTGTAGCAAACTTCAGAGCTGCAAACTTACATGCCGCTATCTGTGGGTACCTGACTTGTTTTGCTCGCGTTGGTATTTCTTCTAAATGCACTTGTTTTGTCATCCGCTGGCCGGTCGGTTTCTCCATCGTGTAAGCTCTTCTTGAGTTAGTAATTAATCACGGTTGTTGAATTATACGGCCTTGACATAAATCCATATCATACGCCACGTTTCTTTTTCATATTTTCTACCTTTTGGTTTTGTTTTTAATTAAGTAAATGAATTATTACCATGTTTTTTTTGTTCGGTCGTAAAGTATGTATTTTTTCCTATTGATACGAATTTATTTTTTTAGCACTTTCCTTGTAAGACTGTTAACTTTCAACAAGACTGCTCGTGTTTTCCTCGAGAGGTAAACCTTTCCAATTGTTGAGTTTGTTAAATATTTAGAACATTATCATCATCATCATTTCAACCCGGAATACCCCACTGCTGGGTATAGGCCTCCCCTTTTTTCTTCCATAGTTCCCGGTTCCGTGCGTCTCTCATCCAAGTGTTTCCCGCAACTTTGACAATATCATCCATCTAACGCGTGATGTTATGTTATGTGCACTGAAAAAATATGGATTAAATCTTAAGTTAATCAAATGTGCCAACTTCCCGTAGCTCGTCTTACTAATCACCAAGACTTATGAGTAAGCCCTTGGGTGTAGAACTCGCCCTATACAAGTATCACTAAACGTTATTGGACAGAGCAATATCGAGACTACTAAAAGTTAGATCGTAACTAATATTCAAATGGCAAAACTCAGAAGTTAATGGTTCCTGTCAGAATGCTAGAAAATATTAAATCATATAGAGATATTTAAAGTTGAACCTCTTACCTGTGCTTTTATTATATTTTTGTCATTTTATCCCTAAATCCGTCCCAGCCCTGAATTCTTTGTCAAAATGAAATCGTATTTTCGAGTGGGCGAGTCCGACACCCGGTTTCTGAATTGAGAATTTGAAGTTGAGTTTTTGTGAAACTTTACGTATTTGAACATTACTTGGCTGTTTCGAGTTCTGTGTTTGATGCCGACCGGACCGCGTGAAACAGCGAGTGCGGTACGACGACGACGCCGTCCGAATGACGTGCACTGGTGCGCGCGATGTACCGGCGTCGTACTTGCAACGTGTCAATTGTATGGATAAAAACAACCGTCCGAGCGCAGTACAACGCCCACACCACTCCGTCCCCACCGCAGTCCGGCCATCAAACGCAGCTCTTAAGGTGATTCCTACTATTCCTACTAGGGCCGATCTTATTCTTGATATATATAAATGGCATCATTAAAATAAAGAAACATACGTGTATATTGTTTGCTGATGACATCTCTATCATTGTGACATCCAAAAAATAAAAAATACAAGACCTTTTAATTAACTGGCTTTATGTACATAACTTGAAAATAAACCTTGACAAATCCGTTTATATACAATTTAATAAATCGAATAATCATAAATTTAACTTCAAATTAAATGTACCCAACATTAAACCAGTAACACATACCAAGTTCCTAGGAGTTACTATTGATGAAGATCATCATTGGAAAGTGCATGTAGACAATGTTTCTAACAAGATAAATAAAATTGTGTATGCTCTTAGACAAGTAAAAAAAGTACTAATCTTAAAACAGCTATATTAGCTTACCGTGCTTACGTGGAATCCATATTACGTTATGGACTTATAATATTGGGTAACAGTACCGACCAGAATAGAACATTTGTTGCTCAAAAAAAATGCATTAGGGCTCTATAAGGACTTCATCCTGAGGAATAATGTCAGCCAGTATTTAAGAAACTTGGTTTGTTACCGCTACCGTGTCTGTAGATTAATTCAGTATGCATATTCGTATGGAAACACAAGGAGTTATTTAAAATAGCAAACAATGTAAATCCTCGAAGCCGAAGAGATCCTCACAGACTCGTACTTAACACTGCTCCCAGGCTTGCTAAGTGCAATAAAAGCTAACTATGTGTGTGCGAATTTATAAAAATTACCTACTAATCTGAAAATGTTAAACTCGAGATATGCTTTTAAGAATAAATCTTCTATAGTATAAAACAATTCCTAGAACTAAAATAGCGTTGTTGTAATATTATAATAATTTGGTAAAGGAAATTGTTATTACAAATATTTGCATGCTGTGTTTAATCTTGGCAAAACATGTCTGCGCCATTTTTGTACTGTACGACCTTTTTTATACCATGTTTTACGCAAATAAATATAAATAAAAAATATACAAAGTAGCCTGCGTATTTTACGTTTCTTACGTGTTTGAAAATTATGAATTTCGCGGGCTCTCAGCTTCAGTAATGCAGTAATGCTATAGTAGTTTGACAGATTATTTAATACCAGGTGTTAATCAAACTGAATGCTTGAGCAGTTGATTTGAAAACTTACTTATTTTTTGCAAATATTCTTAACTGTACTCTTCCAAATGTAGTCCGCCTGTTAATTGGATTCCGTGCACCTTTTGAGTTTACGTCACCATTTATTTTAAAAATAATATCGCTTTGGTATTTGGTAAGGATCTCACAAGCTAGAATTTTGTCAGATATTGTGTTCTTTGTTTGAATATTTCAATAACTGAATAACAATACCTTTTTGAAGAAACAAGAGGTTTTGATAAGAGTTTTCCATCAATACGATCTCTTTGTTTCTTGACAGACATAAAATAAGCACGAACACTTTAATACAAAATATCTTAGACATAAAATTATATTCAAAACATTTATGTGAACACAGAAAAAAATAGGTTAATGACTGAACAGCTCTCGTGTAAAGTGTTGTGCCAAGCAGCAACCACTACAAAGGCCCGCTGCATTTTATTAAAACGATTTAAATAGTATGATAATGTTGTGGAATTAATTATTCACCTACACTTTATGGTGGTCTGGATGTTTGTCAGACCCGCCTTGTTAATGATCATTTTTGATCAAAAGCCGCTCATCAGGTCAAAAAAATAAATTGTGTTTTTCCAAAGTAAATGACGTAACTAGATGGCGTTAGCGTCGAATTAGATCACGCTATTGTTTCGTTAACGCAATTTGGTTGGGGTCTTGTGAATTTTAGCAAATATAATTATCAACTATTGAACATTAATTATACAGTTTTGTTATTTTATCCCTCAACCCTACTAGTATACAAACTAAGCCAAAACTTCCTTCCCATTCCATGTGTTCGGTATTTAACACGCCTCTAAATGGAGGGGTCAAAACCTGGCATTCATATTAATTTGACATTTGATGTCTGTAGCTGGTGGATCCTTTTATTAGATATGCATACAATACACTTAGCCTATCTCATGCACGTCACCAGTGAGGTAGATATTCTCTGCGCGGTCTTGGTGTGTACCAGTCTATCCATCATAAAAGTAAGTTGTAGTCTTATTTCCTATGAAATGTATGGTAAAAGCCAGGATCAGTAGTTAGTTCTAAAATTTGTGGTGCCGTCATAATATGACTACACATAACATCCCGCCCGTATTACCCAAAGAGTTCGGCAGAAGTGCACCTACAGTATACCCAAATCGCCAGTTAATATAACTACCACACCATTAAAGTATGGTTATTCAAATTATAGTCATTAAATTATTTGGAGTTGTTAAGTATTTGAAAACAATAAACACCTGCAGAATACACTGCAGCCTCTACCTACCTAACCGCTGGACAGGGACAAGAAGACCATGATACATTTTGCATTTCATACATCTAATTACCTAAAATACTGAATTTGTTGTTTCGTTTCTCTGTCATCAGAGGGTTGTAATTATAATTCTTACACATACACATACCGTCGTCGGGTGGTGTTAAAATTTGTCTCTAAATGAAATACCCACGTCTGTAAGTTAATTTATGCTAACGAGGTTTTTCGAGGCTTCGTAGAGATGGAGGCACGTAATTATAATATATTTCTAGATTATACATTCCCTGATGCATTCATTACAGCGAGTTTTGGATAATAGTTGCTAAATGCTTCTCCATTGTAAAGTCAAGCATACACGACACAGAGAAGAATAATAATGTGCACTTCAATATTGTACACTCAGCATATTGCGGCTCTCCGTCTGCCTGTACGGCACCTAATATTATGTGTAACTGAAAGACAGACACCGAAATATATACAAGAGGATGTTGCACATATTGTCCTAGACAAAGTCTGTGTTTTATCGCCAGACTTGTAGGAAAAAAGTGGGTGTGTGCGTAAGTGCAAAATTTACGACTGGAGCCGAGCATACGCGACTCAGCTTCACCGACCGACTGGAGCCGAGCATACGCGACTCAGCTTCACCGACCGACTGGAGCCGAGCATACGCGACTCAGCTTCACCGACCGAATGGAGCCGAGTATGGAGTGACGGTTCAGTTTTGTTCACTTTTCAGAACGAGCGCAAAGTGTGCCTACAGCAGTTATCACTTCAAGAATCTACAAATCACCACGCATCGCTTTTTCTTTTATCTGTAGAGTGTTATTTGTTAATTGATATTTGTCGTATGGGGATACAGGTACAGCAGCGTACTAGTCATGTTCGTTGCAATATTAGTTATCAATTGTGCTTCATGAATTACATTCTGTCAAAAAAGTATCGGGAATAGATGATTTCTTTATGGTTCAAAATTCTTTTATTGTTGTAGATTGGCACAACTGTTTTCCATTTTGGCGCGGAGTTTGAGTTGCATATGTTATCTAAATAAAAAGCAGTGCTGTTTTTAGTAAGATCATATATCTAGTATGTATTGCGAATTTTATAATGCACAAAAACATCGGACAAAGAGTTCGTATTAAATTTTGCATCGCCAATAGAATCTCGTGTTCGGAGTCACTGAAAATGTCGACTTTATCGAAAACAAGTACTTATGAGTGGTACAAAGCTTTCAAAAGCGGTCAAGATGTGATGGAAGATTTGCCTCGCTGTGATAAGCCGGCAACGTCTTCAACTGAAGTTGACATCGCAAAAGTCCTTCACTTTTGCGATGTCAATAGTGACTGAAAATCCTCATTCAAATTTGTGGGATATAGCCGCTGAACTTTCTGTGTCTCGCGAGTCATTCGTACCACTTTAAATAATAACTTGGGTATGAAGCATGTTGCCGCTCGGCTAGTCCCAAAAGACCTGAATTTTCAAAAAAAAAACTCAATCGCTTATGAGTCGCTGAGGACATGCTAGAACGAGTCAATTCCGACCCAACATTCATGAAACGCATTGTTACTGGTGACGAGACGTGGGTTTACGAGTTTGACATGCAAACTAGTCAACAAGCTTCGGAGTGGCGGTTTCCAACTGAACCGAAACTGAAAAAAACCTCGCCAAAGTCGATCAAAAGTCAAAGTCATGTTGACTGTTTTCTTTGACTATCGCGGTGTTGTGCACTCGGAATTCTTGCCGGAAGGTCAAACAGTAAATAAAGAATATTATTTGAGCGTTATGCGGCGTTGAAGAGAGCAAATTCGACGAAATAGGCCAGATTTGTGTAAAGAAAATTCTTGGATTTTGCGTCACGATAATGCGCCTTCGCACAAGCCCAATGTTTGACCAACAACTCAATAAATACCATCGAGCCAGCACCTTAAACACCAGATATGTCTCCAGCGGACTTCTTTCCTTTTCCTAAGCTCAAACTACCACTTCATCCAGTCTCGTTTTGATTCGATTGAAGACTTAAAGGAGAATTCAGAAAAAGCGATTAAAAAATGTTTTGATGATTGTATTATTCGTTGGCGTAAGTGTATCGTTTCTGAAGGAGCATACTTTGAAGGCGATAAAATAAATTTGGATGAATGAGTAACATTTTTTGTATTATTGATCCATTCCCGGTACTTTCTTGACAGACTAGTAAAGTTGCGATGTTTAACCGAATGAACAATGTATGTAATGCGATCCTGGTGGGCAATATTTACGTCAAAGCTTGCGGTTGTATGGAAACATCGTGTATGGAAACATCGTATTAGTGTGCACAATGTTTCAAATTCAAAATTTTATTTCAGACCCAGGGATCCATATAGTGTTAGTATGAACTTAGCCTATGTTAGTAAACACAATAACATAAAAATACAATAATTAAGTATTAATTGGCTAGATGAACAAGTGCACACACATGTCTGCCAGCCCAGAGCCTGATAAATGGTCCATCAACCTTATCCGCCAGTGTAGCTAAAATACTGTTCGGGCTACCCCTGAATCGCCGCAACATCGATGAACACCGTTTACGCATGATGGCATGAAAGTCATCTGTTCGCGCTTCCGCAAACATTCGTGATGCACTGCAAAACCGAGGCAGCCCCAACAATATCCTCAGCGCATAATTTTATTGCACGCGCAGAGCGTTGTAAGCCTTCTGCGTATACGTAACCCACAAGCTGCACGAGTAAAACGACTGGCAATAGGCTCTGAAGAGCGTCAGTTTTACCTCGTCAGTGCACCGCGCAAACCTGCGGGCAAGCATATTGCATCGGGCTGCCAACGCCCTGCGCTCTCTATATATCCTGGTCATCTGTGAGAGAACCCGTGACCACATCACCAAGGTATTTAAATTGAGTGACGGCTTTTAATAGTGTTCCCTGTAACGACACCGGTGGTATATTCGTGGGTGTATTATTATGCACTTTGAAAACCACCACCTCACTTTTAGTAGCATTATACCTCAAGCCATGAGCCTCCGCGTACCTCTCACACACGGCCAGCAACTTCCTTGGTCCACAGTTTGATGGGCTGAGCAGCACCATGTCATCAGCATAACTAATGTTGTTGATTATTCTGCCATCCACAGAACAACCAACCATAGCGCTACTCAGCTCACCAACGAGCCGATATATGTACAGGTTAAATAGAGTGGGTGAAGTCAGCCTCACTTCCGCAATCCAGCCCATACTGTACTGATTGAGCATCTGACCATTTAACACAGTTTGTCTGACTTCCATACCAAAATTAAAATAAACTTATAAACTCAGGTGGAAGGTCTGTTTCATTTGAAATTTTTTGCCCACAGAATGTCATAATCCACCAGGTCAAAAGCCTTCGACAGTTCCAGAAAACAACCATATACAGGTGTTTTCCTGTCCGTGTAGTACTGCACAGTCTGCTTGAGACACAGGAGTGCACTTTCCGTCGACAAACCGGTTCTAAAACCAAACTGCGCGTCGTTAAGTTTGATATGCATCTTCAACTGTCTTTCAAGCAGGCTGTCCAGCACTTTTCAAATGTCTGTGCCCAGTGAAATAGGCCTATAATTGTTTGTGTCGGATGAATCACCTGTCTTAGTTTTAACTATAGGAAATACAACAGTTTTTACGAGATCAGCCGGCAGTTAAGTGACACATACAAAAATTAAATAACATGGCGAGTAACCTAGGTAAATGTACACCAGCGGACCTTAAATGCTCAACACTCAAACCATCGTGTCCTGGTGACCTGCCTCGTTTCATACTTTTTAACGCATCTTTTATATCTTTCACGTTGAACCTTACGTGAGTATCACCTTCACACGGGGCCCGCATGCCTTTCCTAGATGCATTTGTTATGTGCGGAGCGACCTTAAAGTGGTTCATGAACATGTTGGCTAATCTTTATTATGTGATGCCATCAACGTTCGATGGCAGGCTCGGCCGAGGATTCAAAGAGTTGATTTGCTTCCAAAAAGAACTAAATTAGTTTTATTCATCTAGGGTTGCAATGCTTTCCATTTTTATTGTGCTTGCATTGTCCTGACACCACTTTAAGTTAGTTTTAAATCTATGTCTTGAAATTTCCGACGCAGGTTTTCCATGTAAAATCCACCCTTGAAACCCAAGCCGCGTCCGCGCATGAATCTCTTTCACATGTTTATTCCACCCCGCTACAAATCTATTATTATTCTTAACAAATGTATTATGGCTGGAAATAGCAGCCGTCTGTAAGACGGTCACAATTTGCTCGTACACACGGTTAGTTAGTAATCTGTGTTGTTCATTATTCCATAACTTATCACTACATTTCATAAACTGACTAGGAAAATCAATATCCCGGAGGGCCTCACGACAAAGATCAGAGTAGTGACGTATTTGTTCAGAATTTCTAGTTCCCCAAATTACTTTATTTGTCACCACTCTATATTACTATATTTTGGCCCTACACCTTAAAATTACACGTAATTTATAGGGGGAAATGGTCAGACCATAATAATTTTATAATTTAATATTTTTATTAACAAACAAATGTGGGTACATCTCATCTATCCTAAACAAAACACAATGTACAAAGTTTAGAGTATTTTAAAGATAGAGTAAACGACGATGTCTGTGCTAGTATTAACTGTGTGACAGACACCGGCGCCTTCCTCCTACTTGTTACAAGCCAAACCGTGACACAATAATTTGCTTTGGTAAGAATGTGTATAACGATACAAATAGTTTTAGTACTAATAAAGTTACACTCATTTATGTTTAGTTTTAGAAAAAAAAATGAAAATATTGAATTTCATGGAATATAATAAGATTGAAAATTATTTATTTCAATTTTAAGACATGCAAGGAAAAACATCGTTTCATGGTCTGACCAGTATTTTGAAAGTAAATGTTTTACTTTCAAAATAGAACACTTAGTCACACTTGTTACCAAGCAGTGATCCAACCATCTAACGCACCCAGGTGAGTCACTGAAGTACGTATAGGTGTCTGAACTTCTACCAAGTATGTCAATATCAGCACAACTTAAATGAAAATAACAACAAAACTTTAATAATTAATTACAGAATAACTCACCCGGATGCGTATTGAAATCTCCCAACACAAACACATTTTCCACATTATTACATTCAACAATTGCATTTATTTCAGCCAAACAGTCGGTGAACTCTCTTAAATTATTTACGTTACACACGGGCATATACACCGAAAATATAAGAATTTCTCGATTCTCAATAACTACCCTAATCGCGACCAGTCTTACGTTACACTGTATGACCGAAACACTATCAAATGCACTTCTTCTCCATAGCAATGCCACTCCCCCATATGGTCAAGCAGCGAACCGGACGAATCTGTGGCCGAGACGCCTGTAGAACCGAAGCCGGGGCAGATGGTGTTCAGATATGCCAGATCATGTGATAGTAACCAAGTCTCTTGTAGTGCAATGAAATCCGAAGTTAAACAATATTCTCTTACGTAATCAATCGATCTCTTAATTGATTTACAATTGAAGCTCATAAGCTTACATTTCCGTATATTATTCTCCTCAGAAAGATTCATTTTTAAGATTATTATTCACCAGACCTCGTACACTTCTTGCCTTAAACACAAAATATTTTCTAAAATATACACCGTCCGGCCACATTGTATCGTTCGCTTTTTTGACGTTCGAAAAGTGCTGACTCTCAGCCTAGTTTGAATAGATGACTTTTGATTTTGATTTTATCATTCTCAAATAGTTCAATTTTATGTTTCAGAATTGAAAACTTATAAGAATCGTTATTCTTAGACTGTTTAGTTTCAATCTTTTCCGGGGCCACGATAACCTGTGTTTTAGCTTTTATGTAACTTACAATATCCTCAGTATTCACATCTTTCGACACATTGTACAACATAAAACTGGTCAAAAGATTAGTGTTGGTGATCAGTTTTGCAACATTTACATAACGTTGCAAATGTGTACGTTTTCGTGTTAAACTGAGTGTTATAAACTGTGCAAAATGTGCATAATACGACATCTTTAATTTATGATTTTTTCTCTGAGCAGTGTTCGTTCCTTCTCTGTTTGGGTTTATGTACCTCCTCATAACTGTTTTGATGTTACACCGCATAGGGTAACTGCTCCTTTTTTAACCTTATCCTTCCTTATATTTTTTTCCAAAAAACCAACCTGTTTTTGTTTTTTGGGTGTTCCTTCAGGTGCCTGTGCCAGGGCCACGGTATCTCTTTCGAACATCCCGCGACTGAGGCATCGGCCCTATCGGACCCCGTCACTATGTGCAGAGAGCACATAGTGACGGGGTCCGATTGAGGCGCGCGTGGAACACTACGCGCCGTCTAGTGGTAGGAAAGCGCATGCTCGATGAAAGAGGGTGTTGCAGGTGCAACACCTACCAGCCTCTAGTGGCGATAAAAAAATTGCGCAACCACCACACTTCGCTGCAGGCACGTTCCCGCGGACAATAATTAACTGCGCAGTTATTAGCGGTCGATGTTGCTGACTTGGTAACCCGGGGCGTCAAAAGATGGCGCTGCACCAACATATTGTGTTTATTCATTTATTTATTATGGGACAATAAACAGCTACAATATATGTTTATGATGGGAAGTATAATGGGGTGACAACACCATAAAATGCTGCACCACTTGCTACACAACACACACCGGACCGCACTCCGATACCCGGGCGTTTTAAAATTTTGTAAGTAAACGTTATAATTTTCACTTTTTGTACTGGTAGGTACTTTTTTGAACTTTAGTTTGTATGTATAATAAATACTTTAAATGGACTACTTGTTTCATTTTAATAAGCAAAAATTAACTGACTTAGCTAACTCCTGCTTAACGTCCATCTCATGTGGTTTTTGATTTATTCTTCGACTTCTTGATGAAGTCATTATTCTGGGCTTTCTGAGTTAATTTAATTATTTTAAACTCTTAGAGGAATTAACAAACGCGTTTTTATTTTCTAGTTATGTACATTGTGGTGAGAAATAAAGTTTATAGATTGATTTGTAAGTAGCCACCGAAGTGTTCCGCTAACCACATCCTGTCTACATTAACAGACCCTCGTTGCCCAAACCAAATCTATTGGACTCCTCAAAACAATTCAAATGAATCCAAAATGGACAGTTTTACTAGTAGCCACTGACGAGTTCCACCATTTACCTCCTGCCTCCATCATCAGGCCCTCGTTGTCTAAGCGCAATGTACTGGACTCGTCAATGCGAATCATATGAGCCCAAACACAAAAGTAAGTACTAGTAGCCACTGAAGAGCTCCACTATGCACCTCCTGGCTCCATCATCAGATCGGCTACAATATAACAAATTATGGTTTTGTCATTCGAACTACCGATATATACAAAGTATTATTTCGATACGACAATTAGAAGTAGGGTAAAATTGACTTCTAAGATTTTACTACATGGTACATACATACAACTACATTTCGTATTCGCTATACAAGCTCGTTATAGTAATAGAGAGGACGTTGCCTGCACCCCTTGGGGTATTGAATAAAGATACGCTAAAGCTGGGATAAATGCGGACGGCGTGGACCTGTTGTTGCAATAAAATAATGCTAATAATATTTATTGTTATAACGACATCCACAACATAATTACATACTGTGAAGTGTAAAATGTGAGTACATTTGGTTGCTGGTAAGCATGCACTGTAAATATTGAACTTCTACTTGACCTAGTTCTTTACAATTAATGGTTATTTTATGGCGATAGTTGTGTTATTCAAAGTAAGCGGAAACACGACTTCTCAGTGCTTAGCCAGTTAGAAAAATGAAATATATTTTGTTTTTCATCCGACACACTTACGGAAATAGGTAAGTTTAAAATATATTATGTCAGTTTCCGGAAAACATCAACTACTTTATTTATAAACGTTGCTTAAAATTAAGAAATGCAGTTTTTTTATACTAAGATAACTGTTTTTTTTTTTGTTTAAACATAAAAACTGTAAGGTTAAACAGTCGCTAATCACTACTACTTAACTTTAAGCAACGTTTATAAATAAAGCCCCAAATGTGAAAACTCCTAAAGATGACCGTAGGTTGAATGAAGGAAAAATAAATATGACAAAATAAAACTCGTGTACTCGTGTCTTGTCTTGCTTACTTGCATTTATTATTCAGAGCCACCCGAACTGGAATCAGAATCCTTCGTGCAGAACCAAGCAGGTCAGAAACGTTTAAGTGCCTTACAAAGACGGGGTCCTTTATCTCAGCCGAAGAAACCTAAGCTTTAGTACACTCATCTCCTTCACCTCACACACCCAGAGGACAGCGACTTCTTTCGTTTAAAGTAATTAAGTTCAAATTTTAACACAAACTGTTTCCTTTTGTTCGTAAGCTCAAACTTGCATACCCAGTCCGAGGGCTTGAGGCCCTGCATGCTGAAACACAGGCTATAAACCTAGTTCGGTAGCAGAAGCTAATGATTTACTTTTAAGCATATGCATAAATAGGAAATAGACAAATTGTGTAATATATTTTTTATTTTTGGTATCCTAATCAATAAATAAATAGCCGTTAACGAATCGAATATCCTCAAATATGTAGTGTTCTAAAGTAACAAATAATAATCACGGAAACCTTTCAGTTTATGAAAACGCACCCAATTTCCTTAACGCCATATTACAAACACATTTCTCAAATCTTTTGTGACTCGTTCCTATTTAATTTTTGATATATTTGCTCAGAAGGGGAAGGTGGTTTAAGTAACGACTAGCTAACAGTATCAAAAGGACTTCGAGTTCAAGGGTCCTCACACAAAAGGTGGCAAAAATAATATTTCAATAGGAATATTTAACACATAGGGAAAGAAAGTCGATTGTAAGCTGTGAAAGTGTTCCATTATGGCGATGAAAGTGGTTCACCAGTCAAATCGAAGGTGTGAACGAATGAGCGAGATTGTGACAACTAGAGCTGCCCGAATTTATTCGACTTTTTGGCTGTATCTGTTGATATTCATAACTGCTTTTGTTGATTTAACTTTTTATGTTGTCTGGTGACCCGCCCCAACTCCGTAATTTAGCATGAATTTTAACTATCATGAAAGATGCAGTAAAAACCAACGTCTTCAGGCAGTAGGATTTGTACCTATTTAAGCTATAAAAAATCCTTTCAAGCCACTACGGACTAACAAGAGCTCTATAATATGTCATTTTCAGAGAAAATTTATACATCCCTATTTTTTGTTTTCTCCACTTATCCACTTTGCTTTGTAGTGTTAATTATTTTGAATAGATTCAAATAATTCTAACTGAAGAGACAGCTGTGCGGGGGAGTTTGTTGCGCCACTTCTTCTTCCGCTAAAGCGGCTGAATGCCAATCCGTCTGTCGGCATAGCGTTGTTATTCATTTTAATAGAAAACTACAGCTGAAATGAAATGTTTATTTCTGTAAGTAGACCTTTAGGCGAAGCGCGCACCAAGAAATTCAGTCGTTAAAATGTGAGTTATACCAATAGACTAGTCCGCACAAAGCGGTAAGTAATCGCTTGACATATTATATTAGCTTTCGCGATTTTATTTCGTATGAGCATGCGATTGAAAAAGTCGCATCATAGTGCGCACTTAGCCTTAACGACAGTTTTACTCGTAAAATGTCGGTAAATATTTTAAAACTAGATGGCTTCGGCTGGAGACGTTAGTGAAGGAATGCCAATATTACAAGTTTTCACAGATTTTAGTATCGAAAATATTTAGTGCGACTGTACTTTTAGTGCTATTCTGTAACCATCTCACCATGAAAACTTAGGTGAAGTTAGCGTCAAGTGAGCTGTCAGCGCCACTGATGCTAGGGATTGACCACGACACACTGACAGCTCACTCCACGTAAGTTTTCACGGTGAGATATTTACAGAATCGATATGCTGGTGCGCTACCGTCATCGAAAGGTCAAACTGCACGGTACGGTCTGTATTAGACCGTATGACTCCAGCGAAGCAAATCACATTCTGATGCCTTAATTCAAAAACTTTTGCTGACCTTGGACCCTCACTCAACACCCAAAGGACGAGAAAGCTCAAGCAATAAATAAAGTTGTTACAGAAAAAGTGTCAAATTATATTTTACAAGTCGCAGTTTGCCGAATAAATCAACCTTCGATGAAATTATTCATCCACGGAGGGGCGGACTTAGAATATATTTAAATCATAGGAATCCTGAGGGACATCGGACGGATAAGAAAGTAGCCGATGTCTTGATTGAGTGAGAGGTGAACTCCTTTGTGAGGCGCGTTGACACGTGTGTATTAAATATTTATCAAATGTCTAGCGACCTGCCCTGCAACGCACGGTTTTACGACTTGACAAAAATAAATTACATGTTTATAAATAAAAATTGATTTGATGTTTTCTTGGTGTCAAATACCGCTGGTAGTGTTGTTACATGACACCTATGAGATGAGAAAATATGTTTCATCTGAAAATATGAGATATCGATACCAATCACGCCTGTAAAGTTTACACTATGAAAACTGTTTCTTTTTCACTCACTGCGGTAGATGACCCAAAAATAACATTTTTGTCATATATTTTTTTATCTTGGTTGGATATCGATACTCATCACGTCTCTGGAATTTCGCTGGCTAATTTAATTTGAACCTGTATGTCAATTTAATGATAATGAATTGCGTTAAAACGTGTTGCACCGACCCCAAGTAACATGGACAAGGGCAGTTAGATGATGACGTATTAATTTAATAGATTATTTAAACAAACCTTCCGATTACGAAAAGATTCATTAAATTATGGTGAAAATCAAAGTGCGCTGAAAGAATTAAACTGCGCTGGCCGGCGGCAAATCTTGCTTGATGCCGTCCCCCGACGTACGTCGGTGTGCGCTAGCCTTTACAGATATAATAAAAATGGCTTTGTGAGGATAGCATTTGAGTTTATTAAACACCAGAGAGTTTCAATTGAAAAGGCTGAATTGTTCAAATAAATATGGACAGAAAGACAGGCAAGTAGCTCCCAATGGCTGCTAAAACAATAGTAAGTGTAGGTAATGAAAGCGTTTCGAAAAAAATCCGTATTTCCGTATTTGTATTTCCGTTCGCGTTCCGTAGAACTTGCAAAACGCTTGAAGATGTTTAGGATCTTCAGAAGATGTTATCTAGATAGATGTTTAGGCGCGTGGTGAAATTCGGGACTAACGCTGCCATCCTGTCTTTTTTCAATACAATTTCTGTGGCGACTTCACATGAATGTTTACTCACAACGCCCAACTCCCCTCCCCCCCGTGTCAATATAATTTAGGCGCCAAAGATCCACTGCGTATAGCACTCAAGATTGATGAAAGACCGATCGATTTGCTGTTACTAGGGTGGTGGCATGACCTTGGCCATCTTCTAACTAAATCAATCCCTGAGTTGGGTGTTGTTGTGTTTTAATACCACACATTGAGGGTAACTTGGTTAGGATTACGCCCAAAATTTAGTAAAACATTCGGCACGTGCACGTCACAGACAGCTCGCAGTGTGACAGGCTCGGGTACGCCGACTTCGGCATAGTATTTGTTGCCACATTTGACAAGTACGCCGGCGGTATCTAGTCGAGCGCAGCGAGACCAATCATTTATCTAAGGCCACACAGTAATAATTCTGTTGTTAAAACTGTGACACTAACAATGTCTTTTTTGTGTTTATGTTATTTCTCTACGTCATGTTTACCACAAAAAAAACATTTTTTTTTCTTTCTATACCATCATTATTACATTACTTCTCCAAAACTTATTTGATGACATTCTATCCTTGGTATGATTTTATATTTACTTTGTAATAACGTACGTATTGTGTTTGAGCAGATTTTTTTTTCTTTCTATCCGTGGAACCTAAAATATAGCAAATAATATATATCCCAACATATTCAAATGCGCTCCTCGTCTCTCATACATTGGCGCTGTCTCCCGAGTGTAAGCGCTCTTTCATCCACACTTGTTCCATCGGCTCTCCACTCACGGGCTCACGGAGAAAACTGCCTTATATTTAATGATCTGTAAAAGACTTGTCCATTAAAATATGGTATGTTCCAAAAATATCTGTTGAAAATGTAAACAAATGGATCAGGAAACATAACTGTGGATGCAAATATGTAATGCCACTTAGAAATTGAGCGCTTTGATTTGATTATTTGCATATTTAAACCCGAAATTTTATTTTATGTCACCATTTAAATGTTTTTAATTTGACAATTGAGGTTAGATTTATCACATCAATCTTTATCGGAGATTTTTCATAATGTATTCTAACAACAATTGTCAGCAAATGTGTCCACACATAAAGTTAAAACCTTTTTTTTTAATACAGATACTTCATACTTATACTAATGTGTTACTACACACTAATGAGTGATTGCGCAAGAATTTAACGTGAACAGGGTTTATTTACACTCCAATAATATACTTTAGGAACTTAACATACCTACATTTTTTTTATTTACATATAGCGAAGGAGTTGAAATAATTATTATGATTTCTTTATTACATGGAACTGAAACCCCAACCCTTCTTGAATTACAGGTGTGTTGTTATGTATGTTTACTGTGTCATACCTTACAAGTCCATCTATTTTGGAATGTTTTCCCAGCACTAATCTCGTAAATGAAAGATCTTCTAGCCTGAACTGCTACCAAAATCAACTGAATATCACAGATAAGAGGCCGAGTCAGCAGCCGGCGTGGCGGCGGCAGATACAGAATGAGCCGACCAGTATTGGGTGGAGACGACCCCACATACATTATATCTACTTGAAGTCAACAGCCTTCGTGCAGAGATAGAATGAGCCGACCAGGAGTGGGTGGAGACGACCCCACATACATTATATCTACTTGAAGTCAACAGCCATCGCTCAGAGATAGAATGAGCCGACCAGTAGTGGGTGGAGACCGCCCCACATACATTATATTTAACATAACATAACATCACGCCTTGTTTCCCCGAAGGGTTGGGCAGAGGTGTACCTATAGTACACCCACATTTCGCCAGTTATATTTTAAGTCCCATGTAATAGGGGGCGAGCCTATTGCCATCTACAGGGCACAAATCCAGACTTCGGGCTGCCTGTTTATTTGGAATATGATAACGCTGAATAAAAGCTTGTTCAGACTGGCGCGACACGACAGCGCGACACAAAGCGACAAGCGGTGCCGCGTGTCGCGTCGTGTCTGTTTGTGGCGGCCTTGGAATATGTTTTTTTAAACACATTTATTTTATTATCAACTGTAACCCGCGAAATCGTCTGCGATCTAGGATGAAAATGTCCTTATCCAGGTCATGGTCTATGTATGTGCCAAAGAAGATGAGCCAGGCCCGATACGAAAGAGACCTACCCCAGTTTTTTTGTTATACTAAGTGTAACCAAAAAAACGAATGTTGTTTATATATTCAATACCAGTGGCTAACAGATAACGATATGTTTTTTTTAGTTTTTTCTTGAAATGTATACGCTCGAGGTACATTTATCCCGAGTGGTATAAGGGTGAGATAATTGGCTACATAAAACCTTAAGCTGCTCTTCATACACATTATACATGTAGTGGTTTAGGGAATGATTACGAAACGTTTGCTCAGTGTAGGACCCAAGTAAAAGGGAAGACGGAAAATGTAAACCAAACCAAATGTCCTAATCCGCGAGCGACCCTAAATCTTTTTGGTCTTATGTTAATTCTAAATAGGTAACACTAGAAGCCACACAGCGATGTTTTCCTAATTAAAGATTTAGGTATACTCTTTGATTCAAAGTTACACTTTGATGCACACGTTGATCACATCACTGCCAAAGGTTTTCAATTATATGGGTTTGTAAGGCGGACCTGCCACCTATTCAAGAAGACATCAACATTCTTATTATTGTACAAATCACTTATTAGATCTCAACTTGAATATGCCACTTGTGTTTGGAACTCCATTTACAGTAAATATAGTGACCAATTGGAATCAGTGCAACGTAAATATCTTAGCCTTCTTAACTATTAATTGTTTAAGAGGTGCTCATCGTGTCACACTCTTCTAGATGAATTTTCCGTGTCAACTCTTAAAGTAAGGAGATTGTTTCATGATCAATCGTTCCTATACAAGATTTGTCACAATTCATTTGATAGTAATAACCTAATAAACCTATTATATCTTCGTATACCTAGTCGTTCCCAACGTATTCGTGACACTTACACTCATAGTCTATTCGCAGCGAAGAGTTGCAGAACCAAAGCAGAAGAACGAGCTCCTCTCCGTCGACTAATGAAAAGTTACAACGATAATTTAGCTGATTTTGACATATTTGCATTGTCACTTGCACAATAAAAAAAAATATTATGAAAAATCCTTGTTAAATACCGGACCGGGTGTGGGGCCGGACCTGGATGAGAGCCAGTTCGGCTTTCGGCATGGGCGCTCTACCATCCACTCTGTGTCGAGGACGAGGTGGTGGTGGCGGTGTCCTTGGAAATCTCCAACGCCTTCAACTCCCTGCCCTGGAGCTGCATACGGGAGGCACTGCGGTACCACCGCGTGCCTCTCTACCTCCGCCCCATCGTGGGGGCTTACTTGGCCGGGAGTTGTGTCACCTACATGGGACGCGATGGCGGAAACCAGCGCCAGGTGTCGTGCGGTGTTCCACAGGGATCGGTCGTAGGACCGCTTCTATGGAACATCGGGTACGACTGGGTGCTGAGGGGCTGGCGTGTTATGCGGACGACACGCTGGTCACGGCCCGGGGGAGTTCGCACAGGGAGGCAGCGTTGCTTCTGTCGGCGGCGGTCTCACTGACGGTGAGCCGCATACGGCGCCTCGGCCTGGAGGTGGCCCTCAACAAGTCGGGGGCCATGAAACACCATGGTCCCCGACTTGTTGAGGGCCACCTCCACCACAATGTGGTGGAGGTGGCTCCCCCCCGACCACAATGTGTGATCCGACCGGGTCAGATCACACATTGTGGTCGGGGGGGTCCGGATCGCTGTCGAGCCCACCATGAAATATCTGGGATTGGTGCTCGACAGCCGGTGGGACTTCGGACCCCACTTCCGGCGGCTGGCGCCCAAGTTGTTGGGTGCGGCCGGGGCGCTGGCAACGCTGCTTCCCAATCTGGGGGGCCCGAGCGCCGCCTATAGGCGGCTCTATATGGGGATCGTGCGATACATGGCGCTCTACGGAGCGCCGATCTGGGCTTCTGACCTGACGGCCGGCAGCATAGCTGTCCTGCGCAAGCCGCAGCGGGCGATGGCCGTCAGAGTCATTTGGGGGGTATCGCACGATCTCCTTCGAGGCGGGTTGTGCGCTGGCCGGATCCCTGCCCTGGGACCTGGAGGCTAAGGTGCTCGCGTCACTGTACCGGTGGCGTGAGGTGGAGCGGGAGCGGGGCGAGCGACCGATGCAGCAACATATTGATATGACCGACGCGGTCCTGGTGGCGGAATGGCGGGTGAGGCTGTCACGACCTACCGCCGGCCTCAGCACCATCGAGGCGATCCGGCCAGTGCTTGACCGCTGGCTCGGGAGAAGGCACGGCTCCCTGACGTTTCGGGCGACGCAGGTGCTCTCGGGGCATGGTTGCTTCGGGAAGTACCTGTGTCGCATAAACAGGGAGCCGGACGCCCGGTGTCACCACTGCATCGACTGCTGGGAGGACACGGCGTGGCACACGCTGGCAGAGTGTGCCGCTTGGGAGGAGCCGCGCCGTGCCCTCATCTCAGAAGTAGGCAGTGGCCTGTCGCTGCCGACCGTAGTGAGTTCGATGGTCGGCAGCGTCGAGTCCTGGGACGCGGTGGTTTCCTTCTGCGAGATGACCGTCTCGAGACAGGCTGCGGAAAGGGAGAGAGAGATCTCGACTCTCGACCCGGCCCGCAGCAGACGCACCTGTCGTCGGAGGAGGGCGGACAACGCCCTCTTCATATATTGCGAAGGGTGGAGCTAGTAGTGCCGGACGGGTCGTCGTCGTCAGCCGCGGTTGCCGGCCGAACCGCGCGCGCGAACTAACTTGTTGCGCTAGGCGCCGCTCACGAGTGCACTCCGCACTCTCTATTAAAATTTTAAGAGTGCTACAAAATTGTAATGGGTCTAGCCTGTAAGGATATTTGTATAATTAGAGTGAATAAATAAATAAATACTCTACTCCCATTCATAGAATCTAGACACTGTTTACACGAGACACGTTGCTATATCCAAATGAAATTAAAAATGAACTCAGCAGTTAATAAAGAGCCTCGACAATAGTATTTTAATTATAAATCCCCATAAAACCAAATCATGCATTTTAACCAACGGGAGGTCCGTTGGTAAAAATGAATACATATAAATTACACTAAGCAGTCAAAATAAATTCAAAATCAAAAGTCATTTATTCAAATTAGGTTGAGAATCAGCACTTTTCTAACGTCTTAATTACATAAGACAGTCTCCCAAAACGCCCGCCCTTCACCACTTCCTAGTGCTTTAGCTGGGAAGAAGAAGTGGCGCAACAAACTCCCCAGCAGCACAGCTGTCTGTTCAGTTAGAAAAACATAAATCTATCAAATAATAGGTATGCAAAGTAATAAACATTACGAGACATAGAACATCAAATTAAACCACCTGCCATATGTCAGCTAGTCGCCAATATACCAAAATTATTTTATTGCGTTTAAAGCTCAAGTAAAATCCAACCTTTGTTCAAAGGCATATTATTCCATCAGCCACTACTCACACGTGTGTGCGGGTTGGCAGATGTCACATTTCTTCGAATGGTTCTAAGACATGCCGGTTCCCCGGAGGCTTTTCTTTATGACTGATCGTTACGAAATTTGACTGATGGGGAGCCTGGAGAAAGACAAACCATGGCTCGGATACTGATTACGTTTTCAAACCGTTGTTATCTATTTGACGGAATAAAAAAACACTTTAAAGTTACCTACATGTAACAGGCGTTTTTTTTACATAATTTTCTTTTTGCTTGTTTTTTTTAAATAATTTAAACAAAGTAAACCGCCTGGCTGGGTACAAACCCACGACCTACGACTCGTAAGTCAATGCCGTTACCACTGGGCTACCACTGCCCCACTTGGGTATTTATTTCTACTTATCCATACTACACATATATTATTTCTTTTATTCATGTAGTTCCTTACCTAATACATATTTAAATATTTCATAAAATAGATTTAATATGTATACAACAACATTTAAAATATATAGAAATGTGTCCCACTGGTATCGGGATCAGGGTCTAAGCTACCGGCTCCAGAGAGAGGAACCTCCTGACAATGCGAGCCGTGTCCAGAAGTACCGCTTTCTGCACCAAGCCCTTGATCCAGCTGCCCAACGAGAGCCTCCTCAGGTATTCCAACACTCCACTGGTGTGTCCACTGGTTTGGAACCTCACCATATTAGGTACTAACATAGTTTTTAAGATCATACTAACGGTATATAATGTAAATGTAATTTTAAAATGTAAATGGAAAACTAAAGGTATATAATGTAAATGTTAATTTAAATGTAATGCATGAATAGTTTTCTGAATAAATATATAATACTAATATTATTATTTATTTAATACTTATTGTGCACATTTTTTTTTTTAAAACATTTGAAAATATTAAAAATTGTGGTCCGCCGGTATCGGGAGGAGGGTCCAAGCTACCGGTGGTTAGGGCTCCAGAGACAGGAACCTCCTCACAATGCGAGCCGTATTGAGGAGTACTGTGATCTGAATCAGGCTCTTGATCCAACCGCCTAACGAAAGCCTCGAGAGATGTTGGTCGAGGCTTTTGGCCATCAGGCCATTGGCCTATACGACAATCGGCACAATGACAGCCGAGTTTACATTTCACATGTCAATAACCTCGTGTGCTAATTCGAGATATTTAATTTGTTTATCTTTCACAGCTTTCACGAGGTTCTCGTCTTGCGGAATGGTAACGTCGATAATCATTGTGTGGCGCGCTAATCGGTCTATCACTACTAAGTCAGTCTTATTAGCGATAATAGTCCTGTCAGTAATGATAGACCGATCCCATTACAACGTGACAAGGTAATTTTCGAGAACTGGGTCGGGCACATACTTGTAATACGGTCAAAGTCAAAGTCAAAGCAATTATTTCAAATAGGCACTAAAAGGCACTTTTGAACGTCAACATTTTCATTTAAATAGAATTGATCCTAGGCGCCCCTTGCAAAAGGTAGTTTCGTATGGAGAAGAAGGGGCAAGAAACAACACCATCACTCTTTTAAAATGTTTAACAACATTTTGTGTAAATTAATTATATTTTATATGTGAAGACGATGTACCTAGAATAAAAATACTACAAATAGGTAAAAATAATTTAAAATAAGCAAAGACAGACAAATCAATCACGTGAGGTACATTGTGCTCACATATTTACAAACATTGCAAAAGTATACGATTTCCCTAAAATATTAACTAGGAATAAGTCTGTGTGTGAGTAAAGTAAAAATAACAAATTATACTATACAATAAGCAACTAGTGTGATTTTGTCTAGCCTCTAGACTGTCCTATGGAGCAGGACCAGCATATTTCCAAGCATTCTTATCTAGGATATAATCCTCTAATTTGTAATTTGCTTGTTTACAAAGTGTTTTTTAACATGAGTTTTAAACTTTCTTTCATTTCATTGCAATATATCACAAAGTATTTTGTTGTAACATTTAACACATTACCTCATGAAAGATGTATGCACTTTAGATAGTCTGAAAAATGGTTGATCTATTTAATTTTTATTTCTAGTGTTAATATAATGTCCATCACTTATTTTATTAAACAGATGCAGGTTTTTTCTAACATACATAATATTTTCATAAATGAAGTGGCAAGGTACCGTCATGATATTAATCTTCTTAAATAGTTCCCTAAGAGATTCGCGGCGACGTAGATTGTAAATGGCTCTGACAGCTCTCTTTTGCAAAATAAAAATGGATTGCTGTGGAAGTAGCTAAAATAAACCAAACGCGCGGTTTCTACGTCTGTTAACGGTCTTATCTTTCTAACAGCATACGCGGCCGAGCTTAGTCGCCCTGCGAGAGATGTTACATGAGGTTCCCATTATTACTTCTCGTCTAGCGTGATTCCTAGGAAAACTGTCAGATTAATAAATTCAAGTTTTTCTCCATTCAATATGATGTCACATTCGCTACTTCTAACATTAGGTAATTTAAATGGATTGCATTTGGTTTTTTTCTCATTTAGTACCAAATTATTTACCGTAATCCAATCTTGGACCTGAAGAATATAGTTATTCGCGTCGTCAAGATTTTGTGACCTTCGGTCTATTTTAAAGATCAACGAAGTGTCGTCTGCAAATAATCATTAATGTAAACTAAAAAGAGCAATGGACCCAATATCGAATCATAAGGAACGCCCATTGTCATTGCAGACCCTAATGAGTTTATGCCGTTTAATTGTACTTTAACCTTTCTATCTTTCAGGTATGATCTTAGCAAATCAAGAGCTGCATTCCTAATCTCATAGTGCTCTAGTTTCAGCAGAAGTGTCTCATGGTTTACGCAATCGAACGCCTTAGAGAGGTCGCAAAAGATTCCAATGGCATCTTTGATTCACTGATGATGATAATTGATTTGATTTGATTCCCCCCAGGCGTTAAAATTGTTTTTTATTAGGGTGACACCGGCGTCAATGGTACAACGCGCTTTAGTGAAACTTCACCATACTGATGTTCATGAAAGATGGAGTTTTTATTAAAGTGACGTAACATTTGATTCTACATTTCAAACACCTTACTGAGAACTGGCAGAGTTAACACGGGCCTACAATTATTGTGCTCTTTACTATCATCGGATTTGAACAATGGGATCATTTTTAGTTATATTGATAGTATTATGTCGTACGGTATTTTACTATGGGGACGGGCTGAATACATCGAGTCTATTTTCATTCTGCTGAAAAGAGCCATCAGAGCCATATATGGCCTCCGCAGGCGCGACTCTTTAAGGGAACTGTTCAAAGATATTAACATCGTGACGGTACCTTGTCAATATATCTATGAAAACATCATGTCCGTAAGGAAAAATCGACATCTTTTCGTCACTAGAGATAGGGACCAATTAGTTCAACCAGGTTTCAGGCTGGCTAAAGTAGACTCATTTTTTGGGGTACTGTTTAAAATGTTACAATAAAACACCTTCCCACGTACATCAACTGAATGAAATCATATTTAAAGTTGGGGGATTACCACGCTGATAAAAATGCTTGGCTAATCGCTGGTTCTGCTCCGCCAGGACTCATCAACTTTTTGATTAGCATTTGAAAATATTGTTGGAGCTGCAAAGATAAAAAAAACTATCTTTGCATTGTATAAACTCAATCTTTAACTACTGTATAATTGTATAAGCCATTATGTGAGTACTATGTACATACTATAAAGCTACCATTTACTGGGTAGGTACGTCTTTCATTGACTTGAATGTGCCCTAGCGGTTGAGAGTATGTCACTCTAATGTTTCGCTGATGGTGGCGCGTGTGTTGGATTATTTAGCTCCTTTCAAAATGGTTATGTTGAATGGTACTAATCCATCCGTCCTGCTCGTGAACGGGCGCCGTCAGTATGAACTGAATCAAACTCAAACTCAAAGCATTTATTTCAAATAAACCAATTACAGGCACTTTTGAATTGTCAAGGGGTCGGTCAGTCAGAAATACGAAGCTAGTTGCCCATTCCAAAGCGAAAGTAGGTACCTATGGAGAAAAACGGGCAAGAAACTCCATGGACACTCTTTTAAATAATATGGATACAGAAAAATTTGTTACATCCGTCTTGTTGAAATTATACATGTGAGAACGATGTAGAAAGACCCGTAATAAAAACATAAAAAAGCTCAGTGGGGACTGGTCATCTCTTGGCAGCCACGGCTGCCAAGAGATGACCAGTCCCCACTGAGCTCGCCGCTGTTGGTGAACGGCGCCCGTTCACCAACATGACGCATGGATCAGCACCATTCAGCTCAACCATTTTGAAGGGAGCTAAATGATCCGACACACGCGCCACCGTCAGCGAGACATTTGAGTGAGCATGACATACTATCAACCGCCAAGGCACATTCAAGTCAATCTATGACATTACCCGATAAATGGTAGCTCTATAGTACAAAGTACTCACATCTGTGCAATGCATCTATATAATAAAAAGGAGATTGAGTTTAAATAATGCAAATAAATTCTTACTATCTTCAGCAGCTTCAACAGTGTTTCAAATGTCAATTAATTAGTTGTGGTGTGGAGCAGGACCGGCATTAAGCCAGGCATTTTTATCAGTTACGTAATCCTCCAACCTATAATATGCCTGCCTGAATAGTGTGCGTTTGACAAAGGATTTGAATTTTGTCTCATTCAGTTGAAGTATGTGGGGAGGTATTTTATTATAACATTTTAGACAGTACCCCATGAAAGATGAGTCTACTTTAGCCAGTCTGAAACCTGGTTGATCTAATAGGTCCCGATTTCTAGTACTATAATTATGTCTTTCACCTCTTTTACTGTAAAGATGTAATTTTTTTCTTACGTACATGATGTTTTCATAGATGTATTGACAAGGTACAGTCATGATGTTAATATCCTTAAACAATTCCCTTAGAGAATCGCGCCTGCGGAGATTATATATGGCTCTGATGGCTCTTTTTTGCAGAATAAAAATAGACTCGATGTTTGCAGCCCGTCCCCAAAGTAAAATACCGTAAGACATGATACTATGAAAGTATCTAAAATAGACCAGCCTCGCGCTATCTACATCAGTAAATTGACGGATTTTTCTGACAGCGTAAGCTGCTTAACTTAGCCGTCCTGCTAGAGATGTTAAATGAGGACCCCATTGTAGCCTTGAGTCGAGCGTGATCCCCAAGAAAACCGTTTTATCGACGAATTCTAGTTTCTCTTGATTCAATACTATCTCACAATCACTACTCTTGACGTTTGGTAAAGAAAGTCTTATACACTTAGTTTTATTTCCATTTAGTATTAAATTATTTGCCGTGAACCAATTTTGGACCAGCAGTAGGGCGTTATTTACGTCGTCAAAATTTGAAGCACGTCAGCAAATAACACCATTTGTGGTTGATTTATTAATTTTTCTCGGAGACAATAAACCCGACGCAGCTGCGCACCGACACTGACTCGACTCGCCCAGAGAGTATGGACACGTCAGTCCCACTCTCCGCGGACGAAGCCCGCACCTCCTCCTCCAGCGACGACGACTTCCAAGTCATCGTCAAAGGAGGCAAGAGGAAGGCTAAATCCTCCGCCCCCGCTGGCCCGGCCTCAAAGAAACAGGTCACGACTACATCGTCCAGCAATACTTCCGCCCCTAGTCCGCGGGCCAGTCGCCCCGCCAGCCCTATGGCTTGCCCACCCACTCCTACCGCGAGGAAGCAGAAGCCTCCTCCCCCGATATACGTCCAGGAAAAGTCCAAATGGACTGAAATCTCAAAAATGTGTGTTGATCGCAAGATCAACTATACTAACGCCCGATCCACCCTCCAGGGGATCAAAGTTACGGTCCCCACGTCTGCGAACTTTAGGGATCCCTCCCACGCCCTACGTGAAAGGAACTACTCCTTTCACACCTTCCGGAAGAAACCCCTACACGCGTCGTTATTAGGCGCGTTCCACAGGAAATCTCCACCGAGGAGATAAAGAGTGACCTTGTCTCACAAGGCATACCAGTTTCCGCCGTCCATCGCTTACATAAAGCGAGGCAGCTCCGCCTGCGCCCGGTGCGCCTGCTGCGGATCGGGAGAGTTGACGAGATCTCTCTCTCCCTTTCCGCAGCCTCCTTCTGCGAGATCACTGTTTCGCAGAAGGAAACCACCGCGTCCCAGGACTCGACGCCGCCGACCATCGCACTCACAACGGCTGGCAGCGACAGGTCACTGCCTACTTCTGAGATGAGGGCACGGCGCGGCTCCTCCCAAGCGGCACACTCTGCCAGCGTATGCCACGCCGTGTCCTCCCGGCAGTCGACGCAGTGGTGACACCGAGCGTCCGGCTCCCTGTTTATGCGACACAGGTACTTCCCGAAGTAACCATGCCCCGAGAGCACCTACGTCGCCCGAAACGACAGGGAGCCGTGCCTCCTCCCGAGCCAGAACTCGAGCACTGGCCGGACCGCCTCGATGGTGACGAGGCCGGCGGTAGGGCGTGAAAGCCTGTCCCGCCATTCCGCCACCAGTACCTCGCGAAGCTGCGACCAACGCTGCTCCATATGGCGCTGCATCGGCCGCTCGCCCCGCGCCCTCGCTTCCTCGCGCCACCGATAAAGTGACGCGAGCACCTTCGCATCTAGGTCCCATGGCGGGGATCCGGCCAGTGCACAAGCCGCCTCGTAGGAGATCGTGCGATACCCCCTTATGACTCTGACGGCCATTGCTCTCTGCGGCTTTCGCAGCACAGAGATGCTGGCGGCCGTCAGATCAGCCGCCCAGATCGGGGCCCCGTAAAGGGCCATCGATCGCACGATCCCCACGTAGAGCCGCCTACAAGCGGCGCTCGGGCCCCCCAGATTGGGAAGCAGCGTTGACAGTGCCCCAGCCGCGCCCAACAACTTGGGCGCCAGCCGCCGGAAGTGGGGTCCGAAGTCCCACCGGCTGTCGAGCACCAATCCCAGATATTTCATGGGCCATCCCAGCGCCTGCGGCAACCACCGCGGCCCCTACGGCTCCACCGGTTGCACCGCAAAGAGCCCCGGGCCGCGACAGCCCCCAAATCATAATCAGTACATACGCGGCCCTCTATTCCTCCGCCGCGGACAAAATGGCCGACGAAATCGTTGCTGCAATCGGCAACCCTCGTCGTCTTCTAGAAATCCTCAACGCGTATCCCGAGATCGCGTTAGTCCTGAAATCCTTAAAATTCTAATTCTCAATGGATAACACAAGGTTAAATTCCATCAAACCCCGATCCCTCAAACTAGGCTTTTTCAACGCAAATGGCGTTTCAGGTCAACGCGATGAGATCGCCGCTTTCCTCCACGACCATCAGCTTGACATCCTCCTCATACAGGAAACCTTTTTAAAACCTCACCATCGAAACCCGAACATTGCAAACTATAAACTAGTTCGCAATGACAGGTCTCGATGCCACAAGGGTGGCACCCTAATCTACTATAGAAAATCCTTATACTGCATCCCTATTGACCCACCTCCTCTCCTCTCTCATCTGGAGAGCTCTATCTGTCGGCTCGGCATGACCGGCCACCAAACGATCACCATCATCTCCGCTTATATCCCACCCGACAATGGTCCGGAGGATCCGATCTCGCTCCAAAAGGACTTCACTGCCCTCTTCGGTATGAGTGACTCCGTCATATTGGCGGGGGATCTTAATGCCAAGCACCCGGCGTGGAATAGTAGCACAACTTCAACCAGAGGTAGGATAGTTTTCAAGTTAGGCGAATCCCTTAACTTTGACGTCATCGCTCCAATGAGCCCGACTCATTTCCCAGGAAATCCTAATCACCTTCCCGATGTTCTCGATGTAGCGTTGCTCAAGAATGTGAACCTTCGTTTGCATTCGATAGAGACGTTCCACGAGCTTAACTCTGACCACCGCCCAGTAGTCATGGATCTTGCACCCTACTCGGGCCCTACCGACCCCAACCGCCCCCCTCAGACCCAGATGATAACCGACTGGAGGAAAGTAAGCGAAAGACTGAAATCCACCACGTCGCCTCACTTGGACACCATTCCCGATCACTTAGTGTCAGTCGCCAACACGACGGCCGCAATCGACTCGTTTACAGAGCACGTACAATCCGTTATCCTCAATAATTGCATTCGATTCGTTTTCAATCTGCGTAAATATGACCATGTCTCGGCACATCGGTCGCTTCTAAAGTGGTTGCCCATACGTCAGCGCAGAGAGCAAAGGGCGCTGACCACCTTGTTTTCATTTCTTGACTCTACCTCTTCCCCTGGTTATCTAGCCCCCCACTTTCAGTACATTTGCGCCAACCACAATAGAAATCTTCGTTCATCACAAAATCGTCTTCTTCAATGTCCCACTCACCGCACAGACTTCATTCACTCTTCCTTCTTCGTTCAGTCTATCTCTCTGTGGAATGCACTCCCCCAAGAAATCAGGATGGCAACCAACCGATTAGCCTTTAAAGTTAAAGTTCGTGAGCACATTCGCAGGAAGCTGGCAGTATCATCATAACGGTATAGTTTTCTAATTGTTTTTCTTATTTGTTTTTAGTATATTCATTTATTTATGTTTAGTTATTTGTGTTTATATTTATTTATGTAAATATATGTTTAGGTATATATATGTATTATATATATAGTTTAGGTATCTTTATATTTAAATATTTATTCCTAAATGTTTTATATAAATTGCACCTACCAATGTTTGCCTCTGCATCACCCAAAGGTTGACTAGTAGAAAATGCCTAAGGCATTAAGTCCGCCTCTGTACATGCTTGTGCGAAAGTATAAAATAAATAAATCCGTATTGACGGATTGTTCACGGGAAGTTCCGGTGATGGAAGACCATCGCTGGAAACTACCTACTGACGTACGTGACCTGATAACCGAGAAGAACGCGGCCATTCGTGCCTACGACTCCTTCCCTTGTGACGCGAACAAAGCCCACATGCGCCATTTACAACGTGCTGTAAAGAAACGCATAGGGGAGGTTCGCTCTGAGGGCTGGAACAAGATGCTCAGTGAACTCGAGCCCACTCATCAAGCCTTCTAGCAATAACAGAGGAAATTGCGTTCCTCAGAAGAGGTCTCTATGCCTCCTCTTTCGACAGTCCCGATAAGGCTGAATGTCTTGCTGACAGCCTAGAGTCCCAATGTTCTCCCAGCTAACCAGTAGACCAAGCTCACCTGAACAAGGTCGACGCTGAAGTCGAACGGAAACTCCCTCCCTCCCGTCGAAGACCCTAATGATCCTCTGCCTCCCGTCACTCCAGACGAAGTGCACGACATCATAAAATAAAAGGGCTCCACGCTCGTAAGGCCCCCGGTTCGGATGGTATTACCAATAAGGTATACAAACTCCTTCCTGCCCCGCTAATAATGCTTATGACCACCATCTTCAATGGCGCCTTGAGCAACAACATCTTCCCACAAGCATGGAAAGAAGCCACCGTCATCAGTATCCCAAAGCCAGGCAAGCCAAAGTCTGAGCCCTCCAGCTACCGCCCTATTAGCTTACTCAATGTTCTCGGCAAAATCTACGAGAGGCTTATTTATAAGCGTCTCAAAGACTACGCCGAAGCAAAGAGCCTCATACCCAACGAGCAGTTTGGTTTCCGAAGCCAACACTCGGGCACCCAACAGGTCCACCGTATCGTAGAACACGTATGCGCTGGTCTGCAGGTAACGCGACGACGGGTGTGTTATTCTTCGACATAGCGAAAGCCTTCGACAGAGTCTGGCACAACGGCTTAATATACAAGCTTTACCAACTAGGAGTGCCTGATCGTCTCGTGCTCATCTTACGAGACTTTTTGTCGAATCGCACCTTTCGCTATCGCATCGAGGGAGCACTCTCGTCCCCTCATCCTATTCGCGCCGGTGTCCCTCAGGGTTCCGTACTATCTCCTCTCGTCTTCACGCTGTTCACCAGCGATATCCCAAAAAGTAAAAAGGCTCAGTTGGCTCTCTTCGCCGACGACACTGCCGTTTACTATACCGGTCACTGTCCCAACGCTATAGCTCGTACTCTCCAAACCTCCGCAAACGTTTTAGGCGCTTGGTTCCGGAAATGGAGAATCGAGGTCAACCCTGATAAGAGTCAGGCGGTTCTCTTCTCGAAACGTCGTCGATTCCCCCTCCCCCTTCCCAGCCCGATCACTATGTACGGCAAGCCGATCCCTTGGGAAAAGCAAGCCAAGTACCTAGGCGTGATCCTAGATCAGAACCTTACCTTAAAGGAACATATCAAGGTGATTCGCGCGCGCGCCTCCTTCGCTCTTAGTAGACTCCAGTTTATACTGACAGCCCGAAGCAAACTGTCGTTAAAATGTAAACTGCGCATCTATACCGCAGTCATCCGTCCCATCATGACCTATGCCTGCGTTGTATTTGCGCACGCTCACCCACGACATCTCCATAAGATGCAGACCCTCCAGAACCGTTTCCTCAGAAGGGTTATGGGTGCCCCTTACTATGTCCGAAACATAGATCTTCATGTCGACCTAAAAATGCCAACCATAAACCAGTTCATGAAACGCTTATCTACGCGTTTCTTCGACTGTGGCACCAAACATTCAAACCCCCTGATTTCAGCGGCCGCTCGCTATACTCCCTCCCGCATTAGTAGTATTCGCCGACCAAGGCATATCTTAATCGCCCCCGACGACGCCACTACCCTCCTCCAGGAGAGTAGTAAGGCCACCAGCACGCTACATAAGCCCAAAACCCGATCGACGTCCTACCGTCCTCGCCGCCGAGACCCGCCGCGACGCCCAAATCCACGCCCCTCCCGACCCTTGCTCGAGCCAGCCCGCGCCGCTGAGCCTGTAGCTTTAAATTCGTCCCAAAATAATATCAATCCTGATCCAGCTAGTCATTTGCTACCCTCTTCCAGCGACGCCCTAAGCCGAGGTTCGTACCCCACAGGGGGCACCCCCTGTGGGGTACCTTAGCGTTTTCGCTTAGTTTTTAGTTAGTATTTAAGTTTAAGTCCTGGCTGGAGGCCTTAATTTATTAGGGCAACCACAGGCAAGTCCGCTTAAGCAGACGACAACCAATAGGTTGACCTGCGAGATGCCAAACAAACAAACAAACAAACCCGTTCGACACAGTCGGCGGCAAGCTCTCTAGAAGAAAACACTCCAATATAGAAGCAAGAAGCAACAGTGGTTTTTATTTCTCACCAACCCAGCATAGCAAATGCGGCTGTATGCCACATATTAACTAATTTTGCCACGGCTCTTGCGTTGCATATATTATCGATAAATATATTAAGAGTTAATTGTGAACATGTGGTTTTTATTTCCCTGTGAGAATCATTCAAACAAGCATACACCATGCATGCTGCAAGCAGGCAGCATGCAAGCAAGCATGCAGCATGTACCTAAGCGAGCATGCAACATGCAGCTGATATGGTTTCTGTCACGGCTACGGCGCTGTGGGGCACCGGCGGTGCCACGCAAGCTTATTGTCGCGGATGGTTTAACGCTCACCACATCAGCTTTGCCTTGCTGGGTTATAACCACCTGCTCCTCAACTCGCGGGCCGCCTTGCCCTTCCGCGCCTACGCTAGTCTAAATAACACTCAGATTTACAGCGATTCGTTTTTGTCACTAAAACTAATTCATTTGCAAATGTTTTAAAACTAAAAAAATTATTAATAATGAACATTCGGAATAACATATATTACATAATACAATAGTTAGACCTTTATTTCATGCAAAATGAGGAGATTCAATTATACACGATATTATGACAGAATAGTTTTAGAAGTAAAGATAATTGTGTAAAACTAAAGAATCATGCCCACTTTCCATACATTGATTGACCTGTCACATGATTCGTTTTACAGGTCGCGTCTACCTACAACTAGTGTTGTATATTAAGAATTATTATTCATATTAACACAATATCATTTCATCTTTTAATTTAGAGGCCAGGGAAAAATACTATTAAGTAAAGAGGTTTTTGAGGTTATACAGCTGTCAGATAAGGTTTGACAGCTGTTTAGCCTCAAAAACTATACGATTACGATGTTAACATCAAATTGATAGTTAGTCGCTGAGAGAGTTTCGATTACTCTGAAATAAATCCCTCTTCAATGTTATTAATATCATTATCAAATCGGTATGAGGCCGCAAACAGCAGTTATATTCTAGTAATATCCCGCCGATACTGAGACTTCACATGTCATGATAGGCCATCCTTGTTTTCTACACTACATTTTGTGCAAGTTAGAGCAATCTATGATACCAGCCTATTACTATCCCACTGCTGGGCAAAGGACTCAACTCATACAAGGCACGAGCATAAATCACCAGGCTTGGTAAAGACGGGGTGGCGATTTCTAACTTTTATTGAGATTGGTACGTGCCCGGATTTGAACTCACAGCCTCGTGCATAAAAGGCGAAGTGTCAAACAAATGACAGCCTGTGGTAGAGTTCGTTTAAAGTAGTATAAATTGTAGTCTATGGTTTTATGCGTAACCTGTCAGCTGTACGTACACTTATTTTTCTTTCCACATCCACACATATAAAACATAAAAAAATCATAGCTGGTCATAAAATAATAAGTAAAGTAAAAAATGAATACTAATTGGTTTTCATAATCATAATCATAATCATTTATTTGCAATAGGTATTGGTACAGTGTTGGTCTTAAAGTTAGCTATTAAGTTGCCTAATACAAAGTCATAGATTTGACATGCAAAACATTATCGAAAATCAATACATTTAATATAATATTTATGTCCAATGGCATGCTTTAAATGCTAGTTTATTATTGATTATTTTTTTCCATATATACATTCAATATTAATAATCGTCACATTAATTTAAAATAGATTATTTATTTTCATTTATGAATTCATTAATAGTATAAAATCGTTTTTCCAGCAGCCATAATTTTAACTTTATAAAAAATAAATTATTGGGTAACTCTTTAAAGTTCTTTGGTAATTTGTTATATATAAGTCCACTCATATGATAACAGTTCTTTTTATACAGAGAAGTCCTTGGTGCCCTAGGCATAACTATTCTATCCGGATCTCTAACTTTTCGAGGGCAACGGTCTTGAGCCTTTTTAAACAGGTCAAAGTGCTGTCGGACGAATTTCGCACATTCTAAAATATACATACTGGGTAATGTAAGGAGTTTTAATTTAAAAAACAATGGTTTACAAGATTCCCATGGTGGAATGCCACAAATGGCTCGAATGCATTTTTTTTGTACCCTAAAGGCTTTATCTGCGTCTGTTGAGTTACCCCATAGTATAAGGCCGTATTGTAGAGTCGACGCAACGCAGCCGTGATATGCAGTTAAAATCGTACTCTGCGACGAGGTCTTTCGCAGTGTGTAGAGAACATAAACGAATTTGTTTAATTTGTTGCATATGTTTTCTACATTTGGCTTCCAGGAGAAGTAGCGGTCCAATACAACTCCTAGAAAAGTAGTTTCCTCTGACTCTAACAGAATTTCAGGTCAAGACTGAACATGATTCTTTCGTTTTTTTAACATTATAGTTACTGTAGTTTGTAGCAAACGTGTAATGAATATTGATTTTCGGATTAACAATTTTAAGAGAAGAAAGGGAGATATATATCATCGGCGATATCAACAATCATTGCACGGCGCTCTCGTCGATCTATCACCACAATATCCGGCTTATTGGCTACAATAGTCCTGTCAGTGATGATAGATCGATCCCAGTACAATGTGTCCATGTTGTACGGCACTTCCGATTTCACAAGACTGTACTGCAAGTCAAGTTGCTGGTGGATAATCCTAGCTACTAGATTGTGTCTATGCAAGTACTCGCCAGACGAGAACAACCGTAAACAATATGTCGGATATATTCACCGGGACGGTGGCACGCCCGACAGATATCAACCGCAGAAAGGACGTTACGTCCTTGACAATGCTATACATATGTCGTCGCAAGCGATTTCAAGACGACAACATTATGAAAATTACTTAACGTTGATTTCATAATATTGGTCAAACTGTAACTTATTTCTCACTGGTTGATTGTTTAGTACAGTGAACGCCGTGAGTTGGCGCTTTGATTTCCCGCCATACCTACACGTAGACAGAGTTGATCTAGAAGGCTAAATTCGGATCGCTGCGGCTGACGCCATATTGTTCAGATCATACGATCGAAACAGTCACGTTCACCGTACAAGCCTTTGTTAATTTTCTACTCATTGCAAATTACCGAATAAACGTGACTGTGATTTGTGCTTCAACCACGGTTTCACTGGTTTGCCGGAGTACCCACCTACAACATGGAATCTTACCAAGAAGCGATGACGATGTCCCTGCTTTCACTACGACGCGAGCGTGGGGCTCGCGTCGTCATCAGAAGTCGGATCAGCTCGGGCGCCTAGCGAGGATCAACGCCGACGCAGTCTTCATTCAAGTTGCCTGAGTTACTATTTGCGTTGCGTTATTCAACCCGGACCTACCAGACGTCGATCCACGTTCCTGGAGCTCGACGGTGGACAATTGCCTGACAGAACATCCCATGGAAGGAGGCGCGCTGATTATTGCGCTTAGCAAATATCTGAAAGGAAGTGCATCGACGTGGCTCTCTCAAGTATCGCATACTGGTATGACGTGGAGCCAGTTCAAGACCCTGTTCCTAGCACGATATGATTGTGCGGAGACCTGTGCAGCGACTATAATTAACGCCAACAATAGCCAACAAAAGAAGGGGAAAATTTTGCTGCTTACGCGAGCCGTTTGATGACGTCACTCCAAGCTAAATGGAAGGACATGAGCTGCGAAGAGATAGTTATATCGTATGTACTTGCTCACTTATCGTAAATCTATATTCGAATCAACCAACTAGCTTTCACAATGGAAATCAAAACGGGAACGAAGTTGATCCAAGAATTAAACGCATTTTCGTTGAATAGAAAACATAATCGATACGTCGACAACTCCACTTTGGACGCTAAACGAACAAAAGCAAGCAATACGCCGTTATAATGCAATAATTGTCATAAGATTGGACAGAAAGCAATTGACTGTCGTTGACATAAAAATAATCAGGCGGTTGCGACACAAAGTAAATTCGTGTGCCGGCTGCAGAAGACATACAATGTCAATAGAATTATGAGCATTGCCCTGCGTGTGACAGTAAGCATTGTCCTACACCCTTTAATTAAGTCTCTTGTACTGTAGAGAGCCCTTTGTTAATGAAATCCGGTGAAGCTCCGGTCAGAAGCAGCTTGGCAAGGTCGGCGGGCTGGCTAAAAATTAAATATTCATGTTTAGGAAGTTAGAGTTAGAAGTTTTCCCGAGTTATTTCTGGAAGGCTGGCAATACGGGCTAATAATCATTAAAATTGTGAGGTTAAGCTTCGCTTTTCGCGGTCAGTTCATGGATGGGTGACAATCTATCAAATATCAAGACCCCTTCGTGCCTCGGAAAGCATGTTCAGCAGTTAGTACCGGCTGTCAGTCGTTACGGGGAGTCAGCTGCCCTAAAGTCCGACAACCAGTCTTACCAAGGTGTGTTGTATTACTCAGTAACTGGGTTGTGGAGGTCAGGTAGGTGGAAGCAGAGCCCAAACGTAGTTGGGAAAAGGCAGGCAGATTGATTGAGTCATAAAATACTTTACGATGTTTGATTCGTGTAAACTAACAGTATGTCTGCCAAAACTGGTGATTTTGGTGTTCCGTAATCAACAAGGAACTCTCATTGTTTCGCCATGTCCGTCTGTCGCGTCTGTCCGCAGCTTAGTTCAGGTCCTCTTAGTACTAGAAAGCTGTAGTTTGGCATGGATATACGTATTATAGATAGTGCAATTCACGAAGACGCGCCCCACCAATTTTTGGTTGCGGGGATCGCGGGGTGCGGGGAGTTTGCTCCGAGCGTCAGTCGCGAACCGTCAGCGGTTCGTTTCACACAAGTAGTACACCCTATGTTGCAAAAATCCAGACTTGGCACGAAAGTTGCTCTACTTTATATTTTTTTTAAATGTCGAGAAAATAGAAGATGAATACATGAGACACTGTGATCTTGATTTTATTTTTATTATAAATGACGGTGACACATCAGACTCTGAATCAGATATTTCTGAAACGAGTGAATGACGATTTTCATTTCTCAATAAAGTTCAATAAAACTTTTTCACGTATTTCATTTATGTCTATAATTACCCCCTATTATAAAAATGGTAATATTATCGTATAGAAGCTAATAATCACATAAAATATCCAAACCTAAAAATAAAAAAAAACATAACCCTTTCCTTGCAGTCGGGTAAAAAATATAACATTAAAGTAGAGCATCTTTCATGACGCTCTCTCCTGATTAGTCTATTCATTGTAGTGTGCGTGTGCACTCATAGGTAATTAGTGTGTACTGATAACATTCAAACATTGACGCAAGCTTGCACACATATACTATAAACGTTTAGGAGGAATAGTGGGGCGCGTCTTCGTGGATTGCGCTATCTATAGTCACGCCAACAAAATGGTAAAATGAAAACTTGTTTTTTTTTGTTAATAATTATTGATATCCTATGAAATTTTCATAGGATACTTACCTCTCCCATACACGTAAAGTGGGCATGTTTTTTTTCTCGTTTATCCCATGATATAGGGTGTCATTGGAAATCACTTTTTGATTCAGGGATCCGTTGGCGAAGTATTAAGCTATAAAGTGCTAACTTTTATTGGAGTCAGCCCGTTTGGTCACCGAACGTTGGAGAGTAGACTTTGAAAGGGACACCGCGTCTGCCGTAAAAAGGGCGCAAAGCGCGGAACGTTTGCACCAACGAACATTCATTATGAAAAAAATATCATTTGCACGTACTGCTCCATCGTAACGGTCATGGTGATTTGGCATGAGTTAGTAAATAATAAAAAATAGGTTAGAATAAAATTGCCAAAACAACTTGGCTGCCACATTCTGCCAACACCGACCCGTCCCAATTGAAAAACCAGTTGTAACGAAGTAAAAACGAAGTAAAACTGCAAATGTAAGTTGGAATGTATGGGATAACATGTTTGTGAAGTTTGTGAAGTTTGTTCTTGAAATAAATTCATCCAACTACGAAACCCCTCATTGTGCGTGGTGCGACACGTACTTGGCCGGTTTTTCTACCATCGCAAAGATCCTTCTCATAAAAGGGATGATGATTTTGTTTTTCTCAAAAACATTTTTTTTTTTTGCAAATAGTGCACTGAATATTACAAAAATGTAAAAAAGATTGCCAAGTTATAAACGTTTTAAAATAAGTGTAAGACAAGGACAGCACTATCGTAGAAGTGACGTCACGACTATGTAACTTCATACTAGTGCGACAAGGGCGGGAACAATCCCCTCCTCTGAAATTTAAAGCATGTAGCTTCTTCATATTTACATCGATATGACAGTATTTTTTTCGATTATCTAATTTTAATATGCCTCCTTTGAAATCTAATTTTTTTTCGAACATTTTTAATATTAGTCAGCATTCCTATTGGCTTTGTGTTAACTCGAAGAAGCTTAGCAATCATGTAATGTAGGTATGTGAGCGCTTTACAAGCTCACACTACTGGGAGTAATCATATTTCGTAAACGCGCCTCACAGGAAGATATAGTCTTGTCAGTTACACCAGTTTAAAATAATAATTTATAACATTTTAGTGATCTTTGGCTGAAGAGTTGTTGATATTTGTTATATAGTAGTGAGTGTGAACATAGTTCAAGAACAAAAACCAACAAACAGAAGTGATTTGAAACAAAGTGCAAATCACGGTGGACATAGTGTTTCAACAGCTGTTGCGGCAAGTGCACGGGACTGTGGTGGTTGTGCGGACTGCGTAAGAGCGTAAACGGTGCGCGACAAAAGCCAGTGACGTATTGCTGTCTAGTTACTGCGAGCGCCCGGTGTGTTTACGAAGAACGCAGCGAGCATTTTGTATCAGTTACGTGTACAATAACAAATTACTTGCTACTTGTTACAATTTCTAAACTTTTCACCATACTGAGTAGCCGCTTTGCTCATTCATCATGTTCAATTGTCATCGTTGTCAGGTCGAAGCCAGGGATGGAGTGCAATGTACACTTTGCCTCAGAAGTTTTGATTTCCCTTGTGCTGGTATAACCGAGGCAGGGTATCGCAAGCTTGGGGACAGGAAAGCTACTTGGAAGTGCAGTACCTGCAAAGCTGGGCTGGCTAGTCCTTCTAACCCACCCCCTGGGAAAGCTGCACAAGGTGATTTGGAAAACATCCATCTGGAGCTTCGGAAACTCACAGAACAATTAGCATCCTTACCTCTTTTGATAGAAAATGTAAAGACGATTCAAGCGGATATTTCTGAACTCAAAAACATGAAGGATGAGATTGTTGGAGTTCAGAAATCTCTAGACTACGTCCACGGTACGGTTGATGAGCTCACTGTCAAATTGGAGAACGTTGACAAACAAATTGAGTCCCTACAAAAAACTAAAGAGGACATCTCACGCTTCGAGATGCGACTTGGGCGGTTGGAATCAAGCATACGCGACAGTGAACAGAGATCTCGACTAAATAATATAGAGATAAAGGGGGTCCCGGTCACAGAGTCAGAAAATCTCTTTGGTATTGTCGCAAAAATTGGCGACATAATCCAATGCGGAGTCTCGAAGGAACAAATAAATTCCACAACGAAATAATAAAGACACTAAAAACATTATTATATCCATGCACAATAGATATTTGAGAGACGATTTCATAGCGGCGGCTAAAAAACACAAGTCACTAACAGCATCTGACTTGGGTCTTAATAATGTCAGCAAGATTTTTGTCAATGATCACCTTACATTTGAAAATAAGCAGCTACTCAACCGGGCGAAGGCTTTGTCCAAGGAAAAGGATTTTTCTTATGTTTGGGTAAAAAACTGCAAAATTCTGGTAAAAAAAAACTCTACTTCACCTACGCACGCAATTATGTCAGAACTGGATTTGAAAAAAATATGTTAATATTTTCAATGTCATGCTTTCATCATTTCATTTTGGTTTGTATTTCAAGTTTTGGAGACACTGGTGTGTATTTCTTAATTACCTCATTAGCAGTTATAATGATCCTTGCTTCTTTTACATCGAGTCTGTCTACCTGCACTAATTGTTATATTTTTTTTGCCGATCATTTGTATTGTACGTCTTATCTATGTTATCTCAAAGTTGCTTTTTGCTCATGTGTCACAATTTTTATATTTGAACTATCTTATCTCGTAAAAAATTGTTTCTTCGCCGATTGTTACACGTTTTGCCTATTTTACACCGCTTATATTATGAATCACTATAAACTTCGCTTGTTCACTATCTCGTCAGTGAGTCAGAGTAGGGAATTTACTTTAATTTCCGTGGTGAGTGGTGACATCTGCGTAACATTACACATTAGTTTATACCAAATCATGGCACCGCACTGGGTTTATTACATACTTGTTCTAGTTCCGCCGCACTATATTTATCATACGCTCAATCTGCTAACAGCATTCATTTTTTTTAAATTCTTAATTCTAATTATTTTCCCTTTTAAAAATGCCAATTAATATTTATCACCAAAATGTACGTGGCTTGCGGACTAAAACGTCAAGTTTACTTAGGAACGTGTGCTCAAATAACTACGATGTTATATGTTTAACGGAGACGTGGCTAAAAGAGGGTTTTAACAATAGTGAACTGTTTGATGGCCGCTATAATGTTTGGCGACGTGACAGAGATTACTTGGATAGAAATCAGACACTTGGTGGCGGTGTTCTTGTTGCTGTTCGACGTGAGCTCATTGCGGAGGAGCGCACCGACTGGCGTTCGTCCGCGGAGGACCTATGGGTAACTCTAACCCTGAAGCGTTCCAGACCCATAGCTTCATATAAATTACATATTTGTACAATTTATCTTTGCAAACAAAACAGAGGGTATTCATTGACTACACAACTCACATATTTTTATACCAAGTTAAATGACATTATACTGAATAACTTAACGGACACTTTTATTATTTTAGGAGATTTTAATTTGCCAAACTTAACGTGGCAACTGACTGATGATGGGTGCTCTTTTCACCCGGAAAATATTCACGGTTCTGTTCAGACGGAATTTTTCGATATTTTAAATACATTTGATCTGGTCCAGTATAATGGTCATAGGAACCTTAACGATCGGGTGTTGGACCTGATTTTTTGTAACAATTACCTAACCGTTGATAAATGCTCTGACTCTCTTGTTCCAGAAGACCCTCATCATATAGCTCTTAGTATTTTTGTAGATTTTGTTCAGTATCATGCTCTCTCATCGCAGCAAAGAAAAAAGTTTGTTTATCAATCAGCCGATTTTCCTTCAATAATGAAAGAACTTGACGAGTTCAACTGGCGTTGTGATCTCGCCAAAGGGTCAGTGGAGGATGCCTTGTCATTGTTGTACGTCAGACTGAATAAATTGTGTGAAGCTTTCATCCCAACTAAAATCATCAAATCTTTGTCTAGTTATCCCCCTTGGTATAAAACACCTCTAATTAAAATTCTTAAAGAAAAATTTAAATATCACTCCAAGTTTAAGAAATACGGCAATTTATCAGACTATGATTCATTTTTAACTTTGCGTAGTCGTGCAAAATTATTAGAAAAAGAAATGTATGACAGTTACATTGGTGTCATAGAAAATAGTATTAATAAATCGCCTAAAGCTTTTTGGTCTTTCGTCAAAAGCAAGCAACATTCCTCATATACAATTCCATCGGTTATGAAACATGGACAACATTCATCGGGACAGGGTGATGAAATATGCAACATGTTTAGTGAAGTTTTTAAGTTAAATTTTCTCGACGATACTGTCCCCGGTGTAACGCAGTTGGATAGCAACATGCATCATCTTTATCAGACGTCTGCCTCTGATATAAGCTCTATTGAAGTCTGCGAAATCGCGGTACTGAAACTGCTAAAGGCTATTGACGTGAACAAGTCAGCAGGTCCTGATGGTATTCCTGCTATACTTATAATTCGGTGTGCACAAAGCTTGACTTTACCACTTACCCTAATATTTCGGCGTTCTCTTAGTGAGGGAGTGATGCCACATGTTTGGAAGACAGCTTTTATTACCCCCGTGCATAAGAAAGGCCCTAAAGACAATGTAGAAAACTATAGGCCAATTTCTAAGCTGTGTTTGTTTGCAAAGGTTTTGGAAAAAATTGTGTACTCTTCAGTGTATAGTGCTATTAAACAATCACTTAATGACTGTCAACATGGTTTCTTAAAAAACAGGTCTATTGTGTCGAATTTGCTTATCTGTTCCGACTTTTTGTCCTCCACCATGTCTGAACCCTCCCAAGTGGATGTGGTTTACACTGATTACAGCAAGGCATTCGACCGTATAGACCACGGTGTCCTTTTACGTAAGCTGCTTTCAGTGGGTATCAGAGGCGATTTATTCAGATGGTTTACATCCTACATTGAGAATCGCTGTCAAACAGTTGTACTGAATGGATACAGTTCTGTCACTGTTAAAATACCCTCGGGAGTACCCCAAGGATCCCTTTTGGGTCCCTTACTTTTTATTATTTTTATAAATGATATTAGTTCTTGCTTTACCCGTTCCAAAATAATTCTTTACGCCGACGATATGAAAATTTTATGCCCTATATCTGAACTCTCCGACTGTATTGGTTTACAGCAGGATTTAGATGGACTTCAAAATTATTGTCTCATTAATAAAATTGAACTGAATGTTTCCAAATGTTTTGTTAGTACCTATACACGCAAACCACATGCGATCACCTTTCATTATAAGTTACATAATACCATTATAAACAGGGTAAGCGTTATAAGGGACCTAGGTGTAACGTTTGACTCAAAGTTGCTTTTTGATGCGCACATCGAAAACATCGTTAGTAAAGCTTCCAAAGCACTTGGATTTATACTTAGATTATCAACTGATTTTAAAAACGTTAAAACGTTTAAAATTCTTTATTGTGTTTTTGTCCGCAGCCATTTGGAATACGCCTCACAAGTGTGGAATCCTAATTATAATATATACATAGACCGAATTGAGGGAATTCAAAGGCGGTTCCTACGTTTCTTGCAGTACAAAACTAGGAAATACACTCCCAATTATATAGCGCGATGTAAGCGGTTTCACATCCTACCACTGCAAGAGCGCAGACGCATTGCAGATATGACGTACTTATTTAAAATTGCGAATGGTACTATAGATTGCCCTGAGCTGTTAGGCAGTATAGGATTAGTTACACACTGCAAAATGTTTCGTAAACCTAGCTTGTTACATGTTCCTCATTCCAAATCCGCGTACAGGCAGAACTCGTTTCTAATCCGGGCGAGCGGAATTTTTAATAAACTGTCCGGTGAACATGATTTGGATATATTCAATACCAGTGTATCTCGGCTTAAGCATTTCTTAGTGGAAAACTTTTTTACGAAGAAATAAATGTTTACGTCTTAATCTGATGATGTCTACATCTGATTCAAGGTTTGTATTTGTTGATCGTGTACTATTTTTAGTTTGTATTTCCTGATTTATGTTATAAGTATTTTGTACCTATTCTTCTCTTATATGTATCCTAGTGTTTACCAGTGGAAACTTGTAAATGGCCTTCAATTTTGTATCGTTTAAGGACACTGTTTATGTTAGCTGTTAGTTTCCCGAATAAAATAAAATAAAATAAAATAAAATCAATTAAACAACAGTTTGTCGTGTAATTTCAGTAATTATTAGGACTCGTTCTAAGTACGTGTACTTCATTTTTCTCTTGTGTCTTGGCTTGTCAGCCAAACCTGACGCATAGTGTTGTTTCTCTTATTCATTATTAATATTATGTATAAAATAAAACTTTATTGCAGACCCAACATGATCCATAAAAGAGCAAAAATAAATGTTTTGGCTTAAATACACACAAACATCAACACAGTACAACCTTTACTCTCTTGCACGACAAAAAACTAAAATCTGCGCCGCTATATCCAAACATCGTTTGTAGGTCTTGGTAGCATAAATTAAACAAACAAAAAATTTTTTTCCTCGTACGTATTTGTGCCATTGTATTTCAAATGGACTGATATTCCTACTCCTGCTGCAATTGACATTATGTCAGAGAAATTCATTGTTACGCAAAGGGACTACCAACATAAAGTGTACGAATATTCAAATCACAACTGTCACTCTTTGACAGTCGTATGAAATGGCTAGAACACAACAAATTGACGCAGGGTGTCAATTTCCCTCACTGTACATAACCAACGTCAAATATTGAACACCATGTTAATGATAAGTTCAAGTTTGCTAACTTTTCGGAACATGTGTAAACTTTAGACGAAAACAAAATTAATTTCCTTTACAGAAAACCGACACCAATTTTTACATTAAATTTCAGTTCTAAAGTTCAGCCGAAACTTTGAACTTTGACAGAAGTTATAACAGCTATGTAATTGGTGTATATAAACGAAAACAATCACTTTAAATTGAAATAAAACATTAAGTAAAAGTTTTTTAGGTATTCATATTTTTATTGAAATATTTATATGTTTCATGTGCGAGCTGAAAACATACATAGTTTTAATCTTTTCTCATAAATATTCATAAACGCAATGTAAGCCGAAACCACAATCTAATCTAGACCCCATTCCTTTAAAAGATCAACACCACTGTTAAGCTGAAACAGATACCACATCCTTTACAAACTCTACAACACTACTACTGGTAGCTTAGACCAGATGAGTTGGTGGATCCCGAGAAATAGTAAGTGGGGCTTACAAATGCAATTTTTATTATCAAAAAGGGCTTTTTATCCATACGGGTATCACTAACACCGCCAGTGTCCCAGTAGTGGGAACATAACAGGCTGTTCACTAATAATTAAACTAAAACTTAGAGGTTTGAGTTTTATAAAACTCTGAGGAACTCAGTTTTATAAACTTTTACTCCCAATAATGGCCTCCCAAAATCAGCTTGAATGCTCTCCTGACGGGTCGGTGATCGCTGCTGATATATAAAGGAGAGAGGACGTTGCTGTAATGTGTATAATGTTTTTAATTTTTAGGGACGATTTCACTGATTACGGACAAAATGATAATCACAACGACTTCTTAATCAAGGGAATCATAATAACTATCAACGTTAAGTACAATTACAATAAAATAACCTACTTATAATCAGCCTATTATGTTCCCACTGCTGGGACACAGGCCTCTCTGTGAGAGGAGGCCTGTGTCCCATAAATTAATAAGACCCATTTTCCATTAATATTTCCAAGTTAAGCGTCAGGAGCAGTCTCCTTATAATACCCCCTCAACAACTGTACTAATCTATTACCACTCTACCACCATACATATCATAATCTCGGTCATCTGTTTATACAAAATATGAAACTGTTAGTTCTTCGTCAAACTAGCTGTGCGCACGCGTGATAGTCGACCAATGAAACTGAACGCGATTAGCACTTTTTATAGTATTGGCTGGAGAAAATATTTGCATATTTAACAAAAATAGATATACATATTCTCGAAAAAAACAGCATCATCATCATAACATCACTCCTGTAGTCCCTGGAGGTTAGGCATAAATCTAGACTTCAAGCTGTTTCTCAGAAATTCTTGATGGAAAAACACAATATCACACAGACAACAAATAAAGCCTTATTTAGGTATTTGAAAAATGAAAGTGTGATATAATTCAATCATTCATTATTAGAAACCTGGAGAATAGAGTCAAAGGAAATAGGTGATCAGGACACTTGATGTTCCAACTAACTTAAATAACAAACTGTTTGACAAATCAAACGAAGCCAAGTCTAAAATGTCTAGCACCAGCAGACGCAAACAGCTCCCTCACCTTTTCGCCTTACATTTCTGTTGCTTCTGTAGTTGTCTGTGTGATATTGTGTTATCCATCATTTTTTTTTTTCAGAAACAGTTTGAAGTCTAGATTTGTGTCCGGTTACACCTCTGCCTTACCCTTCGGGAATTAAAGGCGTGATGTTATGTGGAGTCTCTATTTTAAACAAGGTTTTTAATTTTGTTCGTTTTTAAATACATAATTCATTGAGTGTGGTTTCAGAATTTTGTCAGTCGTTCAAGCGTGACTCTGAATACCTAACTGTTCAAGTTGGGTAAACTTTACATTATGTTCAACCACAGTTACGTATTTGTAATGCCTCTGTGTATTTCAAATAAACATTAGCTACTAAACTACATGTATACTTAAGGCTCCGTCAAACAGGCGCGACGCGACGGCGCGACACAAGCTCGCTCCAGTGTGTACGAGTACATTGTGATTTTTTCGACGCGCTGTTCAAAGTCTAAGTCAAAATCAAAGCATTTATTTCAAATAGGCTATAAAAGGCACTTTTGAACGTGAAAATTTTACATTTAATTAGAATTGATTCTAGGCGCCCCTTCCAAAAGGTAGTTTCGTGTGGAGAAAAAGGGGCAAGAAACTCCACCGTTACTCTTTTAAAATGTTTAACCATATTTTTATGCATTAATTATATTTTTATATGTGAAGACGATGCTCCCATAATAAAAATACTATACCACAAATAGGTAAAGATAATTTAAAAATAAGCAAAGACAGATAAATAAATCACGTGATAGGTACATGGTGCTCACATATTTACAAACATTGCTAAAGTACATGATTTTCCTAAAATATTAACTAGGAGTAAGTCAGTGTGTGAGTAAAGTAAAAATAAAAAATTATACAATTCAATAAGCAACCAGTATGATTTTGTCTAGCCTCTAGATTATCCTATGGAGCAGGACCAGCATGTTTCCAAGCATTCTTATCTAGGATATAATCCTCTAGTTTGTAATTTGCTTGTTTACAAAGTGTACTTTTAACATGAGTTTTAAACTTTCTTTCATTTAATTGCAATATATCACAAGGTATTTTGTTGTAACATTTAACACATTACCTCATAAAAGATGTATGAACTTTAGATAGTCTGAAAAATGTGGATCTATTTTATTTTTATATAAAGTGTTAATATTATGTCTATCACTTATTTTATTAAAAAGGTGCAGATAGTTTCTTACATACTTAATATTTTAGTAAATGAATTGGCAAGATACCGTCATTGTATTAATCTTCTTAAATAGTTCCCTAAGAGATTCGCGGCGACGTAGATTGTAAATGGCTCTGACAGCTCTCTTTTGCAAAATTAAAATGGATTGCTGTGGAAGTAGCTAAAATAAACCAAACGCGAGGTTTCTACGTCTGTTAACTGTCTTATCTTTCTAACAGCATACGCGGCCGAGCTTAGTCGCCCTGCGAGAGATGTTACATGAGGTCCCCATTATTACTTCTCGTCTAGCGTGATTCCTAGGAAAACCAGCAGATTAATAAATTCAAGTTTTTCTCCATTCAATATGATGTCACATTCGCTATGTAAAAATGCATTTGGTTTTTTGGCTCATTTAGTACCAAATTATTTACCGTAAACTAATCTTGGACCTGAAGAATAAAGTTGTTGTTGACGAGAAAAGATGCACTCTGTTGGATTCTCAGTGCTCGGTTCAACACCGAGAGCTGAAAATTCAGGGCGCGTACAAAACCCGCCGTGATAATTTTACGTTCGGGCGAACGTGGTCTCAAATACCAATTTTATATCAATCAAATTGAAAGTAAACAGCTATTTATAAATTCATATTTCGGAAATACCTAAGGTCAGTTCATTCGGTTTGAAGTAAGTTTAATTTGTATTAAACAAGTTATTTGTAAAACTACAATTTACAAATAACATCATTCATCAGGGAGGGAATAAATAAATAGTTTTTAATAATTATGAAAACTATCGTCGGTTGGAAAACGTGTTTGTATATATATTAAGTCTCGTACACACTGGTGCGACGCCACAGCGCGACACAAAGGCACCGCGTGTCGCGCGACGAGCGGTGCCTTTGTGCATATTAAAATTGCAAATAAGTTTGTATATAGTAATAGGTAAGAATGAAAAGAAGAAAAAGATTTAGATATAAGAGTGCTTTACTCTTATATCTAAATCTTTTTCTCATTTCCCAGTAATTTGGTAATAAAAGTAAAGTCTTTACTTACACAGGAAGATTTTCCATTAGGTAGTATAAATTCCATGAGGCTTACCCAACCAATTCCCCACACATGTGAACACGGCCAGTAAAAAATAATTGCTTCAATGTACAGCTTGTTTTACCCAAAACAAACCTCGATTAGCAAACAGGTTCAATAAAATAAGCAGTGCTCCTTTGGACCCAATGTTGTAAAAGGTATTTAGACATCTATTTATAATGTAATTTATCTTTGGATTACACTACACATAGATATAGATTTCCGAGGATTGCAAAATGAGAGATAAGGAATGATGTTTTTTTTTTCTATGGAATGGATACATTCATTTTCTCTGTTTTCATTTCAGGCACAAGTTGCCGTGGCCGACTTGGAAAATCTTAAATAGACCCAACTCGGCCGCAGTAAGGACAACCTCCACAAGTGGGGATGCATGGACGGCTCAGACCTCCGGTGTATACCTGTGCGGCGTTTCTCCACAGACAATGGTTCACCTTCCATCTTGTCACCTGCTCACGTGAGGACCTGAGGGCTGCGTCAGCGAACGGTATTACTTTTGCTGAATTTTGGGGGCAAAGAAATTTAAAGATTAATTATGTATACTACCCATCGATCACGAATAAAGAATTCTTTTCTTCTTTTATTAGTGATCGATGATATTATAGTACCTATGTATTATTATTGCCATCGGTTAACTAAGAAAATATAATATATGCTTGCTGTGGCCTCCTGTTATTGAAGGAGCACATGTGGAAGAACCTTTTGTTTATTTGTGATTTCTTTTGTACCTGTGTGTCCTTCGTTAGAGATCCCAAATAAACAAATAGTCTTAAAATAAACATAACCATGGGCCTGGACTTGACTCCGTTGTTACCATTTACCGGGTAATATGACTTCTATTTGACTTGAATGTGCCTTGGCGGCTGATAGTATGTCGTGCAATCAAATGTCTCGCTGACGGTGGCGCGTGTGTTGGATAATTTAGCTCCCTTCAAAATGGTTGAGCTGAATGATGCTTGATCCTTGCGTCAAGTTCGTGAACGGGTACCGCCAGTCACTACTGGTCATCTCTTAGCTGCCACGGCTTAATTAAATCAGTTAATTTTTGGATTGTATTTTTTTTCTGCACTCTGGACGCTTTTAACGCGTACGTATTTTTTAAATCGTTCTCACATATTACATCAACAGTAATGATGCAACTAATAAAGGAGATGTACATAATGTGCCCCACGGAGTACAAACGTACATTTAATGCAGATAATTAAAATAAAATAAATAAAAGACTTTAAATAACTTTTTATGCATACTAGCAGAAGTGGAGAAATAATCGTAATTAAAAGTTTTTCTGTTTGATTTGCGTTTTATATACCTTTTAATGTTGCCATATAATATTAGATAAGTTCAGAACATGGAAATAATATTATATGAAGGTTTTTAAAATAATAAATAAACGCTTAGCAGGCCTTAAATATACACGTAAATTATTCGTAACCATAATGTAATAAAACGTTTTTTTGCATGTGTTCTTGTCTATAAATCGAACCATCCATGACTGAATTTATGTTAGTGCAGTTACGGATAGGATAATATGACGTTATTACTGGCAACACCACTGACAATTGTCAATACCATATACGTCGTGGTCAAATCTAAGACTAATAGGTTCCTATTTTACCTTCACAGTTGTCACCTCATAGCTGTGTCTGTGGTGCCTGTTATGACCATAAACCAAGACGCCTTGTAACCAATTCAAGGGAAAGACAACTTGGTCATACCAATGTTTGTTATGGCTGTTGGAGATCAGTTACATGTACGTGCAAGAAGACACGACATTTTGGAATTGAAATAATGTTTTGATAACATAAAATGATTAAAATAATGTTCTTTGTTTTATTATTTGCCATAAACAGAATATGCTACTGTAGATATTTTACTTTAAGTGCTATAAACAATAGTTACAAACTATAGATTTTATCAGATAAAAAAAATGCGGTTTTGTTTTTTAAAACAACAATACTCCTTATATTAAACGCCTGGCACAGATATATACACACTAGTTTACATGAAATACCTTAGCCATAGTGCAAAAATCAACCTTTTCAAACGATCATAACTTTTGTCCACAACTGCTAAGCAATATGCCTCTTTTTAATTTTGTTTATAGAAGATCAGTACTATTAAATTACAAATATTTTGTATCTGTACATTCTGGGGTACAAGCCCATACAATTTTTGGCCATGTCCTTTGTAACAATATTTAAAAGAGTGTCCATGGAGTTTCTTGTCCGTTCTTCTCCATAGGTAGCTACTAACACAAGTTACTGTAGGTAATACAGTCACGTAGAACAATATGTATGCAAATAATGATGTGTTCGGTCGCAACTAAAGGCTCCCGCAAACAGGCGCGACGTGACAGCCCAACACAAAGACACCGCTTGTCGCGCGACACTTGGTGCCTTTGTGTGGCGCTGTCGAGACGCGCCTGTGTTAACGAGCCTTTATACTTCTTGACTTCCTACCACAATTTTTCTGTTTATAAATTACTAAAATTATTATTGTAATACCTATATTTATTATTGCTTTGTAGGTAGGCACTCAATGTAAAAGATGTATAATGAAAACCAAGACACCACCATTAGGACGATAGCGCAAATACACCAACATTAATTTGGGGATACCTAATGTATCGAAACGTAGGGTGGTTCTTTTAAGAGGCGGATGTGCGGTTCCCTAATGCCCATCCTTAATTAGCAGAGCGCTGAGTACTGGATAAAAATAAGTTGTATTGGGCACTTCCAAAAATCAACAACAAAATAAACTTGTATCAATCCTATTCTCTTTTTTCTTTCCTTTAAGTAAAAAAGTTAAGAGCGCGGTGTAGTAAGCTTCCTAACTAATTACTTAGTGAAGTAACGATCCCGCGCAGTTTGTAAATACTTTATAATATTTACTCTGTGTTCACTCGGGTAGGTAATTATTTCGTTCTCAGCATCACTGGTGCGTTTGTCTTGATAACTCAATTAGTTAACGAACCACTAAGCCGGCATAATTAATTAATTGCTTTCATCCTGAAGAAACCATAGGAGATATTTTAAGACATTGCTGAGATAATGAAGTTAATTTGTAGGTCAAAATTAAACTTGGGTGGGCGCGAATCTACCTAATGCTATTAATGAATTTCAAATAACCATCTGCTCCGCTGGCGTGAATATTCATAAATTTTCCGATATGGAAATCTGATGAATTAAACTTACCTACATTATCTAGGAATTTACGTATTTTCTGTCGGTATTTTATATAAGCCCTATGAACAATGACTTAGGTACCATTACCAACCTAATGCGAAAGCTGAAACCAGCAGGCGATATTAACTTACATATCAGACACAAGGATGAATTCCAGAAAAGAGAGCCTTTTGGGATGTTACTCCCTCTGAAAACTAATTATACGACCCGTGCCCCAGCAGTGAGAACAGTATAGAGACAAAAACGACGCATTACCATAATCTGAACATCGCCTACAATATTTCTTAATAACCATATCTACCAGCACCAGCACGGTCCACATGTATTAACCATATCTACCAGCACCAGCACGGTCCACGTGTATTAACCATATCTACCAGCACCAGCACGGTCCACGTGTATTAACCATATCTACCAGCACCAGCACGGTCCACGTGTATTATCCATATCTACCAGCACCAGCACGGTCCACGTGTATTATGTATTTAGAGTACGCTATTGCTGTACCTTCAATAACAGGCACTTTGCAAACCTACGTTTTTGTGATAACAAACACAAATACAACGTTGGTAACTTGTCAGGTAGCCGAGTGTGTGTGTATCGGTTATATGTGTATTTTAACAGTCATGGTGTGTCTATTACGACATAAACGATGATTTTTTTGTGATTTGTTGTTTCTTAAATGATACGATGAAATTTTGGAAATTACTTTAATTTAGTTTTACACAGACATAAAATATTTCGACCGCTCGTGCGGTTAGCAAGTTGCGAAGTGTCATGTATAAAATAGTTATTTGTTTTACATGTGGGTAAAAGTGTTTTTTGCCGTGAGTGCTTGGATTGAAACCTGAGCTAGCGAAGGGTTCTAGAATTAAAGCACGAGCGAAGCGAGTGGTTTAAAAGAAGAACCCTGAGCGTCGCGAAGGTTTCAAATCACGAAACGCTATAAACTTTTACCCATAAGTGAAACACAACAATTTTCACCACACTACGAGGAACTTGCAAAAAAGAAAGAAAACCAGTAAAAGAAAACCGTCTTTTCAACTAATTCTGACGGAGTAAAATTTTCATCGCATTTTGAGAAATTTGTAAACACTTGTCGTTTAAAAGTTTTTGAATGTTAGCGTGGGACACAGGCGGGCCACAACGGGATTCTTTCAAAGGCTTCTTTCAAGTGCCTGTTGTTTTATAATTCGCTCATGCAGGCAAAGGAAGTGAGCCATACAGCCTTGTCTTTTTTGTCATTTCTTAGTGAGAAGGTACGTTCAATACAAATGCTTCATACACTTTATTTATTTATTTCGATACACTAAGTATAGTTACCCATTACTTTTATTACCTTTTACTGTATATTACGATTAGAACTATTCAAATTAACATTAAAAATTACATAAGTTTATAGTGTTAGCAATAAAAATAAATTAAAAAGCGGATATTTTCGGTTCTGAATAACCAGGTATTTTCGGTTGACAGGTTTTGAACGTTTCTAACTTTTGTCTTAAAAACTTTTTTGTTCATAACTCTTTGGTTTTATTTAAAACTTCGAGTAAATGTTGAATCGGAAGCCTTCGAATTTTAAAACACTTTTACACTCTAGATAACAAAAAAGGCTTTTACCCACGGAAATCGATGGGTAAAAATTGCAAATAATAGGTAGTGTGGTGAAAAAGTTATTTACATACACCGCCACCAAATTATGCCTGACCGAACTCTGTTAGCAATGTGTTTGTCTGGCACACGCTGCTAATTATAAACGGTCAGAGCGATCCTAAACATGGTGTTTCGAGATGAAACATTATTTTAGAGGCATACCGACTCGACCAGCCTTTTCTTACTATTTCGGGGTCTAGTCTTAGCAAAATTTCAGCGGAATATTTGTACTTTGCTCAGAGTAAATAGGCCTTTGTAAGGACCGTCAGGTTTTCGCATGACAACAAACAACAGGTAATTTTTTGCAATCGTCATCACTGACCTTAAAGACAATGCTGACATTAAAAGGAAACGCATATGTAGAAAGTAGTGCTCGGCGCTATGGTGACCTAACACGCCTTTCTCGTATTGGTTTGATTTGGTAAAAGTTAAAGTCTTGAGTTATAAGGGAAATAATAATATTTAATCACTAGAACACTTAGTTACAAGAAATGGTAAAATGGTAAACTATATCACTAACTTATTGGTAAAATGGTAATGGTTATGAGTACGAGGTGTCTCTGACGAGATCTATACGCGAACTGGCCCACATTTTGGTTGACGAGCGAATGTGCATACATGCGTTCGCTGCACTTATGCATTTTCGCTGAGTGTTCGATTGAAACTCGAACATATTCCCGAGAGCTAGAAGAAAATGCGGGATGATGGATAAAACTAAATGATATGGTGTGTACAAAAACATTAAACTACTTAAACATATTCGTTTCTAGACATCTTAATTGGTTTGTGTAAAAACATTGATAAAACGTAATAAAAGCAAATTATAAAAGCATATTGGTCTACTTAAATAATGATGAAAAAGATAAAACTACACTATTGAGTCTTCCACAGTATAAGCAATATTGTGATTGCCTGTGTCCGTATTTGTATCCCGTTTGATTGCACTATAGGTCGCACTAGGCCAGCGTTTGGCATAATCGTTTAAACCAAAACCGTTTTCACTTTTGTCCTTAAGATCTCTGGCACTGAGCACTTCACTATATGGTTCGTGTCTTCTTGGTTTCGGTGTTAGCGGAGCCGCTGCTAACTCCTGTTGACAGCGACTCACGCTGCGGCGTCGAGGTTTCGGAGGTAGCGGGGTCACCGCAGTCTGCTGCCGGCGGGTTCCCTCGCCACAGTGCACAGCGGTAGGCTTACGACACAGGGTGATTGCCTGTGTCCGTATTTGTATCCCGTTTGATTGCACTATAGGTCGCACTAGGCCAGCGTTTGGCATAATCGTTTAAACCAAAACCGTTTTCACTTTTGTCCTTAAGATCTCTGGCACTGAGCACTTCACTATATGGTTCGTGTCTTCTTGGTTTCGGTGTTAGCGGAGCCGCTGCTAACTCCTGTTGACAGCGACTCACGCTGCGGCGTCGAGGTTTCGGAGGTAGCGGTGTCACCGCAGTCTGCTGCCGGCGGGTTCCCTCGCCACAGTGCACAGCGGTAGGCTTACGACACAGGCGACATGGCCCAGTACGCCACATCCAGACTACTCCCACGCATAAAGCGATCGACATCAACACGTAACAAATTACATATTGGTGGATGTCATGGGGTGATAGATCGTTTATTTCCAAATCGCTTTTCTTTAGTTTCTCTATCGCGTCCCCCAAACTGGTCATGGTTATGGTTAGGTTTCTGTCATCGGTCTGCTTTTCGTCGGGGATTTTGATGTTAATCAAGTGGTTAATCTGATCGAATTCAGGTATGTGAATGGTTGGTGAAATGTTCATGTGATTGGCTTGATGACGTATTGAATACAATGTGAAGTCCTTTCCTTTGATGACGCACCCTTGACCTATGGCAATGACCCCGGCTTGGCTCAGCTGACGAACTGTTACATGATCGCCGCATATCACTTTTATTGTGTAGGTGTCACAACAAAAGTAAAAGTGCTGAGAAGTCGAATGTAATTCTAACCATTCGTTGGTGCAGTTGGTTTTTTCTACTTTACATGTTTTGATTGCCGAGTTCGTGTCGCAAAAACTTTCGTCATTTTGCAGGTCTTTAATTGGTTTTAGCAGCTGACACATGTATGATGGTCCATGTTGTAGACATGCTGTTAGTTCATGTGTGGACATGCTAAAGAAGCTGTCTTTCTTAAGGTTGACTGCCACGTATTCGGAAACTGGTATTATTCTAGTCATAATGGTGTTTGTTTGGTGTGGTACTGGTATTGTTTTGTAAAGTTTGAAACTTTCTCTGGATACTAATGGAAAAGTTACTTCAATTATAACATATTTTTGCGTCGCTCTGGCTTTGACTTTCAGTAGTTTGTAAAGATACTGAAGATCAGCGTCTAAATTAGTGATTGGTAGTGTGAGTTCGCTTGGCATCTGGCCATATATGGTTTGAAGATCACGTTTAAGTTGCGTTGGTGGCAGTAAATGTATACTAATTTGACCGTGGTAGATGTCTGTTAATGCATCGAGCAACGTATCTTGAAGTCGTCTTAATCCTTGCAGTAAGCTGTTTGCAGACATCGCTGACAATGTGAAGTCATTGACGTATGATATATTTTGTATTTCGCGTTGGAGAGTGCTTGCGTTTTCTTGCAAATCCATAAGCTTCTTGTTTATTAACTTGTGCTGTTTGTTTACAGTGGTCTCCATTCTCTTCATGAGGTTGAACTCTGCTTCAATTATGGAAGTTTGATTTTTCTACAAGTTAGAAAGGTGTTTCTCATTGCGATGTATGGTTTCAATGTCTTTTTCATACTGGTCTGCAAAACGGGAGTCCAACACTACGAATAAGTCATTCGCTAGATACCCGATACCGTTGATAAGGCCTCGTCGGCGCCGACCCGTCTTCCCTGTGGCGCGTCGCCGTCTAGCGTAGACATCAAAATGCTGTGTTAGCAAAAGTTCATTGTAGTATTCGAGTTCCTGGTAATCGTGCCGGGCTTGCTGCACGATCGTATTACAATGGCTTAGTGTTTCAATGGTGGCGCACAATTGTTCTTGATAGTGTGCTATTTTATTATAGGTGTTTATGCCTGTCCAATAGGGTTCCATGTCGTAGTACATGACCAACGTCCATTTATCCCTGATTAATTGTACTTTTGAAATAGGATCAAAATAAAGCTTCTGGTTGCTTGGTAATGGTTTGACGTCGTCCAAACCGTAACATGGAAAAATCAGCATTAAAAAACTCAGTAAAACAGTAACTACAGTTGCGATTTTTGATCTTGCTCTTCTTTTCCTTTCTGTAAATTTGGTTGTGGGTTCTGGTTCAGATATCGTTGCGTTGTTCTGGTTAACGGGCAAAACTGAGAGTTTCACAATAGGGCGTTTTATGACCCCATTTTTGGTTTTTAGTGTAACCGCTCTGGTTAGACCATCGTTTCCTGGATGTGTGTCGACCACACGTCCAAGAGCCCATTTTCCTAGAGGTAGATTATCATCATGAATCACCACTAGATCTCCAATTACGATGTTTTTCTGTGGTTCCATCCATTTACTTCGAGATGATAGTTGTACCAAGTATTCGGTCTTCCATCTTTTCCAAAGATCTTGGAATAATTTGTTGGTTAGATGCCACCTGGTTCGAGCATCTTGCTCCGTTTCTATTACAGTTGCCCCTGGTCTCCCTGATAAGAAATGTGCTGGTGTAAGGAAGTTTACATCATCGGGATCCTCGGATATTGCGCAAAGAGGTCGAGAGTTGAGGCACGCTTCTAGTCTAGCTAACAATGTGGTGTACTCTTCGAAGGTAAGTCTTTGTTGACCGATGATCCTCTTGAGATGATGTTTTAGACTACGTACAGCTCGCTCCCATAGACCGCCGGCATTAGGCCAGCTAGGTACGTTAAAGTGCCATTCTATACCCATTTCCGTTATCTCGGTAATAAAACTTTCACTGAATACTTCGTGAAGCTGGTTATATTCTTCCTGTATCATTCTGTTTGCTCCCACGAAGTTAGTGCCGTTGTCACTGTACATATGCCATGGTGCCCCTTTTCTGGCTGTCATTCTGGTTAGAGCTGCCAAAAAGGCGGAGCTGCTCAGGTCCGACACGAGTTCTAGGTGAACCGCTTTTGTGACCATACATACAAAAACTGCTATGTACCCCTTTGTAGTTTGGATTCCCCGTCCTTTATTAGCTTTTACCTCTACGAAACCGGTGTAATCTATGCCGCAGTGATAAAAAGCATGCTCTGGATTCACTCTTGGTTCTGGTAAGTCTCCCATGAGCTGGTGCTGCCGTACGGGATTCTGTTTTCTGCATAACACACATTTTCTTATAAACTTTTTAGTTGCCATATATCCGCCTATAATCCAAAACTGTTGTCGAAGGTTTGCTAACGTTAGACGCGCTCCGCCATGGAAAGTCAATTTATGAGCTTGATCTATAAATAATGTGGTTAGCAGATGATCGTGAGGTAAGATGATGGGATGTTTCATCTCAGGACTTATGTGGGCGTTTTCCAATCTCCCACCTACGCGTGAAATTCCACGTTCATCTATGGTTGGATTCAAACTCAAAATCTTGCTTTTCGAGTGCACTCTTCCGTGTTTGTTTCTCGAATCTGGGTCGTTTGAAAATTCTGTCTGCTGCACGTTTTTGATTATCAGCTGTTTAGCGCGACGAAGCTCGTGTAATTCGAGGTAGGGTCGGCTAACTTATTTCTTCAAGGTAGGCAATCGCAGTATCCATGCAAAAATACGTGTGATTTTTGTAATGGATATTTGATATCAAATATTTAATAATTTTGGTAGTCAGCGATTCTTTTGGCTGTCCAATGACTACCGCGTTGGATTGTTTTAAAATAGACTTCTTTACTTCTAAATTCGTCTCATAAATGGTTTGGTGGTTGTCTTGGTTTGTGTATGATGGTAGCCATGACGGCCCTTGCCACCATAACTTGTGGTCTTTGAGTTGCCTGACAGTCAAACCACGACTTGCACAGTCAGCTGGATTATCTGTCGTCTTCACATATTGCCAATGTTTTGATGGTATGGTTTTGGTGATTGTTGTTACCCGATTTGCTACAAATGGTTTCCATCTGGCTGGATCTCCTTGAATCCATCCTAGTACTGCAGTTGAATCGGTCCAACAGTAGACATCAGAAGGGTAGTCTGATAAGCAACTTTGAACTTTTTGCATTAGCTGGGCTAACAGGTGAGCTCCCATTAACTCTAGTCTCGGTATAGATAAGACTTTGCTTATGGGTGCCAGCCTGGCCTTCCCTGCAACTAATGTTATGGTTGTCCCTTCTTTCTTTACTACCTTACAGTAGATCACACACGCGTATGCTTTGTTTGAAGCGTCGCAGAATCCGTACAACTCAATAGTTTGGTTTTCTCCCATTCCTAGCCATCTGTTGACTTTCAAACTGTTTATGTCCGCAAATTCTTGTCTCAATTTAGTCCATTCGGAGTTCATTGCCTCTGGTAATTGGTCATCCCATTTTAAATTAGATAACCAGACATTTTGAAACAGTAATTTCATGGTAGTGCTCAGGGGGGTTAACCACCCTAATGGATCGAACAGCTTGGAAATGTCCGAAAGTAGAGCTCTTTTGGTAATAATTGCAGGTGGTTCGGGTTCTATTTTTGAGTTGAAGTTAAAATGATCTTTCTGTGGGTTCCAACAAAGACCCAATGTTTTGGTAGAATCGTTCTGCTTAAACTCGTATGTTGACTGGTCACGTTGCTCTCTCTCTAAATCAGTTAATAGCACTGGTTTGTTCGAGGTCCATTTTCTAAGATTAAATCCTCCCAATCGACATATTTTTATGAGATCGGATTTCAGTTTATTTGCTGCTTCGATTGAATGACGCCCTCCACAGAAATCATCCATATAGAAGCTTTCTTCCAATTCTTTTGCTGCGTCAGGAAATTTCTGCCTTTCATCGGACGCTAATTGTTTCAAGCACATCATCGCTAAGAATCCTGCTGGTTTGGTTCCGTATGTAAGCGTGACAAGATTAAATGATTGTATAGGTTGGTTATTTGATTCTCGCCATAGTACTTTTTGGTAAGCTTGATCTTCTTGGTGTACTCGAATCATTCTGTACATCTTCTCGATGTCGGCAGTATATACAAATTGAAATTATCTCCATTTGAGGATAAGCTCTTGAAGATCCTTCTGTATATTTGGACCCCTGTACATGACGTCATTTAGACTGTATCCTGATGATGACTTTGCTGAGGCATTAAAAACTACTCTTAGTTTCGTAGTGGTAGATTCGGCCCGAATGACTGCATGGTGTGGTAAGTAGCATTCGGGCGCCTGGTTAATGTTGCATGGTATCATGTGGTTCAATGCAAAATATTCGTCCATGAATGTTTTGTAATCTGTTCTCAATTCGCTGTTTTTCTCAAATTTCTTCTCTAAGTTCCTAAATTGAGCAAACGCTTGTGGTTTAGTCGCACCCAACTTATCTTTGTGTTCCGGCTTAAGTGGTAGTCGGACTTCGTACCTTCCGTCTTCAAGCCTCTTAGTGGTTTTAATAAAAAACTGTAAACACTCATGGTCATCGTTGGACATCTCTATCTTCTGGTTTATGTCTTCGTTCTCCCAATATTTCAGTAGATCTTCTGTGCTGTTGAGAACTACGTTACATTGGTAGTGAGGTTTCATGGATCCACAGAGTAGCCATCCTAGTTGCGTCTGTTGAGCGATTGGTTGCTTGTCATTGTCTCCTCTCAAGATTCCTCCTAACATTATTTTACTGTAAACATCTGCACCTAGAAGCATGTCCACGGGTCTGCTAATATGAAACTCCGGATCCGCCAATTGTATCCCTTGGATATGGTTCCACGTTGTTGGTTTGGTAAACGTGTTGTTTGGTAGTCGTTTGATCAAATTATTCATAACGATGACGTTCGTATCACAAGTGAACTCACTATTTGCAGACTGTAGTGTTACATGCAAAATTCCCTTGGTATTATTTTCTTTTTCACCGACACCGAAAATTTGACCTTTGAAATGAGCCCTCTTCAATCCCAAGATCTGGGCTGCGTTTTCATTGATTAATGACAGTTGAGAACCCTGGTCAACTAAAGCTCTCATCTTGTGCTGAGTTCTATCAGCTCCTTTAACTTTTATAATTGCGGTGGCTAAAAGTATTTCAGACATGTCATCCCAAGACACGTGAGATGACCTAGATGTGGTCTTTTTGGTTGCAATACTGTTGGTGGTTTCTTCTGCTGACGACGTTGGACTTTGTTTTGCCAATGCATCGTGTAGCAAAGTATTATGTGTAGCTAAGCATTTGCGACATCGTTTGTTCGACTGACATGGTTTATTGTTATGACTGCATAGACAATTTTGGCAGTAATTTAATTGCTCAATTTTGTTTACTTTTTGCTCGTGTGTCATTTGCAAAAAATGAGGGCAACGCCACAACCCGTGTTCAGAATTGCATAATGCACAGGTTATCGACCGCGACACATGTAACGCACTCATATTAGATTTTGAAATATCTTTGTTGCCTGATTGATGACTATTCCTGTGGTAACTTTTCTTCTGGTTTTGGCTGTAGTTGCCGTTTTTGTATGGCTGGTGTGGTGTGGTTTTTTGGTTGACTGGTTCTTGCTTGCGCCGAGACGCTTCTAGCGCTGTAAATTTCGTCTCCAAAAATTCCAGGAACTCCTGCAGATCGGGTAGCTCTCTGGGATTCTTGACCGATTCTATGTATTCGGTGAAGGTACCGTCATCAAGTTTTTGCGCTAGTAGATGCACTAATAGTGGATCCCAAGTTGCTATATCTACTCCAAGATTCTGAATAGATTGTAACGTCTCCTTGGTTACGTCATGCAGCTTCTTTATCATGGCCAGAGATTGCTGTTGTATGTTGGGGAGTCCAAGTAAAATGTTGATATGGGACGTGAAAATCAATTTCTTGTTACCGTACCTGTGGTTTAAAATCTCCCAACATCCTTGATAATTGTCAGAGCTAATCTGTAAATGGTGAATCAGACGCTCTGCTTCTCCAGTAACCTTACTCTTCAAAAACTGCATTTTTTGCGCATTAGACATCGACTGGTTTTTATCGATGGCTTCGCTGAACAAATCTTTGAACGGAACCCACTGGTTGTAAGTCCCATTGAACACGGGTATGTCCATCTTTGGAGCTGACTTCTCACGGTGCTTCACTGCCCACATCTTTTTGTTGATGTCGTTTGTCAACTCACTGTACCTTTCCTCGTGCTTGCAGAATTCCATTTGGTATTCAATATCGTCGCCTACATCCTCACCTTCAATTTCCCAATGAAGTTTGTCGATCTCACCCCATCGGCTATCCAGCGATTTTAGAGCGTTCTCGAATTGCCATTGATTTTCGAACTTGTCAACTTGAATTTTACTTGCGGTTCTCATGAATGCTTTAAAATTAATGTTCTGCTTCTTAACTAACCCGTTCAACTTGCTGGACCCTCCCTCTGTATAGAGAGAATTATCACGTGGCGAGGACTCCTCACAGCATGACGACGTACCGGGTTGTGGCTGCGCCGTCTCATCTTCCGGCCGGCGATGGTCTGAGCTTCGCTGTTGCCTAGCTCGGATACCTGGTAATGGTACCTCTTCCGACTTTGTTTTACGGAGGGTTTCTTCTTGCAGCTGCAATGTCCCTAGCTGCTCAAGGGTGTTATCAATAATCGCCTTGCTGTTCAAATAAACTTCCTGAACCGTATCGAAACAACCCTTTTTGAAGTAAATGTGGTCGAAATTTGCTAACTGACACATTTTCTTATGGTTTTCTTGGTAATCGTGCCAGTATGCTTCCAACATATTTGCTTTGCGCTTGTAATTATCAATGGTCTTCCTTTCGGATCCATCTTTCTTAATATTAGTTAAAAACTTGTTCAAGATTTCAAAAAGCTCCGTTTGGTTGATAAATAGAGTATCGGAATCCATGGTTGATGTTAATTTAACAAAAATATCTGGTAATGGTTAGTATGAATAAAGGTTTCGATCTGACCTTATTTGCTCCAACCAACCGTCTCTGCAATCCCAGGTTCTCCTTATTGCAGCGACCTTCTGGTACGCGTGACACTGTTTCACTTGGTAGTCACTGGTTATAAAAGGCTCGAAGGACCATGTAGAAAGTAGTCACTGGTTATAAAATGCTCGAAGGACCAAGTAGAAAGTAGTGCTCGGCGCTATGGTGACCTAACACGCCTTTCTCGTATTGGTTTGATTTGGTAAAAGTTAAAGTCTTGAGTTATAAGGGAAATAATAATATTTAATCACTAGAACACTTAGTTACAAGAAATGGTAAAATGGTAAACTATATCACTAACTTATTGGTAAAATGGTAATGGTTATGAGTACGAGGTGTCTCTGACGAGATCTATACGCGAACTGGCCCACATTTTGGTTGACGAGCGAATGTGCATACATGCGTTCGCTGCACTTATGCATTTTCGCTGAGTGTTCGATTGAAACTCGAACAGCATAGCTCTTTCCGTGCCTGCTAATATGATAAACCGCAGGTTAGAAGCTGTAAGAATGCATTAGTCGGTGCATAAGTTTTGTGACATTAGGTAGTATACACAAGCGTTCTCACAAAACAAAAACTTCGCATGGAATGGAAAATTACTACTGATGGCTGCGGGTGGCGAAGATCCCACCCTCCCGAGGATCTCAGAACTCACTTGTTACTGACACGGAGTCACTTGCTCGCGCGACACCAATCCTGAATCTCTTCATATTTTGGTTGCTGAGACCAAAACTACAAACGTAGCATACAGTACTAGCTGTTCCCTACGACTTCGTCTGCGATCCAGGATAAAAAGAAACTTATGTCCTCATCCAGCAAAAAACATACTTTTGCATTCATAATATTACTTAGGAATAGGATATTTTGGTGACTAACGTCTTCCACGCGAACGAAGTCGCGGGCGGAAGATAATTGTAAAAGTAGAATGATATTCAAGACTGATAGAAAAAAAAACTACCTTTCCGAGTAATGGGGCACCCATTACTCCTATAATTTGATTGATTCAAAATAAAAAATCAAAATATTTTATTACACTTATGCCTACATTGCTCATGTAGGCTTATGTGAAATAAAATGACGAAACGTCAGAAGATACCACGGTTCCAATTGGTCGTTTCGTATGGAGAAGAGATAAAATAAGTATAATCATGAATTTGCCATGTTATTTTGGAGTTTTTATTTTATTTTTATTGTATCATAATTTTGTCTACTCTTCTCGTCGTCAAAATTGAGGAAGACTAATTTAGAGAAAATCGGTGATTTTCCCATGTTGAATTGTCAAAATGCGAGATAAATTATGTGCCATGTTAGGGTTTAAACGAGAAAACATCAAGTTTGACAGAACGAGTCGAATATTTTGTATGGCAGTGCTGTCAGAAAACGAGTAAAGTGACGGTATAGCCGCGACGAGAAAATACGAGAGTGAGTAATTGTCGCGTCTGGCATGTTAGCCCTGCTGGTACTTGTTGACAGTTATTCAAAAGGATTAATTAAACTTGCATTGTAGTAAATATTGTAGTTTTAATTATTATAATTCTGTATGTGGTGTTCACCACGTGTGAAGTATTCGAGTTATTACGTTTTTTGGGAACTTCACAACTGTAATGATGTTATAATAAACAACTAAACATGCTTAAATCGATATCAATTATTTATCAGTCGTAAGATCACGACATGACATCTCCTTACAGATGATATCTCTGTGCAGATCACAATTTCCTCTAGGAAAATGAAGTTTATGCATTGATATAATTGATTTTAATTGTCGACTGCATATTGTCGATAAGTTTCATTTTTACTAATATGGTTTTTGATATTGATTTGTATTTGACACCATTCAAAATTATTCTAAAATTACAATCCAAAACCATAAAAACGTTAATAGAAATGTGAAATGTGTGCAAACAGTAACGAAAAGCGACTGGAGGGCAGGCCCTGCTACAGGAAAGATGAGGTATCTTTCCAAGATATATATACGAAGAATGCGACGTTGTCATAGTTCACGTAAGGGAGTTTTACATAAATAATGCTTGCTTGCTTGCATGCTTTCATTAATACCCAAAAGTTATGGGATATCAAAACGAACACGTTGTATTAGAATAACAACGACATGGATCTCTGGTGAACTCGCCTAATTTCAGCTTTACATCTTATTACTTTCTAGCCGTTTCCCGCGATTTCGTCTGCGATCTAGGATGAATAGCAGCCTATGTGTTAACTCAGATCATGGTCTATCTGTGTGTAAAATTTTATCTCAATCCGTTCTGCCTTTTAGCGTGAAAGTGTACCAAACAAACAAACAAACTTAAATTCTCATTTATAATATTAGTAAGCATTATTAATTTTTTTAAATAAGTACTAAATTGTTTTGTAACATGTAAAAACCACTAGGATGCAGTGGTGTAGTTGGCAAAAAAAAAAATAACCAACCCCCCAGTGGTGTAGTTTACAATACTAAACGTTCACATCGTTCGGGCGCCAGCAAGCACGTGCCCACTCTCCGCCCGTGCGCCGCTGCTCTAGTTTATTATATTTCTACGCTACATCTCGATCAGCTCCATTCAGCTCAACCATTTTGAAGAGAGCTAAATGATCCAACACACGCGCCGCCGTCAGCGAGACATTTGAGTGAGCAAGACATACTATCAGCCGCCAGGGCACACTCAATTCACGCCTTAGAATCTTGTGCAGCTTCAACTAGATTTTCAAATGTTAATCAATTAGTCGTGGTTGTGGAGCAGGACCAGCATAGAGCCAGGCTTTTTTTATCAGCTATCGTTTATTTTTATAGTACATGGAGGATTTACAGCTAATAAAAACAAACAAAAAAGGAGACCATAGTCACCAGGAAGCCAATTAAAAATCCTCGCGTATAGCCGAGTACTGTTATTTATGGTGTGAGCACAAACACAAAAACACAATGACTTATTTAAATTAATAAATAAGCTATATAAATACTAGGTTTACAATTTTATGACTGAAATTAAAAGAGAAAATAATAAAACCAAAACAAAACAATAACATAACCTACCGCTACTTAAAAAAAGCGACCAAGTGCGAGTCGGACTCGCCCATGAAGGGTTCCATAGCAACAAGTAACATAATTTAAAAGTTCTTGTAGTTCGTTGTAACTTTGATCGATGTTTTAGTAAAAGTGTATTTTTTTTAAATTACAGTTTACGTTTTACTTCGGCCGCATTGCTCGAAGACGATTTCTGACGTATTTGAGCGAGCTGGATAATACAATTGAGAATAATTATTTTTGTGTTACTATTTTAAACCATTTACTATCCCCGCTATAGTGACCAATGTTGTCTAGTTTGATTTCTGTTTTTAAATTAGTTGCCTTAACCCTAGAAGCCTAATCAATTTGAGGTAAATAAAGCCTTACCATACGGCTCTGAGGCGTACTATACATACAACGTGTCGTTTTGCATCCTCGTCAAATTTCAGGAGGCTGTTATGAAAGACATAAATAATTAAATAAAATTACGATACTTGCTCAATAATTATTACATGCTTGTTTTTTTAGTTCTTTAAGTTTGTCAGTTTTCCAGAATAAACCACTATCAAAGAACAGAATCGCCCCGCTGCATAGGCGGTAGGCAATGTCACATAAAAGGGCAGTTACAGTGTGGTACCACACAGGCCGCGTTTAATTTGTGCGTTCCCACACAAGTCGATTTCCAAAAATTTAAAAAACAAAATCCTACTTATTTTATAATTGATTCGTGTCAAGAATCATTAGCATAGTAACCTCCTTGAATTTTACGAAGATGCAAAACGACACCTTGTACATATATATTAATGACAGACTGTAGGCTAAAAAATACCTACTTATGTCCAATTTAAATTAAAAAAGGAAATTTAAGGTATAAAGGTCGGGTAAGGTATTTGTTTGTAAACTTAAAGTAGAACACAGTTTAATTGCGGAGAACTACAATCACAATTTTTAATTCAATAAAACTATGCTTAAATTCAACCAAAAAAAAAACTTCTTAAAAATCAACTGAAACATTTTTTTTATTTAGTTTATTTAGTTTATTTGCAATATTAACTAATTATTCTTAGGGCAAACATTAAAAGTAATTTGACTTTTAAAGACTACCCATAATATTAAAGCAATCTAAACGGACATCAACTTTGTACTCGCAATGCACAGAGATAGAAAAAAGCGCAGTATTCCCGTTTTTGGGCTCTGGTTCTCCTGTCTGAAGTTCACATCTGAATAAGTAGAACAATTATCGAAAGTAAAATTACAGGATCTTAGTTTAAAGTTACACAAAGCCTAAATATACGTCTCGCAGGCGTGCTGAACCTCAATAATTGAAAAATAGCGGGACTTACCTAAGCGACATAGGCACCATCGGCAAGCTCCCATAGGCCACCTCGGTTGCTCCCATCGGCCACCTCGGTTGCTCCCATAGGCCACCTCGGTTGGGCGGAAGCGGTGCGCGGTCGATAATATCGGCGGGCGCACGGTGTTTCGTTCCAAGCGTGCAGAGTGGCGACGTGGCGGCAACGCTCGTCGCCGTACAACTCCCGCGTGACCCGGTTCGAGGACACTGCCAGGCGGGTAGTTTGACTGGGGCGGTACATCTGTCAAAGAATAACGCGGGTGTCCTAAGGCCAGGTCAGCGAGGACAGAAACCTCGCGTGGAGCAAAAGGGCAAAAGCTGGCTTGATCCAGATGTTCAGTACGCATAGGGACTGCGAAAGCACGGCCTATCGATCCTTTAGTATAAAGAGTTTTTAGCAAGAGGTGCCAGAAAAGTTACCACAGGGATAACTGGCTTGTGGCAGCCAAGCGTTGTGAAGGAATCGATAAACCCAATGTTTTGAGGTTAAATTTTTAATTTTCAATTTACTATTAAATGGACTCGTCACAAAAAAAGCTAACGCAATACAAATTGGTTTAAGTTCAGTCACTAAATCTTTATTTAATAACGGTTCCTCTAGGCTTCTTAATTGTGAAGGAATCGATAATCCCAATGTTTTGAGGTTAAATGTTTAATTTTCAATTTACTCATAAATGGGGTCGTCACAAAAAAACCTGAAACATTACTAATTGGTTTCAGGGCAGTCACTAAATCTTTATTCATTAACGGTTCTTCTAGGCTTCTTCGTTGTGAAGGAATCGATAATCCCACAGTTTTGAGGTTAAATATTTAATTTTCAATGTACAATTGAATGGGGTCGTCACAAAAAAAACTAAAGCAATATAAATTCGTTTCAATTCCGTCACTAAATTTTTATTCGTTAATGGTTTCCCTCAGGTCCTCAGTTTTGGAGATCAGGTTGGCCGAACGTCCTGATATTCCGGGAGCTAAAGGTCATTTTACTTTTAACCGGTGGCATTATGAGTAAAAGTAAAGTAGTGGTTGTTTGTCACCAAATCGTCACTAAATCCTTATATTCCTTATTCAGTAACAGTTTCTCTGAGGTCCTCAGTTATGGAGATTCAGGTTGGCCGAACGTTCTGATATCAGGACGTTCGGCCATACATAAATGCTTCTAACTTTCGAACTGTAGTGTCACAAATTATTTGGCTGGCATCTTTGTGAGTCACCAAATCGTCACAAAAAACTGGAGTAGCAGCCAGCTCCCTACCTCCATTGGCCGAACGTTCTGATGTACATAAATGTTTTGTTCTATCTTATCTTACATATCTTGGAATTGATTTATTTTGAGTTCTATGGGTACGAGGGCGACGCTGAAAGTTTTTAGAACTGGCCACTTGTAAACGATATAATAAGAAATTAAGTTCAAATTTTGAAAATGGAACTCTTTGCCAATATTATTGTATATGCATTCCGCAAAGCCGAACACACCGGTGTACATCTCCCGCCTACACTACACTACTAAGGCGGATGACATCGTAGAGTACGTGCGCCAGAAGACGAGGTACACGCCGAGGGTGCAGTTACTGGAGTCGCACCGCAACGTCAACTTCAAGGCGTTCGTGGTGCGCGTACCGAATTTGTATCTGCCCGTCGTCATGGAAGAAGACTTTTGGCCTCAGGACGTGGTGTTCCGTCGCTTCCGCGGACAAGTACCACAGGACAGCACAAGGACAAGCTAGGGAAGTGCTACTAACATAGTTTTAAGCTATTTATATTAATACAATTTTGTTTTATACTATAAATATGTTAGTTGGTAAGGTATATGTCTATGGGCCATTGTAGCCTGAAATAAATGGTTTATTATTATATTATTATTATTAATTTGTCATTTGTTTACGATTTGGCGGCAAATTGAAAATTGTCAGTGTCACGTCAGCATGAATTTAACGCGAGATGAATTTTCGTACAATTATTTTTATGACTTTCGATGTCATTTAAGTCAACAGAAAATTAATTATGATAGACTTCGATTGGACTTTCACGATGAAGCCTCGTTTCACTGTTTACAACTGGTTTAATGAGTTTAAACGTGGTCGCACTAATCTCACCGATGATCTGTGTGAGCGCCGAACGACGAGCGCGTGTGTTGTGCGGCATATTATAGAGACTGACAAAAGAGTGACTTATCAGCATATTCGGACAAGCTTAGGCATCGGTATGAGTCAAGTGCACAAAATCCTCCATGAACATTTAGCGGTCAGGAAGCTTTGTCCTCGGTGGATACCTCATAATTTGACAGAGGCCCAAAAACTCAAACTCGTTCAAAGATTCAACGGAGGTGACTCAAATGCTGTGTTCGACATAATTACGGGTGACGAAAGCTGAATTTAATGTTATGCTCCTGAAACTAAGAGACAGTCTGCTGTCTGGGTGTTTCCTTCCGAGGAGTTGCCAACTAAAGTGAAGAGAGGTCGAAGCGTGGGAAAAAGATGGCAACAATTGTTTTAGAGCATCGAAAAACAGTTACTGCGGAGTGGTACACTAACAATTGGGATGATGACAATTTTTTGATTTCTAACTCAAATAAATATGTTTCCAAATAGCGCAACCAAAATTTTAAAAAGTGTAAAAGCTTAAAAAATTGCCAAGTTATAAACGTTTTAAAGTATGTGTTAGACAAGGACAGCACTATCGTATAAGTTACGTCACGACTATGTAACTTCATACTAGCGCAGTACATTGTCCGTACCGTGCGACAAGGACAGGAGTAATCCCCTCCAAAAACTTTTAAAGCGTGTAGCTTCTTCATTTTTACATCGATTAATCAGATTTTTTCTATTTTCTCATTTTTGCTAGGCCTTCTTTGACATTACATTATCTTTTCGAACATTTTTAATATTAGTCTTAGTAATTTAAAGTTATCATCCCTATTGTTTGCCACTTGTCTTGGAAAAGTTCGGTAGAAACGACCTCGCTGTAGGATCCTTCTTCACCACGACATCGACACAACTTCAACATCCTAATATTATCAATACATTATTATTACATACACATATTATACTATTACCAGTGACTGATAAAACTTAACCATTTATTACCAAAACTGTAGGGGTATACATACGAAACTGCAGATTTTATTTGTGAACATCCTCACGAGAACATATGACGTTATAATACTCACAGAAACATGGCTGGTGCCGGAAATTAATAACAATGAATTAATTGACCAGCGCTACATTGTGTACAGGTGTGATCGCGATCGGGCTAGCACACAAAAACTAGATGGTGGCGGTGTACTAGTTGCAATCTTAAAAGCCATCCGACCAATTGAAATTAACCTAAACACTTCCGCTTATGTCACTCTACACAACTACATCGAGCATATTGCTGTCGAAATACCTAGTGGTCAAAGTCTAAAGCGTCACATTGTGGCTGCTACATACATACCACCCAAGACTCCATCGATTGTATATGAAAAACACTTTGAGTTATTCTATGACGCTCTAGGTGATCCTAGCGTAACTGATATCCTAGTGTATTTGTTTTTTTATTAAAACATCGATCAAAGTTACAACGAACTACAAGAACTTTTAAATTATGTTACTTGCTGCTATGGAACCCTTCATGGGCGAGTCCGACTCGCACTTGGTCGCTTTTTTTAAGTAGCGGTAGGTTATGTTATTGTTTTGTTTTGGTTTTATTATTTTCTCTTTTAATTTCAGTCATAAAATTGTAAACCTAGTATTTATATAGCTTATTTATTAATTTAAATAAGTCATTGTGGTTTTTGTGTTTGTGCTCACTCCATAAATAACAGTACTCGGTTGACTGGTAGAAAATGCCTACGGCATTAAGTCCGCCTCTGTACATCCTTGAGCGTAAGTATTAAATAAATAAATAAAACCCGAGTGATTGTTTGTCTAGAGTTCTGCTTGACCAGTTACTGTCACATATTCAGATTTATCATGATATAAGTGGCACGGCCCAAAATGGCTTCAATATCCCATAACCCAGTCTTTCCCAACGTGGGCGATAACGCCCCCTTGTGGGCGCTGCAGGCCTAAAGGGACCCAGAAAAAAAAACCCAGGTAAGAGACCCAGAAAAAAAAGGGGGCATTGTGTAGGGCTTTGGGGTCGATTTATAATTTAGTGCCACACGCACGAACCAACTTACTCAGCAAAGCGCCACTGACGCGCGCCTTGCACGCACTTAATGACACTGCTGACATAATCGATTTATTTTCCTGCTCTCTGAATGAATTCACAAAAATAATATTGTATGTTTTATGTTATTTAAGATAGTATAATAAGGATCACGCTACCGCATTAGGAATATTCCTGTAATGATAGCAGTGATTGTAGAAATATAAATAAATAAAATAAATAAATTTCATCTACCTAGCTAGGAAGACTCTTAGACACCGACTGAGCTCTCGACTCTCGACTACATCTTGTGAACATCAACTAATGAACTAATATTAATTAAGATATAGCTCAAACTCGTTTCGATATAAAAGACCGCGGGCAATCATGTTTTAACAAGTTTTTGTTAAATAATCCGAATTGTACATTCCTATACCAATCGGCTGGTTCTATAATACTTGTTCTTGCTTGTTGAGTACGATTGGGCGTCGAATGATATAAACGAGTTTATGCACGTTTGTCTTATTCCTGTTGGTGCGTGCTGCTTATGCAATCCTATATAAACGACGTAAATTTATTTTATTTTCATTTTCGGTTTCGCGCATAATAGATAAGCAGTACTTGATTTCAACACTTACGTATTTCTTAAAACAAAACAATGTCGGAAGAAAAAAAGAAGAGACGGCAATACTCTGCGGAATATATTAAATTCGGATTTATTAAAAATCCCACAATCCCGTCGTCGCCTTTGTGTCTTCTATGTCTAAAAACATTTTCGAACGAAGCAATGAAGCCTTCAAGACTGCAAGATCATTTGAATAAAATGCATCCAGATAAGACAGAAAAGAATGTAGCATATTTTCAAGACCTAGAGAAGAAGCATAATACTCAGCCAAGTGTATCAAAACTATTTTCGGCGGTTGCTAAGCAAGATGACGACGGACTTCGAGCTTCGTACAATATCTCTTTATTAATTGCTCAAAAAGGCAAACCACACAACATTGGAGAAGAGTTAATTTTGCCAGCAATAAAGGAAGTAATAACTACTGTGCTTCATAAACCGGCTGCAGATATTATCCGAAAAATTCCTTGGAGTAATAATTCTGTGCAAAGACGAATTGATGAAATGGCTGAAAACATTGAAGAATCATTGTGCAATCATCTGAGGACTAGTCAATTCTCAGTTCAGCTCGATGAGTCCACTTTACCAACTAATGAAGCGTTGTTGCTATCTTACGTGAGGTTTATTAAAGATGAGAAAATACGTGAAGAACTATTGTTTGCCAGAAATTTGGAGATACAAAAGGCGAAACCATATTCAATACATTGGAAAAGTTTCGTGAAGAGAAAGAGATTCCTTTGAAAAATATTATATCAGTTGCTACGGATGGCACTCCGGCTATGACAGGGCGCCATAAAGGCTTCATAGCATACTTAAAGAATAAAATTCCAGATGTCCTTGCTATACATTGCGTTATTCATAGACAACATTTGGTTGCCAGAAACTTAAGTGAACGACTATTTCAATCACTGCAATATGTCATCAAAGCAGTCAATAAAATCCGTAGCAGCTCTTTGAATGATAGATTATTTCATCAGCTTTGTGTTACTAATGACGAAGATTTCAACCGTTTGTTGCTTCATACTGAAGTTCGTTGGCTGTCAAGAGGCAATTGTCTGATTCGACTTTACAACCTGTTTGACTCTATGATAGAGTTCTTGGAAACTAAAGATACAGAACTGCGCAACAAGCTCATAACATCAAAGAATGATATAGCTTACATGACAGACCTGTATAAAATGTTCAACGACATGAACCTCCAACTGCAAGGCGATGAACTAAATTTAATTAAAACAAAAAATGTCGTTGCTGCTTTCGCAGCCAAACTGCTTCTGCACAAAAAGAATATGGGCAGACGTGAGTTTCACAATTTTCCGAATTTATCAGTATACTGCAGTAACGACGACTTGTTTGCCTACTGCCAACATTTGGAAAACCTCCACATTGACTTCACCGAACGATACCAGGACATTTTAAACTTGGAAATACCAGACTGGGTGTTGGATCCGTTTTCAAATGTCAACACAGCAATGTCACCTCAGTTGGAAGAAGAACTTATAGAATTGACAACAAACGAAGAAATAAAAATCAAGTTCAAAAATGGATATCAAGAATTTTGGCTACAAAAAGCGATCCCGCAATTGTACCCTGGATTGTGGTCAATTGTTCAACGATTTTTGATAGCATTCCCATCGTCATATTTGTGTGAACGTGGATTTAGTTCTGTGGCAACGCTGCTTACTAAAAAGAGAAATCGTTTGCGTGTTACCGAACGTGGCGACTTGCGGCTGTTTTTGAGTAAATTGGAACCTGATATCAACAAACTTATTGAACAGCATCAGATTCAACCTTCACATTAGTTTTTATATAAGAATTGATTATGTTTGTTTTATTTTCAATAAAAGATACTCTGTCCGAATACTATAAATTTGCGTTTCAATAATCAGTTATAAGTAGTTAGCGGTTTTTAAGTATGTTTAAAAAGGGGGGCGTTAAAAAATAATGTATTCTTAAAGTGGGCAGTAGACAAAAAAAGGTTGGGAACCCCTGCATAACCGAATGGCCTATCACTCCATTTACCCCTACATCTTGTGAAGAATTACCTGAATCCCAAACTTTAATAAACATGCAACACGTCCGCTTCTTTAGAATTTCATTTAATGTATAACTGTTTCACAAAAAATTTCGTCTTGGAATAAAATCGTTCATATTAAAGTTTACTTAATGGAGATTTTACGGAATATTCCTCGTGGAGTTGCCACAAGGAATATTCCGTAAATAACAATGTAAGTTTCGTTTCTCAGTTAAATGTAGCTGATATATTTAATCCGCTCTGTGCAAATACATCACTTGTATAAAGACATCCAAAATGGTAATTATACGTTCACCACACGTCTCGATCTCTTTTCGAAGAACAGAAAATTATTAGAATCGAGTTATTCCGATCATATCCCCTAATCTGATCCCTAATTGGTTATTATAAGGTTTTTTATTATTATTATTTATGTCTGGGCTGGGTGATGCAGAGTCAAACATTGGTAGGTGCAATTTATAAAAAGTCTATTGGGAATAAATATTTAAATATAAATATACCTAAACTATAGATATTATATATATATATACCTAATTATATATAAATATAAACACAAATAAATATACGTATACAAATGAATATACTAAAAACAAATAAGACAAACAATTAGAAAACTATACCGTTATGATGATACTGCCAGCTTCTTGCGAATGTGCTCACGAACTTTAACTTTAAAGGCTAACCGGTTGGTTGCCATCCTGATTTCTTGGGGGAGTGCATTCCACAGAGAGATAGACTGAACGAAGAAGGAAGAGAGTATGAAGTCTGTGCGATGAGTGGGACATTGAAGAAGACGATTGTGTGATGAACGAAGATTTCTATTGTGGTTGGCGCAAATGTACTGAAAGTGGGGGGCTAGGTAACCAGGGGAAGAGGTAGAGTCAAGAAATGAAAACAAGGTGGTCAGCGCCCTTTGCTCTCTGCGCTGACGTATGGGCAACAACTTTAGAAGCGACCGACGACCAGAGACATTGTCATATTTACGCAGATTGAAAACGAATCGAATGCAATTATTGAGAAGACGGTCAAGTTTGTCGAGGAGATCTGCATTCAGGTCATAGTAGCACACATCACCATAATCGATGATGGGGAAAATTAAGGACTGCACAAGCATTGTCTTCGTACTCGGTGGTAATAGATTTTTCAATCGGTACAGAGCTCGGAACGTTCCGGTAACCTTCTGGCTTACCCGGGCAACTTGAGTACGCTAGTTCAGGGTAGTATCAATGTGCAAGCCTAAGTCCTTCACGTCAGTTGTAAAAGGAATGATCGTACCATTGAAGAGTACTGGTGCCAATATTGTACCATCCACCTTACTAATGCTACGAGAACTGCCAATGATGATCGCCTGACACTTCGTAGGGTTTACTGCTACACCAAATCTGTCAGCCCAGGTTTTTATGCCTACCAAGTCCCTATTTAATCTATCGATGGTGTCTGGTAATTCATCAACCTTCCCGTGACAGTACAACTGCAAGTCATCGGCATACAGATGATACGCACACTGAAGTTCGGAAGTTATAAGATTAATAAAAATGGAAAACAGAAGAGGAGAAAGTATACCGCCTTGAGGAACGCCAGTCTCCAAATCACACCAGCAAGAAGAAGAATCCCCAACATGAACGGACTGCTGACGTTGAGACCGGAAGGTAAGAGGAGAACCATTTCAGTGCTTCGGGAGAGACCATAATATAAGACAGAATGGCTAACAGGATGTCATAACTGACGGTATTAAAGGCATTCGAGAAATCAACCAACATCAGAGCAGTAACTTTGGTGTCTTCCAGTCCTGCCCTTATATCGCCAGTCACTTTCAGAAGGGCGGAAACGGTGCTGTGCCCAGGCCTAAACCCAGATTGAAGAGGACTAATAATTGAGTTACAATGAACAAAGTTGGAGAATTGTTTGTGGACACAGGCCTCGAGCACTTTGGATAGGAAGGGAAGGATAGAAATTGGACGGAAGTCAGTAAGATGAGAGGGATTAGAAACCTTAGGTAGCGGGCGAACATAGGCTTTGCGCCACAGGGAAAGGAATACTCCGGTGTACAAGGAAAAATTTATTATATGGGTAATCGCGGGTAGGAGTTGGTCCAGAATGGGTATAATCATACCACGGGTGATATTGTCACATCCCACCGCTTTCGATTTAATGCAGAGAATTATCTTTCTGATCTCTCCCGGTTCAACTGAAATGAAACTCAAACTCAAACTCAAAGCATTTATTTCAAATAAACCAATTACAGGCACTTTTGAATTGTCAAGGTCGGTCGGTCAGAAAAATGAAGCTAGTTGCCCATTCCAAAGCGTAGTAGGTACCTATGGAGAAGAACGGGCAAGAAACTCCACAGACACTCTTTTAAATCAAATTATGTTTACAATAGATTGGTTACATCATTCATGTTGAAATTATGCATGTGAGAACGATGCAGAACGTTAAAAGCGTCCGTTATTTAAATATGAAAACAATTCGAAAATAAAATTTAATTAAAATACGCCGTGGCAGCTAAGAGATGACCAGTCTCAACTGACGGCGCCCGTTCACGAACATGACGCATGGAGTAGCACCATTCAACTCAACCATTTTGAAGGGAGCTAAATGATCCAACAGACGCGCCACCATCAGCGAGACATTAAAGTGAGCATGACACACTCTCAGCCGCCAGGACACATTCATATCAATGAAAGACGTACCCTGTAAATGGTAGCTTTAAAGCATGTACATAGTACTCACATAATATGGCATATAGCAATAATACAGTACTAAAAAAATTGAGTTTATACAATGCAACGATTCTTGTTTTTAATCTTCAGCAACTCCAACAGTATTTTCAAATGCTAATCAATTAGTTGATGCGTCCTTTAGGAGCAGGACCAGCGATTAGCCAAGCATTTTTATCAGCAATGTAATCCCCTAACTTATAATATGCTCGGCTGCATAGTGTGCGTTTTATACAAGATTTAAATTTGGTTTCATTCAGTTGATGTATGTGGGGAGGTATTTTATTGTAACATCTTAAACAGTACCCCATGAAAGATGAGTCTACTTTAGCCAGCCTGAAACCTGGTTGAACTAATTGGTCCCTATTTGTAGTGATATAATTGTGTCTTTCACCTCTTTTACTAAAAAGATGTAAATTTTTCCTTACGTACATGATGTTTTCATAGATATATTGACAAGGTACCGTCATGATGTTAATATCTTTGAACAAATTCCCTTAGAGAGTCGCGCCTGCGGAGGCCATATATGGCTCTGATGGCTCTTTTCTGCAGAATGAAAATGGACTCGATGTCTGCAGCCCGTCCCCATAGTAAAATACCGTACGACATAATACTATGAAAGTAACTAAAATAGACTAGTCTCGCGGTATCTCCATCAGTAAATTGACGGATTTTTCTCACAGCATATGCTGCTGAACTTAGCCGTCCTGCAAGGGATGTTAAATGAGGACCCCATTGAAGCTTTGAATCGAGCGTGATCCCCAGGAAAACAGTTTTATCGACGAATTCTAGTTTCTCTTGATTCAATACTATCTCACAATTAGTACTTTTGACATTTGGTAAAGAAAATCTTATGCACTTAGCTTAAACTGAAAGGATTTTTGTGAGGACGCGTTAGAACAGAAACTAGAGACAGAGTGTTTTGCTTGGTTAGACGATCCATGACAGTAACGGTGGAGAAATGCCGGTTGAGATCGTCTAAGTCAATTGAACTAGGAAAATCTAAATGTCGCGATTTGCCGATACCAAGAGTTCCAAGAAATTTCCAAATATCGGCAGAAGAGGAAGAATTTATAGTATCAAGAATATGGCGACGTTTAGCATTGCGTATCATCTGATTACATCTATTCCTTGCAGCCTTGAATAATTTCCAGTTGTCATTAGTTCGATCCGTTTTAAATTTGCTGAACGCGCGGTCCCTACGTCGCATTGCCATCTGTATACCTGTAGCCATCCATGGAGCAGGTGGGCGTTTTAACTTAACTTTTATGACGGGAGCATGGATGTTATAAAGGTTGCAAATTACCACGTCATAATACGTTGAGCTACAATTTTTCTTAATTTCTATTATCTTATACTAACATGTTATATTGCTAAATCTAAGGAGCTTACTATCTATTTCATAAGCTATTACAGTTTTTATCCTTATTCTAACAATTCTAACAGCAAATAACAAAGTTATATTTATAACAATATTTCTTATTCTATTTTGAATTGACCTCAGCTTAGTTTATGGTTCCTACCGGTAATTATCTATGGTACCTTTTAATTACTTTTATTAAAACTTTGAGGCGGTGACTTTCATGACTCAGTATAGTATCTTTTAAAAAAAAAAAAATGTTATCTATGTTCATCAATAATATATATATATTCGAATAATATACATACTTATTCGATTTTCTTATTCAATTACATTCTTAGCTGTTTGTTAGTTTTGTGTACGTGTCAGTGTTTGTATGCATGTTTTAATATATCCATATATATTTAATATATACTTCTATATCAGTATGTATGTATGTGTGTTTTGCTGTGTGTATGTGTGAGTCATGTATAAGATGTATTTGCTCGTGCCAGGTAGTCCCACTTTTTCCGTGTAGCGCAATCGATGCTGAACGCGTTGTGATCCGTTTTCTGCAACCTAGAGTGCAGACAATTGCAGCACTGCGGCTCAAGTCCCGCGGTATAGTCTGCGCATTTTTCGCGCAGGTGCGGGCCTCCACATTGACTACACTTGTCCACACTCTCGGTGCAGAATTTGCGGCCGTGTCCAAATGCGAGGCACTTCGTGCATTGGATGAGCGGAGATTGGTCTTCTACCCTTACCCTTTGCAGGTCCAGATACAGGGCTCCAGCCTCCGTCATCCTCTGCCATACCCTCGGCTTCACCTGGATCACAACGTGTGAAGTCTTGGGGTTTCTCGTCCTTTTCTTATATTTAATGGTCAGGTCAATCTCCTCCTTTGGTAGGCCCATGAAGATGTCCGCGTTTTGGGCATAAAGTGCCTCGGTCATGTCTTCGTCGTCGCCGTCCATAAAGACATCCTTAAGGACGACGAGTGGGTCTTTGTTCTTCATGGGCGCTACTATAAGTCCATTGCCACGGCTCTCAATCCTCTCTTTCACCCTGGTCATCTCCACTTCGGTGTCACAGCCCAGGATGACGGTCTGGTTTTTAGCCTTCCGTACTTTGTTAATCTTCAGTCCAGTAACCCTGGCGTCGACCGCCTCCTTCACTCTCGCGAGTACCTCGTCGGCAGTCTCAAGACTGCCTTCGCAGGTCACCGCCATCGAGTGAAGAGCCGGACGACGCCCGGGCTTGGCTGCTGCGGCGCTGGCATACGTCTTGGGGACCGGGTTGCTCTCGGGTGTCTGCCTTTCCATCTCGCATAGTCGCGTGTTGGCATCAGTGACGCCTAGGGCGACAGTGCCCACCTGGTGTTCTATTTCCGCCTGCATGCGTCCCACGATCCCCTTAGTTGTTTCGTCGATCGCGACCCTGGCCTCATCGAGTTTGTCGAACAATTTGTCGAGGATGTCAGCGCCTCGATCGTCGTTGTCCCTGCCGAGCTGCTCTATTTGGCTCTTTAGGTTAGCTTCCGTTTCCTTAAGGCGCGTCATGAGTGTAACTTCCACCTCTCCCAGTCTCCCCAACAGCTTTTCTTCTTTTTCAGAAGGGACAGGTACAGAAGGTACGGCTGTATGTGTATTCGATTTAGACGCTGTTTTTTCGAAATTTTTCATCCGCTTACTCAGCTCGAACAGCGTGCGCATGCTTTTGTCAGATGTTTTTTCTAGGAAGGTCTTGGTATCTCGTTTCATCTGAGGGTATACCTTAGTGGGAATATCCTCAAAGACCCGCATCAAGTCTTGGAGCAACTGGTCGTTAGTCCTGGTGTGGTGGAGGAGTTTACGGGATCGAGGGGAGTTGTGGGCAAGGAGGTTTGTGTGTTTCACGTCATGTCAAAGTGTAAAAATCCGAGAATAAACATGGTCAGATCATATGAGGACTCTGTAGACTGGTGTCTGAAATGGTCTTTTGAGGAAAGAACCACACTGATTTGAGTGGACCTGTCCAGTCAGTGCATGCATTTGTCAATCATGGTGCAGCTCAACTCAGAACTAAGGAGCTCAACGATTCCACGAACAATACAAAAGAAAGGACATTTGGGTAGGCCGCGTTAAGTACTCAAACAGCCAGACAGTGATTAATCACGGTCTTACAAAAGCTAAAGCATCCAAAGTTATGCCTAAGAATACTGTGGTGTTTTCGGGTTTCAACTCTTCACCCTTAATAAGAACACTAGTTTCTACTTGTCTAACATGAGGTATCGTAAACTTAATACATTTAGTTTTTCTCTCGTTTAGAAGTAAGTTATTAACATTAAACCAGTTAACTACTTTAGCAAGGGCGCTAAGGAAAGTCATTGCGAAGGTATATAGCTACACCACCCCCTGCCCTACCAATCCGATCATTTCGTATAAGATCGAAACCAGTAAGAGAGTAAGTGGTTGACAGGAGATGTGGTTTGAGCCAAGTTTCAGAGATCAGGATGGCGTGAACATTGCTGTTATTAAACGCGCCGTACAGCTCGCTCTAGTGGCTCGGAACACTTTGTGCGTTAATGTGACACACATTCACCAACCGATTAGACTGATCATTGATTTTTTTTTGCAAAAAGTCACCTAGAGTATAGCTGAAAGAACAAAAGCTATCATCGCCAGAAGAAGCAGTAGATTGGTTGGCAGAAAAATAAGACTCATTGTCTGACATAAATATAAATTGATAGCTATTAGGTTGAAATGATTATACAATATACATATATTTTTCTGGTTTTCTTTACCACTAACGTGATAGAAATGTTATAATCAAGATTTTGTTGACATTTAGCGACGCGGCACGACAACAATATTCCAGCCCTTGTACCATACGTGGGGAAGAAAAAATCCATGAAAGGGCTAATTTAGAATCAAAGAAAGCAAGAATCAAACAAAGCAGCTTACATGCTGGCGTCTCCGAAACCCACAATATTTATAATGCAGTTCATAGAGACGGCTAAATTACGGAATTTTAATGAGGAAAGAAGAGGCAGTAGATTTTTAAACATTTGGAAAAGCAATACAATTATAGGCGGTGGAATATCATCCCAATCGATATGAAGATCCCATTACTCTTAAATGTGTTTTCTCGGGAATTTCCTCGAGATTCCAGAATTTATGCAGCGAGTCATTTATGCAACGGAAGAAAACAATAATCATAATTAGGTACAAGTTGTGAAATATGAAACGGGATTGAACGCATTGGACGCAAGGTTGCAATCGTCCTGCACAGCGGGAATATCGCCCAGAATACGGCTGCAAAGACTGATGGAGCGGGAGGGAGGTAAGGGGACGACAGTAATCCCTAAAAGTATATGATCCACTGCAGTAAACAAAATCAGAAAATCTATGATATTCTTCAGGATATATTCTAATTAGTGTGTTAAAAACGTAATACAACTAATTTGATACGATATAATCAAGAAGATACCTCAAAAAAATTAACCTAAACCGGTTAACGTTCAAGCAAGGACATTTTATAGGTAATCATAATCATATTTTATTTGTGTAAGGTCATAAGTAGTGAATACATTTCTTAAATTAAATTTTTAGCGAGATTTGTAACACGGTGTTATATTTTCAATTCGGTTCAACGAAAAGGGAAAAACTATCTACACTAATATTATAAAGAATTGATTGTTTTTTTTTTGTTTTGAATAGCCTCCGAAACTACTCGACCGATTTGAAAAATTGTTTAACCATTAGAAGCCTAAATTGTGTCTGACGAACATTGGCAACTTATCTTTTTTTCGAGAACCATGCGGACGAAGTGCTAGTTTGTAAATAAAGATAATTATAGAAGGCGTGGGAGTGCTGATCATTCGACTTAGGTAGATACTGAATAATCTTCACCCACGTAAGTAGACAGGTATCTACTGTCCTACACCTACCAGTTTGATTACGTTAAAATTAATCCGACCTTAAATAAATAGAAATCACTGAAAATATCCCGACTGCAGCAAAGTCCGAAAGGAGGGTTATTTTTCTAAAACGACAAACAACGAGACGAGACCATTACGACGATCTGTACAAAAAATGGTACCTACTTATTTATATTTTTTTTAAATTTAAAGTTCTAATTGAATTACAAGCACGAGACATCAAATGTAATATTTTACGTTTAATACTGCCAATACATAATTTTTGCGTCCATTAATCTCACATGTGACTACTAGCACCATCTATTAGTTAACCGTAGAACCAACAGCTGTCCGACTGCGCTACACTCACGTAGCTTGTGGTTGATCCGCGTTCTATCGTTTGGTTTGGATGAAGGATGAGGGTCCGGTTTACAACGTTTATTGTTAGCCAAAGCTCTAGAGTGGGGAGCGCTGGGGTCGGATTATTATAAATCGTTTAAAAATACCCCTAACTGGAAAGCATACTTTAATCGACCCCGACGACGCCACTACCCTCCTCCAGGAGAGTAGTAAGGCCACTAGCACGCTACATAAGCCCAAAACCCGATCGCCGTCCTACCGCCCTCGCCGCCGAGGCCCGCCGCGACGCCCAAATCGACGCCCCTCCCGACCCTTGCTCGAGCCAGCCCGCGCCGCTGAGCCTGTAGCTTTAAATTCGTCCGTAAATAATACCAATCCTGATCCAGCTAGTCATTTGCTGCCCTCTTCCAGCGACGCCCTAAGCCGAGGTTCGTACCCCACAGGGGGTGCCCTTAGCGTTGTCGCTTAGTTTTAGTTAGTATATAAGTTTAAGTCCTGGCTGGAGGCCTTAATTTATTAGGGAATCCACAGGCAAGTCCGCTTAAGCAGACGACAACCGCATAGGTTGACCTGCGAGATGCCAAACAAACAAACAAACAAACAAACCTAACTGGAAAAAAAATGTCCGGTTTCAACCCCACAAGTATTGGGTTTTCAAAATACCGGCCAACATTATTCATTTGTTATTGTCGTCCGTTGTAAAACTGTTTTATTTCTAGAAATAGTTCCAATCTTTATTGCAAACCTGTTGTAGGTTTAAAACATGCAACCGGGCACTGCAAAACGAAATAAATTAAGTACATTGCAATAGAATATTTTTATTAAATATATTAAATTACATAAGTATGTATTTAATCAATAATAGGTATCGTTTTTATTACTTCAAATAGGACAATTATTAGAACAAAAAACTAGACTGTACTTTACAGTAATTGTATCTGGTATTTATTAGTCAAAGTTCAACAGAAGCATACATTTTGGGAAAAGAAATTTTGCCGCATTCGCAAAACATTTGCATCGCTTGTATACAAGTAGGCAATGTTGAGGTAGTTTCGTTGTAGTTGCCTAGGTAATTAACTTTCGCAGAACGTGTGAGTACCTACGCGTCAGTACAATCGGTTATGGATGCCGAAACCAAGCCGGCAGGTTGGAAATGTTTGCCATGAGATCTACGCAAGGAAAGTTGCGTTTAAATGTAAAATAAACAGAGCGAGCATTGCTGCACTATGCGATAAAAAAGCGGCCAAGTGCGATTCGGAATCGCACAGTCGCACACGAAGGTTTCTATTCCGTACCACCGTACAAAATTAACGTTAGAGTAATTTTTTTTAATATAATTTAGTTAAAAAAAAAAAACAAGTTTCTTGTATTTGGACCGCTCAATTTTTAATTTTTTAAGCATAACTTTTGCGACACTAGTAGTACACACTCTGTGAAAATTTCTAGGGTCTACCTTTTACGGTTCAGTAGAAACAGCCCTGTAACAGACGGACGGACAGCGGAGCCTTAGTAATAGGGTCCCGTTGGCACCCTTTACGGTCGGTACGGTCCCCTAAAAATTAGAATGCATTGAACTTATCATTTGTTGGAGCGCCTGTGCAATTTCTTTTAGCAATAAATAATGTATCCGTGCTAAACTATCACCTTTTTTACTCATGCAAATTGTTAATTGTCATGGTTCTCATTATAAATCAAAACTCATTCACGTAACTTGTGCCCGCTGCATTTATATTCAAAACCCCGTTAATTTACGTACATCAGTCATTATTAAAATTTTACTTTCGTAAAAATCACAATATTCGTATTCCCGCTTTCTGTTTCATGACCATTGCGTACAACATATCTAAGTCTGTGATTGAATTGAGTAACGTACTATGTAATGGGGAAGGCAACTGTCAAAGTGGCGCTGTATACGATTGTTCCAAATTATCTGTCAAATTGTATAGCATCTTATAAAATATGTTCAAAAATAACATAGAAATTACAAAGTGTTGTGTAATTGGGTGTTAAAACGTAGGCCAACACAAATTTCCAATATCGTATTAAAAGAAGAAAGTGGATAGCTGCCGTAAGGATTAAAAACTGAGCCTACTCTACGAGGTTATGTCGACATCATTTTCATTAAAATTATTACCAAACATTAAGTGTGAGTACAGGTGGGTGTTATAAACGATAGTTCTTCTATTTAAGCTAGTATCTACATACCTAAAATTTTAAAATTACATAATATCTTTAAATACTTATCATTGTTCCTCTTGTTTTAAGGTTTGCCCTGTGTACACAAACTTTTAAAGAAAGAAGTAGTACCAAGTCTCTTTTCATGGAACCAGAAAAGGATATCAGCCAGTGCTAGTGTGAGAGACGAAAGACATGCTAAGAGATTCAAAAGAATCTTTTCCAACATCTTTCAAGCAATCAAAACCCACATCCTTCTATTTCTCAGAATCCACAATATAATGGAATACGAAAGAGAGTTAGAAATTTCTTCTCTTGTTACACCTGTTGATTGTGGTGACAATGTTAACAATAAAAATAACAAAACATCAGTTTCTACTCAGACTGCCACAATGCTGTCTCTTTTTTCAGCTGACCTTTACTTAAGTCACGTTGAGTCTGCCAAGTTTTACACTTGATTAGAAAATTATGAGAAATATAATTTGTTTTGTCAACATTACTACCTATGGCACATCATTTGAAATACAGGTGTGAGTGGGGTAAGCGGAGTTTCTACTGAACAGCTTTACTAAGACCTATAGATATTAAATATGTATAATGTTATGCAATTTCCGAGAGTGTATTACAAATAAAACTCATAAATAACTTTTAGGTGTTTTTATTATATTATAAAAATCTTTATACCGATATTTATTCATAAGTTCAGCCGTTATATTGTTATTGTAAAATAATCTAACTTTATAATATGTTTTCTATGAGCAACCCATGCCACCCTGGTCATCTATCTTGATGTCAACTTGATAGTTGAGATTTTTCATTGCCTTCTTGACAAATCCTTTTGTATAAAAGTGATCATTGATAAATGCGGATCTTATCAATATGAGGAATCTGTCTTCATATAATTTTTCTGATGCATCTGTTTTTTGTTGAATCTTCAAAATGACAGAAATATTTCGTATTTGTAAAATAGGAACTACCTACCATCACATAAAATAAAACCGATAAGAAATATTGGCCTTTCAAAATAATCTAATACATTGTCTTTCAAGCGGAGGTAAAATGGAGTTAATATTTATGTCATGGTACACTTCCAATGGTAGAAGTATGATAGAGGGTTCTGTTGGATTTGGAGAGAGTTGTGGTGTACTAAAGTTTTTGTCATACAGCTCTTACCTGGAAAAATAAAACCAATTATTCATCTCTCTTTAACTCCAAAAGTAAAAAGAACTATTACTTAAGTTACGTAACAGTTATGCATTAGTTAAGCTGTTGTAAATATAATCCAGAATTTTAATTCAATAATTTTAACTTATATACATACAATACATGACAGTATTCACCAACAATATAAAATTTAAAAATATGTAATAAATATGCATACTAACGACTAATAAGTTATTTAATTATAAAATTATTCGTTCAAACATTGTAAGCGTATTGATTTCAAAGGTCTACGTTGAACTAGGTCTAGGCAAACCGCTCCTAAAAAGATTTTTTTTCAAAAGTCCTACCTTTCCACTTAATCAGCTTTTCTACGTTTAACAGACGCCCCCCTTTAACTCGGCTTTAAGTTCAAGCAAGCTCCAAGTAGAATACATTTTCGCGTCCATGTTATCAAATAAACTACACCAATCGCCCATAATGTTCGTTTTTTTGGTTTGTTTACACGATTCAAGAAATGTCATACTGACGCCATTGGGAACAACTGTACGCAGCGCCATCTGAGATTAGCTTTAACTTGCCATCCCCATTACAACAATACAACCACAGATACATAATAGACAGACGGTGACGGGAAAATAGAACACAAAGAATGAAGTTTTGAAGGCCATCGTTTGCCGAGTTTGCCGCGCCTTGTAAGCAAAAATACCAACATAACAATAATAATGCTCATTTGGATACGCATCCAAAGTTATGAATTGTACCATAAACAAGATTAAATTTTCTAGTATTTTAAATACTTTATACACATGTCCTTAGACAATAAATATAGTGACCGTTTGGAATCAGTGCAACGTAAATATCTTCAGTTTCTTAACTATAAATTATTTAAGTGATGGTCATCTAATCACACCCTTCTAGATAAATTTTCCCTATCAACTCTTAAAGTAAGGAGATTGTATCATGATTGTTTCCGAATTAATTAATAACTTTAAGTGTTGTGTTATGTTTATGTATCCGAACAAGATTATGGGGTTTTTGGGTTCGGAGATTATCTGTGGCAGTCGCCATGGACGGCTAGATACAATTATATAAAGATGTAAGATTTGATTAAACGAGATTAAGTATCCAATAAAGTGGTTTTCTTACATGGTGTCAGAAGATGGCGGAAGAGTCATTCAAGAAGCTCTTCGAGCAGCAAGCCCACCTCTTAGATGCGATGCAGAAGCAAATGGGTCTAATGCAACAACAACTTCAACACGTCGCCATGCCGTCGTGTGGGTCATCCGATGTTAGGAGCAGTGTCAGCGTCCCGTGGCCTCAACCCCTGCAAGTGGAATCTGGAGATCCATTCGAAAACTTTCAGTGTTTCCGTACAAGCTGGGAGAATTACTGCCTCGCTACAGGTATGAACAAATGGGCTTCAGACAAAGAAGATATCAAGGCCGGGATTCTCCTGAACGCGATCGGCAATGCCGCTATGAGAAAGTACTTAGACTTCAATCTGTCGGATAGCGATAAAAAAAATGAGTCTACTATTTTTAAGAAGATGGAATCAGAAATAATCAAGAAGACTAATGTCATTTACTCTCGCTATATTTTCAACATAAGGGGTCAATTGGTTGAGGAGTCTTTTGATAATTACCTTTTAAAACTCCGAAAATTAATAAAACCTTGCAATTACCCGGAATCTATATGCGATGAATTGTTACGAGACAGAGTTGTAGTTGGCATAAGGGATAGAAACATTATGAAGGAACTACTTCGTCAAGAAAGTTTAACACTAGATTCAGCCATAAATTTATGCAGATCTGCTGAAAGAGCATCAATGCATGTTTCAAGTGTGCAAAAGGAAGAAGAGGTTAATAAGATCACTGTAAATTCAAAGGAACCTGTTAGGAAATTATGCAAGTTTTGTGCACAGACACATGTATTTGAGAAAAACCTCTGTCCAGCTTGGGGCAAGAGATGTGAAGAATGCGGGGGAAGGAATCATTTTAAGAATGTGTGTAAAAAAAAACATAAGTCTGTAAAAACAATTGATGTTGAAAATGACTCAGATAGTGACAACGTCATAATATCAGAGATACGCACAAACTCCAGTGGCCACAAGGAAGCCCCCCTGTTCTTTAAAACTGATATTTATAAATGGAATAAGCTCTACTGCACACTGGACACAGGAGCACAAGTATGTGTCATGGGAGCAAATTTCTATAAAAAGATCACTGGTAAGGATGACTTAAGTTTGTTGTCCCCTGCATATCAAAGGTTAAAATGTTTCAATGGAACTGACATACCAAATTTAGGGACGACTCTTTTCGAATGCAAAACCAAAACCAGTCAAGACAAAGTTTTTAAAATTAAATTTCATATTGTGGACATTGATCATGAACCACTTCTGTCAGAAAAAGCTTGTGTAGCATTGGGTTTGATTAAGTACTGTGATAAAGTCACCGTCTCAAACCAGCTTGATCGCACGGAAGCATCAAATATCATGCAAAAATATAGTGATGTGTTTGAGGGATATGGAAGTTTACCAGGAGAGGTTACTCTGGAAATAGATGAAACAGTTCCAGCACGTATCCAGCCGGCACGTCGCATTCCAGTATGTCTTAGAGAGAGGCTACGTGAGGAACTGGACAATCTAGAACGGGATGGAATTGTTGCCAAAGAGATACAGCACACAGAATGGATGGCTACGTCTCCCATTCGGGCTGAGTTCTTCTCCAGAGATTTTTCAGCAAAGACTCACCAGTCTCATTAAGGACTTAAAAGGCATAGAAGTCATAGCTGATGATATTCTAATATATGGAGTTGGTGATACTATTGAAGAGGCTGTTACAGATCATAATATAAAATTTGAGAAACTTCTTTTAAGGCTCCGAGAAGTGAATTGTAAATTAAATAAAGACAAAGTAAATCTGTTACAAACTTCAGCAAAGTTTTATGGCCATATCCTCACCAATGAAGGTTTAAAAGTAGATCAATCCAAGGTTGAGGCTATTAAAAATATGCCCACTCCAACTTCTGGCAAAGAGGTGCTTAGATTTTTAGGCATGATTGGCTATCTGAGTAAATTTATTGATAATCTTAGTGTTAAAGCAGCCAATCTTAGAATACTAACAAGAAAAGATGTAGAATTTATCTGGACCAAGAAAGTAGAAGAAGAGTTTCAGCATTTAAAAGATTTCATAAGCTGTTTACCAACACTGAAGTATTTTGATGTCAACAAAGAGGTAGTTATTGAATGTGATGCAAGTGAATTTGGTCTAGGAGCAGCCCTTTATCAGGACAATAATGTCATAGGTTTTGCATCAAGATGTTTGTCTGCAACAGAAAAGAAATATGCCCAGATTGAGAAAGAAATGCTTGCTATTGTATTTGCATGTAAAAGATTTAATCAGTATATTGCTGGAAGCTGCAAGACTATTATCAAAACTGATCATAGACCACTCATCAACATTGTTAATAAACCACTTGTAGAGGCACCTAAAAGATTGCAAATGATGTTATTGACAATTCAAAAGTATAATGTTCAGCTGGAGTTCATTCAGGGTAAAGTTAACAATGTGGCAGACACTTTATCAAGAGCTCCTGTCGAAGGGGTAGAAAATTATGATTTGGAAAGCAAACTATCAGAGAAGAAAGTTTATAAGCTAATAAGCAAAGTTTCTGCAGTTAGGTATCTAAAAATTTCAGATAAACTTATTGAGAGAATAAAAAAAGACACAAATGAAGACACAAATTTACAAAAATTAATTATGTATATCATAAAAGGATTTCCAAGGTACATATCAGACTTACCTCAAGATCTTAGAGTATTTCACAAATTCAGACATGAATTATCCACATCGGAAGGTTTAATATGCAGAAACAATCAGGTACTGATTCCAGAAAGTTTAAGGAGTGAGATGCTACAAAAAGTACATGTCAGTCACAATGGTTTGGCGAGCACTTTACGACTGGCTAGAGGAAATATGTTTTGGCCTGGTATGTCTGTGGATCTAAAAAGCTATTTGGAAAAATGTTTATTTTGTGCAGTTCATGCTCCATCACAGCAAAGCTTACCACTTATCAGTCATGAAGTTCCTAAATATCCTTTTCAGTATATTTCAATGGATGTTTTCTCAGTGGGAGATTTAAAATTTCTTGTTACAGTAGACCATTACTCAGACTATTTTGAGTTAGATCGCCTCTCGACGCTTACAGCAAGTGAACTAATCCTGATTTGTAAGAAGAATTTTGCTAGACATGGAATACCTCAGAAAGTCTGTACAGACAATGCTACTAATTTTGTAAATGAGTATTTCAGGTCATTTTCAGACAAATGGAACTTTGAGCATGTTACTTCATCTCCTCACCATCCAGCTTCAAATGGGAAAGCTGAGGCAGCTGTAAAAATAGCTAAGAAATTGGTAATACAGAGCCTAGAGACCAAGCAGGATCTATGGTTTTCTTTACTTCATCAACGGAATATTCCAATTCAGATGGATGATACAAGTCCTGTCCAGAAATTGTACGCTCGGCGTACCAGGACTGGATTACCTTGCCTATTGAGTCATCTCAAGCCAGCCATCGTTCCTAATGTTTCGGCGAAAATCAAAGAAAGAAAGGAGAATGTAAAGGAAAGTTTTGATAGAGGTACTGCAGAGAAGGCCCTAGTAAGTGTTGGTCAAAACGTGATGGTACAGCTTCAGCCTGAGATAAGTAATAAATGGACTTGTGGTAAGGTCACTAAATTCATAAATGATAGGTCATATATGGTCAAGGTTGGAGATAAATTATATAGAAGAAATAGAGTACACATCAGGCCTTTTACTGGGATGTCTTCGGATGCTGAACATAGGCTGGAGGTGACGGAAAAGTTTACGAATTCCACTGCGCCTCCGCAGATGCATCATCAACCTCCATATACTGAGTCAGCAGGTTTCACCATTGAACAATCCACAGCGTCAGCATCAAATACAGCATCAGAATCATCAACATTTGTCAACTATGAAGACTTGCGAAGCTCTGTAGAGTCAAATCAAACTCCACGACGTAGTGAGCGCGTAAGGGCAACGCCTCGCTATTTGAGGGACTATGTAGCTTGATTGAAAAGGGGATGTTTCCGAATTAATTAATAACTTTAAGTGTTGTGTTATGTTTATGTATCCGAACAAGATTATGGGGTTTTTGGGTTCGGAGATTATCTGTGGCAGTCGCCATGGACGGCTAGATACAATTATATAAAGATGTAAGATTTGATTAAACGAGATTAAGTATCCAATAAAGTGGTTTTCTTACAATGATCAATCGTTTCTATACAAGATTTGTCACAATAAATTTGATTGTTATAGTTTATTATACCTTCGCATACCTAGTCGTTCCCAACGTATTCATGATACTTACACTCATAGTCTATTCACGCCGAAGCGGTGCAGAACAAACGCAGGAGAACGAGCTCCTCTACATCGACTAATGAAAAGTTATCACGATAATTTTGCTGATATTGACATACCTACTTGCTTTGCCACTCACAGTTTAAAATTTTTGTTTAAAAAAACCTTTTTAAATAGGTACCACAAAGTTTCAGTTGTTATATTGTTACATGTAGTTTTTCACACGTTATTTCACAGTACTCAATACTTAACCCTTGTTATGCAATTGTTTGCTAAGTGCCGATTGCACCAATGTTACTGAACGCGTTCAGCACATCTGAAACGCATCAGGAGCTGTCAGTGTCAATATTCCATTCATAATAATTGACACTGATGGCTCTTAAACGGAGTTCATGTACTGACCGTGTTCAATTTCATTTGTGAAATCAGCCTTTAGTCTGCTTGTAACTTGCTCAAAATTATTTTCGCTGAGGGATTAAATCTGGATATCGATGCTGGTTGCGTTATTACTTAGGTGTTTTGTTAAATATCTGTACCTAAACATTAAGCAATTGTTCGATATCCTTTAATCTGCATAAAAATATTCAAGTATCAAATACGTTTTTTCCTAGTTGATCCAGGGATACCCGACCATTTTTTTTTAATTTGCCACTTTTTTTTACTCTCAGCTTTCAATAGACAGACTATCAAATTTACCAGATTCAGCCGTCAACGTCGCAAAGATTATGAACTCACAACATTCGTCTTTACATACATTAAATTCTACAGAGGTGCAAATGCAAATGCTGAAAATCGGACCCGGAATTAAAACTGACTCTTTTACTTGCGTCTGTTTGTTTTCCGGGATGAATTTTAGGGATTCCGGCCAATGAATTTTAGTTTCTGATTTTACTTGCTTTATTTTTTTGGTACTGAGGTCATGTAGTACTTGTTTACACGGGTGTAAATAAGTGATACATGTGCTGTGTGTACCCAACGAATTATAGCCGTTGCCGGCGGCTACGGCAACGGCACGGCTTTGGCTCCCACCGGAGCCGACGCCGCCGCGCCGGCGGCGTCGAGACAGCAATCTTCCCACTAGGTGCCGGCTGCTGGCTGGTAAAACTGCACGACATGTATATTGTGTGCGTGTGGTAGCAGTGTGCCTGTGGACGGGGTGGGGAAGAGGGAGAAAGGGATGGTGGGACGCGATGAAACTATTCTCACACGTTAGCTCATGCGAAATTAGGTAAAGATTTTTTGGGATCTATTTACAACTTTTCGAATAGGGTACTCAATACTCGATACATTTATTGCTTTACCATAATGTGTACTTATGTGGTAACTATATCTAATGGACCCTATAGGGCACAGCAAAAGGGTAGGAGAGAAGCCCTCTTTTAGGAGATTATTATCAGGAGAAAAAAATGTTTCAACTGTCACCGTGTCAGACTTTTTTTACCGAGCACACTTTTTTTGTGGTCAATAAAATTACCTAATATTTTTATAAACTATATTTTATTTTATTTTATTTCTTAAGTTTTTATTACCTTAAAAGTTTGTTAGTTATTTAAAAATAAATACTGCACAATAATTATGTTAAATATTCGGCCGTTAATCAGCATGTGATTTTAAGGCTTAAGCGTTACTTTAGACGATCATCCTGTCTGATGCTGTTGATCGTTCATTCGCACATCGTTCTATCATTAAAGGTTCCCCTTAAACCTTTAACAAGCGACTTTATTATGATTAGTGACCACGTTTTTATGTCCTTTCTGTCTTTTTTAATATCGAGAAACTCTCCTCGTGCAAAAACATGCGGAATCGCCATTGAGTCGCCGGCAACTAAAGTCTATGTTTTTCAAAAGTAATTTTTACCTCTGACAGCAGCAAAGCACCAGCATCCATAAAGAACTGATAATTATGCTTTGGTTTCATAGGAAAGGGGTTCCGTCCTAATATAACGGCCGTCATGAAAATCTGTAATTTAAACCATTATTTGACATAATTTAAGTCAAACCAAATCGGTCAACCAGATTTGGACTCGACGTTCTTAGTCATAAATACGGTCCATACTGAGAAAAGTGCTAGCTACACATTAATAGCGTTTCCATGACCATGACAATCAAGTCAAGTATGCTTGCGTCAATGTGTATCAGACAGAGGCGTAAAAACTATACAGAAACGTGACTGAATCTAACGATTATAATCGTTGATTGTAAGTCGCTGTCATCATTTTCATGACAGCCGTCACTACGCCACTACGAAATCGCTGTAAAAGAACTGTAGCGAGCATTTTTCAAAGAAAGGTTAGAAATGCTAAAAAAACCTTGTTTATATAAATAAAATACAAAAAGAGTTGTGAATTATGAAATAAAAAATTTAAAAAATTAGAGTATCTCGCATATGCCTCCCTAACTTAATACCACAGAACGTATAATACTGTTGCTCTGTTGCTGCAGGTATCTCTACAACTTAAAACCCTAGGGTGTACAGTAATAAAAAATAAAATAAAACTATTATTCCAACAAGCTTTTATTTATTTGCCTTGTAAATTTATTTATGTTTATTAAGAAATTTTTAATACAATAAACAATTTAGTACAAAAAAATATGTACATAGGAACCGGGTGCCGCATAGTTCACAGTAAGCCGCGAAGATGCCCCAGTGAGTCGGGGTGGCGCTGCGATATGCTCCAGTGCATTGGATGTGGTACAGCGCCGGATTGTGGCTGACTGCTGGCGTCGACTAGAGGGCTCTACTTGTGGACCGGCTGAAAGTTCAGTGTGCTGTGCCAAGGTTGCTGATGAGGCTGAGGGTGATGACCACGTTTGCGCTTGCGCTGCATGCTGGTGGTGAGGATAACCGTTGAAGCCGTGGGTGCTGGCTGGGACATCTACCAACACGCACTGGGCCCGCGTGGTGGATTAAGGCTCATTCCCTCTCACAGAGAGGAAGCTTGTGTCCCAGCAGTGGGAACATAATAGGCTGATTATGCATCAGGGGATAAGTGAACTTCTCTGATGAATGGGGAAGGTCGGGCAAAGCTAATTGTAGATGGCGTGACCATAGCTAGGTCCTGCGGCCTTTAATAAATTTGAAATTTCGTTCATTCATTAAATTTTGTGTTCATTCATGAATTTGATTTTATTTCATTATTTCGTTATTTTCGGTTATTTCAATATTTTATATCAAGTACTTGACATGGAAAGTGACAGAATTTTAAACCTTGAATATTTCCTCGTAATCACTTTCTTCAAAATGTTTCTGACACAAACTCGAACTCAAAAAAATCTCTACGAATAGCTTTATACCACAATCTTCTAATTTTAGGGTCTTTCGGGAAAGGGTGCACTCCAATTTCGGAGTATCTAGGAACACAATAACGCGTCAATTTTCGCTAAAATAAAATAAAACCACATCACGCCTTGTATTATTAGCTTGTGTTGGGAACTAGCTACGACAGCGCCATTTTGACAGTTGCCTTCCCCATTACCTGAATAACAAAAACTAAAATTCACAGCCAAAATCCATTTATTTGTTTTCTGTAAACATTCTGGCTGAATATTTTAAAACTATAATACGCCATAGACAACTTCTTGACGTCCGACGCCGTTCTTTTAATATCCGTCAGGTTGGCTGTACTGTTGCTAACGCCATTTTTGTTATACACTAGAAGCTTCATAAGGTGATTTTTTTTTACTCATAGCCGTTACCAACAAGTGCGAAAGAGAGAGTCGAATAAGACTGTAGTATGTAGCTTCCATTTTCCCGAATATTTTCTTCAAAGCTTATTTACGACGTTTCTCATTGTCTATGCTGTAGATACGCATCCCGAGCGATACATACGGTGTTAAGCTATATGTGACAAATGTTTAGTAAAAATGAAGGAAAACGCCGTACTTAAGTGGCAAAAAGTGTACAATCCTACCGGTCCTCAACCACGACCTCGCCATGGCCATCGCGCGGTCGCCATAAAAGATTTGATGATAGTTTTCGGCGGCGGAAACGAAGGGATAGTTCATGAACTTCACGTCTTCAACACCACCACAAACCAATGGTTCGTTCCTGTCACGAAGGGAGAAGTGCCCCCAGGATGCGCTGCGTACGGCTTCGTGGTCGACGGAACGCGTCTCCTCGTTTTTGGCGGCATGGTGGAATACGGCAAGTATTCTAACGATCTGTACGAGCTGCAGGCCTCACGATGGGAATGGAAGCGCCTAAAACCCCTACCACCCAAGCAGGGTCTCCCGCCGTGTCCACGCCTCGGACACAGCTTTACTCTTCTGAATGGAAAGGTATACCTATTTGGTGGACTGGCCAATGAGAGCGATGACCCCAAGAACAACATCCCAAGGTACCTCAATGATTTGTATACATTAGAGCTGTATCCAAATTCTTCAATGACAGTATGGGACATACCTCTGACCTACGGTCAGTCGCCACCGCCACGCGAATCTCACAGTGGTGTCTCATACACAGACAGAAACAGTGGTAAATCATCCCTGATCATCTATGGAGGTATGAGCGGCTCACGCCTGGGAGACCTGTGGGTGCTTGACGTGGACAGCATGTCATGGTCACGCCCTGAAGTAGGCGGCCCACCACCCTTGCCCCGCTCTCTGCACACTGCCACAGTTATCGGCCATCACATGTATGTCTATGGTGGATGGGTACCACTTGTGCCTGATGAATCTAAACTTGCCACTCATGAAAAGGAATGGAAATGTACCAACACACTTGCCTCACTCAACCTGGAGTCAATGACATGGGACAACATCGCCCTGGACAAGTTTGAAGAGTGCGTCCCTCGAGCTCGAGCTGGTCACAGCGCTGTTGCTATCCAAACTAGATTGTATATTTGGTCGGGACGAGATGGATACCGGAAAACTTGGAACAATCAGATCTGCTGCAAAGACCTGTGGTACTTGGAAGTCGGAGTGCCGCCCCAGGCGAACCGCGTGGCTCTAGTGCGCGCTGGCACCACCTCTCTGGAACTCTGTTGGCCTGCTATGAACACTGTAACAACCTTTTTGCTTCAAGTACAGAAATGCGGCAAGGTCACGCCAGCTCGTTTTCCAGCTGCCGCCGAGCCGTTGGTCGCTCCGCCGCCGGCGTCGCCAGTGGCCAGCCAGCCTGATGCGAGCAAAGCGTTTGGCATCACGTCACCCGTAGCCAGTGGTTTGCCACCAACAGCCGAGACCGTACGCATGATATCCCATGTCGCGTCACCTGCACCAGCGCCCGTCTCCACGCCTCAGAAAATCGTTCCGACCCCAATCAAAGTACCCGCGCAGGCCTCTGTCAAAATCACACCTAGCACTCCAACATTAAAACAAGCAACGTACCAGACTAAGACAGTAGTGAAGTCACCAGCGACAGCGACGGCCGGCTCCTCGCAGCAGATCAAGGTGGCGTCGGTGACGCCGCAGGGGGTCACCAGAATCGTTAGCGGCGTCGGCACACCGGGCACGGTGCGCGTCTCCACATCGCAATCCAATACACAGATCGTGCTGACCTCGGCGACGGCGGGCGGCGGCTCCACACCGCGTTACGTGCAAGTGAAGACTGGCACCAGCGGCGCCATGCCCGTCAAGCTCGGCGCAGGCAACATGCCTGTCAAACTCGCCGGAAATGCCTTAAAAATAGGCACAGCGAACCTCCAGGGAAAGATAACGTCTAACAGTGTGCAAAAAGTCGGACAAATGGGTGGAGCTAACATGCCGTTAAAACTAGGCGCAGGTAATGTTAAAATCGGTACAAGTAATGTACTCGTCAAGACAGCAAGTGGCGTCCCCATCCAGGCAGGCGTCACCAATCTACAGACGAAAGTGGCGGCGGGCATGCCTGTGAAATTAGGCGCGGGCAACCTGCCGGTCATAGCGAGCAGCGGCGGTGCGATACAGATCGCGGGCAGCCCGCTTGGCGGCCAGCAGGGGAAGACGCCAGTCTACAAGATCGTGACCGCCAAGTCTGGCGACCATACGGCCACGTCCACCACGAGCACGGCAGGTGGCGCTACCGTGCTGCGACAGGCCGGCGGCAATGCTGGCATCCCCGTCATCATCAAGAAGACACCCGGCTCCAACGCGCAGTCAAGCAATCCACCGCAGTACGTCACCCTGGTGAAAACGTCTACTGGCATGACGGTGGCGACCATGCCCAAAGTGGCAATGATGCAGAACCGGCCGTCGGTGACGTCGTCGGGCGCGCAAGCGCAGAGTATCGCGCCCGGCGCCACCATCGTGAAGCTAGTGTCGACGAACACGGTCGGCGGCAACAAGATCATCACGCTGCCGTCCAATATGCTGCAGCTGGGTAAGTCGGGCGTGGGCGGCAAGCAGACCATCGTGATCACCAAGTCCTCGAGCCAGGCGGCGCAGTCCAACCAGCAGCAGTGAGCGCGTGCGGCGCTCCGCTGAACTGACGAGTATTCTCAGAGTGCCCTTAGCTAACCGTGAGCGGTGTGCGCAGAGCGGTGCGGCCGCGGGGTGCCGGCACTGCCAGTGTGACTGATGAGTATGTGGAGGTGTCTCTAGATTGTAAATTTCAATATTATTAACACTGAGTGCGTTTCTCGGACTACAGTATATTCTAAATCATATTGAATATAGTATATGAGTCTTTTATATGTTACATGGGTCTGTGTAGAAAATGTCCTCATAGAGTTTTTACTAAAAATACTTTTATTTAATAATAATATTAATATATGTGACTATGCACCAACTCCTAGATGTATTCTGATCTGTGTCCCTAAAGTAGACTATGGATGATGTACCTTGAGTTCTCAATCAGGTTCTGATGGCCCGAATAGGAATTTACACTTAAGTGCCTGTTGTGCAGTTTTTGTGCTTAGATGTTGTACGGGACAAGGTGTTTGTGAAGTAGTTATTTTGTGGAGACCGATGTCACATTAATAAATACAGAATAATTCACATTATATTGTAAGACTTAAGTTTTAATACTTGTATTAGATTATTTTTGTATGTTATTGGATTTTGTTATACAACTATGGTTATTCAAATAATTTTTCAAAAATACATACTGGGTTTGTTTTGTAAATTATTATCCAGTACATTTGTTTATCTGAGAGCTACATGATATAATAAACTGGACATGGCAAGTACAAGACATTACATTTTGGTTTAATGATAAACTAACTGTCTTCCGCTTTATTAAGTTTCCAAAGAATCCTCCCTCAATTTATAAATGATTTCGGACACATTGTGTGTATGTCGCGTGCTGGAAGATATATAGATTTATATTATATCATTATTACCCTGATTTTAATGGCTGCAAACATTAAATTGCACGTGGTTCACAAAGTGAATGGTTATTTCGCTGCGGCCATTAGGAACATGGTGACTTGTTTCTTAGTTTTAGTTAAATCACAACATAGTATGCACTATTTAAGTTTTTATATGACCAGCTGTTGATTTTGATGGCATTTTTGTTGACATGTAGTTTTGGATCAATGGTGTATCGTAAACTACATTAATTCGCAAAAGCCGAGGCTATTTTCAGTATTTGAGACACCCCATTGATCTGATGAAGACAGCTAATGAACTCAAATGCCTGTCCAACGGTGACACGCGGTGAAATTGTGCCTGGAAGTAGAGTGGGGAATTCTCAACGTGTTCACGACTTTTGGCACCTCCATTTAAACTGACAATTTCTTTGATAATGTTATCAATGTTCCGAAAATAATTATCTAGAATAAAAATGCAGAATGTTGTTTTTTGGCGCGAATTCGTTCTTAATCAAAGGGGTTGCCGTCTACTCGAGTCGTGTCAAATTGCATGCATATAAATATGTTTTTAAATTGTGTTAAATATTTATAATTTAACTGTTGATCTCGTGGTAAGAATGATGTTCTGCGTTTTTATATATTTTAGTGTAAGTGTCCTAGGTGTACGTACGTAGAATAATCATAAAATAATAAGGTAAGCGAGGTATGGAATGTAAATATCATTAAGTAGATAAATTTAATGTTATAGTTTGTTCATAATATGTTCATTTGCTTGAATAAACGATTTGGATAAGCGCAACTTTCATTTCCAAACCATTGGTGACGACAACGGCAACGTCGTTGCGTAATGACAATACCAATTACAAATACATTACAATCTTTGTTTTAGTCATGGGAATCAGAGTAGGTCATACAAACTAAATCAGAAATAGACAACTCATTTTCTAGGAATTGAACCTAGAACCCTATGTACACTGATGCAACTGACACATTTAAAAAAAATCGTGAAACTACAAATACAACATAATATTACTGCTTCTATATCGAACGGTTAATGTTTCACAATAATAGTCTTGATTCAGCCCCAAGTCCTGAATTATCAAAATAATATTATTCGGTGCAGCTCCATCTATGAAAAGCGGCGTTTACTAAAATGTGATAACACCTAGTGTGACATATCAGAGCTAGGTGTCGCTGCACGCCACAAACAGAACTACAAAATTGCTAACCATTGTCACAGATATTATAATACTACGTACAGATACCCAATCCCATACAAAGAAATGACACCTCCCTAAGTCTGGCAATTGAGCTGGCAATTTTTCGTCATCAAAATGTTCAACAGATGGCAGCATCAGCGATTTACTAATTGCCAGAGACAGTAGTTTTACAACGCCATCTAGGAGTCGACCTACTTTTAAAACGTTTCGTGCCATCCTTTTAAATAAAGTTTTATACTTCCGGTTTCAGAAAAACATGTTAATAGATTTATTTTATGTTTCTGTGTAAAGAAATAGATTTAAAATAAGCTATTTGATTTAAATTGGTGACTTTAAAGGTTATTTAAAAGACAGGACAAATTGAGTAAAACACCATCTATTGCAAAGAGCTCTAAACAAAATGATTAACAGATGGCTATTTTTATCATTATATGGGTTCGAATTGAAGGTATAAGCTTATTTTATGTTTGTTTGTTGAAAAACGAGTGTAAATAGATAAATCAGCATTTATCAAGGAAGTCTTGATTTTTACTAATCTTACTTTAGCCAAAATTCTGCCGTTCATCGCTTTCTAATGATTGTTAATTTCATAATGGTTACCTATGCTGCCATCTTTGACTTTTTTTGAAGACTAATTATAAAATGTTCTAGTTGAGACCCCATGCCATTGTGTTTGTTATGGTAGGTATCTGGAATAAAAGTTTATTATTTAAAGTTTAGCCAATTCTTATTTAAACAATACATACATTATTCTTCTTCTCTTATCCCTTGTAACGACACAAGATGTCGCTACTAGTAGGTATCTTAGAAGATGTAATAAAATTATTAAATCTTTCCCCTGTCTTTCACTTTTTATTGCGAAAAAAAAAAAAAAAATAGCTGTTTCTTCATTTTAAGAGGTTTTTATATACATGGACTATTCAAAGTATTCAATCAAATAGTTTCCTGGTTGTTTCTTTTCAATAAGGGCAAATAGGCGTCAATATTATGCAAAGGCACGGTACATAAGTGCCTTATAATTTTTATAGACTTTTTTATATTGATAACACATGATAGAATAATGCATTCAAGTATTTTTGTTTGTACGTACTCGCGGTCCAAGTTGTTTTGTTTTGTTTTATTCCTTGATTTTCGATTATTGGTAGATTCATAATACTTAGGTACGACCATGCCATACAACTACTTAAGAGTTACAGACCTACAGTACCTACTCGCCGAGTGTTGCAGTACACCAAATGTATTAAAGAGCCAATTACGAAAATCATTAAGCAAAACATTTTGTTTACTGATCCATGTGACATAACAACATCTTTTAATGATTTATTTATTGATCAAGTTCAAAATACATCTGGGAAGGAATCATCCGATAAAAATATCCGTTTAGACAGCATTCCAAATTCAATATTCATGTTACCGATATTACCAGATGACATAACTAGAATAATCAGCCGTCTTAAAAATACAAAAAGTCATGGTTATCGTCATAACCATGACTTTTACCACAGAGGTTCTTAAATTCGTTAGTGATATTATAGCTCCATATATATATATGTCACATTATGAACAGAAGTATTGTGTCGGGTATTTTCCCTAATAGTCTAAAAAGAGTTATAATAAAACCTATACATAAAAAGAAAACAAAGAAGAAATGTCCAACTATAGACCTGTAGCGTTAATCCCTGTACCTAATATCTAAAGTTTTTGAGATTATTTACGAATCATTATACACATTTTTAAACAAACATAACATATTGTGCAACGAACAAATGGGTTTTAGTAAAAACAGAAATATTAATATGGCAATACGGTGTCAAATACGGTGTACCGCAGGGCAGTGTATTGGGACCTCCTCTATTTCTCCTATAGATAAATGACCTGCCACGACAGACACGACAACCCATGGTACTATTTGCAGACGATAGTACAGCGATAGTTAAGTATACCAATAAAGAAATATATGAAAGAGAAAGTTACAATTTTTTTTTTTTTCACATTAGAAACAATTATCCATTGGCTTGGTAAAAATAACTTAATAATAAATCTTAAAAAACAAAAGTAATGCACTTTTACCAAAGGATACGCGCTGATGATATAAATGTTAGTTGAAATGATCAAAAAGTGGATACAACTTGTGTAACGAAATTTCTAGGCATTCTTATTGACAACAATTTGACTTGGAAACCACATGCTGATGACGTATGTAAGAAGTTAAATAAAGCAGCCTACGTACTGTATAACCTAGCACACAAAGTTAGCACTGATACACTTCTACTCGGCTATCATGGGTTGGTTGCTTCAGTGTTAAGATTTGGAATCATATTTTGGGGTAACTGTAGTGAGAGGGAGGAGATTTTTAAGGCCCAGAAACGGTGTATTAGATCTATGTCAAAACTTAAAAGCACAGACAGCTGTGAACCTCTGTTTCGGTCTCTGAAGATACTGACTTTTCCATGTTTGTACATATTGGAGGTGGCAATTTTTGTAAAGACTAAACTTAACTTATTTTCGTCACTGGGGAACTTAAGAACACGTAGTGGCCCCTTGAGATCCCAATACAAGAACTTACTACATTCGGGTAATTACAAAACAGCACTGTTAAGGAAAAGTATTATGACGATGGGACCTGTCATTTATAATAAAATACCTCATAGTTTTAAGGATTATTCTTTAAACATTTTTAAATCTAAGGTAACTGCATTACTTTTAGGCAAATGTTATTACTCAGTGAAAGACTTTCTTAATGATACGAGTTTTTCCTGATTATGACTGTAACAATTAATTGCAATTTTGACCATGTAAGACTTTTGCTCCTGACTATATAATACTTCACTATAATTTCTGTTTTGATCTGTTGACATTATTTTGTTTGTATATTTTAATTAGTGCAATAATTTGCACGACGTAAGTTGTCTTGTTTTGTTGACATTCATTTTGTTTTAATAATAATAATTGCACGCCGTAAGGTAGACTGTAGCCGATCTCATTATTATACAACATCTTATATCTGTACCTACATTCATAGCAAATAAAATTCTGATTCTGATTCAGGTTCCCAGGTTTTAGTCTCTTACACACACATTTCGGTACCTACCTGCTAATTTACTGGGAAACGCAATGGCCTTACTACTGCGGACTTAAATGTCACTGAGTCATAATATTATGTATAAATAATAAATGGTCGTGCTTCAATGTGTATCGGTAACGTACACACACTAGAGACTAAATAACTAGGTGGAACGTAGATGCTATATCTACACACGGCTACACATCAAGTTTGATATCTCCAATTTATGCTGACCTCTCTTTGTTCGGAAATCTTATACATTGCGAGATCAGCTTATGCTGGAAATTATAGCTTGATAAATGTAGCCGTGTGTACTAGTTCAAATTAAACTAGCTAGCGAAACTCCGCAGATCTGATGACATAACATAACATCACGCCTGTTATCCCAGAAGGGTTAGGCAGTGGTATACCTATAGTACACCCACATTTCGCCAGTTATGTTTAAGTCCCATGTAATAGGGAGCGAGCCTATTGCCATCAACCAGGCACAAATCCAGTCTCCGGGCTGCTACTGAGAAATTCTAGATAGTAAAACCCAATAACACTTTGCCCGACCTGGGAATCGAACCCAGGACCTCATGCTCAGCAGTAGCTCTTGCGACCAGTAGACCAACGAGGCAGGCACTTGTAGTGTAGTTACATTCACGTATTCAGTGTCAAGAATATCATTTTTAGGGTTCCGTACCTCAAAAGGAAAAAACTGAACTATTTTGTGTGTAGAAGTTTTGCTCCCTATCTATCTCTCTATGTCTTTTTTTAAGTAGATATTTGCAGGTTTAAAATGCCTGGTTGAGTGCTGTCATCAAAGTCTTATAATAATTTCATGCTTATTAGAAAAGTAGTTGCATGTTGTATATCTTTGCATACTTGTGAGGCACCTCCGCATGCATTATAAGTAAGGTCTTACTTAGCTTTGGTTGGAAGTGCCAACCACAAATTCCAGCCTAAGTTAGCTAGTCGCAGGTTGCTCTATTTACATACATAGGTACATACAATAACTCAATAATATTATTGAAGGGATTAAGGGGGATTACATACTTAAGTACCTACTAGGATGCAGATTACGTAGAATCTACCTAGGTGCAAGGTGCAGGAGGGACCATCTGATGAAATAAATACCTTCCTAGTTGTTCTGTTCTAACTGTTATTTCTATCTATTCCGCAATGTGTAGGTAGGTGGTCCCCGCAGCCGCTACAGAGGTCGAGAGTTATTAAGTCGTCGCAGCCTTGAGGCAGCACAATGCAATGACGTCACGCGACAGCTGTTGCGCTCCACACTGTATTACACGTCCTGACATCGCTGTCCGTTGGGCCACTGTTATGTGCGCCATTGTAGCGCGTACAGAAAACTGGGTTAGTATCGTTGATTAAGTGCCAATTTCACCAATGAAACTGAACGAGTTTAGCACTTACGAAGTATCTAAATTGATGATTTTTTTATTTCTCAGTAGCATTCCAGAGTCTGGATTTGTGCCCGGTTGAAGGCAGTAGGCAGGCTCGCTTATGTATTGGACTTACACATAAGTACTTAACAGGAGAATGTTTAATGAATTCAAAGGCTTCTACATCTCAGCTTACCCCCTTCGAGAAATACAGGCGTGATTTAAGATGTTATATTATGAAATGTGTTCAAACTGGTCGCGCCTCCACCTGACTGTGCTGATGTTAGTTACCTATTTGTTTAACTAAGAACAACAATGAAAGATGGCCGAAGCTACTGTGAAAATTCTGCTATATAGGTGTTCACATTATTGACCAATAGCTGTTGACACGGGATGAAAAGCAGCCTATGTCAGGTCGTGGTCTACCTGCGCCAAATTTCATCCAAATCCTTTCAGTCGTTAGATATGTTTGCATAGATATGTATAATATTGGTGACTAGTTTGGAATTCAGAAAAAAGATGATGTTTATACGAAACTTTTGTCTGAATAAGCCGAAAGTTTAACGAAACAGTTATCATTACTGTTATTGGCCGGTTATTGCACCTTTGTGACGTAGGACAGTTAGTGAGGGTGCTCCGCTGAGCATCATTAGTGCTCAATCGGTGTCGTCAGAGTAAATCACTGGGACGTGATCCTGTCTGGATGGGATGATATTTCTGGCTATAAAGAATTTGCGACAGCCTATCTTTTGGTGTTCAAATAAAATCAAATCAAAATCGTTTATTTGCATAAAATGTGGTAGGTACAAAAGATGTTACATAAAATTTCAGTGCAAAGACACATTCCGCGATGTATGATAGCATGCAAATATTTAATAGAGTAGGTAGTACAGTGAAGCTGAGAACAGACAGCTATATAGTAGGTTAGCATCCGTAGGCCTGGATCCTACATGGTGCTCACAAACTCGCGGAGTAAACGCACCTAACGTAAGTAAATCATGACGATTTTCAAAGGAGACCAGTTACTATTCACGAAAAGAGCCAGCGAAAAAAAATGTGTTACCGCGGTCGGGGAAGTCCTCCTTACAATTTTCGCCTATCGGTCGAATCTGTACGAACATTCCTTGAGCAGTTTTTTAAGATAAATAAAATTGAATTAAAAAATACAAAACTACAGATTGGCGAAAATAAATGAGAGGTGACCATAGAAAAGTATGACAACCGTCTGCGAGTGTTCCTACAACTATTTTATCCATACATACTTTATTTTAGTTCTTGTTTAGTCGCATGGATAACATAGTTTTGGCGCGAACGAGCAACACGTCTCTTTTTAATGGTGTCTCGTATGACCACAAGAAGGCTGCTTAGGCCTACACACTAAGGGCACCCCCTGTGGGGTACAGACCTTGGCTTACGTGATGTACTAAACTGAAAGGAAACAACTGCAGGAACGGTCGTAGAGATTTGGTGCTGTAGTGAAAAATGCTTGGGTGGACTTTCCCAACTTAGGTGACCAGTTTTTTTCATTGGCCACTCATTTTGGATTTTGGGCCCAAAATGGCTGCTCTCCTTTAAAATCCTCGTTTCTCACATTATATTTACTCATATCTATGGGTGATAATTTTATTTTCAAATAGAAAAGCATTATAATACGTACCTACATTTACGTGACTTATCGTGTTAGAGCCTCAGTCAGGTGATCACTTGGAGACACTTCACAGACAAAATCAAATTAAATTTTATTATTTATTATCTTTATGACGTTGAATTTTAGGTAAATCTGACACTTTTATAATGTTTGTAAATATGTGAGCACCTTGTAATAATTGTTTATTTACTTGTCTATGCTTCATTTTTATTTATTTTTACATAATGTGGTAAGTATATCTAGTAATTTTATTCCAGATGAGTCTTCACATTATTTCACAAGTTATTAAAATTATAAATTTTATTTTTATTAAATTGTAAAACATTTTAAAAGAGTAACGGCGATATTTCTCCCATTTTTCTCCATACGAAACTACCTTTTGGAAGGCGCGACTAGAATCAATGTTGTCGTTCAAAAGTGCCACAAACGTGCCTATCTGTACATTCAAATAAATAAAATTGAAGTGTCTGTTTGTAAAGTCAAAACAAGTTTTCTGCCTGTCTGTTTGTTCCGGCTAATCACCGAAAAGAATGGACCGATTTTACAAGACTTTCACTGGCCAGAAAGCAGCGATTCTCGTATTTGTAATTAAGAACGTTCACATTCTAATCTCATTCTCAATTATGTCAAAAATACCTTTAATTTTCATACATTTTTGTCAAGTTTTTGATATTTGGTTGTCGCTGAGGTGAGACTGTGACTAGGTTTTGTTTGTGTTTGTAATGCTTTTAATTACGGCCTTCTGATGTTAAAAAGAGCAACATTACGGCCTTCTGATGTAACAAGCAGCAACATTACGGCCTTCTGATGTAACAAGGAGCAACATTGCGGCCTTCTGATGTAACAAGCAGCAACATTGCGGCCTTCTGATGTAACAAGCAGCAATATTGCGGCCTTCTGATATAACAAGGAGCTACATTGCGGCCTTCTGATGTAACAAGGAGCAACATAGGTTTTTTGGACTTTTTGTCCTAGTAGCACGTTCCCGTCGGATAATTTCCGAGATCCACACAGGCGATGCCGCCGGCAGCAAGTAATTTTAAATAAATGCTTTGTTTTTTGACTTCTTGTAAATATTTATTTATTTATCAACTTACATCTACCGTTACAGGATACTCCCAATGCGATACATGTGCAACTTATTTAATTATTAACATCTATAACTAATTATATACAATGCATTCCTTATTAATTCACTCCGAGAACAACAAAATAAGTCCGTATCCCTCGCTATGAGGTTGAGCGTGCGAAGCGCACGCGTCAGCGGCGCCTCCCTTAGCAGGTTGGTCCTAGCGCGCGGTTCCACTAGCAGTGGCGGCTGCCGTCGTCGCCACACGTACCTGTCCGGAACACACAGACTCACCTGCCCTAAAATAACTGCATTATGCACCTTCCCCCTCAGTAACTTAAATATATAAGAGGTGAGTGCAAGATCCCTCCTTACCCTTAGCTCATTGTATCCTACCATACCTGAAATGAATAAGGTCGGATACATTAACGGGTAGAAGGGATAAACTCCATAATTGCGCATATATAAATATCTTATGAACTTATTTTGTACCCTCTCCAGCATGAGACTATATTTAGCTTCATGCGGAGCCCAGATGACTGCATTACATTCTAACTGGCTCCTTACCAGTGCGTTATACAATGCTATAACAGCTTTCACATTCGTGAACCCTCGGACCTTACGAAGCATGAAACCTAAATTCCTGTACGCTCTTTTACAGCTACGCATGATGTGATCACGAAAAGTCAAACCGGTGTTAAAGCCTACTCCCAAGTCCTTGACTTCTGTGACCCGTGCCATAGGCACCCCGCTAATATGGTAGGAATGCAATATGGGGTTGTGTGCGCGAGAAAAAGTGATGGTCACACACTTCAAGGTATTAAACTGCAAGAGATTTTCCTTGCTCCAGCTCACTACCCTATCAATATCCCCCTGTAGCCTGACACAGTCATCACCGCTTTTTACCGCGAGGGACAATTTGAGGTCATCGGCAAACAACAAACAGTTAGCGTCTTTGACTACCTCTGGCAGGTCGTTTACCATCAGCAGGAAGCCCAAAGGGCCAAGGTTACTCCCTTGACTTACCCCGGACCTCGTGAAATATGGATCCGAAACATGTCCCGCGTATTCCACATATTGCTGTCTATCCCTTAAATAACTGGCAAAAAACTGAAGAGAGTGTGGGGTGAAACCAACACCTGCTAACTTTTTAAGCAACATGTCATTTTCGACTAGTTCGAATGCTTTTCTGAAATCAAAGTAAGCAGCATCGGTTTGTCCCCCACTATCCACTGTTGGCACCAGATGAGCCATGTGACAAAGAAGATTACTGGTGGTACTTCTTCCTGGTCTAAACCCATGCTGAGAATCTGATAGCTGCGCGCTAACCTGAAGGTATATGCTCTTGTAAATAGCAGTTTCCAAAATCTTTGCCGGCGTCGACAATACTGCAACTGGTCTGTACCCATCCACCGATTCTGCTGACCCTCCCTTCGGAACCGGAACGACGCGGGTCACTTTCCACCTCTCCGGAAATACGGCAGCTGTGAGGCACTGGTTATATATATAAAGCAGAGGCTTGGCTAGCGCTGATCGACAATCCTTGAATATGTAAGGCGGAATGCCATCAGGCCCTGCAGACCGTTTCGGCTTAAGATCTTGAAGCGCACAAAATACATCAACTAACTGTAATTGGTCCAAGTGCACTCGCGCCGATCCGTTTCCGCTACCTGCTTTCGCTATAGCTGCGTCTACGTCCAACTCCGGTCGCTCTGCCCTATACACAGAATAAAAATACTCCGCAAACTCTTCCACAGACTGCTGACCAGATAATGCCACCCCGTCTTTCAAAATCGCTTGCGGATTCTCCTTCCTCTCTTAGATTTGGCATAGTTCCAAAAACATTTAGGATCACTCAGCATTTGACCTTGAACACGGTTCCGATATTGTTCCTGAGCCACTACTAACATATTTTTAATGTTGGTTCTACACCGCGCAAACACCTCGTAATCGTCCCTTGACCCGCTTGCCTTATACTGTTTATGCAGAGCAGCCTTCAATCTTATGTCGCGAATTATTTCAACAGTGTACCACTCAGGATAATTGTACCTTGAGCTTACACGACTTCGCTTTTTTTTCGGAACACAGTCATCTATGATAGAATTAATAATAGTATAAAAATAATTTAAACCTGCTTCTAAATCCATTTCATACAACGGAGACCAGTCTACGGCTGCAATTGAAGAATATAACGACAGAAAGTCGGCTTTATTGAAGTTCCAACCACCTGGTGCATATGCGTTTAAGTCAGATGCAGCTGAGCCTGCTGAGCCGGGATGCTGGCGCAGGCGCATGTGTGTACTCACCGAGATCTCGAGCGGAGGGTGGTACGCGTCTACCGGTACGAGCGGCGCCTCCGCCACGCGCACACTCACACCTCCTCCCTCCGCCAGTGAACTCAATACTAGATCCAATTGACGACCATTGCAATTACCCACTGTGTTACTCTGAGTGAATCCACCAAAAGTATAAAAGTATTCGTAATAATTGTTTACAGTTAAAGAACATGAATACAAGTTGAAATCGCCTAAAACCAACATATCTTTATACTTATTACACAACTGCTCAATGATGCGAAATAACAACATGTATTCATTATCATGACTATTAGGAGGAATGTACACAACACAAAGTAAAAACATAAATCTGTTACGTAGGTACACAGTAGCACAAACTAGTTCGAACACATGCTCGTCAACGTTTACGTCATCAAATCAAATCAAATCAAAATATTTTATTTCACATAGACCTACATGGGCACTTATGAAACGTCAGATTCTAGGTGCATATCAGGTAGTGATACTCGCCGCAACTCAAAACGCGGTGTGGCCACGAGACACGCGGCGCCCTGTTTACGCCCATCTGCTCGGTCACACCGCAAAATAGTATAACCGGGTGGAATTATTTCTGCATCCTGGATAGAGTCATTGCAGCCTGTTTCCGTGATGGCGAACAAGTCTGCATTTGCCGTTGAAATACTGAAATAACATTCCTCCAACTTTGTTCGAAGTCCTCGCACGTTTTGGTACAGTATTTCAACGGGTTTACTTAGGATTTCTGAGTTTGTTGATTGCTCTGCGAAAACACACCCATTCCGCAAATTCGATGTTAACCGCCCAGCTTTCAGGTTGACATAACTTTTCATATTTACTTTCAGGTACTCCTATGATAAAGGATGCATAATCCCTTTCAGTCTTGTGTTTAATTCTTTCTATCTTAATTGGTACTTCTCCTTCATAAGTTTTCCTAACATGGTTTTCTAAACTTTCCATTGTTGTTTCCTTCTGCAAACGCCATACTTGTAAATATTTTTTCTTCTCCGTTCCCTGTATATCAATTGCACTCGTGTTTCCGCCTTTTTTTACTTCATTATTCGAATATCAGTTTTTTTTTCTTGTGACAGTAGTCCAATTTTCTTCCATTTTAAGTTTTTCCTTCTCTACGCTAACATTTTTAGACTCCTTCTCACTATGTAACACTTGCATCTGTTCCTCATTCAATACTATTGTCGCCGTTTTCGTGGCCACACATTCCTTCGCTGATACATTATTGCTACTGCACACTACCTGTTTATCTTTGACTGCGTTAGCAAAAGATAGTGTCGGTCCTTTAGAGCCCTGATCTATCGGCTTTGGCACTTTTGCCTGAATTTTCTTAGGATCTTCCTGGTTCCCACTGCCTTCCATTAGGATTCTAATTCTTGTTTCTAGCATATCCACTTTACTTGCCTTTTGTTGTACTACCCTCAATATTTGTTATAATTCTTTCAACTCAGTTTCCGTGTTAATAAATCTATTTTGCAATAAAACAAATTCCTTTCGCTGTTCTTCCAACTGCGACTTCACTTCCCACCGAAACTCTCTTCGAGAAGTTGACTCTCCGTATCCATTACTTCACTTGTATTTCGACGACTGCCTCGCTTGGTGGTGTTCACCTTGCTGCTCGGTGAAAACGTTTTACTGATGATTGCAGCTCCTCGAACAGGCGTGTCAGTATTACCCCTTTTCGGCATTGTGCATGCACACTCTGGACATATCCACTGTTTCCTGTATTCCTGCGTGAAAGCTTCAACTTTTTCCTTCGTTAAGGCCAGGCACTTTAGATGAAATTTCTTCTGGCATTTCTCTTGTGAACATTCCATAAACACTGAATCCTCAATAACAACCTCACAGCCGCTACAGTTCATATCCATTTAAAACTTCTAATATGAATTTGGATAATTTAGGTAATTAACACGATCCGTAAGCAGGTCCGTCCGCTCGCACGCACGCACGAACTAGTCTATATGTTGTCGGGTAACTTCACAATTCACAAAAACAAACCTCAAATCGTCACTGATGAATCTGACGCGTGAGTTGTCACATAATCTCACTCTTATGTCTGCCTCATCGTATGAACGTCGCAATCAGTCGCGGCGGCTCGGTGATGAATTTAAAACCTAATCATATTGGAATATGATTGGAATTACATCTCATTTGGGACGTGAGGGAAAAATATGGGGTAAAAGTTGGTAACAGTAACCTAGTCAGCACTGAGCTACCTCCATGTCTAGTATATCTGTTAAAAGTTGGTAACAGTAACCTAGTCAGCACTGAGCTACCTCCATGTCTAGTATATCTGTTAAAAGGCGCTGGGAACTTTTGTTACGATCCTGTTGAAACACAAACTTTTGTGAAACGTTTTATTATGATTCGTGATAAAATTTACAATGTTTTTTAAATAAAAACGCTTATAAATTATTACACAAATCTTAGGTCTAGGTATTAAAAAATAAATTATGTATTTAGGTAATCGCAAAAATGTGGTTTCATAATGTTGTGTCGAGTGTTTTGCATAAGTATAGAAAAATTATGTCATTGTTATTGAGAAAAACGCATTTAACGAACGAAACGATATTTTTACGTCCGTGTGAATACAGACTGCGTTCACACTGACGTAAAAGTATCGGGCACTGGATTTTCAACTCTAAACGCTAAGCAGAGCGTTGAAAGTCCAGTGTGCTATAAAATCCCTCCACGATTTTTTGACGTGCGTGCGAACATGGGCATACTAACTAAAACTTATTCAATGTTGGAAAATTCGACAAAGCTACTGAAAGTTAAATTTTTTGAACACGTTCGAAGCCTCGCATTAGGAGAACTTAATCTTAACTTTGTCCAGGCCGCGCAGCTTGTATGTTGACTTATGAGTTAGAGCTCAATTTGAGCAAGAGTTCAGCAATACTTTGACACAAGTACTAAGATGATTGCATAAAGTACAAATGATGTGATTCTCGCAAACCGATCGAGTACTCCAGCGTTAATATGGCATTTATGAGTTTTAAAAGGAGACTGGTCATGTCACATAGGTATGTATGAGGCGCTCTATAAGCCCGTTTTCACACGGGGTGACGGAAACTCAACCTAAACTGGTTGGCAACGGGTGTTGCCAAAGGTACTCTCGCATGGCGCAACTCAAGTTGTTTCAATTTTAGTTATTTAGACGATGTACATCACATACATAACCAGCCTATTATGTTCCCACTGCTGCAACACAGGCCTCCTCTCTGTGAGAAGGAGTGGGCCGTAATCCACCACGCGGGCCCAGTGCGGGTTGGTAGATGTCACATGCCTTCGAATTTTTGGTTCTAAGACATGCCGGTTTCCTTACGATGTTTTCCTTTACCGTTTTGAGAGCAGTGGTGATGAAATATTTTACACAAAGTAAAGCGCCTGTCTGGGCCACCACTGCTCACTGAGCCACCACTCGCTAATTTTATAAGTTGCGTCGTATGCGAACCCCCATAGAAATGTATGTGCTAACGCGATTGGTTGTGTCGGCGTTGATAACTGGTTTTATTTTGATAATCTCGTGTTATAGGCGGGGTATTAAACTATCCCGCGATATTTGAGTAAGACTAGTCATTGTGCGTCGGTCAGCCGAGCAGGCCGCACGTGATGACGCCGAGGCAGCTCCGGCTCGTGGGCTTGTCGTCGGGCTTCACGGGGACTACCTTCTTCTTCTTCTTGCCGTTGGCATCATACCGTTTCTCGTCCTGCAATACAGAACAATAGATTATTTCCAAGGGACTTTAAGAGAAAGCAAAAGTGAGAAGACTGTTAGTACTGTTTCAACTACGTTTGTTTTTGGAACAAATATGAAACATTTGGACATCGTAGTCGATGTGCAAACAAATAACAGCTATTCCATACATATTGACCGAAAAGGTGTTGCACTTTTTAATGAAACAGCAGTTTAAAAAAAGGAAAAACCTATGAATCATTTCTAGACTGGGAGATCTAGAATGTGTTGAATGGATTGTTTCAGTTTGCGCCTTCACCGTGTATTAACTATTTGCAAATATGGAGCTATCATAATCATCCTAATGACAACGATTAAATATGAGCTACCCCCTTATTTTTAAACGAACACATAAAATGTTTCAAATCTTATATTTCTTCTCAAATGAAGTGGATAAATAACAAAAACAAACAAAAAGGTTTATCGTATTTGTACAACTTGTACAGTAAACCTCACATACTCAGGAACCTCGGTTTAAGTAAAATATATACCCGTGATAGCAGGATAATACTCTTCAATGGAAAATATAAATGTAAAAGTGGTGTCCAAAAGCACAACAAATTTTAAAACAAAACAAAATAATATAATTAAAATATAAAACAGGGAATAAATAAAAAGGTTATAAATAGTACCTACTAAAAAAATATAAAGTATTTGAAACAACTAATCAAGCTGAAGCAGCCGTCGGGCGAGAGATAAGAATCGTTCACTCATTGTGCTTCGTTCAGTCGCGAATGAATGGTATTTATCAAAAGTCTACTCTTTAGCTCCTGTTGTACTGTTTCATTCCGCTCTGAAATGTACCGAACAGTAAATAATTGTGTTTGATCCTGATACGATCTTCACAGAGATGGTTTCAGAGTTTCAGGAAAATTCTGCTTTTGCATTATTATTGATTTGTCGATTCTATGGTCTAATGACTCTAGATTTGCTGGATGTTTAGGTAAGATACCCGATGGAAAAAACGCATGAAAATGCTGTAAGAAAATGTAATGTAAACAGGAATAATTGAATTCTCTCATTTGAACCTCCACAGCGACTCTTGAACCAGCATGCCTTTCAAGACAGTCATAGGGTAGCCAACAATAGCCCCTTTATAGCTCCACATAGCCTTGTTATAGCCTGCGATACAGCGTCGAAACAGCGAACTGTACTCGAAAGTCGAAAGGAAAACTTTGTCGGGTTGTGCACATAACAATAACCATAGTATGGAGATGTGATCAATTTCTATTGGGTGTTTGTTAGCAGATTTTCCTATTTATTTGTTCAAGATTATATGCCGAAGAGAATGGTGAAATAGATGGGGGAATAAACTTAGCTTTCTGCCAATTTAGGATGTGAGTAGAATAGTGCCCTAAATCCAATGAGGTTTTGGTTTAACGAAACCTTTTTTAAGTTGGCTCCAATTATTCTGCCAAGATCCTAAATTGGGCAACGGTTTGTTGAATTTTAATATAATTATTTCTATAACAAGCTTTTGCCCGCGGCTTCGCCTACGGGAGCGTCCTATCGGGATAACAACTATTCTGTTTAATAATTCCTACCTGGTACCTGTGTACCAAATTTCGTCGAAATACGTTCAGCCGTAAACAGACAGACTGAGTTGCTTTCGTATCTATAATAATTATTAATATGGATGTTTGCATGATAATAATAATTTATCAACTGTAAAGCCCCAAAATCGTTTCCGGCACGCCATAGCAGCAGTCACAATCAGGTTTAACCGGTAATTTTAATGATCGGATTAAATACAACTACAAAAAGATAAGCTGCTAGCAATCTTTTTATTAAATATTAATGTTTTGGGTGTTTCACATAACGTATATATAGGGATTATAGACTTTTCAATCTAATGCATTATTCGTGGTTGCATAATGCATTCTTATGCATTTTGTTTCACCTGAATAACTTTTCGCATTTTTCCTCGACGTTCTTTTGCTAGATTGTGTATTATAATTTAATGTCGTAATCTAATCATGCTAATAATATGGATTGTCACATCTGATACCAATAACACGTAATGATTATCTATCATGTTTATGATAATACTAGGATGTGTTTTGCAATTTATAGAAGTCATTAGTGTCCGCCATTCGTTTTCATGTTCATTCATTTTCATATTTACCAGCCCTGCCTGTCTTATGTGTGTAACTTTTACCTCACTTACCTACTGTGGTGCTTCCACAAAAGACACTAATGAAGAGTTGAAATTACCTAACCTTCAGATACCTCATACTTGATATCTTCAATTCACCAGTAAAATTAAGTTTTTGTCCAAAACAACAAACTAAACGTCAACTGATAACGTGCCCAAGAGACTGGCAGCATTCAAACTCATACTCAAACTCAAAGCATTTATTTCAAATGAACCATTTCCAGGCACTTTTGAATTGTCAAGGTCGGTCGGTCAGAAAAATGAAGCTAGTTGCCCATTCCAAAGCGTAGTAGGTACCTATGGAGAAGAACGGGCAAGAAACTCCACAGACACTCTTTTAAATCAAATTATGTTTACAATAAATTGGTTATCATTCATGTTGAAATTATGCATGTGAGAACGATGCAGCACGTTAACATTGATACGTTGTATGGCAATGCTTAGCCTTTTTCAGCAGTTGGATGTCATATTTAAAGCAAGTTACCTCCACGATCTCCCCAATCTTGTACTTGAGGAGGATGGTGCGCGCGTCGGACGAGTGGCCCACGTCGTCGAAGGAGCGGGAGGCGTCCTTGCCAGCCTCCTCCATGATGGTGTCGTAGCCGCCCGGGTGCTGCAATAGTTAACAAATTCCAAGCTAGAGAAACAACCAGGTCTGTCGGATGATGTTGGGTTTCTTCTGAAAATGTTTAATTTTAATTTCGTTTCATAGTCGTAGGAAAGTGTTCGTGCTCGAGCCACCACGACAGAAATTTTCATCAACAAGATGTAGTTGTGTCAATGACTGAAACAATGAGGAGTGGCCGATTGTCATTGTATGGAAACGTGTTGAGGGGAGTCAGCAGCGTGATGGCGGTAAATAGAAATGGCGGATACTGATATAAAGATGATGTCTTGATCGATATAATTGACAGTCACTGTTCTTAGGAAAACATGGGTGCCATTGCTTATGTGTTGAGACCAGCCACCATTAATTTTAGACTCTTAAGATTTTCCCCAGATTGCTTAAGACAGTTTTTAGACTAGACTGAATGTGGGCAGTGGCAGTTTCCTGTCCCACCAGCGGGCACTGTGCCTGCTTACCTCGTCGATGTACTTGGTGAGGTCATACACGGAGTCCTTGTAGACCATCCACAGCGGCTGCCCCTCGCTGCCATCGCGCGAGGCCACCTCCGTGAGTGTGTACCGTTTCACTTCGCCCATTGTTGAGTCTCTGTTGATCACTCAAAATATCAGTAATTTTTTCAATTTTGTTTCTGCTTATGGCATCACTGCTATCAGAAAAAACAATAATTCTGAGTTAGGAGACTGTACCTATCATTCAATTTATTTTGTGATCTTCCTGTGCGAGTCACCATATTTACATTTTCTTTTTTATAAGAAACCGTCTTAACTATACATATAAGCTCATGCTTTTATGTGATCCTGTATATAAGCTCATATTATATGCAATAGGTAGGTATGGATCATAAAATGACAATCTAAAGCCACCAAAATGTTGGTAAACTTAATCAGGATTTCAGTCAGTCAGTGTGATCCAGATCTGCACATGAAACTTCAATGAAGAAGAGATACGCAGGGCTAAAACACTGTTGTATGAGTAGTTTCTTATGGCTGACCGAATGCCGTCCCGCAGGAGGGATGAAAAGGGAGAGAGGAGTCGCCAAGACATCATAAAAGTGTTGAAGGAGACCGACCCGGACGACGTGCCGTCTTTCGTGGCTAAGGATTTGCGCCAGCTGCCCCCAGTCACATTCGACCACGTCGACGTCACCAGGCTGCTGCGGGACATCACAACCCTAAGATCAAGCCTGATCGAGATGCAGTTGAAGTTGGAACATCGACCTTCAGTTATTTTGTTCCGTGATAGGCCCTAAAGTGGCCTGAGGACGAAAGTGAACCGTGGGCTTGTTTGCGGTGTTGGCCGTATGCGGGCACGAAGACCGCACCGCGTTAGGGCCTTTTTCTAGTTACTTTATTTGTACCTACATAATGTAATTAGCAGGTTCTTAGTAAAATTTCACGACTGTTCATAAATTATAGTTTGCTTTTTATTTCTAAGTAAGTACGCAAGTAAATAAGCTGTTGTAATATCCAATCACGTGCGTCTATGTTAATTTTAGATAAATTAAATAGATTATCTTAATTGTATAACTAATGGCGCATTGCGATAAGATTCGCTTTTCAATAAGAATTTAGCTTCTTTTTCAAGTAGGATTACAATAGCTGGAACAATTAAACAACAGCCAAATAGATGATTAGATTTAATCAAACTTATAAAAGCTTATGTAATTTTGGACTGAAAATTAGGCAATTGGAAACCTTCATAAGGTAAAATATTATAACATAAAAATGATGCTTTGTACTTTTACTTTCAAATAAAATGATCGCCCTCAGATTAATCAGCTCTCTCTTGAGACCTCCCTCTTAGTTATCGATTTATAGCCTTCTAAGATACTGACTTAAAAATACCTTTCGACATCAATCATTCAGTTTATTTCATCATATTTATTTATAATGAAAAACACATCCTCATCACATATGAGTACACTGTACAATACAACACTAGTCACGTTTCGCTTGTGACAAAAGCATAAACAATCTTAGAAGTTCATCAGCATTTAAGTAGTTAAGCACCCCAATCGCATAACACTTTCAAGATATTTTGAACGAAATTCATAATCCATTTCTTCATATATCAGAAAAATCGTCGGCTCGCCAACGTATATAACGCAAACGTAACTGTGCAGGTATTATGTTTTTGGGTGGGTTATCCTGTGGGCATTTAATTATTTTTCATGGAGTTTTTTTTTGTTATTATAAATACGTTATTTGATAGATAGCTTGTACGCATTTTGAGAAAGTACTTATTTACTGATTTATTTGTTTTAATTTATTATGTAAGTACTTATTTTCATCTAATATGTGGAATCCCTAAACCTGTTATTTTAATTTTTCCCTAAAAGTTATTGTTTTCAATATACACTCCTCTTTTGACATTCAGATTCAGGCTTGGTAACGTCGAATTGCTTGTTTTCAATTTCATGTTTTCAATCTGATCTTTAGTCTCATAATCACTTTTGATTGCAAATAACATCTGACCGAAGAACCAATAAATCCTTCAACAACTTCGTCACGTCTACGTGATCAAAGCAAACTGGTGGCAATTTGTGAAGGTCATATGCCACAAGAACAGGAATTTGTTCAGGATCCATGGTTTTATACACCGTAATCATGTCCTCTAGGTCTTTCTGCTTTTTGTTCTTACGTCTCGACACGAGTTTTTGGTATGTCTTCGTAGAAACAAACAATAACTTTTTCAAACAACAATTTCTTGCTCCGAGAAAGCCTATGAGCATATTTTAATTAAACTTTCGTTGTCCACTACATCATGCCTACTTCGTATGAAGGCACGGACTTTCGAGATAACAACGTTACAACTCGTACACTTAACCGTATTTACACCGTTCACGGACATTTTTGTTTTTAAAATGCACTAATCGGCGACCGCTCAATAGTGCGCGCTCGCGATGACTGATGATATAGGTCGATGATATAGGTCTTATGATATAGGTCGCACCATTGCGGGAGCGACCATAAACTCCTAGTAGCAGAAATGTGTCTCAAAGTAAAAAGATGCGAGCGATTGGTTCAACCTACACAAAAGAGACCAGAACCTGGAGAACTAAAGACCTTCAGTGAGTGTTTTAAGACCAAGTCAGCCAATTTTGCTATTAACTGTCATAACAACACCGACGTCAATAGGAACAGAGTGAAAAATATTATCCTTTCATCACGTAAAGAGAGCCAAAGCAAGGCAGTCGATGCTCCGAGGAAGATATGGATAACGGAAGAGACATGGAAGGCCATCAGAGAGCGAAAGGAACTACTGAAAGGCAATGTTGAAAATCTGCGCTTGCAGACTACCGGAAAATTTCGGCAAAGGTTCAACGTCTGTGCCGCAGGGACTAAAATGACTACCTGAATTCAGTTTGTCAGGACATTTCAGATAAGAGATCTGTTCCTGAAAATTAAGAATATCACTCGAGAATTCAAGCCGAGAACATGGGCCATAGAAAATAAGGAAGGATTACTGTTGACCGAGATAGATCAAGTTACAGAAATATTTATTTATTTATTTATATTTCCACAATCACTGCTATCATTACAGGAAAATTCCTAATGCGGTAGCGTGGTCCTTATTAAACTATCTTAAATAACATAAAACATACAATATTACTTTTGTGAATTCATTCAGAGAGCAGGAAAATAAATCGATCAATAATAAATAGATGGAGATCATACTGTGAAAGCCTATATGCGGCACCCTGCAGCACGCGCTCCAAGTACCTCGATTATAGATAAGCAATGCATAGAACCCGACATCCTCGAAGCTGAAATCCGAGGTGCAAAGGCACAAGCTCAAATCAAATAAATCATCCGGTAGAGACAAAATTTGCTGAAGAGCTTAAGTACCTAGGGGATCAAGGGGTGAAGAAAATGCAATCAAGTCTGGAAAACAGGCAGATGGTGAACTGACTGGAAAGAATCCCTACTAATTTCTCTGCACAAGAAAGGCTCAACAAGAACGTGCGCGAACTACCGGACAGTCGCACTTATATCTCATGCTAGCAAGATAATGCTTTATGTAATCAATGGACGACTGCAATCGTACCTTCAATGGCAGATACCCAGTGAACAGGCGGGTTTTGTGAAAGGTCGAGGCACAAAATAACAGATTTTGAATATGAGACAAACAATTGAGAAAAGTCGAGAGTTCAACACGCCGGTATTTATGTGCTTCGTCGATTACTCTAAGGCGTTTGATTGCGTCAGATGGGATTGCCTGTGGACCATATTGCAAGAGATTCGTGTACCTCAACACCTCGTCTCGTTGATCGCTAATATGCACCAGGACGGGGTATCCATGGTAAGGGTTAATGACGTCATCTCAGGCCGTTTCAAGCCAGAGAAGGGGGTAAGACAGGGATGTATTCTTTCTCCTATTCTCTTTAACATACATATATGGTGAATACATAATGAGGAAAGCCATTTAAGATTGGGAGGGAGGCGTCTCTTTCGGGGGAGTAAAGATCAGCAACCTGAGATATGCGGTCGACACTGCACTCTTTGCATCTTCAGAGAAGGAACTGGCTGATCTGGTTCGCAGAGTAGAATCCGAGAGTGGACTGGTTGGACTCACCATAAATAAGTCGAAGAAAAAAGTCATGCTCATCGACAGAACCGGTCAACTACCCAGAACGGGAGAACTCGCAGATCTACAATTTGTCAGCGAGTTTAAATGCCTCGGATCGCTACTTACTGATCACGGAGGAAGCCAAAGAGAGATTAAGAGAAGGACTCAAATGACCCAAGCTGCGATGACTAAGATTATACGTATCTGGCAGGACAGAAAAGTCTCAAATGTCACCAAGATGAGACTAGTCCGGACACTGGTTTTCTCGATATTCCTTTACGGCTCAGAGTCGTGGATGATTCGGGCAATAGATCGGAAAAAGACTCAGGCTTTTGAGATATGGTGTTGGCGAAAAATGCTCCGCATACCATGGACCGCCAAGAGAACGAACAAATCTATCCTCGATCAACTTCGAATAAGAGATAGACTATCCACGATCTGTTATCAAAGGATTCTCGGTTACTTTGGTCACATTGCCCGTCGGGAACCAGATAACCTTGAAAAGTTGGTGGTAATGAGCAAGATAGATGGGAAAAGACCTCGCGGCCGGTCACCTGGATAGACCAAGTAACCGCCCTCACGGGACTCTCTGTCACGACCGCCCTGAGAGAAGCTGAGAACCAAACGAAGTGGAAGAACATCGTACATAAAGCTACGAAGGCCTTTCAGGGACACGACCTTCAGTATTGAAGTAAGCGACCAAGAAGAAGGTCGCACCATAGAAATAAAAACCCATGGGGACCAATCTGTTGATCGCAGAGGTCTTAACATGTAGGCACCTAAATGAGCGGGATATGAGTTTTGGTTTCTGAATGGCGATCTGTGAGACTTAACAAAGTAACAAAAACTTTTCAAAGATTACGAAAAAAACCTCTGGGACAGGCGGCAAAAAAGTGGTCCTGGTGGTTCCGTTTTTCCTTTTAAGGTCGGAACCAGCATCGCTTACAGCGCTAACTGATTGCAACTAACAACAATAATAATAATGGCAAACAACTGTGCATTATGCATTAAGCCACTAAGATCGACCAACTATAAATGTTCGAAATGTAATAAACTTTTTCACATTAGTTGCGCAAAAGGTGGAAACCAGGCCAAATTATCCGGAGAAACCAAAAGTAGCTGGGTTTGTCAGTTTTGTTATAATAATGAACCGGATAGACGAATTTCACGCCCTCGGCTCTCGCCGACCGGAGAGCAGAGAATCATTGTTCCTAGGTAATAGGTAATACGGGCTGGTGTCCGCAACTCCACGTCAATGCGCGTATTTTGCGTACGGTGGGAAAATCGATCATTCGATCCACCCCAGCTCCTCGAGGAAGGCCAGCAACGCCTTGATGTTACTGACAGCCTCGCGTAGGGTACCTGGGTTACCGAAGTGCTTTGCCCTGTATGCGGCGACCACCGGGCAGTATAGAAGCAAATGAGCTGCTGTCTCGTCCTCCTCCATCCAGGCCCTGCACAACGGACTGTCTGTGACTCCTATGACAAAGAGGTGTTTGTTAAATGACCCGTGGCCAGTCAAGGCTGCCGTAGCTATGCGCAGCTGTTGTTTAGTTAGTCGGAGAACTTGTTTCGTGAGGCGGCTATCAATTGCAGGGAGTGCTTCCCTAGCCTGCCTGCACTCACCTTGTTCCAACCATTGTTTGTGATGTTGTTCCCTGGTGCGTTTCCTTACCAGAGTGCGTAGATATCCGAAGGGGAGTGGCACGATGGGTTCTGGTCCCACTGCTGTCTCACTCGACCCCCTTCTGGCAAGTTCGTCGGCTGCATCGTTGCCCAGCGAACCGCTGTGTCCTTTGATCCATTGAATGGTTATTTTATTGAGTCTACCCACCTGGTTAAGGCGCTGGTGACACTCGTATATTAGCCCAGATTCAACTGTGTAGCTGTTTAGCGCTTGCAGAACAGCCATGCTGTCTGAGAGTATACGGATCGAGTGGTCCTTAACTTCTCTGGCCATGATGGCCGAAGCAGCCAAAGAAATACCCATGCATTCGGCCTGGAACACTGTGTTATGGACCCCCAATGGTGTGGCTATACGTATGTTGAGGTCCTCCGAGAAGACTCCAGTTCATTTTTCCTAACGCAGAAGGTCTTGTATCACAAAAGTCGCCTGGCACAGGTATTCATAACCTCACACCACCTATTTTATTTGAGTCACCTATTGGTACACCTACCGGTAGCTCCGATACTGTGAGTACATTGACGTCCGAAATCAAACTACTCCGAGGAGACATGGGCGACCTGAAATCTCACATAAAACAATTGAGCGACCACCTCACCCACTGCTACACCCGCCTTGATGAGTATGATACAAGAATTAAAACACTAGAAAAGCGCGAACAGGAAATCATCTCTCTAAACAGCACTATCCTCAATCTCCGTGAGCAACTTAACTCGCAAGCTCAATCAGCAATACGGAATGAGCTGGAAATCTCAGGAGTGAATGAATAAAAAAATGAGAACCCACTTCACATTATCCAAGTAATGGCTCTCATATTTGGAGTAACCGTACAGGAACAGGACATTGACTTCGCTACAAGAGTTGGTCCCCGTCGTCAAGAAAACCAAGTCACCGCTGAAGCCCCTACACGTTCCCTAGTAGTCAGATTTGTACGCCGCTACAAGCGTCATGAGTTCCTAAAGGCTGCCAAAACCAGAAGAACGATGACATCGTTCGACTTGGAAATAGCGGGGCCCTCGAGAGTCGTATACTTTAACGAGCGCCTAACTCACGAAAACAGGCAGTTATTTCGCGCCACCAAGCGTTCTTCGAAACAGGAAGGATACAAATGTTGTTGGCATCAGAACGGATCCATATATGTAACACCGAAGACCTGGAGCGCCGACTCGGCACTCCGACTTGGGCGCCTCCATCAACACAACTACGTGATAAAAAATCACTTGGACAACAAACAGTACTTTTTTACTCTTACTAGTTGCAATAGCTTTTGTATAACATTTCTTTATTTTGTAAACTTTTTTTTTTTTTTTTTAATTTACTCTGTATTTCAACCCAAGCACAAAAAAACTCACGACTTATCTCAAGTTATTTCTCAATTATTCGTCGAACACACCTACATAATTTACTACACGTATTTGCTGTCACACAACACACTACTAATACACAGCCACACAACACTACACGTATAAGACTTACCCATCACACGCACACTTCCAAATTATCATTCAAATGCATCTGCCTGCAGACATTCGCACAACATCAAGTCGCCGTGACTAAAACTTCTATGCCCAATCCTACTTCAGCTTTTCTCAATTTCCATTATTCCATACCTATGGCGTTATTTGATATTATCCAAAATATAGAGGAAATCACTACATTAGAATGTCACGACTTCGAAAACTTAGACGAATGCAGGAAACATATAAATAATTATCCCGAGTCTGGTGTTAAACTACTTACTTTTAACATCAGAAGCTACCTACCAACGTAATTTTGACGATTTCTCTGTTGCATTAAACAGACTTGGTGTAGACATAGACGCATAGACGCTATTGTACTTACAGAGTGCTGGCTAAGTGAAGGCTCGATTCTAGAAAAACTACCAGGTTATACCTAATGTATTTCGAACAAACTCGCAAAACAACAAAAATGGAGGTATAGTCATTTACACCAAAATTAACCATGACGTTACTTTAATCGAACCCACAATACACGATACAGATAGCCTTCTCTTAATTCTGAACAATAAAGTAGCCTTACTGGGGCTATATCGATCACCATCTTTTACCACTCTCACAAACTTTATTGCTGCATTAGACAACTTCCTTAAAACGACCAATTTGCATCCAACTGTAATTATCACCGGTGACATAAACATTGAAATATGTTGCACCACAAATAACAAACAACACGATTACATGTGCCTAATGGCTTCGCATGGTCTTTTAATTGTTATAACCAAACCCACTAGACAAAAATCTTGTCTTGATCATATATTTGTCAAAAGCAGTACTAGACCCCAAGGCGTAGATGCAAAAGCTCTATAACAGATCACGACATAGTAATGCCTCACATCCCTCTTAAACATAGTATCACTACACTTAATAAAAATCGCTGGGTACTTAAATTAAACGAGGACGATTTAGCCACAGACTTAGCTAAAATTGACTGGACTGACACCCTTAACCAACAATGTGTATCCTCTGCCGCTGCCTCTTTCACCGGAATCCTTGCCGAGTTAATAGAAACACAAAGTTAACATTCCGCGAAGCAAACGTACGCCTTGGATCACACCCGGACTCATAAAATGTATATGTCACCGCGACATCTAAAATTAAGATCTAACCCTGAAAACGAGATAAAAAATCTAATCTACCACCGTTATAAAAACTTCTGCAACAATCTCTTACGGAAACTTAGAATTGAATACGACAGTCGACAAATCCAGGATAATAACAAAAACTCTCAAAAGCTATGGAAAGTTCTAAAATCAATGTACGACCCTAGCAATCAAAGGAATAATACATGCAATTTAGTGACCAGCTCTCCCGACCCTGTCGAGTCCCTCAATAAATGAAACTCTTACTTCACATCCGTAGGCAAAAACCTGGCTGCTACCATACTGACAAGACTATCAGAAACCCAGACATCCCTCACTAGCAAGTACTTATCACCAAATACCTCACCTTTCTCCTTCTTTCTGCATCCCACTGACGAAACAGAAATTACAAACTTCATTAATCTATTAAAAGACAATAGTTCCCCAGGTCCCGACAAAATCAATGTAAAACTCATAAAGAAAATACAAAACTTAATTATAACACCTCTAACCCACCTGATTAACCTCAGCCTGGAAACAGGAGTATTTCCCGAACAGTGGAAAGTTGCAGCAGTAAGCATGATACATAAATGTGGTCCTAAGGATAAACCTGAAAATTATAGACCAATAGCACTTCTTAGTATATTAGCTAAAATCCTGGAAAAGGTGGTTAACACCCGCGTTGTAAATTTTCTAGAAAACATCATCCAATTTCAGAGCGACAATTTGGTTTTAGAAAAAATGGGAAATCAACTGAAGACGCGGCTTCGCTGTTAACAAACTCCATATCTTCAAATATAGAAAAGGGTGAACGCTGCATGGCGGTCTTCTTAGACCTAGCTAAAGCGTTCGACACAATTTCTACAGAGCTACTCCTTAAAAAACTAGATGCAGCAGGGATAAGGGGAAAACCACTCAAGTGGTTTCACAGCTACCTCACCAATCGCCGACAGTATGTGAAATCTGGTGAACACTCAATTGGACAACTCCCTATCAATTTTGGAGTTCCGCAGGGCAGCTTACTAGGCCCAACACTCTTTATAATCTATATGAAAGATATACTGAACCTCACTCTTCCAAACGCTGAAATAATATCTTACGCAGACGACACGGTTATCTCATTCCACGCACCTAGCTGGGAACAGGTCTACTGCCTTGCAGAACAAGGCTTAGAAACAGCAGCGCAAACACTCGACCATAACTTACTTACACTCAATTTAAAGAAAACCAAATTTATTACATTTTCCAAAACACAGTTATCTAGCCCTCCTCCCAACCTGACTTTAAAATTCCACACATGTAAAAACCACCTGAACACATCACGTGAAGTCTGCTCATGCGATTGTATTAACCGGACACAATCTATTCGTTATTTAGGTCTACTTATTATTTAAATGATAGAAAATCTATCATTTAAAGCCTACATTCAATTTCTTTCTGGCCGGGTAAGGAAACTTATTCACATCATACAGAAACTAAGAGACCGCACTCCAAAAGACATAATGCGAATGGTTTTTTTCGCAATATGCCAGTCCATTATACTAACTATTAACTATTTGGGGTGGAGCTGGAAAAACGATAATGATGGAGCTTGAAAGGGCCCAGAGAGCTGTTATTAAAGTTATCTTAAGAAAACCATTTTTCTACCCTACTGACTCCCTATACAAAGAGTTTCAAGTTCTACGTGTCCGGCAACTATTTATTCTCAATGCATACTTACGCATACACAAAACCCTAAAAATCCGACCTGACTATCACTCATTGACTTCCAAACGTGTCTTTCACATCCCGCTTCAACGAACCACATCTCTCCTAACAAGACGCTGTCCCGCCTATCTACACACTTTTGTATATAACAAAGTCGCCAGTAGTTTGCCTTGTGACCCAAAAGAACTCTCCCTCTCTACATGCAAAAATGTTGTCAAACAATGGCTATTAAGTCTTTCGTATGATGAATCGGAAAGCATTCTCACAACACTCAACTCACTCTCGGAAACCTACTACCACCACAGACATTAACATCTACACACCACACACGCACACACTAACACACACCCAGCCACTAACACACACACCCACACCTTACTTTAGCTCCTTAGCATTTTATTTTATGTTTTTATATTTACTCATGATTATTTAACATTTTATTTTATTGTTTAACATTTTTAGTCTTGTGCTTTGTTCAGTGCAAATTAAGCTTCTATTTTTGTTTATATTATAATTTATGATTTAAGTTTTCACTTTCATAATGATCTCAATATTAATTAGTTTTATTTAAAAGTTTACAATTACCTACTCTTACATATTCTCACAAAATTGTAGTGGTAAATAGAATCATGCATCACAACTCTGGTCCCCAAGATACAGACGCCGCCTAGTTTGGGGTCCGCCGTAAAGATAAAAAGGAAGATCGCTAACAGTTACAGACCGAAATTAAGTTAAGTTAATTATAAGGTAATAATTGTAACTTTGATTCAATAAATTTATTATTATTTCGTTTATTTATTCTTATCCTTATTTAGATACATTTTTAAATATTTTATAAAACAACTTAAAAAAAACATTTTATTATTATTTCGGTAAACTAATTTTGTTTCTTAGCTCTTTGGCTAGTTGAAGCTACATTAACGGGCCCAACCCAAGTCAATGTAACGTGTGTGGTGATTTTTGTGTTATTTACGTAGGATTAATGTTATGGGGACTAATTTCATTTTCCTCAATTTGCATGAACTTCCTAACTATTCTGCAGGTGTTTAAAATTGCTGCTTTTTGGAGTGTTATGTAAATTGAGTCTTTCAGGTCTATTAGTTTAAGGCTGTGGTGGAGGTGATTGGGTATAATACCCGTCGTGGAGACAACTATGGGTACCACGTAGACTTTTTCTTGCCTCCAAATTCTAATCACTTCTTCTTTCAGTTCAGCATATTTACTGATTTTATTATTATGTCGTTTATTTATTTTTATCCTTATTCTAATACATTTTTAAATATTTTTATAAAACAACTTTTAAAAAAAAACATTTAAAATATAAAAAATAGTGGTCCGCCGGTAGCGGGAGCAGGGTCCAAGCTACTGGTGGTTAGGGCTCCAGAGACAGGAACCTCCTCACAATTATTATTATTATTAACCCTAAAATCATTTACTCACTAGGTTGCTAACCTGATCTGACTGTAAAGTTAATGATAGTCGCAATGAAAGCAGCTCTTTCCTATAGTTGTTCGATTTAATAAGAATTAGTAGCGATCTTTTTCTTTCATCAAGACTTTATGCTCTCTCAAATTTTGACTTTTTGCACTTTATCTAGACTTAAGCGTGAAAGGCTAACTATACAGAGGACTAACAAATAAATCAAGCTTTAAAAAGACTAAAGTAGTACGTGCTAAGGTACGTACGTCGTGCAACCATAAAAGGCAAAAATAAAATGCGGTAAAGTTCATTAAAATGCTCATGAGACCTTTTTCCTTAAAAGTTATTTTATTTAAACAGACCTTGAAAAAGTAAAAAAAAGATCAGGAAATAGAAAACATATATAAGCTGGTACTTACATGTGAACACGTCCGTCGACCGGCAGCTCCGTGTGATAACTTCTTGTGATAAGCAGATAGTTTTGGCAGTGATACGCTATCAGCTATCAGCCGCGTCAGATGCAGTCGATAGCAGCTGACGTCATCGTGCATGCTGTTCAATTAATGGATTGGTTAATTGTAATTGTGACATCTCAGGTGTGTCAGAAAAGGTTGGAGCAAGGGTTTAGTGCAGAAAGCGGTAGATAGAAAGAGAGAATGCCGTCCACTGCTGGACATGCGACAGCGCCACATCGCCCGGTACTTTACTTTGTTTACCTTACAAACTACATTTAACTCATAGTTACCCTGTTCTTGGTTGTGATGGGCTACACATTTTTTTTTAAATAATACTATTTAATTAAATAGGAATGTCATAGTCTTCCTGTTATTTCGTTATTAACAAAAAAATCCGTTTTCCAAGATAAAACAATTTACAATGTAACATATTAAGTAGTATAATCTTCATCAAAAATGTCAGTGGTCAGCGCGTCACAACTTGCAAAACTGGGTTGGTTTTCCCATTTCGGGCAAAGTGTTATTGGATTTTTATACCAGGAATATCTAGGAGTATGGATTTGTACTGTTTTTGGCAATAGGCTCGCTCCCTATTTTATGGGACTTTTGTGCGAACAACTAGCGAAATGTGGGAGTACCTACTACGGCACACCTCGGCGTACCCCTACGTAAAACAGTCGTGATGTTATTTTATGTTATGACGCCTTCGTTTTGCATCTTTAAACAGTGGATAGCAATAGGCTTGCGGGACAATAAGTCTGCTCCGGCGCACGACAAGTGTCTCGTACCGAGAGAGTACAGTCTGTTGACCGATTTGCTCGCCTGCCCTCTCACGGCCATATGTGCCATGCGACACAGCTGATAGTAAGTGCATGCTCACTCGCACGTATGTTAGATATTGTTTATTGTCTGTATTTACCCACTTACTAGTTTAAATATTGCTATTAATATCGGTTGTTATGGCCACTTGGGAAAGCGCATATGACTCTTTGTATACGAGTATAAGTGTTTTTATGCTATAACCAGTACCTTCTTGTCTAGTAATTGTCATAGAGTGTAAAACTAGGGTTTCCTGGTGATCAGTCAGTGGAAGAACAAACAGTCATGTGGCTAGAGGCTAAACAATATCAGGTCTCAACTATGTATCTGACCAGAACCATCTATCTGACCTGGACCATCTATCTGACCTGAACCATCTATCTGACCTGAACCATCTATCTGACCTGAACCATCTATCTGACCTGAACCATCTATCTGACCTGAACCATCTACCTGACCTGAACCATCTATCTGACCTGAACCATCTACCTGACCTGAACCATCTATCTGACCTGAACCATCTATCTGACCTGAACCATCTATCTGACCTGAACCATCTATCTGACCTGAACCATCTATCTGACCTGAACCATCTACCTGACCTGAACCATCTATCTGACCTGAACCATCTACCTGACCTGAACCATCTATCTGACCTGAACCATCTATCTGACCTGAACCATCTACCTGACCTGAACCATCTATCTGACCTGAACCATCTATCTGACCTGAACCATCTACCTGACCTGAACCATCTATCTGACCTGAACCATCTACCTGACCTGAACCATCTATCTGACCTGAACCATCTACCTGACCTGAACCATCTATCTGACCTGAACCATCTATCTGACCTGGACCATCTACCTGACCTGAACCATCTATCTGACCTGAACCATCTATCTGACCTGAACCATCTATCTGACCTGAACCATCTATCTGACCTGGACCATCTACCTGGCCTGAACCATCTATCTGACCTGAACCATCTACCTGACCTGAACCATCTATCTGACCTGAACCATCTACCTGACCTGAACCATCTATCTGACCTGAACCATCTACCTGACCTGAACCATCTATCTGACCTGAACCATCTATCTGACCTGAACCATCTACCTGACCTGAACCATCTATCTGACCTGAACCATCTACCTGACCTGAACCATCTATCTGACCTGAACCATCTATCTGACCTGAACCATCTATCTGACCTGAACCATCTATCTGACCTGGACCATCTATCTGACCTGAACCATCTATCTGACCTGAACCATCTATCTGACCTGAACCATCTATCTGACCTGAACCATCTATCTGACCTGAACCATCTATCTGACCTGAACCATCTATCTGACCTGGACCATCTATCTGACCTGGACCATCTACCTGGCCGAGGTCAATCTTTAACATGATGCTTAATACACTGTGCGTTGATAAATCCCATTATCAATTGATAGCTTTTGTCATCAAATTTTATCGACATTTTGATCTGTTACCATGTTTTATAAATATAGCTTTGACTTTGATATCAGGGAATGTGTAGATAGCGTTGTGTCACCTATCTATATAAGTTAAGAGACAAATGAAAGCCGCATTTTGTTGTAAAGACAATGTTGACTGGCATGTGTAGGTACATGAAATGAAATGGTTTAAGTAAATCTTACATAATATCACAACTTTTATTTGTGCATTTTTATATATGCCTTAATCATGTCTATCTTAAAACTAAAGCTCAATTCTTACCTGAACAACAATCATTTGAATACAATTAATATTAAACTACTGCTACGAGTACTAGCGCGCACCATTCGATTTCGCACTAATTAGTGATATAAAACGTGTTAATTAAACGCATAAGCATTTAATATTTTACGCTTGTAACAGTCGGTAATTTAATTTATGTTCGCAGCTACCACATTTATCATATTTCTGTAGTCGGCATGAGATTAATCACTTTATTTTGTTACTTGCAAACAGGAGGTCAGTGATGCCCACTCGCTCGTCTTTTTTATGTTTGGTAGTTTGGTCCATACGCCTGTATCCCCTCTGATTAAAGTGATAAATGTGGTGATCACTGCCGCCTGCAGCCCCCCAACACATAAAGTTTAAAGGACACGTGTGCCAGTTGCAGAGGCACCCATGCTTTTGAGCTGAAATACAAATTTCTTTGGCCGTATGGATCAAACTTAAACTTGAGCTCTCCAAAATTCTAGATATTCCTACATATAAATAAAGAGGTGAACTCACAAAGGCCCATGAGGGAGGGCACCCAAACACAGATACTGTTGCTGGCTGTACCTGAAGTTGTGAGCAAAAAAAAAGTATTTTAGCTGACTACGTCACAGAAATGGAAAAATACTATCAATACTAAATGTTTACTCTGATGATGGAGAAGGAAGGTGATCTGCTTACAGTGCACGACTTACAATCATTTAGTTTTTGGGGGACTGTCTTATGTAATTTTGACGTTCTAAAAGTGCTGATTCTCAGCCTAATTTGAATAAATGACTTTTGATTTTGATATTGATTTTTGATTTTGATTTTGATTTCGACACATCCCTGGTAATGTGCCCAATTACAAAATCACTTTTTGCAGAATAGCAATTAGTTCAACGGTGGCTGTTAAATAAATTACGTAATTTCCAAAGCTAGTTAGTAATTTCCACCTTTTTAGGGTTCCGTACGTCCTAATGAACAACAGAACCCTTATAGGATCACTCGTGTTTGTCTGTCTGTCCGTCTGTCACAGCCAATTTGCTCCGAATCTACTGGACTGATTAAATAGAAATTTGGTACACAAATGAATTTCTGTCACCCAAACATGGTCGTGTAATGTAAACAATTTTGAAGTTATTCAAGAAATTATGTGAAAAGTGACAATTTCCCTCCTTGTCTCCAAAACAACTGAGCTTAAAAAAAAACAAAAAAATCGTTCAATACTTACAGGAAAACCTATAACAAGTCTGCGGTCTTAAAATAACATGGTAAATCTTTCAATATTGTGCGTACCCACAACATGTATGAGAGAACATGTTTTTCAAACATAATGTCAATTTTGTTCTTGGGATCTGGGGACACAGTAGTACTCCCGCCAAGATGAGCCGAAAACAAAGAGCTGGGGCACTACCTACATTTTCGCGAAGCTCTTCGTCGTATTTTTATACCTTCATAGCTTCGGCCTGGGTGATGTTAGAGACCTCAAATTCTCAAGATAAAATGTAGTTGGCAGACTTGTAATACACATAAATTTTCATGTGTCGAGCTTTTACACTGACTGACTCACTCACTCGCTCATTCTCACTCACTCTAGGGCACTTCTCGAAGTCCTAGAAAGCTTAAATTTCGTATGAAAGCTAGGATTTGCACACAAACAACCAGAAGAAAAAAACAAATCTGTCACTATGACCCTCCAACTCTAAGCAAGTCTGTAATTCGTGCGGATAATCGGTATACCTACTTCCATTTGTTAAGATAGCTAGATTAATATGTACATAAATAATAAAGACGAAACACACGTTTATAATAGCTTCACTTGTAACTAAAAATGTTATACTCATAACATCTTAGAAGTCAATCTTAACCTACTTCTGATTGTCGTATCAAAATGAAACATTGTATGTATATATGTAGTTCGGCTAACAAACTAAAATTTGGTATCTTGGATTTGATCTGATGATGGAGCCAGGAGGTGGATAGTGGAACTCTTCAGGGGCTACTAATAATTACTTCGACTTTAGGGTAAAACAATTTGTTTTGATGAGTGATTGACTTTGGACTTATCAACTAAATGAAGAATGTAATAGACTAGAAAGTAAAAAAAGAGAATAATATCTTAATAATAATGGGATCGGTCTATCATTACTGACAGGACTATTATCGCTAATAAGCCTGACATAGTAGTGATAGATCGATTAGCGCGCCGCACAATGATTATCGATGTTACCATTCCACATGACGAGAACCTCGTGAAAGCTGAGAAAGAGAATCAAATGAAATATCTCGACTTAGCACACGAGGTTGTTGACATGTGGAATGTGAGCTCGGCTGTCATTGTGCCGATTGTCGTATCGGCCAATGGCCTGATGGCAAAAAGCCTCGACCAACATCTCTCGAGGCTTTCGTTAGGCGGTTGGATCAAGGGCCTGATTCAGAAGGCAGTACTCCTCGATACGGCTCGCATTGTGAGGAGGTTCCTGTCTCTGGAGCCCTAACCACCAGTAGCTTGGACCCTGCTCCCGCTACCGGCGGACCACTATTTTTTATATTTTTAAATGTTTTTTTTTTTAAAGTTGTTTTATAAAAATATTTAAAAAAGATAAAAATAAATAAACGACATAATAATAAATAGTAAATAGTTTTGACCAAGTCTTACAATAGTCTTTCAATAGAAACGAATCCTGAAAATTGAAAATTACTTTAAAACCAAAAAAGAGCCATAACACATCAAAATGTAACAAATTTAATCAAAAACTACAGAATTGGAGGTGACATGACAGATGTCACCTCCGATAAAAATAACATGAACAAGAACTGACGAAATTGAAATGAGGAAACTATGTTGACAAGATCAGCCGCACGTCAAGCACGCCCACCACCTCCGGACTCATCGCTCAGCTCCGCCTCGCCGCCGCCGGTACCCAGCGCTACTGTGAGCGCTGTGACGACACCAGCCGCGGCAGTTGCGTCGAGCTCGAGCGACGAGTATTTCTCCCCGCCCACGACGCCACCACCTGCTCGTCGACGAGGAGGACGCCGGCCGCCGGACGGCTTAGGACCTCGAGGCCCACCGGCCTCTGATAGGGTCCCAGCTCCCGGCGGAAGTGTGCAGCGCATGAGATGGACACGATCCATCAATGAAAACGTCATGCGCTCATACTATGGGGCTACAGAGGGGGGAAATAATCTGACCGCGTACCGTGTTCGGATGCTCTCTCTTTTTCAGGTGCTTGAGCCAGCTGTCAACGTTTCGGCACAACGACTGTCGGATCAGGTGCGGGTCATCCAACGTAATCATATGTTGGATGACACTGTGCTTGATCACCTGCGAAGTGAAATGCAGAGTAGCCATGTCATCGCCCCCCGTCGCAGACTGTTGTGGTACTACCACAGTCCAACACTGATCAAGCTGACGAAGGAAGTGATGATAGGGCTACAAATGTAAGTACCCAGTGCAATGAGGAATTGAGGAATGCTTTGGAGTGTGCGATTCGGGAATATCGGTTCATGTCGCCCGAACTTAGACCACGCTTACCTCGTTTGCCCATGCATAACAAAAATAGGGCGCTGGTGGCGGTCCTGGATTCCCAGTTATCAAACTATTTTGATGACTGCGAAGACCTCACCGATACTCATTCGATTCTGTACTGCGCGGCTGTAGCGGCATGTCGTGTAGCTCACGTCAAATTTCCCAATGACTCTAGAGCTACGCGACCGAAACCAACCGTACCAGCCTGGCAGTGCAGAATTGAACACCGTATTGGTGGGGCCAGAGCGCTCATCGGCAAACTAATCTGCTTCAGAGACGGCAATACTCGTCCAAGAGTGATGCGCTTTGTGAGGCGGGCGTTCTCAGGGACTGGTATAAGCTCCCAGAACTATCTGTCCTGCGTCACAGAGCGCATCGACTTCCTGAAGCAGAAAGTGTATGCATGGGCTAACCGTATTCGTAGGTATAAGCGGCGAGTAGAGCGATACACTCAGAATCGCACCTTCCAGAGCGATGAAAGGTGGGTTTATAGGGGTTGGGAGCGACTGAACCAAGGTGTGGCTGACACGTGCCTGCCAGATGATGATGCCATGTGTTCTTTCTGGCGCAGTATCTGGTCGGTGCCTGTCAGTCACACCGAAGATGACTGGACCGGGAAGTCGAGCGAGCCTGCAATCCAATACCAGAAATGGGGGCTATTACCATCTGCCCCCAAGATGTAGCTCGTGCACTCCGTCCGTTGCCTAACTGGAAGTCTCCAGGGCCGGACGGACTGCAGAACTTTTGGATCAAATGGATCACAAGATCGCACGCTCGCTTGGCGGCTCAGTACCAGACGGCTTTGGAGTGTGGTTCGCTACCCCAGTTCCTAACAACAGGAGTTACCCACCTGTTCCATAAATCAGGTAGCACCGCGGAACCCAAAAATTATAGGCCGATCACGTGTTTACCGACGGTCTATAAAGTGCTTACATCCATTTTGAGAGCTAAAATTAACAAACATATAGACACCAACTTCATCATGTCTGCCTCTCAAAATGGATGTAGGAACGGGTCCCGCGGTACTAAGGAGCTACTCCTCATTGATATGGCCATTAGCCAATAGGTTCGTCGTTCCCGAAAGGATCTGTCGACATGTTGGATAGATTACAAGAAGGCCTATGACTCGGTGCCACATACGTGGCTCATGAGGGTGCTGGAGTTGTATAAAGTAGATGCAACTCTGTGCACCTTCTTGATGTCATGTATGGGGCGATGGAGGACGGTCCTTCGCTATCCAGGATGTCGGAATATCCTGAGGAATAGCGAGCCGATAAGGATCGAGCGAGGCATATTTCAGGGCGATAGTTTGAGCCCGCTTTGGTTCTGCTTAGCCTTGAATCCTCTAAGCACACTGCTGGAGGATTCAGGTCTTGGCTATCGGCTGAGGAGAGGTGGTCAGGTTATATCTCACCTTCTGTACATGGATGATCTAAAAATCTTTGCCCCCAACAATTTGCAACTAATGGAGCTACTGAAAGTAACTGAAACTTTCAGTAGCGAATTTGGTATGGACAAATGTGTGGTCATGCATGTAAAGCGAGGGGAGATTGTGGAATCCGTGGGAACCCAACTCTCGGATTCCATAAACGTCAGAGCCCTCTCCGCATCCGAAACCTATAAGTATTTGGGTATGTCGGAAGCGTTGGGCATAAATGGTACTGACATGAAGCAATCGTTGAAGGAGCGCTTCTTTGGCCGCCTGAAGAAAGTGTTAAATAGTCTTCTGTCAGGCGGAAACAAGGTGCGCGCCGTTAACGGTTGGGTTATGCCAGTTTTGATGTACTCTTTCGGCATACTCAAATGGACTCAGGCCGAACTCGACGCCCTGGATAGGAGGGTCCGTACACTGCTGACTGCAAACCGAATGCATCACCCGCGGTCATCGGTAATGAGACTGTATATCCCGCGAAAGTGTGGTGGTCGAGGCTTTTTAAACGCTAAGACCCTACACAATCGCGAGATATGCAGTCTCAGGGAATATTTCCTAGAAGCCGACGTGGGGATGCATCGTGATGTCGTCGCGGTGGACATGGGCCTCACCCCGCTCTCCTTGGCTAAAGAGAACCGGCGCAAACCTGCAGTGCTTGACACTAATGATCGCATGGAAGTATGGCAGAGTAAGGAGCTTCACGGACGCTTCTTCCGGGCCCTACATGGACCCGATGTATATATTCTAGCGTCCGTAGCCTGGCTGCGTTTCGGTGACCTCTTTGGAGAAACCGAAGGTTTTGTCTGTGCAATTATGGACGAAGTTATGATGACGAACAATTACCGGAGATTTATTGTGAAAGACGGCACGGTTGACATCTGTCGGGCATGTCACCGTCCGGGAGAATCAATAAGACACATTATCTCCGGTTGTTTTCGTCTGGCTAACTTAAAGAGTACTTGCATAGACACAACCTTGTAGCCAGGATTATCCATCAGCAACTTGCTTTGAAATACAGCCTTGTGGAATCGGATGTGCCGTACTACAGGTACGTGCCCGACCCAGTTCTCGAAAATGGAAATATCACATTGTACTGGGATCGATCCATCATCACTGACAGGACTATTGTTGCCAATAAGCCTGATATAGTGGTGGTGGATCGAGTAGAGCGGCGCACAATGATTGTTGACATAACGGTCCCGCATGACGGTAACCTCGTGAAAGCCGAGAAAGATAAAGAAATCAAGTATCTTGATTTGGCTCGCGAGGTTGTCGACATGTGGGATGTGGACTCAGCAATCATTGTGCCGATAGTCGTGACAGCCAATGGCTTAATAGCCAAGAGCCTCGACAAACACCTGAGGAGACTCTCGTTGGGCAGCTGGATCAAGGGCTTGATTCAGAAAGCGGTACTTCTGGACACGGCTCGCATTGTCAGGAGGTTCTTCTCTCTGGAGCCCTGACCGCCGGTAGCTTGGACCCTGTTCCCGATACCGGTGGGATACTATTTTTTATATTTTGAAATGTTTTTTTTTCCGTTAGATTTTTGAAAGTATATTTAAAAATGTAATTTATAAGGTTTTATATGTAATAAAGGAGATAATAATAATATCTCTTATCACGCACAAAAAAAAAGTAAATTAATTTGCAGGTATTAGTTTTTCATTTATATATCCAATGATTAGCACTCTTAATTTGTGTATACTTTTAACGAATTTAAACAAAGCGCTACATGCTCTTTGTTTCCATTAATTGAATATAAGAAGTAATAAAAGTCAATTCATAAACGCGTGTTTTTAACCTACATATTTTTCGTTAGCTGTGAAGAAAGTAATTGCTATAGTAACTGCACGTCATGACGTGCAAGAAATACCTTTTTTACCCGACTATGCTAGGAGTAAGGGTTATGACTTTAACATGTCTGTGTAATGTCAGCACAATGGCATTGATGAAATAAAAAGAAAAGGAGCACCCTACAAAAAAGAACTTAAATTCTACCGAAAACTTTTCATGTAAAGGAGGTCAGTAAAATCGTAAAAGTTAGATGTACTGTTACTCTAATGGATGTACAGCCATGCTCCTAACTCTGCCAGGCCTCACACTACTATCCTTACATCCCGGTCACAATGTATGGCTTGGCTTCTATTTGCCTATATCATGACACAACATTAAAGACCAGTGACTTAATTTTGTACCATAACCCCACAGGAGTGTCTGTGCGACGGCCGCGAAACGGCTAGCCGTACATTTGAACCAAGATGTAACGATTGTAGAGTTATACCTTGTGGAATTAGGGACTTGGCTCTTCATTAGATCTGATAACTTTTTAACAGAGCTTTACAAGAAATGTTTTTGGTGGATAACATCAGCATGCGGAACCCTTTCCACGCAGGTTCAACTCGCACTTGACCGGTTTCTTGTTACAGAATCGAACGTTAAGTAAAATACGTTTACTGTTTACAATGTATTAGAACTAATAAGGTTTAGGTACCCCTTAAAAACCACCGTACTTAATTAAACAATTCGGTTTAACTCAGAGTGAATAGTGTTTCACTGCGCTATAAATTCTGAGTAAAACCGAACTGGTCCAACCTCCATATTTTGTTCGACTGCCTACATTCCACCCACAGTGCGCCTTTGAACCGTAAATACCACGTGTAGTTTTTATATAAACATCTATTCTTTTGACCTTTCACTAACGCTTTCGCTGAAAAGCAAAATTATTCTTTGGAAGAACTATTCACGTCTTCAGTCTTACTCAAGGATCGCCGTTTTTAAGTGGTACAAAACCTTATTAGTGATCACCCATTGTGAACAGTATACTTCTTTTACTTAAGTTTGAATTCTGCAACAAATAAGGTGGAAATTACTAACTAACCTTGGAAATTTCGTAATTTAGATAACGCATAACTTGCGACGTAATTTTTTGCTGGTGTCTGGAATCGGGCTTCTGAAACCGCAAAAAAAGGGATTCTTCAACACAAATGATGATCAAAAACTGACTACATCTAGCTGTCGGTACAATACTAGTTCTACGCATTAATGCACTGGTTTTGACCGTTCAAATCAAATTAGTTTAGTCACTTTAAAAAGGATGAAACAGCTTCCCAAATCCAACGTGCTTCGAACGGCTTAGCTCAAGCTGACGATAAAAGCAATACGTCCTATTTCAAATGTCTGACTTTTGGAAGTGCGTAGCATTGAGATCTTTAAAAGAAAATAACTGCAGAATTTCCAAGGATCAACATGAAACTCTAAAATAAACAGAACTGTAAGCTGCAATGTGTCAGCGTGTCCTTGCCATAAAATACAACCAAAATTTAATATAGTAGCGACCGGCTCGATGTTCTTGAGTTCGGCAGTGTTTGTGGAGTTTTTGAGTAGCAGCCCGACAAGCCCGGTGAGCCAGGAGTTTGAGTAGCAGCCTAGTAAGTCCGGTGAGCCAGGAGTTTGAGTAGCAGCCCAGTAACCCCGGTGAGCCAGGAGTTTGAGTAGCAGCCCGGTAAGCCCGGTGAGCCAGGAGTTTGAGTAGCAGCCCGGTAAGCCCGGTGAGCCAGGAGTTTGAGTAGCAGCCCGGTAAGCCCGGTGAGCCAGGAGTTTAAGTAGCAGCCCGGTAAGCCCGGTGAGCCAGGAGTTTGAATCAGTGTCCGGTTAATGGCAATAGCCATAATATGAGAAATCAAAATAACTAGCGAAATCTGCGTTTAAAGTTTCCCTCTGCCAACCTCTTCGGGGAAATACTGGCGTATGGCACGAACTCGGTGAGGCCGAGCACTTGTCCGTTGAACACGACGTACAGACAGCCACCGTTCTGCCCGGTACACTGCCGCACCTCCGCTAGCGTGAAGTTTCGCTGGACCTGTGAATGAAACATTGTTGATTGAACCAAGTTTATAAAGATGACATGATACACCAGTTTCAATATGACAAACTTCATAGTGTGGACAAATTTGCCCAATGAATAATAAATTTAGCAAAATTACAATATTGATATCACCGTCTAATAAAGTTTTTATTCTATTTAGTTCCATTCATCGTAGAACACATACTAATTGAGTATGCATAGTGTTATTTATAAACCACTCAGGCAGGAATATTGCCGACGCCACGCTTGTCAGCCCGAGCCGGATAGATGATCATACATCCAAGAATACCTACTCTATTATTTTCTTATCATTTTACATAGGAATCATCATATAGCTACGTAGCTGGGAACGCGAAATTGGCATTCAAAGCACATCAAGCATATTTTGGATCCTATTTTGCTTCAACAACGTGAAACAATTCCCTTGTGACAACTTTTATGAGATATTATTCGTCTATGGTTTCCATTTACTATTCGTTTATGGTTCTACATTCGTAATTACAGATACATACCTGTTTCGACTTATCAGCGAACACGTTGAAGTCGGTAGTGGATCGCGCAAACGTGTTGGTGACTTGTCCCGCTACCCCTCCCACCAGCTGTCCCGCTGCTGGGACTTCTGCTACTACTGCAACAAACAAAAGGATGAGGATGTCGGTCTGGGGAGTGCGCGCAATCCTCGTCAATAAGTAGGGTTGTGTGGAATAATTTATCGATTGATATTAGGTTGTGCAAATTACGTTGGACTAATTATAAAATAAAATAAAAAATCTACAAATGATGTTAAATGACAACAAACATTACATTTCGTGTAATGCGTGTAATGTATATACTTTTGCGGAAGCCAACCCACAACACAAACAATTTACTAACAGAAAAATTAATAAGTAACTTCTACGTATCTAGACTTCTTGCAAGTCAATGCTTTTCTTAGAATTATACATCATCATCTGCTAGCTACACTATGTCGGGGTCAGCTTCCAATCTCAATACTCAATCATTTAATTTGCATATTCCGTATATTCCATAACATTTTTATTACCGGATGCACCTGAATACCAGTATTTCATATGGAGCGTCTGCGACTGTTTCAATACTAGATATCGAATTATACCAGGCCACTCAGAAAGTATTGCGGAAAAAATAATTATGTATGAGAGACTGGCCAGTTATAGTCTATTTCGAAAATATGATTATTTGTAAGTAAAAATATGTACGTTCCAATTTCAAAATTTCCCTCCACATTGTTTGCGAGCTAATTTAAATTATCGTGTCTCATAAAAAAATAGATCTGCGCCGGGAACAATTTCGCGCTATGATTTTTTACGATTTCAAGTGTCGCCTGAAACCGGAGGAATTGTATGATAGACTTCAAATGGCATTCATGGATAAAGGCCGTTCCAAGGGAACCGTGTATCGTTGGTAAAACGAATTCAAGCGTGGTCGACAAATTTTGGGGGATGAAGAAAGAAGTGGTCGCCCTTTGACGGCTGTTACGGAAGAAAATGTGCTAGCAGTGAAAATTTTAATCCAAGACAGTAGGCGAGTTGCGTATCAAGAGATTCAGTACATACTGCAGGTTGGATCGGGAAGCCTCCACAAACTTCTACACGTGCGCCTTCGCCTGAGGAGGATAGTTTCACGCCGAGTGCCGCACAACCTCAGCGATGCTCAGAAGCAGGCCCGGGTGGAATGGTGCCGTGCTGTGTGATAAACAAATTTTAAGCAGGTTCGTCTCGGCGTCTCCAAGTAATCCAAGACTCATCATCTGTAATGATGTCGTAATTGGATTTATCATAACGATCCAGAGACTAAGCGCCAGTCGACGGTTTGGGTGTTTCAAAACGAATCAACGCCTACCAAAGTCAAGCGATCTAGTAGCGGGGGGAAGATATTGATCGGGAGCTTTTTCAATTTGACTGGCTACTTGGTGTCAATTTCTTTACGGAACCAAAGAAGCATCAACGCTGAATGATATATCTATTACCAAATGCTTGGCAGAAGTTTTCTCTGTTGTGAGCAACAAGCGACCAAATACATTGCTCCGCGGGCTACTGCTCCACCACGACAACGCGCCTTCACACACCGCGCTCAAAACGAGGGACTTCCTGGACAACACGCCCGTCAAACCCTTGGGTGACCTTCCTTAAAGCCCTAACCTAGCACCGTGTGACTTCTTTGTATTCCCGAAAATAAAAAAATCTGCTCAAAGAGATACAACTTTTTTTGCCGGAAGATGCGCTGTCAGCGTTCGAGCAGGCTGTAAACTAGGTGTCTACGGCGGACACGAAAGCGTGTTACGAAAACTGGTTCAGACGCATGAATCTTTGTATAGAGGCTAGTGGAGATTACTCGAAAATAATAAAAAAAAAATATTAACCTATAGAACATTTATTTTTATTTTCGCAAAACATTCTGAGTGTATTGTAATACGTGGCGTATTGAATGCCGCACCGGCACAGCGTGCCACAGTGTCCACTGATCTTGTTCTCAATCCGCCGTCCCGACATGTTAGGAACATGGAATTATTATGTATTTACTAACCTCCTTGGTTTAGTAGTCATTACGGAGATGAGCAGACATTGAGACAATACACATCTGTTTGTGTAGATACGTCTTTGTTGTCCAATCTGCTCTGTCCACATTGTTAGTGTGCCCACTCGTCTAAACTAATCTTTTGCTAGTGTTCTTGTACCTAGCTATTGTGTGCAGCGTTACCAGATTGGGTATTTTTTGGCAATTTTGGGTATTTGACTCCTCGAAAAATTTTAGAGAAATGTTTGGAGAGAAGAAAAAATAGGGTATTTTAATAGTTTTAGAGCGCATCCGTAAAAGATGTAACGCATTTTAAACAGTACGCTCGTTTGTTCGTTCGTGTCTCTTATTAGTCTGCGGTTTGGTGAATTCTACTTCTACAATATTCTGCATAATTTCATTCGTTTGACTCACTCCTTATGTTTTTTATTTTAATAGACGAAAAACAAAAGCGTGCAATGCACTTTTATAGGTCGATGTTGTGTTCAGTAAAGGTTAGTCTACTTTGTTTAAGAGTTGTTATTTAAAAACTATGCCGTTACGGCTACAATAACTTTTTGCCTTTGGGTAACACATAGAAAAAATATATTATAATTGACTTTTTTTTATTTGGGAAGAAAAAAAAATTGGCAGCCCTCATTGTGTGTGTAGATTTTTTTTACTAACTACTAATCAAGATCTTCAAGTATAATCTTATGTATGTCTGTCTACTATTATTTCAAGTGTCTTGGTCATTTAGAAAATATTTTCGAACAGCAATGAGGATGTCCCACGAACTAGGGTTGATATAATTTGCGAGTCATAGGTCACAAGTGTATTTCTTTGAAGGAGATATTATAAATGATGAGGAAAATCATCTTCTATCTGGCGGATATTGTTTAGTAATTGCCAAAAACATATCAGTGACATTTAACATTCAAGAAAAGAATGACTTTTGATAAGAAAGTGATTTTTCTTTTCTTTGAGGAATTGAAATAGAAGGGGTCATTGTACGCGTGCTGGCTAAGATGTTCATTGGGACAGATCGTCACAACCCTCGTCGTATCAGATGTGATCCATGAACATTTTCTTAGAACATCATTGTAGATGCAAAGTAAAAACTTTAATTAGCAAATTAATTAAAATGTTCACGCTACTGAAAACTAATTGACTTATGAAAACATCAAAGTTTTTTTAGTTTCAACGTTGCAACATCCAACTTATTATTTTCTACTTGATTCCACTGAAATTCACAAGAATTTATTTAAAAGAAATCTTCTTTATGATACCAACAAGTTTTAGGAAAAGTGTAAGTACTACCTACTTAATCAAAAGTTTTTTAAATTATGTAACAAGACAAGCCGTAAATTAAAATTTTATAAAAATTTCGCCATCTCTACGTTCGTCACAAATATATAAATCTTTTGAATCTAATTTCCCTAAATCTGTTCATTACCACGTGTCATCTGGCCGACGGTCCCCACCGTGATGGCTACCAGGGGCCTGGCCTTTATATACTGGCCCGGTCACAAAATAAAGTATTTAATCGTATGCCCATAACTGACTCAATTGCGTTTAACTGCCCACTCCGAGTCAGCATCAAATAGGGCTGCCAAAGACAATTGTAACCGATGTCCTCCCGTCTGCTAACAAATACTTTCTCATTTTTGTATAATTTTGTCCTACTTTTGAACGGACGTTTAAAAGCTAATGAAAACACTATCTTCTGCCCGCGACTTCGTCCACGTGAAATGTGTTGCTCCCCGCCCCGCACCGCGTCGCCTGCCCGCGCTGTCGCATCGTTTACACTGAGCGGTCTTTTTGTTTTTTGCTTTTTGCTCGGCTCCGAATGGTCAAAGCCTGATGTTAGCAAATGCATTCAACAATTGTTCAAATCCGACCGACAGACCGTCTGAGTTATGTCTCTAAATTCAGCCTTAGTACAAAATATTACCCTTTAAGGACAACAAATAAGTTACAATTCCTTTAAGCGATCTTGAATTTAGGTATGATACTTGATAAATAGTGGGAGGTTGTTAACTTTATTCAATTTCATCTGACATGGAAAAAAAGGACGGTATAATTACATTGAAATACGCATGTATTTCAATGTAATTATACCGTCCATTTTTGTTCGTAGGTATCTATGTAAGATGTTTGCCAGCCCTGCGGTATCGCGTAAACCAAAAAGTGAAACAATAATAAAGTAAAGTTAACTGCCGCCGGTAATTGACGGCAGTTTGTGACGATGTGCGGAACTTTTATGATCACTACTCATTGACGTGGGTTTGCCTGTAGTTTTATAGTTAAACATCTATGACATACATAAACGTTACAAGGAACACGGTTTTTTTTAATCTAAAACATATAAGACACACACCTTCCGGTAACAATTACCAAAGTGTACGTGAAGAATGTCTTCTACCTGAATTTTAAAACAGTTATCAAATTGAGTTGAGGCGCCTCGTACTCGAGTAGCACATAGCTACGAGAAGCAAAAATATTTGCCACCTGCCTGTTGACTTTTATCCGATTGTTATTTTTTTTTTCTGTTTTCAAAATACATTTTATTCCAGTTTTGTGGATTAATTATTTTACTGTGGTATTATTCTTTTTAAAGAACATGTTTCGGCAATATTTCTTTCTCAAGGTTCTTTTTTGGTATAGAACCACTCACTGCAGCCTTTCCCGTCTTCCTTGGTTTGTGGGTTCAGATATGCATCGTAATGAGATTGTGACTGCTTTCAGACTTCGTTCGGGACATATTGCATTGAATACCTTCGCCTTTTTTGTGAGAAAAAGTAATTCGCCTAATTGTTCTGAGTGTGATAAGGTAGAGGATACCACGAATATTTTAGCGGAATGTGTCCGGAACGAGCTGGAGAGCAGTAATTATTTCGTGGAATACGGTTTTAATTATTTTAATGTTGGCATTTAAATATACTTTAATGTTAGTATCTTGGCTGCTCCCTTGTCTAGGACAGTCAAAAAATTATACAAATTGTACACCTACGTAATAAGCGTAGATAGTCATAGAATACCGCTATGAGGGTGGCATGGTCACTGATCAAACCTTCAATAAACTAATAAAGACTTTAAAAACAGAAAGTTTTTTTTAAATTGTGAAAAATATCGTGAGTAGTAGTAAGTTCTGCCGGGTGAGAACGTTTTGGAAAAGAGGCAGAGGCACAAAAAGTATGGCGAATAGCCGTTCATTGACAGTTATTAATTAAGCAATATTTTTCCAATACAAGGGTCATGAAACAATGATGGCTGACCGCCGGGATATCAATCAGCTGTTTACGAGCCGTTAACAGTTACGAGTTGTCGCGACTAGTAACTACCTTAAGTTTTATAGTTTCAAGCGAAACTTATAGTATATATAGGTTTTGGGGATTTTGAAGAAATTAACTTTTAACTACTATCGAAGACTAATTATGAACTCAAAGAAAAAAAAAACATTTAATTATCCAAAACACCAAACGTTTCTGTAAATGTAAGTCTAAATAACTTTAACTTTAATTTACAAGAAACCCCAGACTACTGGGTTACAGGGCGACCAACATTCTGTCTGCCAGGTGTAGTGTTGTGCCAATGTTGAGCGTCTGCTGAGTTGTTGATGTATTTAGGTGTTTAAGTAACGTGTAAAAAATACGGTATACGAAGCAGAGAGTCACTTGCGCTCCCCAACTTTGTGGTATTTTTTGTGCTGGACCGTATCTGGAAACCTACTGGATACGGATACATTGTAGATCAAAGTTCGAACTAATTTTACGTTTCTTAAAAAAACAAGTTTTGAATGTTGTTGAGTACCCCTATACCGTTGCGCATGCGGGCACAAATTGTGCTTACGGGTATCCGTAAGCACAATATTTTGCATGTGCTATATTGCGCGCTACTGTGAACAGTGATTGTATTATTTTGTACAATGTTACTTAGTTTGATGTACATAATGCGTAGATTTAAGATAAGATAAGATTTATTTTCTCACCACAACAAAACAAAAAACATATGACATGGCATCACAGTCAGACAACATTTTAATATTGTGGGAGGCTGAAAGAAAGAAAAAAATAATTACAAGGCCAGATCCTGCGCCTGCTGTTTACAGGAAATATCAATTAATAAAAATAATTGTAATGATTAAAGGACGTTTTCATAATCCTTCGTTTTGCAGTAGAACTTGCCGATTACACATCAATGATAAAAGGAATTCAAACCCTGAATTTCCTATTGCGTTACTTATTGCGCATGATACACAATAAAAAAAGGTTTTAAATACCTGTAAAACAAAAACTTATATTAAGATAATTATAATTATGATAACGTATATGTTGTTTGAATCGCTTTTTAGCAATAATAAACTGCACCTGACCTATAATGAGTGTCATTATTGTTTTAAGATGTTAACAGAAACCGCAAGTTCTACAGGCATTAGGACAAATGTTTAGCTAACAGTAATAAATAAGCTTTAAGATGCTGCATTTTGCAATTTTGTAAATGACTTTTTTATTTGAGTGGCGCAATTTTCTATAGAGTTTCTGGCATTGTCCTTTATTTGACCCAAGTTAAGGCACACAAAACAAAACAAAACAGAAGAAAATAGTATTGTGTGCCTCAGGGCTGCGCCGGCTGGTGCCTAAACTAAGCTCTAGGTTGTATTTCAGGACACCAGGGCGCCGCCCTTTTACAAATACATTTTATTTTTATATGTATTTGGACACTGACAACCTATAAGATACAAAAATCAACATTATAATAAGATCCATATAAACTAAACATTTGTTAATTAAGTTATTTGCGTGTGCAAGTGTGCGTGTGGAGTGGTCAATGTGAGCGACGTGTGTATGTGTGTTAGGCGCTTTTTTGGTAAGTTTGTCTTTTGTGAGGTTACTGCTATAGCTGCGGCTATGGTACACCAAAGAGGTTAGTATGTTACTGCTATAGCTGCGGCTATGGTACACCAAAGAGGTTAGTATGTTACTGCTATAGCTGCGGCTATGGTACACCAAAGAGGTTAGTATGTTACTGCTATAGCTGCGGCTATGGTACACCAAAGAGGTTAGTATGTTACTGCTATAGCTGCGGCTATGGTACACCAAAGAGGTTAGTATGTTACTGCTATAGCTGCGGCTATGGTACACCAAAGAGGTTAGTATGTTACTGCTATAGCTGCGGCTATGGTACACCAAAGAGGTTAGTATGTATCAGTATCTTCGTAATTTCGTTGTTGTAATAGGGCAGTAACTTTCTTTTTGCACATAGTTTTAGTGAGGTTAACACACACGAGGTGAGGGTGACATTCTGTTTATTTTGTTATATAGAAATCCATCTAAGTGGCAAAAAAACCGCTTTGAAAACTGGGTAGTAGATTGGTGTATTAGAGGGCGGTCCACGGGTCTGTGGGAGATGAAGGCTGTAAGATGGATCTTTGAGGACCGATACGAACTTAGCTCGAACTACTTCGGTTTCAAATTAGAAAAAGGGTCCTCGTCAATACTTATCTAAAATAATTCACCAAAAGTACTAACAAGCCTGATAGGTACTCAATAAGTAGCTGACGGGAAGTCTTGCGACCGACCTTTGAGGAACGTTGATTGGAATTGCACAAGTTTTGGCGTTCTCTGACACCCGATCCACTTTAACTCAGACACTTTGGATAAACCTTTGTCTATCTACTACAACCTTTTACAAGAGGTAATTATTACATTAGCCGCTAATTCATGAAACCCCTCTAAACAATCGGTTCGTTTGCTTATTTCTACGTTGTTTGAGCCGAACGATAACCTTCCGTGAGCAGGGAGCACGTTGGGAAAATACCAATGATGTAAAAGTGTTCAAAGAATCAATGTGTCACTGCTTTTAACATAATTGCGTGTGAACTTCATCATGATGGAAATTGCTAGAGTCTTGGCTACAAGTTATATGAACTCTAGATAAAATTCAATATCCATTTGCTGTAACCTGGAGATATGAGTGATTTCGAAAGCTGAATGTAATTACGATTGGTAAATGGTACGAGTATTACAATTATTAAGATGCTACAACGTATAAATAGATTGAATCCAATACAACAACATAGTCTGCCAACTATTATTGCTACACTGCGCATGTAAGCATTACCCTTGAGGAACAAACTTTTCCGAAATATTTATAATTTATATTTTCTTTCTCTAACTATTCGATTCCAATACCACGTATATTACCACTGAATTTCAGTGACGTCAGAGTCTACGTCACCAGGTTGCTGTCAAAATGGGGAGGAGTTGAGTTCGGGAGAGGCACGCGTTGGCCCCGCCCCCCGCCCCCGCACCGCGGGCCACTATATAAACCCTCGACCCTCGGAAGGCTGTCAGTCACCACCGCAGCTCAACGCAAGGTGCTCGTCGATCCAACCGAAAAACTTTACGTCGAGTTCTCACGGTAAGTTCATATTATAAGCAACAATTTATGATGATTAAAATAGGTTATAGGGACATGTTTTTCATGAAAACTGTCTGGGACAGCTGTATATTTTTTTTGGATTGTGAAATAGTACAAATTCTCCTATAAATTAAATTTTGAACTCACAAAAGAGTGATTATAGCTCAAAAATATAGAAACAACCTAGTGACTGATATAAGTCATAACAAATGTTACATTTTCCCAAATAAATATTATTGAACAATTCCATTATTTTAACAAATTTATCTATAATCGTATCAAATCAATATTTTATCGTTATGAATATTGAAATTACCACAGCATTGTTACTAATTAGTCGGGTTTTATTTACCCAGGCGGCGTAATATAGGTGATTAACACAACTTACACCGGCCGTGTTCACTTGAACTACAACCGAACCGTTCATTTTGTACTCTTTAACACCATTATGTAGGCGGAATTATACAAACAACGCGGTTTATCCCGTTAACTATTAACCGAACGATTATGTTTCCCTGAAGGAGACATTATTTGAATATTAAGCTCTAAACAGTCATTTCAAAGCAAAGTTACTCGTTTACTTTACGTTGTTATATTGATTACAATAACAAAGAAAATCAATTCATATAAATGTGCCACAAATATTCAATTTACTGTATCGATCAACTTTACGTATCGCGAGCCACTGTTGGTCCATTTGCCTTTAATTGACGACTACTAACATTTTGTATTGAGGCAATTGGTTCCAGCCCTATTTGAAGGAAATTAAGTATATCAATTCAATATGGAAATTAAAGTTCCTTCAAAATGTTTTAGATGCACGTATATAAATTCATTCCACATTTGAAACAATTTCATTTTATGAATCCATGTTTAAAACATGCTACGAGCAGCTACGGAACGGTGTCGTAGCAAGCGCTACGGCGTAGCATGTGCTACGGCGTAGCAACATCTTGTGTAATCACTGAGCCGAACTTCACATTATGTTTTGAAAATATTAAAATATTACCTTCCTTTGTGCGATACTTGCGTTAATTTAGTTTTTTTTTAAATACAATTAGTAACGACTACCATTCAATATTTAATCAAATAATTACAAAAGGGCTACACTGTTTCAGACAAAACTTTCGTAAAACAAGATGACATTTAATTAGCCAAAGTAATAATCTCGCAGAACATTTAATGTTTACGAGATTTTTCTTGGAAATAATTGAATTTATCACCGGACAGTTGGAACGATAATTGAAGTCGATATTGTGACGGTTCCTATCTTCAACTTAAATCGAATGAATCAAGTGTCGTTAATATAGACCTGCTATAACGGAAACGATTTTCTTGGTGACACTGAGAATGAAAAAATTATGGTTTAAACTTTCTTGAACAGAAAATATATTTTTAATTCTTTCAGTGTAGGAAAAGAAAATAGTTCTTAAAAAAATAACAGCTTTTCTATTTTAGGACGATTTACATTTTTCCCTCATCTAGTCTCATCTAGTCTTACTAACTTCAGGTTTTTTTACTGGAGAACCTAATTCATTCATTAATTCTGAATATGTTATTTTCCTCTGTATTCAGTTATAATACAGAGGTGCAATTTTAAAATATCTTATTACTTGCTTATTAATATATTTTTGTGTTTGGTTTTTAAAGTTAGTTTCATCATAAGATCATTGATTTAATTAATAAGTACAACTTCATATATACACGTCAACTCTCGTCTTTCCTCATTGATTTGATTCTACTTTCATGAACAATTTAACGGTTTCCCCTAACATGCAGTAACCAGAACTATTCGCTTAAACTAGTAAGCGAGTTCCACCAACACCAAGGGATTTCTAGAATGTAGGCACAGTTTCCAGATAACTTTATTCATCGATTTTGGAACCGGCTCATATTTAAGTCATTCATCGTGTCTGTCTGTGTGACCGTGTTGTTCTTCTAAACTACGCAACGAATTTCAATCCGGTTCCAACCAACATTTAGAGAATTTATACCGTAAGGTTTATGCATATAAAACATAATAAATAAATCTTGATGTTTTATCAAGTTACAAAAACCGTGCGAGAGAATGACGGTCGCAGCTCCTTGATAAAATGAGTTAATTCAATCGAATAACATTTACCGCGTTATATTTACATCAAATCATGTGAATGCTTTGACATTAATTCCACAATGTGCGAATTGAGTGACGAGCAGTAACATTGGCATACTGCCACAGTTGAGCGCACAATGTTCACAACTCCGCTGGCATGTGTCACAGAACATAAACAAGTGAAGAGACATGCTCACTTGTCTTATTGAAGGCTACTTATACAGACACATATCTTTACAAATAATCAAATAATAACTTGTAACTTTGACTAAAGGAATGTTTGCCGACGGAAACTATCTGACGTTTTGAATTGAAATAGGAATGTGATAACAATTTTCGTGGTATGTACAAAGATACAATGCAACATGACTTTTCTGTAGGCACAATTATTTTCTCTAACAGCGCAAGGCATTTACTTATATTTTTAAAATCACCCCTTTTAAAGTAAATTCTGGATTGTATTTCTTAACAAAACCCACAACTGTGACACAATTTAAAGTAAATACTAGATTGTATTTCTAAACAAAATCCTCAACTATGACATAATTTAAAGTAAATACTAGATTGTATTTCTAAACAAAATCCTCAACTGTGGTTTAATTTCAGGAATACTATTGCAAGATTACAATTTATTCAAGACGGTACACTTGCTTTAGAAGATAAACTGAGCGGTTATATTTATAATATTTTATACACGTCTTGATTCAGTCTACCGCGAGAGTAATAAGAAACATTGTGTACGTTTAATATTATTGTATTCCATTTGCAGACAATCTCACCAACAATGTTGGTTATACAAAAACGTAGAATTCGTAATTCATAATGTCTTTGTATAATTTGATTAAACGCCAACACGTTATAATTGCTGAAGGAAAACACAGTTAGGAAACAAAGTTGGTCCTTTTAACATAACTCAGTGCTCCCGTGATGGGCTACAAGCTTCTTCCTCTCACAGAGAGAAGGCCTGAGCCCACACTCCCAGTAATAGGAAAATTGTAGAACGAGCGTGTCATGGTGCACCCATGTGTGCTGCAAGGCGGTCACATTATGAAAATATCGTATTGCCTGAACCCGCAGCTCCAACCGCGTTATTAGTATTAATTTTCCTGTGAGAAAAGTATCTTATATCTTCAGATAATCAAGCAACGCTAACAATACAATTTAATTGTTTCTAATGCCATACCATAATTTAGCGCATCTACTCGTACTAATATATACAATTCTCGTGTCGCAATGTTTGTTACCAAACTCCGCCGACACGGCTGGACCGATTTGTATGAAATTTTGTGTCCATATCGGGTAGGACTGGGAATCGGCCAAAATCTATTAAAAAAAAGGAAGCAAAACAACGTTTGCGGGGTCAGCTAGTAGTATTATAAATCATTTAAAAGTAAACAATTTCTAACTTTCCTCGTTTAAAGGTGATAGAAAAGTGCTTTCAACCTAAAATTAAACACATTTCTATCGTGCGATCGATACGCGACCTCGGCGACCAACATCCGGCGGAAGGAGCCAACGGGTACATTCTTTTCATAATTATTTTATCGACAATATTCCTATTCCACAATATTTTTAATCTGTAAATCGATCACCGTCGCCTTTAACGACAGAATTTTAATATCTTGTATGGCGAATATGAAGATATGAATCAATCGGTCCGCACTTAAATTACGATGATATTTTAAATTTTTCTTTTCCAAACTTGGCTTGATCCATTCCCTGGATAAGCTAAACCATTATTACGTTACAGCCTCAGGAAGCCACACTCGCGAGACCTAGTAGGTACTAGATGTCGTATCTAGCAAACGTCTTTACAAAACTATAAACGAGACTCAACACCCAGACACAACAGTCTGCCACAATTTGTTCTATATTGCATTACCTTAGCGTTTTCAGCTTGATCGCGGCTCGAAACCAATATCGCTAAGCCCCTCTTGTGTTCCCATTGTGATTAGTTTTGCCGCAACTTCTAAGACAGTTCAATGAGTCGTTTGACACAAGAAACGTCATTAGATAGTGTTTTGTTTCGTTTAAAATCTTAGCTTTCAAGAGAAAGCTTTCTTAACTCACATCTGCCTACTTCTTGAATCAGGAAGGAATAAGAACGTTCGATTCCCAGGTCGGGCAACGTGTTATTGGGTTTTTCTATCCGGAATTTCTCAGTAGCAGCCCGGAGTGATTTGTGTCCGATAGATGGCAATAGGCTCGCCCCCTATTACATGGGACTTAAACATAACTGGCGAAATGTGGGTGTACTATAGGTACACCTCTGCCCAACCCTTCGGGGAAACAAGGCGTGATGTTATGTTATGTTATAAATAAATCATACAACTTGTAGCTTTACTCACGTTCGAAGTTTCTAGTTTTCAAAGTTGAAAACTGTTTCTTATTTAGTTAACCTCTGCATATAATTTTATCGAAATGATTACATGAGCCTGACGAATAAACGTCCTAACCTACTGTTAAATATACGTCCTAACCTACTGTTAAATATACGTCCTAACCTATTGTTAAATATACGTTTTTCTTTCTCGACTAGTTCTTGTATACCACTGTATTGTGCACAAATAAAGTGTGTTAGTTACGATGCTTGTTGCGCGGGACTTCGATGCAACTGTAACAAGTAACTGCATACCTCCGCCAGCTGCTGCCAGTTTCAAGCACGTGTGTGTGCGTGTGTGTGTGTGTGTGCGTGTGTGGTGTGAAAAGAGTTCAATAAAATCTGTCTGATTTTATTGAACTCTTTATTTACGGGCACATGTCCGAGCGGAATGCCTCGTATTGTGACACTGCTCGCTATTCAAAGAGATGTTCTGAATAAATTGAGGATGATATAAAATATTTGCAACTTGAAAATGTAATAGATTCATTGCAGGCAGCTTTGTAGTTTCGTATAATATTCCTGAATGCCATTTCTCATTCCAAAAATATGTCCAACAAAAACAATGGAATTGTGTCATTCTGGGCATGATGGTGTTATTCTTAAGTTTCCGTTCAAGCCCGAAAATCGAAAATAAAAAAGCACAAACAATTTCACACAAATGAAACTAAAAGTTAAACTCCAGTCCCACATAACGTAGCGCAACCCGGAAGCTTTCCATGAAACCTAAATATAATGTAAAGCACAGCTTTACCTTGACAGTATTACTCAAGTTTAAAATAAAGTTATATTAATCGGAACAATTATGAAAGTTCTGTGTTTGAGAGAATTGAAATCTGAACGGATCGTGATTTACGAGTTTGGAACCAATCAAGTTGACGAATTTTAGAGGGGTTTCATATTAGGTGACTCAGACACACGATTTCACCGCGAATTGGAGCTACTTACAAGATGGTTAATAATGTAAAGTAGTTAATATAGAATCACTTTTTAATATTCATAACATTCTCAATGTTTATAACATTAGGAAACGGAAACCGTGTCTTTGTTACCATGACAGAATTTGTTACCATGACAGAATTTAAAGCCAGTAGTAGTTAGAATCAGTTAATCGTATTTTATTTCTGAGTGAATCCCATAGTACCTTAAACACTTTCAGTAACATTTTTTGGAGCAATAATTTGTCTATATAATTTATTCGTCCGTGATAATTTTGTTGAACGCACACATAAAAAGGTAAAACGCTTTGTGAAACAGTTGGCGATCGTCTCCTTTGATATTATCTATCCTTGGGCCGAGGCAAACCGACGCGTAATTCGTCCTCTGGTGAATAAACACCCTTATAAAGCTCTTGCGAATCAATCAAGCTTAAGTATTTATTACACATCAGTCAATTGAACAAATGGTAGAATAATACGTTGGTATAAAAACGGTGCAGATATCAGTGTAATCGATTGCATATTATCTTTCGTTATTATTATTCTTGGTGCCAGCTTTTTTAGTACTTTTTCTTTTTTTCGCAATATCTTTGGTCCAGGCATAATTATCAAATCAAATCAAATCATTTATTTCAGGTATACACCCATATAGAATTTGCACAAGATTACAAAATGTTACAAGATTACCAAAATTACAAAATTACAAGAACACATTAATGATAATTTATATATGATTAAAATACAATTAATACCAATATTACATTACATAAAAAAAAAAGATAAGAATAACTTTAGCTGGAATATTAATTGCCATATACGAAGAAACAGTTTACCTCGTATATGGCCCTCACTATTCCATTGTCAGATTTATCATTATCATTATAATTATTGATTTTTTTTTAAAGTTTCTAAGTTTATAACACACTGGTTAAAACATTACACAAATACTGACTAGTTGAATACGAGAAACTAGTCACGGTAGACATCTACCTCCATCTCAACAAATACGTGATAACTATAAATGAATGTACTTTCAACTACAAGACACTGGTATTCTTTTCGTGAATATTGCCGAATTAAGTCTCACAGTCGCGCGAACTTGCTTCATTGAAACGACACACAAAGACTTCAATTGTCCAGGTAACTTGCTCAGAATAACTGTCTCATTGGTCGAATATTAAGTTATCATAGCATAATTCACAGGCACCGGCACAGGTACAGGCACAGGCACAAGCACAGTCACAAGCACAGACACAGGCACAGGCAATGGCACAGACACAGGCAAAAGCACAGGAACAGGAACAGGTTCACAGGCAGATTGATTGGTCGATGTGCTAAACGGCCAATCAATAACCATAATATTAGAATCTGTAATTTCAGTAATGACGTAATTATCATAACTACAATAATTGACAGGTTCATTTAAAGGCACATGTTATTACCGTACGTAGATAATAGTAAACTCGACAACTAAATTAGACACGTAGGTACCTACTAGATTATGTCCGACGGTTATATAGTACCGGGTATTACATGAACATTTTCTTTATTTTAAAAGGTTCAGGAAAATGTTTGGAGAACTAGAGGTTTTGGACATTGTGGTGGCCTCCAAAGATTTAAGAGCATTTTCAGCTGTACCTACGTTACCGTACTATGTAACCCTAAGGCTGTTCTGAAAACTATTTCTAATTAAAAAAACTATTTTATGTCGAAGGCCCCTGTCCCACCGCTGCCGACTAGGTATGGTATTTTTCTCGTTCAAGCAACATACGATAGATGTAGATCCCGTTTTAGTAATAGGCATAATTGTATTAGCAGTCGATCGCTGATTGTTTATACTGCCGTCGAGCACGAGAGTTCTACAACAAAACTAAAACAACGTACAAAAGAGACATCTATTGTACGTTTCTTGAGCGAGAAAATAGATGAAATCTAGTCGTTTTCTCGTCGGCGGCGGTGGGACAGGCGGCTTAGTTCAAGCTAATACAACTACATGACAAGTCTAGTAATCCGGTTTCAAAAACTCTCTATTCAAATCAAAGTTTTACAAGTTCGATAATAAACCGAACTCTGAAAGCTATGAATGTGTTCTGTGCGTGAGCGGCGTGCCGAACACGTCCGGAACTAGCCGACACTAGCCGAAGTTTAGATACGGCCGCGGATTTCATTACCGATACGTGACTCATAATACGGGAGTCCAATTATATTTTATAGAGTTGCTGAAGTCGACAGTGTTTTCGAACTATGTATTTTAGAGCAAATTGTTTTTTTTTTGCAACAACGAGGTACTAATTCTATAAAAACAATCACGATATTCTTTTATGTAAACTGTTACCTAATATTTTAGATTGAACATAGATTTAACTTATCAACCTTATTGTGATAATCACCAAAATACACAATTTGGTAGAACCGCAATGAATACACAAAACAATACACACTTTGTAAGGAACACATTATTTTACACAAAAGGTGGCTAAAGTCTGGAACACTCCTTATTTAGAACAGCCGGTGGTATATTCGCGAAATTACGTATAGTTTGAACCACGTGGCTATTGTGTGTTACTCTTTGTTCGCGGGGAGCGCGCAATGTATTCGAAACAATTGAAAAACAACGGAGTTTTGGAAGTGACACGTATTATCGCGGTAGAAGGAAAATTTTGTGTTTAATTATACGCGAGTGTTTAGAACAATCTGAGACTATTCATCAGCATCAGGGAGAAGTGTGTTACGCAATTATGGATAGTAAACTAAATATAAAATGGTCCATAGGAACATAACGAGTCCTTTGGCTTACAGCTTTATCTTCCTTGTCTACAGAGAATTAGGCACGCGATATAACAATACATCACGCCTTCAAATTTTAATAAGATAGCTTTCTTGATTTCAATGTATACTTTCTGTCGATATTTCACGAATATTTTACGTATTACATATGCAGTAAATATAATGTAAGTACATAATAATATGAGCATCTAAATCCGCATTCAATGATACATAGACAGGGCATGGCTTAAACGACAATAGCTAACCAGATTAGGTGTTGACAGGCGATCGAGACGTAATCCCCGCTGTACAGTTGTACGGAACCACTGGTAGGCCCGTGCTGGTCCATGTACACGAGAATCAGTCGAGTTGCTACGACGACAGGTCTGAAACTTGCGGACTGCCGCATCACGTCAGCATGGCATTAGCTGTTCTCGTCAAGACTTAAGAGAAGAACCAACAAACTTCTTTGTTGAAGATAATATGACTTTTCAGAAACGTTTGTGTCACTGACCCATAAAGTATTTGAACATAAAGTACGAAGAAAGTTTCGTTGAATCGAGTCAAGCACGTGCATGTTGCAATATAAAAAAACAAGATTCGTAATCTTTTATTTCACATAAACCTAAACTTACGAAGCGTCAGATGCTAGGTGCACGATTCCAGTAGGTCGTTTCCTATGGAGCAAGACAATTTACGGTTACATGCATGCATAATCAGCCTATTATGTTCCCACTGCTAGGACACAGGCCTCCTCTCTGTGAGAGGGAGTGGGTCTTCGAATTTTTGGTTCTAAGACAAGCCGGTTTCCTCACGATGTTTTCCTTCACCGTTTTTGAGAGCAGTGGGTAATGAAATAATTTACACAAAGTACAACTCGTAAGTCGCGGCCGTTGCCACTGCGCAGCTGGGCCACCACTGCGCAGCTGGGCCACCACTGCGCAGCTGGGCCACCACTGCGCAGCTGGGCCACCACTGCGCAGCTGGGCCACCACTGCTCTTCTCGAACTTTACGGTTACTCTTTATAAATTATTGGCTTTTACAATGTTTTTTAATATTAACCGAGCTTATCAAAATGAGTGGTGGATTGTATGCAGCATGCTTTTGTTTATTCTTTGTCGTATATTTGAATCACACAACGCTAGCAAAATTAAATAGACAGATTATGCGAACAGCATAATCTGCCTTGGGCAGCTAATTGAGCAGGCCGGGGGTTCGAGTCCGGGTGAGAAACGAGGCTCTTTTGAATTTCAGATTAAAATGAATTTAATTAATAAATCACCGCTTGTGGGCGTGCTTCTTATACATTCAGGGCAGTTTTATTTTTACGTTCATTTTAATTGCTCAATTAACTGAATAACTTTTTTATTAAAGTAGTATTTGGGAACAGTTCTGGGTTTTATCGGGCTCTTAATATAAAAAAATAGTAGAAAATTCTCAGAACGTAAGATCGTAAACTCTTTAGGTTCTTATGCGTCTTTTTCAATAACGGATCGTTGAATTCACGGTTGCCAGTTGCAAAAACCTACTACTACCGCAATACTCTAGCTTGCCAGTTGCAAAACATCTAAATCTACCACATCTACCCGAATTTAAAATTTGTCCACACCAAAGGAAGCAGTACTTCAGAAAGTCTTCAGTCTGTAAAGTTAGCGCGTAGGGTTGGCCTCGTAGTATCGAAAAGTCTCGATGAACACGGAACAGCACTAGTGCTTATTGTCACCACCTGCAGCTGCACATTGTGACCGAGCAACTAATAGATTTACACGACTTTCCAACTAGCACTGAATGGATGTCTTGTGACTTGAAAGCTGAATGAATTGAATTCATTGCTGTTTGGGCGCTAAAAAGCATTGAAAATGACGTATTCCTACGTAGCTCGTAGGTAATACCTTAAAATTTAGTTGAACTTATCGAGGAACACACCTGAGGTGCACCTTGACGAGGTAGAAATAAAGCATCTCAAACGCATGACACGTAGTCTGACGGTGAAACACAAACATTTAAACACAAGTGGCCTGAATGTTTTTGACAATTTTTGTTCGATCAAATAATGAAAGACACGGAGGAAGGTTACAAACACGCTAAAATACTTTTATTTTTCAATCTGAGACAGGCATTGTGTTATATCGACAAGTGTTCCAATGAACCTACCAACCCCAAGAACTGATAAACGTAAAAAGGTTTTTTTATTATTTCTGTATTCAAATTACTAAAACGACAGGCAGCAGCGTCTTCCTTCGTTACAAAAATTGTGAAATGAGCAGTCGGGCTGCAAAATTATATGTATTCCTCGTGGCTAGTCTATGAAGTAATGATCAACTGTCCCTTGTTATGTAACGGACGTTTACGAGGTGATATTATAATGATAACGTTTATTAGAAAATTATTATTGTAACGTGGCTTTTTTGCCCGACTACGGCGTAGCAAAGGATGACCTGACTACGGCGTAGCAAAGGATGACCTGACTACGGCGTAGCAAATGATGACCTGACTACGGCGTAGCAAAGGATCACGTAACTACGGCGTAGCAAAGGACGACCTGACTAGGGCGTAGCAAAGGATGACCTGACTGCGGCATAGCAAAGGATGTGCAGGCTACGGCGTAGCAAAGGAATGCTCACCACTGCATGTTTAGATGTTAGATCTTAACTTAAAAACTACATTTTTTTTTTTACCAATTTGATGGTTTTATTTTTAATGTTAGTCCTTTTTTTTTTAAACGATTCATTTCGTTTATTTATTTTTATCCTTATCTTGCTACATTTTTAATTTTTTTTATGAAACAACTTAAAAAAAACATTTAAAAATATAAAAATAGTGGTCCGCCGGTATCGGGAGCAGGGTCCAAGCTACCGGTGGTTAGGGCTCCAGAGACAGGAACCTCCTCAACATGCGAGCCGTATCGAGAAGTACTGTTTTCTGTTCCAACCGCCTAACGAAAGCCTCGAGAGATGTTGGTCGAGGCTTTTTGCCATCAGGCCATTGGCCGATACGACAATGTACAGTCTCATCACCGATGATCGTGGGTGATGCATCCGATTTGCGGTCAGAAGTGTACGGACCCGCCTATCCAGGGCGTCGAGTTCGGTTTGGGTCCATTTGAGTATGCCGAAAGAGTACATCAAAATCAGCATGACCCAACCGTTGAAGGCGCGCACCTTGTTTCCGCCCGAAAGAAGACTAATTAATACCTTCTTCAAGCGGCCAAAGAACGCTTCTTCAACGATTGCTTCATGTTAATAACGTTGATGCCTAACGCTTCCGACATACCCAAATACTTGTAGCTTTCGGATGAAGAGAGGGATCTAAGGTGTATGGAATCCGAAAGTTGCAATTCATTGCATTATTAATATAATAAAATTATCCTCAGCACTATTTGACAAGACATTTCATTGTTTCAAACAATCGTTACTGTACAAAAGGTCGATTTAAAGGAGTTACTATAATATTCATAAATTCTTTGTATAAGTACCTAAGTAAATCTGGTAGAAACATGTCGATATGAATAATTTTTCAATTGCCTCCATAAAGAGTGCGGCCCACGCAGTAATAAATGATGTCCGCCGGCTGTTTGCCGACCAGCCGAGTGAGGCCTTTCACTTGCTATTGACGACATGTCACATAGGACATGAAATATAATTTATTTGTGTCCCGAATATAACTCTGCTTAGATCTTTTAATGACGCTCCAAAATTGGGCAAATATTGGAACTCTGTAACGCTTGGGTCTAATTAAAAAAAGAATAACGAACGTTTTGCTATTGAATAAAACACCATTAAAGCAGCTAGGTTCTCTCTGACAAACACAAACAAAGAGTTATTCAATTACGACACATACGTTATCATTAAGCCCATTTATCTTTTTATTTAATTGCTAAATGTATCTGAGCGAGTTATAAGTTTGCGATTTTGAACAAAATATTAACTAATCGAGAAACCACATTTATCTCAAGTGTCCTCCTGAGCGTCGTAGCAAAAAAACCTTTTGAAGGGCTCTCATGTTAAGTTCATGTGAGGTCCTTGGGGAGCACTTCGTGTCCCCCAAGGACCCCTACCAGAAGGGGTGGACCTACCTCCGTTCTGTCTCACGAAACTGATGTTGAGTAAACAAATATGGGACAATCTCGTAAATAAATTTAAACGAACATGGCTTTTTTTTTTGTTTCAAATTTCACATTGTTTACGAAAAAACCTCTATTTGTTACAATATCACGAAATAGTTCTGTAAAACAGTATAAAACGGTTTGGACGCGCAATGACGTCATAAACTCGCGCCCGTTTAAGAAATTTCATTAAAATGGCCACTAACCGCTTCAGGAAATTCGAGGCCAAACAAGTATTGTGGTCCAGAAAATGTGTTAAAGTGTGAACGTACAACTCTTATCTTAGTTAAGCATAAAAACGAAAAGCTTTACAAAGTTCACGGCGACGAATGCCGGCGCTAATGAGAGTGTATCATGGCGGCCCGCGACGCCTCACTGCGACATTCACACCACACTGTCGCGACCAAACACAGCTCTCAACTCGAAAACTTTAAAGTCCACGAAGTAAAGTTGCAATGTATAGTGAACACCGTTTTTCGCTATTGAAGTGACGCGATTCATTAGCAGTCCGCGACTAACAATTCCACAAGTATTTCTCTTATTTCCTGCGACGACTATTAACATTTCTATGGAGCGCAGAGCACTGAGATCTCTTACTTAATCTCGAGCAAAAAAACTTTTATCTTGCTCGCTAGTGTAATGGGAAATATCTTACTTATTTTTTGTGTTTAACCCAGTAACCTGGAATGCAAAAGCAGTTTAAAAAAAAATGAAGTAAATAAATCTTTTTGTACAACGCAGTGCTTCATTTTCATCGCAATCTCTGTAAACTTTCTTAACAGCTATTTCTCGCTAGTCATCTGTTTAGACCAAAAACCATAAATCTATTTTTGTGAGCTCTATGCTCAAACATCAGTGGCGTCTTGAATACACCTATATCAACCTGACTGGTGATCGGTAAGCCCCAGCGTTTTCCTTACGCCTACATATCTCTATTCAATAAAGCAACCACAATTATCTCACATAAAATTATTCCATTGCAAGAGCAAGATAGGATGGTAATTTGAACATAAATTCTATTTAATAAAAGATCATTAAATCAATCGTTGACAGCTGAACAGTGGGCAGCCATCTTCTCATATCGGTGGAACAATTTGCACTTATAATTAATTCGGGGGCACGCGTTATTATACCGGGCCCGATCCCATTCCCCCGGAGCCCGGGACTCGCGGATAGTTGCAGGATATTAAACAGAATTCATGAAAAATTATGTATTCTGAATATCAGTGATGTGATGATACAAGGTGGGTTTAAACAACAAGTTATTATGCAGCAGTTTAACATATTAATAACTGCTGGTACGGGACTTCATTACGGTTTATTTTGAACAATTTATAAGATATTTCAATTGCAGTATCGAATGTTTGAAACACAAGTGATGTTTGAAGAATGTATAAATTCAAGTGCATCTTTGGGTAGAATACCGCGTCTTCACTACGTTCGTAACATAATATTGGCTAGTTTCCCTGTGGAGAGAATACTATACTTTTATTTTATTGCTGTCGTTACGATTTGCTATAATTAATCGTGAGTCATGACACGTCATGAGTTTAAACCCGGCAGGCATTCATCGTTAGGAAAACGGCACTATCTAAAACCAAAACTTCGACGACATTTGACATCAGCGAACCCGCACTGGACCCGCACTGGACCCTCACTGGACCCACACTGGACCCGCACTGGACCCGCGTGGTGGATTACGGCACGGCGGGATCATTATAGGCTGACTATGCATGACATGACCGGCGTGGAATATGTCACCATACTACATGTCTACTTCGACCAATAATTCATTGAACGTTTGGTATTTTTTCCCCTATCTGTTAATAATATACACGATAAAGCTTTTACACGTTCAATGAAAATATCAATATGATAACTTTTCTGACCGCTACAAGGTGATTAGTTTAGTTCCTCAGCTGTCTGTGCGCCTGGTACTACGTGACAGTCTCGCTAATGGCAATCTTATATAATTTGCTTAGTGTAGTTGTAATAACCTAATATGGAACCAGCGTTAGGTAACTAGGTTAGATTGAACTAGCAACACTACAGTTTTCATATTCTCCTTAAATGTATACAGGAAAATGTTGTGACTCGTAGAACGTTCCATTTTGGTGTCTCAGGTCGAAATTGCCGCATGTCCGGCGACGATTGGTCAAAGCTAAAGTTATTGGTCCGTGTTAAAAGCTAGGAGCAATATCGTAAGATTGACAGACGTTACTATGAAGACGACTGCTCTGGAAGACATCTGAGCCCTCAAAGAGCTAGAGATGTTGCAACATATTCGAACTAATATAAAAGTACTACAGCAAAATAGGACTAGTTTTTGTAAAAATAAGGCCTTCAGTATTTACGTAATTTTTTAAAAGAGCGAGTCACTCGAAACTTGTCGCCCACTCCTTGTCGATACAAATAATCCTTTACAGATTTCCGTATGTCGAGGATTTCCAGATGTCTGAATAAAAACACAATGTTCCGTGTATCAGGTGCTTATATGGTGAGAGGATGGGAAAAGTGCGCGTTTTTGTGTCAATAATTTGGCAATCTCTCTTTATTTGCTAAAGTTTGGATGAGGTTTTTTGAAATCAGGAAACTATACAAAAACTGTTGCCTTCGCTTTATTCACGTTATCTGTTCTATTACTCGTATCTACGATGTGCTTTTCGTATAGCTGTTTTGTTATAATAAATTATAAACTTGCAGAAATCCCAAGCATTGCAATTGAATTATATTTCCTAGTGTGATATCTTTCCACAATATGCCCTTCCTTAAACTGGCCAACGGAAACATCTCATTACAGCTTATTACATTTAAACCTGCATATAACCCCTTATTGCAAACACCTCATCACGTTTCGAAGCCTATTTTATCCGAAAATCCCCGAGGACATACAACGGTCGGAGTGGTCGTACAAAGGACATGAAGTCACCTACGGCCGGCGTGTCGCCATGTCTGTCGATCATAACCGATGCCGCGTGTCAGCGTCTGTTTGCCCGCCATCAATCTCGTCGGCCTCATCGCCCACATCGCGCACAAAGATCTTCTACACACATAATTAGGTATAAGTTGGAACACGATAAGGTTTGTTCAGAAGGACTGTACGTCTGTAACGAGGCTCTGGCTCAGCAATATACATAATATAGCTTTCACATTTTGTGTAGTTATACTACAATAAATTGTTAGTTTTTTTTGTGTTCATCTAATTTCATACAGCAAAAACACTAAGAAATCATAAACCGTCGCAGCTGTACTTTGACGGTCACTTCGACATGTAAATGAAACGGTTAAAACAGCCCGTCTCTAAAATCTACAGTGTTTGGTCAGTGAGACTTCTTCGTGTCTGCGAATTTAACAAAGTTTGCCTTCTACCCTATTTGTTTATTGTGGCTGTATCACAAAGTGTGGATTTATTCATAAAGGTCTAGTTCCGTAATCTGTCGTGGGTGTCGTGTAGTGTTGCTGCTCGCGGTGGGAGCTGAGGATGATCACGTTTTATTCAGTTTTTTGAGGAGTAGGGAGGCCTTGCTTGTTTTGTTTTATAGAAGCGTCGGAGCTAAAGTATCTACTGATATGCTTACCGCGTTATTTCGATGTAGGTAATGCACCTGCCACCTGTTTATTTTTGTTCATAAAGTCGGGAGAGTATGACAACTTTATCATCGACATCGTGATAGACCGTGAAAGTCTTCTAATGACTCAAGTCCGTGCCTTTCAAAAGTGTTAATTGCCACTATCCTCAAATCTTCATTGGTAGTCACTTTTAATAATTTAAAAAATATCCACCTCTACGTAATACAGGGTGGAAGGGACACCGACGCACAAGGGGTTACCATGGACTTAGTACATGACTCTGAACCCAGGGGGGTTCACAATCGTTGAAATATTCTGTCGGTTATTTAAAAAAAAAATGCTGTGCCATTCATTTTGACCGCGTACGTATTTCACTTTTCTATGAGAAGGCAGTTGTTTTTATTGTGACAACCACTCGTCAAAAACTCGACAATCATGTTCTCGCTCACCCCCCTACGACGTGGCGCGATGTTTGTTCGGCGATAGAGTCGAAGGTGTTGGATCGCGAATAAAGAACTCATTGATAAACCATTCTTGTCATAATAAACAAATTTTTGACTTCTAACCAACTTACATAATAATACCTACAGAATGAACTAGCATAAAAAGGTTCTCATCTATTGCTGTTTTTTTTTATTTTTTTTGCCGTAGCTATGATTTAAAGAACTTCTCTAGAACTTGGCACCCCTTTATATCTCAACACTTTAATCGTCGAAGTCGGGAAGCTCTCTCGTTCTTTTTACTGAACTTGTCCAATTGTTCACATTTACTGTTTTTGGTGTGATCTTGACACCAAAAACAGTGTTCTGTTTCACACACAGAGTAAAGCCAAAACCATCAAAACACCAAAAACACCAATCCACCAAAAACAGTGTAAAGTTCTGTAAGAAACTTATATCAATCTTAAATAGGTATAGGATCTATGATTGGCGAACCATAGCAACACAATCATAGATCCTGTTGTACTAGACCGTTCAGAAATCAATGCTGATGTCCCTCAGATAATGGTACCTACTAATCTAATACTAAACCCGTATTTGACCGATCATGCTGATATCCTGTCACACAACAAAAGCCGTTTGCTTCTTACTGGAAATTCTCAGCAGATAGAACAAAGCCTTCTGTTCTCTATCCAGAATTTTTAAGCGGGGATTTCATTAGAAAATTAGCTGTAAATCAAACTTAATAAGTTCGTTAACAGCTGCGCTTTTAGATATCTAGGCCAAACAACAAGTTACGTGGAAACGCAAATGACGAAAGCAGTAAACAATATTCTATTTAGTATTTTAAAATTACTGAAGTCACGCGTCATTGCTAGTTTAAATCGCTATTCCTTTTTGTCAATACTTCGAACTTAATCTAAGCACGAGTGAGTTTTTTTACATTCAATATTCAATTTTCCAATTGCAACTGTGAATTTTATTTTGTTCCATTTACTGATATGTGGCTATATCTACATAATATGCATCTCGTTAAAAGTGCACGATGTTCAGCGGTGAGTTGTTCAGTCATTTGTTTTTCAGTATGTGGTCTGAACAGCGTGCAGCCGCTTTCCGGCCACTCACACTTCATTATTTCATTCCATTTCGTCGCGCAACAGAATAAATCAAACGAGAACCACTCGAGGTCGTCCATTATTCAATGATGGGCTCATGGTTGAACCTTTCACAATCCAATAGACCCATTATATTGATAACCGCCGTTACTCTTTAATTGATAATGTACAATAATAATAATAGAGCGGACAGTTACATTTTAGGCAACTTCAAACAATTTACAATAAAACGCAAGACAAATAAAGCTACGTGCACAACTATGACGCGAGCAATTACCATACAAATTGGACTGACTTCGCGTTACCGTTGTACACCACAATTAAAAGAGGATTTTTTAATATTTCGATTTGCGCACAATATAAAATTTTACGAACAAGTTTACGAATCAGTAAATAGAACAGAATTTTGATTGAAATTATTTCGAGAGGTGTACCGTAGACAATGGTTCGCGATGCAGAGAGCGCGAGTTCGGTCGCATTCAAATTTTTAATTGCCTGTGGTTTGAACAATATAACGGATGAACAATATATGTATTTCATTATTAGCGTCGAGAACATTACACTGTTGAAACTGTAAAGTTGTGCGCAAAAAAATGCGGTGCCAATATGGGTTTTAGCTTAGTTTTTCATTTATTATTATTGTTTATTAATATGTCTTTATTTGGAAAAAGGTTTTAGTCGCTTGAATATTTTTTTGTTGGTAGTTATCAGAAGGTTAAAGAAAACCAACTCAGATATAATTCCGAATCCTAATACGTAGGTACGCTTCATCTAGCGAGTGACAAAAGCACATCAACAAAATTTTGATAAACAAATAAATCAACACGTCACACAAAAGGAAAGCTAACACGTGCGGTAGCTGGTAAACGTGTGTTCATAATTGTGCCTTACATAATAATATGTAGTCCCTGTCACCTGTGACGCATGCCCCCGCACCCCGGAGAGCGCAATTACCCCGCGTTCTTGTAAATAAATTTAAATAAGCACTTCCACCGTTATGCGTGGCAACAGTCCTCGACACCAAAACGTTACAAATTCAACCAATATTTAGTTAAACGTCTCGGCATCGCTTTCAATTAACTTGACGTTTCAATTTTACGTCGCCCCAATTTTTACTTGCTTTCAGATCTCGAGGTGAAACCGGTTTTATTATTGGCTCTAAAGCCGAAAACGACAAGAATGATAAGTTTTAATTAATGAAGAGCCTCTGGGTCCAAAAGTAAATTGATATGGCGATGACATAATATCCACTCTTACTTATATTTAGATCGTTGACATGACAACTAGTTGCTTTTGGAAATATTTCATTTCCAAATAATAAAGTTTAAATAAAATTCAACCGAAAATATAAGCGTCGTGAGCGGTTAAATTAATATTATAACACGCCATTGTTATCTTGAGCACTACTAACAGTACTAACGTTTAAAAAGCTTTACTCTTGGAGATAAAAGGGCTATAAACACACGATCTGTCGGATAACTGACGCCTTACGCCACTTAATAAAAGCGGTAACAGCACACTGTACACGTCGCATACGCCGAACACGGTCGTAAACGGTATCAGCGCCCACCGCGCACCGCGCGTGTGAACCCGGCCTTACTTTTATAGCGAGTTTTGTAGTGTTACAACTCATCAAAGTTTAATGTTCTCGCGATAATGTTCAAATGTAATGTAATGTACCATATTATCTGTTTTGCTCTATTTTAGTAATCTTTAAAACTTTCAAATCAGTTTTATCCCCTTATAGAACGTGAAAACGATGTTCTAAATAAATTATAATTTACTTGACAAAATTGTGTTACTGAAAGTGGTTTAGAAATAGGATTAGATAGGATTAGACAGGCCCGTCAAGTATTACATGTTAATAAGTGAGAGATATCAATGTGAACAACAATCAATGATGTAGAGGGTAAAATTAAAAATGATTAACTTCTGACGTAGACACAGCGCTGTTATGCGCTCGGCCCACCGCCGCCGCGCCGGGAGAACTCATCACAGGCACAAAATGAGTTAACAATTCGGTATGGACCACGACCAACTAAAAGGGATGACAATATTAAAATTTACAATTTAAAGCATTTTTACTTTTTAATATCTAGTCTTTGACTATGATTTGAATTGAACGAAGTCCGGTTATTCGAAAATGCCTGAAATTAAATTAAATAACGAATTAAAAAAAACGTTACAATTAATCTTCTCTCCAAAGCGTGGACATCTAGCAGAATGTCATCAATTTACGTCCTAACCGAAAACTCTCATTCCATAAATTCTCGCTCTTAATTTGTGAAAACTCGAAGTTGCCAACACCGAAAAGTCAGCATTCAATTTCGAGCGCGGCTATATTTCATCGCCTCTGGCAACACCGCGGATAACTCTCGGAATGGGTGTAAATTATTGCGTTTACCTATCAAATAATTTGGCTCTGATTGGAAAAATGTGAACGATGAGGATTGATTTCACACGTACCTTCGTGGCGTGAAAGATACTGGAACAAAATATGCCGTAGGCTCTAAGTGTGTTGGCTTCAATATTATATAACATTACTATTTTCTGAGAGCTTCTTTGAGTTCAGGTCTTGTCTTGTTTGTTTATTTCACAACAAATAATTTAGCTACAACTGTGTATAGCCACTGTCTTTTTATAAAACCCAATTTTTCCTATTTATTTAGTATCACTAATGACAGCTACATCTACCTGACCTGTCTCGCTTAACTCCAAGCATATGCAAAGTGTTAAGAAGGACGAAATAATGTTATTATAAAAGTGACATCGTCAATTTTACGTCACCGGACACCGACTGATATTCCGAGTCGTTAGTTCTGTTCAAAACTCTTCTGGTTCAAAAGACGGAGTTTACTGTGACATAAGCCGCCAATATTGGACCTTTCACGCAAGCGGTGAGCTGCACCAATAGAACTCTTAACTTTACAGTTCATCCGCAAGAAATTTGAGACTGCGTTCAGATTATGCATCATTTTTCGATAGAGGCAATTTCAATAATGCGATCGTACGTACATATTATACTTAGGTGTTTTTCTTTATTCAACCTGTACTGTCCCACTTCTAGGAAAAGGTATTCCCCACAGGTTTTCACAATTCTCAGTCATTTTTTTTTTTCATTCTCATCAATTCTCACTCCCCACGCCAGCGAGTCGTCGGCATCCCGGCTTCTGGCTTCCACTGCTCGGCGACTCTAGCCCATCTGTCCCAATGAATCCTACAGACAGAGTTCGCCCAATCCTATCGGAGATTAGTTGGTTTTTATTCATAAACCAGCGAATAAAAGCGGTGTATCCGCTACACATCTCGACCGGCTCGTTGCGGTGGCGGCGCGTGCCGTCCGACGCTGGGCGCGGATCGTGATGTTCATGATTAAACCTGTACTCAAACAACCGCTCTTTTTGCTTGTAACACGAGTAACTGTATATACAGGTGTCGGTAAACTGACTGTTTGCATAGAGTTTATACCGATGGGTAATATTTCCGATGTATCAGGAACACTGTGTGCATATTGTGCTCGCAAAGCTTTGTTTTTTTTTTTTTTTTGTAACCGATTTATTTTGTATGGCACTTGTTTCGGTGACAAATAAATCTATTTTTCATTTTTTCTGTGTCGCATTTAAACAAATTTTTGCTGTCATTCGATGAATTGAAACCATTTCGTGTTGATTCTATTTAAATTCTGTGAAACAGGCTATGTCATCCTGAGAATCCAACTCAGACCTATCAAGCTAACGACCAGTGGTCTGGCTTTTTAAATTAATCTTAATGAAATCCGGTTCATTTTAAATCTCTGCCGACTTACTCGTGCGATTTTTCCTCCCCAGTTTCAGTCCGAATTTTAACCTCAATTTTCTAATATTACACCGCCTCGTCGGAGGATCGTTCGTATCTCAAAGTTTTATTACCCCGACTGCAGGCCGAGACTGCGTATGATAAAACTTGTATATTAAAAATATTTGTCGTGCCCTCGCTTGGCTAATAACATTGCTTTATATGTTCGCAAATTCTTTGGTAAAGATTTTATTTCACTCAGATTATGAAATACTATTAATTCATAGAATCGCGGTTGACATTACGTAAAAGCTACCTAAAGGTACGTCTACGTTCCTCTAAATAGCTTTTACGGAATTTCTTTATTACTTAATAATTATCAAAATATCTATACACTGTATGGTATTTCTGGAGTCCTGTCCTTGAATCTTGTGTTCGTAGTCTTTTCTGAGAATTCGCACTTATGACTCAACAATAATCCGCAATCAATTGAGTCGCGGACGTATGTGCGTACGTAATGTAAGAACGTGGCACGTGACATCACGGCATCGGGTTGAGGCTGCACTGGCGGGGTTTCGCTGCAGCGCACAAATAGTGTAATCCTAATCCACGACACGTCAGCTCGCGTTAGCTGCTCGATTCGATGTAGTCTGATATGTTGGGTAAGAACTGCAATACAGTAGAAACAGCTGGCAAGCAGAGGAACCGTGGTCCTTGCGCTTCGGACCTTGTGCCGTGTCGTAAATTATCCCACGAGAACGTGCTACCGAGACAAAAGTAGCCAAGCTCTTCCTTATAACATCAGCTATAACATATGCCAGTAAAAGTCCCGTCCAAATTGTTCTAACCGTTTCTGAGATATGCAAACTCAAACTCAAGCATTTATTTCAAATAAACCAATTACAGGCACTTTTGAATTGTCAACGGACACTCTTTTAAATCAAATTATGGTTATGGTTACAATTTATGTAAGCCGGAAAGAACAGACAGACAAAGAGACATACATTAAAAAAATGTGTTTTTGTAATTTATGGTATATCCTTTGGTATTGTTTAAAAAGCTATTATTTTGACATTACAAACAGACACTGCAGTTTTATTGAATTTTATAGATTTTCAACTATTGATGAGATCCGAATCCCAATGTACTTACAAAAAATATAAACATAGCAAACGATATAATATAACTTTATACAACTGCTAATGGAAAATATCTTGGATGTGGTTCTCGCCACGTAAATACATAACGATAACAGAACCTCTTTTAGCCGCGAATTAATAATCTCTTTCGCTAGTACAAGCCGCATTTGTGCATAACATCGCTCATGAACAGGGTTATAGATGGTTGCACTAACTTAGTCCATCCATCTTTATCCTGGTGTACACAAAATAATTTTACAAAATTAATTTGAGTTTAATTAATTTGAACACTGAAATAATCTAAACTTATTACAAATAACAAAATCACTGACTAATTTACACAAACTTAATTCTACACATCATTTAGAGTACATCTTTACTGAAATCTTTTCGCCCTACATGAGAATAGGTCGCAGTAGTTACCAGGAATAGACTCTTGTGCCTATCTTATATACGGTCGGCATTTATTAATATCCGTGTAACCTAATACATTTTCCTAAATCCGTGAAGGAATGGAATCTCCTAAAATGATGTACAGATCACGGAGAGTTGACATACGAAAATAAACGTTATACACAAACCATACAAAGGGATAGACTCGGGATAGATGTCGTTAGCATGAATCACGCGCGCCCTCTGGCGGCGCAGCGACGTATTCAATGAAACTGAGCAATCTCTGTGTGAATACCACTGAGTTATGGCTGTCCTAGCGGTTCGCAGTTAAATATCGCGGAAAGAGCGGATGCTATGGACTGTTAAATGTCAACTCATAACACACGTAAGTACGGAGAACTTCGGCATTTTGTCAAAAAAAGGAAAATGAAAAAAGTCGCGTAACGCCTTTCTTTTTGCCTGTACCGTGTTGGTAAATCATTACTAAAAGAAGTGTTTATGGTTAGTCTGGAATCTATAGTCGGTGGAGATGTTTATTGTGACTTTACTTTCCTTATCTATGCTCTAAAAAACAAAGTAAGTGTCACCAGCAAAACTGTTTCGCGAGACTGAATGTCTTGCGGCCTGGGGCTACCGCTCACCGCACTGACCGTACCGTGTCGTGCCGCCGCCGCGTCGCCGCGTCGTCGCCGAGCGCTCATTACGGCTTCATTAGCCTCGCCCAGCCTCGTTGCATCGCTAACGTGCCTATGTTTGTCCGTCTAGCACTTACGTGCTGACTGCGACATTTTTAATATTGTGAATTACTGAGGTTAATGTCTTGCGGGCGTCGGCGTGATAATGTGTAGATACAATATAATATACTTATTAACAAGTAACGTTCTAAGTGTGCGAATTTGATCCCTAATGTTGTCGACATGTTTTTCATTATGAAGTTCTGTGGTTGTTTAAAATGTGGAGAATATACCTGCAAACGGGACAGTATCAGCTGCGAAATTTTATTTAAAACACTGAACCCCTTAATTAACAATCAAATATACCTAATTATAGAAATGTTCCCATAGTTCTTTTTATAAATACAACCTTCCAATTACGTTTGAAACCGCATCAAAACTAAAAGTTCGCTTTTTAAACCAAGATTTTGAATAATTTGGCAGGTGTGTCAAACTCTTATAATAATATAAAGCAAACACAAAAATACTTGTAATGTTGGATTACAATCAGGGATTAAAAAAACCAATCATAATATCCTAATTTTCATGTTATTAACTTTGTTGAACTATTTGCCCAATTACTGTAAATGTCAAGTGTATCGGAATGACGGTAGTTGTCATAGTAACGGCGACAGTGACAGCTCGCTCATAGGCTAAAGTGAGCGGCGCTGCATCATCCATCTTGCTGATAGCGTCGCCGGCTGCGATCGACAGCTACCCTCGTCGAGTTTTAAACTTAAGTCATATTTTCAGGAAAATCTGTTGGAACTGATAAGATGGACCATTTTATAGTATACTTTCTTTATAAAAGTGGAGAAAACCATCGTCAGTTTTAGGCGTGAAGTTGAGATTGTATCGGCGACGAGAGTGTCATTAATCATTGATATAGAACTTCCAGTCATGTCGACTGTCCGACATCTTTGTGAATAATAAGTTTAAGTAATGACGCTACTTATTTCTGTTTATAACTGTTACGATGATTAATGAGTCCACGACCAATAACTTTAAGTTTACTAAATACTTGTTACAAAAAGTATTTATTTGTAGGCAAACAAAGACGCGACCACTTAATGGGAATTGTAAAGTGAAAGGTAGGTCGATAACTTCAAACTCATACTTGAAGATAGAACTTTCACGATTGCAAGGTTAAGTTCAGTAAAACACAAAAAATAATGGTTCTAACAAAACCGGCTAGTCAAATGGGCAACCTAAACGACATCACACTTTCATTAGATAGAACTCCTCTCTTAACGCCAACATTGTGGAAAAAAACGACAGGCATCACAAAGTAGATCTTTGCACAAAGTAATGAAAGATGCTACGTAAAGCACCAGCACTCCGCGGTAATAAAGTGCCTGGCGATAGTGGCGATGGGTGGACGTCGATGGGCCATACGGCCCCACGGCGTGACAGCTCAATCACGCCGCGATGGACAACCTGCTTTATGAACCCGTAACCGCTTGTATACACGGCCTTATTACCGTCTTGAGAGCAAGGGGAACTCGTTGCCTTTTGAAGGGTTTCTTAAACGAGGCTGTCTCACAAAGTATGGGAGTTTAGATGGCTTTTCATATGAGTTTTTAAATTACTTACACATTATTTTCTTGTACGTAAACACTCATAATTATATTTGCTTCAGCCGAACGTCCTGTATTGTTTAGCCTTCCATACAAGATAAGCAAATAGGTAAAGGGCTTGTCAAATAACTTTATGTAACTTTAAACTATTGTCTGGCTGTTTCTAAAATATATTTTTATTTGCTGGAAAGCCTATTAAGCAAAGACTGTGCACTTTAATACACCCGCGGGACTACAGCACATAAACGACAGTTTTATAATGCCTGAAAGTATATGATCCACTGCAGTAAACAAAATCAGAAAAATATATGATATTCTTTAGGATAAATGCTAGTTAGATAGTGAACACAATACAACTAATTTGATACGATAGAAAACATTCACGAATATACCTCTAAAAATTATCTTTTAACGATTAAAAACCATACTAGTAAACATGCAGCAATTCTGATTTTTTCAGATTATTCTACAAGCAACATATTAACGTAATCGTGTTTTAGTTTTTAGTCAAATTAATAGACTTTTTGTAGATAGATAATTGTTTAAGCTCTTGTCAGACTTAAATAATTCAAACATTATAAACTGGAGTACAATTGGGATGATGACTACTATTATAAATGTTCGTAAAAATGTATTGCAATTTCAAAGAAGGCATAGTAGAAAACATATAATCGAAAAAATCTGTTAAAACGATGTAAATATGAAGAAGATACACGCTTTTAAAGTTTTTTACTTGGCAGTTTTTAAGCTTTTACACTTTTTGTAATATTATTTGCACTATTTGGAAATAATAATAAAAATTGGGATTTAAAAAAAAATTGTCATCATCCCCATTACTGTGAATGAACCGCCATGAATTTATGAATGATTCAGATCAAACTCCATACCCGTAATATTTATTTCAAACTGTATAAATAGAAATTCATTAGCGAATGTGTCTCAAAATAATAGCTGTGGCCTTTATAATCCGGCCGACGGTCGGACCGGACGGGACCGCAAGCGATCTGGAAAATTTGAATACTACCCGACTGACAGATTTGCATCCGACCTGTAACACGAATATAATCGCTTTCATAATATCTGTGTGTTCTAATAGTTAGTCACGGTTTGCGGCCGGCGCGCGGCGGTGCGGCGGACAAATTGATCATTACGATGTTAGCGTGGCTTTTGGTTTATTATTATCGAGACGGCCATTAGTTAATTTGTTGCGAATTTCGGCTCTCAGTGGTAAATACTTAATTGTGTTTAAAGCAATTATGTATTTATGAGCAGAGTTAGAAATGTTTGTTTCCCAACAAACAACTATTACCTATTTCTGAAGGCTCCACAATCTTGACAGCTACCTAAGTGCTGCACTTAGCAGGCAATCGACGGATGTCGTCTTAGTGTCCATCACCGAACGTCGCCGAATTATGAACGTGACGTCATTGTCGTTACGACACGTCAACGTTTTATGACGAATGAGGAAAGGGTTCCACAAAATAGTGATGCTAAAGGATTCGAGAATCAACATAAACCTACGCAGTTTGTGTTTCATATTTTGCGTAAGGTTATGATTGACAGCCGCGTCGTACGAGTGTTGCTGTTTGTTTTTTTCTTGAAGTCGCTTTCTTGGTAGAAAACTAGTGACAATGTTTGTCCTTACTGACGGAGTAAGGTTGGTACTGAATATTAACTAAATAAAAACGATCAATAGTCACACGACGCGCACATGATGAACATAACTAGCAGCATGTTTGATAACTTCGGCCCTTTCGTTTCACTAAGATATTTAAAAAATACTCTCGGGTAGAAGTATCTCTCTCACTGTCTCTCTCTCTTTGGTAGTCTGTAGAGATAATCCCGATCCTTGAATTTCAAATGTTTTTATTCTGCAATGCAAATCACTTATATAATTATGTTCTGTAAATAATTTCTTTGGACAGAACAATTTCTTACAAGTCTAACCTTACATACATATTTATATGGGTAATAAACCCGAGAAGACTCCATACTGCACAATACCCTCCATAGTTCCATCGATATCCGGCGCAAGCAGCAACTCAAACAAACTAGCGAGTCGAAGTACAGCGTGATCCGAGCTATCAGCTCTATCGACCACATTCGTGGAACAATGGAACAACTTGATGCTACTGATAAATACGGCCGTAATCTGATCCTGAAGTAATTGATACGTGCGACTGACAGGGCAGGGAAATAGGACCAAGTTTTATAAATGTAATAGTTTGTAGAAGTACTTGGTAATGAGCTATAAGAACCAAACATGAGCACTGACAAAGAATATGACAAAATAATCAAAAATAAGATATTAAGTGTGACCACAAGACATGTCTGAAATAACAAAATAACAAAATGAAAGTATTATTAAAACTGCATTCAAAAACATTATCAATTATTTGCACAAACGAACTAGTCATCCCGAACACTGGGGTCTAAGACGAAGGGATTTGCTCTTGTTTAAATGTTTGCAACATTTTCGGCCCACGTTTGTCTAACTTGTCACACAGTATAATTGTGTTTGGAAGGATCGGATTCTCAACTTACCGGGTTCATTATTTAGGTCTACTGAACTATGCATTAACTTTATCGATTTTGTTTGCGGCAAGTTACTAAGTATACAATTATTTTTTTATTCACAAAATAAGCTTAAAAATGAACTTCTTTCAAAGCAGGTGTTTCGTTTGGTCATCACTTACAAACTGTATGTTTCACTTTTAAGGACAGACCCGCGGGATGACCCGCGGGGTGACCCGCTGGGTGACCCGCTGTCGGCGGATACCCTACTTAGCGTTTTAGTGAAACACCTGAACACATACCCAGTATTGACGGATATGTCTCCAAAAATCCGAAAATATATAAAAATGATAATGCGTCTGCGTATCGAAGAAACTGATTTATATTATTATATTGTTTCAAAAGGAGTGCGTGAAATTTTTAAACAAGCCAATAATGAAGCACTCATTTACCAACGTTTTAAATTCGATAATAGTTCTAGATAGATAGTTTCAAAGTACCAAGTAAGCATTGTGACTTATAGTTATTTAAATAATAAAACAAAATTATAAAATCATAAACCTTTAATGAAATTAGTTTTGCATCTTTACATACATAAACTAACGCCTCCTTCCCATGAGGGTAGGCAGAAACCACAGGACGCCACCTGCTACGATCCTTACATACTCCTCGTTTACGTTCGTTCATCTTTGATTAATGGGACAAATAAAAAACACTTTCGTTCAACGAGTGGTTTTCATGAAGTAATTTTCTAATTCAAGCTTACATAATCGAACACGCGACGAACCTAGTATTAGGAATACAATTAATTTCAAACAGAAAATTAATAAACTGGTGCAAATGATACGGCTTCAAATATTGCGTTACACAATTTTGACAAAATGTCAACTAAAAGGTATCTGTTCTGCGGCGTTACTTGATTTTACAAGAATGAAATCAGCTCACTGTCCCATAATGGTTTCCCAACTTGGTTGGAAGGCGAGATTGTCTTGTCATGTTTAACATAACAGCAAGTGGTGCTAATGAACACTCGAACCGTGCCAGCTATCGTCGCCATGGTCCCCGGCACAGTTCCTCGGCCGCCTCTTCGGACCAAACTTTAATATAACAATAATCGTTTGTGCCTGCTTCCATACTAGTTGCAATAAGTATTCCTGGCGACATTCACTAATTGTTTCAGTCATTAATTTGATTGTTCCACAACAATCAGCGGGTCACCGGTGCATTCTACGGTTAAAAAAAAAAAAAAAAAGATTTTTTATTTTATTTTAAATTTGCAATTTGCGGAAAGTAAGAACCTCGGAAACATGAAAGGATACATACCTATTAATGACGACTTTTCAGGCAGGTTCACTCTGTTTTGGATATTTTCTGAGGAAATATATTACTTCCAACAAACCTGTTGTAAGCACATAATTATTTAACTAGTTACCAGCGTCTGTCTGAACGTAACCCGCCCTTGCTCTATGACTACATATGTTTCAGTCTTGCTTGTGTGTACCATTATTTACCATTCAGTCGTTATTTCGGGCCCAATTAATCAATAAATAATAGCACTATTTCAACTCAACCATTAAATACGTGGATTCGGCTGTTTAGTAAAGTGTATTTATCGAATAGCTTATCGGAAAACTTTTTCTAGGCCTATGGACCGGGTTTGTTTTATGGTAAACAAGTATTGGAGCAATTTTTGAGTGTAGAATCAAAGTTGGCCGATACCAAAGGCACTGATGTTGCTGACTGAGTGACGTCACGTGTATTTTAATATTCTGCCGTAGGTAATGTTTACGCCGCGGTGGGCACTTCCCTGCTCCAAGGCGATCGATGTGCTCAATGAATAAGTGAGCAAGTCGCATCGATTGACACTTTGCCACGAATAAATAGAGTGCAAATACATAGGTTACTAGTGTACTGCCATAGACGATAAAAAAGAAAACAGACAATCAATAATTGTAAGAAAGAAATAAAATATTAATTGTGTGACTACAAGTCGCACAGGAAGATCACAAACTCAACAAACAAACAGAAGCAAATATCAGTAACTAAACAAATAATATAATTGAACGTATGCTATGGCGTGATGGCTCAGTGGAGACCTCGTCTCTCACGCACGAGGTTGTGGGTTCAAATCCTCGCAAGTACTAATGTGACTTTTCAATGTGCAGCCTGACTTATAATTATTCTCAAAAAGGCTCCCGCAAAACGGCGCGACGCCACAGCGCGACACAAAGGCACCGCTCGTCGCGCGACACGTGGTACCTTTGTGAACCAGACTAAAATCAAAGTGACACTTCTTCGCATTGACATTATAGTATATGCTACTTATACTTACATCATTAGTCATCATTCATACATCCATTCATGTCCCGTATCATATCCTTTTATTTGTTAGCATGTTACGAATCGTCCTAAAACGATTTCTTTTATAATATCTTATTCATTGTTTATATTTTCCATTGTTGTGACACAAGTCAATTGTCAAACTGTCATTCATTTTTCTCTTTTAGTCCATGAAGATTACTTTTTGGTTTATATAACTTGAACTATTTTTATCAATAGGTTCAGCTGAAATTTGTATTTTATATATTTTTACCGATTATTAACTGAATTTCGACATCTAAAATAATTAATAAGGACACGCTCAGACTCGATCGTGGAGGTTTTAATACATCTTGGCCAAACACACATGCTGGTTTTATGACTGGCAGATGAGATGTCATCAATTTTGAAAACTTCAAAAATCGTCTAAAATTAATTCTGAAAAAGGGATATTTTGCCTATAAAAGAAAAAGCTGAAGCATCTGATGAGGATTCGGCGTCCGGGCCTGTTTCACTAACCATCTGCCTGGGATTCGGCGTCCGGGTTTTGTCAACAAACCATCTGTTCATCCATCAATTCTACGTCTGCACTCTTCTATATAACCTTCTGCCTGGAGACTCGTCGAGCTTTGTCGAAGGATACTGACACTCTAAAGTGTCCCTTCGACACCTGAAGACCCTTTTTCTCCACCTCCTCCTCTTCTTTCCTCCACGAAGCCAATCTACGAAAATTCTTCATCCTCCTCCTCCGGACTTCAATTCAAGCCTTCTATATTAACTTCAGTGTCGTATAAACCGTGTTTGTAGTGTTTTTATAGTTACTACCTGTATTTTTTATCTCACTCATTACATTTTCTGTTCCAAGTCTATTTGCATCCTTTTTTGTAGATAGGAACCACTAATATGTTACAACATAAACCCTGAAAACGCAGGCTGCATCCGAAAGCGCTTTGTTAGAGAACCCCAGGTGGCGCTTTACACCAGGCAAGATCGGAAGATAGCAAGATCTTCCTTATCAATGGAGGAGTGGTACGAGTACCTACATCTTCTCTAAGCGACACATTTCATTGTTTTCCGACATGCACGCGAACGATGTCGCGGGCACAGCTAGTAGTTAACATAAGTCTGGAATTTCCAACCCGTCTTGAGGAGTTGCCAATATTTCACAAACCATTGCACAAATTAGTAATTACGCTTCTCTTTTAAAAATGCTATTGAAACACTGTTTATGAATATTTAAAAGAAGTGATGCTTAGCTCACAACTTCAGATTCGTTCTTAGATAGTTAAGTTCACGTTAAGTTACCCAGCTGTTATGTGGCACTGCAAGAGTGCAAGTATTCACAAGTATTTACATAATTGATACAAACTATCACAGCGTCGTTACAAGTTGTCGCAAGTTTCTGTAACTTGCATCTGCATCACTCATTTATAAAATAAGCCGTTTTAAATGAACTAGGTTTAAACAGTTTGGTAGTACCGTGGGTGTATGTAACGTGAGCGAAAGCTAACTTTCTTTTTAAAATTACAATTTATAACCATACTGAAATCAACCCAAACATTTAAGGATCCTGCAACAGGCGCGACGTGTCGGTGCGACGCGATTCTGGTAGAACAATTTCCATGAGGTTTTCATTGAAATTGTTTTACTTGAGTAGTGTCGCGCTGTCGAGGCACGCCAGTCTGAAGGAGCCTTTATGTTATAAAAATAGCTACCTCTAACTTTCAAAACACAAGGGTGTGAAAAACTAACAAGTAATTAAAAGTTTGCTTCCCGTTGTACTTGCAGTACGTAGTTCTACACAGTTTGTCGCTGCGCGGCCAAAGTTTACAGTCTTAATAACATTTGTAATATAATAGGCCTACAATTGAAATCTTTCCCGGAGCTATTCCCAAAAGTTACGAAAAATATTTGTTTTGTTTCCCGAGAATATTGAATCGACTATATTTTGTACAATTATATTACATATTTCGTTTAAAGTTCTTGTATAAGTTACGCCCCTGTTACCGATCAATGAAAACAAAATGTTTCGTTCGTTGTATACGAGCCTTTACTTTTTCTTGTATATATTAAATAAAGTTTCATTATCACGAAAACCGAAAAGCATTACAGAATAACTATATAGCTTTTGTCGAATCGAACAATAGAATAGAAATGATTATCATAAATAAGCCGTTGAGGTGTTTCTACAAACACAACGACTGCATTGCCTTCTCACTTACGTAAGTAACAATTGGTGACTAGTACCTCCCTCAGTGCTAGTCACCAGTTGGTAACCGAAGCACCGAACTGTCAACAGAAGCCACCTGGTCCCACAGTTACTTTTTCTAAAATTCGTTTTAACCCCGAGGAAGCGATCTATATTTATGCATGTTCTACTACCGTATGGCGGCTATTTTTAACCAAATGTTCTCTTTCTATTTCAGGTAAGACATTCAGCTCCCCCTCCCCGTCGCAAGTTAAAAGCTGTTGTGTGTCCTCCTCCTCACTGAGGAATGGGAAGTGGCACAAACCAGCCGCGACAAGAAACAAACTCGTTTTAATTAATTTTATTCGTACGGATCGATTACTAATCGCAGCGTGCAGATAATCGACACGATTCGTCTATTCGATTATCGCTATTACCGTGCGATTAGTGACGGGTCCCGCTCAAACCTACGCAGGGTTGCCCCAATAAGTGATCCTTGCCGTAATAAGGACAGGCCCTTCATTCATCTATTAAAAGCCTACACAGTAAAAAGTTTCTACCACCGTGTTGGGCCTTACTTGTGAGCATTAATTTGAAAAATAATGAAGTAATTCAACTTTCTTGTAGACTCCAAAGATTCTTTGCCGCCGTGACACGTGACTCACGTAGTTGACCACCAAAATACACGCTCACAGTGTGCATGTGGCACGCTCGAGTGCCAGCCCTACACGAGGATTACAACTGTCTTACACGAATACAAATTTATAGTTTGTTTGAGCTGATTTCACTCCAACGCACTTATATACAGATTCGATAAAATCTTATTATCCCCACAACAGGATTAGGTACCTACAGGTGCCGAACTCACCAGATGGAGCTAACATTATAATAAGGATTTAAACTTTGCAGACTTCATTAATAATTGTAATTATTCATTATTGCTCCCTCTTAATTCTTAACTGTCTTTAAGAAGACTGTATTGTTGGCAAATCTGTCTCTTTAAACATAGATTTTAATCTCATTTTCTACGAGATTATACTTTTTCACTCGATGCAGAAGTCAAACCTGCAACAGAATATCAAAAGTAAATACTCCGCTTGGCTAAAGTCGTTTAATAGTATCAACCGACGTCAGACAGCTCTGAGAGCTGCGACACAGGTGTCGGCATCACTGTGGAATGTTTCACGTATTCACATGCGGCCGACATGACACGGGTCCCGCGGGTCGCGGGTCGGTGCCACATTGTATTGCGAATGCTTTGACTAGGGACATTGTAAGATACTTTTGAAATATTTCTTTATGGACCTATTCTTATTCTTTTAAAGGGTTCATCACAGTAGTTTGACGGGGTTCAATAATTTGAAGTATTCAGAATTTTGTCAATTCCAAGTGATTCATTTTGAAGTCAAGCCTCGAACAAAAAATAAAATAAAAATTTCACCGCTAATGACAACAAAAACCCAACGAAATGAGTTTGAAATCAACAAGTAACCGACATAAAAATACCGATATACTTTGACTTTGGAAGTCGACGTCGACTTCTGTTTCTGAGTCGGCGACTTCGAAAGCCGTCATTGTTAGCGGATTTTTGGCGGGTGTCAATTAAAGTCACAATGGAGGGCACATAATAGAACTCGGCACTTCAGCAGTTATATTACACGCTTTACGAGTTTGAGCGAAAGTCTCGTTAATTCGAGTTTTACTGCTTATTATTAGGTGTGGGTGTATGTTTCATTGTGGAAAGAAAAGTTAAATAGGCTTGAACAGGGACTCAGAACGTAGTCAATTAACAAGCCCCTCAAAGTTGACGACACGGCATCGCTTGAACGGAACACCTCTATTCCCGAACGTTACATCAAGCTGTCATTAAAACTATTTAAATTTTAAATGTTAAATTTATTAATAAAATGTTCGGACCAATTACTTCATCAAACAATTTTCCATAATTTGCTATTTGATTATTAAATTAATTCTCCATGAAAACTTTTAAAATTATCATCGTTTCAAGTTTCATTCATTTCCAAAGGCAAAACCTAACTATGAAAGAAACTTAATTTCACTAATCTAATAATGCACATGCATGAAAACATTCACCAGCACACATGCGGGACTCACAATAAAACAACTGTCTCCGACTCTCGCTCGCCATTCAACCAGGTTATAAAACAAAACATACTCCTTAGCACAATGTAACAATGCACCCGCACACCGACTGTGGACCACTGACGGATTCAAAAGAGCCTGAAAACTCGGGCTTGACGCTTTCTAAGTGAATTATTTTGTAACAATATAACGTTATGTTTGTATTATATAATTATTTCAGCCAGATTTTTTTTTCTACTGGATATAGTCTTACCCCATAATGTTTCCATAACGATCATTTTTAAACCCCATAGGCCACCTCTTTTACTTTTCTACCACAATGAACGTCGCCTTGCAATAAAATCTATTCCTTTCATACAACGCTCTAGAACCTTTTAACATACAATTCTATTGCAGTAACATTAACCACTCAGTAAGTAACGGATCCAATTGCATTGCCTTCCATTTCTATTACATCGTATTAATTGCCGTTAGAGTGTGACGCCATTTGTCGGCGTATTGCCGCACATTAGGTTGCCCCCAAACTGTCCCCGTTCTTGGAACCTTCCTTATCAATACTCGTATGAAGTAATAACTGTTACTAGTTTCTACTATTAGTTTAAATAAATGGAACATTAAAATAACGTTATCATTAAACTTTGTGATTGATTTTAGGAGACAGTAAACGATAAAAGTTATACGTTGTAACTTTTTACTTATCCCTCTTACATCAGTTACCTACGTGTCGGTGTACATAATACACTATCATATGTACTAATGTACAAAATACTCGTGTCCTGCCTGTGCCCCGGCTCTCCAGGGAACACAAGATCTAACGAACTTACCTAATGGGATTTCATTATTTAAAGATGATTAGGCATATATCACTATCGGCCTACCCCAATGCGTGCACTGACTGGACGATCCACTCAAAGCTGCGAGGTTATTTCCCCAAAAGACCATCACAGACACTTCTGCATGGTCCTCATGAGGGCCAGACCCAGATTATGTCTGGACTTTAAAGAGACTTGTGAGTTTGTTTCGGTGTTTCTCCTCGAAGTTATCGATTACTAAATACCGACCTCATCATGTTTTTAAAATATTATAACTTATTTTTGACGTGTAAAAGCATTCGCAGTATTCTATGTTTAAATCTACTGACACATTGCCAAGTCATCCTATATAGCGTTTATTTTAGAACAGCTCATCGCTAAGCATCCACGAGTCGATTCAGTGAAGTTGCCACCTAAGTAGTTCCAGGGAAGTAATTTATGAGAGAATCAATAAGAATTAATGTCAGAGTTCGAGTGCCGATTGCCGAGTGCCGAGTGCCGAGTGCTGAGTGCCGAGTGCCGAGTGCCGAGTACCGAGTACCGAGTGCCGAGTGCCGCGTGCCGCCAGTACCTACCATGCACCAGTAGTCAGTCATGGGTATCAATTACTTCAATTAATTCAATTAACATTGGACGTTACTCATTATATTGAATCTTAATATTAAAACCGCGAAAATAGGTTGGTTTGTTTGTTACCCTTTCACGCCTAAACTACTGAACAGATCATCATTAAATTTTGCGTATACGTTGTCTGGGGTACAGAAAAGGACATATGGTACCTTTCATCCAGAAAAAAAAGCAATAACTTTCGACGGTCACAATTGGTTTAGGACATTGGTGGCGCTACGTATCTTTCGAATCATGATTGAGATGATAAGTTAAATAATTAGAAACTTTAGTATTTTTACTTTTTATCCCGGTAGTACGTTGCCGTTTGATAATTTCTGACCTCCGCGCGCGTGGTAGTTCATAATAGATACTTATCATGTGTAACTACTCATACTTAAAATATTATCTATGTAGGTGCTCTTAATTTTTAATATGCATTAGATGTTGAAGTTTTATATGATACTTTATAATGGTAAAATGGTATACATACGATACTGAGGGACTTGTGAAGCCTCTCATGTACTAGCGAGAGCTCGATACAAACGAAGCAATCGTAGCAAATTGTCCCGATCCCTCTCATACATACCTATATTGTTCGAAATGAACGAGAACAGTAAGTGGATCCACTACTTATCTAACGAAGCGAATTAGAAAGTTTAATGCGATACCAGTTACAAACTTATAATACTCGTAATCAATACAAAATACACACATCAAAAAAGTCTAAGCAACACATACATATTTAAAATTTACAATAAGTTTTCGCCTTAAATCCTTAGTATTTTTTTTTTTTTTTTTAATTTTAATAATCTTAATTAACAATAATTACGAGTAAGTACTGTAAGTACGTAGTACAAAGTAAGGTGCCTAATCAACTAAACTTAAACTAAAATTAAATGGTTGTACAAAAATTGCATAAATTAATACAAAGTGTGGCCTCCTCTGTTATTGAGAACTTGCTGGCACCGATTATTCATAGAATCGATGAGACTGTTAATTTTATCCTGCGGCAATTGCTCCCAATGAAATTTTAGTAAGTCCATCAGTTGTTGGGTGGTTGTCACTCCATCCAAGTCCTTTAAAACACATCTCTGGAGCATGTCCCATGCATGGCTCGATGGGGTTGAGGTCTGGCGATTGTGGTTTGCAGGCCAAGGCAATACCAGGATGTTTTCCCTTGCCAAGTACTCCCGTGTGTACAAAGCGAAATCGGAGCCAAGCGTTTGTGCGAATGGACGGACATAAGGCCTTAGAACATCCTCAACGTAATTTACAGCGTTCATGTTACCATTTACAAAAACGAGCTCAGTTTGTCTGTTCTTCATAATACCCGCCCATACCATAACTGTTGAGCCGATGTATGGATACACTTCCTGAACGCACCTCAGTCTTTCAGTATTTCCAGGACGACGGTAAACTCTTACCCTTCTAGTATCAGGCTTGAACCCAAATCGAGACTCATCGCAAAATAAAATTTTATCCCATTCTTCCCGGGTCCATGTTCCCTACACCATTCATTTCGACGAGCGCGATTCCCGTGACGTATCGGTGGGCACCTAATTGACCATCGTGCTCGTAGGCCATACTCATGCAGTCGATTTCGCAAAGTTTGGCAGCTAACAACAACACCACTTGAATTTTGTAGCCTTAAACCTACCTCTCGGGCGGTTAACATTGGCTGGCGTCTTGCAGTCAGTTGTATGTATCGATCTTGCCGTGTGGTTGTACATCTTCCTCGACCTGAGTGTTGCTCAGCAGGATCTCCCGTGTTAGTGTAACGCTGATGAAGATAGCAAATAACGCTTCTGTTGACACCAAAATACCGAGATCTCAGGTATCTCGGTATTTATTGACTTCTTCCCGCTTGCAACATCCCTACAGCTCTTTGCATTTCATCTGCGTTCAAATGACGTCGCTCCATTACGTAAAAAATGTCTCAAAATCCAAATTTGTTCAAAACTTTTTCAAATAACTTTTTAATTCATAAAATTTATACAGAACACTAAATTTTAATAAGCAAATAAAACGCTATAAAATTCGAACAAATGCATTCGCTTTTGAATTTGTGAAAAAAAAAAATATACTCGATTTTTTTTTACAACCAGCCAGTATGTCCTCTAGATCAAAAAAAGTTTACTTAGGTATTACCTACTTGGTAATCTATGTTCTATGTTAGAGGGTTTGGTTTCCGCACTCAGTCCTACATGTGGACCATTGTGCGTGGGCCATGGCGGCCGTCGGTGGTTATTATTCCAACCAGCCCACCTCCCTCCAGAAGCCGATCAAAGCTTTTGGTCTGTTGAGAACCTCTGTGTAAGATCCGAGTGTCCCGAGGGTTTCTGTCCTAATCTGGGTAACGCCCGTGCACTCAAAGAGCACGTGCGCGACGGTCTCGTCCGACTCCATGCAAGCTCTGCACAGAGGGCTGTCCGTTATGCCTATTGTGTAAAAGTGTTTATTTAGCGAGCAGTGTCCTGTGATGATCCCCGTCACCAGGCGCAGGCCATTTCTGTTCAGCCGTAATAAACGTCTGGTTAGCCTGCCATCTAAGGATGGCAAAGCTTCCTTGGACTGCCTGCAGCCTGGTGTCGAGGTCCACCACCTCTCGGCTTGTGTGTGGGTGGACTCCTGCAGCCACCTGCGTATCTGGTTGAAGGGGATGGGTATGATGGGTTCAGGCCAGCATGCCGACGTGCTGGATGCTCTTCTGGCTAGTTCGTCAGCTGCGTCGTTGCCTAGCGATCCACTGTGTCCTATTATCCATTGCAGTGTCACTGTGTTGCGGTTTGATACCGTTACTCGTTCTAGAGCCTTCTGACATTCTAGTATTATACTCGAGGTAATATATTTTTTCCCCAATGATTGGAGGACTGAGGTGCTGTCGGAGAGTATACGTATATGGGAGTCCGTAACTTTTCTGGTTTCTATGGCATACGCCGCTTGTATAATGCCCACACACTCCGCCTGATAGACGGTGTTGAACATTCCCAGCGGACTTGATATGTTTATGTTGAGGTCATGTGAAAAGACTCCGACTCCGGTCCCAGATCCGGTCTTCGAGCCGTCGGTGTATACTCTCACCTCGTTCGGGCTTGAGTAGTCACACTGTTCTTCTGAGAGAACAATGTTGTAGTGCTTTTGGAAGTAGCGTTGCTTCGGGGTTTTGTCGCAGGGTGATGCCAACATTGGCTGTCGTTTGACCGCATCCTCCTTAATGCGTGTGTGCCTGACCCTAGAATCCTAAAACCTACTTGGTAATAAATGATATAATAATTAATAGTTTGAAATAGTATGTATTGCTTAGACTTCTATTGATGTGTGTAGTCCGCAACACGCAGTGACTGTAGTTTGTAACACGCAGTGAAAAAACTAATAAAAAAACATGTTGAAAAACATTTTCCTGAAAACGTTTGCTGATATTCTGACTGATTTCAGCTCATAAGCTGCTGACTACAAGCTTCCATGTAGACGTCTGTACACTACAGGTCAATTTTATATTTATAGCCCTCAGTATAAAACGTTCACGATGACGCAAATAATCCCTACTTGGTCAGAATGAAATCTTACGTGACAACCAGTTTAGCATGAGATTCGATTAGCATGCATATAGTATGATTTTATTCATTGTTACATTGAAGGGAGGATGCGGGGGAGGTCTGGTTACGTTGGTGGGCACACGGGTACAGGTCATCGCATCGATATCGTATTTATAGGCGCTGCAGCATCGACCGCTGCGGGTCAGTCGATCGCAATCGAACGCCTCGCTCTAAGAACCGTGCATTTCACGATGACCCTTTACGATACATGACGACTCTTGAAATACAATATAAATAGCGTATGGTACTGCGTAATGCGTACGGCTTGCACTAATCAAGGGGAAGTTAAACATTCAGCGAAAAGTTCGGGGAAGTCAAACAAACAAGTTTTATTTATCTTTACTCCGAACTTTAACGTAGAATAAATCTATATTGAACCACAAAATGGATAAACTTTTCCCCAAATCACTTTTAAATATTCAAATTCTCGGCTTAACGTTTAAACCGGTATAAACTAAACATGTAAACACAAAACTTTTTGAAAGCCTAGATTACGTACCGTAATGTTGGTAATTTAATTTTACCTTTCACAAAAGCGAGCAAATAAGCGATTACAAAAAACGAATTTCTATTGACATCGGACTTGCAGAATATAATTGAATGTTTCGTAAACAACGCGAACGAGGAGTCGGCTAAAGTTTCGATATAGAGAGGCTGCAGCAGGTTGGGATCAACGAATCCAGTTGAACGAGATCCTGAGCTGGTCTGTTGAGTTACTGAGATGTGATGGTCAGGCGGCTTTCGAAGTCACAGAAACAATATTAAATTACAGCGACTTAATTTGTCTCTTGTTTTAATTTAAAATAAAACTGAAGAATTTAAGTAAATTAAAACACCCTTTATTTGCTTCCAACAAGCATCACAAGTTTTTGGTGATTCCTGTAACTTGCTGAAATGTTTCGCCTACATCCCCGCTCAACAAAAGGCGCGTACTTCTTACAATACAGATGTGCGCATACTGGCTGTCAGCAGTGTCAGCTCCACCAACAAATTGTTACACAATGACTAGACTCGTCTCTGTCGGAAAAGGTTACATTGAAAGAGGTTGCTCTCCATATGTAACCTTTTCTGAAACACACATCAGTACATGTCAAATAAATAAGGTTTACATCCAATGTATGCAAAATATTTTCTTGTTAGGTACCTCCCTAAAATCCCCAAGGTACCTTTCCTTAGCCTTGGCATTCTACATTATAACACTAAGCACATTAAGTCCACAACCCTTTGTTCCAAAGTTTGTATTCACACAGTTGTAACAAACATTTTGTAAAAATCTTTTCCAGTTAAAACGACGTTAAAATAAGTAAACACACAACTCTTCTTAAGCTCCCAGCAGTTGGTCAAAGCTCTCATTAAAGTGCACTGCGGTAGGGGTGCGGGGGGAGGTAACCTTTGTTCTAAACCCGGCTAATGAGCCACAACCACTTAAAGAGCTGCTAAATAGCAAACTTCATTTGAAAGTAGAATTTAAGTCGGTGTTAAGTGATGCATAGGCATCTATAACAAGCAACCGACTTCAAAAAGAAGGAGGTTATTCAAACAGCAGTTCAAATACAATGTGAAAAGCCTTCAGGGTTTTCCACATATTTATATGAACCACTACCAAATATGATAAAAGCAACCTATACACAATATTGCCTTATCCGCAGGGCGAGCATGGCCTACTGTGACATGTCAATGAGTCCACGCTATTTATCACATTTTGGAAGATAAAAACGTTATGTCTTAAATGCTAGCACGGTGGAGTGAGATAATTCTCTCGACATGTGACATAACTTCTTGACGTTTAATTGGGACTCTTTATGTCATATATGGGGCGCAGCCATTTTGTCACAAAGGTCACACTTTGACAGATGGTTATGAAAAAATTATCACATTCGGTCAGAGGTGGTGACAAAAAATTGATATGAATAAAAATAATATTTTCCTGCTAATTACTGCACCAAATGGCAGTAAATTGATATAATTATGTTCTTGCCAGAAGGCAAGAGGCCCAAAGCAGGAAAATCTTCAGTTGTTCCAATTGAGTATTCGTGCTTCTGGTTCTGTGAAGAGAATTATTACGTAATTAAATGTAAATTGACAAGACAACGGATTCGTGAATAGCGTGGTATATAAGTACCGCAAAGATTTCTCGAAAGGTATTAAGGTTGTGAAACTTACTGCTGTTTTGCTTCCATTATTAATATTGCAACCGGCACTGAATTATCAAACAAGAACAACGGAACAACAAAGACGGTTGGAAAAATATTTATATTCTATTGAAAGACGTGACGTGCGTGTGTCAAAAATGAATTAGATCCCAACCAAATTAAAAAATTGTTAAACTTTATGAACTGCACTCATACATACATATTATTTAGTTTGGTCGCATATTCAAATGGCCTTTGAAATTTTAACTTTTTAATTTACTGTGTCGTATGAAGTCAGCAACAAGAAAGGCATGTCGCGCCTCTTGATTATATACACACATAGTTGACCCGTGCTAGCATTTAAGACAAATTGTAACACATGACATAATTTATCTCGTCTTGTCACAAACATCTTGGGTACGCCCATGCTGGCCCCGCAGTACGGGTCCGTTTAATAGCCCCAGTGCAGCAGTGGAGCGGTTTCGTTGTGATTAACATGAACTTGTTGTACTGGTGACAAGCGTCTATAATCTTTACTAAAAATACAAATGCAATTTTTCTATCTAACGGCATCTTTTCTAGATGCCGTATAAAATTATCCCCCCCCCCCCCCCCGCGTTTGATTTTATGGGGTCTCTTTCTATTGTAGAATAACGATAATTCGCTTTAATGGTCCAATATTACCATTTTAATACAGTTCCATAAGACTTGATCACACAATCTAGACATCTTAATACTAATAGTCTGTCTAATAGTTTTCTAGCTGGCAGTAACACCACTCGGTGAACCCTCACTGCGGAGGGTCCTCCACGTCGTGTGGGACGATTGACTCCTAATCACGCGGAGCATTTGTTGGCAAATTGAGGTTGTGCTGGTTGTGTGTATGTTGTTTGGATATTTCTAAATTGCTTTGGATAGCTAAGATGCCTGCAATTATTAAGCATCAAATTCTCTACAATACAACAACATTGAGGCGCATTGAGGCGCACATCTTTCATTTGGCCTCAACAAAGAGATTTAAGATACTATTTAAAAGTCTTTGTTTTGCCTCCATCTGTAGAATTGTGAACACAATTCGACATTGTAAAATAGTGCTCATAAAAAGTAAGCCAGTATAAAATCTTGGTATTTTCCTTAGCTTTACATTTTACTAAATTATTCATACGGTATCAACGTAGTTTTTCAGCCATATGCAGAATACATCGTTGTCGGCCATCGAAGCGTTCCGACGGGACGTTGTTTCAAGTGCGCTGACACAGCCCGCGTTCTGTGTCGTAGTCGTGTAGACAATGTTGGACAACCTCATAGTTTCTAGCACAATAAACTTGTCAGAAGCTAGAGCAGTCAAAATCTGGTTACCTATTTACCAGTAGGCACATACGAATAAGCATTAGGTACCTACTCAACGCACTTGTGTCTCTTCAAATAAACGTGAGAAAAAATATGACTAACGACTCTGATCTACGAAAATATCCCAATAGCTTAAAGAAGTTTATTTGACTGTGTGTCCGTTGAAATACTTAAATCACTATCAAGAAACTTAGAAAATTATAAAGTTGGCAACACTCACAAACATGTTTGCGACACGTCGCGAGACATTTAGCCGTCGTGAAACAAGAGTGCTGACGCATGCGCGACAGGGCTCCACATCTTAGTCCACGCGGCAACCCTAGCAGGACAGATTTTTCAGTGTTCAATCTTTTTGAATCCGTCGCCGGGATAAAACGATCTCTTGATATCTGAGTTGTTGAGCACTTTGAGAATCAGTGTTTATCATGTCTGGCGAATCATTGAAGGGCAAAAGTAGACAAGTCTAATCCTACAGCTATTTGCATGTACGAAAAGTTCAAGATCTATTGTTCCCCACATTGACACATCTACAGCTCCTTGACTACATGGGTTTCCCTAATAGGCAATCAATTACCCGAGCCGTGGATCCGGGACTCAACAGCCGCGTTTAATTAGGTCGTCCTTTCACGTAAATCCAGAATCCGGTACTTATTTAAAACCTAGTCTAGAAGGTAAATACTAATAGTTTATAGAAGCATTTTACTCAAATTACTTATTTAGTGCATAACAGCAATTATTCCTTCCTGATGCACGTTGTACGAGTAATATAACATAATATAACGCTATCAACCTGTTTATTAATGTACAGTTTAATTCAAATGTCCTTTGGGCCATTGTGCTCACGAGAGCAGTGTCCACATGAGCTTACCGAGCTCAGCGAGCCACACGAGCGTGCAACTCACTGAGCCACTATTAATCACGTTTATTCCTAAATACAACAGAACCAGCTCATTGTTAACCAACTATAAATTAAAGTTCCCGCATTTGAAGGAAGCTTTTTACATAAAACTACAATTTGTTATTCACACTGATTTGAGTTAAAGTTGGCAGAACGGCGGCTTACTAGTTTATTTTAATGTGTTTGGCAATTAAATCTAAATATGCCTAAATAGGCCTAGACAGGTAGTGATTAATACCGCGCTAAATGGACGAGATAAAGCTGTGTGTGTCCACTACTGACACTACTCTCTGGGGCTTAGGACTGATTAGTGAACAGAGACTTTAGAACGCTTAGTTTTCTTGTATCCAGCTGACATGACATTGGCAATTACAGAAGAAGCAAGTTTGAACAAAATATACCTACGTACAGCTTTTTGATACTCATTTTCGCCTGCCTCCCACAATTGTAAATTCGGTCGTGTTGAAACGGAAAATTTAGTTATTGTGTTCTGTACCCAAACCCTTAGCCTTCTGAACACCCATGAGAATCGTTGGGTGCCTGTGGAACCGCTAACTAAACAATAGACGAGCGATAATCTCTCACCAACCAAAATACAACTGTACACAACACTACTTGACCCTGTATTTATTCAACTGCGCCGTTATAGCACACGTGCGTTTTATCACGAGCTTTACCTCCGTATAGTCGCGAGCTGACCGCGCGTCACCGACACTTCGCGCGGTGTAGACGCGCGGCAACACGACCCTTTTGTCTCTACGTCTGGGATGCCACCGATTTAATCATTCAATTTCCGGAGTAGCTCAAGCTATTATTGCGTGTTCACGTGGTGCCCATTTTGTGTGCAGGTAGTAGGTATTGGTTGGAAGTTTGTGACGTAAATGTTAATAATACCTGTCATAAATACCAATTTTATCTTCTAATGGCCGCTTCATTAAATATTAAAGGGTTATCATCACACTCGGCAGACAGTCGTCATGAAATGTACCTAGTTAGTTGTAAATTGCCGATACTATTCCATAAATTCCAAAAATTCTTATAATGTTTCGTTGGAGATACTTATCGGTATATAAAGTAGCTCATTATGTAGGTAGGGGTCGTCAGATGAATGTTGGCTTTTATAATTGAATATTGATAGGTTTGAAAGCTCCCTTGTAATTTTGTCAATGTTTTGTTAAGAAAGGTATACTTATTATTTTCTATGAAGTTCAGCCCTAATACAATAGTGTGAAAGTTGACCACAAAATGGTACAGAAGTTTAACGGCTTGTGAAAGGAAATGGATTCGTTGAAGTAGTGGTCCAAACAAACAGCCAACGCGGCTCGCCCGCTGCCGGACGCCGGACGCCGGATACCGGACACCAGCCGGACAAACGACACTGTTTTCTGTTCAAGTTTAATCGAGTTGACCTTTGTTATTGAAGTATTCTGTAGTAGTGAGTTTGTGTCTAAATACCTTTCTGTGATTGTTTTAACGTGTACCAGTGTTGCCACTTATTAAAACAGCGTGAGTAGGCACTTTGTAGAGTGAGTTTATTTAACTTTTCTTTATATACTTTCAACAATATGGAAAGAACTAAGTTCTGATATTTTAAAAACTTTCGTGGCTCATAGATAAGCTCAGGTCATAATAACAAAATATGTAGGTACATATTCATTAAAAAAATTGAGTAACACAATCATTCCTTCGGCACAAGTTCAGATTTCCTCTTACAACGCAAACTATTGGCATTTGTTAAAGTGTTGAAACAAACTGAGCGACAAGTTGCGGCTCGGAGCGCGACGCGCGTCGGTGATATATGTGGCCGTAACGTTACGAAATACATGCAGAAGTTGAGCTGTTTAAAATAGTGTTGAACAATACGTAGAATTATAGTTATTTACAGGAAATGACAATGACAAAGACAAGTCTTCTGAGAAAATTAAAAAAGCATCTCCAGCGCGCTCTGTGTTCAACTACACCGTTGCATGCCAGCACTCGAGACTGCAGATAACGCGGGCTTATCCTGAGTCTTATAAATATTCTTTGTAGTTTCAGTGACAATCTCAGGCACTACTTGGCAGACAATGACAATCTCAGGCACTACTTGGCAGACAATGACAATCTCAGGCACTACTTTGCAGACAATGACAATCTCAGGCACTACTTGGCAGACAATGACAATCTCAGGCACTACTTTGCAGACAATGACAATATCAGGCACTACTTGGCAGACAATGACAATCTCAGGCACTACTTGGCAGACAATGACAATCTCAGGCACTACTTGCCAGACAATGACAATCTCAGGCACTACTTGCCAGACAATGCTCCCGCTTTGATTTTATTTAGCTTAGCATTAACAAACTCGTATCGAATGGAGAAGATGTTGTGTCCCTGTGTACAGTGTGACGTCGGTGTGTGCTCCTCAAATACCGCGGTAACATGATCGCTAATTTGTTGACACGACACATCACACGACACGTTTCGACACAATCTGTGACGCGATCATAATTACATTACATATACACGCACGGATTCTTGATAAAACTTCAAACGAGGGGTCGATCCAATTTTGTTTAATCTGGAAGGCAATCAAAACACATTTATCAATTATGTTGCGACCAATTCTGGAAAATTTTTAAATTAAAATTAGATAGTTTAGGAAAAACTTCGCGTGTGTCCATTACCAGCAGCAAAATTAGCATAGAGAGACGTGACCAACAGCTTGATCGCCAATAAATTAATATAAACTGTGTAGTGTTGCTCCGAGTAACAATATTCGTTTTTCAGCGTGATAAGGGTCTACAACTTCCATTACATTTCTATTAGCAAAAGCATTACCGAAATTAAGAACAATACGTAACAATACATCCAATACGTCCAGGAAACAAGCATGACACATTGCGGGTCGGCGCGGGTCAGCGCGGCTCGTACGGGCGGCCCGATTTGTGGGACAAATGGCCCTCATTCGGCGCGGGCCCTAATCTGTAGCTACGAATGTTCGCGCCATTTCAAACGGTACATGTTGGCCGCTCATTGTGCGCTATTACCACTTCCAGCAGGTAGCCATGGAAATTAATTAAAGTTCAGATTCATAAGTTACTCTTGAAACATTTTCATACGTTAAGATGTAATTTAGGTCTCCTTGCTACCAGCTGCTACCTGAAACATAAAAGTTTAGAATAATACCATTTCAAGCCTTTTGATATATTCCTCCGTACGGGGAAAGGTCTTCCTTTCATCCGTTACAAATTAATTTGTAAAAAACTTCCATCTGGCATTCCATTAATGGAACAAATAAAGAGACATTCTACTAACTCCTTTTAGAGAAAACACTTTACTTATTCATAATGATCGAATCACCTGAATTAACATCAAACTAAAATTGCTTTTTATGAAACAATAGTGCAGGTACTTCCAAACACGGAGCTGGTTCCCAAGTTGTCTCAAAGACGCGCTGAAAACATCCTTCGCTCTACACCAACTTCCCAAGACCTAAGTAGTCCAAGTTACCGCTTTGTAAACACAGGCACGCCTGTGGCCTGTTGCTTGTCTAAAATGAAACAAATAAAACTTCTTCATCTCCTTTGAAACTCTCTGACTTTCATTATTACTAAAGAAACGATGGAAACAATTTAGTAGTAAGAACAGTTTCAGTGTAGACAGCCACAGTTCAATAAAGCACAAAAATAACGTTAATTTTTCATTCGTTGAGTCTTTAGAAAATGTCACGAGTTTGAAACAAAATGTCAATGACTTCACAACAACAACAACAACATAACGCAATCGCTGCGTGTGAACCCGAGCTTCATCAAGGCATCGCTATTTCCATCGAAGTTCACGTAAATAACCGCGCGTGTCGGCGCTGACCTATCGCGCGGCAGACCGCGGTGACACACGCCCGGCTCGTCTGCACACGCCTTGCCCTTGCACTCCCACGACGGCGGCGGCGCGGACGTCGAAGGTGCCTGGCGTCGTAATAACAGACGCGAACTTTTTCATTTTATTTATTTTATTTTATTTTATTTATTAGGAAAAACAAACAGTGACACATTACATATTGTAGGAAGAAATACAAAAAGATACGTTTAAATGTGTAACCAATAACGTTTTCCACAGAATACAAAATAACATTGTTTACAAACTATGCCATTTTAGTTAAGACCTACAAACTACAATAATAAGATAACTCATCAGGGCTACAAATATTAATTAAAATTACTTAAATTATTTTATTGCGTATATCTGTAGATTAAGTATAATTAGAATGCGTCGCTGTCAATCGGGTGGGAACTTAAATTAGTAATGAAGGAAATATCGATGCGTTGTCGCACAAGCATGTTCATATAGGGTTCATTATTTCTTCTACTGCCTACGCTACGCACGTTTTCATATTTTGCTTCATCATCAGAATACGTCACATAAATAAAATATGTAAAGAATCCATGCTCCACTTCTTTGTAGTAATTTTACTTACAAACAACATTATGTTATTCAATATTAATCTTGCTGTAGCTCAGCTCAGGGCTGCCGCCCGCCTCAATCTGCTCTCCTCCACTGCCTAAACAGGCAACCGATAGCGGTGCATTCATCACAGACAACACTACTTTTTCCTCTTTTTCACTGCCGAGGCAAGGCTGAATATGTTGCGCGGGTGTGACGTAATGCTAGGATTACACAGTTTAGTTCCGACTCTCAAAAGCACAGTTATAATTTTCCGTACCATTTTAAGGAACAAATTTAATAATTCCTAATAGTTCTAATATAGAATGTTTCTTTGTCGTAGATGCGTTACTGCGTGGCCGCTCTGTGGCTGTCCGCGCTGACCACCCTCGCGGTGGCGGCTGCCGACGACGCCCATCCTGACGCCGCGCCACCACAGGTCAGTACCACACCACACAACCTGACTACCACCGCACCACCACTAAGGAAACAAATCACACAGAGCAAGAAAGTGCTTGAGGGCACAATGTATCTATGCATATAGACCGCGTAGGTATTGCAAAAAGTAAACTACAACCATCCAAACTAACTACACTAACAATAGACTTATTTCTGTAGCGACCACAGTCACAAATAAATCGACGTCTCGTGCTGCACGACAATCAGTTCGGGTTTCGGCCAGGACTTTCTACAGAAAGTGCAGTTCTGTGTATCTAGCAGGCCGTCGTGTGTTAAACAATACGAAGAACACCTGTTGTCGCCTGCCTCTTCGAACTGTCTCGGGCTTTTCATTTGGTTTCCTACCATATAGGTATGGAATAAGCTTATCTTCAAGTATTGGTATGGAAACCAGTTCCACAATGTTCGGTGGACAGGTGTGCTGTCGGAGCCTTATCAATTGGAGTGCGGAATTAGACAGGGGGAGTTGACCTCCCCAGCCCCTCTCCTAAAGTTGTATACAAATGTGAATATTTTGGTGTCTCACGAGTTCCACGCGAACGAATTCGCGGGCGGAAGCTACTTGTGAATATAATAGCAAATGAACTTCTTTGTCTTCGAAATCGTTCAATAAATAATTGAACGAAAGGACAACAAAGGATCACGACATGTTACAGAAAACGAAACTCATTTTGATTCGAAATATGTTAAAAAAATACGACTTATTTTAAAATCCTTACAGCATCTCAAAACTACGGTGATGAAAAACTATTTCTCTTCTTTATTTTTTTCTTGTAACCGAAGAAGCATTATTAAGTCCACTAGTATAAAATCATTTGAATTGCACCTATTCGGAGGGTAGTTACATTTTACGCGGCGACCTTACGGCACAATCAAGTTAATTGGAACTCGATCACAACTCACAGCGTAATGGATCGTCATTTATTGATTTATTATACAAAGTTTACGTCTCCGGCCAAAATAGATACAATAAACTAACTAAACTAACGTGGTTTTATTGACTGTACTAGAAAATTGAATAACTTTTCTGATAGCAAAATGTTACACAAAAATTAAGGTAATTTTAGAAACATTTGTTTAAATTTTTAGAAACTTTAATACATTTGGCATTTATAAGTCTTCGGTATATTTGTGCACTGTTACATATTTCATCACAAGCATCAACAGTAAATTTTACATCTGCAGGGCACTTGCCGATGGCAATAATAATAATAAATTCCTATAGTTCAGTTCATTATCACCCATTGCCAAACATACATTAATAATAATTAAATAAAATAAAATCGAAATAAAGGAAAACAAAATAAAATAAATAATTTAAATAATAAATTAAAGGGAATCAAAATAAATAAATCAGCCAACAATTGGTACCTTCCCTCCGACACTGGTACAGCAACATGTCTGCTCGAACAATGCCGGATGAAGGGGCAGTCCAGCCTTCCCACAATCATCGCCAGTACGATGTTGGGGCAATTCTACTACACATATTACAATAAACTCTAAACGCCACAAATGTTGTACGCATCCCACCATCCAGGTTACAGACTTGTCTCGTTTTTACAACATTTTTATGTGCCCACAACCCGTCGAGCCACTAATAGTGGAGCAAAGTCGAGCAGTCTCGAGCCAGCACTGACACGAGCACATTGCCCGTAGTTACCGAGCTCGCTGTATAAACCGGAACAAACGCAAACTCAACTATTTTAAACGACGAGGGAAAACTTATAACATTGCCTTTTAGTTGCGACTGTACAATAGTGTATAGTGTGGAGCCACGTAGTCCGCGCTTTGTGAACATAACTCTTGTTACGAGTATGAATATGCTAACAAACGGGCCTGTAATTACTTGTAGAGACATTTCACCCTTGTGAGCTTAAATTCGGGTTTTTGAGTAATCCTCAAATAGCACGATGTGTAGGTTAATTTTACTATTTGAAATGAACGTCAAATGTGAACGTAAACAGTGCAGCTTTTTCAGTAGAAATTGGGACAAGGTATCCTCTTTAACCGTAGAGGAGCTGGCTCAGACCTCGCAAATTGGGACAAGGTATCCTCTTTAACCGTAGAGGAGCTGGCTCAGACCTCGCAAATTAAGTAAAATGTAGGTTGTCGTAACAAGTCTTATTCGGGGAATTAGAACAATGTTTTCTCAGCAAAAGAAAAAGTAGTGCATAATCGCAGCCGTCGTTTGAACAACAACACAATTAACATTCCGTGCGGCGACAAACGACTCTTAATAGAATAATAAAACAACTTGTGGCTCTGCAGTGGCGCGAACTTAATGTTGTGGACAAGTTTTTTCGCCGAATGTTTCCCCCGAGCGAGCGTTGTTGCAGGTTGCAGCCTATTGTACCGATACAAAACGAAAACGAACTGTGAATAAACAAAGAGCTAATAGTATTTCTTACCTCATTATACGCTTGAAATGTTTCTACGAGCGCTCTTTGCGCTAAAAAGAAAACTGCTCAAAGTAATTTATTTTCTTAACAAACGCAAGTTGTGTACTGATTTAAAATAAATGTGCATGTTCACAGAACGAGAACGAAATAGAGTTAACTGATGAGGAGAAGCGCGCCTGGTCCAGCCTGCACGGCGGCGGGGGGTGGGGCAAGAGGGGCTGGCAGGACATGAGCTCGGCGTGGGGCAAGCGCGCCTGGCAGGACCTCAACTCCGCGTGGGGCAAGAGGGGCTGGAACGACATGAGCTCAGCGTGGGGCAAGCGAGCCTGGCAAGACCTTAACTCCGCGTGGGGCAAGCGCGCCTGGCAAGACCTTAACTCAGCGTGGGGCAAGCGAGCCTGGCAAGACCTTAACTCAGCGTGGGGCAAGCGAGCCTGGCAAGACCTTAACTCGGCGTGGGGCAAGCGCGCCTGGAGGGACATGTCCCAGTCACCCTGGGGCAAGCGCGCCTGGCAAGACATGAGCTCCGCATGGGGCAAGCGTGGCTGGAACGACATGAGCTCCGCATGGGGCAAGCGAGCACCTGTAAGTACATTATTCTATCATTATTGGCCTCCAAATGTGACTTTCATTTAACATTTCCAAATGTCGAAGTGTCAAGGGCGGGTGTAAAACTACTCAAAACTACTACAATTGATTACAGATAGTTATGTGAAACACATTTAAAAGTATTGGGACAATAACAGGCCAGGGGTTCCAGAACAATAGAGCAAGGCGTCACGGTGGTGTGGGGCAGGTGCCTGCTTAGAGCCTGCCATGAAACTTTCATGATACACCTTAGAACCTTTTAAATTTGATCAGCCATAGTTTTCGCGACCAGCATAATATTGCGATAAGCCTTATTTATGGACGATCCTATTTCTAGATATGAAACTAGAAATACAATAAAATCAATGACTTATTCCGTTCTTCTATCTAGGAAAAGTGGGCCAATTTCCACGGATCGTGGGGCAAGCGCGCCGCGGAACCTGACTACGAAGAGATCGACGCGGCCATCGAACAACTGATCCCCATCCAACAGGTGCGCCATAGCCTACCTCTGCTATGTTACCCCGACTTTAGCTAGGGCTAAATATAGAATTATATAATGTATTCTTTCCCCGAACAGCTCATTCTATCAAAATATTTTAACATTACTTATGAAAACTTTTCGGAGAAATTCTTAAAGGGAAAGAAGTTTTGCATATTAACATATTTTCACCGAATTTTCCTAACTTGGGATGCAAATAGTAAGCAAGAATTATTTCACCTGTCCAGGCCTGTTAAAAAAATAATGGGCAGAAGAAATAGAGTTAATGGAGCCTGTGTTTTATGTTGTATAATCTTTTTTTGGCGTTCAGCTATCGGACAGCGAGCGAATGGATGCGCCCGAGAAGAAGGCTTGGTCGGCGTTACACGGCGCCTGGGGCAAGCGCCCCGTGAAGCAGGCGCAGTACAACGGCGGTACGTACTCCTGCCACTGTAGCAAGTCTTAGTACAGTAGTACTATGTGTAGTCCTTTATGAACAAATCAGAGATGCGAAACTTTTGGTAAAACATTTTATATTTCCTCGGCTCCATAGATGTTGTTGTTCTCTTTGTAGATCAAGAGGTTACATAATTTATTTAGTTTAAATATGAAAAAGCTCGTGTACTCAATCGCACATAATTAGATTACGCGCTAAACATTAAACCCGATTAGTAAACACTCAGTAATTCTACTGAATCAGTCTAATTGAATTATCAGCTATAATAGACATCTATATTAAGGTTACGACAGTCAATCAGGCAGATTATTTGAAGACGCACGAAATTAGGATAGCTCATAAAAGTTTAATAATAAATTGTTCTTGGTAGTTAAACTCGTCGGGGAAACAATAACTGAAGGACGTAATTATCTCCGTCGCTCTGATTGATGGTTCGCGTTAAATTGATTGAATAACATTTACAATTGTTCGCTGCCCCTTGTTCAGCTTATCGGCGATTGTACAGCGCCATCAGCTCTGAATGAATTCTCATTTCGCAGTGGAGTTAGAAATGAGATCGTATCGCGCGGCGACTCACTATGGGGATCGCGCACTGTGTGTGTGATCCTCGGTGTCACATATCCTTTTTAGAGACGGTTCTCTGTTGCCCATGCTGCCCTCAAGTACGAGCCTCGTCCCTCTGATTGTGCTCGATACTTCCCGCGACACCTCGTAGACTCAACAGCGGTGTCGCGCTAATAAACTGCTCCTTCATTCCGCGTGTAATGTAAACTGCGCGCCACAAGCCCCTAATAAATTTGTAGCCAAGTTGGAATTTGTGCGAGCTGCCAACAGAATTAGATAATAATCCTCGCTCGCCTTTTTAAATTAAATAGCCCCAAGTCAATATGGCGGCCGCCGAGCACCGCGCCGGCAGTTCGCGGAGTTTTTCACGCGTTAACATTCTTAATTTCGCATTAACGCTGAACGATTTAATGAAAAATGTTATCCATTCATGTATTTATGAAAAGCGAGTCAAATTACTGTTCTGGATTTAATTTAAGTATATTTTTCTTTGTAGTATATAAAGATGGTATATTAAAACTGACTGAATAGCGTTGAATTAGAAACGCGTCTTATTGTTGATGTCACACGCACTCTATATAACTTTATTCGAGAAAATACATAGATGTATTGCTATGAACCAACAGGATCGTATTACTGGAAGCGAGAGCCCGCCTGGACTAACTTAAGAGGAATGTGGGGCAAGCGCTCAGCGCAAGTGGACGCGGACGCGGTAGACGATGATCATGGTAACCACGCTCGAGACGTTTATACCAGCACATGCACCTGTGGTGTAAATAGTTCGAAGACATAGTGGCACATTAGCTTTATCTCACTCACACTAGTCAGTCGAAGCCCCCCTATCTATCTTCTGTCTCACCTTCACCTTCTTCCTGCATCTCTGTGTAGTTAGTTCGTAGAACTTCTTCTTCTAGTTTCTTCACTCTTCTACCGTACCTAGTATTTCCCCTTTCTTAAGTTGTAAGTAATGTTACATAAAGCGGGCAGGATGAACGTGGAAATAGTTAATTTGAGAATGTATATTTTTGCTTTTATTCTTAAGTTAGGCATCTAAATATTGTTTCATTAAGTATCTCCTATTCCTGAAACTCGGATTTGGCTCATATTACTGAGCATTATACTAACTTTCGAGACATAATATAAATGTAAATAACTAACTTTTTGGAACGACCTACCTTCTTACCTTATACGTTTCCATCTGTAACGAATAACCAATTCCATGAAGTTATTTTGAACATGAATTAAGTTAAGACGGAAAGTGTATCGCTTAAAAAAATAGCCCAAAGACGAAGAAAAACGACCAAGTGTTGCGAAAATATAAATCGCTACTAAAAAAGGGTTTCCTTTTACAAAAGTTAAAAGTTAAAAGTTAAAAAGTTTATTGATTCTTAATAAGTATTACAATATTTAGGTATGACACTGGATCCCGCACTAGGATACCCTGTGTCGCAACAAACGCTTATGATTCCAAAGATTCAGTGAGTCGGTGCAGTAAGTTGAGCGTCTGGAATACACGAGTTGGTGCGAACCGGTCGCGCGGTCGCGCGGTAGCGCGGCAAGACTCACGTGCCCGGACCTGCGGCCGTAGCGTCGTGGCCTACTCTTGAAAAGCATTTCTTTCGATTTATATATTTTATTGAAATGTTACACTCCATGGGCAGCCAAACTATTTGTGTTCAAGATGAAAATATTCTCTCTTTTGTAAGATGGATGAATGGATATTTAACACTCACAAAACTTAATGCTCACTTCACAATTATACGGAAAACGTAAAATAATTACAACCTTCGTCCGTTGTATCTATTAAAACTTAATTTTGTATGAACAACAAATTCAATTTTAAATTCAGCATCACTCAAATTTTTAGACTAGTCTTCTTGATCAACCAAACCCTTCCGACTCTCTGGCAGCTATCTCAATTATTTACCTAATCTCAACATTATCTAAGCATTTCTTCCAAAGTATTATTAAGTTGAACAAGCGCGGTGTAGCGGTGTAATCAATCGAACGAGGCGCTCGGTCTACTAGCCAACGCGAATTGAAAAGTTTAAACTGAAACTGTTCGCTAAGTAAATCAAACGATTACCGACAAGTATCGGAATACGTGTTTAATTAAATTAGAGCTGCGGGCTTCCAGCTCACAGCTCACCGGCGGCGAGCTGAGAATAGAGGTGCGACGTGCTAATCGCGGCCGCACAGAACGGTTACAAACGCTCTGTTCATGGAGGGAGAAACGAGTTGGTTTCCTGCTTTTTTTATTATTATATTTTTTATCTATAAAACTACTAATGTAGTAGTTAGATGTGTTCATAATAATTGACCAACACACATCTAGTACGCAACACACGTATAGGTCACTTAATTCTAAGATTATGCTTCTGCCTACATTTAACGCCGACTTTTACTCAACTTTACCATTAATTAAACAATATCATTATTACAAATTATACATATACGTGTGTACAAAATTTTTCAAGAAGTTGGTCCGTAGCGTCTTCAAGAAGTTGGTCCGTAGCGTCTTCAAGAAGATGGTCCGTAGCGTCTTCAAGAAGATGGTCCGTAGCGTCTTCAAGAAGATGGTCCGTAGCGTCTACTTGAAAACTTTGTACATACTTTTAACGTTTTGTAAAATATTTCAGAAACTTTGTCTCTTATCATTTCTGCTTCTAATATTTTGATTTTGTTTTCGCAGAGAGCAGTGCGAGGGACGAGGCCTAGACTACTGGAAACTGTATAATATTAAATACTTATAAAACTTACTATTGTATAACAACTGTCATATCTTAGGTACAACTGTCTGTCTGTCCAACCACTATGTTTAGCGAACCTTCACATACCAAGCCTAATGATCTCTTGAATATAATACTCTCAAATGACGCGAACTCCAAATTGTTAGTCAGGTATTGTCTTAATGTCGTGAAAAATTGCATTTTCATCAAAGTTCGTTAATTAAATTTAAAAAACTTGGACTTTTGTTTTATTTCTTCTGAAATTGTACACGACCATAATAGTTTTCACAAACACTTCGTTAAAACTCTGAAGTACAATTCTGATTTCGCGCCATTTAATTTGTCAGCTTTTTGTTTTAATTAAATTTGTAAGGCAACAGAGTATTAAGTAGCGTGTAATCCGTTTCACTTCCAACCAGTGAGGCGCATTACCCGTTGGCGGTCCAGTTCCTATTGCTTGCCTATTAGTTTCGTTCTACACATGTTTTACTTCGGACACCATTACGAGCAGCGGGACAGTAACTTTATTTAAGTACCTATGATTGAGTAAAGATAAATCTAATTTTGCTGAACTAAATTAAATTTATCCTTACTGAATAACACTAAATTGTGTTTATTGTTAATAAGCAGTTTGTCTTTCCCGCGCTCCGCTCTCTAAATTGTAATACTCGTACAAAATGTAGTTCTTACTATGTCACCTTCTAGTGTAACGAGATTTTATCAAATATAATATATTTACATATGACATAGCGTTTATTTTTACGACATTTGATATTAAGTTGTTGAGGCAGCGCCCGCGCCGGTGCGTGTGCGCCGGCGTGTCGTGACTCTAGTGTCGTCATGATAATGTATGTACTGCTAGTTAGTTAATTAATTGTATTTTACTAGTCAAGTTGATGTACATTGTACTACACGGCTTCGCGAGAAGTTCACGTTTGTCCAATAAAAGTTTATTCGGAAGCCGAACCTCGTTTTATTTATTTAAATCCTCACACACCCACATTTGATAGTGTAAAAAGATAGAAACAACGATTAAATAATGTTATTAAATATAGAGTAGAATTGTACTCCCCACACTTGAGAGTTCATAGATGAAATGATTATTGCAAAATCAAATACACAACACAAAACCTTTATTTTTTAAATTCTGTCAACTGCAATCAAACAGTATTCTATCTGATACAATTTAACAGATTGATTTGCACCTAACCGCACATATCGATAACCAGGCACTAGTGATGTAAATATTGAAGAAGGGGCGTGTGCAGCACTGAGTGATTGAGAGCGACGGTCGCGGACCGCTCAATATTACAAGTGGGTGGTGGAGGCTCTGGTCCGGCAACACTGTCAATATTATGCTCAGCTGGTGCGATGGGCAAAGTTACTTCCGCGATTAGATGTGTTACTAGTGATGTGTGTACCAATCATCTTACATTGGACGTGGTAACTGTAGTGTTGAACTCATATGGATCAAATTGGACACTACGATGGCCCTATTTCATCCAGCAGAGGCGCAGCTGATGTAGAGATCGTTAACTGTTTTGATCCACCATGCATGCAACTTTTTCGATAAATTAGGTATAAGATACATAACATCACGCCTGTAATCCCAGAAGGCAGAGGTGTACCTATAGTATACCCACATTCCGCCAGTTATGCTTAAGTCCATGTAATAGGAAGCGAGTCTTTTGCCATCAACCGGACACAAATCCAGACTCCGGACTGATACTGAGAAATTCTAGATATAAAAACCAATAACACTTTGCCCGAACTGGGCATCGAACCCAGGACCTCATGCTCGGCAGTCATAATAACAGTTGAAATAGATGAACACTATTTATAATCTAATTTATTTGAAATACCACTCTAGTGTTCTGGAAGAGGCAAAGCGTCAACATGTCAGAAGTTTCTCTTGGCAAACATACCATCAAGCCTGTACTCCCGAGATATTGGGCTGCTATCTCCTGAACCTTCTCTAATTGATATCAAAGCTAATCATAAGCTTAAGAAAAGAGATCCTTTTCATCTCAAAAAAATTGTAGAAGAATCTTCTCAAAGAATCGATTAGCAAGTAGCTTCTGCGCGCGACTCCCGCGGCACCCGCGTGAGTATTACATGGAGATGTTGGGATACTAATAAATCTTCCAAGTGAAGTGTGCGACGCAACCCGGTGGCGCTACTCGCGTGGGCGTGACGAACAGCCGCGACCACTCCGCGAGATTGTGTGTGCTCAGTACACACACAGTACACGAGACTGTGCACGCACTGACGCAAGCAGCGGATTGGATTGCTGTTTGTTGTAGCATCAGTTGTAAGTCAGCAGTGAATCAGTTGTAAGTAATATATAATAATCTTTATTACATAAGAAAGTGGTGTTGTGCACTTGTGCTAGGTGGTTAACCTGTGTTACGAGCGCCAGTGCCCTCTCCCGGGAGGAAACCCTATTAGAAACTTATGCAATAAGATTAACAAAGGGCAAAAATAAATAAGAAAAAGGCAGAAGTCATACAAAACAATAACATAAAATGGTTAGACGATAGCCTGTAGTGGAGATTGTGTGTATGCGTGAAGCGTGTGTGTGTGTCTCTGTGTGTGTGTAAATTGAATGGAATGCTCCGAATAGGTTGATTGGGATTGGGAGTAAGGGAAGAGGTTGACTGCCGCTCTTAGGGCACACAGCTGGTGTTACGAAGAAATTACAAGAATTTGCTCTAATTCGCCGTAATTGAGGGATTGTGGCCATGGTTTAAGACTTTGAGTCTTTGGACAGCCATCTGAGCTCGTTCCGCCCTAAGCATTACGGTTTTGAAAGTCGACTCACACAGGGAACGAAATACAAGTGAAGCTGTTTCAAAGTCGGCCGAATGTCTGAACTGTTTAAATAAATATTATAAGTTTACGAAGCCGGGAGCAAAGAGTATCCGTAAGAGCACGCCAATCTAGCCTCTCGTCGATATGAACACCTAAATATTTAATATTTGAAACCATAGCAAGGCCATTACAGTTGCATGGCAAGGCACTACCTGAAAAGGATGACATAAATATTGCTGTTTTTTATAAAACTCATTGACTTTTAATTTTGACATAACTATAATTTATCAAACGAATTGTGCTAATATAGAAGGAAATAATTATGTAAAAACAATGACCCATAATTGCACTCTTATTCATATATTACGTTCTAAGAAACGAATTAAAATAAAAGTCATCATCTTCATTCTGCCAAAGAAGTCCACTGCTAGACATAGGTAGGCCCCTCGCAGGAATTTGCTGTATGCGAGAAGCACAGGACCGGTCTATGTGATACTTATAGATTATTGTACACACGTAGTTAAAAATGATTCAAAGTTATATAATATAAATAATAATAATCCCAGCCTCTTACTGCCCTACCCACTGCAGGGCTACTCGTACAGAAAAGGCAAGAGTATTGCACGCTTACTCAAGACAGGATGGCAATTTCAGATATACATTAACTATAAGTCCAGGTTTCTTCGGTATGGATTTCATTCACCGATGTCAGTAAACTAAGAAAGTACATATGAATTGGAAAAAGTCATACTGGTACTTTGCCAAGAACTGAACCCACAACCTCGTTGCATGAGAAATGAGGCCTTATCTTATATACTATCACGACAATGTAAAAGCTTACTGTATTAAACGTCAAAGTGTCATAACGAAGTATAAACCTAAAATGTCTTAAATCTCGACACCACCGAGTTCTGGAGTAATAAAATATTAACAGGGATATTAAATACAAATATGCCTTCATATCACATATTGTTTTATTTATGTCCGTGCTGGGCCAAACTTGTATCTTTGTACCTTGTATAATTGTATAGCATTATCCATCTCCTTTCACAAGAAAATCTAATTTTATCTAACATTTCTAACTAAAGGAAAACTTAGGATATGGGAGTAGTTCAAAAACATTGAAAATGTATCCCCACGTAACGGTTAGTTTGGGGTGTCTAGTTACGTCAATAGGTAGCATTTACGGTGCAGCAGAGATTATTATATTATGTACTTGCCTAATATCATACCAAATGTTATAAGGCGAGCGCTAGTCCTGCCGACAAACTGTCACGCAGTTTGGCAGGTTTATGAAAAGTGTTTGGTCTAAAATAAAAATGTTTTTTTTTTTGTGGAACGCGCCGTGCTAATTAGTATTATCAGTGGCTGCAAATCGCACCCCAAACCAAAATTGTTTCAGCGCTTTAGCGATGTGGAACAAATGCAGCCGCTCCAGGACGAGTGGAAGACCAGATCCTGATATTAAAGGAGGTTATTTTGTAGACAAACAGGGATGCTTGTATCAAATTAAGTGTATACTTATTATGTATAACACTATTTAATTTACATATTAAAATCATTGAAAAAATCGTCAAAAAACTTTTCAACGTTATTTTAGGCCACCCCGTATAATATTTACTTTTCATTAGGTATCCAAAGTTAGGTTTAATCAACGCGCACACGAAAGTATTACACATAAATAAGTATAATTTTTGGTTCTGCTTCCGCGTGTGTGAGTTATTTTATTTTACATATCGAGTCCTAAGTATAACTAAGTTGCATGCAGAGATGTGCACTTAGCGCTTACACCGGGTAAGTAGCATATCATTAAGATAGCGCATTTATGAGAGGTAAGGAACAACACTTTAGTGTATCCTCACTAGCTGAGTAGGGATGTTTATTGACCTGGATTACCTAAATTGAAGCAAAGGGAAATTGAAAGGTAATTAATAAGTGTATTAGCGAGTCACAAAGTTTCAGCTATGCACACGTTAGTTCAAATGTAGGCATGAACAAATAGAATAGAATACTCCTTATGGCACTATACGAATAGTTACAAATATAGAAATGATACACAGCTTCTGTGACTGGGCGGTCTTATCGCTAGAAGCGATCTTTTTAAGAATAGCTTTGGATGGATTTAAAGACTTTTACATATACAATATTACATACATACATACCGCATTTCTATAATAGCAAAAAACTATAAGTAACGATGAAGGTAACTATATCAAGAACAAAAAAACAAATACTTAAATCAACACTAAAAACAAGATTGAAATATTTAGAAACCTACACTAAAGAGATCGCCCGCCCTAGCAATAATTTGGCAAAGCCGAATAGTAAGCAAATTTAGTTCAATTTCAAATATAAAGTTCTACATTTCCTTCCAAGATTATCATCAATTAATGTAATGAGTGTAATCATTACTATTCAGTATTGCCTCTATTATTTAATCTTCAAGTTTGCACATAACCGCGAGTGATTCCCGCCTCGTCACCGCATGGTGCCTGCCTCGTCAGCAGTCGCTCGAGCCGCTCGCGTCGCTCGTCGCACTCCGCTCACTCAGCACTTCGCGTGTTATCACGCAGGATTGCTCGCCAATGGGGCGGACAGGCAGCGCCCGCTCGGGCGGGATACTAAGAATTATTTTTCGTTAGACGTGACTGCGAATAAAATTGGTCTGATTATGCTAAGTGTATGTGGTCTTAGGTTAAGTGTTCTTTTTTCCAGAATTTCGATCAATCGGTTTATGTCTGGAATTTTTAGATAAAAGATTATAAATCGGTTTCTTAACCAAACAAATCCTCTCACAGTCTGGAAAACCATTAATTCAAAGCAACAGTGCCAAAAGTAAAGGGCGACTGACTGCTAGTCAGTCGCCCTTTACTTTTGGCACTGTTGCTTCGAGTCGACAACGTAACCGACGGACTCAAAAATGTCGTAGCTACGCCTGCTACGGTTTCGTAGCGCTACGGGATATGAGCAATGTATTTTTTATTATTTTATTGTATAGTTTCTTCATAGTGGACATTTTTTTTTTTAAGCTAACATTGCATAAATTACCTGAGTTTTTGTTGTTTCGCAGTCATTTGATATTTATCACACCTATAAATAGAAAAATGATTACGTCATAACGGAATGTTTCACACACTAGTACGTTTGCTGTTTTTTTTTTTAATTACCCGCTTTTTGCGTTCAAATAAAATTACTCAAATTGTGTGTGTTGACACAAAACAATGCTGATTGGCGGTTTATTCACAATGTGTATTGTTATACGCCGATAAACAAATAGGCGTAAGACTGTGTTCTCACTTTTATGGAAATGGTTCTACGTTTTATTTATTAAAATGTTAATGTTCTACGGATTTCCAACGAATTGAAACTTATTTGTGGTAGTTTTTCATGTTAAATATATAATCATCATGCGAAAAAAAATTAAACCACAAAAACCAATTAAAATAATAGTTTATCGAGACCAGAAACATTACCATTACAACAACCATAATTATTTGAGTAAAAAATTGGCATAAATTAAAGCAACACGGTAATACTTACCTATTATAAAATCGATAATGAACTAAGTCGTCAGGCACCTTGTCACATTTTCACTGCTATGATACGGAACCGATTTATTTACTTACATAGAGGAGAACAGTCAATAGATACCAGAAGATGCAAGAAGTAAGTCACAACTTCACATCCTTACACCAGGCATTTCACAATAATTAGTTACAACTTCACATCCTTACACTAGGCATTTCACAATAATTAGTTACAACTTCAAATCCTTACACCAGGCATTTCACAATAATAATATTTTGAAACTTCATGACGTCTGTGTTCAAGAGTCCATTATATAATAAATAACACATAGATACTTCTTTTTTATGTCCAAGAACACATTTCCTCATGCTGTGGTCCCTGATACGTCGGTGTCGCCACAACAGACATGGTCGTGGAACTGGTCCTGGTCCTTGGTAGGAAATGGTGTAAAACATGCCTCTCCACTAACGCTATACATATTGTTATACGTTATAATTATGTTACAAACGATAAATAATAGCGAAAGATTACAGAAGAACTCTTTCGAAAAATAAATACATATCAGTCGATCTAACATAGCATCACGCCTAGCTGAGGTGTATGTAACACCCTCATTGCGACAGTTATGTTTAAGTCGGTGATTACATTTTTACCTGGTGGTACCTCTCGAGAGCAGTGGTGGCCCAGCGGTTTCGGCCCCCACTTAAGAGTTGTGGATCATTAGTTTGAACCCAGGCAGGCACTTTACTTTGTGTGTTTAATTTCATCACCACTGCTCTCAAAATGGTGAAAGAAAACATCGTGAGGAAACCGGCATGTCCTAGAACCAAAAATGCGAAGACATGTGTCATCCACCATCGGGCTCTGGGCCCAAGTGGTGGATTACAGCCCACTCCCTCACACAGAGAGGATTCGCGGCCTGTGTCCCAGCAGTGGGAACCTTATAGGCTGATTATGCTATGTACCTCTCGTTTGATCTGAACTTACTGAAGCCTGAATGAGCCGTACTGAAATACATGATTAAACTAAGAAGATGATCAGGATTTCACTTAAATGAATGTCCAGAAGGCTTTTCAATAGATAACGCATTCATTTCCATGAAACAATTAGCAAAGTTGTACCTCAGTCGGCACGATACTAATCCGACTCCCTCACAATAACTAACTTCTACTGTCTGTATACACATAGTATTAAACAAAGACGCTCCGATCTTCTTAATTACACGATGGATTTTGATGAGGTTTTAACAAAGTCAAAGTCAAAGTCAAATGATTTATTTCAAATAGGCACATATATGACACTTTTGAACGTCAACATTTACAAAAAAACTGGAATTAATTCTAATTGCTTCTACCAAAAGTTATTTTCGTATGGAGAAGAATGGGCAAGAAACTCCATCGTTACTCTTTTAAAATGTTTAACAATATTTTGTACATATACATGAATTATTTAATATTATCTGAAGACTATGCACCTAGAATAAAATAACATTTAAAAAATAAAACAATGGCTGGTAAGTTAATCATGTGATATATACATGGTGCTTACATATTTACAAATATTGTAAAAGTAGATGATTTCCATATTTTTTTAACAAGTTATAAATAAATTAATTTAATAATCACCGTAATTTGGAAACAGTTTATATAAATGTACATAATAAGTTTATGAAGTACCAGGGAAGCTTACTTCTAAAAGGTTGATGTGTATAACACATAAATATTTTACTTCGACATAACTCGGCATCGATTAGGCATATCACCATTACACCCGCGCGAGGCAGGCGTGGGCCGCATCAATATTATAAATGCGTGGTTAAAACAGGAGTACGCAAATGTAATGTAATGAAAGAATATAATGTCTTAGGGTTACCTCGGTAAGTAAGGGTCGCAGAGGGTTAACAGTAAATGGCTTTCTTGGCAATTTCGGGCTGATTTTCAATAGTCAGATATGAACCCAACCGAACCTAACCGAACTCACCAGTTTATACGTGGTTACCCTGCAATTGTGACCACATAACAGTAGACCAACTAACTGTTAATGTACTTTAAGCTTATATAAATACTTCCAGTTGGAATATAAGTCGTTTGTTAGATAAGTCAGTAAAAACAAAAATAAAAATACTTTCATTCCTTTTCAATATTGAAAATATTTGATTGGGCAACCCCTTTGCAATAAATTCGTAAACATTACATTTCAAAGAAAATCGTTAATGATAAATGATAAATGGTTTTATTTCTGTAAATAGGTTTGTACAAACACTTTTACACGTCAATCATATTTTATAAACTAGGTGAGATCGGCATTTCCTATCTGACTACTCTGAGAAGAAACGCCGAAACAAACTCAGAGGTCACAGTCTCTTTTAAAGTCCAGACATAATCTTGGTCAGGTCATGTGAAGACCATGTGGATTGATATCTGAAATGGTCTTTCGAGGAAAGAACCACACAGAATGAGTGGACCTGTCCAGTCAGTGCACGCATTTGTCAGTTGTCATGCAGCTCAACACAGAACTAAAGGAGCTAAACGATTCGACGAACATTACCAAAGAAAGAACATTTGGGTAGGCCGCATAAATAACTCAAACTGCCACACCATGATTAAAACTAATAATTTAAAAAAAATGCATAAAAAAAAACAACAAATCCACAATGTTTTCACATTCACAATAATTAAAATAGTATAATCCTTTACAAAGTAAATGTCATTGCATATATAAAGTGCATCAATGTCAAAGTGTAAATAAATATGAAAATAATCTTGGTCATATCATATGAGGACTATGTAGACTGGTGTCTGAAATGGTCTTTTGAGGAAAGAACCACACCGATTTGAGTGGACCTGTCCAGTCAGTGCACGCATTTGTCAATCATCGTGCAGCTCAACTCAGAACTAAGGAGCTCAACGATCCGACGAACAATACAAAAGAAAGGACATTTGGGGAGGCCGCGTAAAGTACTCAAACAGCCAGACCATCATCATTAAAAGAAGAAAAAAAGAAAAAAAAAATGCAATGACCCACATAGTCCTCACATTCACAAAAATTGAAACAATATTATACTTTATACAGGAAATATATATATATATATATATCGGGATAGGCCCTCATCAGCGATATTACACTTGCACTTTGTAAGTAGGCGTGGATTGTCGGGCGAAGAAAATAGAGATACTAACTAGTATCTGGTAAATAAAGTGATTGTGCTGTAACTACAGCACAATCACTTTATTTCACTCACAATTTCTTATAAAATAATCACCATGAAATAACCTGAAGGCAGAGGTCCGAAATATTAAATGAAAGTATGAGATATAGCAGTAACCAACTCTTTTATTCCGACAGCTTGTTAATTAATTAAATAGATCGCGAAAATAGCTCTAGGCGCTACGGCAGGCGCACCGGGCCGACCCTGCCACAAGAATGCTCCCCCTCTTCGCTGCGCACTAGCTTACATTAAGTTGCTTGAGAAGTGGGGAGAGTGGGGAGGCGAACGTCCCGCTTTGCACCGCGTAACTCGGCCCGCTGTACCTACCGCTAACGGTGACGCCGACACGGCCATACTGACGTGCGGACGTCCTCGTACGCGTAGACTCATCAAGCATTGTCTAACATAACGAGCAACGAGAAGACATAACGTTATTATTAATGTTCGTTCATCCTGACTCGCAATCTCGATGAGCAAAAAATGCAGGTCATCCCTACAGACTGTGCATCCAACTCTGGACCGCTCAATATTGAGCCTTCAGAACTTATACTAGTAATCTGGTCCGGTTCAGCCCTGCAGAGTTTACTACTAATTCTGGACCGCTCGTTATTGAGCCTTCAGAACTTTAGCAATCTGGTCCGGTTTACCCCTTCAGAGTTATAATCTTCTGGCCCGGTCCAGCGACCCTTCAGAATTATAACCGCCTGGTCCGGTCAAATGACCCTTCAGAATTATAACCTCCTGGTCCGGTCTTACGACCCTACAGAGTTATAATCTCCTGGTCCGGTTATAACAAACCCTTCAGAATTGTTACTGCTTGGTCCGGTCATGAATGACCCTTCAAGATCATTCCAGTTTATACAGTTTTTTTCTCTATTTTTTTTTGCTCTTTTTTGGTCTCTTTTTGTCTCTCTTTTGTCTCGTTTTTAGTCTCTTTTTTTGTCTTTTTTTTTTGTCTCTTTTTTTTGTCTCTTTTTTTTTGTCTCTTTTTAGTCTCTTTTTTAGTCCGGACTAAAATGGTCCCTGTAGATTATATAATCAAATGTATTAAAGTACTTGTCTCAACAATCCACACATGCTATGTTCATTGGTAGTTTCACTACCACCAAAATCATTTACTTTAGAGCCTATAACAGAAACAAACTATTTTAATCTTAAGAATAGACTTGACTTAGACACTCCACCGAATGCGTAGCACGCCTGTGCGATGCCGGCCGAGTCTCATGTCATACAGCCAGCAAAATTTCACTGAGTCATGTCATTGAATGTGTCGTAGCAGACACATAATTCATGTTCACACACACATAACACTCTAAACTTACAAACGACATCTATGAAAACTAAATAACACTAATTTAAGTATTGAAGCGCCGTCACGGCCAGACTGACATTCACACGTCCTTGTGCCCATCCCCTTAAAGTCACCGCGGGCCCATTTTTCTGTAAAAAGAATAAAACTGGTAGATACATTACTTTGTACGCTCGTCCATCGGTGACATACATTACAACGTTTTATAACCCACAAAATCAACCTTTAGGAGCTGAGCCGGACAACTTAAATAGGCCTCCCTTGAGCTAGTTATCTCTCCAGATAACATGGACCAGGCAGCCAATCAGCGTCTCTCCGATCACTGACTAGTACCACACATATCTCCAATGATCTCATAGCCTCTCAGAATAGACGATCACTTTATAATATGACCCAGAACATCGGCCTGCATAAGCCAGTTCTTTAGACTACCCAATAACACACACCATAGGACGTCAACCCGCATGAGTCGGACCCTTACTTTATCTCACAGATTAGTACCAATTTTACGTTTAATTACGTTTCTTCACTCTCAGAGGCCGAGAGGTTTTCAGAGCTGGCGGATAACGTACGTGAACTACAAATAGACAAAGCATCACTAAAACCACCTGATGACGCCCACTCCATTCGTCAATCGCGGACTGCCGCCACCTCGGCCTCCTTCAAGCTACCCGTCAAAGTGATAGCTAAATGCACCAAGCCCTCACTTCCCCCGGGCATTGCACGAAAATGCTTACGACCATATTTTCATTCTCTATTAGACACACAACAAAGGGAAGTCTGTACTCCCTGCGAAGCCCAATCGAGCCCAGAGGGGGGTCACATACAATGAAGTAGGAATCACCACTGTAGAACGGTCTCATTTTTCCTACTGTGACGCAGCAACTCTCCCAATATTCTCCGATGCTATCTTACGAATTTCACCCAAATCTAACCGAAACCCAGACTCAGAATATGAAGCCACACTTAAAAACCGCGCCCGAGTCCCAAACACAAGTTCTGTTTGTGTTACCCTAGACCTTGTACCATCCGTCGCTAGCTGCACTTCGAGAAGCTCGCCGCGCCAGGTCCCACCAGATTCACTTTGTCCTCATGACTCTCTCTACCCGAACACATGCCCTGCCAGAACCGTTAGCAAGAAGGTGCAACTCTACACCATGTTCACCATAAAATTGCTCTGTCTGCGCCAATACAATACCCACCCCGATCCGAAATTATCCGCGAAGTCGCACCGAAAAGACAGAGCCTCCTTTAGTGCTTCATCTGCACCTGCTGCAACTAAGAAGTGCACTCGAGAAGGGCTCATTTAGTGAAAGAGTCAACAATGACAAGAATACTCCCTACCATCAATTTCTCCACACAACTTCTCCGCGATGTCTAAATGTACAGTATAACATTGTGCAGAAACCCTAAGCATAGGATGGAGTCCCCGTACCCGTTGACCCCCCAAACAATCCCTTGAGGCCCAGCACACAAGTGTGAAGTTCAATCAGTGCGTTCCAGTCAAATCATTTTTGTCAGAACCGGTTCTGATGTTAGTATTTCGATCACTATCTTGTAAATATCTTGTCCGCCCATTTGATAGGCCCTTTTAATTTAATTCAAGATTCTTAACGTAAAACACGTGAAATATGGGGCAACCCGCCAAAAACTAATCTAAAGGACCTCCAGATCGCTCAAAATAAAATTATTAAACTATTATTTCACTATGATTACCTTACACCTACAGTTAAAATTTACAGGGAAACGAAACTCATGAATATTAAACAACTTCCTGCATATTGTACCAGAATACTTAAAAATTCTGAGTAAGTTCATTCACACAAAAATACATCAGGTACACTATCGCAGCAATAGTAGGAAGGATCACATTTTACTACCGCGAGTGCGGACAGTCAATGGCGAGAGAACAATTATTTTTGCGGGAGTGCAACAATATAATAAGCTACCTGTAGAAGTAAAGAATGCAAACTAAACGTTTGGTATTTTCAAAATAAAATTTTCAAAAATCACTTTCTAAATGATCAAATACTACCCCATTAAACAGACTTTTCCTACTACTGCATTGCTTTATTGTGGCACCGGGATCGCATTCCTTATCTACGGTAATAATATCTTTTGCGGGTGGATGGAAAAGTTTTAAGTTTTGTGTTAGTTAATAATGTTATTTGCGTACGAAAAGAAATGGTATTACAACTTAGATGATTTAATATAAATTCAAACAATAGCTGCTTAGTTTGTGTGTCCAAGTTATATTTTAAGTTTGAAAACGTACTCAAGTAAGTGAAATCTTTGTAATTTCTTATCGAGAAATAAATTTCTTTAACCATAAACACCATACCACCAATAAAGAATTAATTATCCTTTCGCACTGAACTAATGCGAGTTTATCTTCACCATGTAGGTCAGTGTTGATTTTGTGGTATATGATAATGAAACTCTTCAGTAACGTTAACTTTCTTACTCAAATAGATTGTAATTTTGTCAATATCCGTACGTACATGGATCTACTATCTAATAGATCTATAGTAACTGGTTCTGTAATTGAGTTAACAGGTACAACATGAAACAAAAAGGACACTGACGTGTTGAATTTCACCACGGCTCAGTATTCTGCGATTCATATTTAACGTTTTCTTTGCCTATACCTGTAAGGTAAACTAAATCACAGCGCATGGTGCCCTGGAATTTTTGACAAAGCTAAAAGCTACAAACGAACTACCAGATTATCTATTAAAAAGAAAAGGAACGAGCTCACCGTATGATGTGGTCATCCATACACGTAGCAGGTGAGACGGTTCGTATCACGACTCTTCGGTGCTGGTGCTCGATTCGAATTCTTCACTTCGGTCAAAGGTTCGTACTGCCACTTGCTTCAATCACTTGATTTTTGGACTGTTGTGCTTTAACGATGACATGTGCTATTGAAGCGATTGTCATTATCAGGATCAAACCGTATCAGTCGCGCAGTTGCGGTGAAATTTGACGTTTGCGGTTAAGTGGTTGCCGGAAGTCGTGATAGCAAAAACTCCACATTTTGAATAGATTAGACGTTGGCCCACACTTCACTGTCGTCATTATTTTCTTCAGGTTTTTGCCCTTCGAATCCCAATTCTGATATCGGTATAGGCCCTCATCAGCGATATTACACTTGCACTTTGTAAGTAGGCGTGCATTGTCGGGCGAAGAAAATAGAGATACTAGTTACAGCACAATCACTTTATTTCACTCACAATTTCTTATAAAATAATCACCATGAAATAACCTGAAGGCAGAGGTCCGAAATATTAAATGAAAGTATGAGATATAGCAGTAACCAACTCTTTTATTCCGACAGCTTGTTAATTAATTAAATAGATCGCGATAATAGCTCTAGGCGCTACGGCAGGCGCACCGGGCCGAGCCTGCCACATGAATGCTCCCCCTCTTCGCTGCGCACTAGCTTACATTAAGTTGCTTGAGAAGTGGGGAGAGTGGGGAGGCGAACGTCCCGCTTTGCACCGCGTAACTCGGCCCGCTGTACCTACCGCTAACGGTGACGCCGACATATACATGTCATTGTTTAGATAAAAAGGGACGTATATAGAAAAAAAACATTAAAAGAAAAAAATGTAAAAATAGCAAATTACACATCAATTATGTCTGTGTAAACTTATTGGAGCAGCTCGATCCCAAGCCTTCTTGTCCTCAATATAGTCCTTAACAGTATAATAGGCTTTCTGGCATAATTTCCGCTTTATAAAAGTTTTAAATTTATTAAGGCTTAGTTCTTGAATGTGGCTAGGAAGTTTATTATAAAAACGTATACATTGACATTTAAACGAGCCACCTATTTTCTTGAGCCTGGTAGTGGGAACAACAAATTTGTGTTTATTCCTAGTATTTTTATTATGGATATCACTTTATTTTTTAAACAGATTAATATTTTTATGTGCATATAAAAGATTTTCATAAATGTACTGAGAAGGCACAGTCATTATATTAATCTCTTTAAATTTGTTTCTGAGGGAGTGTCTGGGACTTAATTTATAAATTGAACGAATTGCCCTTTTTTGTAAAACAAAAACTGTTTGAATGTTGGCGGCATTTCCCCACAAAAGAATACCGTACGACATCACACTATGAAAATAACTAAAGTAAACTAAACGCGCTGTCTCTAAATCAGTTAAATTACGAATTTTTCTAACGGCGCATGCTGCAGAGCTTAGTTTTTTTGACAATTTATCTATATGGGGGCCCCATTGAAGCTTGGCATCCAAAGTTATGCCTAAGAATACTGTGGAGTTTTCGGGTTTCAACTCTTCACCCTTTAAAATAACACTAGTTTCTACTTGTCTAACATGAAGTATCGTAAACTTAATACGTTTAGTTTTTTTCTCGTTAAGAAGTAGGTTTTTAACATTAAACCAGTTAACTACCTTAGCGAGGGCGCCATTTACATTGTCAGTAACCAGCTGCTGACGTTTCAGTTTAAATAAAACTGAAGTGTCGTCTGCAAACAACACTATATCATGATTATCCTTTATGAGGTATGGCAAGTCATTAATATAAATAAGAAACAAAAATGGGCCAAGAATTGAGCCCTGGGGTACCCCCATTCTAACTACAGATCCAGGTGATCTTTTTCCGTTAACATCTACTCTTTGAATCCTATCACTTAAATAAGAAGTAAGAAGATCCAGAGAGGCGTTCCATATTCCGTAGTGGTGCAGTTTCCTGATTAATGTTTCATGAAGAACACAATCAAATGCCTTGGACAGATCGCAAAAGATGCACAAAGCATCGCACTTATCCTCCCATGCATTATAAATATGTCCTAAAAGTTCAACTCACTCAAATCAGTAGTCGAACGACCCTTTGTAAAACCAAACTGTTTGTTATGCAGTAATTTGTGTTTATTAAAAAAATCTTTCCATTTGATCTAAAATAAGTTTTTTAATTTTTTTACTAAAGTTGTAGTTCTTATCTGGTTGGCATTATTCTGTAACCATCACACCGTGAAAGCTTAGGTAAAGTGAGCTGTCAGTGCCACTGATGCTATGGGTTGACCAGCAGGGCTAACATGTTGCGCGATAATGCCCTCTATCACGATTTGTCGAATTTTGTCTACGGGTGGTTCTCAGAAAAGTGTCACCGCTCGAACATATTTAGTTATCAATTTAATAAAAATGTATCATATATTAGTTTTTCGTGCAGAAATAGTGTTTATCTTTTATCTAATTGTTTATAGGGAATATTCTTTTATTTGCTTATAATAGAGCTTAATAAATAAGCTTAATATAACCACGCCTTGATAAGGATGCTTAATTTTTTTTCGGCGCAGTTAGGGCTGATTTTTCAATAATTCAAATAAAAGTTATCTGATGATATGAAATCAGCCCTTAAAGAAATAAAATATTCTAAATTAACAGTATGATCTCTAAAAGTTAAAACAGTATTTCTCCTTACATTAATCAGCCTCAAACAATCAGTTTGTCAAATAATAATAACGTATAACATAAACAAAATTATAACAAATATTATTTAAATCTTTGGGTCATTTACTTATGCTTTTAATATCTGAAACTAATAACACCTTTACATGAAAACAAAATATACGGTTATAAAACTAAAGAAACATAAGTGGTTTTCCCTCTGCAAAACGACGCGTTTTTTAGTACAGTTCGTCTTCTAAACATACCCTTGAACCTTCCCATTACTTTGCTGCCTTGAAGGCTTGTCTCGAGATGAGGTTTGAGAGTATTTAAAATACTTGTCCGAACAAGGAGTGGATCTCTAGAAAGTTGGACGACTGAGTTTACCTGAATGTTGTTTCCAAGGGTGACGTTCTTGGGCTGAATTGATGAGCTCTGCCTTTCTTGCAAAGGTTTCATTCTTGAAAATTTCTTCCAATAGCCATCACTCAGTTTACTGATTTTAATTTAAGTCGTATTTCTTTGTCTTTTTATAGCTCAATTTTCTCACTAGCCGTTGGGCATTAGGTGATAGGATCTCAGAACTTACTTATGAAGCTAATGAGGTAGCAGGACTAACTTCTCTTGACCTGGAGTATGTAACCCTGCAGCACCCATACCATGTGCAGGGCTCGATGGTTCTTCTTTGTGGCTACCACGCACTTCGCTAATATTTTCTTTATTAATGTTTTCGGTATCGCTAGAAAGAGGTGGACTGTTGCATTATACAAAATCTCTCTGGATTTATGTTTCTTTTTCCCTTTTGCGGTGATAGGATTTTTTTTCTTCTCATCATTTTTCGTTTTTGATATTTACCCTTATTATTTTCTTTATATTTTGCGTACAGGTGTAGCGTTGTAGTCGATTTCCTAAAGATCAACTAAAACGCACGTCTCCAGTTACGATTTACGAGAGTGCCATCCCTAAATGTTTCAAATTCCCACCACGTCACTCGGTGTCGTGGTGTGGATTGCGCTATAAATATCCCTGCTGGACGCCTAACGTCCTTCCGCCCGATCATGACCTATGCCAGTGCAGTCTTTGCACACGCCAAGCCCCATCGCTTCAATAGAATGCAGACCCTCCAGAACAAGTTCCTCCGTAGGACTACAGGCTCCCCCTGGTACATTTGCAACGAAATCCTCCACGTTGACCTCAGGATTCCCACTATCCGTCAGTTTATGAAACGCATTTCAAAGCGTTTCTTCGAGACCGCCGCGAATCACCGCAACCCTCTGGTTGTCAAGGCCGCTAGCTATATTCCACCCTCCATCAGTCATGTCCGCCGTCCCAAGCATGTTCTTACCGATCCCGATGACCACATAACTCTCATCCAGGAGAGCAGTAGGGCCACCAGTACAGTACACAAACACAGACCGACATTCCGACCTCGCCGCCGAGGTCCCTCGCGAAGACCCCGACGTAACTGTCTTCCCCGACCCTTGCTCGACGAAGTGCCTGTAGCTTTAAATTCCCCGATTAATAATAATATAATCCAGATCCAGCCTGTCCCATCTTGCTGTTCTCCCGTCAGCGACGCCCTAAGCCGAGGTCCGTACCTCACAGGGGGTGCCCTTAGCGAGCGTTCGCTTCGTAATGTAAGTAGTTTTACGCCCCTGGCTGGAGGCTTTGAGTCCGCTTAAGGCAGCCACAGGATAGTCCGGTTAAGTAGTCACGACCTCTCAAGGTCAACTACGAGATGCAATACCCAAAAAAAAAACCTAAAGTCCTCTTTCCTTTGCATCAAGCAGTGAGTTAACATAACCCCGAGATAAACGGGTAAGTGCTCAGTGTGATTGCCTATACTCTTATTTGTGTCCTGTCAGATCGCATTCTCTATGTATTTCTGTCTGCGCGATCTGGCAGCTATTGTAATTGTTCTCGGCAGCCCCACTATGACTGTCGAGAAAGCTATTTACCGATACTGGCTTCTGCCACATCACCTGTCACCATTACTGCACCTCTCTGTGAATGCTTGCGCATGCTTCTCGCATTCTACGGTATGCTTGTCTCGTTGCGCTGTGCCTTGCTGTTCGCTTAAATCGCCTGGCCACGCGGCGAAGGACCTCCGAGAATACCCGCGGGATGTGCACGGCATAACCTATAATTGTAAGCCGCCGCGATGGGTGAGTCTTCATCCGTCCACCTGGCTTTGGGCTTACGGCTGGGAGACGCACACATTGACGGAGGCTTGCAGTTCTGGCACAACGCTTACGGGAGCACCCGCCTTGCGCTGATTCCAGGGTTCCATTCTTAGGCTATACTTCCTGCATACCGCTGACTGACGTCATCGCTGCCTCCACGTGGCTCATGGGTGCCGAGACCCCACGCCCACCACGTGTTGAGGTCCCTGCCTGAGAGGACCAAGTGCCTACACACACGGTCATTCATACCTGCGTGGTGCTGCCCACGCCTGGTGACCTCTGTGGTCGCTCCCACACTCTGCTGCCCTGTGACCTCGCGGACCACGTCCTGCGGCGTAGCCAAGCCCAGGGCAGTAACGTTATTTCCTTGCTAACTACAGTGACCAGTGAACCAGTACTTTAGAGACCTTATAACCTACTTCCCTGATTCTGTGTCTTGTGCAATAAATGTGTATAGTGAATACGGTTTTCATTTCCTAGTAAGGAAATGAAAATAAAAAACCCGCTTGTCACACAGGTCTGTTTTTTTTTCTCAAGTTCTCTCTCTCGTTTCTCTTTTTCAGGTTAAAATTTCATCCCCTTTCTTATTTTTGGCATTATTTTACCTTCGAACAAAAAAACTTCAGGAAAAACCATCAAATTAACTTTTTTGTGTATCATAGGATAATGATAAATGATAAATGATTTTTATTTCTGTAAGTGGGTTTGTAAAAACACTTTTACACGTCAAACATTTTTTTTTAAACTAGATGAGGTCGGCGTTTCCTATCTGACTACTCTGAGAAGAAAAGCCGAAACAAACTCAGAGGTCACAGTCTCTTTTAAAGTCCAGACATAATCTTGGTCAGATCATGTTAAGACCATGTGGATTGATGTCTGAAATGGTCTTTTGAGGAAAGAACCACACAGATTGAGTGGACCTGTCCAGTCAGTGCACGCATTTGTCAGTAATCGTACAGCTCAACTCAAAACGTAAGGAGCTCAACGATTCGACGAACAATACCAAAGAAAGGACATTTGGGTAGGCCGCTTTAAGTACTCAAACTGCCAGATATAAAAAAAATTATGAAATAACTGAGATAGACAAAATATATAGAAATAATACCCACTAAGTCCTCACACGAAATTAAAATAATAATAATATTATACAAAGTAAATATTCATGTCAAATCATGAAATTTCAAAGTGTATATAAAATAAAACAAAAGTTACGTACCAAACAAACAAAAAAAAAACACACTCAGTATGCAAAAATTGGAGCACGTCAGTCCCAAGCCTTTTTGTCCTCAATATAGTCTTTGACTGTATACAAAGCTTTCTGGCACAACTTACGTTTAATAAATGATTTGAATTTATTAAGGCTTAGATCTTGAACATGGCTTGGAAGTTTATTATAAAAGCGTATACATTGACATCTGAACGAGCCACCTATTTTCTTGAGCCTTGTTGTAGGTACAACAAATTTGTGTTTGTTCCTAGTATTTATATTATGGATATCACTGTATTTTTTTAACAATTTTATGTTTTTGTGGGCATATAAAAGATTTTCATAAATATACTGAGAAGGCACAGTCATTAGTCAATAATAATAATGTTTATTTTCCAAAAACAGTGCTATACAATTTCCTTATAGTCTACATTAATATGTATCTTGGTTACATTCAAAATCAAAATAAACAGTAATACGTATGACGCAAAGGAAGCATTTTGCTTATGAAGTCCACACTAGGTCGAGTCTGTCTCGTGGAGTCCATGGGTGGTATTACCATATAGTGAAAATGTACATTACATTGATACTGATGGATTGTTTCAGTCAAGAAGCACATGCAAAAGTGATATTATACAGTAATTAGAAAATTAAAACATTGTCTACATCTAAAACAGTGAAATTAAAACAATATATTAGGTTAAAGAAATATTTAGAAGGCAATGAGCACTATTTGTAAGAGGGTGCGTGCGCGAGAGGGTGTGTGTGTGTGTGAGAGAGAAAGAGAAGGAGTTGGTTTTTGTGAGGGTGCGTATGTGTGTAAAAAAAGAAAGATAAAACGTTTATTTGCGGTAAACATGACGCAGTGATTGAACACAAACACCAAAAATAACAAGTTGGGGGAAAATATGCGTCACATCCGCGTATACGTGACTGAGCAAGAATTCTTGCATGTGTTGTGCGAAAGTTGTACGTGTACTAATCGAAATTAAGGAAAATATTATTTATTCTAAGTTTTCCCATCAATTTGTAACTGAATTTTTACAATAAGAAGAGTTTTGTTAAATATTAACAGGAAAAGTCTCTTTAACTTGGTATTAGTCTCAGTAACCTGTGCAGTCCAAACAGGTTAAAGAGAGTCAGGTTATTGAGAAAATGAAATGTATAATCTGATAACTTCAAAACGGTTAAGTTTGTGGAGTTTATACTCCTCTAATAAGAAGTAAACACTAAATTACATACTTTAACGTAATCATTTGCAAAGCAGTTTAACCACAACTAAAAATATTTATGAATATTGTAAATATTTGAAGATTCATTGTTGTTGGTTTGTTACTTAATTGGGCTCACGTAACAAACCCAAAGCCAAAATTCCCCGAAGGGTTAGGCAGAAGCGTAATTTGATATTTACATGTAATAGGGGCCGAGCTTATTGCCATCACTTTTATTAACAAAGACGCTGTGTATCGTCCAGTATGATGGTGTTGCAGACTCGCCTCGAACTGCTTATCCACAAACTATCGCATCCAGGCAGTGAGTTAGTCCGTTGGTCGCGGTCGAGTACAAGAAAGCGCACTCAGTGCGGCCGCCATTAGAGAACGATACGCGATATCGATATCGTCGATATGATGTGTATGGATACCGTATTGTGCGACTGTTATGGGCGAGCACTCGGCTTTATCGTCGACACACAGCGCGGGGCCGCGGCCGGCACTACTGGCTTATTGGGGCATGTGTTTTTCTTCTTCAATAAGAAAAAGACCGTCGACTCGTTTTATAATATATTTTTCACAGCTGTATTTCCTGTTCAACCAACCTTGCTAACTAACTACTCCACTTAAGAGATTCTTTTGACCAATCCGACGACACCACATTCTTACAATTGTTAATCTTCTGCATGACTGTTCAGAGTTACATGTGTGTCGGTAGTAAAGGCACACAACCGAACGCCATAGTACGAGTACAATATTGAGCTTTAGTTCCTAGCCACAGAGTCTTCTTATTGTTTCTGACACACCTTAGAAGTTGTTTTCTTAGACAAACTGGCGACGAACAGTCGGGTCTGGCGTTATAACATTACTGTGCTCAAGAGTCTGGGATTGGTGGAATTAAATAAGAAGATTACTGCTAAACGCTCATGTGGACACCTTATGATTTCCTCGGCTTGACTCAACCTCACCTAAGTGGTTTGGTAATTCATAGTTGCAGTTTTACTCCTCATCTCAAACTGTTTCCTCAGTCGAGGTGATTTTGAGTTGAGGAACTAACTGTTAAAAGTAAGGTACGTCAGCATCTACCTTGAGGCTTCCTTGACGTAGTCAACAAGGAAGTTTTAAACAAGTAAACTAGTTGAATTGGACAGGCCATTTTCTGTACACGTGTTAATTATAATGAAATTTATCGGATACCACTAATGTTAGCATTCGAAAGTTAGTCTAACATGCATTTTATAATAGTTACAGCAATTGGTATTTCAATTTCAAGCAACAATATTGGTGTATGTTGGTAGTTGGAACTATGGCACAACGAAATGGCAACGATTATGCTGTATCTATAATGAAGAAATATGTAAGTCCTTACATTTTATTGTACCTAATATTCTTTTTAGAAGTACATCGTGAATTTTGTGTTGTGAATGTTTCATAAAAATGCAGTTTATTTAAGCAATGTTAATTAGGAAATGAAGTATGACTTACTTACCAGTACGGTTTTGTCGAATAAAAATTTAATCAGTCTCTAAATAAGTAATAGCGGTTAACGCTATAATTAAATCTGAAAATGCTGGATACAGAATCTCCAATTACATAGGTAAAGACCTATTATTATAAAATGGCTAGAATAAAATGTAGTAAAGTCTAAAGTAGGCACTGCACTGCACTAGCTGGCATACAATACTCAGGCGGCGAAATTGCTGTATCTCAATAGAATATTATTTTGTAACAAAAACAAAATGCTGTGTTTCGTAGCATACAAACGAACAACAACAAAAAGTATTTGTAACATTTTTGCTGTATCTTTTAAACATTGAAAAATAGTTGACTTGACAGTATTTACAGCATTTTGAAGTATGTTTTTTTAAAGTTTGAAAAAGTCAAAATCGAATCATTAAAAAAAAATCGTAGGAAAACGTTGCTCAGACCCTCCGAAGCAGTATTTTTTTCTGATTTCTATTATGCAAAAAAAAGAAAATGCAATTTTTCGAGACACGACAAAATCGCTTTCCAGCTTCAATATAATAAATCTATAGACGAGGAGTTTCTGAAAATACAAAATTTAAAAAAATGGTGTTAAAGGATAACCAACAGATTCCATTTCTATAATTATTGGAAGTTTTATCTGTTTGTCGGTTTGGATGTGAGAGATTAATTAGATCAAGTATCACAATAAAAGTACGAAACCAAAATAATATTAATAAATGTTTATACAAAACTAAAAATTATAAAAAAATGTTTACCTAATGGTGTTTAACTTGGAGTAATTATTAGTTTTTGTTTCATCGCATTCGCTTCCAAAAGATGAACTTTTCATAACACACACGTAATGAAGCCAAATGATACTAACGAATATATGTTGGATTATTTATATGTATGTATGTTGTTTGTGTACAATATGATTAAACACGTCCTACAAGTAACTGTGTTATTTAATAAAGTAATGTTAATGATTCTAAAAAAAAACGCTTAACATTCATGGTTGATTAGTGGCGCTAAAAGTATTTAAAATAATGTGGTCTTCTGAGTGATATAATGCAATGTTAGATAATTGTTTATTAGTTTAAATCATAACAACATTTTTAAATCAATTGGGTTCAGTTTGATTTAAAATGTTAATTGTATGCAGAGCGAGTCTTACAGTGGTGTAAGTAATTGTATGCAGAGCGAGTCTTACAGTGGTGTAAGTAATTGTATGCAGAGCGAGTCTTACAGTGGTGTAAGTAATTGTATGCAGAGCGAGTCTTACAGTGGTGTAAGTAATTGTATGCAGAGCGAGTCTTACAGTGGTGTAAGTAATTGTATGCAGAGCGAGTCTTACAGTGGTGTAAGTAATTGTATGCAGAGCGAGTCTTACAGTGGTGGAAGTAATTGTATGCAGAGCGAGTCTTACAGTGGTGTAAGTAATTGTATGCAGAGCGAGTCTTACAGTGGTGTAAGTAATTGTATGCAGAGCGAGTCTTACAGTGGTGTAAGTAATTGTATGCAGAGCGAGTCTTACAGTGGTGTAAGTAATTGTATGCAGAGCGAGTCTTACAGTGGTGTAAGTAATTGTATGCAGAGCGAGTCTTACAGTGGTGTAAGTAATTGTATGCAGAGCGAGTCTTACAGTGGTGTAAGTAATTGTATGCAGAGCGAGTCTTACAGTGGTGTAAGTAATTGTATGCAGAGCGAGTCTTACAGTGGTGTAAGTAATTGTATGCAGAGCGAGTCTTACAGTGGTGTAAGTAATTGTATGCAGAGCGAGTCTTACAGTGGTGTAAGTAATTGTATGCAGAGCGAGTCTTACAGTGGTGTAAGTAATTGTATGCAGAGCGAGTCTTACAGTGGTGTAAGTAATTGTATGCAGAGCGAGTCTTACAGTGGTGTAAGTAATTGTATGCAGAGCGAGTCTTACAGTGGTGTAAGTAATTGTATGCAGAGCGAGTCTTACAGTGGTGTAAGTAATTGTATGCAGAGCGAGTCTTACAGTGGTGTAAGTAATTGTATGCAGAGCGAGTCTTACAGTGGTGTAAGTAATTGTATGCAGAGCGAGTCTTACAGTGGTGTAAGTAATTGTATGCAGAGCGAGTCTTACAGTGGTGGAAGTAATTGTATGCAGAGCGAGTCTTACAGTGGTGTAAGTAATTGTATGCAGAGCGAGTCTTACAGTGGTGTAAGTAATTGTATGCAGAGCGAGTCTTACAGTGGTGTAAGTAATTGTATGCAGAGCGAGTCTTACAGTGGTGTAAGTAATTGTATGCAGAGCGAGTCTTACAGTGGTGTAAGTAATCTATAGATGGCGTTGAGCAAATGTCGTAATTTTCTGAGTCGCTCCGTTTATTAATACTATGTTATTAGACTAAATTTTAATTTTTGTATATCATTGTCGGAAATAAAGTAGTATCGTATTTTTCTGTAGAGGTCTATCTCATTCAAGTTCTCACTCAGTTCTCTCCCCAATCTTTAAAAAAAAACGGATGATTGTTTGAGGCATCTTTAAAAAGGAAGAAGTTCTCCACCAATATGTCCTCCTAGGGCGTCCACTACCGGCGTTTCCACTCACATCTGCCTTGTAAATACCTTTTGTTACTCTCCTTTCATTCATCCTCTCAACATGACCAAACCATCTTTGGTTCAAACTATAAATTATGAACGGAACAGCTCATTCAACTAAAATATCATTGAAAACAACACATTCCCTGTAAATATTTCCCGTGATATAACATAAAAAAATGCTATTGTAAATGTAAAAAACAAATATTATTTTTGTTTTAAATGGGCATTACTCTCAGCGTTATATCCCGTAAACAATAACGAGGATCGGGTATCATCGTACGCTATACAAGGTACCCATAACTCTAGGGTAGGTAGGATTGAGACCATATCAGAGAATCAACTGGCATATGAATTATGTTTCAATCATCCTTTTATTTCATTTTTCATACAAAATAATTCGACAAAGTCACGATGATTAATGTAAAACACCCTTACGTGAAATATGACAAAGTCATATTTTCTTACTTTTAAATATGAATGAATGATTGGTTTGAATAAAAACGAATTACTCGTATTTATTAATGAATGTTAGATACCTAGACACATCGAGGGCTATTTTGTATGGTAAGCAAACAAAATTGGCAACCTCGCAAAAGTAAAGATTCGTCATACTGGTGACAATTTTTGACCTAATTTAATTATGATTGATGGTATCTCCGAAACTATGCATTTTAGTATTATTTTTACCTGCAGAATATAACCCTAGGGTGCCGCACAACCTCACCGATGCACAGAAGCAGGCCCGGGTGGAACGGTGCCGTGACATGATAAACAAATTTGAAGCAGAGCTCGCCTCGGCGTGTTTACGACATCATTACAGGTTTACAGATTTATCAATATGATCCAGAAACGAAGCGCCTGTTGACAGTTTGGGTGTTTAAAAAACGAATTAACGCCTACCAAAGTGAAGCGATCTAGAAGCGACTGGCTACTTGATCAATTCCTTTACGGAACCAAAGAAGAATGGGAAACTACCAAACGTTGTTTTCTCTGTTGTGAGCAACATGCAACCAAACACAGGGCTCCGCGGGCTACTGCTCCACCACGACAACGTGCCTTCGCACAACGCGCTCAAAACGAGGGACTTCCTGAACCGCACGCCGGTCAAACTTCTTACAGCCCTGACCTAGCACCGTGTGACTTCTTTTTATTCCCGAAAATAAAATAATTGCTTAAAGGGATACAATTTTCGTCGCCTGAAGATGCGATGTCAGCGTTCGAGCAGGCTGTAAACGAGGTGTCTACTAACTTTTTACAGAGGCTAGGGGAGATTACTTTGACGAGATTTAAAAAAAAAATATTTACCTAAAGAACATTTATTTTTATTATCGCAAAACTATGTGAGTGTACCACGTATATGGCAAAATACATGAAGCAATATTCGCCACAAACTGAAGTCAAATCATTGTGAATCCTATCAACATTCCAGTCCCATCTTTTACAATTTCTTTTTAAAAACCCAAGATGATATCGTACAGGTTCTCGTCCATACGAATCAAAATATTGCCCAACGCTATTTGTGTCAGTATCTAAAGCTACCCAGTGTGAGCCTGGTTTATCATCTGTATCCAAATTGCATATTATATACGTTGGTACATTCATGGCTATACATGGGTAGCCTATTGAGGAGTTCATCTTTGAAACGAACCTCGAAGGAATGTTAGATAAGTTTGAAAGATCGGACGTTAGGAACTGTGTTGACTCATTAAGTTACTATCAGTTCCGTTGTACTTAAGAATTTGCTTTAGATTAGAAACTACTTAGTGGTGCTATATAAGACTCACCACCCACTGCAGTTCAGTCCATATAGTCAACTGGTTTGGCAGCAGTGGATAGTGAAAATACTACGTTTTGTGTTACTTCAACGCATCCATGGCAATTACTTTTCTTTCTTTCTGTCTTTTTTATTTACATGAACTTTTCCTTGCGTGTGTGAACAAATTGATATTAACATGTTATCTATGTTGTTGCAGAAATCATTTAGTTTCGTAGACAATGATGAAAATACTTGTAAGCTGCATTACTACTCACCACTCTCCCCTCAACACGAAGAAGAGAATGGTGACATCGTCATTAGTAACACATGAAATCGCAGAAAAATTAAATTGCAGACGATTGATTTTATGAGGATGCTGCAGGTGATATCAATGTGGAAGTGAAATAGTGGTTTCAGTTATTAAGTGACACAACGTCAGAGTGTTTCGGCCACGAACTATTCGCCGAACAAATAGATAACGATTTAATCAATTGTTTAATTTATCTTGTAAGCGAGTGTGTTATAGAGATATTTTAACGTTTTCATCTGCGATTTTTTTTTGTGTACTTCATTATGAATATAGAAAATGTAAAGTATATTATTGATGTAGATGGGTTTCAGATGTCAAAAAAAATATAGTTTAAAGAAGTAGCAATTTACAATATTCGAGATCAGATCCTTTACTTGTTTTACATAAAACCCCCAACATGGTTGTTAGATTATAAACAGGATAGAACAATCATATTCGTTATGAGATATATTCACGGAATGCAATTAAAAAAATATGATAATGCTATTAGTTTTTCAGAGTTTCTAAAACGAGTTAAGAGTTTTGATCCAAACAAGCATTACACGTGGGCTTACAAAGGGGGGATAGTAGAAAGAGATTTTTTTTGCAAGTTTAGGATATAAATCGTATATCTTAGAAGCAATCCATTGTCCGAAAGTGGAAATAATTATAGAAAAATTGAAATTACACCGACTTAGTAATTGTACGAGGCATTTAGCATACAAAGGAAATCCACCTCGCAGCGCTCACTGTGGTGGCGTAGAGGTGCGAGCATTCTCACTGTGGTTAGAAAATCATTTACTTAATCGATAAGTTTAGTGTGTAATATTTTTGTGTAGGTACCTAGTTTTTTCATCTTATGTATCTAGTTTATTTGTATTGACTAGAAAATCATTTTAATATAATTAGTAACCTGTTAGTACTTATTAAGTCTTTTACATGTATATCTAATAATAAACGTGTAAGTTTTATGTATACCTGATTAACTGTTATTGTTAAGTTTTTTGTATGTCATAATTAACGTTTAAGATTTATGTATGCCTAATTAAATAAAAACAGATAAATGTCAGCAAGCTTCAGCTAGGTTAGTCAAATAAATCAAATTGTGCTTTAATTCATCTTGTTTTCTTTATTTATCCAACTTGTAGAATCTATACCGAAACACTTCACTAGAAATTTATCGCAGTTTCCCTTCGACACTTTCCACTAGGTATACATCAGGAAATTTACCTTTTTGGAGTTCCTGATCATAAAATCCACCTAAGATTGGTTGTTTCCTTTCATCTTTCAACTGATGGGTCAACGGATGGGATTGCTGTTATTCACTTTCACCACTTGAAATATTTACGAATCTTTTAAATTCACATAATTCATTATATGTATGTATTTGAATATACATTTACTAATTTTACTAGTTATTGTATCATGTAAAGATGAAAAGAAAATATTAAAGTCATCTCCTTGACAAATTATATAATTAAATGTTTGAAAGTCAAACGTAGGATCTATAAAATCTTTGGTTTGTTGAACAAAATCAGCGTGCAGTATGAAATTTACCTTAATTTTTGATGTTGATGAATCCAATGTTGTATAAAAAAAAATATCATCTTTAATTGAATTTAAAAACACTTCAGGAGTTTCAAAATGTAACGGTTGAATGACCTACTCTACTTTTGATTTTATAAGTTAAAATTCTGTTTCCAAAGCAGATTCAACAACAATAATAATACATTTCAAAAATATTATATATATCGGGATAGGCCCTCATCAGCGATATTACACTTGCACTTTGTAAGTAGGCGTGGATTGTCGGGCGAAGAAAATAGAGATACTAGTTACAGCACAATCACTTTATTTCACTCACAATGTCTAATAAAATAATCACCATGAAATAACCTGAAGGCAGAGGTCCGACATATTAAATGAAAGTATGAGATATAGCAGTAACCAACTCTTTTAGCTCTAGGCGCTACGGCAGGCGCACCGGGCCGAGCCTGCCACAAGAATGATCCCCCTCTTCGCTGCGCACTAGCTTACATTAAGTTGCTTGAGAAGTGGGGAGAGTGGGGAGGTGAACGTCCCGCTTTGCACAGCGTTACTCGGCCCGCTGTACCTACCGCTAACGGTGACGCCGACACGGCCATACTGACGTGCGGACGTCCTCGTACGCGTAGACTCATCAAGCATTGTCTAAAAAGACATAACGTTATTATTAAAGTTCGTTCATCCTGACTAGCAATCTCGATGAGCAAAAAAATCCAGGTCATCCCTACTGACTTTGCAACCAACTCCCGACCGCTCAATATTGAGCCTTCAGGACTTATACTAGTAATCTGGTCCGGTTCAGCCCTGCAGAGTTTACTACTAATTCGGGACCGCTCGTTATTGAGCCTTCAGAACTTTAGCAATCTGGTCCGGTTTACCCCTTCAGAGTTATAATCTTCTGGCCCGGTCCAGCGACCCTTCAGAATTATAACCGCCTGGTCCGGTCAAATGACCCTTCAGAATTATAACCTCCTGGTCCGGTCTTACGACCCTACAGAGTTATAATCTCCTGGTCCGGTTATAACAAACCCTTCAGGATTGTTACTGCTTGGTCCGGTCATGAATGACCCTTCAAGATCATTCCAGTTTACACAGTTTTTTTTTCTCTTTTTTTGCTCTTTTTGTCTCTCTTTTGTCTCTCTTTTGTCTCTTTTTTTGTCTTTTTTATTTTGTCTCTTTTTTTTGTCTCTTTTTTTGTCTCTTTTTTTGTCTCGTCTCTTTTTTAGTCCGGACTAAAATGGTCCCTGTAGATTATATAATCAAATGTATTAAAGTACTTGTCTCAACAATCCACACATGCTATGTTCATTGGTAGTTTCACTACCACCAAAGTCATTTACTTTAGAGCCTATAACAGAAACAAACTATTTTAATCTTAAGAATAGACTTGACTTAGACACTCCACCGAATGCGTAGCACGCCTGTGCGATGCCGACCGAGTCTCATGTCATACGGCCAGCAAAATGTCACTTCAAGGTGCATAAGCGTTCTGTGTTGTGTCAGAGTGTCATGTCATTGAATGTGTCGCAGCACACACATAATTCATGTTCACACACACAACACTCTAAACTAACAAACGACATCTATGAAAACTAAATAACACTTATTTAAGTATTGAAGCGCCGTCACGGCCAGACTGACATTCGCACGTCCTTGTGCGTCTCCATCCCCTTAAAGTCACTGCGGGCCCATTTTTCTGTAAAAAGAATAATACTGGTAGATACATTACTTTGTACGCTCGTCCATCAGTGACATACATTACAACGTTTTATAACCCACAAAATCAACCTTTAGGAGCTGAGCCGGACAACTTAAATAGGCCTCCCTTGAGCTAGTTATCTCTCCAGATAACATGTACCAGGCAGCCAATCAGCGTCTCTCCGATCACTCACTAGTACCACACATATCTCCATTGATCTCATAGCCTCTCAGACTAGACGATCACTTTATAATATGACCCAGAACATCGGCCTGCATAAGCCAGTTCTTTAGACTACCCAATAACACACACCATAGGACGTCAACCCGCATGAGTCGGACCCTTACTTTATCTCACAGATTAGTACCAATTTTACGTTTAATTACGTTTCTTCACTCTCAGAGGCCGAGAGGTTTTCAGAGCTGGCGGATAACGTACGTGAACTACAAATAGACAAAGCATCACTAAAACCACCCGATGACGCCCACTCCATTCGTCAATCGCGGACTGCCGCCACCTCGGCCTCCTTCAAGCTACCCGTCAAAGTGGTAGCTAAATGCACCAAGCCCTCACTTCCCCCGGGCATTGCACGAAAATGCTTACGACCATATTTGCATTCTCTATTAGACACACAACAAAGGGAAGTCTGTACTCCCTGCGAAGCCCAATCGAACCCAGAGGGGCGTCACATACAATGAAGTAGGAATCACCACTGTAGAACGGTCTCATTTTTCCTACTGTGACGCAGCAACTCTCCCAATATTCTCCGATGCTATCTTACGAATTTCACCCAAATCTAACCGAAACCCAGACTCAGAATATGAAGCCACACTTAAAAACCGCGCCCGAGTCCCAAACACAAGTTCTGTTTGTGTTACCCTAGACCTTGCACCATCCGTCGCTAGCTGCACTTCGAGAAGCTCGCCGCGCCAGGTCCCACCAGATTCACTTTCGATTATAACAAGTAAGCACCTCAATGTCCTCATGACTCTCTCTACCCGAACACATGCCCTGCCAGAACCGTTAGAAACAAGGTGCAACTCTACACCATGTTCACCATAAAATTGCTCTGTCTGCGCCAATACAATACCCACCCCGATCCGAAATGATCCGCGAAGTCGCACCGAAAAGACAGAGCCTATTTTAGTGCTTCATCTGCACCTGCTGCATCAAACTAAAAAGTGCACTCGAGAAGGACTCATTTAGTGAAAGAGTCAACAATGACAAGAATACTCCCTACCATCGATTTCTCCACACAACTTCTCCGCGATGTCTAAATGTACAGTATAACATTGTGCAGAAACCCTAAGCATAGGATGGAGTGAGCCCCGAGCAATCCCTTGAGGCCCAGCACACAAGTGTGAAGTTCAATCAGTGCGTTCCAGTCAAATCATTTTAGTCAGAACCCGTTCTGATGTTAGTATTTCGATCACTTTCTTGTAAATATCTTGTCTGTCCATTTGATAGGCCCTTTTAATTTGATTCAAGATTCTTTACGTAAAACACGTCAAAGTTAAAATTTACAGGGAAACTAAACTTAAACAACTTCCTGCATATTCCACCAGAATACTTAAAAATTCTAAGTAAGTTCATTCAGACAAAAATACATCAGGTACACAATCGCAGCAATAGTAGGAAGGATCACATTTTACTACCGCGAGTGTGGACAGTAAATGGCGAGAGAACAATTTTTTTTTTTTTTGCGGGAGTGCATCAATGTAATAAGCTACCTGTAGAAGTAAAGAATGCAAACTAAACGTTTGGTTTTTTTTTTTTTTTTTTTATCACTTTCTAAGTGATCAAACACTACTCCATTAAACAGACTTGACCTACTACTGCATTGCTTTATTGTGGCACCGGGATCGCATTCCTTATCTACGATAATTATTTCTTTTGCGGGTGGATCGAAAAGTTTTAAGTTTTGTGTTAGTTAATAGTGTTATTTGCGTACGAAAAGAAATGGTATTACAACTTAGATGATTTAATATAAATTCAAACAATAGCTGCTTAGTTTGTGTGTCCAAGTTATATTTTAAGTTTAAAAACGTTCTCAAGTAAGTGAAATCTTTGTAATTTCTTATCGAGAAATAAATTTCTTAAACCATAAACACCATACGAAAGAATCAATTAGCCTTTCGCACTGAACTAATGCGAGTTTATCTTCACCATGTAGGTCAGTTTTGATGTTGTGGTATATGATAATGAAACTCTTTAGTAACGTTAACTTTCTTACCCCAAATAGAATGTAATTTTGCAATATCCGTACGTACATGGATCTACTATCTAATAGATCCCTACCTATAATAACTGGTTCTGTAACAGGCACAACATGAAACAAAAAGGACACTGACGTGTTGAATTTCACCACGGCTCAGTTATTTTGCGATTCATATTTAACGTTTTCTTTACACAGGTATACCTGTAAGGTAAACTAAATCACAGCGCATAGTACCCTGGATTTTTTGACAAAGCTAAAAGCTACAAACGAACTACCAGATTATCTATTAAAAAGAAAAGGAACGAGCTCACCGGATGATGTGGTTGTCCATACACGTAGCAGGTGAGACGGTTCGTATCACGACTCTTCGGTGCTGGTGCTTGATTCGAATTTTTCACTTCGGTCAAAGGTTCGTACTGCCACTTGCTTCAATCACTTGATTTTTGGACTGTTGTGCTTTAACGAGCCAGGCATGTGCCAATGAAGCGATTGTCATTATCAGGATCAAACCGTATCAGTCGCGCAGTTGCGGTGAAATTTGACGTTTGCGGTTAAGTGGTTGCCGGAAGTCGTGATAGCAAAAACTCCATATTTTGAATAGATTAGACGTTAGCCCACACTTCACTGTCGTCATTATTTTCTTCAGGTTTTTGCCCTTCGAATCCCAATTCTGATATCGGGATAGGCCCTCATCAGCGATATTACACTTGCACTTTGTAAGTAGGCGTGGATTGTCGGGCGAAGAAAATAGAGATACTAGTTACAGCACAATCACTTTATTTCACTCACAATGTCTAATAAAATAATCACCATGAAATAACCTGAAGGCAGAGGTCCGACATATTAAATGAAAGTATGAGATATAGCAGTAACCAACTCTTTTAGCTCTAGGCGCTACGGCAGGCGCACCGGGCCGAGCCTGCCACAAGAATGATCCCCCTCTTCGCTGCGCACTAGCTTACATTAAGTTGCTTGAGAAGTGGGGAGAGTGGGGAGGTGAACGTCCCGCTTTGCACAGCGTTACTCGGCCCGCTGTACCTACCGCTAACGGTGACGCCGACATATATATATATATTTAAATATTATAAATTTTCAAATATTTATTTTCTCAAATTGCAAAGTATTTCTCACATATAAATTAATGTTGACTTCGTAATTGAATTGCACAAAGAAAATTTCAGTTAATGTATCAATGGTTAGGTTACTCGATACTAAATATAAGGCCAATATAAATCCAAGTTCACAGCATTTATAAGTCAATAGTGTCAAAAATATTACAATACAATTATGCAAATAAATACGCACGCCCAGGACAATAAAGTAATCGTCTAACACTGACAACAAACACGGAAAACCTCGGCGCGCAGCGGGCAAAACGTTGCGGTAAATCAGTTATGTGATAAATTTTGATGATATTGAAAAATTGTGATAAATTTTGATGTGTTCCGTAATACCAAAAATAATGAATTAAAACTTAATCAGTTTTCATTTTTTTTTTGACTTTTTGCAAGAAGATAATATAATGTTTCTAATACAACAAAATTACAGATATTGTTGTTGATATTGTTGTGACAGTAAAATGCCGTATGACATAATGCTGTGGAAGTAGCTAAAATAAAACAAACGCGCGGATTCTACGTCTGTTAACTGCCTTATCTTTCTAACAGCATACGCGGCCGAGCTTAGTCGCCCAGCAAGAGATGTTATATGAGGTCCCCATGCTAATTTCGTCTTTCGTGATTCTTAGGAAAACCGTCTGATTAATTAATTATATTTATACTTGTCAATGGGTTATCCTGTAACGGTAGATGTGTAGATAAATCAATAAATAAATTAAAGTTATTACAAATAAATATTCAGGTTCTATTTTATTTTAAAAAGGACATGAAAAGTCGTACGCAAAAATGTTGGGCTATTCAGAATCCCAGAAGAAATGTACAAAGACATGAAGATACGTGACTGCCATGAGGCTACAAGACATGGAGATACGTGACTGCCATGAGGCTACAAGACATGGAGATACGGGACTGCCATGAGGCTACAAGACATGGAGATACGTGACTGCCATGAGGCTACAAGACATGGAGATACGGGACTGCCATGAGGCTACAAGACATGGAGATACGTGACTGCCATGAGGCTACAAGACATGGAGATACGTGACTGCCATGAGGCTAAAAGACATGGAGATACGTGACTGCCATGAGGCTACAAGAGATGGAGATACGTGACTGCCATGAGGCTACAAGACATGGAGATACGTGACTGCCATGAGGCTACAAGACATGGAGATACGTGACTGCCATGAGGCTACAAGACATGGAGATACGTGACTGCCATGAGGCTAAAAGACATGGAGATACGTGACTGCCATGAGGCTACAAGAGATGGAGATACGTGACTGCCATGAGGCTACAAGACATGGAGATACGTGACTGCCATGAGGCTACAAGACATGGAGATACGTGACTGCCATGAGGCTACAAGAGATGGAGATACGTGACTGCCATGAGGCTACAAGAGATGGAGATACGTGACTGCCATGAGGCTACAAGAGATGGAGATACGTGACTGCCATGAGGCTACAAGAGATGGAGATACGTGACTGCCATGAGGCTACAAGACATGGAGATACGTGACTGCCATGAGGCTACAAGACATGGAGATACGTGACTGCCATGAGGCTAAAAGACATGGAGATACGTGACTGCCATGAGGCTACAAGACATGGAGATACGTGACTGCCATGAGGCTACAAGACATGGAGATACGTGACTGCCATGAGGCTACAAGCCCTTACCGTACTCGACGTGATTGTTTAATGCGCAGAAGTAAAGGGAGATGCTGCCCAAAACAAACAGAAAGTTGCTAACACAATTTGCGTATGTGTAAGCAGTGTTGCCAGCGAAGCTGAAGTGGAAAATAATTTAACTAAACTAAATAACACGATTAAATAAAACATTTTGTTTTTATACAGAGTGTAGTATTTAAGCGTTAGGTGTAATTAACTACAGTTCACAAAGAAGTCTCGCCGACCAACCCACAATATTGCTCTTGTTTGTCCACTATAAAATTGAATGAACACGTTTTCCTATTAATAATGGTAATTTATTGCTAAAGTACATAATTGCCATCCTTGTAAGTTATTTAGTTAAATTGCTTGCCAACTTTAATTAATAAATTACGAACAGACAAATACAGTTTCCTGCCAACAATGCTACGCGCTACGCCGTAGCACTCGTAGCAAAATGTAGCTGAACCGTAGACACTATCATTCAATTTGAGAACCTTATCGTTAAGTATGCGGGCCATATTAGTACACGCACTTTATTTTCTAATGGGTCTTAAATTAACGCACATTCGAGTTTCGTAACTACGGGACACTACAGTGGAACATTTGATTATAAAGGCGTATACACTTTTTAGCAAACTTTTATTTGCTTAACCTACGTTAAGTAATTAAACGTACGTTAGAGAAGTAAAAAAGGTCGTTTTTATCGCCTTTGGCTCTTCTATTCATTTCGGTATATTTATTTGAAGCCTGCAGGTACCCTTAACCAACGTGGGGAGGGCGGCAGGGTGCGCCATTAACTTTAGGGTCGGAATTTAAATGTTCAAAAGTTTTACTTTTTTTATGTCCACTAAATATTTATAAATGGATTTTAAGTAGTAACTCTGGTGTGCCCAAAAAAGGGATAATGCCCGACGTAATTTCAATTACGAAACATGAATAAAATAAGTTTCGATTGCTTACATTAGTTATCAGTTCCTAAAGGTAATGAATCATAGTAAAATGTGAGCTACATTGAGACAAGTATGTTCATTCATTGTCTATTTATAATTTTATGTCTTTTCATCATTTAGGTCGATATGATGAATCCTATGTACTCGTGTATTGTACAAATATAAGTTCCTAGTTTACACTGTACTGCCGATTTTCTTGAACCTCTTTTTCAATTTTTATCAAATCATTAGTAGAATAAGACAAAATAAACAAAGCTTCTAATGCAACACTGTTTAAAATAATTTGTGTTTGTAAACAACATAAATACCGGGAACCCTTTGTTCACCTGCGTCGTGTTCACCTGCGTCGTGTTCACCTGCGTCGTGTTCACCTGCGTCGTGTTCACCTGCGTCGTGTCTCGCCGCGGACAACATTCGCTAATATTAGTTGCTTGCACACACTATTAGCGCTTAGCGCTGCAGCCTGCATTGTGTTCCCATTACTATACAAACACACGCGCCGGCCATGCGCCGGCGCGGCCCGTCCATCTGTGCCGACTGGCCGGCGCGGATCGTCCCTCTGTGCCGACTGGCCGGCGCGGCTCGTCCTGCGGTCGTCTGCACATCAACTGTCCTACGGATACAAGAACATTTACTTACAAACTAGGCTCAGTTCACAAAATTAACTACAAAATGCAACAGTTGAGCGAGTATCCACCGACAAACAATGCAGTCGCGGTGACCGCTCTCTGGCGGGTGGTGGTGGGGTGGCATACAAGCTATTTGATTATACCACAGGTACCAACGGAGTTCCTCCCCTAAGTCGCCGTTATTAAATGTGAACAGCGTACAGCGTATGCTGTGATCCGGTCCGGTGCGGTGCCGGTCGTCCGGCGGGGCACATAATGTGGTCACAGCTCGCTAATCAGGCCAGTGATTCCGCACAGTAGATAGCTCAACTAATAATGTAATTGATCCACAGTTTCTGATTGGCAAGTGAGCGTGTGCCAGCTACGCTCCGATCAAATTTGTAGGCAGCGACTCGCGGTCACATTATGCGTGGCCCGAGTGTAGTCGGCGCCGAGCTAAGTGGCCACGAGTGGCCGGCTAAGCTAGTTAGGCGAGTACTGATTTACAAACGATACACCCGCACATAAATGTGTGTGTGTGTATTACTGGAAGGTACTGTGTTGGATTTTAACAGGGGTGTGGGTATCTTTACTCTCAATGTTCGATATTCATATCGAATATATCAGAAGTGGTTACGCTTAGAGTTAAGGCGTAGGTGAATGTGGTCTGAATGAGTTTTCATGTACCTAGTAATGCCATTATAAAGTTTCCAAATAGAACTTGACAAGCTCGCTATTCCACATAAGTTTTGGGTCTAAATCTGTCAATAATACACAACGGAAGCGTTACTATTAAGTTCTACTTGTTGTATCTGCTTCTTCAACTGAATACACCTAATTCAATGACAACTTTCAGCCACGCGTCGGTTGGAGACAAGTAACATTACCGACGCTCCACATAACGAGCATTTGCCTCACAAATATGCGTTCATGTTTATGGATGTATTGTTTGCGTTACCTTCGTTTATTGTCGAATTTAATTAAGTATATTAATACTATTATATCTGAAGGTCAATTGTTAAATGAGTTCAGTCCAGTAGGAGACCAAGCCACGTTTCATAAACATACAATAACATTACGATCCCGCTTTTCAGAAAATAGATAATTTCTTGTAATTCCCAGTAAGCTCTTTATCGTGAGCGCAGTAGATATTATACGAACTATCCGCTGTAGTGGTTAATGTGTCGATAACAATTAGCGCGGGAATAAATGCCTAATAAAGTATTTATGAAGCCATTCTTTATGCCACCGCCCGCCACCGCCATGTTGCGTTAATGTTGTCTTCAATTCGATAATTTAAATCCACCCTGCACACTGGGTATAAGATACATTTATATACAAGATAGGAATGCTTGGAAACATGATGGTCCGGCTCTACTAGTCTAGACAAAATCATACTGGTTGCTAATTTAATTGTATACTTTATTTTATTTTTACTTTTACTTAACTCACACGCTGACACGTTTGTAAATATGTGAGCACAATGTACCTGTCACGTTATTGATTTATCTGTCTTTGCTTTATTTTAAATTCTTTTTAACTATTGTAGAATAGTATTATTATTCTTGGTGCATCGTTTTCTCATATAAAAATATAATTAATGTTACAAAATAGTGTAAAACATTTTAAAAGAGTAACGGTGGAGTTTCTTGCCCCTTCTTCTCTGTTAACGCTAATTTCATCTTTATTAAGAGACGCATGACCGACATTAATTTAGTTACCAATAAACCTTGTAAATGACAGACGCATTTCATTTCATAATCCATTGACACAGTGCTAACTAAAATCAGCCTTAACACCCACAACATCTCCATACGAAACTACTTTTTGGAGGGGCACCTAGAATCAATTCTATTTTTAAAGTTGACGTTCAAAAGTGCCTTTTATGTGCCTATTTGAAATAAATGCTTTGACATTGACTTTGACTTTGATTGTTCAGCAGTTCTGTAGATTTGACTTTGACGTTGAAGCCGTGGTTGCTGGCTGGCTGTGTGACTCGCCGCTCTAAAGCTTGCGGGAGTGATGATGATGACGTCACGCTGAAGTAGTTGCACGAAGGCTGCGCTGACGTTCATACTCGGGGTCACCAGTTTAGAGATATGAGGAACAGGGTGTAAAGTTCACTCATACTCCCCGGAAAAGGGAGGATCCTCCGACCAGATGGAAGTCGTATCTGGTGGGCAACTGCCCGATGAGTGTTGTCGGGAAGTTGTATATATGCTATCTGCGCGGTAAACTCTGATTGCGCGATGCAGGATTGATGCGTTAGTTCGCATGTGGCGGTGTAGATGCCGCCACAATCAAAACAATATCCCTACATTTCCTGCCCTCGGTTATGTACTCGTAAATTGTGTCCTCGCGCATCAGTTTTACTAAACGATCATTGATAACCAACCACAACAATAAATCAGCACCCAACACAGTTCCTATCACGTACGACATAAAGTAAAAAATGCCTTGTCTTGTTGAATTGAGCGTAGTTTTGTTTGGAGGCAATATAATTGTTTAATAGTGGGACATAAATCGTGGCTCTTGCGCGAGTGCGCCCGCACTGGCCACTAGTTTATAGGAGCGGATCACCGACGCGACGCACGGGTTACCCCGCGGTATATTACACAGTCGTGTGCCTATAAAGTATTTGTGCCAAAATTTAAGCTGAACATATTTATGGAATACAACTTTTGGCCAGTAGGAGTAGCTTTTCGTCGTTTTATAAATTTTGAACGGCATAATAAAGGCAAAGAGGGTAACTTGAAAACTGATCTTCGTTCGTTCCAACCCAAAACATGATAAGACGAACTACGTTAATAAGTTACAACTGCAAAAGTGTAACTCGTTCGGTGGATTGTATAAGACGGCTTTGCAAAACGGCAGATGTAATCGCATTACAGGAAACTTGGTTACTGCCCCACGACGTCTCGTATCTCGGTAGCATCGATAAAGATTTTGGATTCGTCGGTAACTCAGCTGTGGATACCTCCACCGGCATACTTCGTGGTAGACCGTACGGAGGTGTGGCCATACTCTGGCGGAAAAGTTTATTCCCCACGGTGACAGTGTTAAAATGCACCAGTGTGCGTCTAGTGGCTATAAAAGACGAACTCAGTGATCGCGCTATTATAGTTTTTTCAGTGTATATGCCATTATTGAAGGTAATAATGTAGAATTTGTGTTTATGCTTGGGGACTTCAACGCACACAGAGGTGAGCTTTTCGACTCTGAATTAACGCACTTTTGTGATGAACGCTTGTGGTCTTGCGTCGACAGGGAACTTTTGCCGTCGGTCACATATACCTTTGTAAGTGACGCGTAAGGGTCGCGGCGCTGGCTTGACCACTGTGTGGTAACTAGTGCTGCGCGCCTTGCTGTTGTTGGCGCGTCGGTTCTTTATGACATTTACTGGTCCGACCACTATCCTGTTCAACTGGAGTGTGATTTTGATTTAATAAAACCCAAAGTAGTGCGTAGTATGTGTAGAAATAACGTGGTCTGGGGTGAAAGGGACCAAAATCAAATCCGTGTGTATAGTGATCTATGTCATGCTAAACTGAAGAATATTGATTTTCCGGCAGAAATGACCAGTTGCGCTCATAACATGTGTTCTAACATAGAACATAGACATAGCTTAGATAAAATATACGATGAAATAGTTTGTATACTGTCAGATGCGGCTAAATGAAAAAAAAATGTAAAAAATAAGAGTAGGAAAGGTTACATTATTGGGTGGAACAGATATGTCCCGGGCCCGGAATTGTTTTCGGATGTGGTTATTAGATGGTTAACCCTCTCTCGGGTATGTGTACGATAATATGTGTGAATCCAGGAAGCTTTTTAAATCCCAATTGAAGTGGTGTCAGGATAACGAGCAAAACATTAAAATGGATATTATTGCAGACCACCACTTCAAGAAGGATTTTAAAGGTTTCTGGAAACAGACAAATAAGTTAAATCCGAAGCTTGGTCATCCTGCGAGTGTTTCTGGCGTGCATGAACCACAGAAAATTGCCAACCTGTTCCAACAGTTTTCTAAGGTTGAGTCGCCTTTGGGTACGGCTTCGCGGACTCTCGATGTTGACTGTGAAACCGCAGATCTTAAAGTCAGGTTTTCAGCCAAAGATGTGGCAAAAGTTATTAAAGGCATGGTGAGAGGTAAATCTCCTGGTCATGACAGCCTTAGTATCGAGCATTTGCAACATGCGGGCTATCACTTGCCGCGGGTTTTGGCAATGTTTTTTTTATATTTATGTGTGATTCATTCTTACCTACCTGAGAGATTAATGTTCACGGTTGTTGTGCCAATAACTAAAGATAGGACCGGAGATGCTTCCGATTTATTGAACTACAGGCCGATTTCGTTAGCTACTGTTGTAGCGAAAGTACTGGACAGTCTGCTTGACCAATAGCTGGCCAAGCATATCAAGCTCCATGATGCGCAATTTGGTTTTAGATCCGGTTTGTCCACGGAGAGTGCCATCATGTGTCTCAAGCAGACTGTGCAATACCACAGTGATTGAAAAACTCCTGTATTTGCTTGCTTTCTGGATCTGTCGAAAGCCTTCGACCTAGTTTCATATGATAAGCTATGGGAGAAGCTAGAAACTGAGACAGAATGTGATCCGGAAGTTATTTCTGTTTTCAGATATTGGTACAACAACCAGAAAAATAGTGTACGATGGGCAAACTCTTTCTCGGATGTGTATAGGTTGCAGTGCGGGGTGAGACAGGGTGGACTGACCTCGCCTAAGCTTTTCAACCTATACATTAACCGGTTTGTCGGTGAACTCAGTGGTACCAATGTCGGGTGTAGCATTGATGGAGTTTGTGTAAACAACATAAGCTACGCAGACGACATGGTATTACTGAGTCCATCGATTGGAGGTTTGCGGAAGTTGGTACGGGTTTGTGAGTCTTATGCGGAGGCCCATGGGCTCAGATACAATGCTAAGAAAAGCAAGCTATTAGTTTTTAAGGGGCGTGGCAAGAACTACGTGACCGTACCCTCAATCACCTTAGCAGGAAGCGCCTTAAATAGAGTCGCACAGTTCAAGTATCTGGGCCACTGGGTCTCTATGTTCTATGTTCTATGTTAGAGGGTTTGGTTTCCGCACTTAGTCCTTCATGTGGACCATTGTGCGTGGGCCATGGCGGCCGTTGGTGGTTAATATTCCAACCAGCCCACCTCCCTCCAGAAGCCGATCAAAGCTTCTGGTCTGTCGAGAACATCTGTGAAAGATCCGGGTGTCCCGAGGGTTTCTGTTCTTATCTGGGTAACGCCTGTGCACTCAAAGAGCACATGCGCAACGGTTTCGTCCGACTCCATGCAAGCTCTGCACAGTGGACTATCCGTGATGCCTATTGTGTGAAGGTGTTTGTTTAGCGAGCAGTGTCCTGTGATGGTCCCCGTCACCAGGCGCAGGCCATTTCTGTCTAGGCGTAATAACCGTCTAGTTAGCCTGCCATTTAAGGATGGCAAAGCTTCCTTGGACTGCCTGCAGCCTGGTGTCGAGGTCCACCACCTCTCGGCTAGTGTGTGGGTGGATTCCTGCAGCCACCTGCGTATCTGGTTGAAGGGGTTGGGTATGACGGGTTCAGGCCCGTAAGCCGATGTGCTGGATGCTCTCCTGGCTAATTCGTCAGCTGCGTCGTTGCCTAGTGATCCGCTGTGTCCTTTTATCCATTGAAGTGTCACCTTGTTGCGGTTAGATACCGTAACTCGTTCTAGGGCATTGTGACATTCTAGTGTTAGACTCGAGGTAATATTTTCTTTCCCTAATGATTTGAGGACTGAGGCGCTGTCGGAGAGTATACGTATGTGGGTGTCCGTAACTCTTCTGGCTTCTATGGCATACCGCTTGTATGATGCCCACACACTCCGCTTGATAGACGGTGTTGAACATTCCCAGCGGACTTGATATGGTTATGTTGAGGTCATTTGAGAAAACTCCGGCTCCTGTACCGGATCCGGTCTTTGAGCCGTCGGTGTATACTCTCAGTTCATTTGTGCCTGAGTAGTCACACTGTTCTTCTGAGAGTGTGATATTGTAGTGCTTTTGAAAGTAATGTCGTTTCGGGATTTTGTCGCAGGGTGATGCCATCATTGGTTGTCGGTTGACCGCATCTTCCTTTATGCGTATGTGCTTGACCCTAGAGTCTTTGCTTAGAGTTCCCGATATGTGGAGCCTGAAGGCAGCTAGGGTCGCTTCCTCCCTCACGATGAGGTGTAGGGGTGGTAGCCCAAGCATCGCCTGTAGGGCAGCAGTGGGTGTGGTTCTCATGCAGCTAGTGATTGCTACGCAGGCAAACCGCTGCAGTTTTTCGAGGTCTCTTTGGGCTGTGCTCAGGTCTGTCCTAGGCCACCAGACCAACGAGCCGTACGTGATAATTGGTCGAATAACAGTAGTGTATAGCCAGTAGGTGACTTTGGGGCTAATCCCCCAATTTCTGCCAAGCATTCGCTTGCACTGCCACAGAGATATGCTGGCTTTTGTAGTGATATATTTGGTGTGTTTCGCCCAATTAAGCTGTTTGTCCAAATAAATGCCTAGGTATTTGGTTTCGGTTGACAGGCTTAGGGTAGTACCAAAGAAGCGTGGTAGTTGTAGTGTCATTTGCTCCTCTTTTTTGTAAAGAGAATCAGTTCGGTTTTTGTGGGGTTGACGGATAGCTGGTGTCTGTTGCACCAGTCCTCTACTATTTTCAAGGCTTGGCGCATAAGGTTGCATAAGGTATTTTCGTGGATGCCATTTATTATTATGGTTATATCATCGGCATAGCCTACAGTAAAGTAGCCTTTGTCATTTAGTGTTCTGATGAGGCTGTCTACAACCAGGTTCCACAGAAGCGGCGAGAGGACGCCCCCCTGCGGGCAGCCCTTCGCCACAATGGCCCTTGTGGTGTCGTTCACTTTTACCTGTACAGCTCTCAGTTTGAGCAAATTGGTGATCCACCCGCTCAGGGTCGGGTCGATGCTGTGTCTGTCGAGGGCCATGTTGATGCTACCAAAAGTGGTTTTGTCAAAGGCGCCCTCGATATCAATGAAGACGGCTAGTGCTGAGCATTTGTGATCCACGGCGCATTCAATTTTGGATACTACGCTATGTAACGCAGATTCCGTTGACCTGCCTGTGGAGTACGCATGCTGTTGTTTGTGAAGTGGTTTTGCCTGAAGAGGTCCGTCACGAATGTATCTATCACAGAGTCTCTCGAGGGTTTTCATTAAGAAAGATGTGAGGCTTATGGGCCTGTAGGCCTTGGGTTGCGTGTAGTCGGATTTGCCTGGTTTGGGTATGAAAATGACTTTCACTTCGCGCCAAGCTAGGGGTATGTGTCTGAGTGCTATGCAGGCCCGATAGGTCTTCACCAGGCATGGTGCTAGTAAATCAGCCCCCCATTGTAGAAGGGCTGGGAAGATGCCATCCAGCCCTGCAGATTTAAAGGGCTGGAAAGTGTTGATGGCCCACTTTATCCGTTCTTCTGTTACTATACTGTGTGCTCTAGACCAGTCTTGGTCTGTTGGGGCCCAGTCTGGTTCAGCTTCCCATACCTTGTCCCCTAGGAGTTCGCAGTCTGGGAAGTGAGTCTCTAAGAGGAGTTTACTGGTTTCATGGTCAGTTAGTGTGTATGAGTTATCGGGTTTTTTCAGCGTGCCGAGGGTACGGTCCTGATCAGTTGATAGGATTTTCCTTACCCTTGCGGCTTCGTTGTTGTTTTCGATGGATTCACAGAATTTCCGCCATGCTGTTCTCCTGGCAGTTCTGATTTGCTTTTTGTATGTATATTGGGTCTCTTTGTATAAATCCCAGTCGTCCGGGAGTCTAGTGTTTTTGGCTCTGTTAAATTGCTTACGTAATGCATCTCTGAGTTTACTAAGTTCAGCGTTCCACCATGAGTTCCTCTCGCTGTTGGTTTTTGGCGCTCTTAGTTTGCAGCATGCATGGTATGCTTCGGTTAGGTATTCTGATAGTTTATTCACGGTGTATTCTAATTGTGCCGGGTCTCTTATGGTTACTTTTGATAAGTGCCTGTCTAGCAGGGAGGCTAGGAGGCGTTTATACCCGGGTATATTAGTGCGCCGCGGGTTTCGCCTTGGCACTGGGTTGCTTGTATTGGCAGCTAGTGTAAAACGAATCCTTCTGTGGTCTGAGCAAGAAGGCTCGTTGGATACATGCCAGTTTGTGATAAGGTTTGTCGCATTTTCTGTTGCAAGGGTTAGATCTATGATTGTTTGTCCACGGGCTGTGACCCAAGTGGGTTCAGAGCCACGGTTAACAATGTTAAGGTTAGTAGAGAATAAATAGGTGGATAGTACCTCTCCTCTGGAGTTCGGTGCGTCGCTGCCCCAGAGTGGGTGGTGAGCGTTTGAGTCAGTGCAGATGATCAGGTCTAGTTTGGCTCGCTCGCAGTATTGTACCAGGTCGGTCATCTCTTTTGGCGGGCAGTTTGCATCCTCACCCGGCATGTATACCGAGGCCAGTACAACGTCGGGAACGTCGCCTGCGGTCTGGAGCCTGACAGCTGTCAGGTCTCTGGAACAGAACTGAGTAAGTGATGTGGTAGGAATTCCTTTGGGTATGTAGGCGCAGGTTCTTGGTTTGTCTGAGTTTTGTGTGCTGAGAATTAACTTACCTCCGATGTTGCTGAGGCCGCATATTCTGTTGTTCCTGATCCACGGTTCTTGGATCAGTGCGATGGTTCGGGGTTTTACCTCCAGTGCCCTGCGTAAGCTAGCCGTGGCAGTTTGGCTATGCTGGAGGTTGGTCTGTACAATGCTTAGGGGCGGTGAAGGCAGTGGGGTGGGGTCAGCCGGAGATCGATCCATTGGACAGTATCTCCGCTACTTCCACTCTGGCCTGGTCGCTGTGTAGGTCACCCGGCGACGAGGCTAGGAGCTGCTCGTTCCAGCCAGGTGATTCGGGCGAAGCGGTGTTTTCGGCATCGGCCATAGCCGCACGGGCCATGACTTCTTCGAGATGGGCGATGTCTGAGTCGGTCGTCTGTGTCGGTGTCGGTGTTGTCGTTTTCGGTTCCGTACTGTCGGTCTTTGAGTCAGCGGGCTGGGTAGTGGGCCAGAAGCGTACGTATATCGACCCCAGAAGGTACGATATCCGTCGCTCCCGGGCCAATACCTTTTCGACTTCCTCCGGTGGCACCCCCAGGGTCAGAAAAGTCCCGCTGTTGTTGCCACCGACGGTAGTTGCCCTGTACAGCGACCACCGAGCAATGTCATACCAAGTGTTCTGACGGATCAGAAAACTTTGGAGCCGGGCCACGTCACCTCCGTAACGAGGGACGAAAAGCGAGGCTCGGACACGGGTGGGCACGTCAGACTGTCTCAGTACTGTTAGTGTGAGGTCGGTGTTAGGGAGTCGTATCTTGGGCGCATTCTGCGACAACCAAGTTAGGGCGTAGTCGTCTTCGCACCACATCTGCACTGGGTCTCCGAAGACCTTAAAGACAATACAGATGTGGAAAGGGCACGTAGGGCGTTGGCTGTGCGGTGTAATATGTTGGCCTGCAGGTTCGGACGTAGCAGTAATGAAGTGAAAGTTACACTTTTTAAATCTTACTGCCAAACACTTTATACGTGCAGCCTGTGGGTTAACTACACACTGGGAGCATACAACGCCTTGCGTGTTCAATACAACAACGCGTTCAGGGTGCTGCTGCGGCTACCACGATTCTGCAGTGCGTCGACGATGTTCGTGGAGGCGCACACTGATGGCTTTCATGCTCTTATAAGGAAGCAATGTGCGTCGCTGCTGAGTCGTGTTAGGTCAAGCAGCAACAGCTTACTGAGCGTGTTCGCGGACAGGTGGGAATCTCCACTGCTGCGCCACTGGATGCGCCTGCACACTGCCTTATGAGCAGTGGACAGTTTCCTCCACGTCAAATTTAATGTGTTGTTTGCTTCTGTGTTGTCACTGGTATGTGACTGGTATTTTATTGTTTATTGTTTTGTATCTTTCTAATGTGTTGTATCTTTTGTGTTGTGTTTTTTGAGATTTAGTTATAATGTGTATTTTATTGTATGTTTCAATTCTATGTTTTGTAAGTGTACCTATGGACAGAAAATCTGAAAAAAACGTTTATTATTATTATCTCCTTTATTACATTTAACAAACCTATAAATTACTATTTTAAATATTTTTAAAAAATCTGAAAAAACATTTAAAAATATAAAAATAGTATCCCACCGGTATCGGGAACAGGGTCCAAGCTACCGGCGGTCAGGGCTCCAGAGAGAGGAACCTCCTGACAATGCGAGCCGTGTCCAGAAGTACCGCTTTCTGAATCAAGCCCTTGATCCAGCTGCCCAACGAGAGCCTCCTCAGGTGTTTGTCAAAGCTCTTGGCTATCAAGCCATTGGCTGTCACGACTATCGGCACAATGATTGCTGAGTCCACATCCCACATATCGACAACCTCGCGAGCTAAATCAAGATACTTGATTTCTTTATCTTTCTCGGCTTTCACGAGGTTACCATCATGCGGGACCGTTATGTCAACAATCATTGTGCGCCGCTCTACTCGATCCACCACCACTATATCAGGCTTATTGGCACACTTATTGACAATAGTCCTGTCAGTGATGATGGATCGATCCCAGTACAATGTGATATTTCCATTTTCGAGAACTGGGTCGGGCACGTACCTGTAGTACGGCACTTCCGATTCCACAAGGCTGTATTTCAGAGCAAGTTGCTGATGGATAATCCTAGCTACAAGGTTGTGTCTATGCAAGTACTCTTCGTTAGCTAGACGAGAACACCCGGAGATAATGTGTCTTATTGATTCCCCCGGACGGTGACATGCCCGACAGATGTCAACCGTGCCGTCTTTCACAATAAATCTCCGGTAATTGTTCGTCATCATAACTTCATCCATAATTGCACAAATAAAACCTTCGGTTTCTCCAAAGAGGTCACCGAAACGTAGCCAGGTCACGGACGCTAGAAGATCTACATCGGGTCCATGTAGGGCCCGGAAAAAGCGTCCGTGAAGCTCCTTACTCTGCCATACTTCCATGCGATCATTAGTGTCAAGCACTACAGGTTTGCGCCAGTTCTCTTTGGCCAAGGAGAGCGGGGTGAGGCCCTTGTCCACCGCGACCAAATCACGATGCATCCCCACGTCGGCTTCTAGGAAATATTCCCTAAGACTGCATATCTCGCGATTGTGTAGGGTCTTAGCGTTTAAAAAGCCTCGACCTCCACACTTTCGCGGGATATACAGTCTCATTACCGATGATCGTAGGTGATGCATTCGGTTTGCAGTCAGCAGTGTACGGACCCTCCTATCCAGGGCGTCGAGTTCGGTCTGAGTCCATTTGAGTATGCCGAAAGAGTACATCAAAACTGGCATGACCCAACCGTTAAAGGCGCGCACCTTGTTTCCGCCTGGCAGAAGACTATTTAACAATTTCTTCAGGCGGCCAAAGAAGCGCTCCTTCAACGATTGCTTCATGTCAGTACCATTGATGCCCAACGCTTCCGACATACCCAAGTACTTATAGGTTTCGGATGCGGAGAGGGCTCTGACGTTTATGGAATCCGAGAGTTGGGTTCCCACGGATTCCACAATCTCCCCTCGCTTTACATGCATGACCGCACATTTGTCCACACCAAAGTCCATCCTGATGGCGCTACTGAAAGTTTCAGTTACTTTCAGTAGCTCCATTAGTTGCAAATTGTTGGGGGCAAAGAGTTTTAGATCATTCATGTACAGAAGGTGAGATATAACCTGACCACCTCTCCTCAGCCGATAGCCTAGACCTGAATCCTCCAGCAGTGTGCTTAGAGGATTCAAGGCTAAGCAGAACCAAAGCGGGCTCAAACTATCGCCCTGAAATATGCCTCGCTCGATCCTTATCGGCTCGCTATTCCTCAGGATATTCCGACATCCTGGATAGCGAAGGACCGTCCTCCATCGCCCCATACATGCCATCAAGAAGGTGCACAGAGTTGCATCTACTTTATACAACTCCAGCACCCTCATGAGCCACGTATGTGGCACCGAGTCATAGGCCTTCTTGTAATCTATCCAACATGTCGACAGATCCTTTCGGGAACGTCGAACCTGTTGGCTAATGGCCATATCAATGAGGAGTAGCTCCTTAGTACCACGGGACCCGTTCCTACATCCATTTTGAGAGGCAGACATGATGGAGTTGGTGTCTATATGTTTGTTAATTTTAGCTCTCAAAATGGATGTAAGCACTTTATAGACCGTCGGTAGACACGTGATCGGCCTATAATTTTTGGGTTCCGCGGTGCTACCTGATTTATGGAGCAGGTGGGTAACTCCTGTTGTTAGGAACTGGGGTAGCGAACCAAACTCCAAAGCCGTCTGGTACTGGGCCGCCAAGCGAGCGTGCGATCTTGTAAACCATTTAATCCAAAAGTTCTGCAGCCCGTCCGGCCCTGGTGACTTCCAGTTAGGTAACGGACGGACTGCACGAGCTACATCTTGGGGGCAGATGGTAATAGCCCCCATTTCTGGTATTGGATTGCAGGCTCGCTCGACTTCCCGAGTCCAGTCACCTACGGTGTGACTGACAGGCACCGACCAGATACTTCGCCAGAAAGAACACATGGCATCATCTTCTGGCAGGCACGTGTCAGCCACACTTTGGTTCGGTCGCTCCCAACCCCTATAAACCCACCTTTCATCGCTCTGGAACGTGCGATTCTGAGTGTATCGCTCTACTCGCCGCTTATACCTACGAATACGGTTAGCCCATGCATACACTTTCTGCTTCAGGAAGTCGATGCGCTCTGTGACGCGGGACAGATAGTTCTGAGAGCTAATATCAGTCCCTGATAACGCCCGCCTCACAAAGCGCATCACTCTTGGACGAGTATTGCCGTCTCTGAAGCAGATTAGTTTGCCGATGAGCGCTCTGGCCCCACCAATACGGTGCTCAATTCTGCACTGCCAAGCTGGTACGGTTGGTTTCGGTCGCTCTACAGTCATTGGTAAATTTGACGTGAGCTACACGACATGCCGCACAGAATTGAATGAGTATCGGTGAGGTCTTCGCAGTCATTAAAATAGTTTGACAACTGCGAATCCAGGAGCGCCACCAGCGCCCTATTTTTGTTATGCATGGGCAAACGAGGTAAGCGTGGTCTAAGTTCGGGCGACATGAACCGATATTCCCGAATCGCACACTCCAAAGCACTCCTCAATTCCTCATTGCACTGGGTACTTACGTTTGTAGCCCTATCATCACTTCCCTCGTCAGCTTGATTTGTGTTGGACTGTGATAGTACCTCTGCTGTCTGCGACGGGGGGGCGATGACATGGCTACTCTGCATTTCACTTCGCAGGTGATCAAGCACAGTATCATCCAACATATGATTACGTTGGATGACCCGCACTTGATCCGACAGTCGTTGTGCCGAAACGTTGACAGCTGGCTCAAGCACCTGAAAAAGAGAGAGCATCCGAACACGGTACGCGATCAGATTGTTGCCCCCCTCTGTAGCCCCATAGTATGAGCGCATGACGTTTTCATTGATGGATCGTGTCCATCTCATGCGCTGCACACTTCCGGCGGGAGCTGGGACCCTATCAGAGGCCGGTGGGCCTCGAGGTCTTAAGCCGTCCGGCGGCCGGCGTCCTCCTCGTCGACGAACAGGTGGTGGCGTCGTGGGCGGGGAAAAATACTCGTCGCTCGAGCTCTACGCAACTACCGCGGCTGGTGTCGTCACAGCGCTCCCAGTAGCGCTGGGTACCGGCGGCGGCGAGGCGGAGCTGAGCGATGAGTCTGGAGGTGGTGGGCGTGCTCGACGTGCGGCTGATCTCGTCAACATTTCTTCATTTTTGGTTTCTTATTCAGTGATGTTTTACCGGAGAGAATGCGGTAGTTTTTGGTTTCAAAATTACATTATGTTGTAGTTTGATGTCGTTATTGAATTTTCTTTGGTTTTGCAGGTTTCAGGTTTACTTCAGAATAAAAATATCTTGTTAAATTGGGTCAAAAAAACTTATAAGAATTAAAATTACGTAAATGAGAAAACGAGACTTTTGTTGATACGGTGTTGCCAGTTGCCAATTTAATTATATTATTATTATTATTATAAACACTAACATTCAAGCATCGTAAAGTTTGCCAGCAGTCCATCAACGGACTATTTACTTCAGAAAAAGTAGTTTATTTTAATTTTTATATAACATTAAAAACTTTTTATGTATTTACAATTCAGCCATTACCTTTGCTGGTGAATTATAGTCAAAATACTATAAATATATTATCGACTAACGGCCAAACCCAATAACCCAAGACAGATCGCTACTGATGGTAGACAGTACAATTCTATCTGTCCCTGTCTAACAAATAGCTGTCAACACGTTATAGGTGGTAGGAAATAATTAATGAATTATACACATTAGGAATTAATTAATGAGTAAACATCTAACGAATAAGACAGCAACAAGTCAGCAAGGCTACAAAGCTCAGCGAGTAGCCGCGAGCCGGAGAGTAGTATTAACGTAGATTATCGTGCATAATCGTGTCGAGTCCCGAGTAACTCATCGGTGAACACGATCCTGCCGTGACACGGCCATTCGTGGATTGAAATAGCATTCGCATGGATAGGTCCGCACGGGCGGATCAGTCGGGTAAAAGCCGCGCGGGCGGACCAGTCGGGTAACAGCCGCGCGGGCGGACCAGTCGGGTAACAGACGCGCGGGCGGACCAGTCGGGTAACAGCCGCACGGGCGGACCAGTCGGGTAACAGCCGCACGGGCGGACCAGTCGGGTAACAGCCGCGCGGGCGGACCAGTCGGGTAACAGCCGCACGGGCGGACCAGTCGGGTAACAGCCGCGCGGGCGGACCAGTCAGGTAACAGCCGCAAAATACTGGTATTCAGCTGCATCCGGTTTGACCGGCAGCCGCCCCTAATTATATTATTACGTTTTATTATAAAACGGCGGATGATGTTGTCGGTCACAGTCAGTAACGTACAAATATACAGTTTTCTTCATAACAAACAGAAAGAAAGAAAGAATATAATTATCGTGAAGAATCCGCGGTATATTACCAACACCCTTGTAAGGTTATACATATGATAATTAATTTAAGAGTCATAATTAATAGATCAGGAACATCCGCCTCAGCTTAATTGTGACACACTAGCACTTGTACTTTGTTATCTACAGGTTCAAACACGGTTCTAACGCGTCTTCTGGTAATCGTTAACTACAAGTTTCAGCAGTTCTACGCCCGCTACGAAATGAGTAGGCCGCGTCGTAGCACGTGTAGCCTACTACGCTTCATAGTTGAAATGCTGAAATTATTCGTCAAGATTTTCCGTGGAGTTCCTTGCCCGTTCTTCTCCATAGAAACCTATTATACTTTGGGACGGGGAACTAGCTTCATCTTACTGACAGATTCCTAGACAATTGAATTTGATTAAAATTTAAATAAATGCTTCGAGACTGAGTTTGAAATAATGCACTCTAATATGTGTCATTATAATTTTTTATCGTATATTTTAATATAAAAAGGTTTCAACTCTATCCATCCTTGGCTATCCTTACATCGATTTACAAACGGTTACATACTTTACCAGTAGGTACGTGGGCCATTGGAACATATTGGGGTCCCCAACATCGGACAAGGACGGAAGCGTTGTTCACAAGACGATTTATTACACGACCTCTCATCAATGACGATTTATATTCCATCGTCTGTCGATATCATGTCAGATATAACTAATCACTTATGGATATTGCAGAGATTCAGCGAATTATAACCAGCAATATGTTGAGAGCCGAGCAAGTTCAGTGTTTACACTCTCTGTATTAAACTAATAAAATGCATTGCAGCAGCTCTGTGCCGTAAACATATTGTGCAGATTTTAAATCATAAGTACTGCTTCTTGCATCTTGCTGTTGCATTCAGTTAAGAAATGTTTACACTTTCGTTTAAATATAGAATTTGAACAAAGTGTGTAGAACAGTCTTTCCCAACGTGGGCGATAACGCCCCCTTGTGGGCGCTGCAGGCCTAAAGGGGGGCGGTAAGAGACCCAGAAAAAAAAGGGGGCATTGTGTAGGGCTTTGGGGTCGATTTATAATTTCATCTACCTAGCTAGGAAGACTCTTAGACACCGACTGAGCTCTCGACTCTCGACTACATCTTGTGAACATCAACTAATATTAATTAAGATATAGCTCAAACTCGGTTTGATATAAAAGACCGCGGGCAATCATGTTTCAACAAGGTTTTGTTAAATAATTAGTGATTAAACGAACTTACCTGTAAGCGAAGTTCGATCATAATTATACGAAACGGTTCGTCCGAAGAGATTACAATATAATACACATGTAGTAACACATATGTGACACCACTCAGACACTGTAGTTGAGAGTTTTTTTTTTTTTTTTTACTGCGGGTATCTCTGTTTTCCTGATTACTTGGCTTGGAATCTCTCGTCATTTAGTTTAGAGGAATAAGCGTTGCTTAATATTTTCTGAAAATAAAGTAAGGGCGTAGCGGTAGCGTGGGAGGGAGGGAGCTAATCTCTTCGGACGAAGCGTTTCGTATAATTATGATCGAACTTCGCTTACAGGTAAGTTCGTTTAATCACTAATTATACTAACGCTTCGTCCTCGAGATTACAATATAATACACATGTAGATTTTGAGAGTTATTTCTGGAAATATTATGAACGCACCATGTTAATTTTAGAATGATTTATTCTGAAACAAAAATCGCAAGCAACAAAAATGAATCAAATATTAGACTATAAATATTTCAATAATTCATGTTTCATAAATAATCACAAAAATAAATTAATTCTAATTTTGTGCATGAGTACAATTTATTATTAATTAATAAGTTGCAACAACGACAATTATTGAAAAAGGAGGATTATTCTATTTCTTATTGATTGATTATTGATCTAGCTAGAGAACTTTCATCAGGATGTGTGATGTGATGGTGCGATTATAAAATCTAGCAAACGTTTCAGAACTACCGCTCCAGCCGGCAGTCCTGCGAATTTCATCAATATGAACCCCAAGGGCATGCGCCCGCGACGTAGCCGCGTGACGCGTGCTATGCGCCGAGAACATAGACACATCTAAACCACTATCGCCTAATGTGCACTTAATCCAGCGGCTAAGTGTTTGCGTACTTACAGAGCTGTGCGGTTTTTTTGGATTTATAAAAAGGATGCCAGATTTGCGGAGATCCTTAGTTTTATTTATGTAAAAAAGTAATGTGTTGGCGGGGCATATTTCTACACTCTCATTAAAGAAGGGCAGAGTTAATAGGGGTTGGTTAGACCCCACTCGAGAAGTTTTTATCAAATCAGGAATTTTTATAATAATTTTGGATGGCATTATATTGATATTTTCTATACTAATTTTAGACAATGTTTGAACCCTATGAGCCGTGGTAAGGGCCAGTAATTTAATTATTTAAAAAATTTTTTGAAATTTCATCGAGTGACAGTTGGTCATTAGGGTATTTAGTGCGTAAGAAATTTAGCACACAATTAGTATCCCACGTTACATTATACTTCGGCCTAGGTGGCCGTAGGCGAAAAACACCTTTAAAAAATCTAAGAATTCGATCGTCTTTAGACATATTTTGGCCCAAAATCAGAGATAAAGCTGATCGATATGAATTTAAAGTTCCATATTGACTCCCATTATTAAAAATTTGCGTGAGAAAATAAATTACTGATGGAACCGAGGCCTCGTATTTATTAACACCTGATTCTTTGCAGAAGGCCCACCATTTTTTTAGACATACGTCATATTGTTTCATAGAGTTATTAGATAAAGAAGCCATCATGATGTTTATCGATGAAGGCGGAACGCATCGTCGTGAAAACGCCTCCCGGATAGCACCCCGGCAACCAGGGTAAGCGTCGAGTGCACTTGACGGTTGCTGGAATGAGATATCAAAACGTTTTCATTAGGGGTGAATATAGTTGGGTCTGATATAAGCAGAGACCTATACAAAGGATACCACGGTTGCGTGGGCCATAGAGGAGCAATAAAAATCCCCTGAGCGTTATCGTTAATAATTTTCCTAAGACTTTTCAAAATAACTGAGAAGGGGGGAAAGGCATAGAAATAAGATAAACCCCAATCGATTGTAAATCTTTATGCCAGGAAACGTACTTCACACATTTTTTGTTGATACGGCTAGCAAACAAATCTATATCGGGTTGCCCAAACCTACACCTAAGGGTATTGAAGGCCCCCTCTGATAACTCCCATTCTATGTCTGGGTGATTACGACGTGACTCGGCGTCTGCGATGGTGTTATCACAAGATCGTATATATGAGGCAAATATGTAAAGTTTGCGTTCTTCGCACCACTTCCAGATCTCCCTTGACATACCAGTTAAGTGGGGAAATTGAACTCCGCCCATGCGATTGATGTATGCTATAGCAGTCGAATTGTCTATACGAAGTAGTACTTGACAGTCATATAAATCCTTAGCAAAAAGTTTTAGAGCGATGAAAGAGGCTAATAGCTCTAAATAATTTATGTGCTTTTCACGTTCGCTATTCGACCACTGACCACTTGCGTTTTCACCATCACAGGAGGCGCCCCATCCCGTTGTTGAGGCGTCAGAAAATATTTCGATGCTATAGTTGTCGTGTCTAATACGGTGCTTCGAATTATCGATAACCTTTAACCACCAATGAAAGTCAGGCATTATTGAATCAGGGAGAATCATTAACTTGTTATAATCTTCATCACCGTTAAGATTTAAAAATTTACAGCGCTCGAATTGTTTAGTGTGTACCCAGCCGTATTCTACAGCTGGGCAGGCTGACACTAAAATGCCTACTAATTGTGCAAAGGTTCTAATTTTGCAACTTTTTATGTTAATAAATTTACTGATCTCGTTTTTAATACGCGCTTTTTTGTCTGTGGGTAAACTAATTTCTAATTTGGCCGAGTTTATAATTACTCCTAGGAATTTACACTTATTAGAAGGATACAGACTGCTTTTCTCATCATTAATAATAAAACCTAAGGAACAAAGAAGTTTCTTCGTGATTGTAACATTTGTTATGCAATTATCGCAGGTGTCTGCTAATAATAACCAATCATCTAAATATAGGGTAGATAAAAAACCCGCCGATCGCAATAATTTTACAACCGGTTTCATTATTTTTGTAAACAAATACGGAGCTGTATTCAGCCCGAATGGTAATGCATTAAATTCGAACAATTGGCTATTAAAAGAGAATCTAAGATATTTCCGAGAACTTTCATGTACTTTTATAGAAAAATAAGCATCTTTCAAGTCTAAGGTCGTCATATAGCAGTCCTTAGTAACAAGTTTTATAGCGGTCCTTAGATCCTCTAATTTAAAATGGTGTGTAATAATGAACTTATTTAAGTTTTTAAGGTTTAATATGAACCTCATTTTTCCATTTGGTTTAGGAGTGAGGAACACGCTAGATACGAATTGACCTGGGCACGAATCACATTTCGATATGGCTCCTATATCTAATAGACCATTAATAGCTTCGGAAAAAAGAGTAAATTCAGAAGTGGAATAACTTTGCTCAGCAGGTACTACCTTCTGGATTACCTGAGACGAAAATGTGAGTTTGTATCCGTCAATCCACGACAGTATAGATTCATCACTCGTTATAAGTGACCATTGTTTATAAAAGTACGTCAAGCGACCCGCATACTTAACTGGGTCTAGTAGCGGCGCTGCGGCTGGCGCTGTGGCGGCAACCTCCTCGATGAGCTGGCGGGCGGCGGCGGCGGCCGCGGCGCTGCAGGCTCGCGGCTCCTCGGGGCGGCTCCCAGCGGCCTGCGCGCTGGAGCAGGAGCTCTTTGGTTTAAATACCTCCGAGGCATTGGGTTATTTGGTCGTTTTGGCAGGTTTTTATTGACAGTATCCGGCTTCAGTTCTGTACCCGATTTTGTTACTGCTTTAGCCGATTTTATCGTTTCTGACAGGTTGTCTCCAAATAAAAATTCATCAATCTTAGTGCTACTTAAAGCGTCTTTCATGTCCCTTTTTAGCGCAGATAAAATAAAGTTTCTGTGGGTAACTGTGTCATAATGTTGAATGTCGCAGAGGATCCGCGCAGCGTCCATTAGTTTGGGTAGTAACTCATTGTTTTTTGAAATGAGTTGACTGGTAATCAACTGGCCCAAGCAGGAGATAGCACTCGCGATTTGATCCTGTTTGATCACTATAGCCTTGTCACGCTTTGCTGTGGCTTCGGGTATTGCTGCTTTCAACTCCGCGTTCAACGCTGGGGCAGCAATACAACGACAATTTGATGGAACCAAATATTTACCTAATAATAGTTTCCTACAATCTTTGTCCAAACCTTCGGTAGCGATGTGCTGAAAGCGTTTAGTTATTTCTTTATGTAAATCTGGTCCGTACTTCACAGATGTGGACGGGTCTTCCCCCAGGATGACCATCGTGTCCTGGTCTAGGTCCGCGTCGATGATATCCCCTGACACTTCTGGCGAGGTACAAGGTTTGTCCTGCAGGTTTGCAGGGCCGATAGATGTGACGGGATCCAATGATACGATAGGATCAACCGAAATTTCAGGATCAGTTGGGTTATCAGGAACCCCGGTATCAGGTGGATTACTGATCTCCGGAGAATCTTGTAACCAATCTTCAGGCTCAATACCAGTGTATTCTAAAAAGAAATACGAAGTAGAAGTAAATGCTATTTAAGAATATTTTTAATTTGTTCGCAGGTAGAAGGAAAGTAGATAAATATCTACTTGTATAGTTTAACGGTAATTTTTGTTCGGAAAGTTTTCCGGACAGCAATAAAGACCCAATGGCATCGTTAACAACAATCGAAAATAACGAATGTTTAACGAGTAAGTATATGATACCGTGAAACTTAATTGGATGTTTTTATAATTAGTCTTGGCGTTGGGACAGTCCACAGGCAGCCCGGATTGCAAGACTTATTTAAACGTAAATACGTTTAGCAATAAAAAACACTTTTTATTGAGTATCGGTAGTAGTAAAGTTTGTGCGTCGGAAAACCCATAGGTAGTCCGGAGTGCAAAACTTAATTTTTAACGTAAATACGTTATTTTCATACTCAGTAGGGCTAGGAACACGTTGTTACTAACCTGTTTGTTCATACGAAGTACTCGCAATCGGAGGCGTTGAGTCTTGCGCAGGCGGATATAGACGCCGTAATCTGCGTTCATATTTTTGTAATTTCTTCGTTAGATGTTCGTAATCAGCAACACTTTTTCTTTTCGACATGATTTTACGGTACGGTAAAATAAAATATTAAACGTGCTGAGCAGTTGAACACTAAAATGTGAATGACGAGAGATTCCAAGCCAAGTAATCAGGAAAACAGAGATACCCGCAGTAAAAAAAAAAAAAAAAAAAAACTCAACTACAGTGCCTGAGTGGTGTCACATATGTGTTACTGTGCATTATATTGTAATCTCGAGGACGAAGCGTTAGTATAATCCGAATTGTTCATTCCTATACCAATCGGCTGGTTCTATAATACTTGTTCTTGCTTGTCGAGTACGATTGGGCGTTGAATGAGATAAACGAGTTTATGCACGTTTGTCTTATTCCTGTTGGTGCGTGCTGCTTATGCAATCCTATATAAACGACGTAAATTTATTTTATTTTCATTTGCGGTTTCGCACATAATAGATAAGCAGTACTTGATTTCAACACTTACGTATTTCTTAAAACAAAACAATGTCGGAAGTAAAAAAGAAGAGACGGCAATACTCTGCGGAATATATTAAATTCGGATTTATTGAAAATCCCACAAACCCGTCGCCGCCTTTGTGTCTTCTATGTCTAAAAACATTTTCGAACGAAGCAATGAAGCCTTAAAGACTGCAAGATCATTTGATTAAAATGCATCCAGATTAGGGATTGCAATCCGGAAAAACGGATCCGGTAATCCGGCGGATCCGGCATCATTTAATGGTTACCGGATCCGGTACCAATATACCGGATCCGAAGACCGGATCCGGTGCTAGCAGTTTGTGGGAAAATAATATAGCTGTTGCATGAGTAGGTAGGCTTTAAATGCGTTGTGCGTAGTGTTCATGCGTGCGAGTCGTTCGTCGCCGAGTCGCCCCACTACGCTTCGCCAGTACCCTAGTTTTTAAATCCTATGTAATAGGGGGCGAGCCTATTGCCATCAACCGGGCACAAATCCAGACTCCGGGCTGCTACTGAGAAAATCCAGATAGAAAAACCCAATAACACGTTGCCCGACCTGGGAATCGAACCCAGGACCTCATGCACAGCAGTAGCGATTGCGACCACTAGACCAACGAGGCAGTCGTAGCGTAGTATACTTTATATTAGTATATCCAAGCTATAAAAAGTTTCATAACATGTCACTTTCAAAACCAATTCAAAATGAGGAGGATTATGATGGAGAGAGTGAGAAAACTATATGGCATTACTTTGAAAAAACGCAAGAAGACAATTCTGTAAACGCAAAGTGCACATTGTGCAAACATATTAAAAATAAGTAAAGGTTCTTACAAAGGTTTAAAAACACATTTGAGAACAAAGTATTGCATTTTCATTGATCAAAGTTCTGAAAGTATCCAAGTAAAACGTCCGTATTCTGTTTCATTCTCTAAACCATCTACATCAAAACCGATTCAGCTAATATTAATTGTGAGGAAGATATACCCAAGAAAAAGTCTAAAACAATTGACAGTTATTTTAAAAAAGAAAATTCAATTGAAAAGATGATCTCTAGAATGGTCTGTAAAAATGGTGTGCCTCTCAGTTTATTTTGTACATCGCCTGATTTGAGATATTTATTTTCAAAAAGTGGATTTCAACTTCCTCATTCACCAAATACTGTAAGATCAATAGTTACAAATTTCGCAAATAGGTTCAATCAGATTTTGTAATTGAGTTCGAATATCTAAAAAATCAAGGAAAAAGATTCTCTTTGAGTTTTGACGAGTGGACTTCCCAAAAAAATCACCGATATTTGAACCTAAATTTACACCAAAAAGAAAAACACTTTAATCTGGGCTTGATTAGAATTCATGGTTCATGTACTCCGGAACATACAATCAGTTTAATAAAACACCGCTTAAAAAGCTTCGGTCTTGATGCTGATACTGATATTATTGGCATGAGTACTGACGGCGCAAGTGTCATGGTCAAAGTAGGTAAGCTTATGAATTGCTATCAACAACTTTGCTTTGCACTTGGGTTACAATTAGCTGTGATCGATGTTTTATACAAAAAGAATGAAGAGAAGGCAGAACACCACCTAGCAACAACGCCAACAACATCTAATGAATCAGATACAGATGACGAAGACACAACGAAAGATGATGAACAAGGAGTTACAGTTACTATAACGGATCCTCGTCATGCATATCCTTGTAAGGCTGAAGTAATTCCTAGATACATTGATATTCTTCAAAAAGTGCGAAAAGTGGTTAAGCTGTTCAAAAGATCGCCTACTAAATACGATATGTACCTGCAAAAGTATGTGAAAGAACGTACAGGTAAAGAATTAAGTCTTATTTTGGATTGCCGCAAACGTTGGAATAGTCTTCTATCTATGATGGAAAGATTTTATAAGCTGAAAGTGTGTATTGATAAAACTTTGATAGATGTAGAATCTGAAATTAAATTTAGTGACATTGAATGGTCAAAAATAAAAGACTTGATTGACAGTTTGCAGCCATTTAAATTGGCTGTAGAGGCCTTGTGCAGAAGAGATTCGACCCTGTTAACTGCAGAAACAACATTAAAATTTGTTTCAGAGAAGTTGCTCACTCATGACACAGTGTTAAGTAATGAATTATATGAAGCACTGCATACAAGGATTAAAGAACCTACACTACTAAACTTTAATTGTTTTCTTGTTGTCTATTTGTCTTAACATTGGTTAGGAAATAAAGTCGATTTTATATATTTGTGATTTATTTTTTATAAACTACCTACATATAAGTGCAGTGACACTTGATTAAATCACTTATTTTGTACTAAAAAGCGAAAATCATCTTGATTTATCCAATCGATTGATGGGAATCCGGTCGTATCCGGCCGGACTGAAAATGACGCCGGATTGCAATCACTAATCCAGATAAGACAGAAAAGAATGTAGCATATTTTCAAGACCTAGAGAAGAAGCATAATACTCAGCCAAGTGTATCAAAACTATTTTCGGCGGCTGCTAAGCTAGATGACGACGGACTTCGAGCTTCGTACAATATCTATTTGTTAATTGCTCAAAAAGGCAAACCACACAACATCGGAGAAGAGTTAATTTTGCCAGCAATAAAAGAAGTAATAACTACTGTGCTTCATAAACCGGCCGCAGATATTATCCGAAAAATTCCTTTGAGTAATAATTCTGTGCAAAGACGAATTGATGAAATGGCTGAAAACATTGAAGAATCATTGTGCAATCATCTGAGGACTAGTCAATTCTCAATTCAGCTCGATGAGTCCACTTTACCAACTAATGAAGCGTTGTTGCTATCTTACGTGAGGTTTATTAAAGATGAGAAAATACGTGAAGAACTATTGTTTGCCAGAAATTTGGAGACAGATACAAAAGGCGAAACCATATTCAATACATTGGAAAAGTTTTGTGAAGAGAAAGAGATTCCTTTGAAAAATATTATATTAGTTGCTACGGATGGCGCTCCGGCTATGACAGGAAGCCATAAAGGCTTCATAGCATACTTAAAGAATAAAATTCCAGATGTCCTTGCTATACATTGCGTTATTCATAGACAACATTTGGTTGCTAGAAACTTAAGTGAACGACTATTTCAATCACTGCAATATGTCATCAAAGCAGTCAATAAAATCCGTAGCAGCTCTTTGAATGATAGATTATTTCATCAGCTTTGTGTTACTAATGACGAAGATTTCAACCGTTTGTTGCTTCATACTGAAGTTCGTTGGCTGTCAAGAGGCAATTGTCTGATTCGATTTTACAACCTGTTTGACTCTATGATAGAGTTCTTGGAAACTAAAGATACAGAACTGCGCAACAAGCTCATAACATCAAAGAATGATATAGCTTACATGACAGACCTGTATAAAATGTTCAACGACATGGACCTCCAACTGCAAGGCGATGAACTAAATTTAATTAAAACAAAAAATGTCGTTGCTGCTTTCGCAGACGTGAGTTTCACAATTTTCCGAATTTATCAGTATACTGCAGTAACGACGACTTGTTTGCCTACTGCCAACATTTGGAAAACCTCCACATTGACTTCACCGAACGATACCAGGACATTTTAAACTTGGAAATACCAGACTGGGTGTTGGATCCGTTTTCAAATGTCAACACAGCAATGTCACCTCAGCTGGAAGAAGAATTTATAGAATTGACAACAAACGAAGAAATAAAAATCAATTTCAAAAATGGATATCAAGAATTTTGGCTACAAAAACCGATCCCGCAATTGTACCCTGGATTGTGGTCAATTGTTCAACGATTTTTGATAGCATTCCCATCGTCATATTTGTGTGAACGTGGATTTAGTGCTGTGGCAACGCTGCTTACTAAAAAGAGAAATCGTTTGCGTGTTACCGAACGTGGCGACTTGCGGCTGTTTTTGAGTAAATTGGAACCTGATATCAACAAACTTATTGAACAGCATCAGATTCAACCTTCACATTAGTTTTTATATAAGAATTGATTATGTTTGTTTTATTTTCAATAAAAGATACTCTGTCCGAATACTATAAATTTGCGTTTCAATAATCAGTTATAAGTACTTAGCGGTTTTTAAGTATGTTTAAAAAGGGGGGCGTTAAAAAATAATTTATTCTTAAAGTGGGCAGTAGACAAAAAAGGTTGGGAGCCCCTGGTGTAGAACATGTTTAAAGTAAAAATACACAAACTAGGTAAACAATTGCATCTATATATTACAGTGGTTGGTCTGTTTGCGTGTTTATACATATATTTAACTGGAAATATTGCGAGCTGTCTTACCTCCTACAAAGTATTCGCAGAAACTATGAAACTTCTTTGTGTTTTTTTGCATGAGCCAAATTAAACAAAGTAACTTGGCTCTTCAACAAAATCTGTTGCGTACCTACATTATGACCTCTGTTCAAACTAGGTAAGATAATTGGTCCGAGGTTCAAACTCAAATAACATTTATAAGAGATAAACCATTTACTGCCACTTTTTAACCGACGATAAAAGGTTCTATAGTCGAAGCGTATTTAAAATGGAAATTCTTTTTCAGCCAAGGAGTTGTTCAGTCAGAAAGTTAAAGCTAGTTGCCTTTGGGCAAAAACTCCATGGACACTCGTTGATTTAAATCAAATATTTTGTTACAAAATTTTATTCTGTGGTTCTTAAATACAGAATCACAATTATGGGCTGCATTGAGTCTGTAATATACAACGCATTATAATGCGTAGTAATGAGCCGGTGTGATCCGTGCCTGTCAATGTTGGTTCTCGTTCATTGCGGCTTACTTACAGTTTTGCAATTCATGAGGTCGCCGCGAGTCAGCGGCCGTCCTGTGAGGTTTGTGTTGCCAGTTTATTAATATGTTGCAGTTGCCAAAATGGGATATTTTGTGTTTTCTAACCTATTTCAGTGCTGTTTATGAATCAGGAAATTAATTAATTTGGCAAAATCTTAAGCGTATTTTTTTAAATCATGATTATTAGAATTTAATATAATTCTATGGCCTCAATATCAATCTTCAACTAATAGAGAATTATGGAATAAAAAGCCGTGTGACGCCGACCGCAAATCAATTGGGATAAGGGCTGGAGAGTGGTGATGGCTGCTAGTCTTCAATCCTAGGATGTAGTGAACCTGGTAATGTCTGACCATAAACGCTCTGACATTTGCTTTGCATGCAAAAATTGTTGGAGTTGTTCTTGGTGGTCTTCCATAATACTCAAAGTATCTGAACTGTGTGTTTGTAGTCTGGCAACACTGTTAGCATCAGTGTATTATACATTCAGCATTATTTAAATGAAATCACCCCCTCTGCTGTCCTCCTTGCTAAATATAACGTTTCACAATTGTAACAGTTCGAGTTGATACCTGTATCAAAAATTTCTTTGTTTTTGTGAATATTGATGATTTTAATACAAATAGACGTTTTCTACTCTCTTGGTAAGCTTGCTCTAGACATCTGTATCAGTTCGGGTTTCGCCCCGGACTATCAACTGTAACTGCTATTTTAAGTCTCAAGCATACCGTTCAATATTACAAAGATCGCGGTACCGTGTACTCCTGTTTCCTTGATATTTCCAAGGCTTTCGATCGTGTTTCATACGATGTGCTCTGGAGAAAGATGGGGACAGGGGTATTCCCGTGGAAATATGTGGGTTATTCGTATTGGTATGGTAACCAAGTCAACCAGGTGAAATGGGATGATGCAGTCTCTGAGCCGTATAGGCTGGAGTGCGGGGTGAGACAGGGTGGTCTGACGTCTCCCAGGCTCTTCAACCTCTACGTGGATGGCCTGATAGTAGCACTCAGCAGCATGCGTGTCGGATGCAGTGTTGATGGGGTTAGAGTTAACAACATCAGCTATGCAGATGACATGGTGCTGCTGGGTCCGTCGGCGGGAGCAATCAGAGAGATGCTTAAAACGTGTGAGACCTACGCTGCCGCACATGGGTTAAAATATAATGTAAGTAAGTGTGAGTACATGGTCTTTGAGGTCAGCGGCAAGCGACGGGGGGAAGGACCCGAGTTGCTTATAAACGGGTCACTAATTAAAAGGGTGTCATCTTTTAAATACCAGGCTAGGGCATTGTCTTGATGCTGACCTCAGGGACGATGTGGACGTTGAGAGGGAGCGCAGGGTTCTAGCGGTCCGGAGCAATATGTTGTCCCGTAGATTTGCGCGGTGTACATACCAAGTAAAAATAACACTTTTCAAGGCTTATTGCCAAAATTTGTACACGGGAAGTCTATGGGTCGATTATACTAAAAGATCGCTTGATGCCCTACGAGTCCAATATAACAATGCTTTCAGGATGTTGCGTCGGAAATGTTTGCGCAAGCCCGAACCGGCGGCTTCTATGCAATTATACGCAAAAGAACTGCGTCGCTACTGAGGAGAGTGAGGCGAAGTCAAAACAGCATTCTGAAAACTGTAGCCGTTCTCGGATCTCCGATTATACAACAGTTTGTGCGGAGGTTGATTTTTACTAACACTAGACAATAAGTCATTTTTTGTATAATACTAACACTATATGGATATTTGTGTCCGAAATAAAGTTATTCTATTCTATTACGGTTGAGTACCGTTTGATTGGCAACACTGGCGAGACTTGCAGAAGTCGTAAACTTGTCATAAATTAAGTGAATATTTGAGGCGCATTTCCTCGCGCGGCCGCTGCACCGCTCCATCGCCCGAACGTTAGACTTACATGTTAACGTTTATGACCCATTACGTTTATAGCCACATCAACAAATTGGTGAAGAACGTAAAACATGTTAACTGATCTACTTGCGTTATTGATATCTGTTTAATTTATTTATTTTCATATCGAATAGCCTAAACAGATACAATTAAATGTCTCTAGCATCGAAGACCACCTCTGGAAATAAGCAACATTGCTTCTGATGAAAAATGCTTTGACCTTTGGCCTTATCATCAGACCCTCCGATTGAATTAGGAGACTTTCTTCCCACACTGAACAGCCTTTCACACGATTGTACGGTCACCCACACGTCAGTAGGTGACACTTTTACTGTAAACTTACTGCTACTGTGAAACAGTTACCTCAAACGTTAGGTTGAGTGTGCGATTTAATCCAAGCTTTGCTCCTGACAGCGGTCAGCAGACAGCGGCGGCGGCTACTGATAAGGTCTGATAACGTCACGCCGGACAAATGGCACGCCGCTTATGTTAACTAGCAAGAACAGGCGAACGCCTCACTAAGATCGCATAGCTATTCATGTCGATCCGAGCTTATTGCTTACTAGCTTCTGCCCGCGGCTTCGACCGCCTAGAGGTCGAAAATAATCCCACGGGAACGTACTACCGAGATATAAAGTATCGTATCCAGCTCATGATCTACCCGTGCCGTGTGCCAAACTTCGTCGCAAGCCGCTCAGCTGTCAAGGCGTCAAGGCAAGCGAAAAGGTAACAGACAGACAGAGAAACTATCTCATTTATATTATTGGTAGCGGTTGGCCGCGACTTCGTCTGCGAGCCAGGATGATAGTAGTCTATGGCCTTGCCCAGTTCATGGTCTACCTGTGTGCCGAATTGTTTCCAAATCCGTTCCGGCCGGCGGTTTGGTGTGAGAGCGTAAGAAACAAATAAACTTGCTTTCGCATTTATAATATTAGTTAGGATAATTAGGGTTGGATGTATAGGAATGAGTAGGTATAGGTAGGTACATACAACACTCGTAACACAGCAAGCAAAGCTGCAGGTAATATGCGTTTTTGTTCTAACTTATTACTTACCTTATAGTTTTTCTTGAACAACAATGTTAAATTTATTAATTCCACCAAGCCCATGGCTGACCATACGCCATGACAACAATCCAATCATGATGGCCAACAATCTCATAATAATATAATCTGTTAATCACTTCCTTCACACCTAGGACGAATAAGATCAGCTGAACCACCGCCAAGATTAAAGAAATAGGATCACAAAATGAGTGAATCGAGATAAATCGATGTCTCTCTTACAGGAAGGCTTCAGACGCAGCACACGATACTCAGTGGGCACACAGTGCGCCACCGGCAGAAGAGCAACGACAGCATCCCACTTGCAAATGATAATGGAGATTAACCAAAGCCCACGCACGTGTCTTCGGCCCCTTAAATGCAGATTCAAAACTTAACAGATCAAATAAGTAGATAAATACTTATCGTACTTACGTACTTTGGCAACTTGTTCTTGCCTTATCTGGTTTGAGAGACTCATACTTAGACAGAAACATGTTAGTTCTCAATAAAGTAGAATAAACCAGTAGGTATACTTTTTGTAAATGGAAATAAGTAAATAGAATACTCCAACATGGATAAACAGAAAACTTAACTATGTCGGTAAGTACAAGAACCAATAAAGGGGCTTATGTTACCAAAGCTATATGTTTTAACCATGGAATATAATTGACATCTGACAGTTCTAGAATGGAAAACTCAGGGTAGCACAGACTTGTTCTAGGTATTAAAGTTTTGGGAAATTCGCCCTAATACTCGTATTATGAAAGATAGAAATATAAGACGGGAATGTTATTTGATTATTCACAGCAGTTAACATTTTGACGATAGTAGAACCTGTTCTTGGCCAAAGTTGATTTTAAGTAAAGTTCCTCTAATATAAAGTAATCTAAAGTAATAAAATCTATTTGCAGAGTGGGCGTTATGTACTTCTGGTCCTTTTTATGCACTATCGTTGCCTGCCGTGCCATGCCGCACCTCGTCGGACCTCGCCGTGCCTTGCCGCACCTCGTCGGACCTCGCCGTGCCTTGCCGCACCTCGTCGGACCTCGCCGTGCCTTGCCGCACCTCGTCGGACCTCGCCGTGCCTTGCCGCACCTCGTCGGACCTCGCCGTGCCTTGCCGCACCTCGTCGGACCTCGCCGTGCCTTGCCGCACCTCGTCGGACCTAGCCGTGCCTTGCCGCACCTCGTCGGACCTCGCCGTGCCTTGCCGCACCTCGTCGGACCTCGCCGTGCCTTGCCGCACCTCGTCGGACCTCGCCGTGCCTTGCCGCACCTCGTCGGACCTCGCCGTGCCTTGCCGCACCTCGTCGGACCTCGCCGTGCCTTGCCGCACCTCGTCGGACCTCGCCGTGCCTTGCCGCACCTCGTCGGACCTCGCCGTGCCTTGCCGCACCTCGTCGGACCTAGCCGTGCCTTGCCGCACCTCGTCGGACCTCGCCGTGCCTTGCCGCACCTCGTCGGACCTCGCCGTGCCTTGCCGCACCTCGTCGGACCTCGCCGTGCCTTGCCGCACCTCGTCGGACCTCGCCGTGCCTTGCCGCACCTCGTCGGACCTCGCCGTGCCTTGCCGCACCTCGTCGGACCTCGCCGTGCCTTGCCGCAACTCGTCGGACCTCGCCGTGCCTTGCCGCACCTCGTCGGACCTCGCCGCGCCTTGCCGCACCTCGTCGGACCTCGCCGTGCCTTGCCGCACCTCGTCGGACCTCGCCGTGCCTTGCCGCACCTCGTCGGACCTCGCCGTGCCTTGCCGCACCTCGTCGGACCTCGCCGTGCCTTGCCGCACCTCGTCGGACCTCGCCGTACTGCGCCGCGCCTCGTCGCGCTCACTTTTCAATATCCGGCCACGTTTGAGTCCGCTGGCGCCGCCGCCGGGCGACTCACCTCCGCGCAAAAATACTTCCACTTCAAAATGCTTATCGAGTTGTGACATCGTCACGGATATTCTTAAATTTATTTGCTGTCCGATGAAGCAAACTTTTACGTGCACATTTTTTAATAAGTTCGAAACGTTAAATCGCCAGCGGAGAACTTACCATAACTAGTTTATTTTGCGTCTTAGCTGCAACAAAGCAACTTATTAAAAACCTAACAGCGATAGTAGGTAACTATATTAGGAAACCTTTCTTTTGAATAGAACCAGACCTGTGTCAATACGGTAGGCTCAATGGCGACGTTATTGCCTATTTATTAGTATGATACCGCGGTGCGGCTCTAGCCTGCGACCGGATAAGACGCGGGAATCCGGTCACAAAATATACAATGAATGTAAATAACAAAATCCGAACCCTTTTGTGGTTCACAAACAATAAACTTGAACGTGAATGTTCATCGTGAACACCTAGCGCCATCTCTCGAATGCTAGATATTCTAAATTTTCTTTGAAGTTAACGTTCAGTTGGGTGGTTGCGCGAGTTTTTCTTAAAATATATCTCTTTGTCCCGATATGTTGCGTAACGAAGCCTGAAACATGTTCAATAACAAACGTGATAATAAAAATTGAGTTTTTTTCTCAATTGCTGCCTTTTTGTGTCGTGCCGTGTGATGTTCTAGGGGTTCACAATGTTCACATTTTGAGATTAAAATAGCAAATTATAGAGCCCGCATCAAGCTTGTTGCGTACGCTGAGGATTTAACCACATAAGTACTTTTATACCTATCTAGCTACCGTGTACACTTCAAAGGAAACTTCCATGCCTTCCTTCTCAAGCATCAAGATTAGGGATTGCCAAACCTGTGTGACCTTAACAATATAATTATATTAATATGCGAAGACGATGCATCTAGAATACAAATACGATACCACAATAGGTGCAAGTAATTTATTACAAAGCTATGACATATGCATTATATAGTGCTCACATATTATTTAGATTAACTAAAACAAGCAAATCATTTCTGATAAACAGTATCCGCTTTTATAATAAGTTGCCAAAGTCGGTTACAGAACTTAGCGATGGAAAGTTCAAAGCCCACATCAAACGTGTCCTTATCAAAACAGCGTACTATAAGATTAAAGACTACGTCGAAGACAAGAAAGTTTGGCAATAATTCCTTCTGCACATGTGGCTTCCCTGGTACCTCATAAACGGCATCACTATGGTAATTTCTAATAACTTCTCCCAAATAATGGTGTTTAATTTTAATTTTTTATTATTAGATATGGACTTTTACATATCTCTGACATAATTCTTTCATTATTTGACATTATATACCTACAATTTTTAATTAGTTTTTGATTTTACTTTATTTGATTATTTTATATTTTGTAAATGTGAGAACGTCGTAGGCCCTGTGGATTGTAAATTTATAGACAATTGTCTATTTGTTTAACATATGGTTCTTGTTGACAGGCCTACACTGTCCTCCCATACCTATTAATCACTGTAATTGGAAAACATTGTAAAAGACATATTTTTAAAAGAGTAACCATGGAGTTTCTTGCCGGCTCTTCTCCATGGGAAACGACCAATTGGAACCGTGCACCTAGAATCTGACGTTTCATAAGTGCCCATGTAGGTCTATGTGAAATAAAATATTTTGATATGATTTGATTTGATTCACAAATATTTACTGTAGGTCCCTCAACTGTTTTGGTTTGAAGATAGATGGGTTGCTGTTGTTGACTTTTGTTCATAACATTTATCTACGTTTGCTAATTTGCTTTTTTCTGTTAAGAGTTATCAGACTAAGGTTATATTTCAGCGAATGCAATTCCTTTAAGTACGCGCAATTCCTGTGAGGCGCGTTGTTACGTTGTGCCAATGTGTTTTCTCCCTTATGTTATGTTGTGCCAATGTGTTTTCTCCCTTATGTTACGTTGTGCCAATGTTATTTCTCCCTTATGTTACGTTGTGCCAATGTGTTTTCTCCCTTATGTTACGTTGTGCCAATGTGTTTTCTCCCTTATGTTACGTTGTGCCAATGTGTTTTCTCCCTTATGTTACGTTGTGCCAATGTGTTTTCTCCCTTATGTTACGTTGTGCCAATGTGTGTTCTCCCTTATGTTACGTTGTGCCAATGTGTTTTCTCCCTTATGTTACGTTGTGCCAATGTTATTTCTCCCTTATGTTACGTTGTGCCAATGTGTTTTCTCCCTTATGTTACGTTGTGCCAATGTGTTTTCTCCCTTATGTTACGTTGTGCCAATGTGTTTTCTCCCTTATGTTACGTTGTGCCAATGTGTTTTCTCCCTTATGTTACGTTGTGCCAATGTGTTTTCTCCCTTATGTTACGTTGTGCCAATGTGTTTTCTCCCTTATGTTACGTTGTGCCAATGTGGTTTCTCCCTTATGTTACGTTGTGCCAATGTGTTTTCTCCCTTATGTTACGTTGTGCCAATGTGTTTTCTCCCTTATGTTACGTTGTGCCAATGTGTTTTCTCCCTTATGTTACGTTGTGCCAATGTGTTTTCTCCCTTATGTTACGTTGTGCCAATGTGTTTTCTCCCTTATGTTACGTTGTGCCAATGTTATTTCTCCCTTATGTTACGTTGTGCCAATGTGTTTTCTCCCTTATGTTACGTTGTGCCAATGTGTTTTCTCCCTTATGGCCGATTTCTATAATTTACGGACCGTTATTGCCGTTTAAATTAACTCTTATTGTATCTACCATGTACCAATAATGAAGCGAAAAACTCATAGCTTCGCATGGTAGTCCCATATGGAAGTAGATCACAGGTAAATTAAGCTTTCGAATCTCTTTAAATGCTTAGTTTGGCCAAAAAAAATGCTACCATTGGTAAGCAAAACGATTCGTTTTTGTTTATAGGAACCGAGCAAAGTCCGCCAAACACTACAGGCTACAAATTGTAATCGCTCGGTGAGAGGCGAGTGTGGAATCAATCAGGCGGGCGCCGTGTGACGTCCTCAAATGTGACCGATTTATATCGCAGACTCTCTGTACCCAATTTTTACCGCCGACATATTGACTTACAAGTGGTTTTCATAAGTTTGAAAAATATTTGACCAAATTTCGTTTCGCCTAAAACTTTTCAACTATTATGGTTTCGTTTTTACTTCATCAAAGTCACGTCTTCCACTGTTTAAGTTGACCTATTATTATTTCGATTTTTTTCGTTACTCCGACGTTTCGTTTGGTTGAAAAACTTTTTACCGAAGTTACACTTAGCCGAAATAACATTTTGTTCGAAGAATTATATTTCCGGACATTCATTAACAATACAACACAAACTGGCCCTGGAACTCGAGGGAGAATTGAGCAGGTTACGATGGGGTATAGTACGGTTGTCTGAAGTCCGAAGATACTGAAGACATCCCGGACGTCAGCTTGTACGAGATTAGGATGGCTCTGAAGCAACTCAAAAACATTAAAGCGCCTGGTGATGACGGAATTAAGGCCGAACTCCTAAAGGCCGGCGGAAAGGCCGGCCCGCAGCCCGTTGCGAGGGAGCTCGCGTCGGTTGATGTTTCTTCAGGCGGCGGTGTCTCACGCCACGTTTATTAGTTCTCTGCAACACGTCTCAAACCCGCAGACTCAAGCGGGAGGGTCGGAGGTGATCGGGAGAGTTCGAACACCTTCATGCACACAAGATAAAATGAAATTCACCGAGTTTAACTTTTGAAATGTTTATATTGAAAGAGCTTTTAGAAAACCATAGACAGAGTAAGAAAAAGTACGAAAAGAAAGAAGCCAACAGAGCGAGCCAGAAGACGGAATCATAAGAACCTGGTGAAAAGTAACGGTTGCCATATATAGCCTCTGGCCGATCCATTTTACTTTTAACCGGTGGCATTACGAGTAAAAGTAAAGTGGTGGTTGTTTGTCACCAAATCGTCATAAATTAAATTAAAAAAATTACGAAATGGTTTCTATGTTTGAAACCAGCACATGCTTAAGAGCAGGGATGCACAGACCACGGCCCGCGGGCCGCTTCTAATTATAGTACTCTTTGGGCCGATCGTTCTAGATGTGACTTTTTCAGTTTTCAATCCAAATACTTCTTAATTGGTTATCGGCCAGGAACAATAAATATGGCTTACAGTGAGAACCTAGCTTAACACTAGTTTTACGATATCTTTACAATAAAATAGACGACCTCTTAGCTCTATACCATAGAAAAAGAAAAACTGACAGATGAAAATGTTAGATACAAAATGTCACAACATTCAATAAAAGGAAAATAATATGAGATCACATGAAATGAGATGGATGTGGAAAATAGACAGAGGTAGCTAAAGGTTTGCTTTTCAGCAGTACAACAATTATCAGATTAACAAATGTAAGTTAAATGAGTGTCATACAATTTTCATAAAGACTTTAGTACCTACTGAATCATAGAAAGTATTGCTGTGCACAACAGCTCCTCAAAATACCACAAGGTGTGGTGATACTTTTCTTTAAGAAGGGCGACAATGCCCTTCTTAATAATTACCGGCCCATCTCACTTCTGAGCCAAGTCTACAAGCTGTTTTCATGAGTCATCGCGAACCGTCTTGAGCGCAGGTTTGACGACTTCCAGCCTCCCGAACAAGCCGGATTCCGTAAAGGCTTTAGCATCGTAGACCACATACATACGCTGCGGCAGGTTGGTTATACAGAAGACTGAGGAGTATAACCTGCCTCTATGCTTAGCATTTGTGGACCACGAGAAAGCCTTCGATTCGATCGAGATTTGAGATTGACTATCGGTACATCGAAGTGCTGAAGTGTCTGTACGAAAACTCCACTATGTCAGTCCGACTCCAGGCCCAGACCTCGAAACCTATCCTTCTGCAGCGTGGTGTGAGACAGGGAGACGTTATCTCTCAGAAACTGTTCACCGCTGCACTGGAGGATGTCTTCAAGGTTCTGGACTGGAAAGGGGTTAGCATCAGCATCAATGGCGAGTACATCACTCCCCTTCGGTTTGCTGACGAACTAGTAGTCATGGCTGAAACCATGGAAGACCTCATTGTAATGCTCGATGACTTCAGTAGAGCTTCCGAAAGAGTGGGTCTTAAAATGAACTTGGACAAAACAAAGGCCATGTCAAATGCCCATGCAACACCCACTCACACGAAGATGGGAGATGCTACACTCGAAGTCGTGGACAAATATGTTTACCTAGGACAAATTGTCCAGTTAGGTGGGTCCAACTTCGAGAAAGAGGTCAACCGTCGATTCCGACTCGGCTCGGCAGCGTTCGAAGAGCTACGCAATATCATCTCGTCCCACATACCGCAGTGTCTCAAGACAAAAACCTTTGACCAGTGCGTGTTGCCAGTGTTGACCTATGTCACTGAAACGTGGTCGCTCATAATGGGCCTTATCAGAAAGCAAAAAGTCATCCGAAGGGCAATGGAGAGGGCTATGCTCGGAGTTTCCCTACGTGATCGAATCAGAAATGAAGAGATCCGCAGGAGAACCAAAGTAACCGACATAGCTCGAAGAATTGCCAAACTTAAGTGGCAGTGGGCAGGGCACATTGCTCGCAGAACAGATGGCCGATGGGACCGAAAGTTTCTGGAGTGGCAACCGCTTACCGGAAGACATAGCGTTGGAAGGCCTCCCACAAGGTGGACCGATGACCTTGTGAAGGCCGCAGGAATCCGCTGGATGCGGGACGCGCAGAACCGTTGTAAGTGGCGAGCCATAGGAGAGGCCTATGTCCAGCAGTGGACGTCTTTCGGCTGAAATGATGATGATGACATTCATTATACCACTGTTTTAATTACCATATTTTCATTTCAACAAACGCCTAGAAAGTTTGCGCCTATTTCGTTTTATTTATTATTTAAATGTAATGAACGTTCGCTCTTAATGAAACGGTTAAATATGAACGAAAGTGGTTTTAAGTTGTCCCAGTAAGAAGCATGCAAAGAAGGATGCGTACATTGCAACATGCAATCAGACATGCAGCGTGCCAGCAGGCATGCAGCATGCAAGCAAGCATGCAGCATGCTGCAACAGCATGCTGCGTGCGTCCGGCTGGCATAGCTAAATGGCTGGCTGGCTATATTTTGTAGCACAACATAGTTCACTTTTTAAGACACTGTTTTAATTTAATATTGAAAATGCTACCAAATAACCGACTATAATATAAATTTGTGACCAAATAATATTCCGTAAAAGGTAGTTTCGGTGTGGTGAAAATCTTGCAAATAAATCATTTGTCAAACGAAAAAAGTTCAAAAGAGGCTTCGGCCAAAGCGGGCTCGGCTTCTAGTCTTACCTGATGCAGCAGGGTACCAGTGTATAACACGATACCCCTTGCTAACACTGCTGGTCAGACTTTCGGAAACCAGCGTCAGGAAAATAATTGTCTGGCATTTATGCTGAACTGTGCCTAATTGGCGCAGCCGTGAGGTACACAATACTATTTTCTTCTGTTTTTTTTTTTGTTTTGTGTGAATATAGTGTGCTTTAACCTGGGTCAAACTTTTTTTTTTGTAGCAAAAAGTTTTTTGTAAATCGGTCAAGTATATTTCGGTAAAATAATACCATAATATCAATATGACACATGATACTTAGATGATCTCAAAATATGTCAAATAATGCTCGAAGCAAAATAGCATAAAGCAAAAAAGCAGTTAAGAGGCCGACGAACAACACACGTAATAGGAATTCGAGGCCAGTACAAAATTCTATCGGAATGTTGCTATCTCTGTTTGACAAAAGAGGGAGCGAGGGACGCGGTGCGTAGCCGTGTGTGTGTCTGTGTGAGTAGATAGATAGCTATTAGTAGCTGTACGGTACTTACTGTACCTACCATTCATTCATAACGACTCGGAAGATATTTCTATCTATTAGTAATTAGGTATGTTCTGATTTGCTTTGCATGTGTTGACGACTTTGGGGAATCGTTTGTAAATCTACCGACTAGTAATGCGGTTTTTGGAAATTTCTTTACAATACCGGTATCTCAACATATAAGAATATTTCGACATTTAGGCCTTGTAGAGAAAATCAAGATCAATCAATCAATCAAACATTTGTTTTGTTAAACATAGGTAAGGTTACATATAACAAGATGTTTAAAATTTGTGCACTATGTTTTGCCAATGTATGGCGTACAAAATTAACATAAATTTTCAATTATAATTAAGGTGGTATATAAGAAAAGTACCTATACGCTGTTGGTGTTCTTGAATAAATTATATAAGGTACTACTTATGGTACTTATACATCGTCATCGCGCACGGTCTTAGGGGGAACCGGCCGACGATGTACGTCGAGTAAATACAAATTACAGGGATGTTGTCTTTGTTAATTTTAAGCCTGTACCTGTACCGGATGATTGGTGTAAGGCTGTAATCGTACCACTATATAAGGGAAAAGGCTCTCAGCAGGAGTGTAAAAACTACCGCGGCAATAGTCTTTTGAGTGTTGTCGGCAAACTGTATGCGAAGGTTTTGAACAAAGTGATAAGAGTGACAGATGAGAAAATATGGGATGCGCAGGCAGGATTTAGAGAGGGAATGGGCTGTATGGACCAAATCTTCTCCTTAAGATGCATAGCCGAAAAACATCTGGCAAAGCATAAGAAAGTCTACTGTGCTTTCGTGGACTTGGAGAAGGCCTATGACAGTGTGTGGAGGGAAGAACTGTGGTCGACACTATCTTAGTACGGGGTGGACTGGCACTTGCTACGTGCACTGAAATCCTTATACAAGGATTCCAGTGCTTGAGTTAGGATAAATGGGGCATACACGAACTGGTTCTCCATCTCGAGGGATGTTAGACAGGGTTGTGTAGCGTCACCGTGGCTGTTCAACCTGTACATGGATAACTGTCTGAAGCATTTGAAAGAGGGTGAATGTGGATTGACGATGAATGAGTTGCCTGTTAAATGCCTGCTCTATGCAGACGATCAAGTGCTACTTGCATCGTCAGCATACCAGTGGCAAGACATGGTGACTGTGATGGATGAAGCATATAAGATGAAAGGAATTAATATAAATGTAAATAAGACGAAAGTCATGGTGTTTGAAAGAGAAGAGGATGCATCGGTGTGTGATGTAAAAATAAATGGTAAGAGTGTGGAGCAAGTAAGTGAGTTCGTATATTTGGGGAGTCTGTTTACAAGGGATGGAAAGATTGATGGAGATGTCGAAAGGAGAGTGAATGCTGGAAATAAAGTGAATGGTGCTACACATGCAATTGTGACAAACCAATTGATGTCCAAGAAGGCACGACTGGCTGTTCACAATAGTGTGCTGGTGCCTACGCTTATGTATGGAAGTGAATGTTGGGTGTGGCAAAAGAAGCATGAAAGCAGAATAAATGCTGTGGAAATGCGTTCCTTGCGGAGCATGTGTAGTGTGACTTTGTATGATAGGCTGAGGAATGATGTGGTAAGGCAACGGTGTGGTTTAAAAGAACAGTTAGTGACAAAAATTGAAAAGAGTATGCTTAGATGGTTTGGTCATGTTGAGCGGATGTATGAAAGGATAATAATAAAAGGTATTTATATGGCAGATGTGAGTGGAAACGCCGGGAGGGGACGCCCTAGGAGGACATATAGTGACCTTATTGGTGATGTTCTTCAGAAAGGTCAGGTGCGAAGTATTCTCAACCGGCGCTCGTGTATGACCAGATGTATGAACGTAAACGAGGCAAAAGGAGTGTGTGAGGAACGTAGCAGGTGGCGTTCTGTGGTTTCGCCTACCCCCATGGGAAGAAGGCGTGAGTTTATGTATGTTTGTGATGTAATAAAAGTACCAAAGAAAAATATTCCAATAATTTATAGCTATTTACGCGATATGAGTACATCAATAACACCGTCCTGAGGGAGGATTTAAAAAAAAAATTATTTTGTTATGTTCTTCAAAAATATTGCTATTACCATTGTTATTATTGATTCATCTATAAAAAAAAAAACAAAACGTAATAAAGTCGGACAAACGTTACAGTAACAATAAAGAGGAGAAGTGTCCTTGAGATATTTTTTCGCGCACTGGATCTTCAACGCACTGCTTAGCACCGAGAGTTGAAAATCCAACAGTGTGCAGCACTCTGTTGGAATTCTCAATGCTCGGTTCAACACCGAGAGTTGAAAATGCAGTACGCGATTAAATCCCGCCTCGAGATATTTACGTCCGTGCGAACATGGTCTAAAGAAACGGAACAAACAAAGCTCCATAGGTAGGTAGATAGGTAGATAAATACTAATTTATACAAAATATACTTAGGTACCTAGTAGTGTGAAACTCAAAACAAGAAACTTTACAGTAACATAGCTTATACATCAGAATAACACTTAGACTATAATTTATAAAGATTGTGTGATTTGTGTATACTAATATTATAAAAAGGAATGATTTGATTGTTTGTTTGTATTGAATAGGCTCCGAAACTACTGGGCCGATTTAAAAAAATATTTTACCCGAAATTATGTGTAGAAGCCGAAATTATGTCTGATGAACAAAGGCTAATATATAATTTTTTTTTCGAAATCCACGCGGCGAAGTCGCGGGCGAAGTGCTAGTACATAATAAAATCCAACCCTCTGAGAGCTATCTTGTCGTGCGCTGCCTAAGCTGTATGGTGTTCGTGTATAACTGTAGACGTAGTACATGAAGATTATGTATTGTGAGTCCGCGACAGCATGCATCTACATTTTACGTGGAAGCTATTATAGCCAGAATAGTGAGCCATAAATGAATTGCTTTTTTGTTTTTGCAATACACATTTTAGAGTATTTAGTTAAGTTTGGTGTTTGATGAAGGTAGAAAACTTATAATATGTCATTGGGTAATACTTACTGTGAAATACAACAACGTTCGGAGTCAATATCGGCAACCAAACCAATGTGGCGTTGTAGTCGATTTCCTACAGATCAACTAAAACGCACATCACTAGTTACGCTTCACGAGAGTGACATCCCTAAATCTTTCAAATTCCCACCACGTCACTCGGTGTCGTGGTATGGATTGGGTTATAAACTCTCGGTAGAGAGTAGTTATATTCTTTGGTTATAAATATCCCTGCTTGACGCCTAACGTGCCCACCCTCCCGACCCTTGCTCGAGCCAGCCCGCGCCGCTGAGCCTGTAGCTTTAAATTCGTCCCAAAATAATACCAATCCTGATCCAGCTAGTCATTTGCTGCCCTCTTCCAGCGACGCCCTAAGCCGAGGTTCGTACCCCACAGGGGGTGCCCTTAGCGTTGTCGCTTAGATTTAGTTAGTATTTAAGTTTAAGTCCTGGCTGGAGGCCTTAATTTATTAGGGCAACCACAGGCAAGTCCGCTTAAGCAGACGACAACCGCATAGGTTGACCTGCGAGATGCCAAACAAACAAACAAACCTAACGTGCCCTTTCCTTCGCAACAAGCAGCTCAAGCAGTAAGTCTAAATAACCCCGAGATAAACGGGTAAGTGCTCAGCGTGATTGCTTCTATTCTTAATTGTGTCCTGCCAGATCGCGGTCTGGCAGCTAATGTAATAGTTCTCGGCAGCCCCCCTATGACTGTCGAGAAATCTATTTACCTATAGTGGCTTCTGCCACATCACCTGTCACCTTTACTGCACCTTTGTTAATGCGTGCGCATGCTTCTCGCATTCTTCGCTTTGCTTGCCTCGCCGCGCTGCGCCTTGCTGTTCGCTTAAATCGCCTGGCCACGCGGCGAGGGACCTCCGAGAATGCCCGCGGCATGTGCACGGCATAACCTAAAATTGTAAACCGCCACGATGGTTGAGTCTTCCTCCGTCCACCTTGCTTTGGGCTTACGGCTGGGAGACGCACACATCGACGGAGGTTTGCAGTCCTGGCACAACGCTTACAGAAGCACCCGCCTCGCGTGATTCCAGGGTTCCAGAATTAGGCTTCGCCGCTAATCTCCTGCCTACCGTTGACTGACGTCATTGCTGCCTCCGCCCTACCGCTGGAGAGACGCCAGTCACGCGGACTACACACGCGGCCGCTACCGTCGCCTGAACTGCCATCCACGTGGCTCGTGGGTGCCGAGACCCCACGCCCGCCACGTGTAGAGGCCCTTGCCTGAGCGGACCGTGCCTACACGCGGTCGTGCATCCGTGCGTGATGCTGCCCACGCCTGGTGACCTCTGGAGTCGCTCCTCTGTCCTGCTGCCTGCCCGGTGACCTCACGCCGGACCACGTGCTGCGGCGCAGCCAAGCCCAGGGCAGTAACGTTCCTTTCTCTCTAAGAAAGTGACCAGTGAACAGTTCACAGAGACCTTAAACCCACTACCCTGAATTCTGTGTCTCGTGTCTCAAATAAATGTGTTAGTTGACCCTTTGGTTTCATTCTATCTACCTACCAAGAAACCCGCTTGCCACACCAAATAGAATAAAATATCGTAAATAATACGTCTTACGGACTTATAATAAGTCCGCAAGCAAAGCTAAAGTTCGTAAGAATGGTTAGGTTACTCGATACCAAATATAAGGCAAAACAAAATCCAAGTTCACAGCATTTATAAGTCAATAGTGTCAAAAATATTACAATACAATTTAGGAAGCAAATAAATACGCCCAGGACAATAAAGTAATCGTCTAACACTGACAACACCGCAACGTTTTGCCCTTGGCGGGCAAAACGTTGCGGTAATGTGTATGCTTGTCCGAGCGATACACACCTACTACCCTGAGCAGGACCACGCACACATTGACATTTGCTTGACGCGATAGCACTACTAGCTATTGAAAAATTTTGATGTGTTCCGTAATACCAAAAATAATGTATGAAAACTTAATCTTTTTCTTTCTTTTCGACTATTTGCAACAAGTTAATATAGGCTATGTTTCTAATACAACAATATTACAGATGTTGTTGTTTAAAGTACAGAAAAAAACGATAAGAAAACATGTCATTTACGCTGTTAAAAAAGTCCGAAATGCAATTAGCTTAAACTTCATTTTAGGTAAGTATAAATAAAATGTCTTAATCCGAATATAAGCATAACATGGTCGAAATATGCTTAAATTGCAAATGGTTTAGGTATTACGTTTGTATGGACAATTCAGACGTCGACCTGCTCTTGAGTAATATAGCGTTTAAAAAGAAAGTTATAAATTTTCTAACAGATAAAGCCTATTATAATTTGAATGAGTTTTTAGATGAGAGATTTTGATTTTTAAGTTTTTACTTATTTATTATTTTTAAAAGTGTTTGTACAAACCTCTTTACAGAAATAAAATCATTAATCACTTGGTTCACACGTCATGTTTTCCTACAAAACTACACACATTTAAGAATACTTTTAAGAAATTTTCCAACGACTTCGAAAATTGTCCCAACACTTTATACTCACACAGTCACAGGGTTAATTTTTTTCCGCGTACTTGTTGGTATCGAAAGGGTACCTAGCGGTCACAAAGTCGTTTCCCCGGTTTCCGGGTAATTAAAGTACACGCAGAATCAGTTCTGCGTGTACTTTAATTACCCGGATACCGTGTTTGGCAAACAAAAAGTACACGCAGAATCAGTTCTGCGTGTACTTTAGTTACCCAGAAACCGTGTTTGGCAAACAAAAATATTTTATGTTTGCAAGTCTGGTAAGTCTGTTATTCTTATTTATAATTTTTATGCACTGTAATAATTTGTGAAAGTGTACAAATACCTAATTACCGTTTATATTTTTACCATTTTTCCCGTTCGTATTTTGGCGAAATTAGAAATTGAAAAGGTAATTAGTGTCTGTATGAGCCTCTTCATGAATCGCTGCCAGACCTGCAACATATGCTGGACGACCTAGTTGATTCTTCTGTACGCTTTGGTCTCCGGATGAACTTGAACAAAACCCAAGTTATGTTCATCGATCACGTTACCCCGGGACCGATTTCTGTCAATTGCGGTGCTCTCGAAGTTGTTCGGGAGTAAAATTACCTCGGGCAAACTCTGCAGTTTGGTAAGAATAACTTTGAAAGGAGGCTAAAAGAAGAATTCAGCTGGGCTGGGCAACGTCTGGAAAGCTTCGTCGAGTATTCTCTTCGCGTGTTCCGCAGAGACTAAAGACTAAAGTCTTCAATCAGAGTGTCCTGCTTGTTATGAACTACGGAGCCGAAACGTGGACACTCACGGTACGGCTGGTCCATAAATTCAAGGTTGCTCACCGAGCTCTGGAACGAGCTATGCCCAAGCCAAAGCCTCTCTGAGGGATAGAATCCGGAGGTGATCGGGCAGAGAACCAAAGTTGTCGACATAGTTCACAGAATAACCAAACTGAAGTGGCAATGGGCCGGCCATATTAGCCGTAGAACCGATAACCGTTGGGGTAGACGGGTTCTTGAGTGGAGACCGCGAATCGGCAAACGTAAGGTAGGACGCCCTCAGGCTAGGTGGAGCGACGATCTTAGCAGGGTGACTGGTAGCAGCTGGATGAGAGTGGCCGAGAGTCGAGCTGAATGGCGTGCTTTTGGAGATGTCTATGTACAGCAAGACTGCTGTAGGCTGATGATGATGATAAGCCTCTTATTATATTGAAACTCCTTACTCCGCTAGGCGAGCCCAAGGTCGAAGTGTTACTACGAATGCGTGATCGATAGTTGATCGTTCGGTGTGAACTGACACTTCCGCCACAAAATAAACCTGCATACTGACTACCAACCGACCACTAACAATGTTTTTTTTTTTCAGAGTAAATATTACTAGGAAAAAACAGCAATCGAAGGAGGTCACTAATTACCATGTTTGTCATATCTCATCACCGTTTGACGAACATATTCAGCTTCAGTTTCAGACCTATCACCATCATCATCATCATCATTTTAGCCGAAAGACGTAACTTCTTTTGTATTGTTCGTCGGATCGTTGAGCTCCTTAGTTCTGAGTTGAGCTGCACGATGATTGACAAATGCGTGCACTGACTGGACAGGTCCACTCAAATCCGTGTGGTTCTTTCCTCAAAAGACCATTTCAGACACCAGTCTACATAGTCCTCATATGATATGAGCAAGATTATTTTCATATTTTATTTACACTTTGACATTGATGCACTTTATATATGCAATGACATTTACTTTGTAAAGGATTATACTATTTTTATTATTATGAATGTAATAATTTAATCACCACTGCTCTCAAAACGGTGAAGGAAAACATCGTGAGGAAACCAGCATGTCCTAGAACCAAAAATTCGAAGACATGTGACATCTACCAACCCGCACAGAGCCCGCCTGGTGGATTACGGCTCACTACCTCTCACAGAGAGGAGGTCTGTGTCCCAGCAGTGGGAACGTTATAGGCTGATTATGCTAAAGACATTGTGGATTTGTTGTTTTTTTTAATGCATTTTTTTTAATTATTAGTTTTAATCATGGTCTGGCAGTTTGAGTAATTTATGCGGCCTACCCAAATGTCCTTTCTTTGGTAATGTTCGTCGAATCGTTTAGCTCCGTTAGTTCTGTGTTGAGCTGCATGACAACTGACAAATGCGTGCACTGACTGGACAGGTCCACTCATTCTGTGTGGTTCTTTCCTCAAAAGACCATTTCAGATATCAATCCACATGGTCTTCACATGACCTGACCAAGATTATGTCTGGACTTTAAAAGAGACTGTGACCTCTGAGTTTGTTTCGGCGTTTCTTCTCAGAGTAGTCAGATAGGAAATGCCGAGCTCACCTAGTTTTTAAAATATGATTGACGTGTAAAAGTGTTTGTACAAACCTATTTACAGAAATAAAATCATTTATCATTTATCATTTAACCACGGTGTCTGCAGCGTAGAGAGTCTGCGAAAACAACGAACTGCAACTAACCACGGTGTCTGCAGCATCAAGAGTCTGCTAAAACAACGAACTGCGACTAACCGCGGTGATTTCGGGACTTTGCAATGGACATGAATGTTCGTTAGCCCTACATTCAAAATCTGTTTATCTCGCTCTGACAATCGTATTATATTCGCTACTCAAAACTTTTTTGGAAGCAAATAAAAGCTGCAATAAAAATAAAGTGAATGTGAAAAGGGGAATCATTTACTACCTACTATGTAAAGAAGATGGCCGTGAGAGTCATTTAAAACACAGGGGAAAAGGATCAGTAGAGACATGCCAATGATTCGGTAAGGTGCTGTGTGTGCTACTTATCTTGCTAAGTGTAGGATTTACCACGAAACCAACAGGTACCCAGAAACAAACAATAAATTACTTAATGTTAAAATGTAATAAACGTTAACGGGGCGACGTCCTCGGTGTCCTTAGTTAAGATGGGCGTGCCTCAAGATTCAATTCTAACCTCTTTTTTATTTCTAGTTTATATTAATGATCTTCCTAACGTGATGGCTAACTTATCAGATATAATTTTATTCGCTGATGACACTTCTCTTATTTTTGTTCCGTATCTTTTAATTCGTTTTATTTAAATTTTAAGTGTAATTAAGGTGTAATTATATATTTAAATGTAACGTAACTGCATAAATACTTAGGATTATTGTTTTCCTGCAAAATTACAAAGTCAATCACAGTGTTGATGGCCCACCGTTACCGGCAACCTATAACGAACAGCTGATGCCCAATCTGCATATTTAAACGGGGAGTATTGTATACATTTATTAATAATAAGCACATAAGCTCTGTTACTCGATATCTCGCATTCTCCAAACCCAAGTCAACAAGCTTGGCGCCTGGTTTAGGAAATGGAGAATTGAAGTAAATCCCGACAAAAGTCAAGCGGTTCTATTCTCGAAGCCGCGTCATACCCCCTGCCGATCACCATGTTCGGCAAGCCGATCCCTTGGGAGAAGCGAGCCAAATATCTTGGTGTAGTTCTCGACGAACACCTCTCGTTTTCAGAGCAGATTAAAGCGGCTCGTTCGCGCGCCGCCTTCGCTCTAGGTAGACTCCACTTCGTCCTCAATGCACGTAGCAAATTGTCACTAAAGTGCAAATTGCGTATCTACACAGCGTGCATTCGCCCGATCATGACCTATGCCAGTGCAGTCTTCGCACACGCCAAGCCCGTTCGCTTCAATAGAATGCAGACCCTCCAAAACAAGTTCCTCCGTAGGATAACAGGCTCCCCCTGGTACGTTCGCAACGAAATCCTCCACGTAGACCTCAGGATTCCCACTATCCGTCAGTTCATGAAACGCATTTCAAAGCGTTTCTTCGAGACAGCCGCGAATCACCGCAACCCTCTGGTTGTGAAAGCCGCTAGCTATATTCCCTCCTCCATTAGTCAAGTCCGCCGTCCCAAGCATGTCCTCACCGATCCCGATCACCAAATAACTCTCATTCAGGAGAGCAGTAGGGCCACCAGTACAGTGCACAAACACAGACCGACATTCCGACCTCGCCGCCGAGGTTCCTCGCGAAGATCCCGACGTAATTGTCCCCCCCGACCCTTGCTCGACGAAGTGCCAGCCCGCGCCGTAGCTGAGCCTGTAGCTTTAAATTCCCCGAATAATAATAATATAATCCAGATCCAGCCTGTCCCATCTTGCTGTCCTCCCGTCAGCGACGCCCTAAGCCGAGGTCCGTACCCCACAGGGGGTGCCCTTAGCGAGCGTTCGCTTAGTAATGTAAGTAGTTTTACGCCCCTGGCTGGAGGCTTTGAGTCCGCTTAAGGCAGCCACAGGATAGTCCGGTTAAGTAGTCACGACCTCTCAAGGTCAACTACGAGATGCCATACCCAAAAAAAAAAGAAAAAAAAATAAGCTCTGTAACACATTCTATTGAGTCTTAGTATCACAATTTTTGGTTGATTTGGCACTAGATCTAAGTCACTTTGTAAAATAAATCTCAACGAAACTTTACTGTCAATTATCAAAATACTGTATTTCTGGAAGTCTTACGTTGTTCGTAACAACAATAACGTTGACTATCGTTATTTTTTAATTGTAATCTTTGATAAACTTGAATTCTTGTAACATAGGCATTCTACCCACATATGCAAAAGTAAAATTAAAAGTCAATAGAATAAATGTAAATTTGTATTTGATCTGAGCAAATCAGTTGCATTTCAATAAGATTCAGAGGACTACCTCATTTACCTTTTAAGCAACACTAACTTCTCCCAATTTTTCTTTCATTTCTAGCTTTCTGTTTTTGTTTGACTATCTAGTTAGTTTTCACCGTTTATTTCATTCTACTTTCAGTACTTATTCCTGAACTGAAACCATGCCTGTGATGACCCGCAAGGCTGCAACTCAGGAGTAGGAGCTTAAATTGAAAACGACCCTACAAAATCTTAAGGCTTCAAACAGTAAATGTGAACAGCTGTTACAGGAAATAGAGGATAGTGAGAAAGAAGTCGAGTTTACAAAAATACTAGCATAAAACAGGAGCTAGTAGACCTACATCGACAATACCTGGATGTTGTTGATGAACGGGACAAATTGCGGTTAATTACAGATGGTTTCAACAACTGCAGTAACTTATATGAGGAGGCTTTGCATAAGGCTTTGCATAAGGGACCTAGAAGAAGAATTAGTTTATGCAAATGTACAAATAAATAAATTCCAGAAACAAAAGGAATGTAGTCAAGCTAAGGAAACAAATAACTTATACAAGGAATTATTTCATAGTAATTGCAACCCTCAGTCCTTAATAACAATAGACCTTACTGAAGATTCTATATTAAAACATAATAATAGTAGTTATAAAGTTAGTCAAAATAAAATTTAAAAAATTGCAAAACTATCAAATTAAATTAGAAGACAGTAAAAACATTTATGAGATTGATACTCAACGCTTGCAGTCTGAAATTCAGGTACTGGAAGAGTCAATTGATTCACTGTATACTAAGTATGTAAGGTCTGAAAAACAAATTCAGGAGCACATCCTTGCTGCAAATGAGTTAGTGGACATGTGAAATTCTAAAGCAGTCAAAGTGGACCTGCTGACTCTCAGTGGCCCTCAATGTTCATTGCAAAGGAAATCCGAACTTGGCAAGCTCCAACCTGAGGCAACGGAGAACCCGTCCCAGTCAGGACTTGCTCAGGTTTCCATTCCTAATATAGATACACCAGATATTGAACAAGGTCCAGTGCAAGTACTGCAGACGGAAGCTAGCTCTCTCCCTTGTACTAGTAAAGTTTGTTACTTATCCATTATGTTTTCTGATAGTTTTGGAAAAGGGTTAGGAAAATTACTTAGCAACAACCTGAGTCATTCTTCTCAAAACTTCTGTATGCCACAGACTTCCTACACACAAATAATGTCTTCAAAAATTAGGAATGAATATGATCCAAATGGCATTATTACAGTACTTATAGGTAATAGTTATAATGTAACAAAAGATGACATCACTGATAGTGTCACCAAACTTGTTAAATAATTACATGCATTTCTTAGTTAGTCACCATAGTGACAAGTTTCTATTTTTTGACACCAACATTTTTGTTGATAAGCTAAGGTCGACTAGAGATACTGTGTATCTGCCGATTAGTTTTAGACGTCAAATAGCTAGACTATTAGCTTTTATTATTAACAAAGACATAACTAGTATGTCGAAGTCACCTTTAGTTAGCACCACAATTAGTAATAGTACTAATGTTGAGGTGTTTAGCTCAGATAATTTAAACTGGTTTTTAAGACAACAGAAGGTACCATTAATAGTATAGTTCCACTTAGAAACAAAAAGGTATCTTCTAGCACTACAATAGTTAACTGTAGAAAAGGGGCTAAGCAGAAATCCTTGAAATTATTTCATCAAAATATTCAAGGTTTTAACTCCAAACAATTGGAAATTGAAACGTTTGACATTATTTTTGCATAACTGAGCATTGGTTAAAAGATTCTGAAATGTTAATTAATTACGAGAATTATAATGTGGCCAGTTGTTTTAACCGAAAATCAATGCTGCGTGGTGGTATCCTAATTAAAAGTTGTATAAGTAGTTGAACTATCGTATAAGTACTTCAAAATCAACCGAAGATGGTGTTATTTGCAGATGACACATCATCATCATCCGTCTTGGTGCGAAACCTCTGATACGTTTCTCAACTAAGCAAGTATGTGCAACCATTAACAACTTGAAACGAGGCAAATCTCCAGGGCATGATGGGCTCAGCATTGAGCACCTGAGGCACGCAGGTGTTCATTTGCCACGAGTCTTATCTATGCTTTTCACAATGTGTATTAGTCACGCGTACTTACCTGCTAACTTAATGAAGACTATCGTACTTCCCATTGTGAAGAACAGGACAGGTGACATCTCGGACAGAGGTAACTATCGTCCCATTTCTCTTGCAACTATAATAGCCAAGGTGTTGGACGGTATGCTTGATTCTTGCTTAAGTAATTACATATATCTTCATGATGCACAGTTCGGGTTTCGCCCCGGACTATCAACTGAAAGTGCAATTTTAAGTCTCAAGCATACCGTTCAATATTACAAAGATCGCGGTACGCCGGTGTACGCCTGTTTCCTTGATCTCTCCAAGGCTTTCGATCGTGTTTCATACGATGTGCTCTGGAGAAAGATGGGGGACAGGGGTATTCCTGTGGAAATATGTGGGTTATTCCAGTATTGGTATGGTAACCAAGTCAATCAGGTGAAATGGGATGATGCAGTCTCTGAGCCGTATAGGCTGGAGTGCGGGGTGAGACAGGGTGGTCTGACGTCTCCCAGGCTCTTCAACCTCTACGTGGATGGCCTGATAGTAGCACTCAGCAGCATGCGTGTCGGATGCAGTTTTGATGGGGTTAGAGTTAACAACATCAGCTATGCAGATGACATGGTGCTGCTGGGTCCGTCGGCGGGAGCAATCAGAGAGATGCTTAAAACGTGTGAGACCTACGCTGCCGCACATGGGTTAAAATATAATGTAAGTAAGTGTGAGTACATGGTCTTTGAGGTCAGCGGCAAGCGACGGGGGGAAGGACCCGAGTTGCTTATAAACGGGTCACCAGTTAAAAGGGTGTCATCTTTTAAGTACCTAGGGCATTGTCTTGATGCTGACCTCAGGGACGATGTGGACGTTGAGAGGGAGCGCAGGGCTCTAGCGGTCCGGAGCAATATGTTGTCCCGTAGATTTGCGCGGTGTACAGACCAAGTAAAAGTAACACTATTCAAGGCTTATTGCCAAAGTTTGTACACGGGCAGTCTATGGGTCCATTATACTAAGAGATCGCTTGATGCCCTGCGAGTCCAATATAATAATGCTTTCAGGATGTTGTTGAGGCTGCCTCGTTACTGTAGCGCGTCGGAAATGTTTGCGCAAGCCCGAACCGACGGCTTCTTTGCAATTATACGCAAAAGAACTGCGTCGCTACTGAGGGGAGTGAGGGGAAGTCAAAACAGCATTCTGAAAACTGTAGCCGAGAGTCTCGGTTCTCCGATTTTACGACAGTTTGTGCGGAGGTTGATTGTTACTAACACTAGACAATAAGTTATTTTTGTATGTATACTAACACTATATGGATATGTTGTGTCCGAAATAAAGAAATTCTATTCTATTCTATTCTATTCTATTAATCTTTAAAATAGACCGACGGTCACCAAATCTGGACGACGTGAATAACTCGATTCTTCAATTCCAAGATTGGTTTACGGTAAATAATTTGGTACTAAATGAAAAAAAAAACAAATGCATTAGATTTAAATTACTTAATGTTAGAAGTAGCGAATGTGACATCATATTGAATGGAGAAAAACTGGAATTTATTAATCAGACGGTTTTCCTAGGAATCACGCTGGACGAGAAATTACAATGGGGACCACATATAACATCTCTTGCGGGGCGGCTAAGCTCTGCCGCTTATGCTGTTAGAAAGATAAGACAGTTAACAGATGTAGAAACCGCGCGTTTGGTCTATTTTAGCTACTTCCACAGCATTATGTCGTATGGCATTTTACTGTGGGGTCGGGCTGCTGACATTGAATCCATTTTTATTTTGCAAAAGAGAGCTGTCAGAGCCATATACAATCTTCCTCGTCGCGAATCTCTTAGGGAACTATTTAAAGGGATTAATATTATGACAGTACCTTGCCAATTCATTTATGAAAATATTATGTATGTAAGAAAAAATCTACATCTTTTTAATAAAATAAGTGATAGACATAATTTGAATACTAGAAATAAAGATAAAATAGATCAACCATTTTTCAGATTAGCTAAAGTACATACATCATTTATGGGGTACTGTGTTAAATGTTATAACAAAATACCTTGTGATATATTGCAATTAAATGAAAGAAAATTTAAAATTCGTATAAAAGTACACTTTGCAGACAAGCTTATTACAAATTAGAGGACTATATACAAGATAAGAATGCTTGGACACATGATGGTCCAGCTCCATAGGACAATCCCGTCTAGACAAAATCACATTGGTTGCAAATTAATTTTTTTATTTTAATTTTTTTTTACTTACTCACACACTGACTTATTCCTAGTTAATATTTTAGGAAAGTCATATATTTTTACAATGTTTGTAAATATGTGAGCACAATGTACCTATCGCGTGATTCATTTATCTGCCTTTGCTTTATTTTTAATTCTTCTTACCAATTGTGGTATAGTATTTTTATTCTTGGTGCATCGTCTTCACATATAAAAATATAATTAATGTATAAAAAATATTGTAAAATATTTTAAAAGAGTAACGGTGGAGTTTCTTGCCACTTCTTCTCCATACGAAACTACTTTTTGGAAGTGGCGCCTAGAATCAGTTATATTTTAATGTAATTTTTGACGTTCAAAAGTGCCATTTTATGGGCCTATTTGAAATAAATGCATTGACTTTGACTTTATCGGTTGAACATAGCGTTGAACTGTCTTGTGTTGAGCTAGATAAGCATGTTATAGTGTGCGTTTACAGACCCCCAAATTATCAAAACTTCTCTATATTTGAGTCAGTAATGGAAGATGTTTTGGCTAAACTTGCAACTGGTAATAAATCAGTTATTATCTGCGGTGACTTTAACATTAATATTTTAGAAAATAATTCAAATACCAGTAGATTATTGAATTTGTTTAAATCATTCAATTTGTCAAATGTGTTTTTGGAACCAACCCGAACAACTACAACTACTGTTTCATGTATTGATAATGTATTTTGTTGCTGGGACTATATAAATAAAGCTATCGTTAATTATCTCCCTTCAGATCACAGCGGTCAAATCGTAACTTTTGAGTCCAACATAGCGATACAAAAAGTGCAGATACAATCCAGACCAATAACATCTGTTAATTTAAATAAATTTAAAAGTACTTTAATTTGTAAGTTATGTAATCAGGACCTTACAATGAATAATGTTAATATTTTGTATAAAGAATTCTTTTCGGTAGTTCAAACCGAGTTTAATAATATTTTAAGAAGAACACTAAAAGTATCAGCCCTAAGTTTTTATTTAGTGACTGGGCAACTAAAGGACTTAGGAAAAGTAGGGAAAAACTTTTCGAGCTGTATGGCCTTAAGCCTTATATTAACACGGGAACTTTTAATAAGTATGTTGCTTCTTACTCAACATTTTTAAGAACACATGTAAGGCAGCTAAAGCCTTATACATTAGCAACAAGGTAAAATCAGCAGACAATAAAATAAAGACGGTTTGGAAAATTATCAATAATGAAACGAACAGGATCAAAAAGCTAAATTCTGAATACGAGTACACACTGGAGACGTCATGTGGTCTCATTTGCGATAGCAAAAAAGTTGCTCAGGAATTTGTGAATTTATTTACCAGTGTCCCACTAAAAACCACCGAAATCTTAAATTCTTCGCCCTCGCTTGCTTTTGATTGAATGAGGGCGAATGTTTCAGCCTGCCCGATTGAATTTAACTTTAAGCATATTAACCCTTTAACAGTAATAAAATCTTTAAGCAAATCAAGATCAAATTGACCGAAGATCTTTGGGGAATGTCTATTGACGTCTGTATCTCCATAATTGAAACTATAGCACCTTACTTAGCCCTAATATTTAATTTGTGTGTGGATCAAGGAGTCTTCCCGGATCTTCATTAGATCGAATATAGTAAGGTAATACCACTTTTCAAATCCGGGGACAGTAAAGACACTAATAATTATATACCTGTGTCCGTGTTGCCGGTTTTAAGCAAGGTTTTTGAAAAGATAATGCTTAATCAGATGCTCAATCATTTTAATACTAATAAAATCCTTCACGAGCAACAGTATGGTTTCACCAAAGGGCGTTGTGCGACCGAAGCTGGTGTTACCTTATTAAAACATATTTTTAACGCGTGGGAAGAGGCTCAAGACGCCATAGGAATCTTTTGTGACCTTTCCAAGGCATTATTATAGACCTGTGGCCGTGCTGCCGGTTTTCAGCAAGGTTTTTGAAAAGATAATGCTTAATCAGATGCTCAATCATTTTAATACTAATAAAATCCTTCACGAGCAACAGTATGATTTCACCAAAGGGCGTTGTACCACCGAAGCTGGTGTTACCTTATTAAAACATATTTTTAACGCGTGGGAAGAGGCTCATGACGCCATAGGAATCTTTTGTGACCTCTCCAAGGCATTTGATTGCGTCGATCACGAAACCCTTTTGAAACTTGAACATTACGGACTTGGAAAACTTGCGCTAAGTTTAATAAAATCTTATTTAAATGATAGACAACAGCAAGTTCAAATAAATTGTGTCAATTCACTTGGTTTAAAAGTAAAAATGGGTGTTCCACAAGGCTCGATATTGAGTCCTTTCCTCTTTTTAGTATATATTAATTACCTACTCCATTTATTAATAAATCTACCACAAATGGTGTTATTTGCTGACGATACTTCCTTAATTTTTAAGGTAGATAGACGTGCTTCAAATTTTGACGACGTAATTAATTTTGGACCAGCAGTTATCTGCTGGTCCAAAATTGGTTCACTGCTAATAATTTAGTACTAAATGGAAATAAAACTAAGTGTATAAGATTTTCTTTACCAAACGTCAATAGTAGTGATTGTGAGATAGTATTGAATCAAGAGAAACTAGAATTCGTCGATAAAACGGTTTTCTTGGGGATCACGCTCGACTCAAGGCTACAATGGGGTCCTCATTTAACATCTCTAGCAGGACGGCTAAGTTCAGCAGCTTATGCTGTCAGAAAAATCCGTCAATTTACTGATGTAGATACCGCGAGGCTGGTCTATTTTAGTTACTTTCATAGTATCATGCCTTCCGGTATTTTACTTTGGGGACGGGCTGCAGACATCGCGTCTATTTTTATTCTGCAGAAAAGAGCCATCAGAGCCATATATAATCACCGCAGGCGCGATTCTCTAAGGGAATTGTTTAAGGATATTAACATCATGACTGTACCTTGTCAATACATCTATGAAAACATCATGTACGTAAGAAAAAATTTACATCTTTACAGTAAAAGAGGTGAAAGACATAATTATAGTACTAGAAATCGGGACCTATTAGTTCAACCAGGTTTCAGACTGGCTAAAGTAGACTCATCTTTCATGGGGTACTGTATTAAATGTTATAATAAAACACCTCCCCACATACTTCAACTGAATGAGACAAAATTCAAATCCTTTGTCAAACGCACACTATGCAGGTAGGCGTATTATAGGTTAGGGGATTACATAACTGATAAAAATGCATGGCTTAATGCTGGTCCTGCTCCACACCACAACTAATTAATTGACATTTGAAACACTGTTGAAGCTGCTGAAGATTGTAAGAATATATTTGCATTATATAAACTCAATCTCCTTTTTATTATATAGATGCATTGCACAGATGTGAGTACTTTGTACTATAGAGCTACCATTTACCGGGTAATGTCATAGATTGACTTGAATGTGCCTTGGCGGCTGATAGTATGTCATGCTCACTCGAATGTCTCGCTGAAGGTGGCGTGTGTGTCGGATCATTTAGGTCCCTTCAAAATGGTTGAGCTGAATGGTGCTAATCCATGCGTCATGTTCGTGAACGGGCGCCGTCAGTTGGGACTGGTCATCTCTTAGCTGCCACGGTTTTTTTTTTTTTTTTTGTATTGTTTTTAATTATGTTTTGCTGCACTCTGGACGCTTTTAACGTGTACGGTTTTTGTACATCGTTCTCACTTATAGTGTCAACATTAATCGATGCAACTAATTTATATTTGTAACAACAATATTATTTAAAAGAGTGTCCATGGAGTTTCTTGCCCGTTCTTCTCCATAGTGACCTACTGCGCTTTGGAATGGGCAACTAGCTTCATATTTCTGACTGACCGATTCCTTGACAATTCAAAAGTGCCTGTAAATGGTTTAATTGAAATAAATGATTTGAGTTTGAGTTTAAAATAGATAGAAAAGATACGGATGTCTTACATGTGAATTAGTCTGGCTGTTCTTTCGCATGGTTTGCAGCTAATAATAATCTTTAACTCAATGCGAACAGAACTAAATGTCTTAAGTTCTCAATACCAAATGTACCCCAAGTGGGTTTAAACTTAAAACTTGATGGCAAGAAAGTAGACGCTATTACGGAAACTGTATTTCTAGGAATTACTTTAGATTCAAAATTGCAATGGGGCGCTCACATTAAAGCTCTTTCAGGTAAATTAAGTTCAGCTGCATATGCAGTAAGAAAAAATAAGGCAGTTGACCGTTATAGCCACAGCTAGGTTAGTATACTTTGCTTATTTCCACAGTATAATGTCTCATGGTGTTCTGCTGTGGGGATCAGCAGCTGACGTAGATTCAATTTTCATTTTACAAAAGAGGGCAATCCACGCGATCTATGAAATGGGTATTCGCGAGTCTCTTAGAAACAAATTCAATTAAAAAGTCAATTTTTTTATTTTAAATAATAAGCGATTTCCATACTATAAATACACGTAGTAAAAATTAAATTGTTATACCCAGATTTAGATTAACTTAAAAAAGCAAATCATTTCTGATAAACAGTATCCGCTTATACAACAAGTTGCCAAAGTCGGTTACAGAACTTAGCGATGGAAAGTTCAAACCCCACATCAAACGTGTCCTTATCAAAAAAGCATATTATAAGATTAAAGACTACGTCGAAGACAAGAAAGTTTGGCAATAATTCCTTCTGCACATGTGGATTCCCTGGTACCTCATAAACGGCATCACTATGTAAATTTCTAATAACTGCTCCCAAATAATGGTGTTTTATTTTGTATTATTAGATATTGACTTTTTACATAACTCTGACATAATATTATCATTATTTGACATTACATACCTACAATTTTTTATTACTTTTTCATTTTACTTTATTAGATTATTTTATATTTTGTAAATGTGAGAACGTGGTAGGCCTTGTAGATTGTAAATTTATTGACCATAGTCTATTTGTTTAACGTATGGTACTTGTTGACAGGCCTACACTGTCCTCCCACACCTATTAACACTGTAATTAAAAAACATTGTAAACGACAAATATTTTAAAAGGGTAACTATGGAGTTTCTTGCCGGCTCTTCTCCATAGGAAACGACCAATTGGAACCGTGCACCTAGAATCTGACGTTTCATAAGTGCCCATGTAGATTGTGAAATAAAATATTTTGATTGATGATTTAAAAATGAAGTTAAGATTAAAATGACTCACTTTGTTAACTAGGCTCGTGCTGTTAGACAGTAGATACCTACTAACAACGGAAAAATGATAATATAATTATCAATTTGATGTTGCTGATAAACTCCAACACCCCAAAAACTACTGTGTTATTGTTATGAGTTTGCTGTCTCGAAAAACAATTGTGTTTACCATTGTCAGGCCATTGTGGCTTGTGGTTGTGGTGGGTACATTAGTGCGCCGTCAGCAGTCATAACTTATCTTGCTAAAGTTGAGAGTTTCGAAACTCTATGTGTACGAGCTACCTTCGTGGCAGTTCGTACGTCATACTCAATAAAGTGCATCGATAATGTTTAGATTTGCATTTCTACAACAATTGTATAATTATATTCAGTAGCAATAAATCCATCAAGGGAATCGTTCGTCTACTCATTTACATAATATACCATAACATAACAAGTACATAACATTTTCACTGTTGGGCATTACACCCCAACACTATGGAATTACTACATCGACCGCCAGGCCTACCTATTATAAAAATATAATAGGTAGGTACAAAGGAGATCTTAGAACATGTTTTTCTTTAGATTTTTTTGTAGGAAGAGCTGGCCAACTCAATGACATGAACATTTGATCTGTCTGCTCTCCCTGAAATTACATTCAACAGTTACATTCACTGCATTTTGTTATATTTAGTGACAGACATGTTTCAAAAGATTGAGGCATCCCTTTTGAAACATAATAACTGACGCTAAGATTACTTAGCAGATAGTCTGCAGTTATAATAAGTAGGTAAGCAGAAGTAGTACGAGCCGCCACCGTAAGCCGCAACCGCGCGCGAGCGACAAAGTTCGCGCCACCGCGCCACGCCGCAGCCGCACGCAGCCGCGACAGGCTAGCTAAACTTAGTTAGTATAAATTCTTGTTAGATCGTGATTCGCGTGGGCGCGAGTGTCATGTGCCACTAGTTTTGTAGACAGTGGATAGCAGTCAATATAAGGCTACGACCATTTAAAATCTATTCAAGTTTCACTGAGTTTCTTTTCTTTCCGAGAGCTTCGGTAAAACAATGTTCAATCTCAAAAATAATTTCTCCTAAGTGTCGTCTGTAACAGACACCTACAACTACATTAGATATTTACACAGCGCGACAACTTCATCAAACTTATTTCTAAGAAGTGTCGTCTGTAACAGACACCTACAACTACATTAGATATTTACACAGCGCGACAACTTCATCAAACTTATTTCTAAGAAGTGTCGTCTGTAACAGACACCTACCTACAACTACATTAGATATTTACACAGCGCGACAACTTCATCAAACTTATTTCTAAGAAGTGTCGTCTGTAACAGACACCTACAACTACATTCGATATTTACACAGCGCGACAACTTCATCAAACTTATTTCTAAGAAGTGTCGTCTGTAACAGACACCTACAACTACATTCGATATTTACACAGCGCGACAACTTCATCAAACTTATTTCTAAGAAGTGTCGTCTGTAACAGACACCTACAACTACATTCGATATTTACACAGCGCGACAACTTCATCAAACTTATTTCTAAGAAGTGTCGTCTGTAACAGACACCTACAACTACATTCGATATTTACACAGCGCGACAACTTCATCAAACTTATTTCTAAGAAGTGTCGTCTGTAACAGACACCTACAACTACATTAGATATTTACACAGCGCGACAACTTCATCAAACTTATTTCTAAGAAGTGTCGTCTGTAACAGACACCTACAACTACATTCGATATTTACACAGCGCGACAACTTCATCAAACTTATTTCTAAGAAGTGTCGTCTGTAACAGACACCTACAACTACATTCGATATTTACACAGCGCGACAACTTCATCAAACTTATTTCTAAGAAGTGTCGTCTGTAACAGACACCTACAACTACAATATGTATACAGCGAACTAAAGAAGTGAGGGTGTAAGGTTAGGGACCTAGAGGATGAATTAATCCATGCAAATGTTCAAATTCGAAAATTACAAAAGGATAAGGAACGTACTCAGGTCAAAGAAACTGACCATTTGATTCATGAATTGTTAAACTCAAATTGTAACCCTCATCCCATAGCAACAATAGACCTAACAGAGGATTTTTTACTGAAACATAACTATAGTCATAAAACAAATCAAAATTAAATTAAAAAATATAAAAGACTGAATAAAATCATTAAAAAAATGTAATAAATTAAAGAAACATCAAAAATCTTATTGCAAAAATATCCAATTGCAGAAAGAACGTGTAGCTTTTATCATTCGATTAAAGAACTTTCAGATTAAATTTGAAGATAGGTAGTATAAATATTTATGAAATAGACACTCAACGCTTACAGTCAGAAATTCTGACTCACTAAAGTCCCTTTATAACAAATATGTATACTCTCGTCACCAAATTGAGGAACACATCTGTGGCGGCATCTACACCGCCACATGCGAACAACGCATCACACTGACGTCACACAAATCCTGCATCGCGCAATCACAGTTTACCGCGCAGCTAGCATATATCCAACTTCCCGACTACAATCATCGGGCAGTTGCTCACCAGATACGACATCCATCTGGTCGGAGGATACTCCCTTTTCTAAGAGTATGAGTGAGCTTTACACCCTGTTCATCATTTCTCTTCACATCCTTGCTACAAACGAGTTGGTAGACAGAGTGGACTTGCTGACTCTCAGCAACACTCAGTGTACTTGTCAGAGGGGATCCAACATTGATGCCTTCCAGCCTGAGGCAACGGTAGACTCAAGCCGGACCAAGTTGTGAGTGCTCTGGACTGTATCCCCAACCAAGATGTTCCTGATATGACGCAAGAATTATCTCAAGTGGTACAGTCAGTAGCTAGTAGTGCTTCCTCTTGTAGTAGTAATTTTGTTATCAGTCAGTTATGTTTTCAGTTACTACAACAAGAGGTTTAGGGAAATTAGTTAGTAATAACCTGAGTAGTTTTACTCAAAACTATTGTTTACGAGGGACATCCTTCAAAGAAATTATAATAGTACATTATGATACAAGTGTGCTCTTTTGGTCATTACCCCCGAGGCGGTTTTATTCGCGCGAGGAATGCACCATGAGAATGATCAATGCACACGCATGTCACAAGACTTTTTTCAACACACTTGCGAGGAAAAAAACAGACTCGTATTGTTATTATCTTTAATTATTGAAACAATTAGTGAAAGTACAATTCTCAAAATGATACCGAACAGTTTTTTTTTTTAAGAAACGCTCGACCTAAAGCTTCAATGGGGTCCTCATTTAACATCCCTTGCAGGACGGCTAAGTTCAGCAGCATATGCTGTGAGAAAAATCCGTCAATTTACTGATGTAGGTACCGCGAGACTAGTATAGTGTAGTTACTTTCATAGTATTATGTCGTACGGTATTTTACTATGAGGACAGGATGCAGACAGGATGCAGACATCGAGTCTATTTTCATTCTGCAGAAAAGAGCCATCAGAGCCATATGGCCTCCGCAGGCGCGCTCTAAGGGAACTGTTCAAAGATATTAACATCATGACGGTACCTTGTCAATATATCTATGAAAACATCATGTACGTAAAGAAAAATCTACATCTTTTCAGTAAAAGAGGTGAAAGACACAATTATATTACAAAAAATAGGGACCGATTAGTTCAACCAGGTTTTAGGCCGGCTAAAATAGACGCATCTTTCATGGGGTACTGTTTAAAATGTTACAATAAAATACCTCCACACATACATCAACTGAATGAAACCAAATTTAAATCTCGTTTAAAACGCACAGTATGCAGCTGAGTATTTTATAAATTGGGGGATTACATAGCTGATAAAAATGCTTGACTAATCGCTACGCTTGTCCTGCTACGCAAGGACGCATCAACTAATTGATTAGCATTTGAAAATACTGTTGAAGCTGTTGAAGAAAAAAAAAAAACTATATTTGCATTGTATAAACTCATTCTTTTAGTACTATTTACAAACTACAAAGCTACCATTTACTGGGTACGTCTTTCATTGACTTGAATGTACCCTAGCGGCTGAGAGTATGTCATGCTTACTCTAAAGTTTTGCTGATGGTGGCGCGTGTGTTGGATCATTTAGCTCCCATCAAAATGGTTGAGTTGAATGGTGCTAATCCATGCGTTATGTTCGTGAACGGGCGCCGTCAGTTGGGACTGGTCATCTCTAAGCTGCCACGGCGTATTTTAATTAAATTTTATTTTTGAATTGTTTCCATACTTATATTACGGACGCTATTAACTTCTGCATCGTTCTCACATGCATAATATAGACATGAATGATTTAACCAATATACAACGATAATTAAATTTAAAAGAGTGTCCGTGGAGTTTCATGCCGTTTCTTCTCCATAGGTAGGCTTCACTAACCTTGACAATTCAAAAGTGCCTATAATTGGTTTATTTGAAATAAATGCTTTAAGTTTGAGTGATGTCTGTGACAGACACCTGCAACTACAATATGTATACAGCGTGACAACTTCATCAAAATGATTTCTCCGAACTGACGTCTGTGACAGACACCTGCAACTACAATATGTATACAGCGTGACAACTTCATCAAAATGATTTCTCCGAACTGACGTCTGTGACAGACACCTGTAACTACAATATGTAATCAGCGTGACCACTTCATCAAAATGATTTCTCCGAACTGACGTCTGTGACAGACACCTGCAACTACAATATGTATACAGCGTGACAACTTCATCAAAATGATTTCTCCGAACTGACGTCTGTGACAGACACCTGCAACTACAATATGTATACAGCGTGACAACTTCATCAAAATGATTTCTCCGAACTGACGTCTGTGACAGACACCTGCAACTACAATATGTATACAGCGTGACAACTTCATCAAAATGATTTCTCCGAACTGACGTCTGTGACAGACACCTGCAACTACAATATGTATACAGCGTGACAACTTCATCAAAATGATTTCTCCGAACTGACGTCTGTGACAGACACCTGCAACTAAAATATGTATACAGCGTGACAACTTCATCAACTATCGCCATCAATCTACTTTTGCAAAATTAATTAAACACTAGATCTTGACGAACGACCTCATAACGGAGAAAAGATCCTTGGAAATACGTATGTGCGAAGCAAATAGAAAATATCACTGAAAATATCTCATAAATACGTTGAATCACGAAGTTGGCAGCTTCAGGCAAAGTTTAAAAGAAAGTGTTGCAGAAATGCAGTGATATATTTACTGTTCGGCAGGTCGCTGCATTATTAACGCGGCGCTGGAATTGTCGCGAACACTTCACAAACTAGGACACTTGCGGAAACTACTATTATCTGTTCTGTGATGTCGCGCTGCAGTAGCGGCGTTAGGGTACGGTGCGGTTGGGCGACCGCCCAGGGCGCCGGGTATAAACAAGCGCTGCAAGTGAAACTAAAAAAATGTGTTTAAGTCTCGCATGAGGCTACTCTCTCTCGACTCTAGCCGAACAGTTAAAAGATTTTAGTTTCACTGGTTGTTTGGTATGACATACTTTTATCAAATTAATGCATATAACATAGATGGTATAACGAAGTAAAAGATCATTATGGACCCGGTCCGGCACGGCAAAGAGACGGCGGAGAGAGGCAGAGGGCAGCAAATCTCTACAATCAATAGACATGGAATTCGTTAAAAGCGCCATTTTAACTGCGAAGGAATTGGCTGAAGAACTAAAAATTGAACGTGTGCTTAGAGCCACAACACGAATTAGATATGTTAAGCGTCAAGCTGGTGAAACTGCCCGTGATGAGCCTATCACATCTCAAGAAAAAAAAAGTTATATTTTTCAGCTGTCTTTTGGACACTACATAAATTTCAGTCAATGAAATATTTGAACAATTAGACAAGTACTCGGAATCTTGGTGTTTTTTGAACAATATAAAACATATTCCTGAAAAACCCGACCTTCTCAAACTCTATGGCGATCTCCAATTGAAAATGCTCGTCGCGCGGCCTGCTGCCCGCCTGTTTAGGCAATATCTCGTAGCAAGGTCACGAGGTATTACGTAGTGCGGCCGTGCAGCCGGCGGGCGGCGCAGTATAGTATAATGTACTCTGTGGGCCGGCGGGCGGCGGGCGGCGCAGTATAGTATAATGTACTCTGTGGGCCGGCGGGCGGCGGGCGGCGCAGTATAGTATAATGTACTCTGTGGGCCGGCTGGCGGCGGGCGGCGCAGTATAGTATAATGTACTCTGTGGGCCGGCGGGCGGCGCAGTATAGTATAATGTACTCTGTGGGCCGGCTGGCGGCGGGCGGCGCAGTATAGTATAATGTACTCTGTGGGCCGGCGGGCGGCGGGCGGCGCAGTATAGTATAATGTACTCTGTGGGCCGGCGGGCGGCGGGCGGCGCAGTATAGTATAATGTACTCTGTGGGCCGGCGGGCGGCGCAGTATAGTATAATGTACTCTGTGGGCCGGCGGGCGGCGGGCGGCGCAGTATAGTATAATGTACTCTGTGGGCCGGCGGGCGGCGCAGTATAGTATAATGTACTCTGTGGGCCGGCGGGCGGCGGGCGGCGCAGTATAGTATAATGTACTCTGTGGGCCGGCGGGCGGCGGGCGGCGCAGTATAGTATAATGTACTCTGTGGGCCGGCGGGCGGCGCACAGTGGGTCGAAACTATGATTTTAGTGACTTAGGGCTCAACTTTGCTTTTTCACTTTTTTTTTTATGCGGATGGGTAGAGCTCATTAACCTCAATAATTATTGTTCTGATGTATTATTTCCTAAACTTTATACTTTGGGTAGAAAAATGTGTTTTGTTATTTTTTTGTATGGAGCGGCTCAAATAAACTTAAATTCCTGCTAAGTAGCGTGTGATCCCGCGTTGAAACTTTATTTTTCATATACCTTGTCTGGTCTATTATCATTTGATGCTATAAACAAATGCATAAAGTTGCAACTCTGCCAAATAAATGGATCGAAAAAAATGAAAAAATACATAGAATAAAAAGCTTCATTTTTTACTTTCGTAAGTTATTTTAAGTTAAATTTGATATGGAATAGTAAGTAAAAGCACGTAATAATACACATAATTACTTAGCAACTAACAACAATACATTTAAAAGGTCCCTAATTAGCTTAAATTTACTAATACTACATATATTAGTAAATTTAAGCTAATTAGGGACCTTTATTTAAAAATGTGGATATGAAATCAATTAATTTCTATTTGTGTGTTTAATTACTGTAACTAGCTTAACCTTTTACCTTATAAAATAACAATGTTTTTCACTTTTAGTCATTACTGTAATATTAATTAGGATAATTAGTTAATGAGGGTAGTAGAAAAATTAGTAAACATTGTTTGTCACTGGATTCTGGAAGTATAAAATGACCATAATTTATTATATACTAACTAGTGTTCGTTTATTCGTACTACTACTAACATCTCGTGATTCTGATCGTCCCTTTTTCGTTATAATGGATAATTTAGTTAACAATTTAGATTTATTTATGATTTTAAGAGAGCAGGTCAAGTCACTGTCGGATAGTCAAAAATTCTTTCAATTCCTACAACATAAAATAAACGTGACCGAAGAGAACAGTGTTGAGCTCCAAAAATTCAGTACGCGCTTTTGTTCAAATATAAGTGCAAGATGGGAACGAAGTAGTCGCACGTTAGCACAGTTTGTAAGAAAAAATGGTGATTGGTTGGAACGTGCAATAAACTGGCCCGAAGGAATGATACCTGAAGCTGTGAACACTGAACAGGAAAGGCTCGAGATTTGTAATACTGAAGATGTCGAAAATCTACCACCATCTACTACAGAAGCTTCGACATCTACATTTACACCTCGAAAACCTTTCGAGGAATTGGGCTCCAGGCAAAAACGACGACGCGTTGATCAAATTAACCAATCGCTTTCGTTATCCCCGGATGAACTTAAAGCTACTACAATTGCTAGTTTAAGAAACACCGGAAATGAGGATGTAGGAAAAATTATGAACCATTTACTAAATCACCCCGAAGATCTAGAAAAAGTTAAAGAGTGTTAAGTACAAGTACAAGTATACAAGTAAACAGTGCGGCGCGCGGCCTACAGTGCGGCGCGCGGCCTACAGTGCGGCGCGCGGCCGTGCTACTTGTTGACTCGCGTGAACAATGAAAGTGTAATGTAATTCCGCGTCGGTCCCGCGTGATAGTCACGTGCCCGCGTCGGTCCCGCGTGGTCGACACGTGCCCGCGTCGGGCACGTCACGTCGGGCGTCACGGTCGTCGCGAGCGCTGATTGGCTCCTCCGGGACCCCGGAATCAATACAACCGCACTTGAAACATCATGACCACACGCTGAAATACTTAATGATTTTCCCTATTTTCGTTTCGGTGAAACTACGGCCGAAACATAAATTAGGTACCTACTGTATTAAGTTACGTCATAAAACAAACGTATTCCCCGGGGAAGTGACCAGTCGAGGTAGGTACCTGACTCTCACACGGATCATAAATTCCAGTTCATTTGGGCTCGCAGACTATGTGTGAAATAAATAAGAAAAATGAAATGGGCCGCCTATCCTTCGGCGTCGGCAGCATGAGGTGCCCTCGCCAGCAGCTGTCCGCATTAGTTGAACTTCAATATCAAAGTCAAAGTCAAAGCATTTATTTCAAATAGGCCCATAAAAGGCACTTTTGAACGTCAACATTTACATTAAAAATAGAACTGATTCTAGGCGCCACTTCCAAAAAGTAGTTTCGTATGGAGAAGAAGTGGCAAGAAACTCCACCGTAACTCTTTTAAAATGTTTTACAATATGTTGTATACATTAATTATATTTCTATATGTGAAGACGATGCACCAAGAATAAAAATACTATACCACTATTGGTACAAAAAAAATAAAATTAAAGCAAAGGTATATCCGCGGATCAGCGCTATTGGCCCGCGCTGGCCAGTCTCACGCACATTAGCACGACATAAGTAGATACAGGTAACCAAATCTGCTGCTATGTAATTTATTTTATAGCAGAAGATTTAAACTGATTGGTTAAAGTTGCATGGAGACGAGCTTTACAATTAGTTTCATTCAAACTTGGTACTCGTGAGCCGGGGGCTACTTACCTTACGAAGACTAGATTTATTGCTCAGTAGATTCACATTATTTCGAGTTGGCCACGATGTTCATTATATTTGGATAATATACGTGGCTACTATGATCTGATAATTGTTGACTGTACTCACTTCGAAGCTCTATCTATGATTTGGGAAAAGAATAAGTGGGGGGCGAGGACTCGACAAAAACATGATTTGGAACTCTTACATTTTAATCAATATGTCTATTATGTACAAAAAGTAGCTAACACAATGTTATCATTACCCTAACACTTTCAAATTACTCAAAATAATTGTATTCTTACATCAACTGAACATGAACACATCTCATACACGCACACATTTAATTATTTGTTACAAGTCTAGTGTCTTGAATACTTCATTGATTCGTGTGCAAACTTGTGACGAGTGAATTTCAAAAATATATTATCATTCATTACTAAGTACTTGCATGCAACCACCTCACTGGTCGCGTCCGCAGCACAAACAGGTGCAGCGGTCGGCTGGACACGACACGTGCATACGAGACTACTTGGACTGCTCTACGTACGGACACGAAACGTGCATACGAGACTACTTGGACTGCTCTACGTACGGACACGAAACGTGCATACGAGACTACTTGGACTGCTCTACGTACGGACACGAAACGTGCATACGAGACTACTTGGACAACTCTACGTACGGACACGACACGTGCATACGAGACTACTTGGACTGCTCTACGTACAGGCAGAGCAAGTGCACTCGGGCTGGAATTCGTTCTCTCCAGTTCTTCCTGCTCGCGCGCAACTGTTGCGCACGCGCAAGCGCACGTGTTGTGCGACCTGCTCGTGTGCACGTGTCGTGCGACCTGCTCGTGTGCACGTGTCGTGCGACCTGCTCGTGCGCACGTGTCGTGCGACCTGCTCGTGCGCACGTGTCGTGCGACCTGCTCGTGCGCACGTGTCGTGCGACCTGCTCGTGCGCACGTGTCGTGCGACCTGCTCGTGCGCACGTGTAGTGCGACCTGCTGGCCTACGCAGAGCACGACTGCGCACAATACTAATTCTCTACATACAATTTTATAATGATAAATTAATAATGGTCTTATTGCTCTGCTTACGTACACACAAAAATCGATTTAGTTTCATAACTTGATAAAAAAATATTAATAATTATGTACATTCCATAAATCTCGATGTTTATTAAAATTAAGTAAAAAAAACAGTAGGCTGACGTATAAAAATTACTATTTGTTAAGCAAACTAACCGTGGCTTAAAATATATTTTTTGTCGTCTGATTCTTTCTATACACTTGTGTAGAAGAATAGGATAAATAGTGAAGGGAAATTAATATAATGTTCGAGTATCGCATAGTGACTACTATTTCTTTGTAAAATCATTTAAGGCCACAACACGCTGATGCTGTACCACGAAAAGCTACGACGGAACTGGGCGCAGCAACATTCACTTCACTTCGTAATAATTGGACAGCGTTTAAATGTGTTGCTTCGGTAAGAAAATATAAAGTTTTATATGGAAAGAGACCGCGATAGCTCAGGGTCTGGCGCCTGCGCAGCCACGCGGGTCACGTACTTGCTGAAGGCGGCGCCTGCGCAGCCACGCGGCTGACGTACTTGCTGAAGGCGGCGCCTGCGCAGCCACGCGGCTGACGTACTTGCTGAAGGCGGCGCCTGCGCAGCCACGCGGCTGACGTACTTGCTGAAGGCGGCGCCTGCGCAGCCACGCGGCTGACGTACTTGCTGAAGGCGGCGCCTGCGCAGCCACGCGGCTGACGTACTTGCTGAAGGCGGCGCCTGCGCAGCCACGCGGCTGACGTACTTGCTGAAGGCGGCGCCTGCGCAGCCACGCGGCTGACGTACTTGCTGAAGGCGGCGCCTGCGCAGCCACGCGGCTGACGTACTTGCTGAAGGCGGCGCCTGCGCAGCCACGCGGCTGACGTACTTGCTGAAGGCGGCGCCTGCGCAGCCACGCGGCTGACGTACTTGCTGAAGGCGGCGCCTGCGCAGCCACGCGGCTGACGTACTTGCTGAAGGCGGCGCCTGCGCAGCCACGCGGCTGACGTACTTGCTGAAGGCGGCGCCTGCGCAGCCACGCGGCTGACGTACTTGCTGAAGGCGGCGCCTGCGCAGCCACGCGGCTGACGTACTTGCTGAAGGCGGCGCCTGCGCAGCCACGCGGCTGACGTACTTGCTGAAGGCGGCGCCTGCGCAGCCACGCGGCTGACGTACTTGCTGAAGGCGGCGCCTGCGCAGCCACGCGGCTGACGTACTTGCTGAAGGCGGCGCCTGCGCAGCCACGCGGGTCACGTACTTGCTGAAGGCGGCGCCTGCGCAGCCACGCGGCTGACGTACTTGCTGAAGGCGGCGCCTGCGCAGCCACGCGGCTGACGTACTTGCTGAAGGCGGCGCCTGCGCCTGGCCGGCTCCTCACTCGTGGTACGTGGCGGCCAGCACATAGAAGCAGCGCGGCGCCTGCGCAGCCATGCGGCTGACGTACTTGGTGAAGGAGGCGGCACCCGCGTCGCAGTACACCAGCGACAGCGCGTTGTGCGCGGGCGGCACGGCCACCAGCGCGGCCCCGGGCTCCGCCCCGGGCGCGCCGGCCTCCTCGGGCGCCACGTACAGCGTGTGGCCGCCGCCCGCGCGCGCGCCGCCCAGGTGCAGCAGCGCGTGCAGGCGCGCGTGCTGGTAGGAGGCGCGCGGCGGCAGCAGCGAGTAGTCGCCGGGCGCCCAGCGCTGCAGCTCCAGGCCCGAGTAGCCGCCCAGCGCCAGGTCCGTGCAGTCGCCCAGCAGGCGCACGAAGGCGGCGCTGGCGAACAGGCCCAGCAGGCCGCGCACGACGTGCGAGCTGGGCGCGCGTGCCAGCCAGGCCGCGTGCACGCGCCGGTAGTGTCGCTGGTTGGCCGGGCCCACGTCCTCCCACGGCAGCTCTGTGCCGAATGAAGCGACGCATTCAACTACCGACTACATATTCTGACCGACTTCACAAAAAGGAGCTCGTTATACACTGGACCGTTATCTTTTGTTTTTATTTTCATGTGGTTGCACAACCATTCCTCCGTGATTACTGGGTCGGTGCAAGTGATTCTCAATTGATAGAAGAAACCCGCACAGAAGTCCCATTTGAACTTTGCTTAAGTAATTTTTGAATTAGCTAAAATATACATATTTAATCCACTTTGTTTATGTTGACTAACGTAGAGTATTTATGTGGGATAAACAACGACTAAAAAATTGAAAAAACAACTGACTTTCAAACAAAATAGTATAAAACTTAAAACAACAAAACAACCAAAACGAAACAAATAAGTTGACGCATGGTACCTGGCTCGTCGAGCGCCTGCATGAGCTCGTCCAGCCTGTCCTGCAGCAGCAGGCCCGTCAGACACACCTCACTCTCGCGCTCCATCTGCAGCTGCACCTGCACTCGCGCACGCGGCGACATGTACGTGGGCTCCAGCCACTGGCCCAGCAGCACCTGCACGACACAACAATGCAGACACTGCCACCTATACATGACTCTCACGCTTCATGCGAACTGATGCGTCTATAGTGAAACTGTCTAAACTTCACTCGTATTGTAAAACGAAACAATAACTTAAAGGGTTATAGTGTAAATAAGTATACGCGAGTGGACCGAAGCGGTGGAGGGGTATTGGTGTACACGCGCGAGGGGCTGAGTGCGCGGGGGTGGGAATTGACACAGTCCACAGGAATGTGGTCGGCAGAGTGCGTCTCCATAACACTCCAGTTCAATAATGAGAAAGTACATTTAATAGCAATTTACAGACCACCGCGACTAAATAAACAGACTAAATTAAACCAATTTATGGATGAATTCCGGAACCTTATTGAAAAAATACCTATAAATTCTAAAGTAGTCTTCTGCGGGGATATAAATATAAACCTGTTAAATTGTCATGACAAATTTGTGATATCGTACGAAAATCTATTATCTGAACATGGTTTCACAAAGTGCATAAATGACATTACTAGAAAGGAAATTGTATCGAGAAAAGTGGCCAAATCTTGTCTCGATCATATTTATATTCGAGCAAATAATGCCGTCATGCATTCAGCTGTAATAAAACAAAAAATATCAGATCACTATTTCGTTGCGGCCAACGTACAGTGGCATTCCATGCGATGCACAACCGTCTCCGCTACGACTCGTGACCACTAAGCGCGTCCTTGACAATAACATTCCATGCGATGCACAACCGTCTCCGCTACGACTCGTGACCACTAAGCGCGTCCTTGACAATAACATTCCATGCGATGCACAACCGTCTCCGCTACGACTCGTGACCACTAAGCGCGTCCTTGACAATAACATTCCATGCGATGCACAACCGTCTCCGCTACGACTCGTGACCACTAAGCGCGTCCTTGACAATAACATTCCATGCGATGCACAACCGTCTCCGCTACGACTCGTGACCACTAAGCGCGTCCTTGACAATAACATTCCATGCGATGCACAACCGTCTCCGCTACGACTCGTGACCACTAAGCGCGTCCTTGACAATAACATTCCATGCGATGCACAACCGTCTCCGCTACGACTCGTGACCACTAAGCGCGTCCTTGACAATAACATTCCATGCGATGCACAACCGTCTCCGCTACGACTCGTGACCACTAAGCGCGTCCTTGACAATAACAAAGTTCGAGAGAAATTATTAAGCACTGATTTTGACCACCTGATGTCATTAGAGTGTCTTATTCAATTATATAGAGCATTTAAACAAATATTCGTGGGTATTTACTCTGATTGTTACGTAAATAAACGTATTTCTAACAAAAAAGACAGATTATTTGAGTTATGGAGCAATGAGCCAAAGAATATGCTAAAGAGACTTAATTATACCAAAAATAGAAATAAATGCCAAAAAGCTATAATTAAAAGTAAACATATTTATGATAAAAATTGTATATTAGAGTGTCATAAAAACATTTAAAAAAAATTGGGATAGGATAAATACTATGATGGGAAATCATAAACAATCGGTAGATGAATTAATTCTATCAAATATGGTCGGACAAGGAAGTATTATAGACATAAGTAATAAATTTGCGTCTACCTTCAGTAAAGAAATAGAAGATATCAAATATAAGTGTCATGAGAGTTGGTTGGACAGGCATACCTATGTAAAAGCCACGGACTTGTCCATGAGGTGGCATCCAGTAAGCTCGAAATATGTCAATAACATAATAAAAAAACATGAATACAAATAAATCACCGGGTAGCGATCTTGTGCGAATGTCCGACCTTACAATTTTTATGAAAGTTATGGATAAAGTGAGCCCCGTTTTAGCTAAACTAATAAACCTAACTGTCAAGAACTACAAATTTCCGAACAAGCTGAAAGAGGCAATAATCCGCCCAATTCACAAAAAAGGTGATCGCAAAAATGTTTCAAACTTCAGACCTATATCAATTTTATCCACTATAGATAAAATTATAGAAAAGTGTATCGTCAACCAATTAAGTAACTATCTGCAAAAAAACAACATTATTAACGAGTGTCAACACGGTTTTTTAAAAGGAAAAAGTACAAATACATTGATAACAAAATTCACAGACGAAATTAACAGTTTTTGTTTTAAAGTTACCTTAATGATAAAAAAAAATTGTTATTACTTTATTTTTTGACTATAAAAAAGCATTCGACACTTTGCAGTCAGATACCATCCTCAATGCAATGGAGGAGTGTGGGGTGAGAGAACCACTGAACCCATGGTTCCGTGAGTACCTCACCACGCGCTCGTACCGTGTGAGGTGGAGGACGGGCTGTGACAGACTGAGGACGGGCTGTGACAGGCTGAGGACGGGCTGTGACAGGCTGAGGACGGGCTGTGACAGGCTGAGGACGGGCTGTGACAGACTGAGGACGGGCTGTGACAGGCTGAGGACGGGCTGTGACAGGCTGAGGACGGGCTGTGACAGGCTGAGGACGGGCTGTGACAGACTGAGGACGGGCTGTGACAGACTGAGGACGGGCTGTGACAGGCTGAGGACGGGCTGTGACAGGCTGAGGACGGGCTGTGACAGACTGAGGACGGGCTGTGACAGGCTGAGGACGGGCTGTGACAGGCTGAGGACGGGCTGTGACAGGCTGAGGACGGGCTGTGACAGACTGAGGACGGGCTGTGACAGACTGAGGACGGGCTGTGACAGACTGAGGACGGGCTGTGACAGGCTGAGGACGGGCTGTGACAGGCTGAGGACGGAGTGGGCTCAGGATGTTAACAGCTTGTGCCGAGTGCTAAAGCATTGTTCAGTGTATATGTTTGCAGATGACTTGTGCATACTTCGCTCCGGAACTAATTTGTACGATACCTACCAGCTAGTTCAACAAGATATAGACGCTGTTGTTAAATGGTCTCACGACAATGGCATTGTGTAAAAGGCTGATAAAACTCAATTATTGCTAATTCATTCACCATATTTACGACCACATGATGTGACTCTACCTTTATTTACACACGATTATATGTGCCACCATAATAACTTACTGGACTGTAAATGTAAACCTATTGAGAGAGTTGACTGTGTAACCTACCTTGGCATGAAAATAGATGAGAACTTTTCTTGGTCCCAACACGTAGACTACATTTGTAGTAAATTAAGAATATTATTAAGTAAAATGTACCACCTAAGCTTTAAGGTTCCTATTAGCATAGTAAATGTATATACATGTCTCTTGACAGCTATGGATTAACATTCAAAACTAACTTGGAAAAATTAGAAGCTCTTCAAATTCGATTCTTGAAACTACTTCTTACTCAAAAAACGAAAAAAAGTTGTAAAGGAGATTATAGTAAACTATTTAAAATATGTAAAATTCTACCGATCAGTTACAAGCATAAGTATCTTTTAGCAGTTAGCCACCATGGTACCCAAGAGCATAGCTTAACACACATATTCAACAACCATAACACGCGATCTGTGGCTGCTGGCAGATTCAATGTACCCAGAGTCACTAATTACTTTGGTGACAGAACCCTAAAAAAACGAATACCATATTTATTGAACAGTCTGCCGGCAGACATAAGGAATGAAGCGAGTATAAATATTTAAAAAAATAAATTAAAAAGGTATTATTTAGAAACGTGTTAAAGTGCTACCTCGAAATAATTATTAGTATTAAGTACAAAATTTAAGAATGAGTGTGTAGACTCACCGACCACAGTCAAACCATTACTAAGGTTTTGTGGGGCTTAGTTTATGTCAATGCATTTTGTGATGATATAATTAATGTGTTACGAAAGGCTGCGACTACTACCTGTGTGTTGAAGAAAGGCAAACATGGAAAGTTATTAGCAGCGTGGCATAAACACGTGAGCGAGTCTTACTCGGGTGCCAGGCGGACATTTAATACATGGGTAAGCTTCGGTAAGCCAGCTAGCGGGCCATTGGTCAGAGACATGATTGAGGCGCGTAAAATATTTAAAGGTAAACTTAAGTGGTGTCAAAACCATCAAGATCAGATAAAAATGGACCTGATGGCGACACACTACACGAACAAGGATTTTAAGAACTTTTGGAAGTGTACAAATAAGTTGAATACTAGACCTGGCATACCAGTGAGTGTCGGCGGTGTTTCTAGCCCTGAAGACATTGCTAATGTTTTTAAGGAACAATTTGTAGCAAAGTCACCCTTAGGACCCGCATGCCGAGGGTTCGATGATGAGGCTCAGGGGATGAATATTTCAATTTGAATACTTTCTAAGGATATTGATGTTGCGATTAGGGGTATGAAGGGAGGAAAATCACCAGGGTATGACGCTCTCAGCGTGGAACATCTCAAGTATGCTGGTTTCCACCTTCCTAGAGTACTTGCAATGTTATGTAATTTGTGCATAAATCACTCACACTTACCCCCTGACATGATGAAGACTCTGGTGGTACCGATTGCCAAGAGTAAAACGGGGGATGTGTCTGAAATATCTAATTATAGACCCATTTCGCTAGCCACGATTGTAGCAAAGGTAATTGACAGTGTGCTTAACTCATATTTGAACAAGCATGTTAAGTTACATAATGCTCAGTTCGGCTTTCGTTCTGGCTTGTCGACTGAGACTGCTATTCTTAGCCTTGAGCACACTGTTAAATATTACACTGACAGACATACCCCGGTTTATGCTTGCTTTCTAGACCTCTCGAAAGCATTTGACCTAGTGTCTTATGATTTGTTATGGCAGAAGCTAAAGGAAACGGGCCTACCTAAATCAGACAAATAATGTAAAGTGGGCGGGTGTATTTTCGAATACAGACTGGAATGCGGAGTGAGGCAGGGGGGTTGAGCTCGACCTTGCTTTTTAATCTGTACATGAATGCGCTGAACGAGGAACTCAAACAAATGGCCGCAGGGTGCTACGTAGGTGGTGGCAGTGTTAACAACCTAAGCTACGTAGGTGGTGGCAGTGTTAACAACCTAAGCTACGTAGATGGTGGCAGTGTTAACAACCTAAGCTACGTAGATGGTGGCAGTGTTAACAACCTAAGCTACGTAGATGGTGGCAGTGTTAACAACCTAAGCTACGTAGATGGTGGCAGTGTTAACAACCTAAGCTACGTAGATGGTGGCAGTGTTAACAACCTAAGCTACGTAGATGGTGGCAGTGTTAACAACCTAAGCTACGTAGATGGTGGCAGTGTTAACAACCTAAGCTACGTAGATGGTGGCAGTGTTAACAACCTAAGCTACGTAGATGGTGGCAGTGTTAACAACCTAAGCTACGTAGATGGTGGCAGTGTTAACAACCTAAGCTACGTAGATGGTGGCAGTGTTAACAACCTAAGCTACGTAGATGGTGGCAGTGTTAACAACCTAAGCTACGTAGATGGTGGCAGTGTTAACAACCTAAGCTACGTAGATGGTGGCAGTGTTAACAACCTAAGCTACGTAGATGGTGGCAGTGTTAACAACCTAAGCTACGTAGATGGTGGCAGTGTTAACAACCTAAGCTACGTAGATGGTGGCAGTGTTAACAACCTAAGCTACGTAGGTGGTGGCAGTGTTAACAACCTAAGCTACGTAGGTGGTGGCAGTGTTAACAACCTAAGCTACGTAGATGGTGGCAGTGATAACAACCTAAGCTACGTAGATGGTGGCAGTGTTAACAACCTAAGCTACGTAGGTGGTGGCAGTGTTAACAACCTAAGCTACGTAGATGGTGGCAGTGTTAACAACCTAAGCTACGTAGATGGTGGCAGTGTTAACAACCTAAGCTACGTAGATGGTGGCAGTGTTAACAACCTAAGCTACGTAGGTGGTGGCAGTGTTAACAACCTAAGCTACGTAGATGGTGGCAGTGTTAACAACCTAAGCTACGTAGATGGTGGCAGTGTTAACAACCTAAGCTACGTAGATGGTGGCAGTGTTAACAACCTAAGCTACGTAGATGGTGGCAGTGTTAACAACCTAAGCTACGTAGATGGTGGCAGTGTTAACAACCTAAGCTACGTAGATGGTGGCAGTGTTAACAACCTAAGCTACGTAGGTGGTGGCAGTGTTAACAACCTAAGCTACGTAGATGGTGGCAGTGTTAACAACCTAAGCTACGTAGGTGGTGGCAGTGTTAACAACCTAAGCTACGTAGATGGTGGCAGTGTTAACAACCTAAGCTACGTAGATGGTGGCAGTGTTAACAACCCAAGCTACGCCGATGATATGGTGCTGCTGGCTCACTCGAGTTGTGCATTGAGGAAGTTGCTTGCTGTATGTGAAAAGTATGCGGCCACACACGGTCTTAGTTATAATGTGAAAAAATCTGAGTGCATGATCTTCAAGGCGGGTACAAAGTGTCCAACTGTGGTTCCGCCAGTGTTACTCAATGGTATTCCTCTTAGTCGAGTATACCAATTCAAGTATCTTGGGCATGTGATTACTGAAAATCTTGGAGATGATGAAGACATGGAGAGGGAGCGTAGGGCATTGTCAGTCCGGGCGAACATGCTGGCCCGCAGGTTCGCTCGATGTACAGACGCGGTGAAAGTCACTTTATTCAAAGCGTATTGCACATCTCTGTACTCAGCGAGCATGTGGTTCAGGTATACCTAAAGGGCTTGCAATTCTCTTCGTATCCAGTATAACAATGCCTACAGGGCGCTGTTACGTCTGCCACGCTTCTGCAGTGCGTCAACAGTATTCGCTGAGTCTCGCACAGACGGCTTTGATGCAACATGGCACAAAAAGACAGCCTCACTGCTAAGCAGATTGCGTGGGAGCAGTAACAGCATCCTGAATGTAATATGTAATAAGTTGGACAGCCCACTGGTGTGGAACCTCACCCAGAGGACTAAGTCCCTCTTAGATATTAGGTACTAACATGGTTTTTAGATCATACTAAAATAAATAAATAAATAAAAACTCAACTAGTAGTAGTGGAAACTTGTTATTTGCCTTTATTGAACTAAAACCAATGCACAAATATTGGTTTTTAGTTCAACAAAGTAAGTTATTCTGTTAAAATAAAATGGAGCTTCGATAAAAAAGTTTCTTTTTCATCGAAGGTGAACACTGAGGAAGAACGGGTTATTGAAAATTCTACCTCTCAGGGTAGAATTTTAAAAAATCCGTTGTCCTAAAAATCTTAATCCTTGGGATTGTAATTTGAAATTGGTACGATTATGTACTTATATAATTAATAGGGTTGACATAATTCGTTTTTTTTTAAACTGCTCCTAACCTCCATACAAACTAACAGTTAGTTAGAAGCATCTTAACGCGCCGTCCGATCAATTTGAAACCCCTAATTAGACAAAACACTGTACTAAATCGAGTTTTCAGGGGATTATTTTAAACTGTTTGCTTCGATTAAATCGAGAATTGATATAAATAGTGTCAGGGTCCGCGGTTACGTACGATGTCGGAATGTGGCTTGCAGGGAGCAGGCGCAGGCGCGGGCTCGTCGGCCTCGGGCTCCTCGGGCTCCTCGGGCTCCTCCTCGGGCCCGTGGAACCAGCCGTTGATGGACAGCCGCGGCAGCTCCAGGGACAGGACCTCCTCCACCTGCGACACACACATAAGCCGATCTATTCGATAAATATCTCACCGTAAACACTCAAATGAAGTGAGCTTCAAGTGGGCTGTCATCAGGTGGCATGACAGCTCACTTCGCGTAAATAGTCACAGTGAGATTGTTACAGAATAGAGCAGCACTCCAGCAGACCACAGCATAACGTAACGCTTGTATTCAACGACGTTGAAGGCAGGTGTGTACACATGGCCAGTTATATTTGTTAAGCGCCAACGAATACGGTGCTATTTCCATAAATAGGCATAGTTCCAGACTGGTCTGCTTAGCAATCCCGATGGAAAAACTCAGTAACTCAAATTGAGACTAAGTTTGCATACAATTTGTATTTTGTTTGCGGAAAAAATTACTACAAATGGACTTTCAATCGTATTCAACCAAGTGACAGTTCTAAGCAAGCAAAATGATGTTACGATATTCCAACTACTATAGAGTTTAAGGGCTTTTCTTCTCAGAGTAGTCAGATAGGAAATGCCGACCTCATCTAGTTTAAAAAAATGTTTGACGTGTAAAAGTGTTTGTACAAACCCACTTACAGAAATAAAAATCATTTATCAATCATTTATCATTTATCATTCAACATTCCACAGCAGTGATGACACTGAAAGCTTGGGAACGCGGTTTAGATGTGTGCTGATTGTGTTCAGCGGTGAAGTTCACTCTAAATACCATGCATATATAAAGGACACGGGCAAAACTCTACCAGCATTGTGACATGGGTTATAAAAAGAAAACAAATGAGTTGCATCAATGGTAGAGCTGACCTGGTGAAAGGAGTCGGCGCCGACCTTGAAGAAGGCCAGCATGTTGTTCCTGGGGCACACCTCGTGGCACACCTGCGTGGGCCCGCGCCCGTCGCGACCCAGCAGCTGCAGCGCGCCGCCCATGGCAGCCGTCCAGCCGCCCCACAAGGCCTGCTGGGGAGATAGCTTACGTGTTCAAGCTTCCTCTTTCCGCACATCTTTGCTGCGCCCGACGGGGCAACCATAATGATCTTACTCAATTTTAAGTTACCACCTAAGCACACATTGGGGCATGCACTAAAACATTGAGTATTGGACCACAACACGCTCATTATAACATACTTAGGTCTGCTTGCACCGACAATGATTTAAGTGTGTGCACACGGTATGTAGAAAAGTTAGAGAGAAAAAAACAAGAGCGAGCGAAGCGATCTCAAAAAATTTAAGCATTCCGCCTCGTAGGTATCGGTTAGGTTTTCTTTCGACTTTAAATTAAGAGGCTACTAAGACGTCGACACGGTTTCGTGTAACTAAAGAAGTTCTATTGTTTTTATTTGGCGCATTTTGTTTTCTTGAACCGTCTTGGTCCTGGTCCGCTTAGTAATACCGATAAAAAAAACAAAACAGCGAAATATTTAACAACTATTCGTGACGTTTCCAACTTTCAGAATGCACAATCTTAATACATTTAGCACTAAGCAAATATAAAACATCGTTCTATTTCCTTCAAGTGTTTCACTTGAAAAAGAGAGAATGCTGTGTTGTAAGATTAAATTATGTACATGACAGTACCTTTAGCTAGACAGTTTGTTTAATTGTATGGCACACAAACCAATGCCCGCCTGGTCTTACATCATCGCCATCACCCGTAGTACTAAGTACCACTGGAGGCAATGCCATCACAGAGGCTGTTTTCTATTTATTTATTTATGAACACAAAAATAAACTTTTCACCAAAATAATACCAATTAGAAACGAAAACTAAATTAATGCAAATTTGTTTACAGAGACTGAGTTTGTTTCGGCATTTCATCGGCAGGATCAATCAGCTAAGTGAAAATGCCAAAGCCATCTAGTGTTAAACTATTGACCTATTCGGTTTTTGGATTTACGTGAAAATGTGACAAAATTAATTTATTAAACAATTCAAATTTTTCTAATCCTGAGTTATCTAGTTTTTTCGTACAACTGCAAACGGCCTCAATAAAAACGCTAGTTGTGTGCGATATGACGCACACAACTAGCGACCCGCATACCCATTAGCCGCCGCCTAGTTCTCTCGGCGCAGGCTTCAATTTACTAACTTTATTTGGAGGCGGCGCCAAGGCTTGAAATCAGTCAATTATCAAACCCTATTTTTCTACCCCTAGGGACAGATTTTATCTTTTACTAATAAAAAAACAATTGTTAAAACCGGACTACGCTGTAAACCGTTATACGACTAGAGAACCTTCTTCATGGTTTCGTCGTAAAAATCAAAATTACCTCATGATGGTCTCCGTCGCCGTTCTCGACGGGCTTGGAGGGCTCGGCGGGCTTCTGGGTGGGCTGGGCGGGCTGGGTGGGCTGGGCGGGCGCGGCGGGCTTCGCGTTGGGCTGGGCGGGCGCGTCGGTCTGGGCGGGCACGGCGCGTGGCGGGCGCGGCCTCCAGGGCGCCAGGTACAGGATGAAGGCCACGCGCCGGTCAGCCAGCAGGTCGTCGTGCACCAGCAGATGGTCTCCGGGCCCGTACAGCGAGCACGACGCCGACACCGACCGCAGCGTCAGCCCCGTCACCGACGACACCTATGCGTCGCACGAAAACACAATTTTCAACACCGTGTCATCTCAAAAACGCAGTTTCGATATAACGTTCTCATGATTTGAAAAATCCTGACTTTCCATCCTCCATGCTTACATATTTATGGTCAAATTGAGATATCGTTGCAATACTACATTATTAAACTTGGTATAGGTATCTCCCGCTCTGGGTGGAGCGGAAGGGCATGTTAGACTTTTAGAAGTTCCTTCAGTTGCCTGCCTGTGCCAGGGCAACTTTATCTCTTTCGGACAACCCTTGATCCCGGCAGGCATCGGCCCTATCGGACCCCGTCAATTTGTGTTGACATCTCATTGAAGCACGCGTGGTGGAACACGACGCGCCGTCGACCCAGGCCTGGTCCTTACCGGATGGCGAGCTACCCATTGCTCGCCGTCCGCAAGCCCGCGCCTACGGTGGCCGGGAATCTGCAGGCGACTCCCGACGCCCGACGCCGCGTCTCCTGCGGCGACTAGGGCGCTGACTCCACGACACAGCCTTGTTCCACCTAAGCTGGGCAGACCTCCACCGTATGCTCCACCGTGTCCACGGGGCGACACACACAATGGTGACACCCGGGCGTTTCCTCCAGCCTTATGCAAAACAGGAGCCTCCCGAAACAACCATGTCCGATGACTACTGGTTGCCTATCACAAATAGCAATGTGGGGAGAAAGTGATGTACTTCACTACTGATCGCCTATCACAACTAGTAACTTGCTGAAATGTTTCGCCTACATCCCGCTCAACAACAGGCGCTTACTTCCTACAATACACAAGTGCGCATGTGTAGGGAAAGTGATCAACCCAGGAAATAAAATGCTTGTTATTATTTATGATAGTAAAAATTAAATGCTGTTTGTTGGTAAGCACATCACTTGAGAACCGCTGTAACAATTTCAAAATTCTATTTCATAATAGTAATTGTCCAAATTTGATTTTTATAGTAATAATAATAACATTTTGGGATTATGACAGGACATCTGTCTGGTCAGCTATTAATGATAACATTCCTGCGAAAATAAAGAAAATTACTGTTAGGTAATGGGGCTAGCCTAACTTCTCAAAAGATAAGGGATAGGTTAAAGTTCTATGCAACTTACCCAACTCATAACTTCAGTCTTCAGCAGTTCATAGATGCCTCTAATACTGCGCTGCCAGGTCAAGCTAGCCAGGTCAGCCGTCTGGTGGAACTCATACAGGTCCATCTTCTTACGTGACCAGTCCAGCGTGTTCATATCGTCCACAATGTTGTTAATCATCTCAGGGTTGATCAGGAAGTCGTGCAGGAGGCACAGTCTGAACGGCTCACATGTCAGGGTCACTTCGGGAGTTTTCAAGTCTTTCTGTTCTGACCAGTGTGTTTGTAGTCTCTCTATTAATTCTTCTGACTGTAAAGGAAATGTTAAGTTAGGAAAGTGTTACACAGAAACATCTTTTGAAAGTATTGATGCTATTGTAAGGGCATTGCAGAACTTGTTGTTTACATTAAGGTTTAATAGAAAATGGTTCACAGTAGTGTTGTCAAATTACCTTAATCCTAGGGTTAAACTGGGGGTCATCCATTCTGTTGGCGCGAGGGTTGAGCTGAGCCTTCACTGCCTTCACATGACTCTTTTCATCCTCCACAAGGATGGAGTCATCCTCCCAGGATGCCTCTGAGTCGGAGCTGTAGTCTGACGACGAGGATGATGAGGAGTAGTCCTCTGGAAACAGAAAACACAGTTTTGTACTTTGTAACTTCAGAAGATGAAACCAAATGAAACTGTCAAAGCATCAATTTTAAAAATTAAAATAAATTAATAGTTTTTGAAATGGTTGCCCACTCTTCTTAGCATAACAATGTAAAATGAGAAATTTGTTGTGAAAACTCTCTTGTTGAACACTGCACACTATAGTAAACATTAAATAGGTACATCACACTTCATAAACTAATATTGCTTGGTTTACTTCAGCTATCAAACAAGAAATCCAATAGGATCTGTTTGTGAAATGTATGTGTCCAGCAGTGCCCTATGACTAGATAGAAAATAAACATTGAAGTCAACAATTTAAGTACTATCATGCATCTGGGGATGTTTGATGGAATATCTGATCCACTATCACGTATGGCACATACAGAGTCCATTACAAAGTTTACAAACATGCATCACATAGTTGCATTCCCATTGATAATTCAAGTTTCCCGCGCGAATTGGTGCAAACTAAAAATGTATGAGTACTGACCTCCACGGATCCTCTTGACCTCGTCAGCAGAGGCCTGGTAGGAGCTGACGGCGCACACGTCTGAGTCATCGCTTTCCGTGTCCGAGATCTCGATCACTGTACTGGAGAGCCTGCGCTTGGCGGGCGGCCGGGGAACCGCCGCGGCGCCGCCGCTGCTCGCGCCCGGGCCCTCGTCCGCCGGCGCCGTGCTCGACGACGGTTCCTCGTTGTCTCTACTGGGCGAACTCATTTTGCACCACCAGCACTACATAATACGTGAAAGAAAACAAAACGAAACCAATACGATGGGACGCCTAACCTAAAATTTTGTTGACGTCCGAACCATTACAATGGCCATATTGAAAAATTAAGAAAGTAAGGGTGTCTGTTTCGCTTCATACGCGTAAAATTAGATAATAATAAAGTCCGCACCTATTTCACTATTTATTATAGCGAGTCACACATTTTTTTTGTTGCTTTATCCAATAATATTTTGCTGTGTCATGTCATTAGCTTGATCTCTTCAAATTTTACAACTCATGTTAAATGGCAATGTTTAAATCGTTATGTCAGTCAACGTCACGTCTGACTGACGTCACATAACCTCAATCAAAAGCTTCAAATATTTGTAAACAAATTAAAAATGACGAATTCCTCCTCACAACAGCCTTTAAGCGGCACAATTGAGCCCCAATGCCACCACTTTGTGTTTAGGAAAAAGCGGCTGTGCCGGATGACCGTCCGGCCAGGCCGGCAGTACTGCGGCGAGCATGAACCTCAGCCAAAGACCACTAATGGTCAGGTATGACCACCAGCTTCGACCTTTAGAACAATTGCCACATTACACAAATAACTATAAAATTAAATACACGTAGGTTCTGCAAAATTGTGTAAGATAAGATAATTCTTTATACAATATATACCTATGTACTAATTATGGAAAAAGAAATCTTAAAACTGTTCCATATGGAAAAGCTACAGCAGTAACATCTTTCTTATTTTTGTTTTAGGACGACACACGAATACCATGCCCAAATGATCCCAAACAGTAAGTAGAACAAATAAATTTAATTCTATCTAATTTTACTTGCATACTACTTACCATGAGGCTGTATTGTGTTTTAGCACTGTTTACGTCAGTAAACTGGAGAAGCACCTTTCGATCTGCAACGCTCGGGCGACAGAGCTGCCGCCATACATTATACCAAACATCAATGCACCCACAGAGGTAGAGACATGCCTTCGTAAGCCACTCAGTCAACTGCCTCGCGAAACAGTTTTGCAAGTCATAGACAAAGTTAACTATTTATATGAAAGTAAGTAATTTATTGGGAAAGTTTTGTTTCAGTGTGATGGCTTCTGTTGAATTATAATGAATCATCAATCATTATAGGAAATGAGTAACTACAGATTCTATGATTCCACAGAGCATGTAAAGGACAACATAACAACGGCCCCTGAGTACCCCATCCACCGCACCGTGATGGAGGAGTTCTCAGAGAGTGACCGCGCCGAAAGCTCCCTGCGGCACCTGCGGCAGGTGTCCAGTCTGCTGTGGCTGGCTGAGGAGGAGGGGCTGGTTGGTGCTAACACCTGCTATGTGGAGCTAGGAGCTGGGAAAGGTGATGTCTATCTACATGTTTTCTCAGGAAACTGTTCATTTAAGGTCTTGAATGTCTACATTCACAAATTCTGTTTGATTGTTACCTATTATTTTAGCCAAAGATATTTAAATATAGGTACATTTTGCCAGAACTAGGCTAATTGATCCCACTGGTCACACGAAAATCACATGCTCTATAAACTTACTCAAAGCCTCCAAGTTTCCATACAAGACATACTGATAGTTTTGAAGGTATGTTGAGCTGTATGCAATCCAGTTGCTTTTTTCCCCCTTGCTTTTTTCCTTCATCACCCTTTTCATTTTCTCGATCTGCAATCAGCCCAGTTGCTTCTTCACTTGGCAGTTCGAGATTGTTCACATCCAGTTATGCATCGTCTCGTTATATTGGTGATTTTTGTTCTCTTTTAAATCAGTAGGTAGAGTCTGAGGACTTCAGAAGTGTCACGGTGAGTTCATTTTATGTTGTTGGAGTTTTTCCTTGTAATTCTTGTAGGACCTTTCGACTTACTCCTTGATAGTTGCGATTTGTAGGTACCCATGTACTTCGATGTTTTTTGGGAACCAAAGTGCACCCAGTAAGGCTTTTAGAGTCATATTTTGGAAGCGCAGCATTATGTCAATATTTGAGTGGCTTGCCTATCCCCAGAGCTCTATACCATATGTCCATACAGGTTTAAGGATGCATTTATAGATAAGGACTTTATTTTCCAAGGTTGGTGATGCCTGTCTGCCCATGAGCCAGTGAATGTCTCTTAGCTTTATGTTGGCTTGATCCCTTTTGGTCTTTATATGTTAACGCCAGGTAAGTATTCTGTTGATGGCAGTATTTATTTATTTATTTATTTAAACTTTTCGAACCCAAAGAGGTACAAAGGCGGACTTAATACCTTAGGCATTCTCTACCAGTCAACCAAGGGTGGTGAAGAGATTAGATGGCAGGTGCTTTAATTGAAGGGTACGATGATGGAAGAATATAACTTGTGATGTGTGATGTAAAATAGATATTGTGTAACTTATAATACACATACATACATATTAAAAAAGTATATACTTACAATTCATATATACATATATATAAATTTAATGGTGAAAGGTGTTGAGCCGACTCTACGCTATTTGTTATGAAAATAACTCTGCAATTTCCGCTTAAATGCATACCGACTGGTGGCCGTCCTGAGATCAAGAGGAAGCGCATTCCAAAGAAGAATGGACTGAATATGAAAGGAAGAATGAACAAAGTCAGAAGTATGAGAAGGACAAAGCAGGAGAAGATTGTTGGAAGAACGCAGTTTCTTAGCGTGAGATGAACATAGATATTGGAAGTGAGACATAAGATAAGAAGGAGGAGTGGGAGAGTTGAGAAGAGAGAAAAGTGTAGTCAAAGCGCGCAAACTTCTTCTTTGGCGAAAGGACATCCATTTGAGCTCAGACCTATAGCTCGACACATGGTCATATTTTCTTAGGTTGATTATGAACCGGATACAATTGTTGAGCAATCTGTCGAGCTTATCCAAAAAAACCGCATTCAATTCAAAGTAGCACACGTCACCATAGTCGATGATAAGGAAAATCAAAGTCTGCACGAGCATGGTTTTCGTCTTACCGGGTAAAAAGTTTCTCAGACGATACAGGGATCGCAGAGTACCGTTGACCCTTTGGCTAACACTAGAGACCTGGCGTTGCCAGCTTAGTGTCGAGTCAAGATGCAAACCCAGATCTTTCACAGTAGGGGTAATGGGTATGGCGATTCCATTGAAAATAAGAGGAGGAAGAGAACTGAGCACCACCCTACCCATCATGCGTGAGCTTCCAATTAGGATGGCCTGACACTTTGAGCGGTTTACTAACACCCCAAAACGATCAGACCACTCTTTGATAGCATCTAAGTCTCGATTTACATCTACTATAGCGTCCGACAAACTTTCCACCCGCTCAGATGTATACAATTGAAGGTCATCAGCATAGAGATGATACGAACACCGAAGACAGTGAGTTATAAAATTAATGAAGATGGAAAATAGCAAATGAGAAATAATACCGCCTTGTGGAACACCAGCATTCAGGTCACGCCAACTCGACGAGGTCTCATCAACGCGAACCGACTGCTGACGTCCCCGAAGATAAGAAGAGAACCATTCCAAAGCCTCGGACGAAACCATAAGATGAGAGAGGATAGAAAGGAGGATATCGTGGCTGACGGCATTAATGGCATTGGAGAAATCAATTAACACCAGAACGGTAACCTTGGTATCCTCCATAGCTTCTCTAATGTCACCAGTCACTTTAAGGCGAGCGGAGGCTGTACTGTGCCCTGGTCTGAATCCAGACTGAAAAGAGCTAATGTTATATAGGTGTGCAAGGCGCGCGCCTCCCGCGCGCCATCTAGTGTAACGACGAGTCCAACTCTCGAATAAAGCAGTGCGTTGCTAGCCAGCGGTCGTTTCAGTTGTTTACCCATTTCCCCGCACCCGCGTACTTAACATTGGCGACGAGAATTATACCAACCACGTGTTGAAAATGTCTAGTTCGGTGCAATTTGGCATTCTACATACGTTCGACCATAACACACAGACATGGAAAACGTACAAAGGGCGTATAGCGCAATATTTCGTGGCAAATGGCATCAACGAGAAGACTGATGCCGCGGGTGAAAAACGAAAGGCCATTTTACTCAGCGCACTCACTGAGGGTACCTACAAACTAACAACAGATTTAGTTTTACCTAAAGCTGTTGAAGATGTGCCCTACGAAGACCTTCTATCACTACTGGACAACCATTTTACCCCCAAATGTGTCGGATTTGGTGAGCGTCACAACTTCTACGCGGCATCTCAACAAGCAGGGGAATCTCATTCTCAATGGGCAGCGAGATTGCGAGGGCTGACAGAAAAATGCGCCTTTCTCAACGTTGAGGAGGCACTCCGCGACAAGTTCATTATGGGGATGCAGCCAGGACGTGAGAAGGAGAAGCTGTACTCGAAAGACCTGGCCGACCTCACGCTGGCCAAGGTCGTGGAGATGGCAGAAAACCTCCGATGTTCGCGAGCTGCCGCCGCGGCCAGTGCGGTTGCGCTGGCACAGGCGTCGGTGGCAGACCAGCAGCTTTTCAAGATAGCGGATAAAGGAAAAAGTGGTAGTAGTGTAGTGAAGGTGAAATGTAGTGTATGTGGTTATACGAATCATAAATCGGCGGACTGTAGATTCGCAAATTATGTTTGTAAAAAGTGTCACGTAAAAGGCCACTTGCGTAAAATGTGTCCAAAAGTGAATTACGTACAGGTGGATGGCGGTGACAAGGGTGAGGATGACGATGACGGTAAGCTTTATTATGTCCGTTCATTCAGGGGAGAACCCATGGTAGAAACTGTTTGGATTGATAACGTGCCATTCAAATTCGAAATTGATAGCGGGTCCGCGGTAACCGTAGTTTCGGAAGGGTTTTACAAAAATAATTTCAAACAGGTGCCATTATCAAGTACAAATAAACAGCTCATAACGTATAACGGCGGAAAAATAGTGTGCCTAGGTACGTTGCGTCTACCGATACGCTACGCGGATCAAACGAATATTATTTACTTGTATGTGGTCCGCGACGGCGGGCCGCCCATTCTTGGTCGAGATTTCTTATCATTGTTTCGCTTACAGTTAATACCGGTAAATTTTTGTGAAACTACTGATTTGCAACTACAATACCCGAAGTTATTTTCTGATGAATTGGGAAAATTTAATAAGTACAAAATAAAACTATCGTTGAAGGAAGGAGCAAAACCGGTTTTTTGTAAAGCGCGCCCCGTAGCGTTTGCGTTGCGTGCAATGGTGGATAAAGAAATCGACAGATTAGTCGGTTTAGGTATTCTTGAATCCGTAGAATATTCGGAATACGCTTCACCGATTGTTCCAGTTCTAAAGCGAAACGGGACAGTCAGATTGTGTGCCGACTATTCAGTTAGTATAAATAAACAATTATTAGTAGAACAGTATCCGTCCTGGCTGGAGGCCTTAATTTATTAGGGAATCCACAGGCAAGTCCGTCTAAGCAGACGACAACCTCATAGGTTGACCTGCGAGATGCCATTTATAAAAAAAAAAAAAAAAGAACAGTATCCGCTACCCACGACTAACGAACTATTTTCAAAGATCCATGGGGGTCAACAATTTAGCAAACTGGATCTATCTATGGCCTATAACCAATTAATTTTGGACAATGACTCAAGAAACCTAACTTGCATAAATACAAGTCGCGGGCTATATAGATTTACACGTTTAGTGTTTGGGTTAGCCAGTGCGCCGTCTATTTTCCAGCGCGCTATCGAGGGTTTGTTATCCGGTATAGACGGAGTGTTGTGCCTACTAGACGATATTCTAATAACGGGAAAGGATAGACAAGAGCATTTACAAAAACTGAATCTCGTTTTGATGCGCTTAGAGGAAGCAGGTTTAACATTGCAAAAAGGAAAATGTAGTTTTTTTTCAAGACGAAATCAGTTATCTAGGTTATATTATCACTAAGGAGGGCCTAAAAAAAGCGCCGGAAAAAATTAAAGCAATGTTGGAATCACCGGTTCCCACAAATGTTCATCAGCTTCAATCGTTTTTGGGGCTAATTAACTATTACAGGAATTTCGTACCTAACGCATCCTCTATCCTCAGTCCGTTGTACGATCTCTTAAAAAAGGGTTGTGAGTGGACATGGACTGGTATTCATGACACGGCTTTTAGGTCAATAAAAGAGTTTATGACATCCGAACAGGTTCTTGCACATTTTGACCCAAACGCGACGATAATATTAACGGTAGACGCTTCCCCAAATGGGTTGGGAGCAGTCCTCTCACAAGTAGGTTCAGACGGTATGGAAAAACCTATTTCATTTGTTTCGCGTACCTTAAACTCTGCTGAAAAGCGATATGCTCAAATCCAAAAGGAAGCCACCGCCATTATATACGGTGTGCGTCGGTTTCATCAATATTTGTATGGCAGATCGAAACCGTTTATTCTTCGAACGGATCACAAGCCACTATTAGCAATTTTTGGGCCCCATAAGGGCATACCAGAAATGTCAGCAAATAGACTACAGCGGTACGCCTTGTTCTTAAGTAGCTATAACTATAAAATAGAGTATGTTCGCAGCGCTGATAACAGCGCGGATTATTTCTCCCGCGCGAGCTTGCCGCGCGCTGTTCACGAGTGCGCGTGCACTGAACAGTGTAAGTGTTGTGATTGCGAAGTATCATACGATCGAGCGACTTACGTTTGTTTTGTTGTAGACGGAAGCATGCCCGTGACATTAGATAAACTACGCGAAGAGACAAGTAGCGACGTAGTTTTAAGAATAGTAAAAGACTTCATTTTGAATGGTTGGCCACCGAAGATTAACGATATAAGGGTAAAACCGTACTACTTATGTCGATCACAATTATCCTATGAGAATGGTTGTGTCATGAGAGGCCACAAGGTGGTTGTTCCTTCGAGCTTATACAAATTCATTCTAAAAGAATTACATACTTCCCATTTAGGTGTAGTAAAAACTAAGGCCGAAGCGCGATCAAGATTTTGGTTCCCGGGAATTGACCAGGCTATAGAAACAATGATAGGTTCATGCGATGGGTGTATTCAGTTGCGCCCCTCGCCGCCGCGCGCGCCGCCGGCTCACTGGGAATTCCCATCTTGTCCCTTCTACAGAATACACATAGACTTCCTAGGTCCCATCAAAGGATGCGTTTATTTGGTAGCGGTAGATGCACATACCAAATGGGTAGAAGTTTATAACATGAACACGGCTACTTTTTCGACCTCGGTAATTGAAAAGCTATGTGATTTTATGTCAAGGTTCGGAGTTCCGAAAACGATAGTAAGTGATAATGGCACAGCTTTTTGTTCGCGGGAATTTGAACAATTTTGCGCGGCTTACGGGATTTCGCATATGACTTCACCGGTCTATCACCCACCTAGTAACGGCCAGGCCGAAAGTTTAGTTAAGGTTATTAAAAAGGGAATAAAATCAAGTATTATGTCGACTCATAGTGCGAAACAAACATCTGTGAAATTACTAAAATATCTAATGGATTATCGTAATTCAGTTCACTCTGCTACTGGTTGCCCCTGCGCAATTGGTGTTTGGACACAAGTTAAGGTCGCGATTAGACCTGATGGATCCAAAGTCATCGGCACGCTTGTCACCGTCTGTATCTAACGTTGTGAAAAATCAACAGTGCATGCAAACTAAACAACAAGGGAAAAATAAAAGGAAACATTTAGAGAAAAACGACGTTGTATTATACAAAAAGTTTGTTAATAAAGCATGTTATACATGGTGTAAGGGCATCATACTTAAAAGAATAGGAAAAGTATTATATTTAGTAAAAGACAGTCATAGTTCAGAAAGGTACAAAAGGCATATAAATCAGCTGATGCTTTTTAAAGGAACAAGTAACAAAAATGAGGATAATGTACAAAATTCGAATGTGAACTTACCTGGGTCATCTTGTCCTCCGGCACCACATCCATCACCGCCACGCTCCCCAACGTCGTCGCCTCGCTCATCACCGTCGCCAGCTGCTCCTGAAACGCACATACTCCAGCCGGAGCTTTACTTACCAGATTCCTTGCCAGATAGTTCGGCCAGAGGGAGGAGAGCAGAAATGTGCGCACGAAGTGCTTCTTCGCCGTCGAGCGAGGACGAGTCTGAGAAGGACACACAACAGGCCCATGATGATGAACAAAACGCTGGTACGAACGACGTAGATGTTGAAGGAACAGAGAGACATTCGAACTCCGAGGATGTTGGTCACAAAGCAGGGAGTGAACTCGATACCCAGACAACACAACACGATGAGTCAATGATTGTTACTCCAAAGAGATCATTACGTAATCGCCCCGTTATTTGTTTTAAAAAATACTTCTAGCGTAGGATGTAATGTAGTACTAGAGTATACTATGTGTATGGATAACTATAATTATGGATGTTAACTTATGTTCGGTTGTATTTGGACTAGAGGGAGGAATTGTTATGTATGTGTGCAAGGCGCGCGCCTCCCGCGCGCCATCTAGTGTAACGACGAGTCCAACTCTCGAATAAAGCAGTGCGTTGCTAGCCAGCGGTCGTTTCAGTTGTTTACCCATTTCCCCGCACCCGCGTACTTAACAGCTAACAAGTTTATTCCGGTGAGTAAACTGCTTGTGTACGCAGGCCTCAAGCACTTTAGAAAGGAATGGGAGAATGGAAATGGGTCGAAAATGACTGGGAAGCGAGGGATTTGAAATTTTTGGGAGAGGGCGGACATAGGCCATACGCCACAGGGAAGGGAATTGTCCGGAATCAAGAGAAAAGTTGGTAATATATGTAATCGGAGAGAGAAGGCTATCCAGGATCCAAACAACCATATTACGACTGATGCCGTCACAGCCCACAGCCTTGGATTTAATGGACAGGATGAACTTTTTAATTTCGTCCAAAGTGACCGGAGAGAAGTGAAATGGTTCTATGATGGGACTATCTAGGCCAGAAATGAAATCGACCGTCTTGGACAACATTTGGGAATCCAAATGACAAGTGGTTGTAAAATGACGGTTGATATCATCAAGGCCAATTGTATTAGGAAAATCCACATGACGTGGTCTGCCGATACCAAGAGTACCAAGAAACTTCCAGATATCAGCAGGTGAAGAAGAAGATATGTTCTCGAGAATATGGCGGCGTTTAGCGTTGCGTATCATCTGATTACACCGATTTCTAGCAGCTTTAAAAAAGCTCCGATTTTCTTCACTGCGATCCTTTTTAAATTTTCGAAAGGCCCGATCCCTGCGCCTCATCGCCATACGAACCCCTGTCGTCATCCAAGGAGCAGGAGGACGCCGAAGTTTAATCTTCTTAACAGGAGCGTGTTTGTCGTAGAGAGCAAGGACCGTCCGATCGAAAATGCGCAGCTTTTCATCAACAGCAGTCGCCGCTTCCAGGTGTTCCCAATTGAGGTTTGACGCATCCTGACAAAGCTTCACAACGTCCATGCGCGCAAAACACCGCATGTGCTGAACTTTTGGGACAGGTTTAGTCGGTTTTAGGACATTCGAGAGGAAAATTAGGTGATGATGAGAAAATCCAGGAGCGGGACACTGACCATGAGAAGAAACGAGGGAGAGTGCGGAGGTAAGCATCAAGTCGAGCCAAGTGTCTTCGCCTGAGATGTTGAAATGGGTAGGTTGCAGTGAAAGTATGTGCAGACTAACAGACTCAATGATGTGAAGGAGTTTACGGGATCGAGGGGTGTGATGAGCAAGGTCGGTGTTGAAATCGTCCATGATGATGCAGTGTGCATACTCTGACCCTACGGATTCCAGCGCCAATTCAAGTTTGGAAAAATAGTCGACGGCGGGTGGACAGTAGACAACACCAAGCAGGGTCTTGACGCCTTTGACGTAGACCTCTAAAAAGAGGTACTCAGCGGAAGCATGGTATTGTGAGGGTGATGAAGCAATGATTTTGAAAGGGAAATCGCTTCGAAGATAGATAGCTACACCACCCCCTCCCTTTCCAATTCTATCATTGCGGATAAGAGTGAAACCTGGGAGAGGGTAGGTGGTGGAGAGAAAATGAGGTTTGAGCCAACTCTCGGAAACCAGAACAGCATGGACATTGGCGTCGGTAAAGGTGTCCAACAGATCACTATAGTGACTAGGAACGCTTTGCGCATTTATGTGGCAGACATTAAAAAATGGCCTTTCCGTTGGGTGAAGCTCCGACGCACAAAGTCACTGTGGTGACAGTCAGTGAGCTGAAACTTGCATTAGCGGATGAGCTAGAGGAATCAATGGCAGAGTAAAAAGAGTCATCATCAGTTACCATAAAGTACAAATAAAATAATATAAATAAATAATTGCTAAAAATGCAAATAAACTAAGATAGCTTTTGCTTAAGGTGCTACACCACAATCTGTGCACCACCCACCAGCAGCACCGGTAAAGTTGTACATGGATCCTTTGGAGCGTGGTTAAAATCGGAACTAAAGCATCTTAATTTACAAATCGTCAAAACTATTTAAGCGCCAAAAGATCCCTGTAGTACTGTACATTAGTTATTATACACCAGAAATAAACATGAAATAACAGACAGAACTTCATCACAGACATTAAAACAAAATATTATGAACAAAAAAAGAACAAATGATACATGACAAAGTAAAATGAGCAAAAACGGAACGCAATTTACAAAACGATTTTCACGTGGAACCAGTGTTGCCACCTTGGTGATTTTGTCACTAGATCTGGTGATTTTTCAGAGCACTTAGCGACATTTTTTCATCGTTTAGCGACTAATTATTTTTTAGCGATTTTTGACGATTTTTAAATATGGAATTTGGGAACACCTAATTGACACGGAAAAATGTATCTTTCTGGACTTAGTCTATGGTCGAGGAGTCCCAAACAATGAGTTATTGACTTTATTGTTTTTGTTTTATCATTCTTTAACTGAATTCGATTTATAGTTGGTAGGAAATGGCACGTTCTCAGTGAAAGAACAGTAAAGAAGTTAGTTGAAGAGTGTGTCCATCGTATCGTTTCATCGTCGGAGTGAGAATAGTGAAGTTCAGAATATTAAAAATTCGATAAAGAATGGAACTGACGTCCAAGAAAAATAATATACGCAAAAGTATAGAAAAGAGTGGGAGGAGCATGATGAACTCAAAAGCTGGCTTAAACCTCTACCTGGTGACGAACTGAAAGGGTTTTGCTCACTTTGCCTAGCGATGTCATTGAGGCTGTCGGCAAAAACACAAAGTACTCATTAGAGATCTATCACAACCAACTACGTCTTCAGCACAAACGTCGGCGTCTGTGGATGATGATAATGTAATGGAAGATATAATGTTTCAAAATCTTGAATTTTAATCAAGTCTGTTCTATTGACTGTTACTAAATTCTTTTTTTTTTATTCAGGCATTAAAGTACTTTAATTTTAATTTTACAAAAAATAGCGAGAACTGGTGGTTTTTTTTCAATCCAAATTTCCAAAATATGGCGACATTTTACACTGGATCTAGTGACAAGATCATTTTTGAAGTGGCAACACTGCGTGGAACAGGGAAAATGGAACGTCAAAATTTTGGCAACAATTTCAACAAGAAATAGACACTTACAGTAGCGGTGGGTAATCTTTATTCCGGCAAGTGAATTGATTCACTTATTCCGACTCCGGGTCCGGTACCGGTTCACCTTATTTATTCCTTTGGCACCGTTTGGCACCGGCACTCACTCGCTCATTTTGGTTCCCCAGTTTCGCAGAACATTTTATTCATTTGGTTCACTGGATCATTTGGCACGTTTTGAATTGAACAGTTGGTTAGTTAGAGCGATACGACGTGTTCCGAGTACTTCCGAGTGACTTGAGCGAGTGAACGAGAGTGAACAGTGAACGCGCGCTCCGGCATCATTTGGTACCGCGGTGCCGGTAAGGATTGTGAGGAATAAATAAGGTTTACGTATCCGCGTTCGGTACCGGCTCCTTTGGATCAGTACCTCCGGAGTTACCCACCGCTAACTTACAGGTTACAGCCGTTACAGGTGACATTGACCTGACAGTGACAATTTTCTAACACAAACAATTTATCAACAGAATGTGATTTATGTTGTTTTGAGGTAAAAATAAGAAAAAGTAAGCAGGTAGACGTGTACGATAACCATAATAATTACGTGGACTGACATTCCGAGCACAAAAACTGATAACAGTACTTTTCTGTGATGGCAGAATGTCTTCACCAAGTTTCACTTGTGGGCAATCCCCTCTTCTTAGAGCGAAGGTAATATGGACTGACTTAGCAGCACTAGCCTTGATTCACCACTTTTTTTGCCATGACCCAATCTTGTTCAGGTGTTCTTGGAGTTTCGTGGATGCTCTAATCTGGTCCCTTTCGCAGTATAGCTGCAGTGTCATCAGCATAGGTCGCAGTAACAATTATGTTTGAGGTGAGTAGGCCAGCAGTGTAGACTGTGTGCAGGACAGGCCCCAGCACCGAAACCTGGGGCACTCCAGCTTCTATGAAATAAAATGAAGATAGGCAGTCTCCAGATTTAACTTGGAACACTCGGGCCTCTTTGTAAGATTTTAGCAGCATGTATGCCTTGTGGTAAGCAGATCTTTGTTTATACAGAAGGCCCTTGTGCCATACTCGGTCACCGACTGTTTGTTGTATGTCAAGAAAAGCCAATGTTTGTTGGGTTGTATGAACCACTCTGTGTATTTGTTCTGTCGTTCCATGGTGTGCTTGGAAACCAAATTGATGCTCTGGGATTGTTCTTTCTCCCTTACGTATAGGTAACAGTTGCTGTAGTATTAACTTCGCGAACAGTTTTGACAATAATTTTCATGATAAATTCTGCTTTTTGTGTATTAGGAGGCAGGCCTTATACAATCCAGTTACTTCTACTCAAATTTGAAGTTGATGTGAGTTCCTGTACTTGGGGTTGTAAGGTATTTGATGTTGAGCTGATTTCTCATCAGCTCTAAGATAGTTAATATAATCGATATGTAATTCCGTGCAGGTCACGTGTCGTACTACGCGTGCAACGCATGGTGCGACGCGGCCGGCAGCAGTGGCCTGCTGGTGGACCGTGCGTCGCTGCGCCACAAGCGCGACAACGCCCTGCGCGGGCGCTCCGCCCGCCTGCGCGCCGACCTGGCGCACCTGGCGCTGCAGCGCGTGCCTGCGGTGGCGCAGTGCGAGGCCGTCGTCGGGCTCGCCAAACACCTCTGCGGTGTCGCCACCGGTAACTATGAACTTGTATCTGTATGTGTCCAAATGTAGCTGGTGAAAGTGTGCTCAAACCCTGTTCTCATAAAATTCTACGCAATCACTCGCTAAAGAGTACAAGTAACACATTCATGTGTACTTGGAAACCGTGCGCTTTGCGAAAAAGTGTCGAGATATAAGCTAAGTTAGTAAGTGCCGATTTCACCAATGAAAGTGAACGTGTTTAGCACATCTAAAACACATTCAAGAGCTTTCAGTGTCAAAATTGTTATGGAATGACACTGATGGCATTTGTATTTGATTTTGTTTGTTCATTGGTGTAATCGGCACTATAAGTAACCAACAGTTATTGTTTGAATAACATATGTAATAATAAAAAATTTAACGAATAATACGGTCCCTAATTGGGAAGCCAAATGTAATATTAAAAATTTAAAAGAATAGGTGTGTGTGTTTCTGAGTGTGTGATCTCCAAAAAAAAAAAATGATAAGGTAAGAAATTAAATTTCGGGCGCCGTGGAGCGACACACTATTAATAGATAGCCAGATAAAGTTGGAGAGATTGAACCATTAATCTTAGGATGGGGGCCTGTGGATGTCAATGGTGATTAAAAGTCTCACTACCTTGAACGTTCCCAGTTTATTGTATACCTTTAGCCTAATGAATACAATTATATTAATATAAATTTTAGTTGCTATATCATCATTGCATCTTTGTAACTATAAATTCGCAGCTGAAGGCTGTTATGTTATAAAGGAAAAAAATATTTTAAAAAATGTAACTTGAAGGTGCCCCTTGAGACGGAAGGTGGTACCTCTCAGGTAATCAGCCCCCGTGGAAGGCCAGTAGAAATTTCCCGGTTGAATTGACGTAAAGGTGGAATAAGCACCCACAATTGTAGGCGCTTATTCCAGGTATTTAAACTCGCGTCTCCCTCGGTGTACCGAGAAGATATTTGGTATCAAGAGACGTAGGGAGGCGACGAGGAAACCAAAAATCCGATAGAAATATCCACCGGGACCATTCCACGGGTCCTTTGGTTTAGGATTAGGGCATTAAAGCACCACTATAAACCAGATTAGTTACGATTCCATTCAGGGAAAATCAGGAGACCTGTCACCTTCACCAACAAAGATCGCAAAAAATGACTCGTCAAATTTTGACGTCCAAAATGTCATACGAAATGTATCACAGATAAAAAATACAATTAAGAAATCGTTCCGAAATCGACTAGAATTATCAATACATGTAACGGTGTAAAAAAACTCGTTACATTACATCCCTCCCCGAAAAAAAATAAAAGAAAGCAATTTCTTTTATGCCAAAAAAACAACGATCAAGGTAAAACGAACAGATTCCCAAGAAACAGGAAATATAAACAACAACGTGTATACAAACAACACTTACAGGTGCAGACTAGATACTAGCACAACCGACCCACAATATCAAAAGAACCACAAGAGTACAGTTAAGCACCTTCGCCACTGACTAACAAGTTAAATCCAAGAAATATTATAGAATCAGTTAAGTGCAGCAGTCGCTTAACACTGTAGAACAATACAACATAACTATACCTAATTGAGTGCGGTTGGGCACCATCGCCACCGACTAACAAGTATAAAATTCTAAAAAGACACAAAAAATACCAATACGAATTCGGTTAGGCACTATAGCCGCCGACTAGCAAGTATAAAGCTTTACAAAAACAAAAAAAATACTAATAAGAGTTCGGTTAGGCACCATAGCCGCCGACTAGCAAGTATATGTTTAATGTAACAGGATAAAAAGAATATTAATTCGAGTACAGTTAAGCGCAAAGGCCGCTGTTTACCGAGATTAATCCAAAAAATTATATATGAGTGCAGTTAGGCACCATCGCCACTGACTAGCAGGAACAAATTATAACTGTGAGAAACAGTATAGGAACCTTCACATCTCTAAAGATGCAAAGAAAAAAGATGTTGTGATCGGCTCAACTCCACCAACTTTCCGGGCACAAACAAAAAAAAAATTTTGTGATCGGCTCAACTCCACCAACTTTCCGGGAACAAACAAAAAAAAAATCACTGTGTTCTTCCTAAGTGCACCGCGAAATATTCCGGGTGACAGAGTCACTATAGGAGCACAATGATAAAAAAATAGGTAAACCTCTACAAGTGTAAACAAAACGTACAAAGGTAGTAGGCACCAATTCAGGAATTGCATGCAAAATTTACACAGAAAAATTGCATACAAGACTATTTAAAAAAATATATATACATGATAATAATAGTATAATAATAAGATCCTTCGATATGGAAAATGTATCTGTGTGGGTTGAAGAAGTTTATAAAAATGTCCTAAGTTGTAATTTAGAATGTTAAATCAAGATTTAATAATTTTTTAAGAAGTTACCTAATATATCTTCATTCAAACTGTCGATAACCTATCATCCATCCCAATGTCCTTCACACTATCAAAAACAGCCTTCTGTCAAAATCATCAAAATCAAGATTAACAATGATAAACCAAATTAAAATTTAATTATATCCTTAACATGATAACGACCAGTCGTTCCCTTATTAAGGTCTTTCAGAATATAAACATTATCAGAAATCTTTTCAATAATTTTACATTTAATAAACTTAGGAGCAAGTTTTGCCGAAAAATAAGTAGGTGCATGAGATTGAACGAAACTTCTTCTCCACACGACATCACCCACATCAAAAGAAATGACTTTGCGACCTTTGTTATAATAGCGAGCATTACGCTGATAAGCTTTTAATAAATGAGTTTGCACTTTAACAAAAATATTACTAAGTGAATTGAGAGAATCGGCATAGTGAACTCTATTGGAAATTTCCAGTTCATCTATGTTATCGATAGAATCACTAAAACGATGTAAAGAAGCATCAAAAATAAGTTCTCTACCAAACATCAAAAAATTAGGTGTGAAATCTGTGGCCAGATTAACACTATTATTCAAAGCTAGTTGAATATTAGGTAAATATTTAGACCAAGTTCTATGATCATCTTTGACAAAACAAGCTATGCAAGTTTCAACAGTTTTATTATATCTCTCAACAGTATTATTTTGAGGCGTGTATAAAGTATTATAAAATATTTTAATAATGTTAAAACCCTTCAAAAACTCTACAAAATGTTTAGAAGTGAATTGTGTACCATTATCACAAACAATTATTTTGGGACAACCAAACTTAAGAAATATTTCTTTTTTGAAAAGTTTATTTATTACTCTAGTAGTAGCATTTATCATAGGAAAAATCCAGCAGTATTTAGTGAAAACATCAACAACTGAAAGAATATATTTATGTCCAGAATAAGATTTAGGCAATATACCTATAATGTCTACTGAAAGCATCAACATAGGACGATCAACTTTTTTAGGGTTAACCATAATACCAAAAGGAGGTTGAGTGGTATGTTTATAAGCTTTACAAGTATCACAAGCAAGAATATATTTTTGAACATCATTAAACATCCCTTTCCAAAAATAGTGTTGTTTTAATTTATTTAAAGTTTTATGAATACCTAAGTGTCCAGAATTAATATCATCATGATTAGAACGAATTGTATCTAATATGTGTTCTTTAGGAATAACTATCTTCCAATTAAGATTACTATTGGGATCAAACTTACTTTTACAAAACTTATATAAGGCTTTATTTTCTACTCTAAAGTTCTTATATCTGCAAGGAGACTTTTGACAATTAATAAATACTTTTTTATACCAAGGATCATAAATATCATCATCGGGTAAGACTAAATTATTTTCAGAGATTCCTATAGCAGCTATTTCAATACGAGACAAAGCGTCTGGGACTAAATGTAAAGAACCTTTTTTATGACCTATATCAAAAGTAAATTGAGAAATTCTAGCAGCCCAACGTGCTAAGCGTCCACTAGGATTGCTAAGACCTAAAAGCCACTTTAAACTAGCATGATCAGTTATTACTGTAAACTTCATTCCTTCAATATAAGGTCTAAAATGTTCTATTGAAGCTAAAATAGCAAGTAATTCACGTTCTGTAGTACTATAATTGCGTTCACATTTATTGAGTGATCTAGAATAGAACGCAATAGGATGTTGATCTCCATTATCATCCTCTTGACTCAAAACACTACCAATGCCAACAGAACTGGCATCACAATGTAAAAAGAAAGGTTCTTCAAAATTAGGGCATTGCAAAACCGGAGCAGTAATTAACGCTTGCTTCAACTTATCAAATGCAATCTCAGCTTCATCATTCCAACAAAGTGGTTTCTTAGAATTCTTACTTCCCGCCGTTAATTTAGTCAGAGGAGAGGCAATATCACCAAATTTACAAATGAATCTACGATAGTATGAGCATAAACCTAGAAAACTACGAAGCTGTTTAACAGATTCAGGACGTGGGAAACTTTTAATGGTATCTAATTTAGAAGGATCAGTATGCAAACCATTACTATCAACTATATAACCAAGATAGCGGAGTCTATCTTTACAAAAATTACACTTTTTCAAATTAACTGTCAAACCAGCATCTTTCAGTATACTGTAAATTTTATGTAGATACTCTATATGTAAATTAAAATCCGAATTTACGCAAATTAAATCATCTAAATAACAAAACACAGTATTATCGAATTCAGGTCCAAAAAGTTTATCTACAAGTCTCTGCAGTTCAGCAGGTGCGTTGGTTAGACCGAAGGGCATACGGACAAACTCGAAAAGTCCTTTTCCCGGAACTACAAAAGCAGTCTTTTCTCGAGAAGATTCTTCCAGGGCTATTTGCAAAAATGCTTTAGAAAGGTCAATGGTACTAATAAATTTAGCTCCCCCAAGGTTATCTAAAATTCTAGAGGTATAAGGAAGAGGGTAAGAATCTTTTACAGTTACTGAATTTAAACGTCTTGAATCCAAACACAATCTGGTACTACCATCCCTCTTTTCTACAGCTAAGACAGGTGAACACCAAGGCGATTTAGAAGGTTGGATGATTCCTTCCTTTAATAAGACTTCTACTTCATCAAAAAGTTCCTTCTGCTTCGCAGGACTTAAAGGCCAATATCGTTGTTTAAAAGGTTCGCTAGTAACATTAATTTTATGTTGAACAAGATGAGTAAGACCTAAGTCTCTCTTTTCATAAGAAATATCTTCAAAGAGTGAAACATTATCATTTAATTTTTGTTTCTCAGCAGGAGAAAGTTCACTAACAGAGGTGACTGAACAAACTTGAACTGTATTACATCGAGCATAAGTTATATTTTTCCATAAATCCTTAGCCAAATCGAATTTTAACCAAAAATCAAATCCTAAAATGAAATCAGGTTGGAAAGAAGGTATAATTTGAAAATTAATATTTTTAGTTAAATTATCACAAATAACAGGTAATTCAATGGTACCAATAATTCTTTGTGAAGAACCATCGGCCGTATAAGCAGAGCTAGAAACAGAATTTATTTTATAACCTAACTGTAAGAATTGTCTATGACTATTGGAACCCAAAATACAACTATTTGAGCCACTATCTAATAAACCAGAAAAAGTATGGTTATCTACGGAAAATTGTAAATAAGGTCTAGTATCGTTATCTTTAACAAATAAAACAGGAGCTGATCTATAAATTTTGAAAAATGTCTTTAAGTAATCTAACCAATTCGCAAAATCTCTGTCACGAGTAGCATCGTCAGGTTTGTGATATTTAGCAAAATTTTCTTTCATCGAGACGCTCGCGGTTATGTCAGTAACAACAGGGGCTCGATGCGACCTAATCAGTTTTTTGACTCGCTAGAGCTTTTCTTTACGTTACAAACATCACAACTCTTAGATGTAACTCCAACCTTTTGACAATTAAAACAAATTACGCCAGGTATGGAAGTACAATGCTTATAATGGTGACCAGATTTTTTGCACTTTAAACAGGACAAAACCGCATTAGACTTAACAGTAGGTTTTTCAGTTTTAAAAGTTTTATGACTTACAAAAACTTCAAGCTCTTTTGCAAGAACAAGAAATTGTTCCACAGAATCCATAGGTTTACCAAATATAAAAGGTGTGTAAATAGGTAGCATGTTATGTTTAATAATAGTAACCAAAACCGCATCAAACAATGGCGAAGAAAGACGACTAGCCATGTCCAGTATTTCTGTAATAAAGTCTGGAAGAGATTCAGAACTCTTTTGTTTCCTTGTACGAAGATCATGTTCCAAAAAATAGTCGAAGTCCGGCCTGTCAAAACGTTTAAGCAAAGCAAGCTTAAGCTCACGCCAGGGTGGAATACGAAAACGAACTGTGCGGAACCATTTCAGAGCAATACCACTAAGCAAATCCGTGAATGAAACAACCAACAAAATTTCGTCAAAATTTTTGTATAAAAAGTATTCTTCAACTTCAGTAATAAATTCCCTAACACAAGATTTCCCATCGAATTTAATTCTACTCTTTTTCAAATCAGGCAACTTAATTGCAGATGGCAAGTTCTTCTTAATATGATCATTAACCAAAACATTCATAGAATTAAACGAAGGCAGAGCGTGCAAAGCAAAAGCTGAGGAAGAGTGTGCAATCCTTTCATTATGATCAAAAGGGTGTGGTACTTCTGTCAAATTAATCATGTCCGGAGCAGTTTGTGCAACATTAGGATCTGCGCAAGCACCATCAGATTCTATGTGGTCTTTAGCAATAGGCGGAAAAGACTGGTCTTCATTAGCCATCATGAATAAACTAAACGAAAATTGATGAGCAAAGCAAGATGTAAATTTAAAAAAAGTGAAATATTTGAGGGTAAGTGTAAAATATTTTCTAAGTATTTTTTTTTTGTTTTGATGAAAACTATCAAGTAAAAAGATGCAATAATAATTTACAGGATAAGTTTAAACTACTTAAAGTAAGGTTACCAAGATAAACCAAAGTTTACTTAAGATTAAATATGAAACAAAACTTCCAAAGTTGTAAAATACTTGAGGTTAAAAGGATATGTTCAAAGTTTGTTTTGATGAAAATTTCAAGTTTAAAAAATGCAGTAACAATTTACAAGATCAATTCAAGTTACTAAAAGTAAGATTACTTAGTTAAACTAAAGTTTGCTTTAGATTAAATATGAAACAAAGTTTCACCGCACCTAATTTACACTGTTGAGACACTTAGATAAAACAAACTGTCTTACCATACAAAATGTTGGTTTTGTAAGAAAAAGAAGAAGTAATGCTGTAACCATAAACATTAAACATACACAATAGTACAAAGTACAATAATGTTAGTAGAAAATACTGTTTATTAAAAGCAAACATCCAAAGAATTTAAGTTTTAAATTACAACATTGTACAATAATGTGTTACTACAAAATATCAAGATGCAATGAATCAATAACAAAATAAGTAAGCTAAATTCAAGTCGCTGTTCGCTTGAGCGACAAATGTAATAATAAAGAATTTAACGAATAATACGGTCCCTAATTGGGAAGCCAAATGTAATATTAAAAATTTAAAAGAATAGGTGTGTGTGTTTCTGAGTGTGTGATCTCCAAAAAAAAAAAAGATAAGGTAAGAAATTAAATTTCGGGCGCCGTGGAGCGACACACTATTAATAGATAGCCAGATAAAGTTGGAGAGATTGAACCATTAATCTTAGGATGGGGGCCTGTGGATGTCAATGGTGATTAAAAGTCTCACTACCTTGAACGTTCCCAGTTTATTGTATACCTTTAGCCTAATGAATACAATTATATTAATATAAATTTTAGTTGCTATATCATCATTACATCTTTGTAACTATAAATTCGCAGCTGAAGGCTGTTATGTTATAAAGGAAAAAAATATTTAAAAAAATGTAACTTGAAGGTGCCCCTTGAGACGGAAGGTGGTACCTCTCAGGTAATCAGCCCCCGTGGAAGGCCAGTAGAAATTTCCCGGTTGAATTGACGTAAAGGTGGAATAAGCACCCACAATTGTAGGCGCTTATTCCAGGTATTTAAACTCGCGTCACCCTCGGTGTACCGAGACGATATTTGGTATCAAAAGACGTAGGGAGGCGACGAGGAAACCAAAAATCCGATAGAAATATCCACCGGGACCATTCCACGGGTCCTTTGGTTTAGGATTAGGGCATTAAAGCACCACTATAAACCAGATTAGTTACGATTCCATTCAGGGAAAATCAGGAGACCTGTCACCTTCACCAACAAAGATCGCAAAAAATGACTCGTCAAATTTTGACGTCCAAAATGTCATACGAAATGTATCACAGATAAAAAATACAATTAAGAAATCGTTCCGAAATCGACTAGAATTATCAATACATGTAACGGTGTAAAAAAACTCGTTACACATAATCAAACTGTATTTTAAACATCATCGCTGAGTAATGGTGTTAAAATTATCCTCAATTGTAAAAAAAAAATAACAATAACCTTATCAAACTATCAAAACACTCAAGATTCATTTGTTTGCATTTTTATCAGATGTTTTGGACCATACTGGTGACTGTCTGACACTTGCCAGGGTAGAGGTGACAGACTGACGTTGGAGATGTAAGTGTCCGCGAAGGCAGGGTAAAGGTCACTAACCATACTGTTTGCCTGCTTCGTGAACATTAAGACCCTCTTGCACCACAAATCGCTAAACACGATTATTGCTAAACGGATTTAAAAAGTCTTTGTATTCTCACAATCGTTTGAAGATACAAGAGTGTTTTAAGTGCTTTTTGCGTTAAAGCTCACCTTAAATCACTAAATACATTTTAGTGATTTGTAGTGCGGTCCTAAGTATTTGAAACCATACCATTAGCCTTGATGACGTGCTGTGCTCAGACTACGCACTGCGCTGCATCACGGCGCCGGGAGTCCTGCACAAGACGCGCGGCGTGGTACTGGCCACGTGCTGCCACCACCGCTGCCAGGGAGCCGCCTTCGTCGCCAACCAGCAGCTGCAGGTATGTTGCTCCTGCACACAAGACGCGCGGCGTGGTACTGGCCACGTGCTGCCACCACCGCTGCCAGGGAGCCGCCTTCGTCGCCAACCAGCAGCTGCAGGTATGTTGCTCCTGCACACAAGACGCGCGGCGTGGTACTGGCCACGTGCTGCCACCACCGCTGCCAGGGAGCCGCCTTCGTCGCCAACCAGCAGCTGCAGGTATGTTGCTCCTGCACACAAGACGCGCGGCGTGGTACTGGCCACGTGCTGCCACCACCGCTGCCAGGGAGCCGCCTTCGTCGCCAACCAGCAGCTGCAGGTATGTTGCTCCTGCACACAAGACGCGCGGCGTGGTACTGGCCACGTGCTGCCACCACCGCTGCCAGGGAGCCGCCTTCGTCGCCAACCAGCAGCTGCAGGTATGTTGCTCCTGCACACAAGACGCGCGGCGTGGTACTGGCCACGTGCTGCCACCACCGCTGCCAGGGAGCCGCCTTCGTCGCCAACCAGCAGCTGCAGGTATGTTGCTCCTGCACACAAGACGCGCGGCGTGGTACTGGCCACGTGCTGCCACCACCGCTGCCAGGGAGCCGCCTTCGTCGCCAACCAGCAGCTGCAGGTATGTTGCTCCTGCACACAAGACGCGCGGCGTGGTACTGGCCACGTGCTGCCACCACCGCTGCCAGGGAGCCGCCTTCGTCGCCAACCAGCAGCTGCAGGTATGTTGCTCCTGCACACAAGACGCGCGGCGTGGTACTGGCCACGTGCTGCCACCACCGCTGCCAGGGAGCCGCCTTCGTCGCCAACCAGCAGCTGCAGGTATGTTGCTCCTGCACACAAGACGCGCGGCGTGGTACTGGCCACGTGCTGCCACCACCGCTGCCAGGGAGCCGCCTTCGTCGCCAACCAGCAGCTGCAGGTATGTTGCTCCTGCACACAAGACGCGCGGCGTGGTACTGGCCACGTGCTGCCACCACCGCTGCCAGGGAGCCGCCTTCGTCGCCAACCAGCAGCTGCAGGTATGTTGCTCCTGCACACAAGACGCGCGGCGTGGTACTGGCCACGTGCTGCCACCACCGCTGCCAGGGAGCCGCCTTCGTCGCCAACCAGCAGCTGCAGGTATGTTTCATCATGCGAAAAAAATGAGAGATTTATTTTACTTGGCAGTTCACTAAATGATCAAAGTCAAAGTCAAAGCATTTATTTCAAATAGGCCCATAAAATGGCACTTTTGAACGTCAAAAATTACATTAAAAATATAACTGATTCTAGGAGCCACTTCCAAAAAGTAGTTTCGTATGGAGAAGAAGTGGCAAGAAACTCCACCGTTACTCTTTTAAAATATTTTACAATATTTGTATACATTAATTATATTTTTATATGTGAAAACGATGCACCAAGAATAAAAATACTCTATCACAATTGGTAAGAAGAATTAAAAATAAAGCAAAGGCAGATAAATGAATCACGCGATAGGTACATTGTGCTCACATATTTACAAACATTGTAAAAATATATGACTTTCCTAAAATATTAACTAGGAATAAGTCAGTGTGTGAGTAAGTAAAAAAAAAATTAAATTAGCAACCAATGTGATTTTTTCTAGACGGGATTGTCCTATGGAGCTGGACCATCATGTGTCCAAGCATTCTTATCTTGTATATAGTCCTCTAATTTGTAATAAGCTTGTCTGCAAAGTGTACTTTTTATACGAATTTTAAATTTTCTTTCATTTAATTGCAATATATCACAAGGTATTTTGTTATAACATTTAACACAGTACCCCATAAATGATGTATGTACTTTAGCTAATCTGAAAAATGGTTGATCTATTTTATCTTTATTTCTAGTATTCAAATTATGTCTATCACTTATTTTATTAAAAAGATGTAGATTTTTTCTTACGTACGTAATATTTTCATAAATGAATTGGCAAGGTACTGTCATAATATTAATCCCTTTAAATAGTTCCCTGAGTTATTCGCGACGAGGAAGATTGTATATGGTTCTGACAGCTCTCTTTTGCAAAATAAAAATGGATTCAATGTCAGCAGCCCGACCCCACAGTAAAATGCCATACGACATAATGCTGTGGAAGTAGCTAAAATAGACCAAACGCGCGGTTTCTACATCTGTTAACTGTCTTATCTTTCTAACAGCATAAGCGGCAGAGCTTAGCCGCCCCGCAAGAGATGTTATATGTGGTCCCCATTGTAATTTCTCGTCCAGCGTGATTCCTAGGAAAACCGTCTGATTAATAAATTCCAGTTTTTCTCCATTCAATATGATGTCACATTCGCTACTTCTAACATTAGGTAATTTAAATCTAATGCATTTGTTTTTTTTTTCATTTAGTACCAAATTATTTACCGTAAACCAACTTTGGAATTGAAGAATCGAGTTATTCACGTCGTCCAGATTTGGTGACCGTCGGTCTATTTTAAAGATTAATTATGTGTCATCTGCAAATAACACCATCTTCGGTTGATTTTGAAGTACTTCAGGTAGATCGCGCGTATGCAAACGCTGATGTAGCTTAACCTACATACTTATGTTACGAAATGTGCGGGTTCACCGCACACCAATTGTAAAGTGTATACCCGCTTTTAGGAATTCCTATCTATTGACAATTCGTAACACTAATTTATTCTGTTGTATGGACATATTCCAGGAGCTGGGCATAAGTACTGAGGAGTTCAACGTGATGCTGGGCATCGTGTCGTGGGCGACGTGCGGCGACGGACGCAGCCGCGACTCGCGCAAGCTGAACGACCGGACAGGAGAGTTGACCAATCAGAATCGACAGCCAAGCAGCCAGGGCCACGAGCCAGCCGACGTGCAGCCAAGCAGCCAGGGCCACGAGCCAGCCGACGTGCAGCCAAGCAGCCAGGGCCACGAGCCAGCCGACGTGCAGCCAAGCAGCCAGGGCCACGAGCCAGCCGACGTGCAGCCAAGCAGCCAGGGCCACGAGCCAGCCGACGTGCAGCCAAGCAGCCAGGGCCACGAGCCAGCCGACGTGCAGCCAAGCAGCCAGGACCACGAGCCAGCCGACGTGCAGCCAAGCAGCCAGGGCCACGAGCCAGCCGACGTGCAGCCAAGCAGCCAGGACCACGAGCCAGCCGCCGTCCTGCCGCACCAGCTGCGCGCGCGCACAGGTCGTCGCGCGCGCCAGCTGCTGGACTGGGCGCGCGTGCTGTGCCTGCGCGGCGCAGGGTTCGATGCCCGCCTGTGCTACTTCGTGCCCACCGCCGTGTCGCTGGAGAACGTGTGCATCGTCGCTAAGAAGCGTAGCTGATGCTGTATCAACTGTCCCACCGCCGACGAGGAAGCGAATATCTGTCGACTATTTTCTCGCTCAACAAATGTATAAAAGAATGTAACGCTCGCGTTCAATTTTATCTTTTGGAGACGTCACTACTCCGCCTGTGACGTTATGTTACAAAACATTAACATTGTGTTGTTGTTAGTCTGTCAATTTGATGATAATGTTTTATTATTATTGAATGAACATTATTTAAACTTTATTTTATTTTGCCCAATTAATCATACCGGGTAGGTCGATGGAAATAAAAAAAAAGCAGTAGCAAATATAATTTTGTATATTCATATCAATAATTATTATCTAAAAACAAATTTCTATTACTATACAAATGTTCAATGAACCTAAGAGCGGCTGCGGGCCGCGTCGCTACGCTTTATTTGTCGCGGATTAGCAACATTACATACAACAGCTCAAGGATGTTTTGACGTTTGGTAAAAATAGAAGCTAACGCCGCCATCTTGTTCTTTACATAAAATTCACAAATATTAAGCAACAACGCCCCTGTCAATATTATTCAGGCGCCAAAATATCCTAGCAGCACTAGCTATGTGCGCGGACGACTGAGCAGTGAGCTCTGCGTGCTGCGTCACCGGTCAGAGCGTCATGTTACCACAAACTATCTCTGTTTCATATCATTTGGATTGAACTTCACAATACATATCGTTATACTTAGGCTTGTTTGCCCACAGATATCTTAATAATTCGCAAAAAAAACTTACGTGACGATGATAAAATAAGTTCTAAAAATAAACATGCTTATATAGCACGCAGGCGCGTCGTGTGCGCCTGCGCACGTCGCACGGCTGTATGTGCTACAGAGACACTCCAGTTCCGTACTAACATCAACTTAGTGCCAATTTCACCAATGAAACTGGACGCGACCAGCACATCTAAACTGCGCTCAGGAGCTGTCAGTGTCAATATTCCCCAGAAATTAATGACACTGGTGCCGATTCTCTTGTCACAAACGCCTCTAAACTAGACTAAAAATCACTAAAATTTGGTTTAATTCTGTCAAATGACGATTTTCCATTCTGAAATTGACTATAGTGACACAACTTAACTATATTTTAGTTTGACAGCACTAAGATTGCACTGAGTTATTAGTTTAGTGAAAATGGCTATTTTGCTATTCTGTATTTTACGTTTTTCACCTAAAAATTTGATTGTCTAACTAAATCTGAACATGAATCTGACTATTTTTAATCGCGATTAAAAAGGTGTGGAATAAAATTAGGTGGCGTGAATAAAAATTCACACCAACACCTCGACTTCAGACGTGCAAAAACGGTACTTTAACTTTCTTTTTCTTTTTTTGCTCATATCTCGAAAACGGTGTGTCCTATCACAAAAATAATGAAAATTTCGACCCCCTTTGAAACCCTGAAACCACCAAATCTCTACATGTAGATATTTTTATTTTATATTTTTCACACAAAAAGTCAAAACTTCCATAGAAAACACGTCGAGGCTGCCCCAGGCTGCCGGGCAGCCTCCGGCTCTAACAAAGAAGTTGCGAAATCAAAAGAAAAAAAAACACGTGGACTCGCGATTGTCAAATTCGATTATAGTTGTGTCAAACTTATTTTTAAATTTAGAGATTTTTTTTCGCAGAATAGCTTCAAGATTTTCATAGTAAAAAGTAAGGAATTTTAGTGATAGTTTAGTTAGTTTAGTTCGGTGTACAAGAGAATCGGCACCACTGTCAGCTCTTAAACGGAGTTTATGTGCTGATCGCATTCAGTGACATAGGTGAAATTCGCCCTTAACCAAGTTACTATAAAAATAAAAATAATCTATCACCAAAAACGTTTACATAAAAATAAATAAATGATAAATGCTCCGTTACTGGCGGACTACTCGGTGTGCTGTCAGAGTGTCGGAGCGCGCCCGACACTGGCGGCAAGCGACATCTGACGTAATGTTCGATACAGTGAGGTGTGCTAGATAATAAGAATATTATGAAGTACCAGCAGTCTGACCAGCACTTATCGATGGTTTAACTTTACAATGATACTACCTTCAATTTACATTCAATATATAATAGAACAAAAGAAAAACAATTAATACATTACAATTTGGAATGCGATAGCGAAGTAGCAGGTAACAATGTTCTGAGTTCAATAAATATGTTTTCACCTCAGCACCTCAAACAAGCAGGTTTTGCTGTTTAAAGACTGAGCAAGATTCAATTTTGCTGCGAGCGTGAGACAAGTAACTTTTTAATCACTCGCTACGCTTGCCATTTAGTTATAGAATCCTTTACTCGACATTCAAATCAAAACTCGCAGCAAAAAACATGTTTGCTTTCTTGTTTCACAAATAACTAATATATAAATAAATAACAGTGCTTGGTACTGAAAAAGTTCAAAAAATTTGAACTTCACTTACCTGCGTCACTTTCACTTCGATACGAAAAAAGCGAGGTATAGAAAGAAACATGTCGATTCGAAATTAGATTTGCAAATTCCAAACCTAGTAGGCTCAAAGAAGAAACAAACAATAAAACGTTTGGATTCACTTAAAACCGTAAAGTTTCAAATCATCTGTTGAGGTTTTAATGTTTGTTTTACAAATAACATGTGGTAATTTTAGGTAATTTTTACCATGTTTTATTTTATTTACCTTTAGGTAATATATGTTCTCGCTGCTGGGGTGAAAAGTTGTATGTGTTACACGAGATCAAAGTTATTTGCACCTCGTATATATGAACTTCACCTAGAATCACTCGCTACGCTCGCAATTTCATTATAGAATCCTTTACTCGACATTCAAAATCAACACTCGCAGCAAAAAACATGTTGCTCTTTTGTTGCACAAATAACTAATATTTAAATAAATAATATGGGTAACAATGTAAATTCTCCAAATACTTTATATTGTCAAGAAATAACGTAAATAAACATAGTGGACCGAATAGAGGTGAGAATACAATAACTTTCATATACAACATTCTAATGCTTGCGTGAGGCAGATAGCGCTAAGCGCCTAAAAGCTGAAGTACTCTCGTTGTAGGCATGACGAGTGGAGCCTCCGCCACTCTATACTATACAATTCACTATATTTTACAATATTTACATTCGTGTGTGCAGTTAGCTCGCACACGAGCGGGACAGCGATAGTCGCTGCCAGCGAACTACACGTATACTTCACTTCACGTCATTGGAAGTGCAAAATCAAGTCTCCCACACTCATTCATAAAGTCAAAGCTGTCGTATTGTAATAATGATCGATGTACAAGAGATGACGACTCATGAACCATCTAGTCTTATTCTATGACTGCGTTACAAACGTGAACATGTACAGTCCATGAAATATATTCAAGATATGCTCACACCATGCCATACATATTTCTCTAACGGTTTTACACAAATGACAATATCTATATAGAGGTTTGCTGCATACATTTCAGAATCAACTTGCATCCGACACGTAACTTTGTACACAAAATAAACTTATAATAAACGCGTCACAGAAGTCAGTTGCCTATCAGAACATTGGCTCGTCGTGAATGTCACCGCTGCTCTAGCGCAGAGGTCACGTCCCTCGTGGTAAATCAATATCTAAAGGATGTTCAAACCTGTTTCGTAGCAAGAAAAAAAAAAGCAACCTTAATTGAACAATGTGACATTTGTCCGGCGCTCACTACAAGTATGTAAACATCTTGAACAGGAATAAGATTATTTTCATGATGACGAGGCGGTGATTGACATTGTCGTGTGAGGTTAGTTGTACACAAGCCCGGCGAGGTGAGGATCTGGTCAGTATGACACACTGATACACTGGGCCACGCCGCGGGCCTTCAGTACTCAGTGACAATACGTATTTTAAGGCTGATGGAACTTGTAATTAGCGATCGGAAACTTATTTGTAAAGGTTTAGAAAACTTATAAATTTGGAAAATCTGGCATTTTTTATTATTATTGTCAAGCCACTAGCGGGGTCGCTACATGCGCGGAGGCGGCCTTGGGGAACTATGGAACGTTTGTTGTCACGCGGGCCGCGGCACTACAGGACTGCGCGTGCGCATGCGCGGGAGCTCCGTAGCCGTAGCGCTCCTGGATGGACGACACGACGCCGTTGGCCAGCGACGACAGCGCGTGCGCATGCGCGGGCGCTCCGTAGCCGGCGCTCAGTAGCCGTAGCGCTCCTGGATGGACGACACGACGCCGTTGGCCAGCGACGACAGCGCGTGCGCATGCGCGGGCGCTCCGTAGCCGGCGCTCAGTAGCCGTAGCGCTCCTGGATGGACGACACGACGCCGTTGGCCAGCGACGACAGCGCGTGCGCATGCGCGGGCGCTCCGTAGCCGGCGCTCAGTAGCCGTAGCGCTCCTGGATGGACGACACGACGCCGTTGGCCAGCGACGACAGCGCGTGCGCATGCGCGGGCGCTCCGTAGCCGGCGCTCAGTAGCCGTAGCGCTCCTGGATGGACGACACGACGCCGTTGGCCAGCGACGACAGCGCGTGCGCATGCGCGGGCGCTCCGTAGCCGGCGCTCAGTAGCCGTAGCGCTCCTGGATGGACGACACGACGCCGTTGGCCAGCGACGACAGACGCCCCGCCACGCGCGTCACGCCCGCACGCACCGACTCTCGCACCTGCACCACACGCAACTTACTGGGTCACATGTTGTTAGCCAAGTGTCGACTTCGACAGAGCTTTGATGACAACAATATACAGGTTGACATTTTGAGACGGGGCAGTAAGGGCGGGTACCTCTACTGGTACTAGAACAGTCAAAACTATCTACTTTTCAATAGACTGCGCGATGCAAAGGAGGGTCCAGTAAAAAAATATTAAAGCTGACGAACTATATCAAATGAGGTACAATTCAATATAATTCTTAAAATTGAGTGATAAATCCAGAATTTCACCGCTTTGAAATATAGATAGATAAAGAAGAATTACTCAATACATTTAGAGAAAATCAAATAATTAAGAATAAATAAATAATAATAACTAAATGGTTTTTCATTGTTTAAATTAACTTTTATAGGATGGGTACGACCGGTCGAAAACTATCTATTGGCATCAAGAAAGTTTTTGTGAAAATTGCCCATTTTCTTTAAATCTGTGGATGCATTTTAGAATGTCCCAAAAGTTAAGGACATTTTTTCTGTAGCGGCAACGATTAAGGTACCTGCCCTTATAGCCCTATCTCAGACACCCACCAGTACACCAGTACACCAGTACACAGGGTGTAAATAGACTTATAACATAGCCGTTACCTACGCATTCAGTACATCAAACTTGGTAACAGTGCGAAATAAAATATTGCTGGGAAACGACTTTTATTTATTCTGTCAATGTAACGCTTGCGCTTGCTCGCGGACTTACGGATGCATGTAACGGTACAGGAATTGTAGAGGTATTTTAAGTTAAGTTATATGTCTAACATTTAAAACTTGTTTTCATAAAAACGTAAAACTAATTTGGAACTTTGACGTTCAACATCTCCGTAACCAGAAGGTTCCTAGGTAAGGTCCAATAAAAAAAACGATCATAATGACGGGAAGAACAAGCGGGTCTCGCCTTCGTTACGTATATATTTACATCAAAATGAATACCGTAGATATAATGACTGGGAAGGTTTACAAGAAACTTGATAACTCGCCAGTGAAGTGTAGCGTGTCTCACCTCGTCCAGGTCGGGCGCGGACACGCTGAAGGCCGCGTTGCGCGCGTGTCGCGGTGCGTCGGGCCCGAAGTAGTCCGCGGACGAGATGCTGCTGCTGCCCTGGAAGCGGGACAGGTTGCTGTCGCGCTCCCACGTAGAGTCCTGCGCAGGCGCACCGATTACAATCACACGAACGACATCCGTGCGGAACATTATGGCGATTTAAAAATCGGATATTTTTCATTGAACCTCTAACAATGCCATTTTGCGATCCTAAACATAATATTAAACACTCATAAAACATTTGCGCTTCTTTTCGTGAACGTCAAATAAATCTAAAGTTATCTTGATTTTAATTACTTTTGATCAACTGTTTAAACGACTCGTGCGTCCGAAAAAATAACCGGTCGTCTACAGGTGAACCTTTATAACATCAGAAGCGATTTGCATCTGGCAATTGAAATATACCAAAAAAGCTGGAAATATGAAATGTAAACTATATCACCAAGATGTCACCCTAAATCATGTAAAAATCAAAACGAGTGTTCGAAAAAGTTTTTTTTTCTGTGCGGTTCGAAATGAAAATACAAGATGGCGACCGCGAAAATGTTCAAATTTATCTACGAAAAATCCAAGATGTCGGCTGCGAAAATTTATGTTTTCATTTATTTTGGATCTTCCTTTTGAACTCAGTATCCAAACTTAACGCGCTTTTAAATATTTATCTTAACAAAGATTGCTTTTTTTTAAGACTATGTAGTGGTAGCTACTTTCTCCGCTATAATAAAGTAATTAGCGAGATTACAGTACATTGCTGATTTGGATCTGGTGGTTGGATGGTCTTTGCAACGGTATTATTTGATTTATTAGAAACATGCGTGCGCGAACTGACCTGTTCGCCGAAGAACTGCGCCGAGCTGATGGCCTTAGCGGAGCCGAACTTCTTGACGGCGGAGTCGTCGTCGGCGCTGTCGGCGCGGCGCGTGCGCGTGGACGCGGGCGATGCTGAGGGCGTGGCTTGCGCACGCGCAGGCGGGGCGGGGGGCGTGGCGTGCGCACGCGCAGACGGAGCGGGGGGCACGCTGAACATGCTGTGCACGGCGCGCGCCGGCTCGGGCGAGATGCGGCCGCCCATGCTGGACATGTTGTCGAACGAGGAGGACTTGCGGTCGCCGTCGCCGAACAGCTTGTCTAGGTTGCGGCTGTTGCTGTACGGCTCGTTTCTGATGGAACACGATTATAAATTAGTTTTAAAATATTTGCTATTAAAGAATTCTGCCTGCATCATGCGCTGAACGACGCTTTATATGAGTGCAACTAGTTGCGGCCGACGTCGGTCGCGTTAATTGTACATCAAAGGGGATGCGCTAAGGTAGACCGTGAATTTTCTTTCTACTGTGATATATGTATTTGCAGCCTTCTAATCATTAAAATTGAATGACTATTTCGATCAGGCTAATTCTGATTTAGAGAGTGTTTTATTGATGATTTTAATTAATATAATTCTGTAAATGCATATTTGTTACGGTAGCATATCACGTTTTGATTAACATACAAAATTAATTGAAGTTGTTAATTCTGTAAATAGGATATCGGAATATTGTCGACTCCATATCTGTCTACCCCTGAGAAGAATTGGCGAAAGAAACCCACGAGTCACAGTCTCTTTTAAAATTCATACATAATTTTAGTCAGATCATGTGAGGACCATGTTAATTAGTGTGTGAAATGGTGTTCTGAGGAAAAATCCACAGAGATTTGAGTGGACCTGTCCAGGCAGCTTAACCATTTTTTTTATTTAAAATGTGTGTCCTATTTTCTATAAGCACATCACTTTGAAGGGACACGGGCTTCTTAGATACAGGTACAAAAACATTAATGGAGAAATAACTTTTTATTTTTTTCGTGTAGCTCAACTCAGAACTTAAGGAGCTCAACGGCTGTAACAACTGACGCAGGCATGCAAATTACAAAAACGTCTCCCGACTCTTTCGCCTTAAGATGCGCTTGTGATTTCTTAAGAACGTGCGGTATAATAGTACAGACGAGGACATAGCACACAGTAACGTATGTCACCTGATCATGGTGAAGGAGGAGCTGAAGTCGTCGATGTCGTCGAGCTGCGCACGCGCAGCCGGCGCGTCCTCCTGCTCGATCATCGTCATGTCCGATGTGGCCGAGTGCGACACGCCGCTGCAATATCAACACAGTCTTTACAACAACACCACTTTGAAACTGTCAAGTGCGTCAGTACCTAATGGCACAGGAAAATAAGATATGCTCCCTGTAGAGATAAAAGCACGTTTTACTTTATTTGGAAGCTGTATAATATGTGTAGATCTACTGCGCCGAGAAGTCTGGAAGCCTACATGAATGATGATGATGGCGTTTTTGTGCAGCATTTAATAAGAAATAAACTCGTTCCAGCATAATAGCATGCACATTGGGCTTATTTGCGAGAGATGTGTCCGTGGAGATGTCGGCACTCGTGCGTGGCAGACTCACGAGCGGCTAGCTCCACTGGCCTGCGCGATGCCGAGACGCTCGGCCTGGCCTGGCTCGCGCAGGGCCTGGCCTGGCTCGCGGTAGGCCAGGCGCAGCGACGCCACCTCGGCCTCCACGTGCTCCAGCGTGGCCGAGCTGTCGGGCGCCGCAGCCGTGTCCAGCTTCAGCTTCTCGGCCAGCATGGCTTCGCGCTCGATGTCCTCGAAGTTCGCGGCCACCTTCGTCGCACCAAGCCCTCCCTTGCGTGCGCCCAACTGTACAGCGAAACATTTTCGTTAAAGTCTAACGAACAATTAACAACAAATGGAACACATAATATGAAGTCTGGAATTAAAATAAATACTATGAATCAAATCAAACCAATATTTCAAGTCTAAGTTCCAGTATTTTAAAATGATTCGTGATTACGAGGACAAAGTACTCACAACCACATTCGGTTACCTCGACGACATCGGAGATCGCGATAAGAAGACACATTGAATATTATAAAAACATACAATTTCCTGTTAGATTACGTGTACCTACAATTTATTAAAGGATAACATATTTTTTTATGAATAGCAGGTTAAAGTAAACATGAATGTAGACTGTGTCTAATGTATAATAGTTGCTATAGCGGGCAGAACCTGAATGTTGCCGGCACAGGAGCGCGGAGAGTGCGGAGATCGGCACTAACAAAGAGAGACCTACGGCAGCCACTTTGTCAGGCTGCGGCTGATGAGTGAGGGTCGAGGTGTGTAAAGTACATCTGTCAGCAATTAACTTGGACAAGTCCCTGCTCTGCCTTGTGATGATAGTATGACCGTGTTTCGCTCTTGTGCATCTGGCAGCTTTACGCGCGCTTTGAAAATATAAGTATATAATACTAAACTTGTACAACAATACTCTATTGCTAACTGTGGAAACTTGTAAATGGCTTATCGTGAATAACTTTAATGTAACTTTTGTATTGTTGGCTTACAGCCACCCAAACACAATAAAATAAAATAAATACTTTTCATAAAGAAATTTAATTACTATTGCTTTAAATGTTACTTTGATCTCATGAATGCTGGTGTAATAATAAGACTATAACATAGTTAACTTTGACTAGTTATAATATAAAATAATATATAATATATATTACACCTGTTTTTATGACCAAGTAATTACTTGCTGCTAAGTAATTTCTTAGTAAATTCATTCCTCGAGGACAGAATTCTTAATTTTAAAATCTTATTCTTTCGTCGAGTAATGTATGTTACTTACTTGAGTAAATGCTGGAGTAAGAATCAACGCTAGATAGTTGTCTTTTTCTGCTCATACTCAGTTACTGCGTTTTGTTTTGTTAGAAGGCATTCGTGAGTTGTTGATTATTTTACTTTAACATCTATAATATCACATTTTACTTTTTGATTATGTTAAAATTAATTTAAATACTAATTTTAATGAATAACATGCTTTTCTCGTTTTTTATTTCTAAAGAAAAGAAGTGATTGTTGTTTTTGGGAGAAACAATACGTTTGACACGACATAACCCTACAGAAATGGATTTATATGTTTTCACTTGAATTGATTGATTTTTAATTTATTTTCCTGATAAGCACTAAGCAGTGTGTAGTCGTGTACCTATTAATTTGAAGTATGTCATTAATTCGATTTCAAATTCGATTTTCGGCGAGTCCAAGATCTGATATTTATTAGCTTCTTTGAAAACAAACAAATATTATAATTATTTCTGAAGTGATAAGAAAAAACCATTCTCGCGTCTGGAAAAGAATTTGTTCCTTAATTGCAAAATTCATGAGCAAGGCCAATGCACGAGTAACTCCCATCACTATACACACTGTCGATTGTGAAATTTTAATATGCATGATGTTTCCACATACAATCTGAAAGCTATCACTGGCGTAAAAACGTAACTACGTTAGTAACTGGTGTAGTGGACTTACAGGAAGCCCTCCTTGTGTCTCTAAATGTAAAGAGTCCGTAATTCTCGATAAAATCACATTCATCACCAAACTTTTAGAAAAATGAAATCTCTTTTTAAAACAATTGTCTGAATAATCATGAAATGGATACACATCCCAGAAGTAAACTTTGCTATTTCTTGGCTGCAACTTCAATCTTCGGTAGTTTATCGTTATAGATGCTTCTACAACACCAAAAAGTCGTTTTCCATTGATATAATGCCAAAATCAAACGCAAAATGGTCGAGTTCTCAATGCTTAAGTAAAGAAAACGGTGACTATTAATTGGCCAAGAATTCTAACTTTTGACAGTTCTAAGTTCAAGCAATTACTAAACTATAGACTAACAATCATTATTTTCACTCAAGTAATCACTATTACTTGTTTATAAATACGGGTGTTAATATCTATTCTAAACCTTTGTAACTCTATGGATACTTGGACATCTATTTGTCTACAGAGTGACTTGTAATTTGACGTATTCCTTCCAGAACGTGACAGCGTGGACCCTTTTGCAACAAATCCATAAAGCCTAGACAAAATTCATGGAATTCGAGGAAAACCCAACAAAAATGTATTTCTGAAAATTTCCCAGATCTCGTCACTAAACATCACTTTTCTAAACAGTCAAATGGAATGGCCTCCATTGCTATTCCATTCAATACCTAATACTTAAACACACCTTACGACGTAACCAACATTTTCTACAACATCAAACAGTTTGAAGAAGTTTACTAACCATTTTCAAAAATTATCTATGTTACATGAATTTCGTCAAATTACAAGTCACCCTGTATACTAATATATTGAGAGTTTGTTTGAACGCGCTCATCTCAAAAGTTACCAGTCGGATTTGATAAAATATTTAAGCATGTGATAGCCGAGCTCTTGAGGCAGTTTATAGGCTACTAGCCTCTGCCCGCGACTTCGTTCGCGTGAAACACCCCCCGCCCCACTCTGTCGAATCGTATCGCGCTATTACTACGTTTTCGCTTAGCGTTTTTGTTTTGCTCGGCTCGTAAGGGTCCTAGCGTGATGTGAATAGCCTTCCTCAAAAGTTGGGCTAGCAAATTCAACAATTTTTTTTTAAATCCGACTGCTAGTTCTGGAGACTACCATACAAACGTACAAACAAACAACGTTTACCTCTCTATACTATTGTTATATAATAAGTTAAATCTATTAACAAACAAAATGCATCCATTACCCTAATAGCCGCACAACAAAAATTGTCTCCATTAAAATCCGCAGACGGTTTTGAGAAAAAGAACAATTGGACAAGTTGCCCGGAACATTTGGGAAAACTGGATGTGCTTTTTTCTATGGGATATTTGCATGCATGATTAAATTTGGAATGGATATTCCGTTGGGTGAGTCTGAAATAAATGAATATTATAATGATACGTACCCCGCTCCTCTTGGCGGGCTGCTTGCGCGCGCCGATGGTGCAGGGGCGCGCGTCGGGCGGCGCCAGCATGTCTCCGCTGGCCACGCCCGAGCCCGCGTCCCACAGCCGCGCCCTGGACGTCAGCGCCGGCTCCGCGCGCGCGGTCTGCGGGACAGGGGCGGGCTGTACTGTAGCCCTAGCGAGCCCACAAGCGACACATCGCCACATGTGCGTACTAAGCGCAACCATTTAAATCGTTACATCTGCCATACCGCGTCAAAAAATTATAGTTTGTTTCGTTGCCGAATGACCTTTGAATAGTGTTGTCTCGCTCACCCATACCGACACTCACTCTTCTCAGAGTAAATACTTTTTTGCGCGACCTAGGTACGGTGAGGGGCCGATGGCACATTTAACTATTTAAATCTTTGACGATTCTTGAGCCTTTTGGAACACATCACGGTGCAACCAGGCGGAGGCTGATGGTCCTCCACCGTTACATCAAAATTTGGCACCTCTTACATTATGACGTCTCAAAATATCGTCCGCGGTCTGGTTTCACTCGGCTGCAGGTTCACACACGGAATAACAAAGAACAGTGGAAGTGTCCTTAAACTTCCTTAGTGCGGGAACCAGTGTCGCCAAACTCACACATTTACAAATTAAATTGTACATTGCAATACACAGATAACAATGATAGACGAGGCGGCTAGAAATTATAAATGCAACTTTGGCGAAAAGTTTATTTATTGTTGTTCAAAATTAAGTCATATTACAACTTCTGCATGTTGTAATTATTTTACATGTCAAAATCAATGAAGACATTTTTCCAACTCACAATAAAATTCGAGCAATCAACAACGAGTTCAACTACTCAACGCTAGAGGGCGCTTTAACCAAATTACACAATTTAGCACGCTAACATCTTTGAAATAAATGTCACGTTCACTTACATCTGTTATCTATTTTTCTATTCAGTTAATCTCTATCTGCTAGACTATTAGCTGACTTGACATCGATAATTTAATGTCGATGTTCTTACAATAAAAAAAAATAAAAAAAACTGTGTTTATTATCTTAAGTCTATACAATTAAGTTGCCAGGGTTTCCCAGAAATTAATCCGAAGGTACTTGTGATGGGATAAACCTCGCTCTTCCTTGAGTAATTACCAATCGTATCGTTGTGTTAATTAGGTATAAGTTACACATTTTTTCTATAAAACTAATAAACAGGAAAATTAAAATTAAAATCGTATATAGAAAAATGAAAAATTAATTCGTGTTCATGGCAATGTGAAGCTAGAGTGTGTTTGACGTTCAACCAAGAGTCAACAATCTTCAAAAATAGTTTAAAAAAATAAGGTGTGTAATGGAATGTATTTTTGTTTTCACAATAAATGTGATTTTGTAAAATAATAAATTAAACGGTACTTAAACGTAAGGGCAAGCTCAAATAAGTAATGTAGGGTTGCTGGTTGTGGAATAAAAGCCCCGTTGAACTTGATGATAATTTATTGGCAACATAAATTACGTTACACATTACAATATATAATACATCATGTGGGAACCCTAAGCGGAGGGATGAAAGGGACTACGTGGCTATCGCCCTTCAGACCTCTCTTAGCTGTCTACTTTCCTGAAGACTAGACCTTAGAAGCAGGAAACTGAAATTAGCATTTTTTGTAATTTTTTATTTTTCTGCGTCAAAATGTTCTGAGCATATGGTACTTGATTGAGTCGGCATCCAGTTTTGTCTTCCCTTAGCATCTATCCATTTCTCCGTGGTATATGGATCTTTGGGAAAAGTGAAATATTTACATACTTTATTATTATTACATACTTATTTCGAGGCCTACGTCCAGTCGCAAATGAGTGAATGGTTGATTTATTTGCCAGAATATAGGTACATACACATGTCATGAAGTTATGGTTTCACTCAATTCGACTTCGGACCTCTTTCGGCGACATATGTATACTTTATGAACTATCATTTTTAAGCATGATTTGATAAACCCAAACAATTTATCTTTGATAAAAAATACAAGATCCAGCTTCACGAGGATCGTAGGTGCGAGGGTTTGTGCCCTGTAGAGCTGCGTATCTTCACAGGCGGATCCAAAACAGGTAATGGTACAGGTGCTGGAGTCTTCTCAACATTCGCATAGCCACACCATTGGGGGCCCATAACACAGTGTTCCAGGCCGAAAAATACCCATGGTATTTCTCTGGCTGCTTCGGCCATCATGGCCAGGGAAGTTAGGGACCACTCGATCCGGATACTCTCAGACAGCAGGGCTGTTTTGCAAGCAGTTGAATCTGGGCCAATAGAGTGTCACCTGCGCCTTAATCAGGTGGGTAACCTCAATAACATAACCATTCAATGGATCAAAGGACACAGCGGTTCGCTGGGCAACGATGCAGCCGACGAACTTGCCAGAAGGGGGTCGAGTGAGGCACCAGTGGGACGCACTCTGGTAAGGAAACGCACTCTGGAACAACATCACATACTATGGTCGGAACAAGGTGAGTGCAGGCAGGCTAGGGAAGCACTCCCTGCTATTGACGGTCGCATCACGAAACAGGTTCTCCGACTAACCAAACAACAGCTGCGTATAGTTACGGCAGCTTTAACTGGCCACGGGTCTTTTAATAAACACCTCTTTGTCATAGGAGTCACAGACAGTCCGCTGTGCAGGGCATGCATGGAGGTGGACGAGACAGCAGCTCATGTGCTTCTACACTGCCCGGTGGTCGCCACATACAGGGCAAAGTAGTTCGGTAACCCAGGTACCCTACGCGAGGTTGTCAGTAACACCAAGGCGTTGCTGGCCTTCCTCGAGTAGCTGGGATGGATCGAATGATCGATTTTCCCACCGTACGCAAAATACGCGCATTGTCGTGGAGTTGCGGACACCAGCCCGTGTTACCTATAACTAATTGCTCGTACTTTTATTTATTTAAAACAAAGTTAGTTTAAAAATATGCATTTTATTATTTTATTCATACCAAAGTATTTAAAGGGTCGAAATTTCTAAAATTTATGCGGTGATTTTCAAGACAGCAAGCAAGTTGATTTAGACTTTAAAGAATGGACACATTATAGTTTTTAGTTCGCATCAAAGAAATAAATATGGTTTTGGCAATAAAAAAACAATTATATTGAAATATATCAAAGTTTTATACTTACCGATGATAGGATACATCTCCGTGAGATATTTTTTTTTGTCCTGCTATCAATTGCACGTGCACGTAAAAATTGCAAAATTGGGCATATTTATAGTATTTTTGGTTATCGCGACTGAGCCGGTGTTGCAAACCAGCGCAAATTGTGTGACACTCGCGATAGCTGAGTGTCACTTCCACTGTTTTTTGTTATTCCGTGGGCTCACAGTACCCGGCTGTTAACATGGACGACCATTTATTTTTTTGTCGTTGTAGAACGTCCTTCGCAACTTCTGTCAATCTTTCTGGGTCATGTATACTTCATGTGATGTTTATGTCTGATTTTGGTTCTTCACAGTATTTCTTTATAAAAAAAACTACATACAACAAGTTATGGCAAGGTATGTTTGCATCAGAAAAAAATTTGAAAACGTGTATTATGTCACCTGTCATTCGAAACAAATAGATTTTATTTAATGTTGGTTAACATTTTCCCTAAATACAAAATCTATTAATGTCACGATATCATTAATTAGAAAACACAAATGGCTGTAAATGTGTTACAATATACTAATGAATATAGTTTAAAACGAGTGAAGTAAAACTATGTTATCGCTGTGTTCTTGCGCTGATAAGAGCGCGCGGGACGGCGCAGGTCTGTGTGGCGTGTGTCGGCGCAGGCCTGTGTGGCGTGTGTCGGCGCAGGCCTGTGTGGCGTGTGTCGGCGCAGGCCTGTGTGGCGTGTGTCGGCGCAGGCCTGTGTGGCGTGTGTCGGCGCAGGCCTGTGTGGCGTGTGTCGGCGCAGGCCTGTGTGGCGTGTGTCGGCGCAGGTCTGTGTGGCGTGTGTCGGCGCAGGCCTGTGTGGCGTGTGTCGGCGCAGGCCTGTGTGGCGTGTGTCGGCGCAGGCCTGTGTGGCGTGTGTCGGCGCAGGCCTGTGTGGCGTGTGTCGGCGCAGGCCTGTGTGGCGTGTGTCGGCGCAGGCCTGTGTGGCGTGTGTCGGCGCAGGCCTGTGTGGCGTGTGTCGGCGCAGGCCTGTGTGGCGTGTGTCGGCGCAGGCCTGTGTGGCGTGTGTCGGCGCAGGCCTGTGTGGCGTGTGTCGTCACAGGCCTGTGTGGCGTGTGTCGGCGCAGGCCTGTGTGGCGTGTGTCGGCGCAGGCCTGTGTGGCGGGTGTCGGCGCAGGCCTGTGTGGCGGGTGTCGGCGCAGGCCTGTGTGGCGGGTGTCGGCGCAGGCCTGTGTGGCGGGTGTCGGCGCAGGCCTGTGTGGCGTGTGTCGGCGCAGGCCTGTGTGGCGTGTGTCGGCGCAGGCCTGTGTGGCGGGTGTCGGCGCAGGCCTGTGTGGCGTGTGTCGGCGCAGGCCTGTGTGGCGTGTGTCGGCGCAGGCCTGTGTGGCGTGTGTCGGCGCAGGCCTGTGTGGCGTGTGTCGGCGCAGGCCTGTGTGGCGTGTGTCGGCGCAGGCCTGTGTGGCGTGTGTCGGCGCAGGCCTGTGTGGCGGGTGTCGGCGCAGGCCTGTGTGGCGTGTGTCGGCGCAGGCCTGTGTGGCGTGTGTCGGCGCAGGCCTGTGTGGCGGGTGTCGGCGCAGGCCTGTGTGGCGTGTGTCGGCGCAGGCCTGTGTGGCGTGTGTCGTCACAGGCCCGCGCCAACACGTGCGGGTGTCCCGGGACACTGCACACACAACTGGAACATACTCTTGTGTCCGAGTGCCCTCTGATTACTTTATATCTATTGATGATTTGAGAAGTTGTGAAAAGCAAATTCACAATTCATCTTTAGCAAATTTTTTATTGTACTGAACATATTTGTTGTAAGAAAACGGAAATAAGACTTTACTTTTAATCAATTTGCTTGTGTAGTAGATGAAACTGATTCTCAAGATAAGAGGGTTACATGGAAATGGAATTTACGTGTATGTGACAGCAATGTATGACTCACTAAGAAAGCACACAGTAAACTTTGCAAAGTGATTTAGATAGTTGTAGCAGATATATACGCATGATGGCAAGCGCTAGTCATATAAAAGATTTAACTTTACATTTGGAAAATCATTCATTTGGAAAGTCATAAAAACCATTCAATATTTTTTATTGTAAAAAAACATAAAACACACGCACACCAGACAGCAAACTTGGTGAACTGAATAATATGTGGGAGTGTTACTAAGTTAATGTAAAACAGTTTCAAACCAAGCACGGCAAAGGAAAATCACTTAGTATGAGACATACCTGAGGACAGAACATAAATGCATAGTGCAATGCATCCAGTAAGCATAGTCAGAGTGCCCGCGCTGTGACATCAAATTCACTTCTACTTCATACTGTGAATGTCACATTCATTAAATAAATCAACATAATAAACTCAGTTTATTGGAAGACAGATAAGAAATTTTTTGTGGTGTACACTTTCAAGCTGAATTGGCTCAATAACATCCTCTTTTTTTTAAGTTGGTCAAAAAGATTTAAAGAAACCAGCATCAATCTACATAAACAGTGAAAAATTTGCGTGTGCTATGTAAAGAGCCGACAAGCCGCCAGCACTCGGTATGTGGCGACACGCGCGTCAGAGGTGTGAGGTGAGATGTTTGTGTTACCTGTGCAGTGAAGTCAAACGCGCTAGTGTTAGTGGGGGCGGAGTCGTCGTGCTCCGCAAACCAGTCTACCTCGCGCTCCTTGACCTCCTTGGGCTCGGGCGCCGCCGCGTCCAGGTGTAGCTGTACACAAGGCATTGGTTAAACCCTCAAACATGAACATACAATGCAAGGACAAACTGCAACAACAATGCTGATATTTTGATAGATGGAGCCAAGTTGGCAAAACAACCAAGAGCCATATGAGCTATTTTGGAGAAAACAATAATTCATTTATTATATCTATTTTTCAAGTTAGTTCAGTATTGAAACCAATATAAAAATGCCACCCAGCAATATTGCACTGACAATTTAAAGCTTAAAAATTCGTAAGGTTCTCTAATCTCACCAACTCATCACTAGAAATAATTTATGATTTAAGCAAACATTCCTAAGACAGCTAATTTTTTTAACTTTTTTTTCTACTCTCATAATGTAAAATTAGAATTACAAACTTTGAAATGATTCTATAATGACATACTTTTTAAACCCAATACTGAAATTTAAAAATTCAATCCTATTCTAACCCCGGTACTTTATCAAATTGTGTAATGTTCCTATATTGCCATGGTAAAACACATTTTTTTTACCATTGTAATACAGGGACATTACAGGGCTAATCATGGTGCATGGTGATGTGCCGGGATTTGGCAGCATTCATATGTTTAGTTGTACTGAATTTAATTGTTGGTTTTAAATTCTTGCTTAAAAGTATCTGATATCAGTGAATGTGAACAAAATTACCATTTAGTAGGTTCAATCTTAATGTATGAGAGTAAATAAAATAGTATATGAAGCTGCACATAACACTCTAACAGTTTTGATACCCACCATTATGCATCAGTTTCATTAACTACTATTATTTTATTTCCAACTCTTTGTACCACCTCAGTAGTTAATTATAGTAATTTCCATCAAACAATAAATGGGTTTATGTCATCAGTCAGTATCTATTATGTGGATTATCATATATTTTATTTTTCTTTCATTTTGAATCATGTTAACAGTAATTAATGTGCTGTCTTTAGGGAACAATTAAATCTTTCAAACAGATATATAAATATGCTCAACAGACATCTTAACTGTAATAATACTAGGGAAGTTAAATTATAACTTACAATAAATACTTACCCAAATCTGTGAATAAAAGTAAGAACCAAAATAAAAACAAGTTAAGTTATGTGTAACCTTTACATCGTAAGTTTGTGATGGAATGAAGGCACAAAAGAACCTGTTGGACTTTTTCATGTCATAGTTAACATTCATTAAGATGGACTAGATTGTATAATTGATTTAAATTTAAATGTTGTCATCATTCTGGGCAACATCAAATACATGCATCTATATGACGTTAAAGAACTCATAAGCCTTAATTGTCATATTTTATTTTCACAAAACTGACTAGTGATTCAACTGACCTTTGTCCCATATGTCTTCATGGCCTGCTCGGACAGGGCACTCAGCTTGTCACGGTACATCTGGGCCACACGAGAACTGTACTTTTGTCGTGCATCTTCAGTTGACAGACCATGTGTGCGGAAGAACTGGGTCTGACAAGTGGACAAACATGTTAGATATGCATAATCTTTTTACTTTTCAATTTCAATTTTTACGCTATAACACACTAGTTAATTACACATTAATCATTCAGTATGAGACAAAATACAGTGCTACACCATGGTTTTTCAGGAGTGCATCAACACAACATGGTTGGCCTTGAAATTCAGTAACAAAGTTATCTTCATATTAACTTGTAAGGAGGAGCCAAAAATAAAAGGAGGAATCGGGAAACTAGAGAAATATGACGCAAAATACTGAACATACAGCGTTCGAGTTCCCGCCAAGCTGCATGTTTCTGAGCTGCTTCCATGTCCAGTTGGTGTCGAGCTGCGTGGAGCGCACGAACGTGAGGTGCACGCCGAGGCTGCGGTGCACCGCGGAGCAGTCGAGGCAGATGAACACTCCGTACGTCACCGACGACCACGTAGGATTCTTCGCGTTGCAGTCGAAACATACCTGCACACCACACAACATACATTATTATCACTGAAGTTTTATTCTTTAACTAAATAGCTATTGAAATCTACGCACTTTATTCGACGAAATAGAGCGTAATCTTTGGAAAACTGCTTCAATATCGGTTTTACTTGGCCCAGAGTCAGCCATTTTCGACGTGTTGTCACTATCTTTATGTCACGTACATAAATGTCAAGTCAACGTTTTACATGTTTTACACACAGAGGTTTTATTACGGGGCCGTTTCATTTATAGCAAAAATTGGTACTAGTTTGCAATTTTACTCTTTTTGAACATTTTATTCTGCAGCTCAATTTTTTTTTTCCAAAAATGTAAACTACGTACTATGTATTTTTCTTTTAGAATGATAGAAATGATAGAATTACTGACTGGTTTATCTGCTGTTCGTTGTGCAAATAAACAAAGAAATTATGACTAACAGCAATAAATAATTGTTCTTTAATATTATTTCAGTCCTTACGTTGTGACAGAAAGGCTCAAAAGGTGATAATTTGATTTAATTGTAAATCTATAATTTTCGAATAAAAACCTCTCTTGCTTGTCTATGGTCGCTGATGGTTGTCGAGCGGACGCATGTTAAAAAATTCTAGAGATTATTTTGTTGATAAACTTATTTACGACACGGTAGCAAAAACGTACAGTGAAGACCTAGACAAGCTTCAAATTTAAAAAAGTGCCGTGCAAACAATTATCTCTCTAAAGATAGTGTGAGTGGAAGGACGCTGTTGTGCGGCGGCATCTCGCAATCGAAGTGCTCAATTAGCTATGTGTACGTGCCAGTGTCCCCGGGCTGACGAGTGAAAGTGCGACAAAGTAGCGAGTGACCATGTCGGAGCGGCTGGTGAAATGAGTGACAAATGGACGGGACCGGCAGTGGAATGGAAAACGTAAACTTTCAGCCGAGCGGGGAGGAGATCGAGCGGGCCTTGATGGACCTGGGTCCCCTGCTCGGCGTCACCGTAAAGGAGGAGGTGCAGGATGAGCTGGGTGACGCTGTCGTGGCGCCCGCGGCTGCGCTCAATGTACGCACTGCACACACTTCGCAACAACATCATGTATTTGTAAATAATGCAACCTTCCCAACTAGTTCCAGCCCTTTGTTCATTCATAAAAATAAATTATAGATGTTCCTAACTTTTTATAAGGTTACGGAGATTTATCTCATCAAATCAGTTTTTTACCAATTCAGGTTGAATGTTCATATTGCTGTGGCTTTTAAACTTTGAGTTATTTGAGATTTGCTAGATTAACCTGGTTTCTGATAAGAATCTGAAGCCAGCTCACTCCGGCAACTCTTGGGGCAGTGTAAGATGAATAGAAAATAATTCCATATTGTATGACCTGACATGTGCAGTAAATGTTCATATAAAAATACATTTATGCTCACCAAATTAAATAATATTTTGGAACTCTTGAGTCATTAAAGAGCCACTAGGCTGTGCATCAGCAGACTAGTGGTAAAGAGAGTTGTACAAGTAGGACTTGTTGAGAAGCTCGCTCTGTGTAAACAGGCTGCTAGAAGCTCATTATGGTACTGATAATACAGTTGGCTTATCTTGACGTATTTCCTGTGAGTCTAGCACAGGGCAGGGCGAGCATAAGGGTGCAGGCACATAATATAGAAACAGGTTACATGAACAAAAATATGTTATTTTCGGTATCTCAAGTATGTCTTCCACAAAAAAGCCACTAATGAAGAGTTGAAGTTGTGAATTCATCATAAACTATATGATCTCTACTGTCTGTCTGATTTTCTACATGACATATGAATTATAAAAAAGTAAGCATAATTAAATATAAAACCAATCATATTCAAGTCAATGAGCAGAATGCACAAATGTTGAGGTTAATGTACTCAAAGAATTATTATATTATTGCATAATAATTCTTTGAGTACATTAACCTCAACATTCAATCAACCAGCATCAATGTCAAAAGTGACCTACTGAAGTTTTCAATGTTTGACACCAACAATATACAATACTTCATCTAATTTTGAAAACAACAGAAAATGGCATATTTAGTCAAAAATTTGCCACCACATGGACCTTTTCTCGCATTTTCAATACGTCATGCTACTTACATGATAAGAAAATCCATGGAAATAATATGATTGTGTATGATGAAGTATGTAATGTTTTTTGTATACAGGTGAGCAGTACGCCTGACGGCGGGCTGGGCGCAGAGGTTGGCGCGGGCGCGGGCGAGGCGGGCGGCGGCTCGCCAGGCGGCGCGGCGGACGCGGGCAAGGGCTCGGCAGACTCGCTGGCGTCGCCCGGCGCGCGCGCTCCGCTGTCCGGCACCCGCTGCGTGCTGTGCAACACGGCGCTGGCGCTGGCCGACGGCACGCCCAAGCTCATGGAGTGCCTGCACTCTGCCTGCGAGCCCTGCATCCGCGCAAAGCTTGAAGAGCAACAAGCCAGCTCTAGAGACTTCCTGGGTATGTATATTGTGAAGGTTTTACTTATTTCTTGTGTCACAATCTGTGCTCTACAGGATGTCCCAACAGCAAAAATCATCATCAACTCATCCACCTCTATTTAAAAATTAATTAACGACATATTTGAATGATTTTTCAAATCCTCTTCTGCAAAATTCATGTTTCTCAACCTAGGAAGTACAAAATATACAGGGTGGAAGGGACATCGACGCACATTCAGTTACCATGGACTCAGTACATGATTCTGAACCCCCCTGTGTAGGTAGATTTTTTTTCATGGTTATCAAAAAAAAAACTGCTGTTTCATAGAAAAATTCCAATACCTACGCGGTCAAAATGTATGGCAGAGCAATTTTTTTATAATAACCAACAAAAAAATTCAATGCAGAATCATGTACTGAGTCCATGGTAACCGGATGTGCGTCGATGTTCCTTCCACCCTGTATAATATGGATGATGACATTTTTTTTGTTTTTATCTCAAATAAATATTTGTTTCCAAATAGTGCAAACAATATTATAAAATGTGTAAAAGCTTAGACAATTGACCAGTTACAAACATTTTAAAGTGACTGATAGACAAGGACAGCACTATCGTAGAAGTGACGTCACGACTATCTAACTTCATACTGGCGCCATACATTGTGCGTAACGTGCGACAATAATCAATCAATAATCCCCTCCAAAAACTTTTAAAGCTTCTTTAAATTCACAATGATTTAACAGATTTTTTCGATTATCTAATTTTCACTATGCCTTATTTGAAATCACATTAATTATTACTATGCCTTTGAAAATACATAATTTTTTCGAACATTTTTTAAATTAGTCATCATCCCAATTGGTTATTAAATGAAATGCTGATATCACATTTCATCAGAATGCGTAGTTAACTATTTACCCCCTATATTAATAAACACAACACAACAGTTGCTAATTATTTTTTAATTATAAGCAAACACTAAATGTGCAGGTGCAGAGCGCGTGACGGTGACGTGCCCGGCGTGCCGCCTGCAGTGCCAGGTCGCCAACATGATCGACCAGCGCTTCGTGCTCGAGAAGATGGCGCTCGAGCAGGCCGGCTCCAATGGTCAGTCATAAGTCAAACTCATTTATTTCAATAGAAAGGAATACACATCACACAAAGAAAGCACAGAAAATAAAATTTGATTCTAGTTGCCCCTTTCAAAAGGTACTTTCGTATGGTCACACATAATATAATACTACGTACAGATACCCAATCCCATACAAAGAAATGACACCTCCCTAAGTCTGGCAATTGAGCTGGTAATTTTTAGTCCTCAAATTCTTCAACAGATCGCAGCATAAGCGACTCACTAATCGACCGATCGAGTCGACCTACTTTTAAAACGTTTCATGCAATCCTTTTATAAAAAGTTTTATAGTTCCGGGTTCAGAAAAACATGTTATTAGATTTCTTTTATATTTCTATGTAAAAATGAATAATAAAAAAACCTAGTTTGATTTAAATAAGTAACAAAATTGGAAACTAATGAGGCTGGACCAAATGAATAAAACGCCATCTATTGCAAAAAGCACCAAACAAAATGATTAACAGATAGCTACTTTTATCATTTAAAGGGTTCGAATTATAGATAAAGGCTTCCTTTTTATTTTATTTTTAAAATACGTGTATTAAGAGTGGAAATAGATAAATCTGCACTAAACTGGGAAGTTTAGACTTTTACCCATCATTATTCAGTCAAAATTCTGCCCTAAATCGCTTTTTAGTGATTGTTAATTTCATAATGGTTACCTATGCTGCCATCTATGAATTTTTTTCAAGACAAATTATAATTTGTTTGAGTTGAGACCCCGTGGTATGGTGAAGAATGGGCAAGAAACTATAGCTACTCTTTTAAATGTTTTGCAATATTTAGTGTATACTAGGGTGACACTGCAAGTTCTTAGAAAATCAAAAACTGAACAAACTGCCAAGTTATTAGTTTCATTATATCTTTTCAAAATAGAGTCAACTCACATTAATACATCCCTGCATCCGATGGAACCACTGAGTTAAGCACTTTGCCCACTCGTCCTTAGGGGTCTCTTTGACGGCATTTTGACACGCAGCCACTGCTTCTTCGGCGTCCATTTTTTCCTCGAAGTTTTTCTTTTATTTTCGGAAAAAAAAAGAAATTGCAAGGTGTGATGTCGGGGCTATAGGGCATGTGCCCCAGTAATTCCACATCTGACAGTGCCAAATAGTCGATTGTTTGCTTGGCGGTGTGCGACGAAGCGTTGTCGTGATGAAGGAGGATCCTACTGCAAGGTATCTTTCCTCCGTTCGTTTTCCAAGACAAGTGGCAAACAATTGTTAGTGTAGCACTCCGCAGTAACTATTTTTCGATCCTCTAAAACAATTGTTTCGTAATGACCTGTCCTTCCGAAGAACGACGCCACCATCTTTTTTCCCACGCTCGACCTCTCTTCACTTTAGTTGGCAACTCCTCGGAAGGAAACACCCAGACAGCAGACTGTCTATTAGTTTCAGGATCATAACAATAAATCCAGCTTTTCTTACCCGTAAGTATGTCGAACACAGCATTTGAGTCACCTCCGTTAAATCTTTGAACCGTTTCACGACACCAATCAACACGACGGAGTTTTTGGGCCTCTGTCAAATTATGAGGTATCCACCGAGGACAAAGCTTCCTAACCGCTAAATGTTGATGGAGTATTTTGTGCACTTGACTCACCCTACCGATGCCTAAGCTTGTCCGAATCTGCTGATAAGTAATTTTGTTGCCAGTCGCTATCATACGCCGCACAACACTGATGTTATCTTTAGTCGTCGCCGTAGAAGGCCTTCCCTCACTTTAGTGCGACCACGTTTAAAGTCATTATACCAGTTGTAAACAGTGGCGCGAGATGGGGCTTCATCGTGAAAGGCCAATCGAAGTCTATCATAACTTTCTTGTTGACTTAAATGACATCGAAAGTCATAAAAAATCATTGTACGAAAATTTTCTCGCGTTAAATTCATGCTGACGTGACATAAACAATTTTAAATTTGCCGACAAATCGTAAACAAATGACAAATGTATATATCGGGATAGGCCCTCATCAGCGAAATTACACTTGCACTTTGTAAGTAGGCGTGGATTGTCGGGCGATGAAAATAGAGACACTAGTTATAGCACAATCACTTTATTTCACTCACAATTTCTTATAAAATAATCACCATGAAATGACCTGAAGGCAGAGGTCCGACATATTAAATGAAAGTATTAAATATAGCAGTAACCAACTTTTTGATTCCAACAGCTTGTTAATTAATTCAATGTATTTATATAATAGCTCTTGGCACTACAGCAGGTGCACCGGGCCAAGCCTGCCACAAGAATGATCACCCTCCTCGCTGCGCACTAGCTTACATTAAGTTGCTTGAGAAGTGGGGAGAGTGGGGAGGCGAACGTCCCGCTTTGCACAGCGTAACTCGGCCCGTTGCATCTGTTGACAATGGTGACGCCGAGATATACAATACATACACAGTAATATTGGCATAGTATTCCATTTCTAAAACTTGAACTTATTTTTTTATTAAATCGTTAACAAATGGCCAGTTCTAAATACTTTCAGTGTCGCCCTCGTATTAATTATTTACACTAAAGTGAAGATAATTTACCTGGAAAAAGTTACTACACAACAACAGGTACAAAGAATTCAAAACAAGCAATGACTGATTAATAAATTATGTGATAGGTGCATGAGGCTTACATATTCTACACTTGGGAGCAAATAAATCGAGCCACTACCTTTTTTCACGTAAAATGGTAAATATTTTTGGGAATATGGAACGTATCAATTCGAACTATATATCGCCTAAAAGTTAAGTTAATAACCTTAACAATGAGGGTAAATTATTGAATAATAACCTTATTGAATGATAAATTATTGGCTCTGCAAGAAAAATGGTAATTTTGATAGAAAATTTAGTAGGGCTAAAACAGTCCATAAAAACAATAAAAAACAAAATTATTGCAAAAAAAATATTCTTAATAACTGGTATTACCCCCCCGTGCCCTGATGCATTCTTGTAGCCTATTAGTCATCGATCTGATCAGAGTTACGATGACATATTGTGGTATGTTCTCCCACTCTTCAAGCACAGCGACTTTAAGCTCGGGAATGGATGAAACAGCGGGAACCCTGGCTCGGACTCTCCGTTTTAGCTCGTCCCATAGGTGTTCGATCGGGTTCAAATCGGGACTTCGTGCTGGCCATACCATTTGTTGAATCCCGATCGCAGACAAGTATTCCGTAACGATCTGCGCGGTATGAGGTCTCGCATTGTCATGCATAAACAAGAAATTTTCTCCGACAAAACCAGCATACGGCATTACGTGGTCTTCAAGAATGTCAGTTATGTATCGGTCAGCTGTTAATCCACGTCTACCACTGCCATCGTTGGCGGGGTCGACGAAGACAAGTTCCGTTTTTCCGTCTAGAGAAATTCCTCCCCACACCATACAAGAACCACCACGAAAACTCACAGTTTCTCGAATGCAACATTGGGCAAATCTTTCACCAGGACGTCTATACACTCGGTTTCTCCCGTCATTGCTAAAAAGACAGATTCTTGACTCGTCAGAAAACAAAACTGACCTCCAGTCTTCTAACGTCCAATTAATGTGTTCTCGAGCAAACTCCAAGCGAGATCGGCGATGAGCTACAGTCAATTTTGGGCCAGTTGCTGGTTTGTGTGATGTTAAATTTCGTTCCTTTAGTCTTCGTCTCACTGTCCACCTACTGATTGCGACACCTCGAACGTCACGTAACGCTTGCTGTAGCTGAACAGCATTAAGTCCACGGTCGCGCAACGAATTGGTTGCAATAAAGCGGTCGTCACGTTCTGTTGTTGCCCGTGGTCGGCCAGTTCCAGGTCGCCGAACAAAAGCACCAGTCTCCAGATACCTGCGGTATACCCGCTGTACCTTTGAACGACTCAAATGAAATCTGCGTGCCACTTCACGTTGTCCGTGTCCAACCTCAAGTAAAGCTACAACTTGGGCAGCTTCCGTCGGTGTAGTATCCATTTTATCAGGTTATTTTGATTACACAGACACAGATAAAGACAACAATAACAAGTAATATGGGTATGATTAACAAAAACCTCAAATTTAATCTTTTCTTAACAGAGTACAATAAAAATGTCATAAGCAAATTAAATGCGATAATTTTATTCTACCGTTTAAACTTTAATTAAAATGAAATTTTGACAACTAACTACCCTCATTGTAAAGGTTATTAAATACCCTTTTAGGCGATATATGTTTCGAATCGATGCGTTCCATAATACCAAAAATAATAACCATAATGCGTAAAAAGGAAGTGGCTCGATTTATTTGCTCCCAAGTGTATATGGTCCCCATAGAAACCTTTTGGTAGGAGAGCTCAGAGGAATTTTGAGCAAGCATATGCAGGGCGAAGAGTTGATAGCTGAGTAGGTGCAGCGTGACGAGAGAACACCAAAGTTGCCTATAGGAGCCCCAATATTTACCAGAAGGCTCCCTCAATCCGTCAGATGTTTATGTATTCACTATCAGGACATGTATTATTTATTTTTCGCCTATTAATACTATTTTCATTTTTCGCCCCAAATATCCTTTTAGAAATACTCCAAAAAAGATTCAAGTCGTCAGATTAGGGAAAGCCCACAATTTGTTCAACAGATTTGCGTATTTAAGTCATTATGTGTTAGGTCGCAAACAATCATTACAAAATCAACGGCTCTGTAGATCACTTTATTTTTGGTCCATTTTCGAAATCTGAAAGAAGCCTACTGACCATGGGGCTCCTAGCTGAAAATTTTCAAATATATTTTCGTTGTTCTCTAATCATGCCGCACCTACTTACCTATCAACTTTTCGCCCTGCATATGCTTGCTCAAAAACTCTGGGCGGGATCCGTAGGGGATCCTGATGTAATCCACCCATAAGAAAATTCTAAATAGTGTGTTGTAAGTGAATTGAAGTTATCTCAGAATGAATGCTCCCCACACGGTACATGTATGTGTGGTGTGACCGTGACCCGTGGCGCTGTCCGCAGGCGCCACGAGCGGCGAGCAGCAGTGCAACAGCTGCGAGGACACCGAGCCCGCCACCAGCTACTGCGTGGACTGCGCCGAGTTCATCTGCGACAACTGTGTGCACGCGCACCAGAGGTAACACACACACTTCGTCTGCATGCACAGCCTCGCGACTACTCTCGAACCGCGACCTCCCAACCCCACATCAACAGCTGCGAGGACACCGAGCCCGCCACCAGCTACTGCGTGGACTGCGCCGAGTTCATCTGCGACAACTGTGTGCACGCGCACCAGAGGTAACACACACACACTTCGTCTGCATGCACAGCCTCGCGACTACTCTCGAACCGCGACCTCCCAACCCCACATCAACAGCTGCGAGGACACCGAGCCCGCCACCAGCTACTGCGTGGACTGCGCCGAGTTCATCTGCGACAACTGTGTGCACGCGCACCAGAGGTAACACACACACACTTCGTCTGCATGCACAGCCTCGCGACTACTCTCGAACCGCGACCTCCCAACCCCACATCAACAGCTGCGAGGACACCGAGCCCGCCACCAGCTACTGCGTGGACTGCGCCGAGTTCATCTGCGACAACTGTGTGCACGCGCACCAGAGGTAACACACACACTTCGTCTGCATGCACAGCCTCGCGACTATAGGTAATACGGTAATAGGTAACACGGGCTGGTGTCCGCAACTCCACGACAATGCGCGTATTTTGCGTACGGTGGGAAAATCGATCATTCGATCCATCCCAGCTACTCGAGGAAGGCCAGCAACGCCTTGGTGTTACTGACAACCTCGCGTAGGGTACCTGGGTTACCGAACTACTTTGCCCTGTATGTGGCGACCACCGGGCAGTGTAGAAGCACATGAGCTGCTGTCTCGTCCACCTCCATGCATGCCCTGCACAGCGGACTGTCTGTGACTCCTATGACAAAGAGGTGTTTATTAAAAGACCCGTGGCCAGTTAAAGCTGCCGTAACTATACGCAGCTGTTGTTTGGTTAGTCGGAGAACCTGTTTCGTGATGCGACCGTCAATAGCAGGGAGTGCTTCCCTAGCCTGCCTGCACTCACCTTGTTCCGACCATAGTATGTGATGTTGTTCCAGAGTGCGTTTCCTTACCAGAGTGCGTCCCACTGGTGCCTCACTCGACCCCCTTCTGGCAAGTTCGTCGGCTGCATCGTTGCCCAGCGAACCGCTGTGTCCTTTGATCCATTGAATGGTTATGTTATTGAGGCTACCCACCTGATTAAGGCGCAGGTGACACTCGTATATTAGCCCAGATTCAACTGTGTGGCTGTTCAGCGCTTGCAAAACAGCCCTGCTGTCTGAGAGTATCCGGATCGAGTGGTCCCTAACTTTTCTGGCCATGATGGCCGAAGCAGCCATCGAAATACCCATGCATTCGGCCTGGAACACTGTGTTATAGGCCCCCAATGGTGTGGCTATGCAAATGTTGAGGTCCTCCGAGAAGACTCCAGCACCTGTGCCATTACCTGTTTTGGATCCGTCTGTGAAGATACGCAGCTCTGCAGGGCACAAACCCTCGCACCTACGATCCTCGTGAAGCTGGATCTTGTATTTTTTATCAAAGATAAATTGTTTGGGTACCCGATCATTTATAGCTTTCGTAATAGGGAACTCCTTGTTGAGTCCCTCAAGTAGCGCGGTGTGTGGTGTGGCTCTCTTACCCCAGAGATCTAGTGCCTTAAGACTTACCGCCGCCAGTATCGCTTCCTGCTGTATGAACAGGTGGAGCGGTGGCATTTCCAGCATGGCTTCAACTGCTGCAGTCGGAGTGGTCCTCATGCAGCCCGTAGCCGGCATGCAGGCTAGTCGTTGCATGCGTTGTAGTTTGTTTGAGGCTGTAGCCAGCTTGGTTCGGGGCCACCAGACCGCGGCTCCATAGGTGATCATGGGGCGGATCACTGTGTTGTACAGCCATAGTGTAATTTTAGGGGATAGTCCTCACTTTAACCTATCATTTTCCTGCACTGCCAGAAGGTTATGCAGGCCCTGTTTAGTTTGTTGTCCAAATGACTACTCCAGATTAACTTACTGTCTAGAATGACCCCCAGGTATTTGACCACGTTGGCCAATTGAAGTTCCGTATTGAACAGTTTTGGTAGGCGAAAAGGGCGTAATGCTCGTTTTTGGGTAAACATGACTAGTTCAGTTTAAGTGGGGTTCACTGATAGGTCATATTCCTTGCACCAATTTTCTACGATACGTAGCGCTTGCTGAGTGAGGTGCAGATCGTACCCATCATCTTCCCCGAAACAAGGATTGCGAGGTCGTCAGCATACCCTATTGTGTAATAGCGGCTGGCATTGAGTTTGGTGATGAGTTAATTAATCACCAGATTCCATAGAAGGGGGGACAACACCCCTCCCTGGGGGCACCCTCTGGCTATCATGGCCAGTTGCTGCTCATCCTCAAGACGAACCACTCGTTTGCTTAGCATGTTTGTAATCCAGTCTGTTAGTACCTGTTCTACTCCATGTCTGGAGAGGGCGCTGCTGATGCTGGAGAAGTTAGTTTTATCGAAAGCTCCTTCGATGTCTATGAAAGTGCCCAGGCAGGTGCCTTTTTGAGGAATGGCTTCCGCTATCTGGCTGACTACCAGGTGGAGAGCAGATTCGGTCGACTTACCCGAGCCGTTTGCATGTTGGTTACCGTTAAGCGGTATGGTTTTCAGAGCGCCGTCCCTTAGCTCCCTATCACACAGCCTTTCCAGCGTCTTTAGTAGAAAGGAAGTCAGGCTGATTGGTCGGTAGGATTTGGCGTTTATGTAGTCACCCTTACCAGGCTTAGGGATGAATATTACTTTCACTTCCCTCCATCCTTTGGGAACGTATCTAAAGGCCAGGCACGCTCTCATTAAAGGCACCTGTCTTATTGCGACTCCGGTGTCACCCCACTGTAGTAAGGCGGGGAACACTCCGTCAGGACCAGCAGCCTTAAAAGGATGGAAGCTCTGGATGGCCCATTGGAGTTTCTCCAACGTGATCACCCTACTGGCGTAACGCCAGTCATTGTCTGAAGGCGTTTGGATTATCTCTTGCCAGTGGAATACCTGCGCGAAGATACATCCAGGGAAGTGAGTTTCAATAAGGATGCGCCTCGTTTCTTCTGGCGAGGAAAAGAGTGGGTTGTCGGGTTTCCGGAGGGTAGAGGGCCCAGGTGTATTCTGTCAAACTCAAACTCAAACTCAAAGCATTTATTTCAAATAAACCCATTACAGGCACTTTTGAATTGTCAAGGGGTCGGTCAGTCAGAAATATGAAGCTAGTTGCCCATTCCAAAGCGAAGTAGGTACCTATGGAGAAGAACGGGCAAGAAACTCCATGGACACTCTTTTAAATAATATGGTTACAGAAAATTTGTTACATCAGTCTTGTTGAAATTAAACATGTGAGAACGATGTAGAAAGACCCGTAATAAAAAACATAAAAATCGGAAAAGAAAAAAAAAAAAAAAAAAACAAAAAGCCGTGGCAGCCAAGAGATGACCAGTCCCCACTGACGGCGCCCGTTTACGAACATGACGTATGGATCAGCACCATTCAGCTCAACCATTCTGTTGCGCCAGTACCTTCCTTCCATTGAATCCTGTCAGCAAGCTAACAGGGTAAGCCTGTTAGCTTGCTGACAGGATTCAATGCTACCACAGAATTTGCGCCATCCCGTGGTACTTCTGAATCTGATGCATTTTTTGTAGCTGGATTTGGCTGCATAATATTTATTCCAATCCTCATCCGCACATGTGTTCATGGCTCTACTAAGTGCTTTCCTTACCTTGCCGGGCTTGCGCTCCAGATTAGCGCCCCACCAGGGTTGTTTGCCTGGTGTATTACGTGGGGTGGTCTCTGGGCAGGCAGTTTGGTAGCTGTCTATCATTGATTTAGTAAGATGACTTACTTTTACCTCAATTTGTGTCGTATCCGCAAAAGTCGTCGGAACGCTTGATAACGCCAGCTTGGATTCAAGGCTGCGTGTGTAGGTGGCACGGTCCGTGCTACGCGGATTGCGCCGTAGTAGTTTTGGGGTGACACAGACCTGGATGTCGAAGCGGATCCACCTGTGATCGGAGCAGGAGGCCTCCTTAGAGACCTGCCACCCCGTGGCAATTTCCGCCACACCCTCTGTTGCCAGAGTGAGATCTCTGATTGTGCGGCTTCGCCTGGTTACGAATGTTGGTTCGGAGCCAGTGTTTAGTAGGGTTAGGTTAGTCGAGAATAAGTAGTCAACTAAGGCCTTTCCCCTCTTGTTTTGCGTGTCCATACCCCAAAGTTGGTGGTGAGCATTGGCGTCGGCGCCGACGACGGCCTCAAACCCGCTTCTCTCGCAATGGCTCACGAGGCGGGCGAGGTCGTGTGGAGGCGGTGCCTCCGCCTCGGGCATGTAGGCCGAGGCGAAAACGATCACCATCTCCTTGGCTTCGCCACACTGTATTTGCAGCTTTACTGCAGAGACATCTCTGCAACAGAAGTCATTTAAAAGCTGTGTTGTAAGGTCAGCGACTGATCAAGAGTTCTGACCGCCCTAGGCTAATTATGAGGATGCGCCCCCGCCAGGTGTGTTACGGACGGCCTAAAATATAGTGAGTAGTAGTGTGAAAATTTTAACATCGTTCATACTACCTATAAAAGTTTTCAGATCGGTCTGCAAGCGACACTAACGTTGTCCTTTAATCTGCATGAAATTCAACCTTAGGGTGGCAAACCATTGGGCACGCCACATTAGGGGCGGTAAGTCCCCTCTTTGAGGAGTGGTTGGAGGGGCCCCACACCGTCCTCACCTTCCGCCTGACACAGGTTCTCACCGGACACGGTTGTTTCGTGAGGTTCCTGTTTCGCAAAAGGCGGGAGGAAACGCCCGGGTGTCACCATTGTGTGGATCGCCCGGAGGACACGGTGGAGGTCTGCCCATCTTGGGCGGAGCACCGCAGTGTCCTCGCGGAGGTGATCGGCGGCGGCGATCTTTCGCTACCGCCCTTGTCCAGGCCATGGTACGGAGCGAGAGAGAATGGAAAGCCGTCACCTCCTTCTGCGAAGCAGTAATGCTTGCGAAGGAGGAGGCGGAGCGCGTGAGGGAGAGAGCCTTCACGACCCCACTAGTTGCCGCAGGAGACGCCCTGAGCGTCGGAAGTCGCCTGCAGATTCCCGGCCACCGTAGGCGCGGGCTTGCGGACGGCGAGCAATGGGTAGCTTGCCGTCCGGTAAGGACCAGGCCCGGATCGACGGCGCGTCGTGTTCCATGCGCGCCTCAAAGAGATGTCAGCACAAATTGACGGGGGTCCGATAGGGCCGACGCCTAAGGGTCGTTTTTTAAGCTGACCATACTTAAAGGCAAAGTACCTCACGCATTATAAGACCAAAATCATGACAAGTGACTGCAGGCTACCAAGTAGAAAACCAAATCCATGTCGTGTTTGGCCGCATGACTTATATTGGCTGAGTTTCTATAGACAACTAAGTTGCCATTGCTATTGACCATGAGCGTGGTCATCTAGTGTGTGTTAAGTTGCTTCGACTTGAGTATTTTTTAAATATTTACACTTCTGTTATTGTTAAAAAAGAGGAGAGGCATAATAAAAGTGAATCATTTTTGCAACTGATTAATGATTTATTTGAAAATTATACTAACTAAGTTATTACTATTACATTATACAGTCCTTTTTCGTGGCATTCGTCCAAAAACGAATATACGCGAGCGCGTGGTATGACGGACGAACGACGATTTCAAAAGAGATAAGACAAATGAATGAAGCACGGCAGGGTATACTAACTATTAACCACACCGGGGAGTCCCCGCATATCGTTGATGTGTTTCATTGCGCGCGGCAAGGTGCGCTGAGTTCGGTGAGGAAGAGGTCGGTGGTCGAGCGAGTGGGTGAGCTGGCAACAGAGTGCCTATGCAACACAAGTAACAAGTCAGCTTTTGTTTTAAGCGCGCTGTTTAAAATTTCAACATTTATCGTTAAAATCAGGGACTCGCAAGCGCATTTAGTTTTAGTGTTTTGACTCGTTGTAGTTGTTATAATATGTAAGGTAGATGCTTTGATGCAAGATTAGTGCATGAGAAGACACGATTTCAGCGCGCCCCCCCGATCCTCGCGCCCTAGGCTGCAGCCTAATTAGCCTATGGGTTAATCAGGCCCTGTTTAAGGTTACCTGTGACATAGATGCACGATCTAGGATGAACGTGATCTGTGGTGACCAGGAGCTTACCGCCAAGATTGGAGAGTCCTTGTATGCGGCCCGCCCTAACGTAACGTTGTAACGGCTCCTGGATCAGGGCAATGGCTGTATGTTGAACCTCCAGCCACTTGCGAAGCTGAGCTGTCGCGGTCTGACTGTGGTGGAGGTTGGCCTGGAGGACTCTACAGGTCGACGAAAGGGACGCCATCGTTGGCCGAACCCTCTTCGTCCCCCTCCAGTCTCAGTCCGGCAAACAGGTCGCCCTCGTCGAAGCCGTCCCCCCCCTGGCCCGAAGCCGGGGACAGGATGATGTCGTCCAGCTCCTCACCCGATGAAGGAACGGCGACCACGGTGGTGACAGCAGGAGCGGCCAACTCTGCTATTGCAGGTTCGGCCGCTGTTGCTTCCTGGTTGTTTGGTGGGGGAGTGGACTCCCCTGCTGGTGCTGGCTTCTCGCCGATGGTTCCCGTGGCGGGGTCCCAACCCTGGGAGACGTCGGTGAAACCTCAGCAGACCTCACGCACCTCGCCTGTGGCCCTCTGACGGGACACTATGACCGTTTCCCTACCCCTGGCTAATGGGTAGGGTCACCGATTCGCTTTAAATCCAGACCAAAGTGAGCGTGTTGCCTTACGGGCACATTACAAACCAGTGCCGCTCGGCTCAACCCTCCAGGACTCCTTCATCCCCGCTCATGGCGCTCAACTGCGCAGGTCCTAGCGCAGGTAACTGCTTATTCCTACTCGCCATCATGTTTTTAGTGATAGACGAGCCCGCCACCACCCAGTTACAGGGGGTCGCAGTTGGGAGTGGGAATTGTGAAGATGGAGGTGGAGGGAGCAGGGATGTAGGTAGGATGGGGTGGGTGAAGGATTGTGAGATTTGGGCGCCCCCAAATCTCACAATCCTTCACCCACAATCACAATCACAATCACAATCCTTCCATCCATACGGGGGCAAAATTAGGGGTTAAGGGACTTATGGGAAGGGATGTGCTGTGATGCCGCCTGGAGGTTACCAGAGGTAACACACACACACTTCGTCTGCATGCACAGCCTCGCGACTACTCTCGAGCCGCGACCTCCCAACCCCACATCAACAGCCCAAAAACAGTATTCGTCAATCAACACACTTGCCGACGTTAAGTTGCCGTAACCGGGCAGCTAAAGCTTGTTAGATGTTAAATTATTTATTTCTGTAAGTTTGTACAAACACATGAACCACACAGATTGAGTGGACCTGTCCAGTCGGTGCATTTGCCAGTAATCTAAGCTCAACCCAGAACTTAAGGAGCTCATAGATTCGAGGAACATCACCAAAAAAAGGACATTTGGATAGGCCGCATAAATTACTCAAACTGCCAGACCATGATTAAAACGAAATAAAAAAAATCACATTGTCTTCACATTCACAAAAATTAAAATAATAAAATATTTATTTATACTGAAGAGATATGAGGAACAGGGTGTAATGTTCACTCATACTCTTCAGAAAAGGGAGGATCCTCCGACCAGATGGGTGTCGTATCTGGTGGGCAAATGCCCCACGAGTGATGTCGGGAAGTTGTATATATGCTAGCTGCGCGGTAAACTCTGATTGCGCGATGCAGTATTTGTGACCGTCACACAGTATTTCGCCTAGAACATGCTAGGTGGACAAAATTCAAGTTTTCATTTCCAGGAAATCTTAATTGCATAACACAAACAACACCCCCAAACTCCAAATTCCGAGAAAAAGTTGTTTTTCAAATGCTTAACTGATGAGTCATAGAGTTCAGAAGTCAGGTAATGAGTTTAATGCAAGCGTTCCGGTCAATCAGTTGCAATTTAGCGACACTTTTGTGCACATCTCATAGTGGTTTGTAGTGATATTGTGAAAGTTTTTTGTGATGGATATTAATACTGAGGGTATGTACTATTATTTAATATATTATTTTTATCTGAATCTATTAAAATTAATTTTCAGCATTTTTTTAACTTAATGCATAAATTTTTGCGTAATTTTTTTCATAAACAAAACTTTGAACGTTCAGGAAATACATTGATTCGCCTCTATTCGGGCTAGTTTCTAGATATATTGTAGGTATAACTGTGTAGTTTGTAAAAATACACATATTGTTCAGCACACTTCAGTACAACATATTTTTATATTTTTTTTTCAGAACACGTTTACTCTATTTCAAGTGTAGCATTTTTTGAAGAGTGGTTGAAACACACGAAGAATGATAAAAGATCGCGTATTTATGACTATCTTTATTCAAAATTTCACTTTGGTGACATTACTGAAAGCAGCCAAAGAGAAATAAAGTTGAAAATATCCAACTTTTCTACTAAGATTGAAGCCAAATGGTTGGCTTCGGGAAAATCGAAGGAGCGTTTTTTAATGAGAAATAAGACTTGGCTGGATGAAGGAGACATACAGTTTACTGTGAGTTCTATAGCCCCACAACCTTCAACATCGAGTGAGGTTGTGACATCTGCAGGAAGACCTCGCAAAGATTTCGTGGAATCGTCGTTTAAGACGAAGAAACGTCGAGTCGTGCATCTCGTAGAATCTCGAAGTGCCAGTGAATTAGTGACTGCTGCCGAAATTGCTATGCGTTCAGCAGGGCAAAGAAAAGTTGCCCATGTGATTAGAGACATTAGTGAAAGGCCAGATAATATTATTAAGTCAAAAGAAAATACCAGTTCCGTTAATCCTAGGCAGTTAAGTAGTGACGAAGCCTTAGCATACTATATAGATTCTAAGTCAACAACACATGCTTACAAACAAACTAGGAAGTGGTCCATAATGGCAGGACATAATGTGTTTCCGTCATATTTTAGTGTAGTAAAATCTAAAAAGGCCTGTTACCCTGCAGAGGATCACATTTCTATAACAGAAACTGGTGCTGAAATAAATTTGCAAGCCTTATTAAATAAAACAGCGGAACGTCTAGTAATAGCACAGAATGAAGTTATCAGTAGTGTCCTCCCAACAAGTCCAACGTTTACACTTGTTAGTAAATGGGGGTGTGATGGAACTAGTAAGTGAAGAACTAGTAAATGGGGATGTACAACACCCGCAAGTGCTCACGTGTTGCCACGAATAGAGACTTGCTGTCCATGTTAATAATAACATCTGACCCTTTGATCAATGGCCTTCGTGAGATTTCCCGAAAAAAGCCGGAAAAAATATGTGCAGAAGTATTAAAGTTAACCGTAAGCCCGACCATAGTAGCACCAAGACCGGAAACGTCATCATATTGTCGCACATTACCACAAAATGATGACGATTCACCAGAAGATTTTGATGATGATTCTGATGATTAGGTTTAGGTTAAGTTAGTTTGTACAGTAGGTATTTATTTATTTAATGCATTTTTGTTGTTTGTTTATTATTTTTAAATACTTTTTTCTGTTTTTACAATTTTTTTTATTTTTTTATTACAAAATCATACCAAAAACTATTAATAATGCCTCAACATGACTACTTATATATAAAAGCATCTTTAAATATCATAAAATAATATTGTCCACCTAGCATGTTCTACGCGGTACACTGTGCGTCAGTGTGATGCGATGTTCGCATGTAGTGGTGTAGATGCCGCCACAATACAGTAAATATTCATGTCATTGTTTATATATATGTGCAGCTGTATATGTGTTGTTTGTCGATGCCGAACTTAAGCCAGACCTATGTTTCCGGTTGGCCATTGACCATGTAGCTTGCATGTCGATCTACGTTCGCGTATTTTCCGTAGACGGGACGCTAGCCTTAATCATTAAGGGCAGCGGCACATTACTGTGTCGTGCTGCATCGCGGTGCAGGGTACACCAAACATAGTTTTTCAGAAGTGCGGCATATCACAACGGGTTTTAATTAATTGACTAACACTGCCAACATAATGTAAACGGTTTAAGTATGAATGGTTGATGTTCACACTGACTCGTTGCTAAGTGTATCTAATGCGTGCAGGCTGAAGATCACGAAGGAGCACACCATCAAGTCGAAGGAGGAGGCGCTTGCCGAGCTGCAGGCGCAGGCCGGCGCGCGCAACGCGCACGACATGTTCTGCAGCGAGCACGTGCAGGTACACCCGCACACTACTCATTATTCACTTCATTCATGTTAATAACTATTGTTATCTAAAAATGTATCGAAATGTTAATTGTTTCTTAATTTTTTGCTAAAACTTTTTATTTTTCGTGGGGTTACAGGGTCCGTAATTGTACCATAACAACCTTGTACCATCTTATTAACGTACATCCATACATAATCAGCCTATTATGTTCCCCCTGCGTGGACACAGGTCTTCTCTCTGTGAGAGGTAGTGGGCCGTAATCCACTACGCGGGCCCAGTGTGGGTTGGTAGATGTCACATGTCTTCGAATTGTTGGTTCTAAGACATGCCGGTTTCCTCACGATGTTTTCCTTCACTGTTTTGCGAGCAGTGGTGATGAAATAATTTACACAATGTAAAGCGCCTGTCTGGGTTCGAACCTAAGACCTCCAACTCGTAAGTCGCGGCCGTTACCAGTGGGCCACCACTGTTCAAACATAATGCAACTCAAATGCAAATAAAGATAACGTTGACTCCACAATGACTAGTACAAGGGGGGGCACAAGTAATGTCAAATGTGAATTGGCTGCCATTTGGTTGAAAACTATAACATTTGGGCTTTATTTACACGGAAACTTTATATGTATAACATTAATGGCAATACGTCCAAAGAGTTATGACGGTTAAACGACCGCTCGTTTTACGGCATTTTGAATTGGTGCTCGCAAAACATTCAAATTGGTGATTGCTTCTTCAATGTTGGCTTTCAAGACGTGCAAATTTGCGGTTTTCTGAGGTAAACGCGATATTTCAATAAGCCTCAAAGAAAGAAGTCTGGCGCCGTCAGATCTGGGAATCTGGCCAACCAGTTCGCCAAATCGGAAGATCACACGGCTCCGAGATTGGCGTTTCAAATTCTCCATCATTGTATGAGCTGTGTGACTGTGTCGCTCCATTACATTGTCAGCTAGTTCTATACCTGTCTACAACATAATTATGTATCAAATCACAATGACATTATAATTATAATGCCATTTGCAAAAATTATGGAACACTCACATTATGACATTACTTTTGCCCCCTCCCCCCCCCCCCCCCTGTACTAGTAGTTTAATCGGAAACGGATGACGATGATTATGTGTGGACATTCGTTATTTTCAGTTAAACCAGTGCTTGCACTCACCAATGCATAATTTACGAGTATCCCCCTAGCACTGTCTTCATTCCAATTGAGCATTGACTTTTACTAAAATTAACAGTCAATCAAGACGATCTAAAACTCTACTTTAAAAAGGAAATAGTTCCTAACTCTACATTTACTTCAGGAATAACATTGTATTAAGTGCTACTAACACGTATTGCTTGTTTTCCAATATTTAATACATTATATTATTGTTATTTCATTGAAGAAATAGGTCAAAGCGTATTTGTAATTGGGCCGTTTTTGTGTAAATGGAGTATATTCATGACCGTGTTGTGTGACAGGAGCGACTGTCGCTGTTCTGCGAGACGTGCGACCGGCTGACGTGCCGCGACTGCCAGCTGCAGCACCACCGCGACCACAAGTACCAGTTCAGCACCGAAATGGCCGCGCAGGTACACACACTACTACTTACTCATTTAATCATTTACAATACACATTGCGTTTGAATATAATCCAGCACGAAACAAAGTATTACCTAGATATTTATATTAGATATATATTTATAGGGTGTATCTATTCATACACGAAATATTTGAAGTGGGACATCTAGAGGTCGAACAGAAGCTATTTTTTAGCTTTTAAAAGAAACGAAAAAGATTTTTTTATCTAAATGTTTTATTTTTTCGTAATTATCATAATTTTAAAACTGCTTTAGATATTTTGCATAAAACTTTTACGGCCCATTCTATGAATGACCCGCCTGACGCGGCGAGGGCGGAGGCGCGGGCGCGGTGCCCGTCCGTCTACTACGTAACTCGATCTAGTCTTATTTTAATAACACAGTTATCGCTTACAATTAAAATTAATGTGAATTTAAAATACAAAACGATATAAACCTAAGTAGGACATGAATAAATTCCCTCCTTGAAGTTTTACAAAATCAGGACCTACACAATACCTGTAAACTAGGTACTTACATCCGAATAAGCAGCTGATCAGTGAAACTAGAATTCGCATGAGATAATGACCTCTGTGAGGTTACGACTTTTACGAGCGAGTATCGAGTCGTTTCAATCATTTCAGTTTTTTTACGAAAAGGATCCTAGATGCGATTAAAACAAATCATTATCTAGTACCTACACATCTGTAAACTAAATAAGTACACGACAACTCGAATTCGCATAATCTAATCACCTCTGTACGTTTACAAGTGCGTCGTGTCGACGTCAGGTGTTCATCGCCTCCCGTTTGTTAACGGGATAAATGGCTTGCCATATTTTTCGTTAAATAACCACAAAGACCTTTGTAACTATAAAATAACTGCATTACGGCTGGATTTTACGTTTTATTGACCAATATTTTACGCGAAAATAACCAGTTATCCCACTGCATACGGTTTGCAAGTGCCTTCTAAGAATTATTGCAACAATAATTATCTAGGCGTGTCTAAAATTTAAATCAACTTATTTACAATAATTTAAAATGTACACCTGTAGTTATTAGTTAGTATTATAGTCGTTTTTATTTACACTATTTACACCAATTGTTGTACATATTCGCCCTGCTGTTGGACGCAGACGGCTGCTCGTTTAATAATGTGTCCTTGTTTTTTTTAATAATGTGTCTCTATCACTAACCATCACTGCAAAAGCGTTCACAATTCGCATTTTTTATTTTTCCGCGCTAGAAATGGTATGGCCGTCATTACCATAAACCAGGTCTTTAGCCCTACCACACTCATGGAAGTCCAACGGCGTAAGATCAGGCCTGCCTCCGTCTGCAGCTGGGTGCATGTAGACCCCGTAGTCCCGTTGCCACTGTACAGCTCCTAGGATGGTCTGCAGTGATGGTCTTCTCCCAAATCGCTCCAAGAAGAGGGCTTGTGTTGTGGGCAAAATACGTCCACCCTCATTGTAGCAGTCCACCATATTCTGGTACTCCTGGTTGGAATACCTATAGTTCAGCATAGTTGTGTTTCTTACGCGAAGCCCGATGCGTACCACGTTAGTTAAGCCAAGCCACGTGCAGTGCAACATGCGGTACTAACAATCGCGGGGCGAAATTATAACACCAATTGTCAACAAATTAATAGCAATTTAAACATTAAAAACAATAGTACCTAATTTTATTTTAAAAAAATGAACAGTTTAGTACATACAATGAACAATTTAGTAGCAATGTAAATTTTAAGAATATTAACAATATTACAAATCGTCTATTGAGTAGACAGATCTTTCCAACAGGAACGCCTTAAGCCTTGCCTTGAATGAGCTTGTGCACAGTGTGCTTTTTAATTCAATCGGAATTTAAAAAAAATGAAATATTTTAACTGTAGGCGGGGACATCGACGCGCGCCCGTACCATGGACTCACTATTTTTTAATTTTTATTTTTCACAAACAAACGTACATAATTTTTGTTATAATAATAATACTCGCCAAACTTACTAGTTCGATGGCGACATGATACGATGAACCCGCCTGCGTTGAATTTTACGTCGCTTTTTTATTTTATTATCTGTTCCATACATTTGCCGCATAGGTATTGCAATTTTCCATGAAACATCTGTTTTTTTTATCACCAACGAACAGTTTCTATGCTAGAGGGTCTAGAATCGTGTGCTAAATTCATGGTAACGAATGTCCCGCCACCCCGTGTAGTAACACGCGTCATTATCCCCCAGTCTCTTCCGAGTTCGCACACTCATCTCATAACCCATGAACAATTTTTTTTTTCCAATTGATGTTATTTCTACTTAGACAAATATAAACAAACTTTATGCAAGTGTCAATTAAGTTGATTTCAGAATGATTAAAACTAAACAAAAAATTGAAATAGTGAACTTTATGTGGGTTTAAAAAGTAATATTTCCCGAAGTTAAATTACAAACGTAGTATACACAAACAGTATTTTTTGCAAAAGTCAGATTAGCTTATTTTATATAAGGGAGTGACGTTTTGACGTTTGTACTGGTGGAATCGTTGCCTGGTTTTTTGCGGAAATAAAATAAAACAACGACGATATCGTGTCTAAAAGTATTTAATAAAGTGTACAGTGAAATAATACAGAATATTCAGTGTTGTGAGATCTCGTGAGTACTTCCTAAGTGCATAATTCATGCTTAAAACTAATACCTAATCTGCAAGTCATATTTAAATACCCTCACTATTTTAATAAGTTTGACACGACAAACAGTAGATGTTTGGTGTGTTGTAACTGTCAACGTCTATAGACAACGTCAGACAAAAACGTGAACAGTCTTCGTTTACTAAAAAAAAAGTAGGTTCACTATACGAGTAGCAAGACCTATTGCAAGAATGCCGGTGGATGCGGAAAATTCTTGTCAGCCGTTGACACAGCAAGATGTACCAAATGTGCCGTTGCTTACCACCGAGTGTGCGTTAGCCTCCCGACGAAAGGCCCCTTAGTCTCCGCCTGGCATTGCCCTGAGTGTGGGAAAAACTCCGCAGGGATACCAAGGCTGAAACGCCGGTACGAGGTTGTGTGGCGGAAGTAGAAAGTGAGGAACCGGCGTCCATCTCTATGTCCACGCCAATAGCTGTGGCGACGCTAGTGTCCGCGGCGCCAATATCGTCAAAACTGTTGGTGCATCCGACAACGCCTGTGTCAACTACAGCAACGACGACGCCTCTGTCAGCTGCCGCATCGCCGACACGTCTGTCAACTTCCGTACCAGTGACGCCTCAGTCAATTGCTGCCCCACCGTCGCCAGTGATGGAGGAGGCACTCAGGCAGGTGTCGACGCCTCATGCAATATCGACCGTGGCTGTGGACACAGACAATAATGCTTCGAAGAAGTCTTCCGATTTCCTACAGGAAAAAAAAATTGGTAGTGGAGGAGCTACGCACCTTGAGATTTGAGGTCATGGAGCTTCGGAAAGACGTAGCGGAGTTGAAGCCGTCTAACGATACGAGCCACGCACGTATTGATGGGATTGAGTCCAGATTGGAGGCGCTTGAAAAGCTTCATGATGCCGGATGTGATTCACCAAATTTAAGCGCGGTGGAGAGTGTGGTTAAGCAGCTTAAGAGGGACCTAAATGACAGAGATGAAGAGCTGATGGCAAATGATTTGATCATAGCGAACATACCTCAGTCGCAAGCGGAGAACCCAACGCACCTATTCTAGCTAATTGCCACTAAGTTAGGAGTCGCTTTGGAGGACCGCGACGTCGTGAGCGCGGAGCGAATCGGTGGCAGACATATAAAAGCGACAAGCCCCATAGCTTCAACGGAGCCCCGCCCTCGCGCTATCGTGGTGTGCCTCTCTAGACGTGACCAGCGTGACGCCGTGTTGAACGGCGCCCGCGTGCGGCGTGACGCTACAACAGAGAACCTCGGACTCTCTGGGAAACCTGTGCGCTTCTATGTCAATGAGAGGCTGACCAGGTTGAACCAGCAGTTATTTCGCCAGACGAGGGCCGCCGCAGGAATTCATGGATGGCGGTTCGTATGGACGAAGCGCGGTCGCATCTTCGTCCGAAAAAAGCCTGGAGAATCCACTCACAGGATCGAATCTGAGGAGGACATTGAACAAATCATTGGACCATGCACGGACACTAATTAAAACCCCTTTTTTTTTTGTTTATGGCTTTTCTATTGGTTATTGTGTATTGCGCAGGGTGTGTGTGTGTCGTATCTGTCGTGATCTGGGGAGGTGGGAGTATCAAAGTGAGTATTGTCATAATAGAAGGAACATAGTTGCATTATTTACACATATTATTATTATCTACACACTAACAACAACTTTATTTACAAACAATAAATATATATTATTTTTACTTCATGATGTATGTGAACATTATTTTAAAGGTAACACAGTAATTTACTTACTACCACAACTAAATCTTATGTACAAACATTATTTACACAAAAGAAATCAAAATTGGTTTAACAAATATATTAATAAAATACTATCACTATTCATTAAATACCTGCACTTAAACAGCCATTACATTATTGCTCTTTGCATAAAATGACTAAGTCAAAATTATTAAAGTTTGGTTTATTCAATGCGGGCTCTCTAGCAACTAACCAGGACGAGTTTCTGGTCGCCATGTCACAACATTCAGTGGATATAATGGCAATCAACGAAACGTGGCTGAGACCTGGGGTGGACGGGCGCGCGCCTAAGGTTCCGGTATATACGTTGAAGCACGTGCCGCGCCCTGCGACTATACGCGGGGGGCGAGGTGGAGGAGTAGCGTTCTACATTAAAACGGGAGTCAGGGCGCGCGTACGTCCACACTCGGACCAGTCTGATGTGGAACAGATGTGGCCGAACCTAACAATGAATGGTAGGAAGTTGTTGATTGGCACTGCATACAGGCCACCCTGGTTTGAAGTGTCAAAATTTCTGGATGGCATAACTGACAGTATTAGCGCATTAGCACCTTACGATCATTTGGTATTACTGGGGGATTTCAATGGTAATCGATTGGACACAAACAATTCAAAATTCAAAGATATCATGGAATTCCTAAATTATACTATTAATCAGGTAGTACAGTCACCAACTCATTTTGTAGGGGATAGTAGTACTCTCATAGACGTGATCGGTACCGATGTAGGGGTTCGTAATGTACTAGTCAGTCACATCAGTGAACTTGGTCATCATTCCTTTATTGTATGTGATACTGTCATAAAGAAGGAAAAAAGCTAACCTAGGCTAGTTGTGTATCGACCTATAAGGTAAATATTGGAAGATTACTTTGCAGTTGATCTGAAATTAATGCCATGGTTTGAAATTCGCTCACTGCCAGATGTTAACAGCATGATCGACTATTTTAATTTCTTTATTACTCAATTATTTGACTTACATGCTCCCATAAAGAGTAAGATATTTAGAGACCGTCCCACACCATGGATAACAGATAACATTAAATTGATGATTAAGCTGCGAGATAAGGCAAAGAATAATTATCATAAGGACAAGCTAGATACCACAAAAAAAAAAAATTGGATTAAAAAAACCAAGCTATTACAGCACTTGTGCAGGAAAGGAAAGTATACTTTGATAGACACATTAATAGTCAGATAAAAATCCCAAAAAGCTTTGGAAAAATCTCAAGTCAGATGTGTTCTCAGAACATAGTGAAGGTATGCTTCCGGAACAATTTAGTCACCCAGATGAGATAAATAAGGCATTTCTAAATGTACCAGGACAGTGCATACTGCCCGCATCGCAGCTATCATATTTTAGTACAAATAGGTTTGGTGAAACTCAATTTAAGCTGAGAAATATTAATGAGAAAAAAAAACAAAATTATTAAGGGCTTGGGGTCAAATGCTAAAGGGATTGATGAAGTGGGTCTGGATATAATAATGTTTACATTACCAACCACCCTTCAGGCTATCACCACAATAGTAAATAAGTCAATAGATACCCACACTTTCCCTGAGTTATGGAAGTGCGCTATTGTGCGTCCTCTATGCAAAAGCAGTAACCCAAGTACTTATAAAGATCTACGTCCTGTTAGCATTTTGCCTTGTTTGTCGAAAGTCTTGGAGAGGGTGGTTTATAACCAAATGTTAGAATACCTAGAAGCAAACAATTTGCTTCCCGACCTACAGTCTGGTTTTAGGAAATGCCGTGGGACAGCCACAGCCCTTTCTGACGTAGTAGGGAATAACATAGAAGCACGGGATAAGGGGGAGGGTACAATCCTTGCACTCCTTGATTTTTCACGGGCCTTCGATGCAATAAACACAGCTATGTTACTTTCCAAGTTGGCTTATTATGGTTTTACCACAGAAACAATACAGTGGTTTGCTAGCTACTTGTATGATAGGTCACAGCTTGTTGAAATTCAGAAGGAGGATGGAACAAAGATGTCATCCTCCCCACGACAGGTACCACGTGTTGTGCCTCAGGGATCCATTTTAGGACCCCTTTTGTATCTGTCGCGCTCGAGGCGGTGCGAACGGACGCTTCCACAATTTTTTCGCAAGAAATATAAAAGTTTTAATTTTTTACTTCATTGAATATTACACTTTATTACCGGAAATCTAAAGTTAAAAGTCGAGCAGTTTTATAAGTCGTAGTGAATTCCTGTCTTATCGCATTGGCAACAGAGCTGTGAATAGATAGATAGTCGAGATGGCGGAATCCCCAAACAAACGTGCGAGTTCCGTCCCAGATCTCTCTATGGACAAATCGGCTGAGGAAGCAAGAAAGAGTGTTGCTCGTCGCAAGCGTGGACATGATGATGAGTTGCACCAGGCATTTGATGATTTCACGAATAAAATAACTAAAACACTGAACGATTGGAAAATGGATTTCAGACAGGATATATCACAAATTAATGCCACACTTAACAATCTGAACCTAAGCACCCAGGAGTTAAAGTTAGAAATAACCGGTATCAGAAAAGAATATACAGAAATAAAAAAAACCGTACAAAATTTAGAAACTAGAGAAACTAAGGTAGAAGAGGAACTTGGTTCACTAAAAAAATCGATGCAATTCCACAGCAACGAATACGAAAACATAAAAAAGAAACTCGAACTTCACACAAAAGAAATCAAGGATCTAAATCTTCTTAAAACCGAACTTGCGGAGATAAAGGCCCAGAACAGGAAACTAAGATCTGACGTAAACGCAAATGAGCAGCGGGAAAGGCAATTGAATATTGAGATCGTTGGCATACCTGAGCATAAGGAGGAAGAACTTAATGAAATCATTTTGAAGATTGGTAAACATACTGAAATAGAAATAACTAAAGAAGATATTCTTCATGTAAATAGAGTGACTTCAAAGTCTAAGATTCAAGGCAGGCCAAGAAACATAGTTGCGAAATTACGCACCCGCCAGCTCAAGGACAACATAATTTCTCAAGCACGTAAACGCCGCCTGTCAACCAAAGATCTGGATGTCCAGGGCAATGCTGTTCCAGTGTATGTTAACGAGCACTTAACGATATTTAATAAAAGCCATCTAAAAAAAACTAAAGAGATCGCCAAAATTAAGGAATATCAGTTTACGTGAACAAAAAACTGCAAGATCCACGTGAGGAAAGCAGTTACTATGCCAGCTATCTTTATAATGGACGAGGAAGATCTGAAAAAAATCGTCTAGTTATTCGGCAAAGTGTTTTCTTTGTTATTAATGTTTTAATTTTTGGTTGTGTTTTTGATTATGTTTTTTTGCAATTTTGTTTGGTTATTATTGAACAAATGGTTGTTTGATATTTATCTTTGCCGAGTCTGTGTCTGTGTTCTGTGTTTTGTTTGAGCAATGCGCGGTCACTAGCGATCGTGTGAAGGAAACGCGCTTGATTAGGGTGAGATACTTGAGGTATGCATCATATTCACATAATTTGGTTACGCATGGGTTTGGTTTCTTCGGTAATATAATTCTGATCATAATTGTCTTATTAAAATATTATTTTAATGTTAAATGAAAAAACAAGATATTTAAAAAGAATGTACAGGGTTGCATTGTGTGTCGGCACGTGTTGTGTCTTAGTGACATTATTACGGATATTTATAGGGATATCAAGTTAAGCAACCTACAACTCCATGAGTCTTGCCTTGTATACAAAATAATCAATGTTGATACATTCACAATATCTCGGGTCACACCCTCACGTGGCGCATGTATTTTACATGTTAGTTGTCCAAAGTATTTGTATAGCTCTTTATCGACTTACCCGCATTGTGTTAAAATAGACATTTGTTTATTATAAATGAAACCAATGTTTGTCGTAATCATATTCAAATTAAGAATACTATTTCTTTTGTATATTGTCGGGGAGGGGTTGTGTGTAACAACCCCTCTCCGGGAGTCATTCCGTTGCCAAAAAATTATTATGTATCAATCACTTACCCGCATGTTGCTGGTACACTTTGTGTCTCATTGTCCGTTATGTTGGCGGGTTTCGAGATATACTGTCAGTAATATTAACTCGCTATAATGCAGCCAGCTATAAAGCAGCAACTTAAACATATACTACCAGAATTGTCGTGGTCTAAGGACTAAAACCACTCAATTCCAACAAAACGTCTTAAGTAATTGTTATGATTTAATTATTATAACTGAAACCTGGTTAAATAACGGCATTTTTGATAGGGAATTGTGTGACGATAGGTATGACGTGTTCCGTAAAGATCGCGATCTAGCTGCGACAGGCAAGTCCTCAGGTGGCGGTGTGATGATACTCTCACTACACGAGCTGGGTGCTTGGTGCATCGAACACGAACAAAATACAATTGCTACGGAACTGCTGACCATAAAAATACCGGCTCGCGCGCTGTCGGCCACAGCTGACCTTTACCTGAGTGTTGTCTACGTACCGCCGAATGCTCATCGGATACCCGCAGATATCGACTACGTTTTACAAGGCGTCGCTAATGTATTTACTCACTGTGCAAAATCATGTAATTACGTACTTGTGGGCGACTTTAATCTTCCTTGTATAAAATGGAATTCAAGTCGCCCAACTTTTTTGAAACAGGGAGCCGTCGAAGTGCAGAATGCGGCCGCGCGCTTAATAAATGAATTGTCCTTTTTAGGAGTTACACAATACAATTTGTTGCCTAACCATAAAGGGCATACTCTTGATTTAACTTTCTCCAACCTGCCTTTAAAAGTTAACCAGTGTCTATCACCTCTTACGAAGACTGACCTACCTCATCCAGTATTGACTATAGAATTATCAGACATTGCAGTTTCCCCTCTTCGTGAGTTGTCTACGCCTAGACATAATTACCGCAAAGCCGATTTCAGTATGTTAAATAATTACTTTGCTGAAATTGACTGGCACTCAGTTTTAGACATTACTTCTACAAATGATGCTGTTCGCACCTTCTACGAAACGATCCAAATAGGAATTGATAGGTATGTGCCGATTAACCGACGGTCAGGCGTACGTAAATATCCAGTTTGGTATAGTGGCTCATTGATAAAAATAATAAAAGAAAAAAGTAAGGCACATTCGCGTTGGAAACGTTTTGGAAATTTTCTCGATTACGACGAATTCGCACTGTTACGGGAGAGACAGCGGCATGTCCAGGAGATTTGTTATAATAAACACTTGCAGAAAACGGAACGCAGTCTGAAAAATTATCCAAAAAAGTTTTGGACCTATATAAAGACTATGCGTGGAGGTTCGAATCATCCTAAAATGTTATCACACAACAACGTAACATATTCGGAAGGGCAGGAAATTTGTGAGGCTTTCAACGACTTTTTCCACGACGTTTTTGGTGAACCTTCTGACTATGGCCTTGTTGGATCATTGGACGAGGACGAAAAAGATCAATGTACTGACATTATATCAAATTTACAATTTACGTCGTTAACCGTGGAGAAGTCATTGAATGCTTTAAGCGTCCAAAAGGGTCCTGGTTGCGACGGAATGCCTCCGGTATTTTGGAAGTATTGCGCAGAGTCTCTAGCTTTTCCAATTAGTTTTATTTTTAATCTCTCTTTAAAATAAGGCACTTTCCCAAATTTATGGAAGAAAGCATTTATTGTTCCAATACATAAAAAGGGTTCGCGAATAATTATAGGAAATTATAGGGGAATTTCGATACTCAATACAATAGGCAAAGTATTTGAAAAACTAGTTTACAATGCTGTCTATCCATACATACTCAGGGGCATTTCCTACAGGCAGCACGGCTTCTTGAAAAAACGCTCGACTGTATCGAATTTGGCTAGTTTTTCAAATGTTGTCCTTGAGAATACAGATGGCGGCGGGCAGGTTGACGTGATCTACACGGATTTTGAAAAAGCATTTGACCGAGTCGATCATGTCATCCTGCTCAACAAGTTAGACAGATTGGCTATACGCGGAGTTCAAAGTGCCTTTCAGAGCCGTTCAGAGTTCAAAAGTGCCTTTTTATGGGCCTATTTGAAATAAATGCTTTGACTTTGACTTTGACTTTGATCTTTTACGATGGGTCAAATCATATTTATTTAAAAGATCACAAGCTGTAGTAATAGGAGGATACCGTTCTAACTTTATTGAAATCCCTAGCGGTGTTCCGCAGGGTTCCCATTTGGGGCCTCTCTTTTACAATATTTATTTGATTTCACCATTCTTTTAAATACTCTGAGCACTTAATGTACGCTGAGGACAAAAAAATATTTTATAAAATAAGATCACTCGATGACTGTAAGGCTCTTCAAGAGGACCTTAATAACTTACAAAATTATTACATAAAAAACAAGATATCGGTAAACGTTAAAAAGTGTCAATGTATTAGTTATACACGTAAAAAAAACCTGTTGTTTACTCATACAACTTCAATGGAATTTTAATTAATAGAGTCAACATAGTTCGGGATTTGGGAGTTATGTTTGACGACAAATTAACATAACATTCTCAGATCACATAGACCTTGTTAGCACAAAAGCTTACAAAAACTTAGGCTTTGTTATTAGGTCATGTAAGGTATTTAGAAACATCGAGGCTATTAAATCGGTGTATTTTGCATATGTGCGCAGCGTCTTAGAATTTGCGTGCCCAATTTGGTCCCCTCATTACATTATTTATAAGAACCAACTAGAACGGGTTCAAAGGAAATTTATCAACCACCTTAACTATCGCCTCCGTAAACCTCCGACGACCTATGAGAAGAGTTGTCGAACACATGGTCTGCTAACACTCGATGAAAGGCGCATAGTTATGGATATGTGTTTGTTATTTGACATACTCAATGGACGACTCGATTGCCCGGAGTTGGTCGCACAAGTAACTTTTAACACTCCCCTACGGCGCACCCGTCACACGACAATGTTACACGTGCCGCGGCACTCGACAAATTACGCTAAAAATTGTGTATTGACCCGTATTGCTCGAATTTATAACACATACGAGGGCGGGTCAATAAGTCCGTGACTTTTTGAATTTCTGACCTCTTTACTGAAAAAGCAACACTACTCCTGTCAACAGGCATCTGTAAGTTGACTCCTGTCAAAATTTTAACTTGCTGCGTCAGTTAGTTTGTGTATGACAGCTATCTTTATCAGACTACCCAGTAATTTGAGGAAAAAATGGAAAAAAGGAAATTTCGTGTGCTTATTAAGCATTATTTTTTGCGAAAAAAAACCATTACCGAGACCAAGGCTAAGCTTGATAAATCTATGGGGACTCTGCCCCATCGATTTCAATGGTAAAAAAGTGGTTTACTGAATTTCGTTGTGGCCGTACAAGCACTGAAGATGCCGAACGTCCTGGACGCCCAGTTGAGGTCTCTTCACCCGAAACAATCGAAAAAATTCACGATATGGTGTTGGCCGACCGAAGATTGAAAGTGCAAGAGATTGTGGAAGCCGTAGGGATCTCGCATGGCTCAGTGGTTTCTATTTTGAATGATCACTTGGGCATGAGAAAGCTTTCCGCAAGATGGGTGCCGCGTTTGCTCACAGTCGACCACAAACGCAATCGTGTAACAACTTCACAGGAAGGTTTGGCGTTGTTTAATCGCAATATGGAGGAGTTTTTGCGCCGTTTTGTAACCGTGGACGAAACATAGATCCATCACAACACACCAGAGGCCAAACAACAGTCAAAACAGTGGGTTTCTAAGGGTGAATCGGCGCCAAAGAAGGCCAAGGTGGGTTTGTCAGCCAATAAAGTTATGGCGACTGTTTTTTAATATGCACGCGGGATAATCCACATTGACTACCTTTCAAAAGGGAAGAACAATCAATGGGGAATATTATGCCAAATTATTGATCGATTCAATGACGATTTGAAAAAAAACCGACCTCATTTGGCCAAGAAAAAAGTTTTTTTCCACCAAGACAATGCAAGGGTGCACACATGTGCAGTTGCCATGGCAAAAATCCATGAATTGGGCTATGAATTGCTCCCTCATCCGCCCTATTCTCCAGATTTGGCTCCGAGTGACTACTTCTTGTTCCCAAACCTGAAGAAATGGCTTGGTGGAAAAAGATTTGACTCCAATGATGAAGTCATCTCGCAAACAAAGGCCTATTTTGAGGACCTCGACAAATCATATTTTTTGGAAGGGATAAAAAAATTGGAGAAGCGTTGTAAAGTGTATAGAGCTCAAGGGAGACTACGTTGAAAAATAAAACATTTATTTATCAAAAAATCTGTGTTTTATTCCAAAAGTCACGGACTTATTGACCCGCCCTCGTACTTCTTTCAAGTGGATATATTTAACTGTAATAAACCAGCATTCAAAAAACAAATAATTAAAACCATAATCGAAGGCAAATGAAGCAACTAATCTCTTTATGTTCAACCTTTTTTTTTCTCTCTCTTATTAATAAAACTTTTTTTTTTTACTCTAAAATATAACAAGTACATGTTATATATCTAAAATTTTACCTATTGTATTTTAACTATTTTTTTTTGTCTGTAGTCCGTTCGCATGTTTTATACATAACCTGGATAAACAGGGAAACCTATAATTGGCCATACAATGTTGTAATACACAAACTCTGTAACATGCTGTACGAAAAGCTGTTGGTTGCCTGAATAAATAAATAAATATCCTTTATAGCGCGGACTTTATTAAGTCTTTCCAGCATTGTAGATATCACATGTACGCAGATGATATCCAATTATATATAACTTTTAAACCAGCTGATACATTAGAGGCAGTGGAAAAAAACAATGACGATCTTGACAGATTAGTGGTGTGGTCAGATAATAATTCACTAGTATTGAACCCACTGAAATCTAAATTTATGTTTTTGGGTAGTAAGAAAATGATCGGCGCGATACTGTCAGACAATCCAGAAGTTGTAATCAGGGGAGAAAAAATAGATAAAGTAGAGATAGCATGCAACCTCGGGTTAATCATGGATCCAGAACTAAAATTTGAGAAACACATCAGTAACTCCATGAGGAGTTGTTTTAATATACTGAAACTTCTGTATTCAATTAGAGACTGAGTGTTGACCTACGTAAGCAATTAGTGGATAGCCTTATTTTATCAAGACTTAACTACTGTGATACCGTGTATGGCCCATGCCTGTTAGCAAGAACAGAAAAGCTGATGCAACGCATACAAAATGCGTGCACACGGTTCTGTGTAAAGATACCTCGTAGAAGTCATATCACTCTTCATATAAATGAAAACAATATTTTAAAAATGGCTGCTAGGAGAAAGTTGCACATGGCTGGTTTACTTTTTGGGGTAGTCACTACACAGAAACCATTCTATTTGTTTAAAAAGTTAAGTTGGAGACACAGCAAATACGAACCACGTTTTCAAAACATCGGACCGCAGGATTCAGGGGGAGTTTCAGATATGCTGCCACACACTGCTGGAATAACATTCCTCCACCAATAAGAGTCCTGAGAACAAAAAAGCAATTTTTTGAGGATTTTAAATAAATCCCCGTGTGGTTTCCGGGTAGTAGAATAGGACCAACCCATCTCACCCCGTGGGTGTCGTAAAAGGGCGACAAAGGGATTTGCTGGAGGATTTTATTGTTTTTCTTCTGTGTGGTAAGAACAACACACACCCAAGCTAAGGTTGCCGTGCCGAGAGCTGCGTGGCTAGGGGGGAGCCTAGTTGCAAGCGTGCCTGTTGTCTGGGATCGGGCGCCCCCAGGCACTAACAAGCCTTACCTCTACATGCGAGGCTCTGTAGGGTGTTGACAGATTTTTTCCTCTGCTTTTCGTGGGAACTGAATGAGTTATTCAATTACTAATAATCAACTCGGAGGCGGCGGTGATGCTCGCCACACACCACGTCAGTTGTTTCCGCGGGGCGAAAAGCGAGCGGCGGAATGTCGCTTAGCTACGCTGAATGTACAGGGAGGTATAAAAGATAAGTTGGATGAGGTGTGTGAGATGGTCAATGATAAAAGGATAGATGTGCTATGTGTGAATGAGACGAAAAGAAAGGGAGTGGACATATCCAAACACGGTTCTCTGACCGCTATCTGGTCCGGTGTTCAAGAGACACATAGAGCCTGTCAGGGTGTGGGGGTTGTCCTCTCCGAGCGGATGATGAAATGTGTGAAAGATTATGTTTGTGTGAGTCCCAGGATTCTATGGGTAAGAACAAAGGTGGGTCTAAACCCGATCTTTATTTTATGCGTTTATGCACCCGATATGGGAAGCCCACCTTCGGAGAGGGACGAATTTTGGGGCAGTATAAGGGATTTAGTCAATGAATGTAGGTCAAACGAGAAGATTGTTATGCTTGGAGACTTTAATGGTTGGGTTGGTGTGAAGAGGAATGGGTACGAAAAAGTATTAGGTGCATTTGGGGATGATAGAGTGAATGAGAACGGGATGAATTTACTAGAGATATGTGTAGAGAAGAATTTGTCAGTTATGAACACTATGTTTAATCATAGAAAGGTTCACAGGTACACGTGGGAAAGGCAAGACAGTAGAAGCATGATTGACTTTGTGATTGTGGATGAAAGATTGAAGAGTAAAGTCACAGATACTAGAGCATATCGGGGTGTTAATGTAGGGACTGATCATTATCTGGTTATGTGTCGGGTGGATGGTCTGTTCAGGCATTGGCGTCACCGAGTTCGAGTTCCTGTAACTGCTCTAGACAGAATAAAAGTAGAAGCACTGCAAGATTTGAAAGTAAAGGAGGAATATAAGAGGGAATTAAAAGTGAAGACGGATAAGATATTTGATGATACGAATGATTACAGTCTAGAAGAAGTATGGGAGATAGCAAAATATAGTATGGTGCAAGTAGCCACAAAAGTATGTGGTCTGGCGCAGAGGAAGTGTGGTAGTAGAACGAATGATTCTTGGGTAGATGGTGAAGTAAAAGAGGTTGTGAGGAAGAAGAAAGAGGCCTGGCTTAATGTGTTAGCCTGTAAGGCCCAAAATAGGATGAATCAGGCAACAAATGTGACCGATGATTTGGAAAGAGTGAAGAAGAAATACTCCGAAATGAAAACGAAAGTGAAAGAGATGGTAAAAATGAAAAAGGATGAAAAAGAAGAAAAGTATAACAGGAAGTTCTCTGATAACTTCAGAGCCAATGTTAAGCTGTTCTGGAAACAGGTAAGATTGGCTCGCGGAGTGGCAGGAATATCGAGTATGAATGTTATAAGAGCAGAAGATGGATGTATACTGAGCGAAGAAAGTAAGGTCTTGGAACGCTGGAAGGGATACTTTGAAAGTTTGTTTAGTTGTCAGGATAGTGTGCAAGGAGTGGGTAACTGGGCAGACGCCAGTTTTGAAGACCCAAGCTCAGAAATAGATGAAGAGAATGATATAGAAATAGATGAGATTGTAAGAGCGCTGAAAGTGATGAAAGTCGGCAAAGCTGCAGGGTACGACAGAGTGTCTGCTGAAATGCTTAAGGGCGGTGACGGGGTGGTGGCAAGCCTGCTGTACCTAATCTTTAATATGTGTTGGAGATATGGCCGTGTACCGGATGATTGGTGTAAGGCTGTAGTCGTACCACTATATAAGGGAAAAGGCTCTCAGCAGGAGTGTAAAAACTACCGTGGCATTAGTCTTTTGAGCGTTGTCGGCAAACTGTATGCGAAGGTTTTGATAAATAGAGTGATAAGAGTGACAGATGAGAAGATATGGGATGCGCAGGCAGGATTTAGAGAGGGAATGGGCTGTATGGACCAAATCTTCTCCTTAAGATGCATAGCCGAAAAACATCTGGCAAAGCATAAGAAAGTCTACTGTGCTTTCGTGGACTTGGAGAAGGCCTATGACAGTGTGTGGAGGGAAGAACTGTGGTCGACACTATCCTTGTACGGGGTGGACTGGCGCTTGGTACGTGCACTGAAATCCTTATACAAGGATTCCAGTGCTTGTGTTAGGATAAATGGGGCATACACGAACTGGTTCTCCATCTTGAGGGGTGTTAGACAGGGTTGTGTAGCGTCACCGTGGCTGTTCAACCTGTACATGGATAACTGTCTGAAGGATTTGAAAGAGGGTGAATGTGGATTGACGATGAATGAGTTGCCTGTTAAGTGCCTGCTCTATGCAGACGATCAAGTGCTACTTGCATCGTCAGCAGAACAGTTGCAAGACATGGTGACTGTGATGGATGAAGCATATAAGAGGAAAGGAATGAATATAAATGTGAATAAGACGAAAGTCATGGTGTTTGAAAGAGAAGAGGATGTATCGGTGTGTGATGTGAAAATAAATGGTAAGAGTGTGGAGCAAGTAAGTGAGTTCGTATATTTGGGGAGTCTGTTTACAAGGGATGGAAAGATTGATGGAGATGTCGAAAGGAGAGTGAATGCGGGAAATAAAGTGAATGGTGCTACACATGCAATTGTGACCAACCAGTTGATGCCCAAGAAGGCACGACTGGCTGTTCACAATAGTGTGCTGGTGCCTACGCTTATGTATGGAAGTGAATGTTGGGTGTGGCAAAAGAAGCATGAAAGCAGAATAAATGCTGTGGAAATGCGTTCCTTGCGGAGCATGTGTAGTGTGACTTTGAATGATAGGCTGAGGAATGATGTGATAAGGCAACGATGTGGTTTAAAAGAAGATGTAGTGACAAAAATTGAAAAGAGTATGCTTAGATGGTTTGGTCATATTGAGCGGATGAATGAAAGGAGACTAACAAAAGGTATTTACAAGGCAGATGTGAGTGGAAACGCCGGGAGGGGACGCCCTAGGAAGACATATAGTGACCTTATTGGTGATGTTCTTCAGAAAGGTCAGGTGCGAAGTACTCTCAACCGGCGCTCGTGTATGACCAGATGTATGAACGTAAACGAGGCAAAAGGAGTATGTAAGGAACGTAGCAGGTGGCGTTCTGTGGTTTCTGCCTACCCCCATGGGAAGAAGGCGTGAGTTTATGTATGTATGTATGTATGTTTAAATAAATATTTCATGCAGAAACAGCAATCCACATTGTAAAACTAGTTCTACGAGGGCGGCACTGAAAATTTCGGGAATCAAGGAAGTGACACAAGATTACTATTTAAAAATGTATTTATTGCTTTTCGAAGTATTCTCCGAGAAATTTGACACATTTTTCCATACGATGGAACCAATCATTGAAGCAACCACTCCATTCGGAAGTTGGGGTCTCCAAAATGGCCGTTTTGTAGGCGTCCGCAGCTTCTTCAGGTGATGAAAATCTCTGTCCACGCAATTTATTCTTTATTTTAAGGAAAGTATAGAAATCATTAGGGCTTAGGTCGGGGCTGTACGGCGGATGGTCTATAATTATATGTTTTCTTGCTCTAAAAACTCTTTTGTTCTGTGTGCGGTGTGAGAACTCGCATTGTTGTGATGGAGGATGATGCGGGGGTTGCAGTTCTCTTTACGGAGTTCAGAAGTGACCTGTTTCAAACAAATGCTAGCATACCATTCTGCATTAACCGTTCTTTGTCCCTCAAGAGGAATAGTCGTAACATGGCCGGTTTTGGAGACAAACGTGGCCACCATTTTTTTTGCAACACTCCGTGAACGAACAATTTTTGTTGGCTTTAACTCATTTTCGAACACCCAAACTCGTGACTGGTTTTTTCTTTCGGGTTCGTACCCGTATATCCAGGATTCGTCACCTGATACGATGTTGTAAACAGCATTTGAGGATCCTGCGTGGAATCTTTCGAGAGTTCTGATGCACCAAGTAACGCGAGCCGCTTTTTGCTCTTCACAGAGCGAATGCGGTATCCATCGGGAAAACAACCTTTTTTACACCTAATTGTTCATACAAGATTATTTGTATTTGACTCTTGCCAATGTCTAAAGTTGCCTGAATTTCGAGGTATGTCACATATCGCTCTTCCTCAATCAGCTTACGCACAGCATCAATTTTTTCTTGGGTGACTGCAGTTTTTAGACGACCTTGACGGGGATCATCACTGAGCTTGACACATCCACGTTGAAATTCATCAAACCAGCGATAAATTGTGGTTTTGGTTGGGGCTTCATCACCAAATGCAGAAATCATCCGGTCAAGACACTGCTTTTGTGTTAAACCACTTCGAAAGTCATAATAAATCATCGCTCTTGAATTTTCTCGAGTCAATTCCATTTTCTCAACGACTAAACAAGTTTGACAAAACCTTGTGACAAGACCGAGAATCTTTTTTTAAATAAATAAATGATATTCTATTTTTAAAACCAAGGAGTTTTCAATTAAAAAGATTTTAATATGACAGGAACAGTGGAAATATTCCATTCCCGATACTTTTAGTGCAGCCCTCATAGAAACAATAGCTGACCTTTTTGTACAAGGGTCATGGCCTATGGGCAATGGATATGGATTTCCAGCAGCGTGAGTGGCCTCTGTCTGATTTCTCCCTGTTTAGGTCCGGTCTGTGTCATTGTTGCAGGAGGAATGGTAGTCCTCAATTATCTGGGTAGTGTTAGCTGTGAGGCTTTCTAAAGCTGCATTATCTGGGTGGGACAATGGGTAGGTTAGGTATAGCATTTCATAAAGCAATAGACAGTTTGGTACCAATTTCGTTTAATGTTAAGCTGGGTTTCTGTCTCAATAAAATTTTGTAATGCAGTGCCTAATAAACCTATAGTAATACTTACCATGAAGATCAGGAAAACACTATCGAGCTGTACCAATTGGCTGATTTATCGCTTTGATCGAAAAAGCTTGGTCGTCGTTTGCCGACGCCATGCCTCGTAACATGGCGTTATGCAAATGGCCGCTGTCGCGATTCCCATGGTGCATTGAAACAATTTTTATTATGATGTATCAATGAAGACTTCACTACTTTTAATTAATTTGAGTTTTGATAGTAACGACATTACAGCTATTAGGTATTGAATTGCATAAATGGGAATAAACACAACGCTGTATGTACCGTCTAGAGTTATTATTTGGCATTTTTGTTTCCATTGTAATGTACTTACCTATATGGAAGTTTTTTATTTAATTAAATTACGTATATATAAACAGACAAATATGTTTATACATCGATTTATATATTTAAGTACACATTATGTACAGCAAGAATCACACATAGTTCTGTAGAAAAATTTATTTACTTACCCGATTTATTATGTCACACCAAGGGACGTCATTACGTCATTTCGAGAAGTAGTTGCTGAAAATCAGCGCTGTTGACGATAGGTTCGTCGGAAGTCACAGCATTTTGCTGAGCAGCGACCTGTTCTTGCAGAGATGCGATGCACGACTTACTTATTGTTCTTATTATTGTTGTTTGTTTTGTTAGAAAAGTAGTCATTCTTCCACTTTGCAATGGGCAGCTTGTTTTTGTACAAATAATGTTTGTTTTATTGTCAAATTACAAACCTTTTAAATGCTGAATACGAGGCCTTTGGCTACTGTGGATGTGTGTAATTTATGTCAACTTTTTGTAATGTGCGTTTTGTTTGTGCAGAATAAACAATGTTTCTTTCTTTCTTTCTTATTTAAATTCTGTTTTAATATGTCAGTTCAAAAGTTGGGTATTCGGCAAATCGATTGTGCATCAGGACCTATTGCTATGGCTCTTCCATCATAAAATGAAAGGGTAAAGCGACCGCAGCGAGAACCAACCCCACTCAGTCAGCTTTATTCATTTACAATATTAAGGTGAATTTAAAACATCGTTCTGTTCTTGTCAATCGTTTGAACGAGGACAAAAGGTCCTCGACCTTGATGTGCCTCTGTAAGATAATGACGCGGACAGATTTTTTAGCGCAAGCCAAAGTTGTTTATAAAAATCGAGAGGATGCTAATTAATTGTACAAGTACTTAGACCCAGATATATATTTTATACATACAAACTCACAAATCGAAGTTTGCATAGTCGTCCTCTAACGTTCCCACTGCTGGGACACAGGCCTCCTATCGGTGAGAGGGAGTGGGCAGAAATCCACCACGCGGGTCCAGTGCGGATCGTAGATGTCACATTTATTCGATTCGATTTCATTCTAGGACTCACGATGTTTTACTTCACGTTTTGGGAGCAGTGGTGAAATAAATTACAAAAAGTAAAGAGCTTGTCTGGGTATGATCTCACGACTCGTAAGTGGTCGCCGTTGCCACTGGGCCACCACGGCTCTCAATCGAAATGTAATAAACACCGAAACAACTTTTTTTTAAATAGAATATTAATTCTAATGATTTTGTGTTCATAGTTGATACCTACTTTACGTTAGTAAAACTTATTCAGACTACATTACAGAGTGTGCATACGTGATATACGTGCATACCGTCAGGCTGAGGTTCTTAATACAAAACAACTTACACTCGGTTCTAAAGTTAGTTATTGTATCAGAACTTTACATGAGTCGAAAAAAAGATCAAATACTAAAACTGCTCGAAGGTTCAACCTTGGAGAAAAGTTTGAACTCGTTCTGTAATAAGACGGATAGCTTTAAATACATTTTCAGCATGAGTTTTGTATGTACAGGGCGGCGTGATCGACTTGCGACCTGTTGCTAGGAGACGGCACATGATTATGAACCTGCGCTGCGTTGCTGCGGTTCAGTCTCTCAACTTCACCTCCTTGTCGACTTCGCTTTGACCCATTTGGTAAAATAAGGCTACTAGGTCCAGATTTAGATGTTTCCATTTAGGTTGTTTTCATAGATGGCAGAGAAGCGTATTTAGCGTTCATCCCACTTCTGAACTATAAGAACGTATGCCTTCTTATATCATCAAGGTGTAATATAATTGTAGATTACAAATAAAACACAAATCACTCTGCTAAAACTGACTTTAATAATCAGCTTCACTTAATATTTTACACTTGTACACGTACACAACATTAATCATTGACCTCACGAGTCGACTGTCCAGCCGATAGTGCGCTCCTTCGGTAAATTCTTCCTAAGGTGTCGTTCTGACAACCGGAAGTCAACAGTTCAATATTTATTACGGAATTAAAGCGTTATGCTAACAGGAAGTCAAAGCAGTGTTTGTTAGAACATTTGATATTATTAAATGATCACTTGTACACAGGAAGTCAATGCACGCTAACAGTTGAAATTAATCAAATTATATATTTTTTTATTTGCTGTTCCGTACATTTTAACCGCGTAGGTGCACTTTTATATGAAACCAAAGCTTTTTTAAAGACTAGTATAAGTCTAGAATCGTGTGCTGAACTCATGGTTGTTCATTTTGTCACATTCTTCATTCATGTACCTACTCAGTAAATAATGTTGAAGATAGAAAATAGGTTGGTAAGTTTTGTCATCACTGCAGCGCGGGACCAATGAGAAGTTGTGTGACGTGTGTATGTGTGTGTGCATACGTCCATACGTCGTGTTCGTCTGGGCATCTGTTTGTTTACTCTGAACGCTTTTAATGTGCTCGTCTTTCTGCATCGTTCTCACATGTATAAATTCAACTTGAATTATTTAATCGATATTTTGTAACAATATTTTTATTTAAAAGAGTGTCCATGGAGTTTCTTGACCTTTCTTCTCCATAGGTAACTACTACAACAAGAAATTATACCACGAAACCTTGTCAGCATAAAAAATAAAAGTTGTAGGATGGGAAGGGTGGATAGTCCTAAAAAGTTTCTTGACTTCCTTGGGAGTACAGTACTCTCAGGAGAGTACTGTACTCCCAAGGAAGTCAAGAAACTTTCAGGGCTCAGCCTGGTGTGACGATGACCGCAACGGTGTGCCACGCTGCAGACGCCAGGAAGGTGATGGTCGGCGGATGGTCTCGCCAGACCTGTGGAAGCGAGCTCGACGCGGCCACGCGGGTTAAATAAGTACCCGGCGCGGAGCCCGTTGATACCCGGATTAGCCGAAAGGTGGTGGCCCGGTTCTCAGCGTCTGGGTGACGCTGATGTCACCGGATGAGATTCATTAATGATAATGAGCCGGAACTTTGCATGTGTTGAGCCGGTATTTTGGACCCTGGAACCTACTTCCAGCGAGTCACAAAATGGTCATAATGGTCATCTCCGCTGATTGTGACACCAAAGCATAAGCAAAGCGAGATGTACAGTGCGCTATGATGGTGGTGTGTGGTTATCACAATCAGTACGGAGTTTACAAAAATGTGTGAGAAGCACGATATGACTTGCACATTTTGATAGATTGGAAAAATACATTATTAACAATATGAAAAGCGCAAGAGACAAATAGGTTGCATACTAAAGTTTAAGCTTATGGCATACTAATTTAAAACAATAAGGGACAGTTAGCAATTAGGCACACGCCCTAAGATGACCTAGGTAGGAAATAAAATATACGAGGGCTGCACTAAAAGTATCGGGAATGGAATATTTCCACTGTCATATTAAAATCTTTTTAATTGAAAACTCCTTGGTTTCAAAAATCGAATATCATTTATTTATTTAAAAAAAGATTCTCGGTCTTGTCACAAGGTTTTGTCAAACTTGTTTAGTCGTTGAGAAAATGGAATTGACTCGAGAAAATTCAAGAGCGATGATTTATTATGACTTTCGAAGTGGTTTAACACAAAAGCAGTGTGTTGACCGGATGATTTCTGCATTTGGTGATGAAGCCCCATCCAAAACCACAATTTATCACTGGTTTGCTGAATTTCAACGTGGACGTGTCAAGCTCAGTGATGATCCCCGTCAAGGTCGTCCAAAAACTGCAGTCACCCAAGAAAACGTTGATGCTGTGCGTAAGCTGATTGGGAAGATCGACATGTGACATACCGCGAAATTCAGGCAACTTTAGACATTGGCATGAGTCAAATACAAATAATCTTGCATGAACAATTAGGTGTAAAAAAGTGTTTTCCCGATGGATACCGCATTCGCTCTGTGAAGAGCAAAAAGCGGCTCGCGTTACTTGGTGCATCAGAACTCTCGAAAGATTCCACGCAGGATCCTCAAATGCTGTATACTACATCGTATCAGGTGACGAATCCTGGATATACGCGTACGAACCCGAAACAAAAAACCAGTCACGAGTTTGGGTGTTCGAAAATGAGTTAAAGCCAACAAAAATTGTTCGTTCACGGAGTGTTGCAAAAAAAATGGTGGCCACGTTTGTCTCCAAAACCGGCCATGTTACGACTATTCCTCTTGAGGGACAAAGAACGGTTATTGCAGAGTGGTATGCTAGCATTTGTTTGCCACAGGTCGCTTCTGAACTCCGTAAAGAGAACTGCAACCGCCGCATCATCCTCCATCACGACAATGCGAGTTCTCACACCGCACACAGAACAAAATAGTTTTTAGAACAAGAAAACATAGAATTATTAGACCATCCGCCGTACAGCCCCGACCTTAACCCTAATGATTTCTATACTTTCCCTAAAATAAAGAATAAATTGCGTGGACAGAGATTTTCATCACCTGAAGAAGCTGTGGACGCCTACATAACGGCCATTTTGGAGACCCCAACTTCCGAATGGAATGGTTGCTTCAATGATTGGTTCCATCGTATGGAAAAATGTGTCAAATTTCGCGGAGAATACTTCGAAAAGCAATGAATACATTTTTAAATAGTAATGTTGTGTCACTTCCCTGATTCCCGAAATTTTCAGTGCCGCCCTCGTAGAAGCGATATTGTTCAACACTTACCCAATAGGGGGGTTACGAAAACACAATCTGTGTTTTCGTTTTTTAATAAGGTTGACTAGTATGAGTCAATAACACGTACTGCGGCGACAACAGTGACTGTGGGGACGGACACACGCATAGAGTCGCGCCGCTGCTGAGTAGCGGTGACGCGACTGTGCGCCCGGCGGGCCGGCGTGGGCGGGCCACGCAGGGCCAGCCTGGGCGCCCGAACAGGGCCAGCCTGTGCGGCCGAACAGGGCCAGCCGGGGCGGCCGCGCAGGGCCAGCCAGGGCAAAACCGGAAGGCGCCAGGGGCGAGGGAACAAGGGGTCGCTACACTAACGAGTTCGGCTGTGGCGACCCAAGGTCACGCGCATTGCGTTATATATACACGTCGGCAATTTAGTTTATTACGTAAACAAAAGGTAATAATGCTTATAAGAAGCCTAATCTAATGTATTAAATTATTATTTTATGCATTTAACAATATTTATAAAAATACGGAACGTTCAAACGTTACACGTTTTGGAATGGGCAACCAGTTTTATCTTTCTGATTGACCGACTCCTTGAAGATTGAAAAGTGCCTGTAATTGGTTTAATGGAAGTAAATGGTTTGTGTTTGTGCCCAGGCGCGTGCGAACATCAGCTCGCTGCTGTCGGAGGTGAGCTACAAGCGCGTGCTGCTGGGCTCGGCCATGAAGGTTATCCGCGACCGCCAACAGCTCATCGCCGACAAGAAGAAGGCGCTCGTGCACGAGATCACGCAGACCGTCGTCAAGTTAGTACACACCAACAACTAAAGGGTTTCCAATAGGGGCGGGTCGATCTAATCGAAACGAGTGCAAACGTCGCGTCGTTTTACGACAGACGCGGTGGCCCTTCAAAGCCGATTCTCCAACGTTTGGTGGCCAAGTTCGAGACGATCGGTTCAGTAAACAATTAACCAACACCCGCACGTCAAAGGAACGCCAGATCGTACGAGAACATAGCTACTGTCTAACATAGCTAGTGTGTGTAGAATTTCGATTTTTCCGTCGGGACTTGCACCCGTGCAAGGTCCAACTAACCCAGAAGCTCAAAGTTAATTATTATAGACAACGCAGTTTGTTCGATGAATTTATCCCAGAACAAACGTAATGTTCTAGTAGAAAAAACTTGTTCTCCCAAACATTCTAACTGCAAATATAAGTTTGTCGACTACTTATTACTCGTTAACTTGTAAACCCTCTTTAAGCTGTGATAGTTTTCCTTTTAACTTACCGCAGTGCCTCCCGAATACAACTCCAGGGCAGGGTGTTGAAGGCGTTGGAGATGTCCAAGCACACCGCCACCACCACCCCGACCCGGGACACGATACCCCTTTTGTTAAGACTGGTTAAGGCAAAAGCCCGAAACTCTGACTCTGTCGACCATAACGACTGCCAAAGATCTACAAATGGCAGCCGGGACCTACTGCTTAACGTGCTCTCCGAGTCATGTCAAGATGGTCACCCATCCACAGACCTGCCACGGCAAGCGTAGCTTCATCTGGGCGATTATCTCGTGCGGCTGTCATTACGTACACTTAACATTTCGCACAAGGATGTGTTACTAATGTTTGTTGGATGAACCGCATCAGATTAACGAACGCGATCAATACGCGCGGCAAGCAGCTGGTGCTGCGCCTGAACGAGGTGTGCGACGCCAAGCAGCGCACGCTCAACGAGAAGAAGGAGGCGCTGGAGCAGCTGGCGGCCATCACCGACCACTGCGTGGCCTTCGTCAACCAGGTCGGTCTCCACAAGCTAGCCGCGCTTTACTTTTTGTTATGTCATTCATTCTACTATCTATTCTAGTATCTTTAGCGACACACTGATTCATTTTTTTGTTTAAATTTTAGGAAAATTTGTATATTTTTTCAATGTCTACAAATATGAGCACGGTGTATCTATCAACATAATTAATTTATCTGTTATTGGTTAATTTTTAGTACGTAGTTTGTACCTATTGCGTTATAGCGTTTTTGTAAATCTATGTTTATTGTTTTCACATACATATAATTATAATAAGGATGATGACTCATATTAAAAATGGTCGAAAAACTAATGTAATTTCAAAGAAGGCACAGTAACAATGAGATAATCGAAAAATCGATGTTCTGTTAAATCGATGTTAATATTAAGAAGCTACACGCTTTAAACGTTTTTGGAGGGGATTATTCCTGTCCTAGTCGCGCGGTACGGACAATGTATGACGCTAGTATGAAGTTTCATAGTCGTGACAAAAGAAAGAAAGAAAGAAAAATATTTTATTTGGGACACGCACAGGGAATACAAATAGTAAAAAAATAACAAACAATGTATAAACGAACAGAATAACAACAAAAAACAATAACAGGTCTTTTTATTGTCTTTTGTTGTTATTCTGTTCGTTTGCGAGGCCAAAAAGGGTCCTATCTCAGCATAATGCTGCGATATTTAAAAAAAAAAATAACGCAGCGCTGATATTCTGACAGGGCCCGTTATGATGCCACGGACTCATATGCAGACATCAATGAACCCTAATATGTGATTTAAAAAAATAAAAAAAAACGATATGTAAATAAATAAATAAGTTATTATATACGGCAACAAAAATAAATATATACCGTATTATTTTGTGTACAATTAAAAAAATATGTATACGCATAGACCCACCACGCCCGACGCTCCAACATCACTTGTCTGTGGGACAGACTATTCAAATAAACAATATTTAGTCTATGTCAAACGATGAGACGCGGGCGCAGCCGGCTGTCAATGTGTTTTTCGTCATTTCTACGTTAGTGCTGTCCTTGTCTAACACTTATACCTATTAAAACGTTTATAACTTGGCAATTTTTTAAGCTTTTAAAGTTTTAGTTATATTGTTTCCGCTATTAGGAAACAAATATATTTTTGAAGTAAAAAAAAAAATTGTCGTCATCCCTATTAATGTCTACACAATATTGTAAAACATTCTACAACCTGTTTTTTTAATATCCCATAACTCTAGGGTATGATTGAGACCATATCAAAGAATCAATTGGCATGAATTATGTTTCAATCATCCTTTTCTTTTTCATTCAAAATAATTCGACAAAGTCACGATTATTAATGTTAAACGTGAAATAAATATATTTCTTAGCTTTAAAAACGAATGATTGGTTTGAATAAAAATGAATTACTCGTATTTATCAATGAAACTTCGATACCTAGACACATCGAGGGTCTATTTTGTATGGTAAGCAAACAAAATTGGCAACCTCGCAAAAGTAAAAATTCGTTATATTGGTGACAATTTTTTACCTAATTTAATTATGATTAATGATATCTTCGAAACTATGCATTTTTTGACCACCTGTTCTAGGAGTTTTAGTATTATTTTACCTACAAAATATAACTTTAGAGTTATGGGATCAAAACAAACTGGTTGTATAAGAGTAAATATGGAAATTAATGTAGAAGAGTTGCTTGCCCATTCTTCTCCATATAAACTAACTTTTGGAAGGGGAACCTAGGATCAATTATATGTTCTTGTAAATTTAGCCTTTGGATGACCTTCTGACATGAATGGTTCGACTTCCCCAGGCGCTGGACGGCTCGGACACGGCCGTGCTGCACGCCAAGCACGCCGTGTGCGCGCACCTGCAGCGCATCAAGTCGCGCCGCGCCGACATCCCCAACCCCGAGATCCCCGTGCGCATCGCGCTGGCGCTGGACAAGCTGCCCGAGCTGGTGCGCGTGCTGGCTGGGCTCGGCAGCATCGTCGTGGACGGCAAGCCCGACGGCGGCGCGCAGGGGCCCTACCACCCGCCGCCGCAGCCGCCGCAGCCGCCCGCACACGCGCCCGCACACGCGCCCGCACACGCGCCCGCACACGCGCCCGCACACGCGCCCGCACACGCGCCCGCACACGCACACGCGCACGCGCACTCGGCCGTCGTGGCGCTGCAGCACGTGGCCATGCATCAGGTACGTGCACACCGCGCTACGAGCCCACCCGTTGCTGCGCCTTATCATTACTCTATTCTAAAGTAGCGAAAGACCAAACAAGCGATGGATTGATGTGTGAAAAAAATTTTTGCTAGAAACTTGGGACTACTGAGGTGACGACTACTAGAGATATATGGAAGGAAAAGACATCTCAAATGAATTGGGATAAAAGCAGACAGCGAGAGAATGAAAATTAGGTATAAAAATAAAAACATGCCCTACATATAACACTCAAATTGTGTAGGGCAAAAACCAACTTTCAGTAACTGAATATACATGATGTCGGTCGAAACCGAGAACTACTAACCGCACGTTCATAGGAACAATTTGACATGGTCTAGGCTGCTTCTTTATTTCCTAGCAGTAAGTTCGGTTTTCATAGTTGAAGTGCTACTGGTGATGTGCGGGTGACCGGTAACTGTGATAATTCCCGGTTTTTTCTGTAAAAAATCTCACCGTGGAAGCGTAAGTGGAGTGAGCTATCAGCCCAGCCGATGCAAGTGATTGACAGTTCTGCCAGCTCACTTCACGCAAGGGTTCATGGTGATTTTTACAGGATAGACCGGCTGATGTGCGACGTTGTTCCATGTCTCAGACGTTGGCTCGCTACCAGGTCAGTGCTCATGTCGTCGTTAGCGAATGCCTTCTGTCTGTATGTAGGCGCACCCGCCGCCTAGCGCGCTGCCGATCGCTCTCGTTGTATTACGCACGAGTAGTGTTGCCGACTTTACTGTCATATACAGTCACGAACTGTAATTGATGAGCCACTTGCCACTTTTCGTATTTTTGCCGCGTAATGCAAATCGGGTTAAGTCGGTTATCCTCGTACATAGTACCGACTGACTACCCAAACTCAACCAAATGCAGGTCTAGCAACCGTACACCAGCGACAAACTGTTTAAGCGTAACGATAGCAACGTTAGCGTACGGAGAAATTACAATGGGTCATTTTGACTTCGGAAAAACTGGGACCCACGATAATATTACCAGAACCCGTAGCGACCAAGATGACTTTCATGACAATGTGATAACTGTTGCACAGTAAAGTTGTACAGCATAAACGGTTGTTTCTTGATTTTGTATAAAAGGTTTAGCATCGGTGTCGTCCTCGAAGCTTCGTCAAATCGCTTTTGTATTCGCAAATGGGCCTTATGTTTGTCTTATCGCGCTGTTTTATTCATTAGAACATCTCAATCTATGCTTATCTCGCTCGCACACATTATTGAATTTAACTACTGCCTGCTTCTTCGCACAGATACCTGTGATATTGCTGGGTTTTTTGTACCGTTTAACAATTGTGTATGCCTAAATACCCTACCTACTAGTTTACTATTTGCTTTTATGTTAATAAATTGCAATAACTATGTGTATTTTTTAGCAGTAAACAATGTCATACATACTGTAATCGTTGGTCTTTTAACGTTATGTTACTTGAGTGGTTTTTTTCGGGCCAACAATTTTGTTGCTACAATTTGTGTTCATTATCGATGGCTTTGAACGATAATAAAAAACTGCATGTTTACTATCAGAATGTTCTTGGGCTCCGTACCGTAATCTTGTGGCAATTAAATAACGACACATTATTACCTGTGAATATTTGTAGTGGTGATGAGTACATGTTAACAGATGAATTGCGGGTTTTAGGGTTAAACCAATATAATGCAATATTGAATGAATATGGTAAGATTCTGGATCTGGTTTATGTAATGAAATTGTTTCAGTGAGTGAATGTATGGTGCCTTTATCACCTGTTGACAAATACCATCCTGCCCTCTGTATTGACGTGAACTTTGCAGAGTATACCTATTTTACACCCGCTCCTTTTATTCGTTATATGTACGGTAAAGCTGACATTGCGGCAATTAATAGGGAAATATCAGCTTTGGACTGGACGAACGTATTTTTAGACATGTCGCTTAATGACGCCGTAAACTACTTCTATGCTACTATAGCGGATATTCAAATCAAGTATATTCCTACTAAGACAGTCTTTCACAGCGCATACCCTATCTGGTACTCCTCGGCACTTAAACGCTTGATTAAAGAGAAGTTTAAATATCTCCGTAAATTTAAGACGTATGGCAGACTTTCAGATGAGGCGACCTTTAAACATTTACGTAAGCGGGTTAATAAACTTGAAGCGGATTGTTACTCAAATTACTTAGTCGAAACAGAAGCCTCCATCGAAAAGAATCCAAAACGCTTTTGGAGCTTTGTGAAGCAGCGATCTAAGTCCAATGCAATACCTAGTTTCCTCAAGTACGGTGATGTGACGATCTCATCTCCCGAGTCTATTTGTAATGCATTTTCTTCCCACTTTTATTCTACTTTTCTTGAACCTACCGGTGAAGATGTATCTACTAATTATTGTCCCCCCCAAACTGCTTTAAATTCCAATATATCCTCGGATATTCACTCAATTGAAATTGACCTAAATGTTATAGTTAAGTTAATTAGTCAAATTGATCCATTTAAATCTGCTGGTCCGGATCACTTATCACCTAAATTGCTGATTGGGTGTGCTGAAACCATTGCCTTGCCAGTTTCTCTATTGTTCAAGAAATCGCTCGCTTCACATTCTGTTCCCCAAATCTGGAAGTCTGCCTTTATAACTCCGGTGCATAAAAAAGGGCATAAAAATGAAGTAGTTAACTACAGACCTATTTCCAAACTATGCATATTAGCGAAAGTTTTTGAAAGGGTTGTTTACAACCAAATTTACGCAGCGCTAAGTCAGACTTTCAGCCCTTCTCAGCACGGATTTCTTAAGGGTCGTTCAACTGTTTCTAACCTAGCTTTACTCAATGATTTTCTAACGGACAGAATGGTCAATGGGGCACAGGTCGACGTCGTTTACACCGATTACGGTAAAGCTTTTGATAGACTTGACCACAATATTCTTAAAACAAAGCTTTTTAACAATGGCATCAGGGGAGATCTACTTCGTTGGCTTACTTCTTACCTTGAAAATAGGTCTCAAGCTGTCGTTATCAGTAACTACATTTCGAGCTGGGTTTCAGCTCCTAGTGGTGTTCCTCAAGGTTCCTTGATGGGTCCGTTGCTTTTTATCATATACGTTGGCGACATTGACTCTTGTTTCCACCACTCTAATTTACTTTGTTTTGCTGATGATATGAAGATATTTTCTGCAATATCATCGGATGATGACAAGGATGCTCTCCAATCTGACTTGGCACGTTTGGATGATTATTGCTTGATTAATAAACTAGATTTGAACCCTGTTAAATGTTCAGTAATCTCCTTTAGCAGAAAACGCGTCCCTCTCCCTACATCTTATAAACTTAAAGGGCAGCTATTGCAGAGATGTGACGGTGTACGCGACCTGGGCGTTTTTCATGATTCGAAACTACTTTTTAACGTGCACATTGAGCAAATAGTGGCCAAAGCATCAAAGTCACTGGGGTTTGTTATGAGACTCGCTGGGTGTTTCAAGAAGGCCAAAACTCTAAAGATTATTTATTGCTCTTTTGTCAGAAGCCATCTTGAATATGCGTCTCAAATTTGGAACCCGTATTATGGCAAATATATTGATCGTATTGAGAATATACAAAAAAGATTTTCCTCTTCTAATTACAGGCAAAACTCATACATGGTGCGAGCGAGCAAGGACTTTAATATTCTTTGTAAAGAGTTCGCATTTGACCCATTTACCACAAAAAGTTATTCTGCACGCATTCGGCTGAACGCGGAATTTTTTAAAAGTGCATAGTGCTATTTGCACATTGTGTAAATACATTTACTTTATTTCTATCGTGCATGTTAGTGATCCTAAATTTTTTATTACTGATACTGTTTCTACACGTGAGAACCTGTAATTGGCTCTATGTCTAATACACTTTTTGTTATACTTTTGTAATAGCTGTTGGTTCTCCTATAAATAAATAAATAAACAACACCTAACTGCGGCCATCTTGGAAAAAATATTTTGATTTTAATTTGCTATTTCAGTTTTATATTTTGTTTTAGCTAATAAAAATGTTATAAAATGTGCAAAGCTAAAAAAATTGTCAAACTTTAAAAAATATTTTTATTTTGTTAATCAATCAATATTGTTGGACTGACTTAATATCAAGTAGGCTGTCTATTACAGCTTGCAGTCGTAATTGCAAGGAGTTATCCAATCTAGTACCAATATCACTCGTATCGCATGTTTGCCCATACTTCTTGGCAATGTTGACCTATATCGTCTTTTCTTTGTTCATTATGGTGATCCCATCGTTGCACCGTTAAACTCCACAGATTTTCTAAAGGATTCAGGTCAGGGTATTTAGCTGGCCATGGAATCACCGTTATGTTTGGATGTGCATCAACCAGGTTCTGACAATACTTGTTCTATGTATGGCACAATAATCTTGAACAACATGAAAAATACCATTTCATATATGGTGGCTGTGGATACACAATCTTGGCAGAAGGAAGCATATTATCTTCCAAGATGCTGATATAGTTCACGGCATTTGCACGAGGCGGTAGTAGAACAAGATCGCCTACACCTTCGGAGCTCATCCAACCCCACATATTAACATTTATCCTTCCCGATTCCCTATTTGATATGACATGATCTAAAGTCATACCGTGTACTGTTTTAACGCCATAAACCGTGGTCGCTTGATTGGAATGACTACTCATGACTGAAAATAGTGGACCTTCGCTTAATGCAGCGGGGCGATGGTTGTTCTGGCGACGATCGCTTATATTTCCTTCTTCGGCGTGTGGTCTCATCCACAAAGCAACAGTGTTTCGCAAAAAAAAATACAACTTTCAAGTAAACGGGAATGATATTTTCCTTTTTTAACTCTAATTCAACGAAGTTCAGAATTTATTTATCATTGAACACCTTATTATTCAACCTTCAACCTCTATGGATCTATTTCCGATTGTTTGTAATTTGTCATCTTGTTTACGAGCATGCGGTTTGAGTTCGTGTTTAATGGGTGTAATCTCGTGAATGTATAAAACTGCAAAACTCGAAAGTTTGAAAGTGGCTCATCAATTAAAGTCCGTAACTGTACATATTTTATTTTGTATCGCTTGTTAGCTTTATAACATTCCATTGGTGTTGATGTGATGCATGATCTTGTTATGTCATAATATGTATAACCACAGTGTAACTATTGTTGCGGGTCATCGCCCGCACATGAAATAAAAGCCCAAATTTATGACAAATTACTAACAATAGAATACATTTTCTCGGCAACATTCAAAAGTGCCTTTTAATGACCTACTTGAAACAAATGAATTGACTAACATACTATCAATATAATTTGTACATAACAATGTATTATTAACACTTAAAATGAGTTTGTTTTACGGTATACAAATTTTGTCAATACCGATAAATTTAAAAAAAAATGTGAACGCCATCTTGCTATTCAAAATCTTCAGTTTTGACAATATTGTAATATGGCGATATGACCACGTAAACTATGAATGATGACTCGGAAAAAACACTCATTATGAAAAATTCACAATTTTAATAGCCGCCAGTTAATATAACAATTTAATTTTAAAATCCTTTTCGGCATCACAAACCGCTTGGTTTGTGATGCCGAAAAGGATTGTGAGGACCGTAAGGTAGCTAGACTGTGGTATAAGTGTTCAAAGTAGTTCTACAATAACTAGAAATGGTAAATGTCTCGGTGTAACTTGTTTTTTTGTTTCAGTTCATATTTTATAGATAGATATAGATGTGTAGGTTGAATGATCGTGGCAGACGCATACGATATAGTAATACGTTACCCCGTAGATCTATGTTGCCCGCTAGTTGGCGCGCCGTCACACTATGGAAAATGGTAGAACAACGGCATAACATTTTACCAATGTCACCACTGACACTCTTTTTAAAATTTATACATAGTAGTTTAGGGATCAACATACATACATACATAATCAGCCTAATTTGTTCCCACTGCTGGGACACAGGCCTCTTCTCTGTGAGAGGGAGTGGGCCATAATCCACCACGCGGGCGCGGGCCCAGTGCGGGTTGGTAGATGTCACACGTCTTCGAATTTTTGGTTCTTCGACATGCCGGTTTCCTCACGAAAACATCGTGATGAAACCGGCATGTCGAAGACTCTTCACCGTTTTGAGAGCAGTGGTGATGAAATAATTTACACAAAGTAAAGCGCCTGTCTGGGTTCGAACCTACGACCTACACCTCGTAAGTCGCGGCCGTTACCACTGGGCCACCACTGCTCTCCAAGGGATCAAGCTAAAATGTAATGTAAAAAATTGTATGTGTCTTTAAATTAATAAAAAAAAATTGGTAAATAAACAGACATATTTACGAATATTAACAGAATAATGAAAAAAAAAAAATGTGGTGAATATTTTTAATATACATAATTATAAAAAATAATCAACTTAATTATAATTTTTTAAATTTTTTTGTTTTTTTTGTAAATTGGTTTTGTAGACATAATAATTTATATTAATAGTTAAAAAAAATTGACATTTATGATACTTTTTGTTTAATGTACTGTATTAAATTCAATAATAATAAAATACATCCCATTTCAAGCCATAAACACAACTCTATATTTCTGCAAAATATAGCAAAACAATGTTTTGAAACAATAAAGTAATAGATTTTTTCGAAACAGACTTCGATTTTCCATAGTGCGGCGCCGCGCTCGCTCGCTGTACAGTCGATCTTTGACTTGGACAGCGCAGTTATTTCATAGCTGTGAGAGTTATAACGCTACAATCGTATTTTGGTGCGTGGCCAAATTCATAACTAGCGCCGCCATTTTGTTTGATCAATAAAATTTATGTATCATTTTCACAAATGTTTACCAATATTGAAAGGGGGCTGTCAATATCATTCAAGCGCCAAGATATCCTTGAAGCACTCCCACACGAAACGTGCATTTTACCATACAGTGATGTGTCGCTCAAGCTGCGATACTTATAGAATTTTCATGTGTGCAGTCGTACGTGCAGGCAGGGGGCGCGGGCGCAGGCGCAGGGGGCGCGGGCGGCTCGTTCCTGCCGCTGCAGCACGGCCTGCGCACGCGCACCACGCCGCTGCGGCATCCGCACGTCACCTCCACCACGCACCCACACCATCTGCACGGTAGGTCCACACACTCCTACTGCTACACACAGCACAACACACAGCACACGGCCTGCGCACGCGCACCACGCCGCTGCGGCATCCGCACGTCACCTCCACCACGCACCCACACCATCTGCACGGTAGGTCCACACACTCCTACTGCTACACACAGCACAACACACAGCACACGGCCTGCGCACGCGCACCACGCCGCTGCGGCATCCGCACGTCACCTCCACCACGCACCCACACCATCTGCACGGTAGGTCCACACACTCCTACTGCTACACACAGCACAACACACAGCACACGGCCTGCGCACGCGCACCACGCCGCTGCGGCATCCGCACGTCACCTCCACCACGCACCCACACCATCTGCACGGTAGGTCCACACACTCCTACTGCTACACACAGCACAACACACAGCACACGGCCTGCGCACGCGCACCACGCCGCTGCGGCATCCGCACGTCACCTCCACCACGCACCCACACCATCTGCACGGTAGGTCCACACACTCCTACTGCTACACACAGCACAACACACAGCACACGGCCTGCGCACGCGCACCACGCCGCTGCGGCATCCGCACGTCACCTCCACCACGCACCCACACCATCTGCACGGTAGGTCCACACACTCCTACTGCTACACACAGCACAACACACAGCACACGGCCTGCGCACGCGCACCACGCCGCTGCGGCATCCGCACGTCACCTCCACCACGCACCCACACCATCTGCACGGTAGGTCCACACACTCCTACTGCTACACACAGCACAGCACACAGCACACGGCCTGCGCACGCGCACCACGCCGCTGCGGCATCCGCACGTCACCTCCACCACGCACCCACACCATCTGCACGGTAGGTCCACACACTCCTACTGCTACACACAGCACAACACACAGCACACGGCCTGCGCACGCGCACCACGCCGCTGCGGCATCCGCACGTCACCTCCACCACGCACCCACACCATCTGCACGGTAGGTCCACACACTCCTACTGCTACACACAGCACAACACACAGCACACGGCCTGCGCACGCGCACCACGCCGCTGCGGCATCCGCACGTCACCTCCACCACGCACCCACACCATCTGCACGGTAGGTCCACACACTCCTACTGCTACACACAGCACAACACACAGCACACGGCCTGCGCACGCGCACCACGCCGCTGCGGCATCCGCACGTCACCTCCACCACGCACCCACACCATCTGCACGGTAGGTCCACACACTCCTACTGCTACACACAGCACAACACACAGCACACGGCCTGCGCACGCGCACCACGCCGCTGCGGCATCCGCACGTCACCTCCACCACGCACCCACACCATCTGCACGGTAGGTCCACACACTCCTACTGCTACACACAGCACAACACACAGCACACGGCCTGCGCACGCGCACCACGCCGCTGCGGCATCCGCACGTCACCTCCACCACGCACCCACACCATCTGCACGGTAGGTCCACACACTCCTACTGCTACACACAGCACAACACACAGCACACGGCCTGCGCACGCGCACCACGCCGCTGCGGCATCCGCACGTCACCTCCACCACGCACCCACACCATCTGCACGGTAGGTCCACACACTCCTACTGCTACACACAGCACAACACACAGCACACGGCCTGCGCACGCGCACCACGCCGCTGCGGCATCCGCACGTCACCTCCACCACGCACCCACACCATCTGCACGGTAGGTCCACACACTCCTACTGCTACACACAGCACAGCACACAGCACACGGCCTGCGCACGCGCACCACGCCGCTGCGGCATCCGCACGTCACCTCCACCACGCACCCACACCATCTGCACGGTAGGTCCACACACTCCTACTGCTACACACAGCACAACACACAGCACACGGCCTGCGCACGCGCACCACGCCGCTGCGGCATCCGCACGTCACCTCCACCACGCACCCACACCATCTGCACGGTAGGTCCACACACTCCTACTGCTACACACAGCACAACACACAGCACACGGCCTGCGCACGCGCACCACGCCGCTGCGGCATCCGCACGTCACCTCCACCACGCACCCACACCATCTGCACGGTAGGTCCACACACTCCTACTGCTACACACAGCACAACACACAGCACACGGCCTGCGCACGCGCACCACGCCGCTGCGGCATCCGCACGTCACCTCCACCACGCACCCACACCATCTGCACGGTAGGTCCACACACTCCTACTGCTACACACAGCACAACACACAGCACACGGCCTGCGCACGCGCACCACGCCGCTGCGGCATCCGCACGTCACCTCCACCACGCACCCACACCATCTGCACGGTAGGTCCACACACTCCTACTGCTACACACAGCACAACACACAGCACACGGCCTGCGCACGCGCACCACGCCGCTGCGGCATCCGCACGTCACCTCCACCACGCACCCACACCATCTGCACGGTAGGTCCACACACTCCTACTGCTACACACAGCACAACACACAGCACACGGCCTGCGCACGCGCACCACGCCGCTGCGGCATCCGCACGTCACCTCCACCACGCACCCACACCATCTGCACGGTAGGTCCACACACTCCTACTGCTACACACAGCACAACACACAGCACACGGCCTGCGCACGCGCACCACGCCGCTGCGGCATCCGCACGTCACCTCCACCACGCACCCACACCATCTGCACGGTAGGTCCACACACTCCTACTGCTACACACAGCACAACACACAGCACACGGCCTGCGCACGCGCACCACGCCGCTGCGGCATCCGCACGTCACCTCCACCACGCACCCACACCATCTGCACGGTAGGTCCACACACTCCTACTGCTACACACAGCACAACACACAGCACACGGCCTGCGCACGCGCACAGGTAAACTGGCATAAGTCGTCAGGTAATGAAAAAGCGTTATGCCCGAAAATTTCAAGTGTCAAAACTTGACATTATATTAGATGGCTCTGCTTTAATACAGACTATACAGCGAACGGAACTTCGTTCAGAAAAAAGATAACACCTCCCGACTCTTTTTCACGAAAACAACATTTAAATGTTTTAACTTAATTTTAAACAACTCCTGTACCGTTGCTTGCACCCATAAACTCTACGTTTTGTGTGCGTAACATTGCGGGCTGCCGTAAACAGCGATTTTTCACGCCAAAAATTAAAGTCGTTTTCAGCAATTATTTTTGCTCACTGGTACTTAGGATGAGTTACAGTATGCGTAGATAACGGCTATGCTTGTCTGCCCGACACTGACATTGCGTGTGGCGCAGGTGTGAGCGAGATGAACCTGCGCGGGCTGCTGAACGCGCAGTCGCAGCGCGGCGCGGCCCGCGCGCTGCCGCCCGCGCACCCGCAGCACCCCGCGCAGCTCGCCATGCACCACGCCTACCACCAGAGTGAGTACTCACGATGCTGACTGCATGCGCGGCGTTACCTGGACGGAGCTTGTCTGATTGCCCAGTTAGCCTGCAGGGCTAACATGACAAGCGCGAGAACATCATCATCCTAGGAATAGAAACAGACATAGAAAAAATCCCTAATGCCCAACATAACCGTTAAACTCGAGTAATCTCGAAAAAGGCATTTTAACACTCATCTCGCGACAGAGACCGATGTAGCAAGTTATTAAATACAAATCTTTTGTATCATAGCAACATCTGCTGGAGATTCCGTTTCATTCATTCGATTTTACGCATGGAATTACACAGTATGTACTATTTTGATTGCACGTCCACCTCTTTTAATTTGCTTTTAGTTTTTTACCGATTTTTTTATTAATATCAAATGTGTTTCTTTGGCAAGCTGAAATTAAAATACAAATTACGGAAAAAATATTAGAAGCACTTATTACACTCACTAGATAATCACCACAAATGACAAACCGACTATCCCAATTTCAAATAACGAAGGTTGATTTTGTAACAATCACCATAAAACTCATGATGTTTGCAAATTTTGTTAATCACCAACCTTGAGAAATGAACTGGCGATTTTAGTAGTTAGGTTGCAAAGGTTGGTAACTCCCTAGATTTTGTGAATCACCATAATTGACAAAATTACTGGTTATTACTGAAAGTGATGCTCCCTTAGGTGGTTGGTTAGGTGGTTAACTAAAGGTAAACCAAAAGAATCACGTGATTAATGTGTGCTTAACCTTTTGTTTTATTACAAATAATAAAATCATTTTATTTATTGTACAAGCATAGATACCAAAGTCTCACCAAAGCCTATTCACACGCACTAATAACGAAGTTATTTTAGGTTATAAATTTATAATATAATTATTTAGGTCTTTTATATGAAAATGTCAAAGTTTCACGTTTTTCTTTTCTCTGTCTTTTTTTAACGCTCTTTGAACTATGTTTCTTTCTTCTACATCTCTGAGAAACAGATATTGATTAATGGGTTCATCAATATCTGATGTGTTGTAATTTACTTTCATAGTATCATGTCTTACGGTATCTTATAATATGGACGCGCTGCAGACATCGAGTTTATTTTTATTCTGCAAAAAAGAGCCATCAGAGCAATACGTGGCCTCCGCAGGCGCGATTATCTAAGGGAACTGTTTAAAGATATTAACATAATGACCGTACCTTATCAATATATATATGAAAACATCATGTACGTAAGGAAAAACGTAAATCTTTTCAGTAAAAGAGGTGAAAGACACAACTATGGGACTTAAAATAGGGACCAATTGGTTCAACCGGGTTTCAGGCTGGCTAAAGTTGATTCATCATTCATGGGGTACTGTTATAATAAAATACCTCCCCGCATACTCCAACTGAATGAAACGAAGTTTAAAACTTGTATCAAACGCACACTATGCAGCCAAGCATATTGTAAGTTGGGGGACTACATCTCTGACAAAAATGCTTGGCTCAACGCTGGTTCTGCTCCACAAGGGCGCCTAAACAATTGATTTGCATTCGGAAATATTGTTGGAGCTGCTGAAGATTGTAAAAACTATCTTTGCACTGTATAAATTCAATCTTTTAGTATTGTATAATGTGCAAAGCACACGTGTGAGCACTATGTACCTACTATAAAGCTACCCTATACTGGGCACGTCTGTCATTGACTTGAATGTGCCCTGGCGGATGAGAGTATGTCACGCTCACTCTAATGTCTCGCTGGTGGTGGCGTGTGTCTCAAACTCAAATCATTTATTTCAATTAAACCATTTACAGGCACTTTTGAATTGTCAAGGAATCGGTCAGTCAGAAGTATGAAGCTAGTTGCCCATTCCAAAGCGCAAAAGGTCACTATGGAGAAGAACGGGCAAGAAACTCCATGGACACTCTTTTAAATAATATTGTTGTTACAAATATATGTTACATCGATAAATGTTGACACTATATGTGAGCACGATGTACAAAAACCGTACACGTTAAAAGCGTCCAGAGTGCAACAAAACATAATTAAAAACAATCCAGCAAATTAATTATTAAATAGGCAGCTAAGAGATGACCAGTCCCAACTGACGGCGCCCGATCACGAACATGACGCATGGATCAGCACCATTCAGCTCAACCATTTTGAAGGGAGCTAAATGATCCGACACACGCGCCACCATCAGCGAGACATTTGAGTGAGCATGACATACTATCAGCCGCCAAGGCACATTCAAGTCAATCTATGACATTACCCGGTAAATGGTAGCTCTATAGTACAAAGTACTCACATCTGTGCAATGCATCTATATAATAAAAAGGAGATTGAATAATGTAAACAAACGGGTCACCTCGAGCTTGGATGGTTTAGTTAGTGATGGCCAACAGACCATAGAGTACCTAGTCACCACGCACGGATAATCATTGTTTGTTTAAGAAAGAAAGAAAGAAAACTATTTACATAACATTTCGTCAACGCGACGTGATCCCATAGGTGAACTCGCACACATCATGTTTCTCTGTACGTGTTTGTGCAGAACGCTAAAACAGGCGCGTACGCCGTCGTTGCTTAGCAACGGGGCGACCGAACGACCTGTCGACGTCCTCGCTCGCACGTACAATTTTCATTCATGCAGGATCGCAGCTAATCTCCCTATTTAGGCTATTATTAGTTTTACGCACGGGCCGTAGGATGGACAGTTTTCATGACTTTTTATGGATATTCGCGACTTTTACAATCTAATTGGTTCTAAGCAAATATTCTCGTGTATGGCTTCTGTTCCACTTACACCATATTATTTTCGAGACGGTAAAAAAATTCATCTATATTTTTATTTGATTGTATTATTTCATTCCAATTTTGTTTTTTTAATTCAGATTTAAAGTTTTCTACATTTTGGGTATTATATAATCTTTTTTTCGCCAACCAGTTTGTTTCTTCTTTGCTGTCGCTAAGCAATTTCATGTGAAAGATAGAATAGAATAGAATAGAATAGAATATATTTATTGTAAAAACATGAGTGTACATCAAATAATATGTGCAAGGTCTTAAAATAACAGGTAGTTCTGCATGTTTTGCCATACATGGCGTACAAAAACAACATATTTTTGGTTTAGAATAAATCAAAAATAGAGAAAATTATTTGAGACTACACAGCAAACTATAAAAATTAAATAACTTATTCCTAATGCTAATGAAAAGTAGAAAAAATAAAGAATGTATCTTTTTTTTTTTTTTTTTTTTTTTTCTCCGATTTTATGCTCAAATTGTGAAAATGTCGTAATTCTAGGAATCCATTTAATTAACTACGGTCATTTAAAAATTCCGCTAAGGTATAATAGCATTTGGCTATGAGATATTTTTTAAAATGTATTTTAAACAGAGCAGAAGGCATTTGTCTAAATGATTTTGGGATTTTATTATATATGATTGGTGCTAAACAAAAAATACTTTTACGCATCAATGCGGTGGTTGATCTTAGTATGCATAATTTATTATTATCCCGCCGGTTACGAATAGAGACGTCAGATAGTTTCTTAAATAGGTTAGGATTGGTTTTTATAAAATTAGCTATTTCATAAATAAATAAGGAAGGAAGACTTAAAATGTTGTATTTTATAAAATACTGTTTGCAACTATCAGTCATTTTCAAACCAAACATAGCCCTAATACATCTTTTTTGTGCCTTAAAAATGATTTCTTTATTACTAGAGTTTCCCCAAAATATAACTCCAAACCTTAATATGGAGCCGACGACACCATGGTAGGCAGTTATAAGCGCATTGGTACTTATAATAGGTTTAAGTTTATAGAGGGCAGGGGATAGGCAGACGAACATATTTTTTTATTTAATTCTTCTGTGTGTGCTTTCCAGTTCAGACGTCTGTCAATTGTTACACCTAAAAATTTAGCTGTTTCTACCTTTTTTATAACAGTTAGTTTGTGTTGAGCATTAATATTTGGTGCTTCTAAACGTTGACTGAAGAACATAATTTTTGTTTTTTCAAGATTAATTTTTAAATTATTATTATCTAACCAGTTAATTATTGAATTGATTGTATTATTAATTTCATTCTCATACGTATCTTTATTTTTTGAATTAATAGTGATTGTGCTGTCATCTGCAAAAAGTGATACTGGATAGTTAGTTACTAATGGCAAGTCATTTATGTAGATTATGAATAACAAAGGACCCAATACGCTACCTTGCGGGACTCCATATTTAACTATACGTTTTTTTGATGCAAATGTTTCTTCTTTTTTGGTATTAATGTTTACTTTAGAAATTTCTGTATATTGTTTACGTTTTTTCAGATAAGATTCTATGAGATTTAATACATTGCCTCTAATGCCATAAGCTTCCAGTTTACGGAGGAGAATGTCATGATTAACATAATCGAAGGCCTGGGTCATATCGCAGTAAATGGTACATACCGGCGTCCTTTTATCCACATTTCCCATGACGTTATTAATAAAATCAAAAATAGCCAAGTTTATAGTTTTATTCTTGCGGAAACCTTTCTGGTCTTTTGTAAGAATGTTGAACTTTTCTAAATAGTTATAAATTTGATTGGATATGTATTTTTCAAAAACTTTTGATATTATAGGAATAAGTGCAATAGGTCTGTAACAGTTAATACTCTGCTTGTTGTCTTTTTTGAAGATAGGTTTTACGATGGTCGTTTTTAGACTTTCCGGGTATGATCCAGTGGTTATACACATATTAATGATATGGCTTAGGTGGTCACAAATATGATAAGCGATGTACTTTAAGATTCTAGTAGAGATCCCGTCGTACCCAACACTTGTAGTATTTTTAAGCGATCTTATAATTTGAAGTATGTCGTATGGAGTACATGGTGCCATGAACATAGATTTATTTGATTTGGAAATATTTTCGGTTACGTCCTTACCAGCGTCTGGTATCGGTTCTATCTTTTCTATAAAGAAATTGTTAAAAGCATTCGCTATCTCTCGTGGCCTGGTTATAGTTTTATGGTTTGTTTCTATGGAAGTGATACTATCCCTTGGTAAATTTAATTTAGAGCTATTTATAATCCTCCATGCGGCTTTGGATTTGTTAGTTGATGATTTTATGTTATGATTGTTTTGTGCTCGTTGCGTTAAATTAATTATGTTTTTATATGTTTTAGAGTATTTTTTAAATTTAGTTTTATTTACTTCATTACGATTTAGCCTATAGTTCCACATAAGTTCTCTCTTTTTTTTGCTACAGATTTTTATGCCACGAGATACCCACTGAGGTTTTATTTTTGTTCTTATTGAGATGTTTTGGAAAGGAAAACATAAGTCATACAGCATCATGAAAGCTTCCAAAAATGCATTATATGCTGTGCTAGGATTATTTGTATTATAGATTTCAGAAAAAGAAAGAGATTTTATATAATTTTTGAATTTTTTCATATTTTCCTTATTATAGTCTCGTCTATTTGCTCGCCAATAGTTTAATAAAGTTTTTTTATTAACTGGTATTTTTAGTACTTGCGCGGTGTGATCCGACAGGCCGAAGTCAATCACATCAGATTTACACTTCTTCCCCCCATTATGTGCAAAGTTGTCTATGCAAGTGCCGCTCGCGATTCGTGTTGGCTGATTTATTTCTAGCTTTAAATTATAACTTAAGAGCAAACATTCTAGATCTATCAAAGTATTGTTACGCTTAAGACAGTCAATATTATAGTCACCTGCAATTACGACATTTCTTTTTGAGTTTTTGTTACAAATAGTACATAACACTTTCAGATAGTTATATATATAGATAGTAATATATAAAGATAGTAATTAAGATTGTTGTTTTTGCTGTTTAGTTTATGTAGGACGGCCGCAGTAGCTCCTCATAACTGTATTTTTTTGTTTTGTTTAATTGGTAGTTTTAGTAGATAAAAATATTATTATTTTTACTTTTGCGTGCCGTAAGGTACAGTGTGTTGGAACTGCTTTTACAATGTTTACATCTTATGTTGTACCCACATTCATTGTAAAATAAATTATTTCTGATTTGTGAAACACGGTCTGAACTCAAAACTTGAATATCTCAAAACTAACTGTGAACTAACTCGGGTGCATCCTTTTCGTTTTAAGTACTATTGTGCTCAAGCAGTGACTATCTACGAAGATTAGTTTAAGAATAAATGATAAAATTTTACATACATTATTAAAAAGGGAAACTATCATAAAATTGGAAAATGAATGTACTTTGGTTATAACGCATATATAAACAAGAATGTGTCTGTCATATATAAAAAAAACTTTTTACGATTGTTATCTTTAGTTAATTACCTAAACCAATGGAGTATCCGTAATAGTTTGTTTCGCGGCCGCCGAAAAGAATTAGTGGCAATATAAATAGTAGTTTAAAACCAAGTCTTTTTGTTATTAACGTATTGTAAAATAACATTATGTCCGAAGATAGACGATGATTCTCGAAACGTGAACTTTGCATTGGAAAACTGTACTGCTGTTATGTACATATTTACTGCGATGCGGTTCATTAGACAATACGACTCAGATCAATAACAATTTGGACGTCGTATCCCCTCGCAGTGATCGGCGCGTACGCATCCAACGCGTACGGCGCGGGCTCGGGGCGTCGCAGTGGCGGGCCGCGCACGCCCTCGCCCGCGCCGCCGCCCGCCTACCACGCGCACCAGCAGCAGCAGCAGCAACAGCAGCAGCAACAGCAACAACAGCATCAGCAACAACAGCAGCTGCAGCACCAGCCCGCCGCCGCCAAGTGGCACATCCCGCAGCAAGGACTGTCCAATGGTGCGTACAGACACTAGCATTTTTTTATTATTCTTTATTTATAAAATATAAAATAAATTTATAATCACATTGTGTATGTGTAACCCTCATAGGAAACCTTTGTTACGTGCAAAACTTACGCTTAATACTAGCTTTTGTCCGCAACTTCACCCGCGTGGTTGTCGGAGATTATCCAGGACAAAAAATAGCCCATGTCCTTCCTCAAGATGCCATCTGTCGCCTCGCCAAATTTTATCAAAATGCGTGGTTTAGACATGAAATAGTAACATATAGACAGACAGACAGAGTTACTTTCGAATTTATAATATTAGTATGGACTGATCTTTTATCCTTCCGCCTCGTTGGGGACACACTCTGCCATAATATGAAAAACGTTTTCGGTCACATAGCATTCCATGCAGTTTGAAGATGTCTTGCTGTTCAGTCGACACGCGCAGTTGCCGACTGCTGCAGTAAGGTGTAACTAGCGATAGCGGTTTGGTTTAAATTGTGTGTGAATACTACCTGAATGCATGTGCACTCTGTTTCTGTGTGAGAGCACTATACGAGAGCTTCGTATAGTGCTCTCATTCGCCGCACACAGAAACAATGTGTCGTCCTTAAGGCGCACACAAAGATCAGCCTGTCTAGAAGGGGGGTCGCATGTTGAAGAGCCTCCACGTGGCGCACCCTGGGCAACGTCAACTCCAACTGCCCTCCTGTTTTTGGTGGACAGTTGGTGTTGGCGGCCAATCTTCAACAAACGGGGAAGGGTCAAGGTTCCCATCATCGATCATACTTCTTGGTCGATGAAGGGAACCGGCCAGTCCGTCGCCGGGGTAGACCTGGTGGCCATCTAACGTCCACACGCCCTCTGTATGCAGAGGGTGAGTTTGGTGGGCGAAGTGGGAAAGGGAGAGGAAGACAACCTATCAATCAACCTAACCAATCCTAAGGTCAAGCGTGCTGAGGGGATGAATGGCCGGAGGGAATCCGGTCCCCACCCTTCAAAGGAAAAACAAAAAAATATATCGATACTGGAAATATGAAATAACGTAAGGGACAAAACTAAGGTTTTCAGGAGAGCAAAAATAAGATATATTTTTTTACAAAACTGACTATAATTTTTAAACTATATGTTTTAAGTAAAAAGTCTCTAGAGCAAACTTTCTTAGATTTCTTTATTCTTTTAAGCTAAAATACCAAAAATTCAATAAAGCCTATAGTTTTAAAGATAGCATGTCCCTTACGTTAAATAATTATGAATACAGGTGACATACGTTAGCAAAATTTGAGATGTTAATGAACAGCATTGATGTAAGGGACATTATAGGAAATAACCATTTAGAGTTTTTTAAAGTAAAGGTCTCGTAACGGTGTACCCTATTTGCTGATTATGCCGTTAACAAATAAAATAAAAATAAATAAAATATTTTAATAAATTCAAGACTTACTATGCCTATGCAATATTGTTTCAAACTAGTTGCCGACATAAAAGGATAAATAATAAGCGAATAAAATAGATCAATACTTTTATTTGTACTCATTTATCCTCTTTTATAAACGCAATGAACTCTCATAAATTATGTTAAGTAAAACATAATTAAATTCTGTTTAAAATCGAAAACATTTAAAATAGCTGTGTTGGCCTACAAAAAATATGCTTATTGTCCAAACAAACAATAAAATTCACATTAAAATAAACAATATCAATAAATCAGTCTTCTTATGTGAATAATAATCATCAAACAAAAAAACAAATTAACTTCTTCCTCATTAGAAACACTTAAATTGAAAAAGTCGCAAAAATTAGTCATTATCTTTATCAGTTTCATCGTCGTCGGTGTCATTGAGCCTATCTTTAGTTATACTCTTATACGGTAGACCCAAATATTCATTGTGAAACCTATTTGGAATTATGCCATTGTCACATAACTTTTTGAGATCTTTAAACTTTGGAACTGAAATTGGCAGTCTTTCCTTATATAAACATGGTAAGCTGTCTATGCCACTGGGCACAGCTAGATTACTGGTACTTTCTAATTCGGGTTGAACAATCTTTAAAATGCCCTTGCCCTTCCCTTTACCCTTCACTGTTCTTCTTCCAGTTTGCATTTCTTTGCAAAGTTCTATTTTGTGAGTTGTGCCATCCCCTAACATCGTATATTTTACATCCACTATCTTTAAGTTCGATTTTTGAAATGTACATACTCGAATTTTCTTGAAATGCAGGTCTGTATTTTTGAGAGTAGCAGGAGTAAAAACTGATTCAGCTAAATCATTGAAATCAAGGAAATCTTGATGCCCTAACACATTCACTCGATAAGCATGAGGTCTTTTTCTGGCTGATTCCATAAATGATGGCCACTGGGAAGGTCCCCAAACAATCAGTTTTTTTTATCTCCCTTTCAATGATAGCATGCATGCTATCTACTGGCATGTATGTATGGCCAGCTAATAAGTAATTTATCTGAATCGTTTGTATATTCGCAGACCGTTCCAAAAAGTATTTAAACATTGAGAAAATCACTTTGTTTTTATTCTGCCCGGACAGTTATCACAATAGAATAACACAGTCGTAACCCCCCTGGAATCAAGTTCCTTAAGGTAGTGAATTAGACATGTTGCAATTTCACAGCTTCCACGTTTGCCATCTGCTTCTCCCCATGTGTAGCAATAACCGTTCTGTGTTCTGCTTTCATAAATAGTAAAATTATAAACAGCATACTTTCTCGAGTAGTATAAATAACATCATACTTTCACCGTGAGGTGTTCTCAAAACTTTCTGAAGATCAAAGCTGGCTACGACTATGGATTATTAGGTTTTAAATTTTGGTGGATATGAAAACGTCTATATCTTCTTTTTCTTCCTTATGTGTTTGTAATTCTTCAACAGTCGTCTGATCAGGGTTGTTTTCATTCTTGGTACACAAGGAACATTTGTCCTTTTTAGGGACATGAAAGGCTATGTTGTACTCTCGAAATAGGTTTATGAAAAGCTTTTCGCTTAAGAATGCCTCGGATTTCTCGTTACAATTTTTAACGTATATTCTGTATAAATTTGATGTATTTCTAAATTCTTCTGGAAGATATAATTTTGTCGACTTTTTTCTACTATAATGGGATGGTAAAGCAGGTAACATTTCAATGTACTTTTTTGCAGCAAGTTTGGTGGCTTCGTCATATTTGCCTGGGGCTGACCGTTTGCGACCATCTGGACGAGATAAACCTTCGTAGGCATTTTTTATTGTGTACAAAATGAAGGTTTGACTTATATCTAATGTTTTCATTAGAAATTGTTGGCATACCTGCCGCCGGCCTTCACTCTCATTTATAAAGTATTCATAAGTGACTGATCTTCTACTTTCTGTATTTTTAGTTTTTTTACGTTTTACATTTGCAGGTTTAGAGGATTTTTGGAGGATTTTGGAGGATTGCAATATCCAATCTCGTTTCTTTTCATTACTTAACGACCAGTAATAATCAAATATGGACTGCCTTCTTTCATCAGATATTTCATAACATTCTCTTAGACATTTAGTGTGTACACATGGATTATCCTGTAACTTTCGACCTTCTATTTGTTTTCCACTATGTGTTACATAAGAAAGACCCTTTTCTATCTTTTTTTTTTGTGTTTTACGCCTGTTTTCTGTTTTTTTTTCTTCTTCGCTACTACGTCTTCTTGACTATTGTTATTATTTGTTTTCATAGCGTTCTTTTTCCTCTTTCTTGATTTATTTTTCTTATTATCGACTGAGCCGTCTGAAGATTCTTCTTTTTTTGACCAACGGTCTGAGCTTCCTTAAGAAAAATCGTTTTTTTCTTCGTTATATTTAAAATCCATACAAGCTTTTGTAAATTTTGATGTCTCACGACGTTTTTTCTTTGGTCTAACATCTAGATCTTCAGTTCCTAAAAAATCATCTTCCTGAATGAAATGAGAAGATGATGCAACTGGTTCAAAAATATGCATGTTGGCTGGTGAAATAAGGACCCCTGCTTCTGAAGTAACGCTATGATATGTTTCATTAACATTGCATTGAAATGATACTGCAGAATTTTGTGTATTGTGTGGTAGTGTAGATGGAATATAATTCTCAAGCGATATCAGTGTCAACGCTTTGTAAGGAGCCGCGTCCTTATCCTGTTGATGGACATCGCTTGTAATTATTGGATTTGAAAAATTATCGGCAGTGATGTCTGTTACTAATATTATTTTATCATTAAAAGGTTCCTTTTCAATAATGGTATTAATATTGGATTTGTATGAATAGAGTTCTTCAGCTACACACGTAGAACTATTTGAAACATAGCTGTTTCCATCAGAAGAAAAAGATCCAAAACTGTCACGAGGTTCTTTGAAAAATGAATGTGATCGAGATAGAGAAAGAGTTGACGTGTTTATCATTTCATATCCCATTTCATTTTCTATACTCATCTCATTACTACTATTCGGGATAACGACGTTTGCTTTTGTTGGTTGAGCCTCCATTTCTGTATCGCGATACTCTATTATACTTTCCAATGAATTTATTGCACGTTTTTCATGGTTTGCAGAAGAATTACACCTGTTAACAAATAATTAAATGATTGAATACCATCGTCTAAAAACGTAATTTAAAACGTAAAGGACAGCGGTGAAATAAACTAGGGTTAACATTTTAACGTAAGGGACCTCATTATTGTGAGTTTCAAACTATAAAAACTAACTTCGACAAAATACAGCACATTTTGTCGTTACTAAATGAATGATGTTAAATATTATTATTTTGTAGCCACATATTTGCATTTCCTTTAACAATTCTAGGCAGAAAAATAACAAAATTATGTGTTTTTAATTCAAAAAATAACGTAAGGGACGTAGGCAACGTGAGCCAGTACGTATTGTCTCTTACAAAATAAAAACAATGTAATGAGTTTGTGGCTACGACTATCGAAGATCTACGAATTACGAATTAGATCTAGAACCGACGACTTTTTCGTGATTTTCGAGGCACGGATGGGTCTTGGTATTAAATGGTTGGTCACCTATCCACGAACCAACCGTGCCAAGCGTCACTTAATCTTGATCGATCATAAAAAGACTGTAATTCACCGCTTAATAAGTTGTAATTTTACATGACCTACTTTCTACACACAATAATACATAATACTTTAAAATATTTTACCTAATGGAAGGTACGTTTTTAATAGGATTCGAAATAAACTATCTAAGTAGAACAATATTTTAATTACTGAACTCCATTCATGGCTAAACAACAATAAAGTACCAAATTAGTAAGAAATAATTACCTGTTTATGTGATTCCTAATGTTCATCAATTTTTGCCTGCGGGTTAGAAGTGAAGATAACTTTTCATCACTCATGTTTAAAATCCAGATAAAGCTTTCACTAATTGCAGTTAGACCAATTAAAACGATGATTAAATGAGTATTTTTAGTTTCACAAACCGTGTTATTGTTACTTTAAGACGCACGTAAACAATGTTATCGACGCACGTGGCGCAAGATTGCCGGCGAAATACGAAGTAAAGGTCACGACTGCGCAGGCAAAATCACACACAAAATCCGTATTGCTATCTAGCTCAGACAAGTTGCACCATTTTGCGTTGTGACAGAGACGCATAATAATATTCGTTTTGAGGAATTGTACGGATCACGCTGTCCAGTGTGACGTAGAGGACAGGTCCATTATTTTCGTTTCTGACAAATTAACGTAAAGGACAATATGATTATGACAATTTCAGTCGCAATTTAATGTAAGGGACATTGTATTTGTACCTGTTCAGGGAACACTGATGTATAAGACAATACTAAAACATCTCAAATTATGGAATAACTTATGTGACCTGTTGTAAACTGTTCTCGATTTTGTTTAAATGTAAATACCAAATACTGTGAGTTAGGAGACTTACATTAGTTTTTACAGAAATATTAAATTAAAATGTCATATACAGCCAGTTTCTGCAAAAGAAATGGTCTAGGCCTGCAGAAAATATGTGCTGTAAGGGACATTTTCTTTGAGATATCGAGATTTTAAATACACCAATCGATAGAGCAAGAAATTCCGAATCCAACGATATATATAGCTCATTTTCGACAAAATGTCCCTTACGTTATTTCATATTTCCAGTATCGATATAGAACACAAATGAGAACAAACTACCCCAAGGCTGTACCGGCTGCTCAGCAACCGGAGAATCCGCCACGTTCCCTTGTCAAGCCCCCATTCGTATACTGGGGGGAGGAGGGGGCAACAAATGTCTGCCGAGCCGAGGAGGCTCATCACGTTCTCGGTCATTCGAGGACCTGATAAATTTTTGTTTGTCAGGATCTCGAATGACCGGCACCACCGGCCAGCGCGCAGAAGAGCCGCGCGTGGTCTCACCGATCGTCCGAGCTGGAGGAGTCTGGGAGGAAACGCGGTCCCTCCCCGGATGAGAAGAGCCTGTCGGCCCCAAAGGTACTGATGGGTCAGAAAGGGCGAGGCCGCGCGGTGTCGGGCAAACTCCTCGCTTGGCTGCCAGACAAATCGCGACATACACTCCCGGTGATGCCCGGTCGGCCAGGTTTGCGGAGGTCGTGGTTGCCGCGGTCAAGGTTGGCCTTGAAGAGGGTTCAGTTCTCTAAAGACAAGGCCATATCCGCAGCCACGGTCTCCATTATGGTGGCAGCGGAGGCAATTTTCGGGCCTCCACCGGACGGTATGTCCGATATGCAGGCGGAGGTCGCCCGCCTTACTACCGCCATGGAGCTTCTCCGAAAGGAGAACGAGGAGTTCCGGACAGACCTGGCCAAGGTCCAAGTAGCCAGCAGCCGGGAGTTGCAACAAAGAAGGGCGCATGGGCAAGGCCAGCCCGTGCCTGCCGAGGACTGGGTTCTGACCGTGGTGCGGCAGGAGCTCACTGCCTTCCAGGGTGCTTACTCTTGAATTCAATTCCGATCGATCGACATTGGAATTTTGACGTTTCGTACTCTTGAGTTCGACACTAGCGCCAAATTGTTTTGAAATTGAGTGTCCATTTTAGGAACTAAGTAGAATCGGGATCGGGCGTTGGCCGCTACTCTTGAGTTTATTTTGACAGCTGTGTATTGCGTTGGGATTGCTTGTTGATTGTGATTTTTCCAATAACAAAAGTGTAACTTTTTTGAAATTGTTTTAATAATAATAATAATAATTTATTTTTCTCACCATAAAAGTTATAAGTATACAATAGGTACATGACTAATATTTAAACAATTTTTGTGGTGATCACAATAAGGAGCACAACGAATTGACCCTAACCCCTGAACTAGGCGGGAACCTGTATCTCAGGGGATAGTGTTCAGCTATTGACATTCTCATATAAATATTATAAGATTTGTGTGTCACTACTATATATCGTTCATCTAAGTAAGTAATAAGCGTAATAAGTGTATCATATGGCACGATTAGCAGTAATATACAGTGTTTTACGTAATTCCCATAAAAAACTATTTAAACTAAGACGAGATGAGCGTCGGATGATGCGGTATACGGACAAAGCGTTTTCGAAAGACGAATTTAAACTTTTATTAGATAAAAATTGAGACTTTTTGTGACATTGTATTTCTACCGTTTATATTTATAAATAATTTAAACATAATTGTTATAACTATATTACAAAAGGGATTAATTATAGACCCTTACTATCTACATATTTCTTGAAAAATGGAACGCTGAATACATAGTTTTTTTACTTAAATGTACTTTTATTTACTTACTAATAAAACTATGACAAAAATTTACAACAAAATATCAAATCTTATAAAACAACAAAAAAAACTTGAAGCGCGACGCAAACATTTCAATACTTACCGAAAACATTAGCAATAAATAAAGCTTTGACATTAATAATCGCTTATGCATTTTAAATAAAGGTGGCAAAAAAATGACAAATTTGTTAAGGATTTGGCATTTTTCTAACTACATCCGAAATTGAAATAGCAATAGACATCAAAGTCTAAACTAAGTTATTTGTCATCAAAGTCGCACTTGCGATACTGCCAATGTGTTCGGACAATTGAGCAAGTGCTTGTACTTACCACTTTTATAGAACTATTGGTTAAGTAACTTAACGAAAAATTATTATTTCTTAATATAAACGAACCAAACGCGAACAATATCTCATTAATGTCTAGTCAAACTTGCATTTCGAGTTCACTTCTAAAACCACTTTATTTTTGAAATTGGAGAATTCCTACGCCGACTTTTATTTTTGTGTAGGCAATGATCCTACCGCATGCAGACAATGTCATGGTTAGTTGTATGATTTTAATCATTTTCTTACGCTCAAATGAATGTATTATGTTACAATTAGTAAATTAAACAACTATTTATATAAATATTTATTTATTAGCCTTGTTATTCAAAGGATAAAGGATTTTAAAGCCCTATCACCGGTTTATCGTAATGAGTTGAACAACACTATTGCGGCCCGTAGTGTAGCCAACTTCACATGTAACAAAACAATCGCGGGGCAATCCCAATTTCAATCCAATGTTGACAAATTGTTTTCAAGATTACCGAATCACGTGACTGCAAAATTAACATTGGAATCGTTTTGGTCTTAGATTGGAATTAAAATTAGTTTCAAGAGTAAGCCCCCAGGGTCCTCGGGGCAGACCCAAAGTGGGGTCTTGGCGGGCCCGCCCCCTGCGAAATCTGCGTCGCCCCAGACCAGAAAGAGTGGAGGCTGCACAGACGGCGAGGACCCCAGCCATGACGGCGAGACGGCCACCTCCGCCTTCTACAACGCCTTCGAAATCTCCAACGCCGACGCCGAATGGCAAATAGTCGAGAAGAAGGGGAAGGCGGGTAAGGCAGCAAGGGTGGCCGAAAGAAAAGAGAGCCGGCAAGGAGCGAGGCTAGGCCCTGTGCTCCGAAGTCCGCAGCTGTAGTGATCACACTACAGCCGGAAGCGGAGAAGAAGGGGACGACCTACAGCCAGGTGTTCGCCAAGGCGAAGGTGGCGGTGAACCTTGTGGAGCTTGGCGTCCGTATCCGCCCTCCGGATACGATCCCCGCAATTGGGACTCGAAGTGGCAAGAGGAGGCAAAACGCCGGGGTGAAACTCCGCTGCCGCGAGAAATCATGGTACAGCGGACAGAGCTCCGGCGGGATCTCATGGCGACATGGAGGGTGCGATTGTCGCAACCCAGTGCTGGGCACGCCACAAGTGCGGCGGTAAGTCCCCTCGTCCTCACCTTCCGCCTGACGCAGGTCCTCACCGGACACGGTTGTTTGGCATAAGGCGGGAGGAGTCGGGTGTCACCATTGTGTGGATCGTCCGGAAGACACGGTGGAGGTCTGCCCAGGGCGGAGCACCGCAGTGTCCTCGCGGAAGTGATCGGCGGCGGCGATCTCTCGCGTCCGGCCCTGGTCCAGGCCATGGTACGGAGCGAGAGGGAATGGAAAGCCGTCACCTCCTTCTGCGAAGCAGTAATGCTCGCGAAGGAGGAGGCGGAGCGCGTGAGGAAGAGAGCCTTCCGCCCTCACGCCCCTAGTCGCCGCAGGAGACGCCCTGGGCGTCGGGAATCGCAACCAGATTCCCGGCCACCGTAGGCGCGGGCTTGCGGACGGCGAGTAATGGGTAGCTCGCCGTCCGGTAAGGACCAGGCCCGGGTCGACGGCGCGTCGTGTTTCACGCGCGTCTCAAAGAGATGTCAGCACTAAATGACGGTGTCCAATAGGGCCGACGCCTCAGAGTCGCGGGAAATTCGAAAGAGAAACCGTGGCCCTGGCACAGGCAACTGAAGGAACACGGGTGGGTTTTAGTCAGAAAAAGTCTGACACGACCTCCCGCTCTACTCAGAGCGGGAGAAGTCATTTGATGATTTCCCACCCAAACAAGAAAATAAAAGCCTTTCTAGAAATACTGCAACAAAACGATCTTGAAAAATTAAAAATCTTTCGCGGAATTGAAGACAAAATAAAAACCCAAAATGGAAGCCACAAAATTCAAATATTTTCATCGGTTTCTTTAATTTTTAGGAGGTGTCGATACTGAAAATACATTTTCCAAATGTCTACTTTTGTTCTGTCAAATATGTGGGAAGCAGTTTTTTTAAATTCTGATGTATCAAGTCAATAGTTGTGGTCGTTGAGTGTAAAGTTCGAAACCTTTATTCGATACCTCCGTCGACTTCCGCTAGCAAATTGAATTAGACCCCGGTATATCGCTGGGACAGCCACCGTGGTCGCTCGGTAACGTTCGCGTCCCTTGCAGGCGTGCTGGAGACGAGCGCGCAGCCTGCGGGCGCGGGCGCGGGCGCGGACTACAAGATCACGCTGGGCCGCGCGCCCGCCGCCGTCACGTCCACCAACCCCAAGACGCCCAGCCCCGGCCGCGACGTGAGTATGCGCCGTGCGACGCGAACGCTACTGATTCTTGAGACGGGGCAGCAAGGGTGTCTTTTATCCATTCAACTTGCAAACAAACGATCATTAGAGACTTATAACAAAGTAAGTTGAAGTCTCATTTCCTTAGAATTGTATATGAAAGGTTTTTTTAATTATTTCTTACTTTTCTAACACTCAAACTTCATTAATGTTGTTCTTATAGTTTTTGATCCTTTAAGAAACAGCCGTTTTAAGCAACGATTGTTATCAAAAGAAGTTTTTGTCAAAATATGCAATTTTGTTGCTGTCTGTTTTTGTTTCAAAATCAATAAATGCAGATCAAAATGTCTCAAAAAGTTAAGGACAGTCTCCTTAGACCATCTTCTTGTAGCTACAACGGTTAAGGTGCCCGTACTTACTGTCCCATCTCAAAAATCCACTCTGTAAATCCAGTTATTATACAATTGAAAAAAAAAACAAAAACAAAACCCCTAACATATGAAGAAACAGAAAAAAATCTGATCAGGATAAGCTTAAAGATACTGTACACTTCTCACATACACCACACACGCACGCACGCATGCATACACGTCCACACTTCACACACCTTTTTCTTTAACGCAATATTAATTTACTTAGCCTCGTCATGAAGGTAAAAGTGACACAGCTCCGACACAAGTACTCTGTTGTACAGAGGCTGCTTCAATTGTACACAATGTTTGATATGAAATAAAGATTTTTGTATTTTATGTAATGTAATTTTTGTCTAATCTCAATCTGTGGGTAAGTTCCCACAAGGACGTCATTTCCATAGCCACTTCCACTTATGAAAGAAAAAAATTAGATGACTTTGTGCCTTTAATACTCGCCGATGACATTACATAATTGAGCTAGCGGCATTACGGGCAGTTCCTCTAACGAAAATGATCGCTTAATTAATGCGACAAATTGTGAAGCGCGCGTAAACTGCTGTGCTTGGTGTTATGATTTATTATTTATTATGTTCGTTGGAGAAACTGGCCCCTCGTGTTGTGTGCCTCGGAGCCGGTCGATGTATCTCGGCAGCCGTGAGTGTGTGTCGCAGGGCGGCGTGCCCACCGAGCTGGACAAGGTGTGCGCGGCCTCGGTGCAGGACCTCATGGCCACCATCGCCAAGCTGGACTCCAACGGCGTGCAGGTGGTGCCGGAGGTGCCCTCGCCCGCGCCGCACGTGCACAGCTCCACGGACGAGCCCAAGCCGGCGCCCGGGGACCCCAACGAGGACTGGTGCGCCGTGTGCATGGACGGCGGAGAGCTCATGTGCTGCGACAAGTGCCCCAAGGTGTTCCACCAGTACTGCCACATCCCCACCATCGAGAAGTTGCCAGAGTGAGTGCGCTACATACTGTGTGCAGGACTTTGAAATAATGTACAGTTACGGCCAATATATCGCTGCTTAAATTCAAAGGGGCCATAAATCGAAAAGTCATTTTTTTACAGGAGAGGCCGTCAAAATTTTTAGGGCGGTTTTTTGTTTATATTTTTATCAATCTAATTTTGTATATTTATGTGTTATATATCATCGGATGTATATTTTAAGCCTCTATTTGCCTATATTTTGATATATACTATAAGTTTTACCCAGTTAAGTAAAACATCGCATAAGACCCTTTTGCTTATAAAAAAATACCATAACGTTCATGAATTTTATAAATAAAATTCACAACTCAAACTGAAAATAAGTTTTATTAGGTCTTTTCGTGTAATGTTTTATTTAATGTGCAAAAAATATGTAATTAGAACTAAATGGTAGCAATACCTTGCAATAAAATTACAAAATATCAACCATAAAAAATTCAAACACAAATAGAAAACGTAGATAATAATGAAACAAAAAAATAACATAAAAATTGAAATGTGCTTTTAGAGCTTTTATCAAGTTATCCAGTATTTTGAGTGGATTAACCTAACCTCACCATGTCTTGTAAAAACTAAAAATTAAATCAACTTCTCAGAAAGTTTACAAAATTCAAATAGTTTATAAATCTCTAGCCCACCATGTTGACAAATTATTAAAATGCTTATTTTCGTATCTAAAAATGCTTATTTCGTAAATTAAATCTTCTCCTATGATAAATCACAAATTAAAAGCCGACGTAAATCTTTGACTTACATTTCAATGAGAATAATAATGATTAATATTAATTAAATCATCACAGTAACTTCTCTTAAAAAACTTATGATTACTCTACTGAAATAAGTCTATAGGTTTCAATCAGTCTTATCAAATCCTGGTTTATAATAGTAATTATTCTAACTTATTATCATTTGAGAAAACTTAAATTAAGGATTTGTATACAAAGTTTTATATTACTTAGGAATCACATTCTTTTCAATTAGGTTTAAAATTCCTTGTTTTTTCGCTCCGGAAACTTGTAGTTTATTGGTATAAAGTTTTTTTTTTTATTCGCAGACCAGCTCAGGGTGAATTTTGCCTTCTTTTCAATGTTGTAACTTTGGCAAACTCCGCGCGTTCGTAGGAAGTCTTATAAAAAAACATGTTTTTAACATCTTGGTCAGTTTTAATAACTTTGAGAGATCCATTTCACCATGTCGCCATCTTCATTGGTAGTGTAGTTGCCAACAGCCAGAGATTTTAAATTCATAAAACACTCATGTGTTTTATGAATTTAAAATCTCTCCTTTACTGTAAACGGTGTTCCTTTTTTCTTGGCTGTTTTAATCAAGGTGATGTACTGATCAGGTACATAAATTGGCGAAGATTTTAGTGCACTATTGATATTCCTCTGAATGATGGAGTGAACAGCATCGCCCTCATGTTGAGTGGTCAGGTTCCACTTGAACGTCATCTGACATTACTAGCTGCTGCGGTAAACATTCATCGGGCTCAACTAATTTGAGAATTGAGCTAAATTGCGTGTCAAACTTTTGGAAGTTGTTTGACATTTCCTGTTTTTGGCTTCAATAATATTTAAAATCCGGCGAGCTCTTTCTCATTTCAGATTCATTCTATAAATAAATAAATAAAGTTATGAGTTAAAATGACAGACCCAATTCATGCGTACTACAATATGATGATCACACGACAAAACAATTATAGAAAATTTGGAAACTAATTTTATAATTAGTTTGGTCCAACATTTTGCTTCATCTGTCAGTGACCTTGCAAATATTTAGTAACTTCTAGCAAATACACTATTTGCACAAAATATTTCATTTAAAACTTAAAACATAATAACAACCTAAACAAATATTGCACATTAGTATAAAAATACTACCATAATCACTATAATTTTATATGCAAAACAGAAGCATTTCAAATACTGCACTTATCTTTAATACAATAATAATTAAAACACATTTTATTTTAATTCAAAATGGACACATCACAAAATACTGCACTTTTTCTTAAAATATAATGTTATACTTACATGTGATTTTAATTCAATAAGGTCGTATTTCAAAATGTGGCACTTTTTACTATAAAATTTCTAACAAAGTTGAGGTCTTTTTTGGAATGTGGCCCTTTTTCACAAAAAATACTTGCACTCACGCTGAAAGCTGGGTCGCAACTGAGAAGATGGCAGCTTTGCTCTGAAATTAGACACCAAAGCGTAAAAATGCAAAAGGGGCAGTTGTGTGATTAAGCCATTTTTAATGCGAAATTACTGAGTGTCTTTTTCGAATATAAAAATATAAACAGAATTATTACGATTTTTGCTTTAAAAAGGATTCGTATTTTTTTTTATTTGTGGCCCTTTTGATTTTAAGCAGCGATATGTTCGTCACCTGAAGGGCTACCTTTTTCTGCTCATTGCACGATAGAGCTCAGCATTATCTATTGCGTCGTAGTATCAATACAGCAGAATGGCATTCAACCACCTTCTTTACACGTCAGACCGAATCATAAAAAACACACTCGGACAATTCAATTCAAAAAAACCGGCCAAGTGAGAATCGGACTCGCACTGTAACGGTTCCGTAACAAAACACAAAATGCGCCAAAAAAAACATGTTTCATGGTTATAAAACTTAATAAAAATAAAATAAAGTAAAAAATTTAAGTGGTCTCCTTTAATTTTTAACTTTATTTATTTTTTGTTAGTTGCAATAGAATTACACACTCTATAAACATTTTAACTGTCTTCATATTAAGGTTCATGAGATACAGCTCGCTGACAGACAGACGGACGGACAGCTGCAGCTTAGTAATAGGGTTCCATTGGGGCCCTTGGGTACGAAACCCTAAAATGATTTCATAAAATGGCAGGACAGTAAACTCGACAGTGTGTGTATGCTTTTTTGATATTTGTTATCAAATAATGAAATAGTTTTCAATCACTCCAAAATTAATACCTTTTGAAGCTATAGCAGACTGTTGCCTGCTATAGCTTCAAAAGGTATTCATTAGGTGTCATGACTTATTCTAGGAAACAATTTGAAAACTGACGACGATTTTATTTGTGTTTCATAATGTGAACAAGATCTTACAATGGCTTTAAGCTGTGGTAATTACGGTCCCTCTGAGGAAGAGTAAAATAATTATATGTAAAATATATATATATTAGTAATTCTTTAAGTTAAAATAAAAATAGGAAACCATTATGTTAATCATTTTTGATAATAAAATAAAGTTACAATGTGAAATAATAAAGTTTTCCAAACCGCCCGTTCGTTTTGGAGAACTTTATTTTTCACCAGTTCTAGTGCTTTAGCGGAAGAAGTGGTGCAACAAACTGTTTAGCAGCACAGCTGTCTGTTCAGTTAGCAATTATCATCAACTAAGTACCTAAATGATGATAGCAAAATGATAACATCTAAAAATATTGTTACGTGTTACTGGTACATGCGAGGGTGACACTGAAAGTTCTTAGAAGATCAAAAACTGAACAAACTACCAAGTTATTAGTTTTGTTGTATCTTTTCAAAAGAGTGTCCATTTACATCAATACATCGCTGCATCCGATGGAACCGATGAGAAAAGCACTTTTCGCACTAGTCCTTAGGGATCTCTTCGTCGGCATTTTGAAGCGCAGCCACTGCTGGTGAAGGAGGATCCTACTGCGAGGTCGTTTCTCCCGACTTTTTTCCAAGACAAGTGGCAAACATTAATTGTTAGTGTGCCACTCCGCAGTAACTTTTTTTGGATCCTCTAAAACAATTGTTGCATAATGACCTGTCCTTCCGAAGAACGACGCCACCATCTTTTTTCCCACGCTTCGACCTTTCTACACTTTAGTTGGCAACTCCTCGGAAGGAAACACCCAGACAGCAGACTGTCTCTTAGTTTCAGGATCATAACAATAAATCCAGCTTTTCTCACCCGTAATTATGTCGAACACAGCATTTGAGTCACCTCTGTTAAACCTTCGAACCATTTCACGACATCAATCAACACGACGGAGTTTTTGGGCCTCTGTCTAATTATGAGGTATCCACCGAGGTCAAAGCTTCCTGACCGCTAAATGTTCATGGAGGATTTTGTGCACTTGACTCATACCACCGATGCCTAAGCTTGTCCGAATCTGCTGATTCACTCTTTTGCCAGTCTCTATCATACGCCGCACAACACTGATGTTATCTTTAGTCGTCGCCGTAGAAGGCCCTTCCTCACGTTAGTGCAACCACGTTTAAACTCATTATACCAGTTGTAAACAGTGGCGCAAGATGAGGCTTCATCGTGAAAGGCCAATCGAAGTCTATCATAACTTTCTTGTTGACTGAAATGACATCGAAAGTCATAAAAAATTATTGTTCGGATCTTTCTCGCGTAAAATTCATGCTGACATCACACAGACAATTTTCAATTTGCCGCCAAATCGTTAACAAATGATAAATGAATACAATCGACTTTCAAAATTTTAACTTATTTTTTATTATATCGTTTACAAGTGGCCAGTTCTAAAACAGTGTCGCCCTCGTAATAATAATCTGGGAAGGTAAATTGTAATAATATGTGTGTATGTGGGCAGCGAGACGGAGACGTGGCAGTGCCTGCTGTGCGTGAACTTCGCGGAGCTGGCGTGGGGCGCGGGCGAGGCGCCTGCGCCGGGCGGGCTGGCTGCGCGTGCGCACAAGCTGGTGGAGCGCGTGACGCTGGAGCTGTACTGCCAGTACGAGCTCAGCCTGCCCTTCCGCGAGCCCGTGCCGCCCGACAACCTGCACTACCACTCCAAGGTATGGCTGCGCGTGCGCACAAGCTGGTGGAGCGCGTGACGCTGGAGCTGTACTGCCAGTACGAGCTCAGCCTGCCCTTCCGCGAGCCCGTGCCGCCCGACAACCTGCACTACCACTCCAAGGTATGGCTGCGCGTGCGCACAAGCTGGTGGAGCGCGTGACGCTGGAGCTGTACTGCCAGTACGAGCTCAGCCTGCCCTTCCGCGAGCCCGTGCCGCCCGACAACCTGCACTACCACTCCAAGGTATGGCTGCGCGTGCGCACAAGCTGGTGGAGCGCGTGACGCTGGAGCTGTACTGCCAGTACGAGCTCAGCCTGCCCTTCCGCGAGCCCGTGCCGCCCGACAACCTGCACTACCACTCCAAGGTATGGCTGCGCGTGCGCACAAGCTGGTGGAGCGCGTGACGCTGGAGCTGTACTGCCAGTACGAGCTCAGCCTGCCCTTCCGCGAGCCCGTGCCGCCCGACAACCTGCACTACCACTCCAAGGTATGGCTGCGCGTGCGCACAAGCTGGTGGAGCGCGTGACGCTGGAGCTGTACTGCCAGTACGAGCTCAGCCTGCCCTTCCGCGAGCCCGTGCCGCCCGACAACCTGCACTACCACTCCAAGGTATGGCTGCGCGTGCGCACAAGCTGGTGGAGCGCGTGACGCTGGAGCTGTACTGCCAGTACGAGCTCAGCCTGCCCTTCCGCGAGCCCGTGCCGCCCGACAACCTGCACTACCACTCCAAGGTATGGCTGCGCGTGCGCACAAGCTGGTGGAGCGCGTGACGCTGGAGCTGTACTGCCAGTACGAGCTCAGCCTGCCCTTCCGCGAGCCCGTGCCGCCCGACAACCTGCACTACCACTCCAAGGTATGGCTGCGCGTGCGCACAAGCTGGTGGAGCGCGTGACGCTGGAGCTGTACTGCCAGTACGAGCTCAGCCTGCCCTTCCGCGAGCCCGTGCCGCCCGACAACCTGCACTACCACTCCAAGGTATGGCTGCGCGTGCGCACAAGCTGGTGGAGCGCGTGACGCTGGAGCTGTACTGCCAGTACGAGCTCAGCCTGCCCTTCCGCGAGCCCGTGCCGCCCGACAACCTGCACTACCACTCCAAGGTATGGCTGCGCGTGCGCACAAGCTGGTGGAGCGCGTGACGCTGGAGCTGTACTGCCAGTACGAGCTCAGCCTGCCCTTCCGCGAGCCCGTGCCGCCCGACAACCTGCACTACCACTCCAAGGTATGGCTGCGCGTGCGCACAAGCTGGTGGAGCGCGTGACGCTGGAGCTGTACTGCCAGTACGAGCTCAGCCTGCCCTTCCGCGAGCCCGTGCCGCCCGACAACCTGCACTACCACTCCAAGGTATGGCTGCGCGTGCGCACAAGCTGGTGGAGCGCGTGACGCTGGAGCTGTACTGCCAGTACGAGCTCAGCCTGCCCTTCCGCGAGCCCGTGCCGCCCGACAACCTGCACTACCACTCCAAGGTATGGCTGCGCGTGCGCACAAGCTGGTGGAGCGCGTGACGCTGGAGCTGTACTGCCAGTACGAGCTCAGCCTGCCCTTCCGCGAGCCCGTGCCGCCCGACAACCTGCACTACCACTCCAAGGTATGGCTGCGCGTGCGCACAAGCTGGTGGAGCGCGTGACGCTGGAGCTGTACTGCCAGTACGAGCTCAGCCTGCCCTTCCGCGAGCCCGTGCCGCCCGACAACCTGCACTACCACTCCAAGGTATGGCTGCGCGTGCGCACAAGCTGGTGGAGCGCGTGACGCTGGAGCTTAAGGGAGTCCTGGAGCTTCCAAGTAAAGCTTAAGGAAGCTTTGGTTATGCAAATAGTTCATTAACTATTTGCATAATTGCATGCTTCTAGACCCAGCGGTTCAGGCTTTGCGTTGCCTGTCCGTGAATTCAATATTTTTATTAAGTAGATTCTAGTACAAAATTAGTAATTACTGAAAATTGCTGTCCATTCCAAGTTTGCTGTTATTTTCTAGGATACAATTAAGTATTTAAAAATAAACGTTAATGTGCCGATTGTTGTCCTACTGCCAACATTTGCACAAATGAAAAACAACACATGATTTGCGTTAGGAGAAGAGATATTAACACTAACACAAGACGACATATAAATGGCGTTCGTTCATAAAGAAATTGGAGCGTTGGAGTTTCAACTTTGGGCGCTGAGCCGAGCGTTGATAATCCAATAGTGCGCTTTGCACAAAGTACAAGTATGTGTGCGAGTTACCTACTGGTGAGTAAGGAAGTGTTTGTGTGCAGATCTCGCGTCCCATGTGCCTGGACATGATCCGCCTGAAGCTGCAGCCGCAGAGCCCGCAGCGCTACACGCACGTTGCTCAGTTCGTGTCCGACGTGCGCCTGCTGTTCCGCAACGCCTACAGGTACAACCCGGTGAGTCACATGCGCACGCGCACGTGTGGGAGTAAGCAACCACACGCCAATGATACATTGAAAGGTTAACAAATATCAAAATATTGAATGAAATGAAAAATGAAATCTGTGACAGGTAAACGATATTTAGTTCTGTAAATGGGTTCAAAAAGAAACAATTTCACATATAAAAATAAATGTTGTTTAAAAACTTGAGGACTGTCTGAGATTAGTTCGGTGTTTCTTATCTGACTACTCTGAGAACAAAGACCGAAACAAACAGAATAATGTCTGAGATAGTCTTTTGGGAAGAGAACCGCACAGACTTGAGTCGACCTGTCCAGTCAGTGCACGCATCAGAACTTAAGTAGCTCAACGACTCGACGAGTACTACCAACGAAAGGACATCGGGTAGGCCCTATTTAGTACTCAAACTACCAGATTATCGTTAAAACTATCTGAGATATAAAAATTACAAACCCTCACATCCACAGTGTAGAATAAGCAGACTAACGTTCCCACTGTTGGGACACAGGCGTTCTCTCGGTGAGAGAGAGTGGGCCGTAATCCACCACGCTGGCCCAGTGCGGGTTGGTAGATGTCTTATGTCTTCGAATTTTTGGTTCGGTGACATGCCGGTTTCCTCTCCATGATTTACTTAACAGTTTTGAGTTTAACAGTGGTGATGAAACTATTAACACAAAGTAAAGCGTCTGTCTGGGTTCGAACCTACGCCCTACAATTCGTTAGTCCTTTTCCTTTTCCATTCATACATACGTACATAAACTCACGCCTTCTTCCCATGGGCGTAGGCAGAAACCACAGAACGCCGCCTGCTACGATCCTTACATACGAGGGCTGCACTAAAAGTATCGGGAATGGAATATTTCCACTGTTCCTGTCATATTAAAATCTTTTTAATTGAAACTCCTTGGTTTTAAAAATCGAATATCATTTATTTATTTAAAAAAAGATTCTCGGTCTTGTCACAAGGTTTTGTCAAACTTGTTTAGTCGTTGAGAAAATGGAATTGACTCGAGAAAATTCAAGAGCGATGATTTATTATGACTTTCGAAGTGGTTTAACACAAAAGCAGTGTGTTGACCGGATGATTTCTGCATTTGGTGATGAAGCCCCATCCAAAATCACAATTTATCGCTGGTTTGCTGAATTTCAACGTGGACGTGTCAAGCTCAGTGATGATCTCCGTCAATGTCGTCCAAAAACTGCAGTCACCCAAGAAAACGTTGATGCTGTGCGTAAGCTGATTGAGGAAGATCGACATGTGACATACTGCGAAATTCAGGCAACTTTAGACGTTGGCATGAGTCAAAACAAATAATCTTGCATGAACAATTAGGTGTAAAAAGTTGTTTTCCTGATGGATACCGCATTCGCTCTGTGAAGAGCAAAAAGCGGCTCGCGTTACTTGGTGCATCAGAACTCTCGAAAGATTCCACGCAGGATCCTCAAATGCTGTATACAACATCGTATCAAGTTTGTCTCCAAAACCGGCCATGTTACGACTATTCCTCTTGAGGGACAAAGAACGGTTAATGCAGAATGGTATGCTAGCATTTGTTTGCCACAGGTCGCTTCTGAACTCCGTAAAGAGAACTGCAACCGCCGCATCATCCTCCATCACAACAATGCGAGTTCTCACACCGCACACAGAACAAAAGAGTTTTTAGAGCAAGAAAACATAGAATTATTAGACCATCCGCCGTACAGCCCCGACCTAAGCCCTAATGATTTCTATACATTCCCTAAAATCGATGCATTTATTTTCATAAATTGCGTGGACAGAGATTTTCATCACCTGAAGAAGCTGTGGACGCCTACAAAACGGCCATTTTGGAGACCCCAACTTCCGAATTGAATGGTTGCTTCAATGATTGGTTCCATCGTATGGAAAAATGTGTCAAATTTCGCGGAGAATACTTCGAAAAGCAATAAATACATTTTTAAATAGTAATGTTGTGTCACTTCCTTGATTCCCGAAATTTTCAGTGCCGCCCTCGTAGTCCTTCTGCCTCGTTTACGTTCATACATCTGTTCATACACACACGTCGGTTGCGAGTGCTACGCACCTGACCTTTCTGAAGAACATCACCAATAAGGTCACCATATGTCCTCCTAGGGCGTCCCCTCCTGGCGTTTCCACTCAATTCTGCCTTGTAAATACCTTTTGTTAGTCTCCATTCATTCATCCGCTCAACATGACCAAACCATCTAAGCATACTCTTTCCAATTCTTGTCGCTTCATCTTCTTTTAAACCGCAGCGTTGCCTTATCACATCATTCCTCAGCCTATCATTCGAAGTCACACCACACATGCTCCGCAAGGAACGCCTTGCCACAGCATTTATTCTGCTTTCATGCTTCTTTTGCCACACCCAACATTCACTTCCATACATAAGCGTAGACACCAGCACACTATTGTGAACAGCCAGTCGTGCCTTCTTGGCCATCAACTGCTTGGTCACAACTGCATGTGTAGCACCTTTCACTTTCCTTATTCACTCTCCTTTCCACATCTCCATCAATTTTTCCATCCCTTGCAAACAGGCTCTCCAAATAAACGAACTCGCTTGCTCCACACTCTTATCATTTATTTTCACATCACACACCAATACATCCTCTTCTCTTTCAAACACCATGACTGTCGTCTAATTTACATTTATATTCATTCCTTTCATCTTCATCCATCACAGTCTTGCAACTGTTCTGCTGACGATGCAAGTAGCACTTGATCATCTGCGTAGAGTAGCCATTTGACAGGCAACTCATTCATGGTCAATCCATATTCACCCTCTTTCAAATCCTTCTGACAATTACCTATGTACAGATTGAACAGCCACGGTGACGCTACACAACTCTGTCTAACACCCCACGAGATGGAGAACCATTTCGTGTATGCCCCATTAATCCTAACACAAGCAATTGAATCCTTGTATAAAGGTTACAGTGCCCGTACTAAGCACCAGTCTACAGCGTACAAGAATAGTGTCGACCACAGTTCTTCCCTCCACATACTGTCATAGGCCTTCTCTAAGACCACGCAAGCACAGTAGACTTTCTTGTGCTTTGCCAGATGATTTTCGGATATGCATCTTAAGGAGAAGATTCGGTCCATATAGTCTATTCTCTCTCTAAATCCTGCCTGTACATCCCATATTTTCTCGTCTGTCAGTCTTATCACTCTGTTTATCAAAACCTTCGCAGACAGTTTGCCGACAAAATCTGTCAATACCTTAAAGAGCCATCTGTTAATCATTTTGTTTGGTGCTTTTTGCAATAGATGGCGTATTATTCAATTGGTCCAGCCTCATTAGTTTCCAATTATGTTACTTATTTAAATCAAACTAGGTTTTTTTTTTACATAGAAATATAAAATAAATCTAATCATGTTTTTCTGAACCCGGAACTATAAAACTTTTTATAAAAAGGATTGCATGAAACGTTTTAAAAGTAGGTCGAATCCTAGATGGCGTTGTAATACCACAGTCTCTGGCAATTAGTGAGTCGCTTATGCTGCGATCTGTTGAAAAATTTGAGGACTAAAAATTGCCAGACTTAGGGAGGTTTCATTTCTTTGTATGGGATTGGGTATCTGTACGTAGTATTATATTATCTGTGGCTTGGGTGTGTGTTGTTCTTACCACACAGAAGAAAACAAAGTCCTCCAACAATTCCCTTAGTCGTCCTCTTACGACACCCACGGCATGAGATGGGTTGATTCTATTCTACTACCCGGAAACCACACGGGGGAATAATAAAATAATTCATTCATGTGTATTGTAATGATCTGTAACACGCTAAGATCGCTTTCTTAAATGTGTGTGTGTTCAGCCGGACAGCATCATCTACAAGGACGCCAAGCGGCTGGAGGAGTTCTTCGACGCGCAGCTGTTGAAGTGGCTGCCCGAGTACGCCTACTGGAGCGGCGAAGGCGAGCCGCCCAGCAAGCGCGCGCGCCTCGAATGACGCGCCGCGCAGCCCGCGCCACCTGCCGCACTAGCGCGCTACCTGCCGCACTAGCGCGCTACCTGCCGCACTAGCGCGCTACCTGCCGCACTAGCGCGCTACCTGCCGCACTAGCGCGCTACCTGCCGCACTAGTGCGCTACCTGCCACAATAGCGCGCTACCTGCCGCACTAGCGCGCTACCTGCCGCACTAGCGCGCTACCTGCCGCACTAGAGCGCAGGTAGCGCGCACCTGCCACACTAGCGCGCTACCTGCCGCACTAGCGCGCTACCTGCCGCACTAGCGCGCTACCTGCCGCACTAGCGCGCTACCTGCCGCACTAGCGCGCTACTTGCCGCATTAGCGCGCACCATGCACCACAGACTATAACAATACAGTGCAACAACGCTTCTCTGTCCTTTACTAACAGAGAACTGAACTCGACATACTTCAATCTCAGAGATAACTGTAATTTTAAGACGCGGCGTCGCGACAGAAATGACTGCGAGATGTAAATATTTTATTGATATTATTAGATACGTTGTTTTCTTATCTTGAAAGTTCCTTTTTAGTGTCGCTGCACTAGAGCCGCAAGTGACACCCGGCGGCGGCGACTCGCACTTGTTTATTATTTAGTGCGTATTACTATAAGTAACGTTGGCTAGTGGCTCCTGTTCATTGTTCCGAGGCGCCTGACTCGACTGAACTATTATAATTAATATTATGTTATTGTCTAGCACTACATAAGTAGCTATTTACGTTATGATGCGACCTCAGAAGCCGTATTATATTCTAATATTTATATCACAATATCTTAAATAAAGCAGTTATAACAATTATAACTTGCAGCAATTTGGAGGATTTAGATTGATATATTGTGTTTGTACTTGTTCATAATGTGTACCTTACGAAAATATCAGATGTAGCGCATTGTTCTGACTTCGGAGATGTCCACTTGCGAGGAAGACGAGCGCGGCTGCTGGCAGTGCGGGCGCGTCGAGGGTGGTGTCGCACGCGCCCGTGTTGCTCGAGCTCTGTGATATGAGGCGGTGGCTGACGTTTCGTCTTTCTTTACAAAAGTGAACGATAGTGGACCGACCAACGTCGTTTTAATTTATTGTATATCTTGAATCACCCTTTACACATTGTATAGATATAATAAATAAGGTACCATTACATAGACGTTAATATTACGACGTAAGTATTTTTATAATTAGATACAATAATTTAATGAATTATTTCAACTTGGTCGAAATGTCTGTCTACTTAATAAAATAGATTCTACACTGAACTTCAGCATGGAGTGGTAACATTCTCGGTCGTGTGGTAACAGTTCACGTCATAATTAAATAGTTTGAAACTGCGTATGTTTATTACACAATTCGCTCTCTGAATGTGATTTTATATTTTTGTAATATAATGTAACTTAAAAAACTGTTCTGAGTTACCGGTTAAATATATTGTTGTAAAAAAAAGCTGTGCTCCAAAAAGTATCACTTACAAAAAGGTAGTACTTGTATTGTTTTAGCTAGACCGTGATAAAACGCGCCTCACACACGCGACACGGAACAAGTCCCACACATCTTTACAAATATAATTATTGTTAAATTTCTAAGAGCTCGTTGGTATGGCGGGGACTTAGCGTCTCGAAACTTATTGATAATCTCCAGATAAGTATTATTGTACTAGAAATAAAACACATTTATTGGAACTAGCGTTTTATATTTTTCCTGGAATATTTTCTTAGGTAACAACACTGGTCGCAGATTGTCAGGTTGTCAGCGCGTCTGACGTTAACACATGTCAGTGGTTGCGTCAGCGAGCGTGCAATAACATCGATTAACACTCGCCCAGAGTACTTTCGTTTTATCACTCGTCAGTGGCGTCCTAAACAAGCCACGCGTTTTGTTATTGTTAGCGCAAACAGCGCTCTTAAAATAATCAGAGAAAGGTGCCACGCAGAGTGCGCCCTGTGACCTTCACACGCTAAAGGTAAGTGACCTCGCTAAAGGTTCTTGACACTTCGCGTTGCCAAAAATATTCAAATTAAAATATGAACAGTAATCTTACAAACTACAGCTTCAACATACTTTAGGTCAGTTATTTCTATTGAAAGTTAAGTGTTAACTTCAGGATTAACTACCAAACCGGTCTAGTATAGTTTGAAAGAGTCTAAGTCAGACAATCATCAATATCGGAATACTAACCTAAACGAAACTATTATGACGATGAGTTTAACTTACCTAGTGGGTACTTAAGCAAGGAGGTGCATTTCTCAAGGTCTAGAACAAAACAACTGCAAGCTGCAGTTGTGATTTGTTCCTTAAGCCGATGTCGATTAAGTTCAAATATTTTTTCTTGGCTACCTGCACTCAGTAATCTGAGGTTACACTACACACTGAAAAAAATAAGCCAACTGAAGCTCGTTCCTTTTCGTGTTTATGTAGCTCCTACACAGAACACTATTACTCCTGCCGAGCTCCAAACTCATTTTCGTGAAGTAAGTGTCTGTGTCTACATCTGCAAATAAAAAAGTTCAATCAACTATAGGTATAGTCTTGTTAGTCACCGCAATAACGTCGATGTAGATAACGCTCGTTATGTATGATTCGAACGATCGAGTGTTGTTTTTATTGATATTTAGGGCGACGACACGTTATCTCTTGTGCCAATGCTACGTCGTCGTTTGTTTAGGTATTTTACAAAGAATCATACAACTTGAAATGATGCAAAAGCTTCGTCCGACATAAAGCATTGCCCTGCATTTCAAACGCTTACGCTGTTCACATGATTAAATTAAAATGTAAATTTTACAAAATTAAATCTACTACTATAAAAACTCAACAACAATTACTTAAATGTCAACAACAATTCAATATTCCTGTTTTTTTTTCTTCTCTGTCGTACAACCTTCACAACAGAAAAGACAGTCAAGGTCTACACAGCCTTTGAATTGAACTGACTTATGCAGCACATGAAGACTCTGTTCCTGTTACTTAGCCTGCTTGCACCACTAATCACTAACACCATCATAATCAGCCTATAATGTTCCCACTGCTGGGACACAGGCCTCCTCGCTGTGAGAGGGAGTGGGCTGAAATCCACCACGGGCCCAGTGCGGTTTCGAATTTTTGTTTCAAAGCCATTTTCAGTTTCCTCACGATGTTTTCCTTCACCGTTTTGAGAACAGTGGTGATGAAATAATTTACACAAAGCAAAGCGCCTGTCTGCCACCACTAATAACTAAATGCATTAAGTGCTAAATGTAAGTATGCATAACATGACTCTGTCTCCATCATCTCATGTAATCATATAACGTTGTTTTAAATGCGATCAGGGATAAATGGTGCATGTGGGCCTTAAAGTTGTGAACATTTGAATGGCACAGAAACAAACATGCGCCTGATCATCTTGGAGGACGCTGACGTGGTGGCGGACTGGGCAGCGCGCTTCGTGCTGCAGCGCATCACGCAGTTCGCGCCGGGCCCGGGCCGCCGCTTCGTGCTGGGCCTGCCCACGGGCGGCACGCCGCTCGGCATGTACCGCCGCCTCATCGACTTCTACAAGGAGGGCCGGCTCTCCTTCAAGTACGTCACAACCTTCAACATGGACGAGTACGTCGGTAAGTACTCGATAACTAACATCTCATACAGGTATTGAATAGTACCGACACCTTGTTTGGACCATGCCCTCTGAGTATGTTTCGGCATTTCTTAGGGATCAGTCAGCTAGGCAATGCCGGCGCCACACAGTGGTCTGAAAATCGAGCTCCATACTCATAGAAGCTAAATGTCAGGGATTTAAAAAAAAATGGGAATGTCTCTGGAATAACTCTCTTTATATAATATTATAGTATGGAGGGTATACGCAGCTCCACGCGTGAGTTTTTTTTTTGTGTTTTTTTGTATGGGAGAAAACACTTTAAAGTTGATTATTTTCGAACTGAAAGGAACTGAAGGGCTGGACTCACATGAGTTATTGTACCTCATACAGTGATCAAGATGATATACAATTCATGCACCTTTCGGTGCCGCTTCGCGCGTAGGAAATTTTAAAATTTCGAGTTTAGGTTATGTGATTTATTAAATCTTTTACGTAATAAAATGAAATTGCCGATCGCTTTTCATATATTTTAGTTAGTAAATAGCCTGATAAGGACCCTTTTTATGACAATAATAGAAAACTATATTGATTACATACGTTTTTTTTTACAAATTGCATATAGAGAACTCATTTGGTAATCACCATCATTTTCGTTGAGTTTTAATTAGATACTAATAACATGGCATACTCAGCGTTAATGAGGGTAGTTACACTATTGATTTTTCTATTCTTTAACGTAATTAAATGATGTTACCGAACGCATTGAATGGGAAAATAATAAATAAATAAATAAAATTAAATTCATTTAATTCAGGCAAAACCCATATAACAAAAAAAAACACTTTCATTTTCAGTACTGTAACAGAAAATTTGAAATGGATATGTGATGTGCATGTCAACAAACGATTGAATAAAATAATAGGTACACATTATTAGTGTTACAGAAATAGAATAATACTACGGTCACTAATTCAAACTACAAACGACTGAGTACGTATCAATTACATAATAACATAATGCATAATAAAATATCTGATTATAAGGGTCACAGCCAATAAAATTAAAAATGATAAAATAAAATACAAAATCAAATTGAATTAAATAATCATAATCATGGCATTAACTTTTGCGCCCTGGCTATACATGTCTGTTACAGCATTTTCGTATGTAGGGGCAATCAAATCGCTCAGCAATCATTATCAGGACAGTATTGGAGCTGGCCCGCACCCTGCGCACTAAGGACGCGCACCGCTTGCGCATGTTGGCGTGAAAACAGTCGGTGCGCGCTTCCGCAAACATGCCCGAGGCGCTGCAGAAGCGGGGCAGCCCCAACACCGCCCTGAACGCGTTGTTATACTGGACGCGGAGGGCGCTGTACGACGCTTGTGTGTAGCGAGCCCACAGGCTGCATTGTACAGTGAAGGTCAATATGCTTTAAAAAGGGTGATCTTAACTTGATCGGAGCAACGTGCAAACCTGCTAGCCAACATATTCGCTCTTTTTGACAAGGCCCTCCGCTCCCGTTCGATGTCAGCATGATCCTTGAGGTCAGCCGTGACTATATGCCCCAAGTATTTAAATTGGTCCACTCTGTTTAGGGGAGCACCATTGAGTAAGACTGGTGGCACGTTTTCTAGGCATTTTGTACCGCTGGCTCCAAAGACCATGCATTGACTCTTGTCAACATTATATTTGAGCCCATGCCTACCCGCGTACTCCTCACAGACCTCAACCAGCCTTCTCAGACCACAGATCGACGCGCTCAGCAGCACCATGTCATCCGCATAACTCAGATTATTGACGCAGACACCATCAAAGTGGCAGCCGACATGCCGACTGCTGAGCGCGACAATCAGCGCGTCCATGTAGAGGTTGAACAGGGTTGGTGAAGTCAATCCACCCTGCCTCACTCCACACTCAAGCTTATACGGTTCCGACATTGACCCCGCCCATCTGACGCTGTTGACCTGATGCGTATACCAAAACTTGAAAATAGTCACAATTTCACGCGGCAGGTTAATACCATATAACTTATCCCAAAGAATATCGTAGGCCACCAGGTCGAAGGCCTTAGACAAGTCGAGGAAACACGCATTCACAGGGGTTTTACGATCCATGTAGTATTTTACGGTATGCTTAAGACTCAGTATAGCACTTTCTGTAGACAAATGAGGTCTAAAACCAAACTGGTTATCGTGCAGGCTTACATATTTATCCAACTGAGTGTTAAGCAAACCGTCAAACACCTTGGCTATGATGGTAGCTAGGGAAATAGGCCTGTAGTTTGTTTTATCTGCAAGGTCACCCGTTTTATTTTTCACAACGGGCACCACCACAGACTTCATAAGATCTGACGGCAGGTAAGAGTGGCTCAAGCAGAGTGAGAAGAACATTGCTAAGACTCTAGAGATGTGCGGGCCAGCGTGTTGTAGGTGTTCAATGCTGAGGCCGTCGTGCCCCGGGGATTTGCCTCTCGTCGTTTTCCTGATAACTTTATCCACGTCTCTCGCAATAAACCTTACCCCGACTGCCTCGTTCGGCATCTCAGCATTGAAGACCACACCAGCAGGCCCCAAAGGGGATTGCACAGAAAAATGGTCCCTGAAGACATCCGCAATGTCCTTATGGTCACTTACACCATCGATGCTCACAGGAAGACCCGGCCTAACATTTGCTTTACTAGTGCTTTTCCAAAAACCACGAAAGTCACCCTTGGAATACTTCTCAGCAAGTGTGTCCATACGAATCTGATGTTCACGATCTTGGCAAGCCTTCAGTTGTGACAATAGATATTCATAAAACAAATTAAGATATACCTATATAGAAAAGTAATAAAAATATTCTCTTATCCCTTCTCACGTATTTCTCATAGATACCGGATAAGCACAAAAAATTTCATCAAAATCGGTCAAGCCGTTTCGGAGGAGTATGGCAACGAAAACTGTGACACGAGAATTTTATATATTAGATAATAATTTTACTTCTTAATGAAAAGAAGACTAAATGCATTAAGTTTACGCTACCTCACGTTAGGCAGGTGAAAACGAATGTGTTGATAAAGGGCGAAGAATTGAAACTTGAAGACAGCACAGTATTCTTGGGCGCTATGCTTCAGTGGAGACCACATATTGATAAATTGTCAAAAAAGCTAAGCTCCGCAGCATACGCTGTTAGAAAAATTCGATATTTAACTGATTTAGAGACAGCCCGTTTAGTATACTTTAGTTATTTTCATAGTGTGATGTCGTACGGTATTCTTTTGTGGGGAAATTCCGCCGACATTCAGACTATATTTGTTTTGCAGAAAAGAGCTGTTAGATCAATTTATCAATTAAGTCCGAGACACTCAGAGAGAAATTTAAGGAAATTAATGTAATGACTGTGCCTACTCAGTAAATTTATGAAAATCTTTTATATGCCCACAAAAACATAAAATTGTTTCAAAAATACAGTGATATCCATAATATAAATACTAGGAACAAACACAAATTTGTTGTACCTACAACAAGGCTCAAGAAAATAGGTGGCTCGTTCAGATGTCAATGTTTACGCTTTTATATTTAACTTCCAAGCCACGTTCAAGATCTAAGCCTTAATAAATTCAAATCATTTATTAAACGTAAGTTGTGCCAGAAAGCTTTTTATATAGTCAAAGACTATATTGAGAACAAAAAGACTTGGGACTGACCTGCTCCAATTTTTGCATACTGTTTTTTTTTTTGTTTTGTACCTAACTTTTGTTTTACTTTATATACACTTTGACATTTCATGATTATTAAATACACAATGACATGAATATTTACTTTGTATAATATTATTTTAATTTCGTGTGAGGACTTAGTGGGTAATATTTTAATATATTTTGTCTATCTCAGTTATTTCTTTAATTTTTTATATCTGGCGGTTTGAGTAATTATGCGGCCTACCCTGTTGTGTATCTTGGATTCAATTAAAACAACTGTATAAGATGGAACTGTATTATTATGACTATGTATAATCAACTCAATTGAACACCAAACGTAAGTCTCTTTAACCGCGGAGCCATTCGCTCCCGAACGCCCTCACTGTTCATCCGCTAGAGACGTTGACGTCGACTAGTGCTGTGCGTAACAATCTCTCCCTCGTTATAGATACGTTGTTACAGGTTCAGGCGATTTGGCGGTCTCCTGACTCTCTTGCTGCTGCGTGGTGCCATCTCTGTGTGTGCAGTTGCAACTTCTAAAGGTAATGTACTCACAGGTTCTGTTGGTTGCGGTTCCAGTTGAACTTCTGTAGGAATTTCTATTGTTTCAGGCATTTGCGACTTTCTTGCCTCCTGTGGTTGTGATATCTCTTTCATCTTTCCAGGGCTAGGCTGCACAGCTGACTCTAAGTTGGGATCACTTTGGGTAGATATAACTTCTGGTTGCTTTGAATTGTACATGTAGGTCGTGTCCAGGTTTTTTTCTCAAACATGATGTCTTTAAGATTTGATCCACATGTCTTTGGTGAATCCTGCCATCTACCTCTGTACTCTGTCTCCCGTTTTGAATTCTTTATTTTCTTTAATTTCTTCATTCTTGTACTCTTTTGCTTTTGGTCTTTTTACTAAATCAATCCTTGTTCTGTACAGTCTTTTGAACATCATCTCCGCTGGACTCAACCCCGTTGTACTATTGGGTGTTTTCCTGTAAGGAAAATTCATGAAGTCTATTTGAATTTTCTTTTCCTGATTTGATGTCTATGTATAATTTTTGTAATTCTGTGTCTTTACTAGTGGCTTCTTTGACTTCTTGTAATGTTATTGGCATTTCAGCTATTTGATTTAAGTAGAATGCATCATCATCTGTAATTTTTACTTGACTAGTATTAGATGAATTTTGTAATCTTGAAAAGTAGTCTGCATTTGAATGTTCAGAAGTCTTGCGTAGCTTTATTTCATAGTTAAAACCTGCAAGAAAATTTGCATAGTGTACCAGCCTTATAGCTGTAGTAGCTGGTGTAGCTTTTTCTGGATGTAGTATTCTTGCCAATGGTTGGTTGTCAATAATTAGTGTAATTTTTCTTCCATAACAGTATTGAAAGAATTTCTTTAGTCCCCATATTAGTGCTGCTGCTTCCTTATCTAGTTGGCTATAGCCTTTTTCAGCTCTTGATAGGGATCTTGATGCAAATGCTATTGGTCTTTCCGTTTTGTCTGGCATAATGTGTGACAACACAGCTCCAAATCCGATAGGTGATGCATCTGTAGCTAAAGTAACAGGTAAGTTTTCATGAAATGGTATAAGTACTTTCTCACCACAGATTTCGTCTTTCAACTCTTGAAATGAGTTCTGACATTCTTTTGACCATATGAATTTTGTATCTTTCTGTAATAGCTTGTAGAGAGGATTAAGCTTTGATGCCAGGTTGGGTAGGAATTGTTGATAATAATTAATCATCCCAAGAAAAGTGCGAAGAGATGATACATCTGTTGGACATGGGCTGTTCTTTATGTCCATTACTTTATCATCTGTAGGATGTAATCCTTTTTCATTTATTGTGTGTCCCAGGTAATTTATCGATTTTTTGGAAAAATTGACATTTCTTCTTATTTAGGCGTAATCCACATTGTTGTAATTTCTGAAATATGATTCTAATTCTTTGTAATAATTGTATATATGTTTTGCCTTGTACGGCAATGTCATCAAAGAAACATGCTGTACCCTCCATTCCCTGTAGGGTTTGGTCCATATATCTTTGCCAAACATTTGGTGCAATCTTCACTCCAAACATCAATCTTTTTACCCTGTAGGTCCCCTTGCATGTACTTATGGTTTGCATCTCTGCAGTATCTTCATTTGTCATCAAATGTAAATATGCTTGATTTATGTCTAGTGTGCAAAAGTATTTTCCACCACTTAGTTTTTGAAATATTTCTTCAATTCTTGGTATTGGGTAGTTATCATTCTCCAGATTTTTATTCAATGTTGCTCTATAGTCAGCACATAGACGTACCTTTCCATTTGGTTTTATTACAGGGACTATGGGTGTACCCCACTGTGAATATGTGACTTTCTCTAATATTCCAGCAGCTTCCAATCTGTCTATCTCATTTTCCACCTGGGTTCTGAGTGCAAATGGCACTGGACGTGGTTTCAAGAATATGGGTACTGCTCCCTCTTTTAATTTGAATGTAGCTTGATAATCATTTATTTTTCCAATCTCTTCTGAAAATAATTCTTTATATTCTTCAAGTAATTTCTGTAATTTTTCTTTGAATTCTTTTTCTTTAATATCATTTTCTTCTCTATTAATGGAATTTATATCAAATTGTAGATTTAGATTTCTTATCCATTCCCTTCCAACCACTGGGTCAACTTTTCTATCAATTACAAAAATTCTTCCTTGTATTTGTTTATTTTTGTATTTAATATTTAGTTCAGCAGTTCCAATGGGTTGTATGTTTTCACCAGTGTAAGTTCTCAATTTAACTAATGTCTTTCTTAGTTTCAGGTTACTGAAGTTATTTTTGAAATATTCTGTAGAACATGTAGTAACTGCAGCTCCTGTATCTAATTCTAAGGTAAGTGACTTCCCATTTAATTGTAGTGTAATATTAAATTTATCTGTGCTATTCTCCATTGGTATTTTATGTATTTCATATATTTCTTCATCATTTTCAGATTCTGAATATTCTTCTTCCAGCTGTAGCTGTTTCTGATCTTTGAAGCATACTGACTGTAAATGTCCTCTTATTTTGCATTTCTTGCAATATAATTTGTGTTTTAGCCGACACTGACTTGCTTTGTGGTTATCTTTTCCACATCTAAAACAATTTATTTTCATTTCCTTATTTGTATTTGCAGTTTTAGTATTTTTCTTGTATTTATTTACCGATATTTTATTTATTTGTATTTCTTGTCCCATTTCTTTAGTTTCAGATTTTGAAGTTTCTATCGCCATAGCGATTTTCATAATATCCTCGAATTTGGTTTTTGGTGATTCTTGTAATAACCTTTCTTTAATTTCCGTATTGCGCAGACCTCTAATGAACTGTACTCTAAGGTGCGTCTCCAAAGTTGAACTCTTACAATTGTTACAGGTAAAATTACATTTTCCCCCAATTTCTTTCAGTGCAGCCACATAATTGGCAATGCTTTCGCATTCCTGTTGCGATCTGAGGCAGAACTTGTGTTGCTGCGCTACTTCCCCGGGCTCAGGTGAAATATGATTGCTTAACTCTTTTACCAGTTCTTCAAATGATTTAGATTCAGGTGTTTCAGGTGCCGTGATGTTTTTCAAAACTTGATAGTACTTAGGCCCAATGCAATTTAGAAAAATCTGTAGTTTTGTTGGGGAATCCCTCACACCTTTTAATGTAATGTAGTTTTGTAATCTTTGTAAATAACTTGAAAATGACTCATTTATTTCATCATAAGGATGTAATGTAATGCCACTTATTTTATTTGTACCTTGGTTTTGTAACGCTTGTTGTAGATTTGCTTGCTGTACTTGCATGCCACGCATGGTTTCCATCATTTGTGCTAGTACTTGTGACAATTGCTCCATTTTTAGTATTCGGTAAGAAATAGGAAATTGTGAAGCGGGCTATCATCACAGGATAGGGAGCCCTTGGATAGCAAGGAATAAGTATGGGAACACTTGGAAAACTCAGTACGCACTAAAAAGGTTATATCTGACCACGCGGTTTCTTATGAGTTCTTATTTTTATTTTTTTTCACCGACACTCCACTTCCTCGTCGCCATTTTCTGTTGTGTATCTTGGATTCAATTAAAACAACTGTATAAGATGGAACTGTATTATTATGACTATGTATAATCAACTCAATTGAACACCAAACGTAAGTCTCTTTAACCGCGGAGCCATTCGCTCCCGAACGCCCTCACTGTTCATCCGCTAGAGACGTTGACGTCGACTAGTGCTGTGCGTAACATACCCAATATCCTTTCTTTGGTATTGTTCGTCGAATCTTTGAGCTCCTTATGTTTTGAGTTGAGCTGTACGATTACTGACAAATGCGTGCACTGACTGGACAGGCCCACTCAATCTGTGTGGTTCTTTCCTCAAAAGACCATTTCAGACATCAATCCACATGGTCTTAACATTATGGTGTTATTATTCGGTGTGTGTAAGGCAGAGTGGTAAATAAAAGTCAATCTTCTATTTTTTTTTTTTTGTATGTCATCTCGTAGTTGACCTTGAGAGGTCGTGACTACTTAACCGGACTATCCTGTGGCTGCCTTAAGCGGACTCAAAGCCTCCAGCCAGGGGCGTAAAACTACTTACATTACTAAGCGAACGCTCGCTAAGGGCACCCCCTGTGGGGTACGGACCTCGGCTTAGGGCGTCGCTGACGGGAGGACAGCAAGATGGGACAGGCTGGATCAGGTTTTGTTGATTATTATTATTCGGGGAATTTAAAGCTACAGGCTCAGCTACGGCGCGGGCTGGCACTTCGTCGAGCAAGGGTCGGGGGGGACAATTACGTCGGGATCTTCGCGAGGAACCTCGGCGGCGCGGTCGGAATGTCGGTCTGTGTTTGTGCACTGTACTGGTGGCCCTACTGCTCTCCTGAATGAGAGTTATGTGGTCATCGGGATCGGTGAGGACATGCTTGGGACGGCGGACTTGACTAATGGAGGAGGGAATATAGCTAGCGGCTTTCACAACCAGAGGGTTGTGGTGATTCGCGGCGGTCTCGAAGAAACGCTTTGAAATGCGTTTCATGAACTGACGGAAAGTGGGAATCCTGAGGTCTACGTGGAGGATTTCGTTGCGAACGTACCAGGGGGAGCCTGTTATCCTACGGAGGAACTTGTTCTGGAGGGTCTGCATTCTATTGAAGCGAACGGGCTTGGCGTGTGCGAAGACTGCACTGGCATAGGTCATGATCGGGCGAATGCACGCTGTGTAGATACGCAATTTGCACTTTAGTGACAATTTGCTACGTGCATTGAGGACGAAGTGGAGTCTACCTAGAGCGAAGGCGGCGCGCGAACGAGCCGCCTTAATGTGCTCTGAAAACGAGAGGTGTTCGTCGAGAACTACACCAAGATATTTGGCTCGCTTCTCCCAAGGGATCGGCTTGCCGAACATGGTGATCGGTCGAGGGGGGCAGGGGGTATGACGCGGCTTCGAGAATAGAACCGCTTGACTTTTGTCGGGATTTACTTCAATTCTCCATTTCCTAAACCAGGCGCCAAGCTTGTTGACTTGGGTTTGGAGAATGCGAGATATCGAGTCTGGATCGCGGCCGGTGTAGTAAATGGCCGTGTCGTCTGCGAACAGAGCCAACTGTGCCTTGCTGCACTTGGGCATATCGCTGGTGAATAGCGTGAATGCTAGGGGAGAGATCACAGAGCCCTGAGGGACTCCTGCGCGAATAGGGTGGGGGGAGGATAGCGCTCCTTCGATGCGATAACGGAAGGTGCGGTTCGACATAAAGTCCCGTAAGATGAGCACGAGACGATCTGGTACACCGAGTTGGTACAGCTTATATAATAAGCCGTTGTGCCAGACTTTGTCGAACGCTTTCGCTATGTCGAAGAAGACAGCACCGGTCATCAAACCTCGTTGGAAACCGAAGTTGATGTGTTCGACTATACGGTGGACCTGTTGTACGCACGAGTGAACGGTTCTAAAACCAAACTGTTCGTTGGGGATGAGGCCCTTTGTTTCGGCGTAGTCTCTGAGGCGCTTATAAATAAGCCTCTCATAGATTTTGCCGAGGACATTGAGCAGACTGATGGGGCGGTAACTACTAGGCTCTGACTTTGGCTTGCCGAGCTTCGGGATACCGATGACGGTGGCTTCTTTGAATGCCTGTGGGAAGATGTTGTTGCTCAGAGCACCATTGAAGATGGTGGTCAGTAGCATTATCAGGTGGGCAGGGAAAAGTTGGAATACCCTATTGGTGATTCCATCTGAGCCGGGGGCTTTACGAGCCTTAAGACCTTTGATGAGGTCGTGCACTTCGTCGGGCGTGACGGGGGGCAGTGGATACTCTGGGTCTTCGACGGGAGGGAGGGAGGCTCTATGTTCGATTTCAGCGTCGACCTCAGAGAGGTGAGCTTGGTCTACTGGTTGAGAGCTAGGCGAGCATTGGACTTCTAGGCTGTCGGCTAGAAGCTCAGCCTTGTCGACATCATCGAAGGCGATGGTCTTGTCGGGACGGATCAGGGGGGGCATGGAGACTATTTCTCCGGATCTGAGCTTCCTCTGGAGTTGCCAGAAGGCTAGGTGGGTGGGCTCTAGTTCGCTCAACATCTTGTCCCAGCCGGCGGTACGCAGCTCCTCTATGCGTGTTCTTACAGTACGCTGTAAGTAACGCATATGGGCTTTGTTCGCGTCGCAGGGGAAGTTGCTGTAGGCACGGACAGCCAAGAAGAAGAGACGGTCTGCCAAGGCTGTCGGGGGCTCTTTACCCCCCCCTCAGCCTGGTTGCCCTCCGGCCGACTCCCGGCCTAAGAATGGTGCCGAGGGAATGGATTGCGCATAACGGCGCTCTACCATTTCCTCCAGGGCAACATCAACCACTCTGCCAGAGCTCAGGATCTCTTGCTCCAGAGCATGGCAGAGTGGTCGATTCACGTGGCCGTGATCGCCGAGCCGTATTGGGTCCCGCCCAGGGATAACTGGGTGGGAGACCTGGACGGTTTGGTGGCCATCATTGGCGGGGCTCTCGTCAGCCCGTCGCGGGGGCACGGCTGGGTAGCCGCCCTCGCAGATGGCGTTGGCGTCGTTGGGGCGTATTTTTCGCCCAACAAGAGTCTCGCCGACTTCGAGAGCTTCCTTGTCGAGTTGGGTGCCGTCGTGGGCCGACTTCATCCTCGCCCCGTGCTGTTGCTCGGAGATCTCAACGCCAAGTCTACGGCGTGGGGATCTCCGGCGACCGATGCTAGGGGTGAGGCACTGGAGGAGTGGTTGGTCACGACTGGCCTGGCCGTCTTGAACCGGGGATCGGTTCACACGTGCGTGCGGCAGCGGGGTGGTTCAATAGTGGACGTGTCGTTCGCTAGCCCTGCTGTCGCAGGCCGTGTTCGCGACTGGCGTGTCGCCGTGGAGCTGGAGACGTTGTCGGATCATCGTTACATCCGTTTCGACGTCTCCGCCCAGACCACTGGCGGCCGCAGTTCACCGGTCCCGCGAACGGACGGTCCGCGCTGGGCGCGCAAGCTCATCGACAGGGAGCTCCTCGAGGAGGCCGCTATTGTCCAGGCCTGGAGCCGGGAGTCGGCAACTAGCGGACCCGTCGACGTCGACGTCGAACAGGAGGCGCTGTGGTTCCGCGGGGCGATGACGCAAATTTGCGACGCGTCCATGCCCCGGGTCCACACACAGTCCGCAAGGCGCCAGGTGTACTGGTGGTCCGCCGCGATCGCGCAGTTACGCGTCGCGTGCGTGGCGGTTAGACGCCAGTACACCCGTTACCGGAGGAGACGTCGTCGGGTCCCTGACGAAGAAGCCGTGCTGTACGAGGTGTACCGCGCGGCAAAGGAGACTCTGTGGCTGGCCATCGGCGAGGCGAGGACGCGAGCCAGGGAGGAGATGTTGGAGACTCTGGACGGGGATCCGTGGGGGCGCCCGTATAAAGCGGTTCGAGGGAAACTTCGAGCCGCGGCGCCTCCAATTACGGAGAGTCTCCAACCCGAGCTGCTGGAGGAAGTAGTAGCAGCCCTCTTCCCGGCAAGAGCGGAGCATACCCCGCCGCCGATGGCTTTGCCCACAGCCGCAGGGTCTACAGAGGAGAACGCCATCAGCGTCCCAGAGGTGACACAGGCAGAGATGGGGGCGGCCGTGACGCGGCTCCGGGCCAAGAACGTGGCTCCGGGGCCCGACGGGATTCATGGCCTAGCGCTAGCCCTCGCTCTGAAAGAGCTTGAGCCCCAGCTAAGAGGACTCTTCACAGCGTGCCTTGAGCGGGGCCAGTTTCCCACTTTGTGGAAAACAGGTCGCTTGGTCCTGCTCAGGAAGGCGGGGCGCCCTGCCGACTCGCCGTCTGCGTACCGGCCCATAGTGCTGCTCGACGAGGTGGGCAAGCTGTTCGAGCGCATACTCGCAGCCCGCCTCGTCGGCCACTTGTGCAGAGAGGGGCCGGACCTGGACGAGAGCCAGTTCGGCTTTCGGCATGGGCGCTCTACCATCCACGCTGTGTCGAGGGTGAGAGTCCTGGCGGAGGAAACAGTGTCCCGGGGCGGGGTGGTCGTGGCGGTGTCCTTGGACATCTCCAACGCCTTCAACACCCTGCCCTGGAGCTGCATACGGGAGGCACTGCGTTATCATCGGGTGCCTCTCTACCTCCGCCGCATTGTTGGGGCTTATCTGGCGGGGAGGTGTGTCACCTACATGGGACGTGATGGCGGAAACCAGCGCCAAGTGTCGTGCGGTGTTCCACAGGGATCGGTCGTGGGACCGCTCCTGTGGAACATCGGGTACGACTGGGTGCTGAGGGGCGAGCTCCCGCCGGGCGCGGACCTGACGTGTTACGCGGACGACACGCTGGTCACGGCCCGGGGGAGTTCGCACAGGGAGGCAGCGTTGCTCGCGACGGCGGCGGTCTCACTCACGGTGAGCCGCATACGGCGCCTCGGCCTGGAGGTGGCCCTCAACAAGTCGGAGGCCATGGTGTTTCATGGCCCCCGGCGGGCGCCGCCGGCCGGATCACACATTGTGGTCGGGGGGGTCCGGATCGCTGTCGAGCCCACCATGAAATACCTGGGATTGGTGCTCGACAGCCGGTGGGACTTCGGACCCCACTTCCGGCGGCTGGCGCCCAAGTTGTTGGGCGCGGCCGGGGCGCTGGCAACGCTGCTTCCCAATTTGGGGGGCCCGAGCGCCGCTTGTAGGCGGCTCTACGTGGGGATCGTGCGATCGATGGCCCTTTACGGGGCCCCGATCTGGGCGGCTGACCTGACGGCCGCCAGCATCTCTGTGCTGCGAAAGCCGCAGAGAGCAATGGCCGTCAGAGTCATAAGGGGGTATCGCACGATCTCCTACGAGGCGGCTTGTGCACTGGCCGGATCCCCGCCATGGGACCTAGACGCGAAGGTGCTCGCGTCACTTTATCGGTGGCGCGAGGAAGCGAGGGCGCGGGGCGAGCGGCCGATGCAGCGCCATATGGAGCAGCGTCGGTCGCAGCTTCGCGAGGTCCTGGTGGCGGAATGGCGGGACAGGCTTTCACGCCCTACCGCCGGCCTCGTCACCATCGAGGCGGTCCGGCCAGTGCTCGACCTCTGGCTCGGGAGGAGGCACGGCTCCCTGTCGTTTCGGGCGACGCAGGTGCTCTCGGGGCATGGCTGCTTCGGGAAGTACCTGTGTCGCATAAACAGGGAGCCGGACGCTCGGTGTCACCACTGCGTCGACTGCCGGGAGGACACGGCGTGGCATACGCTGGCAGAGTGTGCCGCTTGGGAGGAGCCGCGCCGTGCCCTCATCTCAGAAGTAGGCAGTGACTTGTCGCTGCCGACCGTAGTGAGTTCGATGGTCGGCAGCGCCGAGTCCTGGGACGCGGTGGTTTCCTTCTGCGAAACAGTGATCTCGCAGAAGGAGGCTGCGGAAAGGGAGAGAGAGATCTCGTCCACTCTCCCGATCCGCAGCAGGCGCACCGGGCGCAGGCGGAGGGCGGACAACGCCCTCTTCCAGCCCCCCTAAATGGGTCCAGGGGCGACGGATTCGGGGACATCCGTCGCCCCCCAACATCAGGACCCGAGAAGGCGGCGCGCGTAGTGTTCCTCGCGCGCCGACCACAGACGTTGCGGGGGGAGTACACCTCACTCCCCCCGCCCGAGACGGGGCCCGCGCAAGCGAGCCGGCACCAGCCGGGGTTGTGGAAGAATAATATGTTCCCGCGACCCCGGCGTAGGTGTGAGAAGGAACACCGGGGTGGTTTTTAGTCAGTAAGAGTCTGACAGACCCCTCCGCCCGCCCCAGGGCGGAGGACATCCATGAGGATTTTCCACCCCGGGAACAAAAAAAAAAAAAAAAAAAAAAGGCACGGACAGCCGCGTTCTTCTCATTCAACAGTTCGCATACATCGTCCGGCAACTTCCAGCGACGGTCCTCCGTCGCTGGAATTTCCCTTGAACAATCGTTCAGGACTGATTGTACGTGAGCTGTGAATGAGTCGATCGCGGCCGTCGTGTCAGCGATTGAGTCAAAATGATCGGGCATTGGGTCCAAGTGGGGGGACGTGGTGGATTTTAAGCGATCGCTTACTTTCCTCCAGTCCGTTACCACTTTTTTGGGAAGGGGTTGGGTGGAATCGGGCAGACCTATGCGGGGGACCAGTTTCATGACTACTGGACGGTGATCGGAAGCGAGCTCTTGTACCACTTCTATAGAGTCCAACCGTAGGTTAACGTTCTGTAGGAGCGCCACGTCGAGAACATCGGCGGTGTGATTGGGATCGGGCGGAAAATGAGTGGGAGTCATCGGCGCGATGACATCGAAATTCTGAGAGGAGGAGAGGTTGAACAAGTGTCTCCCTCTGGAAGAGGTCCTGGTGCTATTCCAGGAGGGATGTTTTGCGTTGAGATCACCCGCTATGATAACGGAGTCACTCAGGCTAAAAAGTACAGAAAGATCTTCAGTAAGGAGTTGGAAGTTCTCCGAAGTATTAATGGGGGGAGGTAGGCCGAAACTATGGTGATCGGTTGATGAACTGTCATGCCAAGCCGACAGCAAGACACTTCTAATCGTGAGAGTGTGGGAGGGTCTATGGGAATGCAGTATAGCTCCTTTTTGTAGTAGATAAGGGTACCGCCCTTATGGCAACGCGTCCTGTCATTGCGAACTGTACGATAGTTTGCAATTGACGGATTTCGGTAACTCGGTTTAAGGAACGTTTCCTGAACAAGGAGGATGTCGATGTGGTGGTCGCGGAGGAACTCGCTGATTTCTGCGCGTTGTCGCAGGATGCCATTTGCATTGAAATAACCTAACTTTAGGGATCGGGGTTTGGTTCGCGCGAGGATTCCTTTTTATCCATTATTAGGATTGGGTTGGTTGGAAAAGGACATCAGGGCTTGCGTAATGTCCGGGTACGCATTGTATATACTTTGGATCATGAAAATGGCCAGTGAAATTGTTGCCGCCAGAAATGCCGGCAACAATTTCGCTGGCCATTTTCCTTGCGCGAGGGGTAAGGAAGGCCGTGAAAGTACTTGAGATGACGTTAAACGCGTCCATCGGGTTCTCGCAATCTGCTACGTAGGTACTCACGGTTATATTGGGTTCGACACACACACACACAACACAGAAAACAGTCAGAAGGAGTACAGTAATAATATGTATAACAGTCACACACGGTCACAATAGTTACGGCACAATAAACAATAGTTATTATTGGAGATTCAAGATACGTAAAATCACGCGCAGCCGAGCGTCGCGTGAGCAAATATCGACTGAAGGTCGTGGCAAGGTGGTCGAACGATAGTTACCAGGACTCCCCACCTTGGCGCTCGCCGCTACGTCACAATGACGTAGATCGGCGCGCGCGGGTCCAGTGTTTACCACTGACCCGTCATCAACCGTATGTAAATATGTATAATGTGATAATATAAATAAATGTGAATATATATTATGATGGTATTTGTATTGTGTGAGTTTATGATAGCAATAAATAAATAAATGGTATGGTAGGTATGTACCCCACACCACCCCCCTCCAGAGACCGTCAAGGGCGATAAAAATCTGGGAATTTTACCCGACGTCCGGAACGAGTGGTATACTCTTTTATGCCTGGAGATGGAGTATCTTCTTCTGGGTCAGCTTTGTCGGCCAATATATAAGCTGGCTTTAGGCGGTCTATTGACACCGTGACCTCTTTACCCTTAAATAAAATTTTAAAAGTTTTATCATTTGTGTGCAGAACTTTGTGAGGACCTGTGTAAGCTGGTTGCAGCGAACCACGTAATGCGTTTTCACGAAGGAATACGTGATCAGTGGTCTGCAGGTCCTTAGAAACAAAAATGCTCGTATTGTTGTGACAAGAAGCTGGAGTTGGCTGTAATTTTCTAGCAAAATCACGGATGCGCGCGGTAAATTCTGTGATGTCGGTCGTACCGTCATTACTTGGAGTAAAAAATTCTCCTGGGAGTTTTAGCGGTTCGCCATACACTAATTCGGCGGAAGACGCTTGGACATCCTTTTTGAATGCGCTCCTTATGCCAAGCAATACCCATGGCAATGACTCTGTCCACTTGTCATAGGCATGACACATGATGGACGCCTTGAGTTGCCTGTGGAAACGCTCCACCATGCCATTACACGCCGGGTGGTATGCCGTTGTCCGCTTGTGGTGAAATCCAGCAATTTTCGACAGCTGTTCGAACAGAGCCGACTCAAACTGACGGCCTCTGTCCGTAACAATGTCGGTAGGACAGCCAAATCGGGCAATCCATCCGGACAGCAATGCCTTAGCTACTGTCTCGGCAGTAATGTCGACAATAGGTACGACCTCTGGCCATCTGGTAAATCGGTCGATTGCCGTGAGACAATATCTAAAGCCTTGTGAAATTGGTAGCGGGTCCACAAGGTCAATGTGGATCGTGGTGAACCTGGCGCGTGGGAGATGAAACGTCCCTAATGGCGCTCAAACGTGACGGCTCACTTTAGCCCGCTGACATGCGAGGCAAGCTCGCGCCCATTCCCTGCAGTCCATCCTGACGCTTGGCCAAACAAAGCGCTCTGCGATTAATTTGGCAGTCGCTGAGACGCCTGGATGGCTGAGAGAATGCAAGCTGTCAAAGGTTTGTTTCCGCAGCATTTTGGGTACAAATGGCCTGGGGGTCGCTGTACTGACGTCACAGTACACGGTTGAACGCTCCCCAGGGACTTGCACCTTCTCCAGCACTAGTGAAGACCCTTCCTGAAGAAGTTTTCTCAGCTCTGGATCTGAGGCTTGTGATCCCGCGAGGATGTCGAGACTGACTGGAGCTTGAAGCTCCTCCACACGAGATAAGGGGTCGGCCACTACATTGTCTTTGCCAGAAATGTGCCTTATGTCGGTAGTAAATTGGGCAACGAAGTCAAGGTAACGGAATTGCCGAGGCGAACAGTTTTTCTTCCTCTCGTGGAATGCGAAACTAATCGGCTTATGGTCCGTATACACGACGAAGTGTCTAGCCTCCAGCATGTGGCGAAAGTATTTGATGGCCTCGTAAATGGCCAGCAGTTCCCTGTCATAGGGAGAATACTTTGCTTGCGCAGGGTTGAGCTTCCGGGAAAAGAAAGCTAATGGCTGCCATCCGTCGTTGCTGAGCTGCTGTAACACCGCACCGATTGCAGTATCCGACGCATCGATGACCAATGCGAGTTTGGCATTGCAATCGGGGTGAGCTAATAAAGCAGCATTAGCTAGGCTTTCCTTGCAGTCCTCGAATGCCTGCAAAGTATTCTCCGCAAGGCATATAGGGTGCGAGCCCTTTACGTTGCCGATCAAGAGGTTGTGAAGCGGCGCCTGTATTTGAGCTGCGTGGGGCATGAAACGCCTATAAAAATTGATCATGCCCAAAAATCGACGCAACTGGCGTACGTCTTTGGGCTGAGGAAACGTCTTGATGGCATCGACCTTAGTGTCAAGTGGTTTGGTGCCCTTCGCGGAGATATGGTAACCTAAGAAGGTTACATCCGAGACACCGAAAACACACTTGGACGTGTTTATCAACATGCCGAAGTCCTTCATCCTGTGAAATTTTTTCGAAGGTGCTCCTCGTGCTCTGCTCCTGTTCTGGAGAAGATCAAGAAGTCGTCTAAATAACAGTAGCAGAAGTCCAGTCCTCTCGTCATTTCGTCGACAAAACGTTGAAATGTTTGGCCTGCGTTGCGTAGACCAAACGTCATGTACGGAAATTCGTACAGGCCGAACGGTGTGGTGATCGCCGTCTTCGGAATGTCGTCCGGGCTGACCTGTATTTGGTTATAGGCTTTCACGAGGTCAATTGTGCTGAAAACTTGACAGCCTGAAATACTGTGTGCAAAATCGTGAATGTGCCTAATTGGGTACCTGTCAGGAACGGTTCGCGTGTTGAGCATACGGTAATCTCCGCAAGGACGCCAACCATTGTCCTTTTTCGGTGCGTGATGAAGTGGGGATGACCAGGGACTCTGCGAGGGTCTGGCAGTTCCGTTGGTCAACATCAGCTGGAACTCCTGCTGGGCAATTTTTAATTTGTCCGGCGCTAATCGCCGAAATGAAGAAGATACTGGAGGGCCTGGTGTCGTGCGGATATGGTGTACAGTGCTATGTGGTGTAGTGCGTAGTGTACCGGCGGGTCGGGTGATGTCGGGAAAGCTTTCTAAAATTTTGTGATACCTCGAATCCCCAGAAGTAACCTTTACTGAAAATAAAGACGAATCTGAGTGATTCGAGGCTATTGCAAAAATGTTGGTGCTACTATCTATTAACCGTTGATTTCTACAGTCAACGGTCAAAGAGTAAAAACATTAAAAATCCACTCCGATAATCGGTTTGGTCATTTCAGCTACCACAAAACGCCACTTAAAGTCTCTACGAAGTCCTAGATTTAGGTTGAGTTCGAGGAAACCATACGTCGGAATGGGCGTCCCATTCGCGGCTACGAGTTGGTAGTTCGTAGGTGCATGACGATCGCTGAGCAGACGACGAGGGTAGACGCAGAGGTCGCTTCCAGTGTCGACCAAAAAATGCGTTTTCGTCCTTTAGTCTGCAACGAATAGGCGACCAGTAGAAGCGGGGCAATCGTCTGTCGCCATTACCGACTGCCCGCGGCGTTTTCCTTTTTGTAGTCGCAGGGTTTGATACAACGCTTGGCCTTCTCACCGTGCGTTGCGTGGTACCAGCACTCTGGGTGGTTCCGATAGCTGGAATTTGAGCGGGTTGATGAACGGTGGCGTGAGTTGCGTCTCGTGTCGCGATCACGGCTGTGTGATCGATTACGAGATCGACTGTCTCGCAGCTGCACCGTCAAATCCTTCATCGCGCGTTTCAGTTCCGCGATTTCGGCTGCCGTCTCACTCACGCTGGGTCCTGCTGCCGAAGTTGAAGCAACGTGGCTTGGCGGTGCGACGATATCCTGGACGCGGTCTGCCAGCTCAGCCAACGCCTCCAACGTGCTGTGAGGTTGCGATGCAAGAAGTGGCTGGATACTGCTGGGGAGGCGGCTACTCCAAATAGTGCGAACAAAATCCTCGGGCACAGTTGGTCCAGCTAACCCCTGCAGGTGGCGAAGAAACTGCGACGGCTTCCGGTCTCCCAGCTCCTCATGCATCAACAGCTGCTTCACCTTCTTCTCCTGGGAGGCTGAGAGGCGCTTCACCAATTCGGTCTTCAGCTTCCCGTACCGGTTGGTGGCAGGAGGGGACATGATGACGTCCTTCACCTCCTTTGAAAATTTGGGGTCGAGGTGACCGACCACATAATTATATTTGGTGACGTCATTCGTCACCCCTGCGTTCTCGAACTGCGCTTCTATTTGAGCGAACCAGATGTCCGGCTCTTCCGGCCAGAATGGTGGCAATTTCAATGACGCACGGTAAATGTCGTGCTCAATGGAAACGCGCTTAGCGTGGCGCGGCCTATGCGTAACGTGTTTCGCCGGATGCGACGACGCGGTGTGTTCGGACTCACTATCACTCATTTTACTAATAGTGTTCTACTCGGGGTCACCAGTATAGTGTTATTATTCGGTGTGTGTAAGGCAGAGTGGTAAATAAAAGTCAATCTGCTACGTAGGTACTCACGGTTATATTGGGTTCGACACATACACACACAACACAGAAAACAGTCAGAAGGAGTACAGTAATAATATGTATAACAGTCACACACGGTCACAATAGTTACGGCACAATAAACAACAGCTATTATTGGAGATTCAAGATACGTAAAATCACGCGCAGCCGAGCGTCGCGTGAGCAAATATCGACTGAAGGTCGTGGCAAGGCGGTCGAACGATAGTTACCAGGACTCCCCACCTTGGCGCTCGCCGCTACGTCACAATGACGTAGATCGGCGCGCGCGGGTCCAGTGTTTACCACTGACCCGTCATCAACCGTATGTGAATATGTATAATGTGATAATATAAATAAATGTGAATTTAAATTATGATGGTATTTGTATTGTGTGAGTTTATGATAGCAATAAATAAATAAATGGTATGGTAGGTATGTACCCCACAACATGATCTGACCAAGATTATGTCTGGACTTTAAAAGAGACTGTGACCTCTGAGTTTGTTTCGGCTTTTCTTCTCAGAGTAGTCAGATAGGAAATGCCGACCTCATCTAGTTTAAAAAAAAATGTTTGACGTGTAAAAGTGTTTGTACAAACCCACTTACAGAAATAAAAATCATTTATCAATATTCCTAAATTATTTTTATTATACACTTGGGAGCAAATAAATCGAGCCACTTCCTTTTTCACGCATTATGGTTATTATTTTTGGTATTATGGAACGCATCGATTCGAAACATATATCGCCTAAAAGGGTATTTAATAACCTTTACAATGAGGGTAGATAGTTGTTGTTGTTGTTGTTGATGTCAAAATTTCATTTTAATTAAAGTTTAAAGGGTAGAATAAAATTATCGCATTTAATTTGCTTATGACATTTTTATTGTACTCTGTTAAGAAAAGATTAAATTTGAGGTTTTTGTTAATCATACCCATATTACTTGTTATTGTTGTCTTTATCTGTGTCTGTGTAATCAAAATAACTTGATAAAATGGATACTACACCGACGGAAGCTGCCCAAGTTGTAGCTTTACTTGAGGTTGGACACGGACAACGTGAAGTGGCGCGCAGACTTCATTTGAGTCGTTCAAAGGTACAGCGGGTATACCGCAGGTATCTGGAGACTGGTGCTTTTGTTCGGCGACCTGGAACTGGCCGACCACGGGCAACAACAGAACGTGACGACCGCTTTATTGCAACCAATTCGTTGCGCGACCGTGGACTTAATGCTGTTCAGCTACAGCAAGCGTTACGTGACGTTCGAGGTGTCGCAATCAGTAGGTGGACAGTGAGACGAAGACTAAAGGAACGAAATTTAACATCACACAACTCAGCAACTGGCCCAAAATTGACTGTAGCTCATCGCCGATCTCGCTTGGAGTTTGCTCGAGAACACATTAATTGGACGTTAGAAGACTGGAGGTCAGTTTTGTTTTCTGACGAGTCAAGAATCTGTCTTTTTAGCAATGACGGGAGAAACCGAGTGTATAGACGTCCTGCAGGCTTAGCATGGCGTTTTCTGTTTCTACTCTACTGTAGAATAGAAATCGCTTTCTACGCTCCTCGAAATCTCTTTTTCGCGAGCACGAGGACACACTAAGACTCAGGTTGCTTTATAGACAGTGATTTTCCATAGCAACGGGTTAGTTGCTAGTGATGTGTATAACTACCCATTTTTACCGTACAATTGCGTTTCGTTTCTGTGTAGACAGTAGAAAACTTTCTACTGTCTACACAGAAACGCCATTTTTGTCTACTCTTCCGTCGACAATACGCTTCTCTAGGGCGCTCGTGCTAAGCCTGCTGGTGAAAGATTTGCCCAATGTTGCATTCGAGAAACTGTGAGTTTTGGTGGTGGTTCTTGTATGGTGTGGGGAGGAATTTCTCTAGACGGAAAAACGGAACTTGTCTTCGTCGACCCCGCCAACGATGGCAGTGGTAGACGTGGATTAACAGCTGACCGATACATAACTGACATTCTTGAAGACCACGTAATGCCGTATGCTGGTTTTGCCGTAGAAAATTTCTTGTTTATGCATGACAATGCGAGACCTCATACCGCGCAGATCGTTACGGAATACTTGTCTGCGATCGGGATTCAAGAAATGGTATGGCCAGCACGAAGTCCCGATTTGAACTCGATCGAACACCTATGGGACGAGCTAAAACGGAGAGTCCGAGCCAGGGTTCCCGCTATTTCATCCATTCCCGAGCTTAAAGTCGCTGTGCTTGAAGAGTGGGAGAACATACCACAATATGTCATCGTAACTCTGATCAGATCGATGACTAATAGGCTACAAGAATGCATCAGGGCACGGGGGGTTAAAACCAGTTATTAAGAATATTTTTTTTGCAATAATTTTGTTTTTTATTGTTTTTATGGACTGTTTTAGCCCTACTAAATTTTCTATCAAAATTACCATTTTTCTTGCAGAGCCAATAATTTATCATTCATTATGGTTATTATTCAATAATTTACCCTCATTGTTAAGGTTATTAACTTAACTTTTAGGCGATATATAGTTCGAATTGATACGTTCCATATTCCCAAAAATATTTACCATTTTACGTGAAAAAAGGTAGTGGCTCGATTTATTTGCTCCCAAGTGTAGATGATTAAAAATATGGTCCAATAAAATCAAATAGTTTTAATCTTGAATGCTAATACCAAGACATTACAACAAAAATACGTCAATAACTATGATACACTATAATTTATTTAACACAATAAATTTTGTGAATATCACAACTATTACATTTATTATATTTAGAGCAACTATACTAAGTCTAGCTATTTACGAATTGATAATTATTGCAACTGGAAATCTCACGTAGATCTTGTTTGTAAAAAAGATTCACAAATTCGTTCACGCACTTCGTAAAATTATAAAAAATACTAATAAAGAAACGGCATTAATGGTATACCACAGTCATGTATGTTCAATATTGAGGTATGGGATTATCATATGGGGAAACTCTACAGACGCCCAGAGAGCTTTTATAGCCCAGAACAAATGCTTAAGGTCAATTTATAGTCTGAAGTGGACTGATTCGTGCCGACCAATATTCACTGATAAACGTTTACTTACACTGCCATCCGTATTATCCATGCCCGACTCGTTGGCTATACCTAGTAACAAAATTGCCTGCCGGGGGCACATACGCCCCCGGGTCAGGCGGTTCATTCATTTCTCGCTAATAAAATTAAAAAAACTTACCACTACCGAAGAAAATACACAAAACTAATATTAAATTAAGTACCTGAAATGGCCGCTCTTGTTGCTATAATTTTGTAAACCGTCTTATTCATAATAAAGCCATTCACTGAAAACGCCCAGTGATATCGCGCAAGACCCAGGCGTAGATTGTGGGATGAACTTGACGCTTTTAGGATGGATTGGTCCAAATTGGCTCAAAAACCTAATTGCGTAAAACACAATCAATCGGAATCTGAATCGTTTTGAAACAGATTGCTAATCCATTGCTACTTAAGTTCGATAAAAATTCTGCTCAACAATGTAAATAACCCAATAAATGTAGTTGAACTGTCAAAATCAAACAGATTAGTCGTAATCGTTTACGAAAATGTGTTACGCAATTAGGCTGCTGGATCTAGTTGAGTGGAAAAAGGAAGGGAGAAGGGAGGCCTATGCTCTGCACTGGGACGACACATGCTGATTATTATTATTATTCACTGTATAAACATATTTTAGCAATCGTAACTGTTTTGACCCTTTCTGTGAAAACAGTTCCGATTGCTAAAATATGTCAGTGTCCACACTTTAGGGTAGACAATTACTTAGGGTATTTTCAGGGTAAAATAAATAAATAAGTTTTAATAGTTAGTGTTTACAATCACTATCGCACGACCCACTTGACACTGACGCGTAAAAAGGCGGGTTTCAAAATTTTTTCTTTAATTTTGTGAGTAATATTTTTAGTTCGTGTTTTTGTCTATGATTTAAAAATGTTATCGGCCCTATGGTCTCATTGTACAGAAGCAATAGTAAACCTTAAAGTAATGTAAATTTAAGTTTAAAATCGACTGGGGTTGATGGGCTTCCGGTGTCCCGTCGGTCCTTGACGGCAATTATTTAAGGGGGCTTCTGGAAGCCCGGTCGGCGCGGGAGAGGTAACTCCTTACAAGCAAATTGGTGATTGATTGAATAGGTACGTGTTTCCGAACGTACCTAACTTGTTGTGATGATTTATTGTACCGGTCTCTTCTAGCGGTGGGTAATCTTTATTCCGGCAAGTGAATTGATTCACTTATTCCGACTCCGGGTCCGGTACCGGTTCACCTTATTTATTCCTTTGGCACCGTTTGGCACCGGCACTCACTCGCTCATTATGGTTCCCCGGTTTCGCAGAACATTTTATTCATTTGGTTCACTGGATCATTTGGCACATTTTGAATTGAACAGTTGGTTAGTTAGAGCGATACGACGTGTTCCGAGTACTTCCGAGTGACTTGAGCGAGTGAACGAGAGTGAACAGTGAACGCGCGCTCCGGAATCATTTGGTACCGCGGTGCCGGTAAGGATTGTGAGGAATAAATAAGGTTTACGTATCCGCGTTCGGTACCGGCTCCTTTGGATCAGTACCTCCGGAGTTACCCACCGCTAGTCTCTTCAGTCTTTCGCTAGCAATATACAAAAATCAATTTTTGAGAGACAACAGTTTTCGAATGAAATGTACGATTTAAAGAAAAAAATGACTGCAGATGACGTAGAAGCCCAGACTATTAAGGATGCATTCCAAGAATGTTTGGAAACGGTGTAATAGTTTAGCTATAAGTTTATAAATAAATTGCATTTACATATAAATTGATTTGTTTTTATAAAAAAAAATAGGGTTTAAACAAAAAAAAATCCTAATCTAGTGTAATGGGGAAGGTCGGGCAAAGCTAATTGTAGATGGCGTGACCATAGCTAGGTCCCTACGGCCTACAAATTTTTTGACATTTCGTTCATTCATTTCATTTTATGTTCATTCATGAGTTTGATTTTATTTCACTATTTCGTTATTTTCGGTGATTTCAGTATTTTAAATCAAGTAATTGACATGGAAAGTGTCAGAATTAATATTTCCTCGTAATCACTTTCTTCAAAATGTTCACGACATAAATTCGAACTCAAAAAAATCTGTACGAATAGCTTTAAAGCACAATCTTCTAATTTTAGGGGCTTACGAGAAATTCGAACTCCAATTTCTGAGTATCTAGGAACACAACATCGAGTCAACTTTCGCTAAAATAAAATAAAACCACATCACGCCTTGTATTTTTAGCTTGTGTTGGGAACTAGCTACGACAGCGCCATTTTGACAGTTGCCTTCCCCATTTCGACGAGCGTTAAGGTAAAATAAAAAATCGGAGAATATGAACAAAACTCAGTGTTGGCAACACTGAAATATGTTCGTATGCGAATGGCTGTATTCAAAGAGTATTAAAATTAGACGGGCTGTATTATATGCTCCGGTAGGAGTAATAGTGTTCTGTGATTTTAAGACGGTTATCGTTTTACTATAGTTACCATCACTAGAATATTTATGCTGTTGCTTGCCGTGTTGTGTGATTTGGGTCATAATCAGGTTGAACCTATAATGTGAACCTAAATACTGTAATTGTTGCCAGCTGTAGTTGACTGGTGAATAAGTAAATAAATAAATAATGGTTGGTCGTTGGTCGTCAGGTCTGCCGCGCGACCACCCGGAGTCGTACCACTACTACATGTGGAACGAGTTCTTCAAGCACGTGGACATCGACCCGGGCTGCGCGCACGTGCTGGACGGCAACGCGCCCGACCTGGTGGCCGAGTGCCGGCGCTTCGAGGGCCTCATCGCCGCAGCGGGGGGCGTGCATCTGTTCGTGGGAGGTGAGCTGGCCTCGCTCGTCACTTGCGGGCAGGTCAACGCGCATGGTTCAAAATTGCTCGACACTTCACTTTAGTTATATCATGGGTTCCTAGCCGGTGGGGGGCGTATAGTTGTATTTATTGAATTTCACTTTGGGTATTAATCCACAGTTTTATAATATACCTAGCTGCTATAAAAAGTGCTTCAGCTTTTCTGCTTAAGTCAACAAAATAAATTTTCCCTATTTCTGTATTTTTGACTAGTCAAAAGAAAACCGAACGTATCCGAGTCGGGTTGCGTAAATCTTGGAGCTTGATGTGCTCGCTCTTGCAGTCTACATTCTCTAAATTATTGAGGTTTAGTCGACAAAGTTACTCGGGAGGCGTAGTGATTTTAAGCGGAACTTAGGGGCGCTTATTTGAAAAATTGGGAAGACCAGGGGGGTCTATATTGATTGTTTTATATGCTATATGGCTGTATGAGGTGTGCACGGTATGTGCAGGCATCGGGCCGGACGGGCACATCGCGTTCAACGAGCCCGGCTCGTCGCTAGTGTCGCGCACGCGCGTGAAGACGCTGGCCTACGACACGCTGGAGGCCAACAAGCGCTTCTTCGGCAACGACATCAGCAAGGTGCCGCGCCAGGCCCTCACCGTCGGCGTCGGCACTGTCATGGACGCTAAGGAGGTAGGCACACTAGAGTCTTTATTATCTTAGGCAGTTTTCTCATTCTATCCTTAATCAAGTCAGGACACATGATACCTTTTGAAGCTACGGCACTGAGCAGACTATTGCATAGGAAACTATATTTCAATACTTGATGACAAAACTCAAAATAGCATACCCCTTTGTACCTTTACAATGCCTGGACACATTTTTAATAAGATTTGACATGTACACAAGATGGCAGAATGTTCGTCACATTCTGTGATGATAATGCAGAGTTGGTAAAGCATTTTGTATCGTGCAATGAGCGGACAAAAATAGCCCTTAAGGTGAAGAAGTCACTTTGTACCATCACAAGATCTCGTGGGTTGTGCACCAGTAACACTGTGGCGTGCAGGTGATGATCCTGATCACGGGCGTGCACAAGGCGCTGGCGCTGGCCAAGGCGGTGGAGGAGGGCGTGAACCACATGTGGACGGTGTCGGCCTTCCAGCAGCACGCGCAGGCGCTGTTCGTGTGCGACGAGGACGCCACACTCGAGCTGCGCGTCAAGACCGTCAAGTACTTCAAGGTGAGCACAACAACGCACGATCACTTCCAACACTACGCTGCCGCTTGATTGCGAGGTGCCAGTGAGACTCCGTGACAATACTGGACTTAACCTAGCTGCTATACTCATTAGAAACTTAAATTCATTAACTCAGAACAATCTGCTATCAGCTTGGCTCGTTCGGAGGGGGCGCATGTGCACTCTGCAGTGTGGGGATCCCTGGTGGTGGAGTGAGTGGTTGAGTGACTGTGTGTGTGTGTGTGTGTGCGCAGGCGCTGAGCGAGGAGCACCAGCGGATGATCGACGGCGTGCCCGTGGACGAGCAGCGCGTGCTGCACTGAGCCGCGCGTGACGTACTGAGCCGCGCGTGACGTCACGCGAGTGCCCGTGGACGAGCAGCGCGTGCTGCACTGAGCCGCGCGTGACGTACTGAGCCGCGCGTGACGTCACGCGAGTGCCCGTGGACGAGCAGCGCGTGCTGCACTGAGCCGCGCGTGACGTACTGAGCCGCGCGTGACGTCACGCGAGTGCCCGTGGACGAGCAGCGCGTGCTGCACTGAGCCGCGCGTGACGTACTGAGCCGCGCGTGACGTCACGCGAGTGCCCGTGGACGAGCAGCGCGTGCTGCACTGAGCCGCGCGTGACGTACTGAGCCGCGCGTGACGTCACGCGAGTGCCCGTGGACGAGCAGCGCGTGCTGCACTGAGCCGCGCGTGACGTACTGAGCCGCGCGTGACGTCACGCGAGTGCCCGTGGACGAGCAGCGCGTGCTGCACTGAGCCGCGCGTGACGTCACGCGACCACTGTCTCCGCCACACTGACACGATGATATCTATTATAGCACATGCTACAAACACAGAATATTGAAACAATACAAATGAATGCGACCTTTGATAAAAAAATTGTCTGGATCAATGCGCGTAGTACTTGGTATAAAGATATCGTGAGTACGAATGACATTCCAAATCGTAGGATAATGCTGCTGCTTGATATTAGCAGTGTCTGTGTTATTACTTGTAAGTTTAAGGTGTGACCGACTGACCGCGACGTCGTACGTCCGACGGTTGTGTTGCAGAGTCTCATGGCGGAGCACAACAAGCTGCTCGAGATCATCGCGCGGTGAGCCGGACTCACGCCCCAGAGCTCAGCTCAAAGGACTCGTATCCCAGAGCTCAGCTCAAAGGACTCGTATCCCAGAGCTCAGCTCAAAGGACTCGTATCCCAGAGCTCAGCTCGGAGGAACTCGCACCCTAGAGCTTAGCTCGGGGCGCGCGATCTGATCCAACGCGCCCTTATTTTTATACATTGTTAAGAATTTTATATTATATTAAAGCATAATCTGATTGAGGAATAAACTTTAAAAGCACATAAATTGGTTTCATTTCTTTTATTGACACTAATAACTGATTTCTCACAATATACACGAATTACTTTTAAGGCACACTTACAAAAATAGTATCCATGTATAAACAACTTATCACTAAGTCACTTAACTATACAAAAAAAAAATGTTGTTCGTTGGAAAGCGTATCACTTGAAAATAGCGTGACCGATTTGGTTATTTTTTGTTTAAAATATTCGTAATAGTCCGAATAAGGATAAGATTTTTTTTTTAAACTAGTGTATTTTTCTATTGATTGAACAATTGGACAATGGGTAATCTTGTATGGGCCCCGTAACCAAAACAAAAATTTACTGTAGCAGTATGAAACATGTCTGTCTTAGATGCCCTCATGGAATAGTTTAATAAATCCTAAGACAGCATGCCTGAATACACTTGGAGAAAAAAATATATGTGAATAAGTTAAGATTAAATAATATATCTATTATTTAATCAACTTCACAAGACACAAACAACAAGAGACAAAAGAATAGGAAAGTTCTTTATTTTTAAATTATTATAAATTGTATATATATTATAAATTATTATCAATGATTAAACTTTATTTTTACCTAATTATCTTTGAACGATCTGGTCCCTTATAAGGCACCAGACACCTACTTAAATGACTTACAGTATCTTTAGTTATTTAAAAAAGGGCAGTGGGTATGTATGTTCATGTAATGAGTATATTATGGAATGGGCCATTGCGTGGGACGATGATAAAGTTGTTAATGAAGTATAATAATTGAAAAATAATACCTTATAATTAAATCTTGAGAGGGAGTGGGCTGAAATTTAATTTTTGGTTCTACGGCATGTGGGTTTCCTCACAATTAATGAAATTAAATCCTAGGTTATATATGCTGATGGCCGCCTCACGAAACAGGTTCTCCGTCTAAGAAAACAACAGCTGTGAATAGTTACGGCAGCTTTAACTGGCCACGGGTCATTTTATAAACACCTCTTTGTCATAGGAGTCACAGACAGTCCGCTGTGCAGGGCCTGCATGGAGGTGGACGAGACAGCAGCTCATGTGCTCCTAAACTGCCCGGTGGTCGCCCAAACAGGGCAAAGTATTACGGTAACCCAGGTACCATACGCGAGGCTGTCAGTAACACCAGCGTTGCTGGCCTTCCTCGAGGAGCTGGGGTGGATCGAATGATCGATTTTCCCACCGTACGCCAAATACGCGCATTGTCGTAGAGTTGCGGACACCAGCCCGTATTACCTATTACCTATCATAGTTTATAATAATTAATCAAAATTAAGAACTGGTCGACTCTAACCATGTACGGTGTGGACAGGTGCTTGGTACGGGCACTGAAATCTTTATACAAGGATTCCAGTGCTTGTGTTAGGCAAAATGGAGCTGATTCGGAGATGCAGAACGGGTTCTGCAGTTCGGAGGGTAACGCTACACAAATCTGTCGTACTACTTATACTACACAAGTTATACTACTTGTACATGCATAGTTATTTGAAAGAGGGTGATTGCAGACTACGATTAATGAGTTGCCTGTCAAATACCTTCTGTGTGCAGATGATAAAGTTCTACTTGCATCGTCAGCAGAACAGTTGCAAGACATGGTGACTGTGATGGATGAAGCATATAAAATGAAAGTGATGAATATAAATATGAATAAGTGTTGTCATGGTGCTTGAAAGAGAAGAGGATGTATAAGTATGTGATGTGAAAATAAATTTTAATAATATGAGTGTCGAGTAAGTATATGAGACAGTATATTTTGGGAGGCGGTTTACAAGATTTGGAAAGGAGAGTGAATGACAAAACCAGTTGATGTACAAAAGGCACGACTGGCTGTTCACAATAGTGTGCTGATGCCTACGCTTACGTATGGAAGTGAATGTTGGGTGTGGCAAAAGGGGTATGAAAGTAGAATAAATGGTTCATCATTCCTCAGCCTGAAATAATGAATTTTAGGCTGAGGAATGATGTGATAATATGAGATAATGCGGCCCCAGGTGCGGTTTAAATATGTAGTGACAAAAATGAAAAGAGTATGAGTACTTAGATGGTTTATTCTTGTCGAGAGGATGAATGAAAAGAGTAATCGTTAATGTTCTTCAAAAAGAAGAATGGTCTGGTACATAGTACTCGCATCTGGCGTGCATGTTAACGAAACAACAGGAATATGTTAGGATCGTTACCAAGTGGCGTGATATAGTTTCTGCCTACCCCATAGGAAGAGGGCGTGATTTTATGTATGTATTTATGTAAAGAACTTTCTTTTTCTTTTATTCAATTATTTAATTCTATTTATTAAATTAACTTCTCCACATATCTCTTTTCTCCAGGTGAATTCAGAAAAGACAGCAGTCTAAAGATTCATTAAACAACTGGACGAGGGCAACCCAGACCGACACAGTTCATAATGCTACAATTAACTTTGTCTGGGTAAGCTCTTACCTGTTCTCCTTCTCCTGGACACGACAATGTCTGTCGGGTCAGCTAAAAATAGCGAAATAACACATTTACTTGGCGAAACACTTGCACGACTGACTGGCGCACACACCGGCTTGACTGTGCATGCGCGTCAGCCCACCTCGCGGGTCAGGCTAGCTGCTCGGCTGCGCGGCAGCAGCGGGCCAGCAGGCCAGCCAGCTGCAGCTGCGAGGAGAGCCCGTCCGCCACGCGCATGTGCGTCAGCCCACCTCGCGGGTCAGGCTAGCTGCTCGGCTGCGCGGCAGCAGCGGGCCAGCAGGCCAGCCAGCTGCAGCTGCGAGGAGAGCCCGTCCGCCACGCGCATGTGCGTCAGCCCACCTCGCGGGTCAGGCTAGCTGCTCGGCTGCGCGGCAGCAGCGGGCCAGCAGGCCAGCCAGCTGCAGCTGCGAGGAGAGCCCGTCCGCCACGCGCATGTGCGTCAGCCCAACCTCAAAATAAAAAAAATACCACGTAATCTTACATGGGCACTTATGAAACGCCAGAAGGTGCACGATTCCAATTGGTTGTTTCTTATGGAGATGAATCTCCACAGTTAGTCTTACCTCGCGAATGAAGGCCAGCCGCGTGGCCTCGCCCGCGTCCAGCGTCTTGCACACGCGGAAGATGTTGCTCACGATGTCCTCCGCCGCGTAACCCAGCTTGCACAGCTTCGCGATCACCTGCACACACGACACTTCGCATATCCGCTCAAGCAGTGGCAGCATACCACTGCCACCGGCGTTTCGGAATTCAATTATATAAAAGGTGGCAGAATGAAGAATAAAATCAAAATTATTCACCTAGGTACATATAAATAAGTGCTTTTCTTCATCATTGAAAGTAGCTTGGAATCACCAACTTCAGAATCAAACATCACGCCCCTACATAACATGTTGTTCTCGGCACGGCGCCACTGTGTAAGCAGCTGGCCTCGCGTACCTTATAGGCCTCGTGTATGTCCTGGCGCACGCAGGCCTCCAGCATGGCGCGCACCAGCATGGGGTGCGGCTCGTCGCACACCTTGAACACGTGCTCGGCCGACACGTGCGCGAAGCCCTGCGCTGTGGCCTGCAGGTTGTTGAGCGCGGCGCGCAGGTCGCCCTGGGCCGTGAACACCACCGCGCTCACGCCCTCCTCTGTGTAGGACAGCTGTTCCTTGTCGCACACCTCGAGCACCTGGTGCAGAACACGAAACGTTTTAAAAGTAGGTCGACTGCTAGATGGCGTTGTAAAACTAGTCTCTGTCAATAAGTGAGTCCCTGATGCTGCCATGATGAAAACGACGAATTAAAATAGCCAGACTTAGGAGGGGGGTTGTATGGGATTGGGTATCTGTACGTAGTATTATATTATGCCATAAGTGACCATTGACCTAACCCCTTTAAATCTTTTTTATAAAAGTTAAATTTTTCACCGTTTTGAGAGCAGTGGTAATAAAATAATTTACATTGCTCATGGTTGCCGAGACGTCTCTGTTAAACACAACTCTGTTTAAGAGCTGTCAGTGTCATTATTTCGTCTTTAGTTTTAAGTTACTAACAATAGTGGTTTTAAGTGCAACTGTTACTAATAATATACGGGTCTGTTTTAGTTGTCCGAAATAAAATACATTATAAATTTATTTATTATTTTCTGTGAAATATTGACACTGACAGCTCTTGAACGCGTTTAAGATGTGCTGAACGCATTAAGTTTCGTTGGTGAAATCGGCTCTAAGTGTTAGCATACCTTAGGACTGATTTTGCCATCTTCACATTGCTTTTAACGGATGGGGCAGGTGCACACTGTTTGTTACCTTGGCAAGTATCTGCGCGTCGGTGAGGCGCGAGTAGCGCAGCACGGCGCATCGCGACTGGATGGGCTCGATGATCTTCTCGGAGTTGTTGGCAGCGAGCGCGAAGCGCGTGGTGTGCGAGTACAGCTCCATGGTGCGGCGCAGCGCCTGCTGCGCGCCTTCCGTCATACTGTCCGCCTCGTCCAGGATCACCACCTTGTGCCGGCCCGCCGGCAGCGTCACCTGCGCACACGCTGTCTTGTAGCTCTCGGATATGCAGCCACAACACAACTTCTTAGTCTTTTTGGTAGTTCAAAGATCTATTAACAACATTTTAAACACTTTCACAGTCCATAGAGTTGCCATGTACCCCTAACAACCACCCTGAAGACATGACATCAGTCAGTAAAGAATCAAACCCAGGACATAATGCTGAGCAGTAGCGCTTGCAACCACTAGAACTACACCAACAAGGCAGACAATAGGCTCTTCAATCAGTTACAATAAAATGCAACTGCAGACTTTAGATTTCAAACCATTTACTAAAAAGAATGATCAAATAGACAAAAGAATAAAATTTATACACTATGTAGATAATCAATTTCAACTACTTATTCAATTCATTGGTTACTGACTAAATCAAAACAAAAAGGCATGCGTGCAATGCGCCTGCAACTCTTGCAGCCTGATACCTGCAGATAACAGCTACTTTTCCCACCAGTCACTGCTGAAGTTTGGCAAGGGTTGGCTTGGTTATGTGGAAGGGCCTGCAACTCCTGCAGCCTGATACCTGCAGATAACGGCTACCTTCCCCACCAGGCACTGCTGAAGCTTGGCAAGGGTTGCCTGGATTATGTGGAAGTCAAAGTGCTACATACCTTTTGCTGTGCGAACATCTTGATCTTGTTGCGCACGACGTCGATGCCGCGGTCGTTGGACGCGTTGAGCTCGAGCACGGCGTCCTTGAAGGCGGCGCCCAGCAGCGCGCGCGCCAGACACAGGATGGTCGTGGTCTTGCCCACGCCGGGCGGACCCGCGATTATTATGTTCGGAGCGTTGCCCGTGCGCGCGAACACCGCCAGCCGCGACACCGTGTCCTCGTTGCCCACGATGTCGCTGAATGTTATTGGCCGGTACTTCTCTATCCATGGTAAATGAGAAGTAGGCTTGGAACCGCTGGTGCTGACTTGTGGTTTTGAGGGTTTTGGCGCAATTTCATCCACCTCCATAATTGAAACATCATCATCACTCATCTTGAAGACGTTAAGAATGCAGCGAGAAAGAATGCAGTGAGAAGCATGCAAAATGCGAAATTGCAAAACAAAATTTTGCGCGAAAGTTTTATTTCCCCGAAAGAAATGTCAAATATGTCAATCTTTTACTGACAGAAAGGCGCAACGAACAAAAATCATCTACTTCTATGGAGGACAGGAGCTGAAGAGTCAGTCACAGATAAGACAACACACAGCCAAATTTTCCATCCATAATATTTATTAGAGGTTGACTATGAACATTTGCATGAAAGTTCGTCATTTTTGCTGACGGAAAACCCCGTCGGGCACACGGCTTGTAATAATGTTAATGTCTGATGTCATGACCAATGGGGAAGGTCGGGCAAAGCTAATTATAGATGGCGTGACCATAGCTAGGTCCCAGCGGCCTGCAATAAATTTGACATTTCGTTCATCCATTTCATTTTATGTTCATTCATGAGTTTGATTTTATTTCACTATTTCGTTATTTTCGGTGATTTCAGTATTTTAGATCAAGTACTTGACATGGAAAGTGTCAGAATTTTAAACCTTGAATATTTCCTCGTAATCACTTTCTTCAAAATATTTCCGACATAAACTCGAACTCATAAAAATCTCTACGAAGAGCTTTAAACCACAATCTCATAATTTTAGGGGCTTTCGGGAAATTGTGGACTCCAATTTCGTAGTATCTAGGAACACAACTAAGCGTCAATTTTCGCTAAAATAAAATAAAACCACATCACGCCTTGTATTATTAGCTTGTGTTGGGAACTAGCTACAACAGCGCCATTTTGACAATTGCCTTCCCCATTAATTGAACGATTGAATCACTGAATAACATGAAAAGTAAGGTTCCTGACACCTGTCAGGGTGACAATTAAAGTAACTATTAAAGATCAAATTCGCAAAACACCCATTCGTTTGTTTGAAACTGACGGTTGTCAACAATGAACCTAAGTTTTCGGCGGTCGAGAGCACAGAGTATTTATATTATATAGGCGAGAGACGGCCTGGTTGTAATGCAGTAAAATTAGTTGTGACTTTTTGCCTTAGTTGGTGACTGGTGTTCACTTGCTGCTGCGCTGTCTCTGGACACCTTTGACCGTTTAACCGAAAGGGTCTGACCTAGAGACTGTGTTTGTAATGTTTGTATCAACACCTCATACAACTTTACATCACGTCAAAAAAAATCCGTATAGATTTTTTTTCTTTTTATTATCTAGCTCCTGGAGTAAATTGTGTTCTGTGTTCTAGCGGTGGGTAATCTTTATTCCGGCAAGTGAATTGATTCACTTATTCCGACTCCGGGTCCGGTACCGGTTCACCTTATTTATTCCTTTGGCACCATTTGGCACCGGCACTCACTCGCTCATTTTGGTTCCCCGGTTTCGCAGAACATTTTATTCATTTGCTTCACTGGAACATTTGGCACATTTTGAATAATCGAACAGTTGGTTATTTTATTGATATTATGATTTAAATTTCATTCAGCTTATTATTTTTATTTTACTTCCTTCCCCGAAGTATTTTATTTAAATAATAAATAAATTAATAACAGTTTTTAACTAAAAGCTGTTAATAATTTATTTATTATAATCTCCCTTACAACTATCATTACAAGTGCATACTTAATGCGATAGTATGGTCTGTTAAAGTTTGCAGAAGAATACAAACATTCTCTAAAAATAAATAAAATACATGCATAATTTTGTTAATAAGCGTAATCTGTCTTTTGAGCGACTCTACAATGACACAACAATCACGATTTATGCGTGCCAGTCAATCCATATTTAACTCTAAGTCAATTGAAATAAGAGCGCACCGTACTGTTATTGTGTTAGGGACACAATGTCATAGTGCCAAGGTACTATAGCGATACGACGTGTTCCGAGTACTTCCGAGTGACTTGAGCGAGTGAACAATGAACGCGCGCTCCGGAATCATTTGGTACCGCGGTGCCGGTAAGGATAGTGAGGAATAAATAAGGTTTACGTATCCGCGTTCGGAACCGGCTCCTTTGGATCAGTACCTCCGGAGTTACCCACCTCTACTGTTTTCACTAACGGCAAAAATTTGACGTTGACATCTTGACATTTTCATAAAGTGACATTTATAGTAGGTAAATAACAAAAAAATTAGTATTTTGTTAAACAAAATTTTAAATTAATTCCCACTTATTTCGTTTGTATTAAGTATGATATTTAAGTTCTATAACACGTGCTAATTCAGGTTCGATTGATTTTTGAAAAGTACGGCATTGATAAGTCCGGTGACCTCAACCTGGGGATGGTGAATCATCACTCCAAATATCTGGGACGTTGTTGTTATTTAGATTGAGACTACAGCTTTATCAGGTAATACACCTTTATCTGAATTTATTACGCTAGAACGACACTGGATTCCCTGATCAAACACTGGATAAAAAGAAAAATCATGAACTTCTTCTTGGTAGCACATTGTTTCCATAATCTGTGTAGACTAGAAAAATACGATGTCAGATTGCCTTCAAAACGATTTTACACTATCAAGACAAGACAAATGTCTGAAAAGCTGGCAGCACAACCGTCTCTTCTGCTACTGATCTAATGACCCTGATAATGCACACAATGTAGGGGTAACCTTTGTTTTTTAGTTTTTGAGTAACTCAAGGTGAGTTCCATACTTTATTTATTATAATTATGTATTACTATACAAGAGCAGCTACACATTTTCTGATTAGGTTTTCTCAAAATACAAATTTTGTAATAATAGCATAAGTAGCATATTGTTTGGACCTAGTAGTAACTGACCATGCACTTCAATAAGACTATTGCATGGCATTAATAATATATAATGTACAATAGTGCAAAATTATTAGAAAAATAAATGTTTGACAGTTATATTGGTGTCATAGAAAATAGTACTATTAGTATATTGCCTTAACCTTTTTGGTCTTTCGTCAAAAGCAAGCAACATTCGTCATTTAAAATTAATTTATTTAATTTTACAGAAAGCTTACAGACTAATAACACATATTAAAAACATTCGTAAGTAAAAAAAAATTGCTAATTACAAGCTTTCACATGTATAAAAATGCCATTGGTTATGAAATTTGGTGTTGAAAGTTCCCACCGTACGCAAAATACGCGCATTGTCGTGGAGTTGCGGACACCAGCCCGTATTACCTATTACCAGGGTGATGAAATATGCAAAATGTTCTGTGAAGTTTTTAAGTTTAATTTTCTCCAGAATACTATCCCCGCTGTCACTCAGTTGCATAGCAACATGCATTGTCTTTATCAAACGTCTGCCTCTGATATAAGCTCTATTGAAGTCTGCTAAATTGAAACTGCTAAAGGTTATTGACTTGAATAAGTCAGCAGGTCAGGACCTGCTGACTTATTCAAGTCAATAGCCTTTTGTGTGGTATTCCTGCTATACTTTTAATTTGGTGTGCACAGAGCTTAACTTTACCACTTACCCTAATATTTTGGTGTTCTCTTAGTGAGGGAGTGGTGACACATATTTGGAAGACAGCTTTTAGTACCCCCGTCCCGTATAAGAAAGACCCTGACAACAATTTAGAAAACTACAGGTCAATGTCTAAGCTTTGCTTGTTTGCAAAGGTTTTGGAAAAAATTGTTTACTCTTCAGTGTATAGTGCTATTAAACATTCACTTATTAACTGTTGACATGGCTTCTTAAAAAACAGGTCTATTGTGTCGAATTTGCTTATCTGTTCCGAATTCTTGTCCTCCACCATGTCTGAACCCTCTCATGAGGATGTGACAATTTCTCAAGGCATTTGACCATACATGGTGTCCTTTTGCTTATGCTGCGTATCAGAGGCGATTTATTCAGATGGTTTACATTCTACATTGAGAATCGCTGTCAAACAGTTGTACTGAATGGATACAGTTCTGCCACTGTTAAAATACCCTCGGGAATACCACAAGGATCCCTTTTGGGTCTTTTACTTTTTATTATTTTTATAAATGACACTAGTTCGTGCTTTACCCGTTCCAAAATAATTATGTACGCCGACGATTTGAAAATTGTATGCCCTTTATCTGAACTTTCCGACTGTATTAGTTTACAGCAGGATTTAGATGGACTTCAAAAATATTGTCTTCTTAATTAATAAACTTGAACTGAATGTTTCTAAATGTTTTGTCAGTACCTTTAGACGCAAACCACATGCAATCACGTTTCATTATAAGTTACATAATACCATTATAAACAGGATAAGCGTTATCAAGGACCTAGGTGTAACGTTTGAATCTTATTTGCTTTTTGATGCGCACATCGAAAACGTCGTTAGTAAAGCTTCCAAAGCACTTGGATTATCATATTATATATTATCCTTAGATTATCCTCTGATTTTAAAAACGTAAAAACGTATAACATTCTTTATTGTGCTTTTGTCCGGATCCATTTGGAATACGCCTTACAAGTGTGAAACCCTAATAAAAATATTTACATAGACCAAATTGAGGGAATTCAAAGGCGGTTCCTACGTTTCTTGCAGTACAAAGCTAGGAAATATACTCCCAATTATATTATAGCGCGATGTAAGCGGTTTCACATCTTACCACTGCATGAGCGCAGACGTATTGCAGATATGAAGTACCGCTTCAAAATCTCGAATGGTACTATAGATTGCCCTGAGCTGTTAGGTCGTATAGGATTAGTAACACACTGCAAAACGTTTCGCAAACCTAGCTTGTTACATGTCCCTCATTCCAAGTCCGTGTACATTTTTAATCTAATCAAATCAAAAGCAACTGTTTGGGTCTAAATGGTTTTTGGTTTGTATTTGTAGTGATTATCAGTGGAAACTTGTAAATGGCCTTCAATTTTGTAGCATTTAAGGACACTGTTTAAGTTAGCTGTAAGTTTCCCAAAGAGAATAAAAAAATAAAAATATTATATGGAGCTAGTAGTAACTGACCGTGCACATATTATATTTCTGTTCCTTTCTGTTTATATGTGTGAACATAAATAGTTAAATAAATGAAATAAATAAATTAACAAACCTGATGACCTTGGTGATATAAGATTAATTTGCAATTTCAGGAGTAAGAGTTTCGATTGTAACAATGGAGTGGTTATTCGGGCACCGGATGTCACCAGAGGAGATGCTGCGCAAGAACCAGCGCGCACTCAACAAGGCCATGCGGGACCTAGATCGGGAGCGCATGAAGATGGAGCAGCAGGAGAAGAAAGTCATCAATGACATCAAGAAGCTCGCCAAGGAAGGGCAGATGGTCAGTACAAGCTCTGAGCCAGTGCGTGACACAACTTCTTTCTTTTGTAGGCTGGCATGGCTGGGTATGGCCCGGGGCTCCTTATTTCATTTATCTTTCTAAACTTTGTCTGTAATAATATATTTAATTCATGATGGGTATTTACAAGTTACTGTGACTTTTACAAAATATCATCAAAGATTCTAAATAGATACAAATTTATTTACTTATTTATCATCCTACTGGAACGCCATAAAGATAAAATAAAAAAATGATTTGTGACATGGAAATGTCTCAAATCATTTTTAATTTTTCAAAATGTACAAAACATTTTGTGTAAATGTGTGTATTTGTTGTTGGTATTTATAGGGTGATCGGGTGCATTCCTAGATATAGGTGATACTTGCGCTAATTTGCTACATTTTCGACCCAAATTACTTGGTGTCCTTACAATGTTTTGGAGTTATGAAACTTTTAAGTATGTTTGTAAATTTCCCACATCTCAACCATAAACTGCTAATATGTATTATATTCTTGACATGACTTTGTTGCTGACGACACTTGAGTATAAAGTGTGGATGAAGTTGCGATCGCTCACTGTACCCCGCTACATAATTGTGGGTATTATATATTTGTTTAATGTTCCCTCGATCGTCAGGATGCTGTGAAAATAATGGCGAAAGACCTGGTGCGCACGCGGCGGTACGTGCGCAAGTTCATGCTGATGAAGGCCAACATCCAGGCCGTGTCGCTCAAGATCCAGACCCTTAAGTCGCAGAACACCATGGCGCAGGCCATGCGCGGCGTTACGCGCGCCATGGCCACCATGAACCGCCAGCTCAACATGCCGCAGATACAGAAGATACTGCAGGTACCCTGTTCTGAGCAGCAGCTCTTTGTAAAAGAGGGACAGTACTGTCACATCTGCAGCCCTGTTGGAGGGGCATGGCATGGCTGCCTGTGTACTTACAGGCACATAATGAAAAATAAATAACGAAATACTACAGTTGGTTGTCACAGTAAGATTCCCTGTGTCGGCAGTACCTGCATCTTCCATAACAGTATATGCAAAACAATTGAATTATAATGAATAACATAAGATGGATTAGAACTAAATGTTATTAACAATAATCAACATACTATTGATAGTTGAAGATGAGCAAAAAAAGTTGCGGTTTACGATTTATGACGTATAAAAAAATAAACTACTTACTAGATCTCGTTAACCAATTATCGGTGGAAGTTTGCATGGTAATGTACATCATATAATTTTTTAGTTTTATCATTCTCTTATTTTAGAAGTTACAGGGGGGGGGGGACACTATTTACCACTTTGGAAGTGTCTCTCGCGCAAACTATTCAGTTTACAAAAAAATTATAAGTATTAGAAACCTCAATATCATTTTTGAAGACCGATCCATACATACCCCACACATACTTTTGATGAAAAAAAAATAGTTTCAGTTCTAAGCATGGGGAAACCCCAATTTTTTTAATTTTTATGGGCAATCTTAATGCGGTTCACAGATTACATCTACTTACCAAGTTTCAACAGAATAGTTCTTATAGTTTCGGAAAAATGTGGCTGTGACATACGGACAGACAGACAGACAGTCAGACATGACGAATCCATAAGGGTTCCGTGTTTTGCCATTTGGCTACGGAGCCCTAAAAACAGCTCAAAAGTCCAACACGTACTGTTACTGATCACGATAACTGATATTGAGTAAGTTATATGTCTTGTCATGGCATAAAATACTTGTGGTGTACCTATATCACAAGATATATGGTCATAACATTATACTACGTTTTTTTTTTTGCAGGAGTTCGAGAAGCAGTCGGAGATCATGGACATGAAGGAGGAGATGATGAGCGACTCCATCGACGAGGCCATGGCGGCCGACGACGATGAGGAGGAGAGGTCAGTACCTAGCCACCAGCCACCAGCCACCAGCCACCAGCCACCAGCCACCAGCCACCAGCCACCAGCCACCAGCCACCAGCCACCAGCCACCAGCCACCAGCCACCAGCCACCAGCCACCAGCCACCAGCCACCAGCCACCAGCCACCAGCCACCAGCCACCAGCCACCAGCCACCAGCACGCCACCACTCAACTGAACGTAGGGACATCGATTGTTAGGCGAAAGGCCTAACTTGATAAGGCGGAAGCGCCAAGGACGGGGTGGCCTCAAAATTGAAAAGTTTTTAATACGCGACCATATTGACAGAATTATGATAATCAAAATCATAAATAAATTCTCGTCTAAATTGAATAAAGAACTGTTGATTATCATGAAATAGAAATCTAGATATTTGTGGCCAATTCTAACCAAGAGAGTTGTATTGTAGGTAGATAATTATAACTCTGTAAATACATATTATTATTTGTTACGGTTGCGAATCATATTTTGATCAACATATAACCTGACACCTGCAAATTAAAAATGATAATTTCGCGGGCTGCCACCGGGTTATAGCACCCCTAATGCAAACTATTGAAGGCGTGGTCTGTTGGTCTGTTGCAGCGACCAGGTGGTGTCGCAGATCCTGGACGAGCTGGGCCTGCAGCTCAACGACACGCTGTCGGGCCTGCCGCAGGCCACGGGCTCGCTGTCTGTCGCCGGTGAGTCCCGCGGGGCGGCGCCACCGTCGCGATACCTTATGTTACTAACGTCAATATATGCGACTGACGCATATACAGCATCTAACCAGCGTCGTTGGGAAATTTATAAATTGTAAGAGGCCATAATTCTACAAAAAAGAGTATAAACACCGCTTTTTATTATTATTAGACGAGGCTTTCTGCAGCTTACAGTGGCCTGCAAAACTCTAGAGGACGCATCGACAATCCCGAGTTCCCGACAAATACATCGGACATCGCCAAAGCCGTCGACGCAATCTGTTTGCGTCGCCGTTATCTAAAACTGTTGCCAGACCTGAGTCCCCTGTGTGTCGTACCTTATAGGATGCTTAACGACCTTCTGACCACAAAAACTGAATGTGATGGGTTTGCTAAAGAATGGAGCAAAATTATGCTGGGATGTCTGATGTCTTGCGAGAGTAAGTATGCTAGGTGCTCCTCGATTATAATTGGCGGGAAGGTATAACATAGAGTGGTTAAAACCACCAAACATTTTATTTCATTTTTATTGCATCCCGGGAACTGGTATTAAGTAGTATTAATTGTCGCAGTAAGTTTAAAAATTTAGGGCAATGATCTCTAACGTACATATTGTACTATAAACAAATTTTCGGGATCCCGGGATTTCCCGCCAAGTTTTGGGTATTTATACTCTACCTATTCCGGACACTGATATTTATGTTAGTATTTGAAATGTTTTTGTTTACTAAGTATACCTGTTTCAATCTCTACTTTAATTAATGTAATTGCTGTAACCATTTTAATTAATAATAAACTGCTTTCAATTTGTAAACAAGAAAAAATATGATTATTTGATGCAGTGACGATTTCGTCGAACTTTATAATTATAATACTAAATGCCAATTTCACCATTGAAACTGAATCGATAAAAAAAAACATCAAGATAAAACGCGATCAAGAGCTGTCATATGATAAATCATCATCATCAGCCTACAGTAGTCTGCTGGACATAGACCTCTCCAACTGCACGCCATTCAGCTGGATTCTCGGCAACTCTCATCCAGCTGCTACCAGCCACCCTGGGAAGATCGTCGGTCATTCCGTGAGTGTCCATGTTTCGGCTCCGTAAGTCATAACAGGAGGGGCGCACTGATTGAAGACTTTAGTCCTTAGGCTTTGCGGAATACCTTCTCAAAGTTGTTCTTACCAAACTGCAGAGTTTGCCCGAGGTAAACATATTCTCGAACAACTCCGAGAGCACCGCCATTGACAGCAATCGGTTTTGTTCAAGTTCAGCCGAAGACCAATGCGTACAGAATCAACTTGGTCGTCCAGCAAATGCTGCAGGTCTTGCAGCGATTCAGCCAGTATGACGATGTCATCTGCAAATCTGAAGTGTGAGATGTACTCACCGTTGATGTTAATGCCGCGACCTTCCCAGTGTGCGTCCTGGTCAGCGTCTTAAACATATCCTCCAATGCGTTAGAGAACAGTTTCGGGGAAATTACGTCCCCTTGTCTCACCCCTCGACGCAGTAGGATATGTTCAGTTCGCTGGTTTTGAGTTTGGACGGTCATAGTCGCTTTTTCATACGTACGCCTCACGCACTTGGATGTATCGCCAGTCAACTTGGCATCGCTGCAGAGCCTCCAAAACAGGCCAGGTCTCGATAGAGTCAAACGCAGTCTCATAGGCCACAAACGCAAGACACAGGGGTCGATTATACTCTTGGAACTTCTGTATAATCTGCCGCGCCGTGTCGATGTGGGCTATGGTTCTATATCCTCCTCGAAACTCGGCCTGCTCCGCTGGCTAAAACTCGTCGAGTCTTTGCGCTAGACGATTCGTGACGACTCTTGAAATCAACTTATAAAGGGTTACTGGTAACTCGACGTATTCCTTGCATGACGTCATAGTAGGGTTGAAATGCAACAAATTAAGCCACCAAATGTTCTACCGAAGTTCAGTAGTTTTTAAGTTAGTTACATTTTCAGTATTTTATGAAAAATCCCAGATTAAATCACTTGGAGCCAATTTAAAAATGATTTACAGCGCGACTGTACTGAAATTTAAATTAATATCATAGTTGATGCCGTAGCAGATCTTTGTTCATTATTAAAAGTTCAAAAATGCCAGAAACCTTGATAAATATCACTAAACAAACATTTACTTTTTTGTGATTTTTTACTGTTACTTCATACAAAATTTTGTCTCGTGAAAAAACAAAATACTACGCCTGATATCAAAAATATCCTTGTCTTATCAGCTATCCAAAAAGGTATGAAAGTTAATACAAAGTTATGGACTACATTATGTGCGTCTCACAAGAAGGTGATTATTCGGAAAATCGAATAAAACAATTTCGCGAATATTAGCATTATTTTAATTACACTTTCACACGTCTTGTTCGATGTGCTGCCCTCGGTTTCGAATACATGTTTTTATTCGCTTCCTCACTTCGGTTTTTGTGATTCTTGATGTGATTGTTGCCCTCATCTAGTCCGCCGCATCTGTTATTATCTCCCTTAGTTCTTCAATTGAATTTACTGGGGTCACATAAACTAGGTCTTTCATATGACCCCAGACGTAAAAGTCTAGCTGCGTAAGATCAGGGTTTCGTGCAGGCCACGGAATCGGCCCACCGCGCCCTATCCATCGGTTTGGATAGGTTTCATCCAGCAATTGTCGAATTGTGATTCGGAAGTGGGCTGGACATCCGTCATGTTGATAGATCATGTTTACTCTTCTGTCTTCCGTTATATCCGTGAGCAGTGGTGTTAAATGATTTCTTAGGAAATCTTCATAAAGTTCCCCATTTAGTGTTCAGGGTAAAAAATGTGGGCCAATTAATTTGTCGTCGATAAAACCCATCCAAGCATTAAGCGAGAACCTACGCTGGGATGCGGTTGGTTTCAGTTTCTTAGGATTTGCTTCTGCTTTCGGTGCCCAGTAATGTAAGTTGTGGCAATTTGTGATACCATCACGGTCCAAACATGACTCATCGGTCTAACTCTATAGAATGTTTGTTAAAAAGTTTTCGCCTTCGGCGTCGGCACTTAACATATTTAGAGAAATGAGGAACAGGGTGTAATGTTCACTCATACTCTTTGAAAAGGGAGGATCCTCCGACCAGATGGATGTCGTATCTGGTGGGCAACTGCCCGATGATTGTTATCGGGAAGTTGTATGTATGCTATCTGCGCGGTAAACTCTGCTTGCGCGATGCAGGATTGATTCGTTTGTTCTCATGTGGCGGTGTAGATGCCGCCACATCACTCCCCTCCGAAGACCGGAGGTCGATAGTGGACTAAGTCTTGTATCTTGCGATGCTTGCCAATGCCAGTTGGGTTCCAGTGGGTTGGAACCGGGTGTCGCGTAGTTCGCGGTGAGTCGGAACTGTCTGCGAAGATGCCCCAGTGAGTCGGGATGTCGACCAGGAGAGGGATTAAGCACTCTGCTTGTGGACCGGCCGAATGTGCAGTGTGCTGTGCCAAGGTTGCTGATGAGGCTGAAGGTGATGACCAGGTATGCGCTTGCGCTGCATGCTGATGGTCAGGACAACCGTTCAAGCCGTGGTTGCTGACTGGCTGTGTGACTTGCGGGAGTGATGATGATGACGTCACGCTGAAGTAGTTGCACGAAGGCTGCGCTGACGTTCATACTTGGGGTCACCAGTGAAGAGATGATGTTCAGCACGTCGGGGTCACCAGTTTAGAGATATGAGGAACAGGGTGTAAAGTTCACTCATACTCTTGGAAAAGGGAGGATCCTCCGACCAGATGGATGTCGTATCTGGTGGGCAACTGCCCGATGATTGTTATCGGGAAGTTGTATGTATGCTATCTGCGCGGTAAACTCTGCTTGCGCGATGCAGGATTGATTCGTTTGTTCTCATGTGGCGGTGTAGATGCCGCCACACATAAAACGACAAAATTCAAGCCGTCTCGGCGGATCTCCCTCTTCTAATGACTCGACAGGTTGATAGTAGTACGGATATCGGCCTGATAAATTAACTACAGACCAGACTTTCCACTGTGACATACCAAGCTCCCGCGCTACGATGTGTGTCGATATGTTGGGGTCGTCAATAAAACGTTAAAGAATCAGCTCCTCATCCTCAGCCGTGTATCTCCGAGAACGACCAGTGTCAATTTGCGTGCTTCTTTGGACGCTGCCAGTTTCAGATAATCGCCGATAAGTCCATCCAAAAACACTAACGTGTGGGAGTCGGCGCACAGTGGTCTGAAAATCGAGCTCCATACTCATAGAAACTAAATATCGGTGATTAAAAAAAAATGGGAATGTCTCTGGAATAACTCTCTTTAGATAATATTAAAGTATGGAGGGAAAAGCGCGGGAAACTTTGAACTTGGCGGACGCGTCCTTTTTTGAGAAAAATTATTTAAATTGAAAAAACTTGTAATATAGGATCAGTAATCGTAGTTTTAGTGTTCTTTTCTATTTTATATATATTGTTTTAATATTAGTTTTGTGTATTTTCTTCGATAGTGGTAAGTTTTTTTATTTTGTTTTAGCGGGAAATGAACGAACCGCCCGACCCGGGGGCCTTTGTGCCCCCGACAGGCAATTTTGTTACCATACTATCTAATGAGTCGGGCATGGATACCGATGGGTCATCTTCAGCTCGTCATTTAAAAGGAAGCCGTGTGCATGTTTGCAAACACTGCAATAAGCGTCGCCGTACCCGTAAAAACCACGGTTCGCGGACTCTCCGTGCAACCACAACCCGAAGACTCGGAACCTCGAAAAAGACAAAAAGACCTCGGAAAAGACTCATTAACTTCTACATTGGAGCCTTCCCACTAGAAAAATGCCTGCTATTCCTGCTCCGTCCTTAGTTTCCACTCAGATTGGCAGAAAAAGTTATGAAAAAACTGACAACTCGCCATTCGTTATTCATATTAAAAAAAAAAATATTACACCTGATGATGGAACCACATTGCACCCAATCACATTTGGCAAGTTTTTAAAGCGGAACGCTTTCAAAAATATAATAAACGGTAGCGTCAAAAAAATCGTGCGCAATAAAATATCTTGTATCTTTTTCGAATTTCCTGGACGCAAATTCCTTTATTACAAACAATAGTCTCGAAACACATAATTATAAAGCTTTTATACCTACTTTTAATGTTACTAGAATGGGTTTAGTGCGTGGTGTTCCTGCGGAATGGTCTCCAGAGGAAGTTATTGATAATATTGATAATATAAGTGCCTATTGGTTGCGGTCCAATTTTAAAAGTCAGACGCCTCAATTTTAAAACGAATGTTGATGGTACAACTACTTGGAAACCTTCCCAATCTATAGTTGTTACATTTGATGGACAGGTTTTACCTAAAATAATTTTTATGTGCTACAATTTATTTATTTATTTATATTTATTTAGCAAGTAACATGACTCAAAAAATATGTTAGTAACAATATTTCTTAACAACTATGTTAGTAATATTAACATACACACTTAACCTAACACTGCCATATATATATATATGTATATCAATGAGAACCCCTGCTACAAGCTCAACACCGATGTGGAAAGCTTGCAGCAGCGATTCACACACAAGCAGTCCAGTCTGCTCGCGATACAACGCAGTATAATGTTGGGGCTGGCCCGCACCCGGCGCACCAGGGATGCGCATCTTTTTCGCATCGTAGCGTAGAAGCAATCAACACGAGCTTCAGAAAACATCCCTGATGCGCTACAGAAGCGGAACAGCCCCATCAACACCCGGAACGCATTGTTATACTGAATGCGAAGGGCGCTGTACGATCTTTGAGTGTAATCTACCCACAGGCTGCACGTGTAAAATGAGGTGCAATATGCACGAAACAAGGTTTTCTTCACTTCTTTAGAACAACGTGCAAACCTGCGAGCGATCATATTAGCTCTGACCGACAGCGCCCTTCTTTCTCTTTCAATATCATCAAAGTCCTTGAGGTCAGCGGTCAAAAGATGTCCCAAGTATCTCACCTTATATACCCTTACCAGCGGTATTCCGTTCAACTTGACCGGAGGTATAGTATCAGAACATCGACCGCTGACACCAAAGACCATGACTTCACTTTTAGTGACGTTGTAAACTAATCCGTGAACTAACGCATACTCTTCACAGATGGCCAACAACCTCCTAAGACCACAAACCGAGGCGCTCAGCAACGCCATATCATCGGCGTAACTAATGTTGTTAACACAAACTCCGTCAATGTAACAGCCGGCACGCTCTCTGCTGAGCGCCTCGATCAGCTCATTGACATACAGATTGAAGAGCGTGGGTGAGGTCAAGCCCCCCTGCCTCACCCCGCACTCCAACCTATACGGCTCTGAAAAGGCCCCGGCCCAGCGTACCTGATTGACCTGGCCCCCATACCAGCATTTGAAAGTATTTATCAACTCCAGAGGAACTCCAGCTCCCTTTAACTTCCTCCAAAGGATACTGTATGCGACCAGATCAAAAGCTTTGGAGAGGTCGAGGAAGCAAGCATACGTAGGGGTTTTCCTATCCGAGTAGTACCTCACCGCCCACTTTAGACACATTATGGCACTCTCAGTTGATAGTCCGGATCGAAACCCGAACTGAATGTCGTGCACCTGAACAAAGCTATTAAGTTGTCTGTTAAGCAGGCTGTCAAGTACTTTTGCGATCACCGTTGCCAAAGAAATGGGCCTGTAGTTGTTCAAGTCCGCGATATCACCCGTTTTGTTTTTAATAATGGGCACTACAATAGTTTTAGTCATATGACAAGGCATATACGCGTGACTAACACAACAGTTGAAAAACATTGCTAACACTCTTGGTAAATGAGGGCCCGCGAACTTGAGGTGCTCGATGCTCAGACCATCGTGACCTGGAGACTTGCCTCTTGTCATACTTTTGATAACACGTTTAACGTCCGTGGCTGTGAATCTCGTTCCAATGTCACCATGGTCAACAACATCAAGCTCGGATACGCATTGACCCAGAGGCGACTTAATTCTAAAATGTTCCTTAAACAGGTCAGCAATGCCTACGGGATCGCTCTCGCCACTGACCGACACAGGGAGGCCAGGCTTACTGCTCAGCCTGTTCGTGTGTTTCCAGAAAGAGCGAAAATCATTGCTTGAATGTTGTAAAGCCAAAATATCCATTTTTATTTGGATTTCATTATTTTGACACCATTTTAAACGAGATTTATACATTCTCTTGGCTTCACGCATATCACAAAATGTGGGACCAGCAGAAGGCTTACCAAGGTCTTCCCACAATTTAAACTTCTGCCTGGCGTCCCTGTAAGCCTCACCAACATGCGTATTCCAACCTACCACTACTTTCTTTTTCCCACGCTTAATGCGCCCCCGACCCACCGCAGCTGACTCAGATAAAGCACTGACTATATCTTTATACATATTATCTATAACAGCGCGATGACATAATTGTTTGCAACTTTTGCCACAACATATTCTAAAGACATCAGGGAAATCAATAAGTCTAAGTCTTTCATGACATGCCTGCGTGTAAAACTGCGACTGTTCAAGACTTCTATCTCCCCAGACAACAAGATTTTCCACATAATTAAAATCACATTGCTTTACACAAACATTGTCAAAAACACATTCTAAAACAAGCGGGTAGTGATCCGACCATAACGTATCGTATGCAATGCATTACCTGTAGAGGTATATATTTTCCCTACCGTTCAGTGCTTCAATTGCTGTCGTTTTGGTTACACTAAAATTCAGTGCAGGTCCAAACCTCGCTGTTTTAAATGTGGTCAAGACCACACTGGAGACAGTTGTGAAAGAGAACCTGAAAGTGCATCTTCCTGCCATTGCTCTGGTTTTCACTATGCTACTAATAAGTCTTGCAGAATTTTTAAGGCAAAAATCAATTTAAAAAGTCAAAGTGCACCATACTTGTCTCGTTTCTATTTACATTCCTCACCCCTCTTCTACGGTTCTTCAAGAGATGAATAATCTCTTTTCTTCTCTTCCAAAGCCATTTTTAATATTGGGGGACTTTAATTGCCATCACCAATCTTGGGACATTCCCATTTTTTTTTAAATCCCTGACATTTAGTTTCTATGAGTATGGAGCTCGATTTTCAGACCATTGTGCGGCGGTTGGGAAAGCGAAGTTGATATTCTCTCCGCGCATGAGCAGCGTTACCGTCACTAAGTCCGTTACAGTACATTATGTCAGCGTATTCAGGGTTAAAATATACAGCCATAGTCAGCACTTACGAAGGCACATCACAGCACATGAGCAAGATACGCGGCAACAGTTAGGGAAATAGCTAGAAAACAAAACACGAGCTTGCGCGACGTAGAGTTGAAACTAACTAACGCGGACGACCAGATTTTGTAAAGTCGCACCCCGCGTCATGCCGAGAGAACAATAGTGACCAATCACAAAGCTTGCCGAGTATTTGGAGTTCAAGTGCAGGTAAAAACTACGAATAATAGGAATACGAAACAATAGGTTGACCGTCTCACAATTTACCTGCTCGCCATAAAACTCTTCCCTTCCCAGTCACACATGCAAAAGTATTGACAATCATATTATTTCTAAATAGCTGATAAGACAAGGATATTTTCCTATTAATTTTTACATCAGGCGTAGTATTTTTTTTTCACTAGACAACATTTTGTATGAAGTAACAGCAAAAATCACAAAAAATAAATGTTTGTTTAGTGATATTTATCAAGGTTTCTGGCATTTTTTAACTTTTAATAATGAACAAAGATCTGCTACGGCATCAACTATGATATTAATTTAAATTTCAGTACAGTCGCGCTGTAAATCATTTTTTAATTGGCTCCAAATGATTTAATCAGGGATTTTTCATAAAAAACTGAAAATGTTAATACGAGGGTGCGTTTTTAAGTTCGCGGAATGAGAGGGTTGTGGGGGGGGGGGGGTTAGGCTCATTAGGGTCGTAACGTGTTCAGTGACTCATAATTAGTATAAATACGAGGTTTCATTGTAATTAGACTAGTGTGCCAGATCGTCTCGTGCTCATCTTACGGGACTTTATGTCGAACCGCACCTTCCGTTATCGCATCGAAGGAGCGCTATCCTCCCCCCACCCTATTCGCGCAGGAGTCCCTCAGTGATCTCTCCTCTAGCATTCACGCTATTCACCAGCGATATGCCCAAGTGCAGCAAGGCGCAGTTGGCTCTGTTTGCAGACGACACGGCCATTTACTACACCGGCCGCGATTCAGACTCGATATCTCGCATTCTCCAAACCTAAGTCAACAAGCTTGGCGCCTGGTTTAGGAAATGGAGAATTGAAGTAAATCCCGACAAAAGTCAAGCGGTTCTATTCTCGAAACCGCGTCATACCCCCTGCCCACCTCGACCGATCACCATGTTCGGCAAGCCGATCCCTTGGGAGAAGCGAGCCAAATATCTTGGTGTAGTTCTCGACGAACACCTCTCGTTTTCAGAGCACATTAAGGCGGCTCGTTCGCGCGCCGCCTTCGCTCTAGGTAGACTCCACTTCGTCCTCAATGCACGTAGCAAATTGTCACTAAAGTGCAAATTGCGTATCTACACAGCGTGCATTCGCCCTATCATGACCTATGCCAGTGCAGTCTTCGCACACGCCAAGCCCGTTCGCTTCAATAGAATGCAGACCCTCCAGAACAAGTTCCTCCGTAGGATAACAGGCTCCCCCTGGTACGTTCGCAACGAAATCCTCCACGTAGACCTCAGGATTCCCACTATCCGTCAGTTCATGAAACGCATTTCAAAGCGTTTCTTCGAGACCGCCGCAAATCACCGCAACCCTCTGGTTGTGAAAGCCGCTAGCTATATTCCCTCCTCCATTAGTCATGTCCGCCGTCCCAAGCATGTCCTCACCGATCCCGATGACCACATAACTCTCATTCAGGTTAGCAGTAGGGCCACCAGTACAGTGCACAAACACAGACCGACTTTCCGACCTCGCCGCCGAGGTTCCTCGCGAAGATCCCGACGTAATTGTCCCCCCCCGACCCTTGCTCGATGAAGTGCCAGCCCGCGCCGTAGCTGAGCCTGTAGCTTTAAATTCCCCGAATAATAATAATCAACAAAATCTGATCCAGCCTGTCCCATCTTGCTGTCCTCCCGTCAGCGACGCCCTAAGCCGAGGTCTGTACCCCACAGGGGGTGCTCTTAGCGAGCGTTCGCTTAGTAATGTAAGTAGTTTTACGCCCCTGGCTGGAGGCTTTGAGTCCGCTTAAGGCAGCCACAGGATAGTCCGGTTAAGTAGTCACGACCTCTCAAGGTCAACTACGAGATGCCATACCCAAAAATAATAATAATTAGACTATTAGTCTTTGAGTTATCGTCAACCAAGCTACATAATCGGGAGTTAAAAGTGAAATATGGAAAAAATCGAATATCGTGCCGTTATAAAGTTCCTTACCAAGCAAGGAAAATCAGTTGCGACTGTACTGAATGAGATGTCATTGGTTTATGGTGACTCTTGTCCAGGAAAAACCATGGTTTACAAGTGGCACAGTTTATTTAAACAAGGCAGGGAATCCCTTGAAGACGACCTGAGGCCGGGCAGGAGCACCGAGGTGACCACGCCAGAACTCATCCAAAAAGTTGAGAAAATTGTACTCGACGATGCTCGACTAAAGAAGAAACAACTCGCAGAAATGGTTGGAGTATCCGATACAACCATTTTAAAAATCCTGCACGATCATCTTGGCATGACTAAGGTCAGTGCAAGATGGGTGCCGAGAATGCTCACGCCGCCGCAAAAACAACAGCGCGTAGAGTGTTCACGTGCATTTTTGGACCTCTGTAATGAAGACAAGGATGCTGTATTGAGTCGAATTGTTACTGGAGATGAAACTTGGGTTTATCATTATGAACCTGAGTCGAAACAAGACTCCATGCAGTGGCATAGAAAGGGCTCAGCACCTCCCAAGAAGTTTAAGGTGTCACAGTCGGCTGGGAAACTGATGACAACGGTTTTTTGGGACTCTGAAGGAATATTATTGATTGATTACAAAGATGAAGGTGTTTCTATAACCGGAGAATACTACGCTTCAATATTAGAGCGACTAAAAGAAGCCATTAAAGAGAAAAGACGGGGAAAATTGACGAAAGGTGTGTTGCTTTTGCACGACAACGCGCCCGTCCACAAGAGCCGCGTTGCGTTGGCAGCCCTGCATAAAGTGGGCTTCGATATTTTTAATCACCCACCCTACAGCCCAGACCTGGCCCCAAGTGATTATTACCTGTTTCCAAAAATGAAAAAAGAGCTGCGGGGTAAAAAAATTACCACCGATGATGAAGTCAAGGAGGCAGTTTCGGCGTATTTTGAAGACAAAGAGAAAACTTTTTTTATGAGGGTATAAATAAACTAATTGAAAGATCTGAAAAATGTATCCGTCTTGCAGGTGAATATATTGAAAAGGAAAAATAATTTGTTTTTTTTATTTCCACCCCTTATCCCCCATTCCGCGAACATAAAAACGCTCCCTCGTAGCTCAAAAACTACTGAACTTCGGTAGAACATTTGGTGGCTTAATTTGTTGCATTTTAACTCTACAATGACGTCCTGCAAGCAATACGTCGAGTTACCAGTAACCTGTGCTGTAGCGGCTTAGGAGCGAAATGGGTCTGTAATTCTTTAAAATGGTCTTATCACCCTTTTTAAAGAAGAGAACGACAACGCTCCTTCGCCATGCTTCTGGAGTTCTCCCAGAGAACAGGACAGAGTTAAAGAGCTCCCGAAGCTCTTTCATTACAAGACTTCCTCCCGCTTTCAGGAGCTCGTTCCTAATCCCGTCCTCACCAGGGGCTTTTCCATTTTTAAGCTGTTTAAGATCAGTCTCGATTTCGTCTTGGCTGACTTCTGGCAGGTCTTCCGTGAAATGGCGGGTTAAGGTGGCTCTGGAATCCCCATTTTCAGGATCAGGTCGAGATACATGAGATGCGTGCAATTGGCCGTAGAAGTTTTCGAATTCCGAAAGGATTTTCGGCTTCGAATCGACGATATCCCCACTTAATTTGGTCAACTTCGTCATGTGGCTCCTCCCAAGTGATTGGACGAACACTTTCGACCCCCGATTTTGCTCTCTATAGAGCGTGTATTGGAGCTTCGGAGGTCGCGTCGTACCAATGTCCTAATATTCTTGTCGAGTGCCCGTTGTTCTGACAAAGTGATATGTTGGTTTTCACGTTGTTCCGTCATAAGCTCTAGAGTCTCTTCCGAAAGTTTGTACTTGCCTGTACGCCGCATTCTGCAAAACCGCGTACCTTCCTCCCTGAGGTTTTCGACCATTTGTTTGAGCGCCTGGTCGACGTGATTTGTGGTTTCCACGGCAGCGTATCGGTTTTTCAGGTCTGCCTGGAACGCTTCAGATATTTGGTCGGAGCCTAGACTTTATCAAACGAGTTCGCTCGAGCTTGAAGTTGGTATTCAGAGAGCCTCGAACAAGTCTGTGATCACTGCCGGTATTGAACCTGTTGATCACCGAGACATCCCTGAATACATGCTTTTTATCCTTTATGATGAAGTCTATCTCATTTTTCGTTATAGTGTCGGGGCTTCGCCACGTCCACTTGTTTGGGGCTGTTTCTTAAAGAAGCAATTCATCAAGAAAAGCCCTTCCCTCTCACGGAAGTTGACAAGCATTTGCCCCCTATGATTTCTGTTGCAACCTGTAGGATCATACTACCGATTCATTGCAATCACTCCCACTTTAGCGTTAAAATCCCCGATGAGAACGTTGTAGTGCGCCTTAGTGGTGGAATGCAAGGCCTTGGAAATGTCCTTGAGCATTTTCTCTACTTCGTCATCCGGTGCGTAAACCTGGACAACCTTGTGGCTATACCACTCGGTTAGCTTTACTGGTACGCTACGCTGTTCGAGACACTGGAGACTTCCACATCGTTATCACAAAGGGATTTGTTAACCAGGAACCCGAATCCGCCTTGGGATAGCTGGTCTTCCTCTCGAAAATACAAAAGGTGACCCGATTCAAGGGTTATTGTGTCCTCCCCCTCTCTTCAGATTTCACTCAACCCAAGAATGTGCCACTTTATTTTTCCGAGCTCTGTTTCTAACTGCTAAATGATAAATGATTTTATTTCTGTAAGTAGGTTTGTAGAAACACTTTTACACGTCAAACATATTTCAAAAACTAGATGAGATCGGAGTTTCCCATCTCTGAGAAGAAAGGCCGAAACAAACTCAGAGGTCAGTCTCTTAAAGTTCAGACATAATATTGGTCAGATCATGTGAAGACCATGTAGATTGGTCTGAGATGGTCTTTTGAAGAAAGAACCACACAGATTGAGTGGACCTCTCCAGTCAGTGCACGCATTTGTCAGTAATCATGCAGCTTTACACAGAACTTAGGTGTCAATATTCCATAGAAAATAATGACACTGAGTGCCAATTTCACCAATGAAACTGAACGCGCTCACATTTTACTTAAAATTATTTTTCTCAAGACATAACCCTGTCTTTGTGATTTACAGCGAAAAACCCGGCGGCGGCCGCGCCTGTAGCTGTGCCAGGCGGGTCCGCGGGCGGCGCGGGCGTCGCGCCCGTCAGCGACGCCGACGCCGAGCTGCAGGCGCGCCTCGACAACCTGCGCCGCGAGTAGTGTGCGCAGCGTGCGGGCCGTGCGCAGAGTGCGTGCCGCGCAGGCCGAGCCGTGCGAAGCGTGCGTGCTGTGCGAGCTGAAATATGCGCAGCATAGTACCGGCCTCGTCGTTGCATTAACCGACAACTTATTTTCGTTGTATCGTTTCGCGCCTCTAAACTAGGCCTCGCTCTACTTTAATATAATTATATTTGAAGTGAGATCGCTAAATCTCACATCGTGTAGTGGCGACGCTTCACGTCGACAGAGGATTCACTGTTTTATAACAGATAGTACGAGTGGTTAATGAGTCGACATATTTTTATAAAGCAACAAGTGCATCTTACACCTCTCCACTTAATAACCACTCGTGCACGCAACGCACGTGCGGGCGTCTGTTACGAGCGTCGCTGGCCGCCGCGACATCCACTTGTACACATTGTTGTTAAGTTATACAAATTAAGTTTATCTAAGAATATTAAAATAAATATTTTTGTAAAATAAACCTTTATAATTATTTAAAAAAAAACGCAAATGTCAATCCCAATTGTTTATTATACACATAATGATTAATAAAATCCTTTTTATGTAAACTACAACGATATAACGTTTCATAAAACATTGATTCATTATATAAATCACATTCAATAATCACATCTAGTAGGTAAAAGCGCGCGTGACGTCACACAAGCGGTCACGCGCTATACTTTTATAACAATATACAGATCGCTCCTGAACCGTCGGCGCCGCGGACTCACCTGGGTGGTAGTCCAGATGGTGTCCGAGCTCACCTGGGCTGGTGCGGACTGCGGGCCCTGACTAGCATGTTCAGAATCTCTTAGGGAACTATTTAGGAAGATTAATATAATGACTGTACCTTGCCAGTTCATTTATGAAAATATTATGTATGTTAGAAAAAATCTGCATCTATTTAATAAAATAAGTGATATACATAATATTAACACTAGAAATAAAAATAAAATAGATCAACCATTTTTCAGACTATCTAAAGTACATAGATCTTTTATGGGGTACTGTGTTAAATGTTACAACAAAATAACTGGTGAAATATTGCAATTAAATGAAAGAAAGTTTAAAACTCATGTTAAAAAAAACACTTTGTAATCAAGCATATTACAAATTAGAAGATTATATCCTTGATAAGAATGCTTGGAAACATGCTGGTCCTGCTCCATAGGACAATCTAGATGCTAGACAAAATCATACTATTTGCTTATTGTATTGTATATTTGGTTATTTTTACTTTACTCACACACTTATTCCAAGTTAATATTTTAGGAAAATCATATATTTTTACAATTGTTTGTAAATATGTGAGCACAATGTACCTATCACGTGATTAATTTATATACCTTTGCTTTATTTTTATTTTTTTTGTACCAATAGTGGTATAGTATTTTTATTCTTGGTGCATCGTCTTCACTTAAAGAAATATAATTAATGTATACAAAATATTGTAAAACATTTTAAAAGAGTAACGGTGGAGTTTCTTGCCATTTCTTCTCCATACGAAACTACTTTTTGGAAGTGGCGCCTAGAATCAGTTCTATTTTTAATGTAAATTTTGACGTTCAAAAGTGCCTTTTTAAGGGCCTATTTGAAATAAATGCTTTGACTTTGACAGACACTACCTACTAATACTGCTAATACTCTACGGAGATATGTCTGGTGGCTACCCAAGTAATGGTAAGACGAACATCATGGACCTTCTGTCCTACAGCCTCACTATTGCACAAAAGATTATCATAATATGCTGTCAGCTGTCAGCATAAGGAGTAGATTATAATGATCTACGAATGGTATAGTCAGGGGCAAAAACGGTTTATCTAATTGACACAATGACAGTTGTGATTTGGATAATGGTACCTAAACTCAGATTTTTTATTTCTTAGACCAAAATGACAGCTGCGATCAAATAACTTTTGAGTTCAAAGATGAAAACTGCCAATGTATAGAATACTAGCACTTCGTCCGCGTGGATTTCGAAAAAAAAATAATACAAAAGTTGCATAAGTTCATCAGACATAATTTCGGCTTCTAATGGTAAAACGGTTTTTCAAATCGGTCCAGTAATTTTGGAGCCTATTCAATACAAACAATCAAATCTTTCCTCTTTATAATATTAGTATACATGTTTAGTGAAGAATGGACGAATGTATGTCGTGGTCAACAGGAACTTGCACGAACTATTTGAAAAGCATTTCAAATCTCACCATGAAGACCAACGTGAGATGTCAGTGTCATCCCGTCTTGGTGAATCCCTAGCACAGATTACTTATATGTAGCAAGCTACAGATGTGACAGTCGAATTTGCTTAGTTCCTACATTAACAGTTCTGGCGCTGTTGTCGTTTCATGTTTTTCTTTATACGGTGTGGCATGACACAACATACACAAAATATAATAGTGCTTTCAATATACTAGATATTCAATGCCCGATATCGATAATTTTTCGTGTAGTGTAGTGATGCACCCCATATCGACAAAACCTGCTAGGGTTTTGGATTTTCATTCGTTTCCTGAGTTTTATATTTTCAATTGTTACAAGGCGACTTTTAAATAAAACAAATTATCATACATTTTGTAGTCATTTATTCGTTTTCTTTTGCCTATGGGTTTTATATTTTCTTAAAGCTAACTGTTGCATATTTTGCATTTTAGAAACGTATTTCTCTTCTATTTTCCCCCCTAAAATTTTATTTATTATATTGCACCAATTGTGGCATTGCAGACGAATAATAAGTGATGAGTAATAATTAACTACTTCTCTATTATGTGTTCTGCAGCCCAACCAAGACATATCGCGTTTGGCAATCAGCCGTTTAAGATTTGTTTTAACATTATTTTTGTAACCATTTTCATTTAAATAATCATGTATACTTTGAACATTTTCTCGGTATAGCCACAGTAGTTTCCCGATTGGGTAAGCCAAATTATTATTTTTTAATCTTTTGTATTCTCTATCTTGTATAAATTCATGGATCCCATGGATTTCTTTTGTAGCATAAGTTTTGGTGCAAGAATAGCAATTTACTTTTTTTGTTATTTTCCTGCATATGTATCCCGCAGTATACGCCGAAGTTTGGACTTTTACTTTCTCTGAAATTATTTTCTGAATTAGAGTTCCATCTGACTCTGTCGGACCCTCTGAAGATGACGGTGCTTTTAAGTTTAAATTTGGCGAAATATTTTCCTCATTATATTTTGCATTACAGCAAGTAAAAAGATAATTTAAATCTACTAATGTGTCGCCGTCATCTTCTTCACAATTTGAACATTTTGAGTGAGTGCTCAATATATTAGACATTAATAAAGACTTAAAGGCGTACATAAAACTATTTCCATCGGGATTCACGTTGCGATAATTCATCGCTCTTATGTGACCAAAGAAATTCTCAAGAGGATCTTGATTAATTAATCTGGGGTAAAAGTATTTCACCCCAAATTCTGTAAATAATAATTTGGATAGACCCATAAAACTCTGCAACGTAGTAATCCACCCGTCCAGGCATGCAGGACGCACATGTCTTGGCTTAGCAGTCTGCCTAGCCAATTTACTATTGATGTCAATATATTTAATATTTTTTAGGGATTTCATTGCTTTTTGCCAAAATTCTTGATGAGGGGAATTTGGTTTTACTGCGCATCTAAGTTTGCCCCTTGGTTGACCTGGCGATCCATTGACACTATCGAAGAGGTCGTCAAAAAATGACACCAGTATTGCTGTAGTCTCCATTGTCTCTATAGGAGTGTTGAGCCGCTTATCTGAAATATTTAATTTGTTTTAAATAGATATGACCGCCATTTATTGCTTCAGAGTTGTCACCTGCACTTTAGAGAATTTAAACTTTAGTCAGAAGTATAATGAAGAAGTGTTTTTACATTCATGGCTTATGAAACAGTTGTAATTTTCATGCATACATCACACAAACATTAATTCAACTAAGTATTATTAAAATTATAATACTACTTACAAAGAGCATCAGTATATTCAAGCATTGCAGCTGTTCGAGCACTTAGCACTTGGGTGGCTGCTTTGACTTTCATTTTGTTGATATGTTTTGGGTCCACATGCTGTGCAGTCAAATTCGGTAAAGCTCTGGTGTGACCTGATTTACTGTCTAGGTCGTATATATAGGAAATATCTGCCCATGATGCTTTTTTTTCATTGAACATAATATCCTTTGTAAGGAAGTTGTTGCGCACACTCTTTAAAAGATGCGGTACATCGTGAAATAAAAAAAGGTCTTGTCCAGCTATGTGAATTGTGACATCTGGAACAAATTAAAACAAAATGAATATAAAAAAAACAATATAATGTATATAGAAATTTAATAAAATATTGATAAAATTTACCATTTTCTCTGGATTGATTGCTGCGAAGTCGAGCAGTTGATTGTTTTAACTGTCTAAAACATGACCAACAATTATGATCCTTGATCACACACAAGTGTAAGTGGTTTTAGACCAGTTTCCACGAGCAGAGGAATGATTTCTTTTAATATTTTCATGAGCTCATGTGCTGAAATGGTTCCCTCACAAAAATAGTATGCAATGGGTTGCCTCCATGAATGACATATGCCTCTGATCATAAAAACCAGAGCATGGTCAGCCAATTTTGGTTTCCTTTCTCCTGCGATGTCTACAAATCCGATAACTTTATCTTTGCTTTCATTAAAGGTGAGATGTGGTGACAGCGCTACCTCATCAAATACTAAGGAGCAAAGCTTTTTTGTCGTGTCCCAGTCCTTAGTGGTGTGCTTGATATGCTCAAAAATATTTTTATTTATTCCGCATTCAAACTCAATTGCAGATGAGAGTCGGGCCAGTGTCCTCTTGTTAGGTAATGCAAACATTTTTTCTAGAAGCTTATATCCCTTTGGACTTTGCTTCATCAGAGCGAGGGCGAATAATTTGTCTTCTAAAGAAAACCGTCTCGCCATTTTGCTTTTTCTAGCAAGTCTTAATTGCATCAACAAGAAAGCTTTAGCTTTCTTATTAAGTTTTTCAAAATTTTGCATAAGTTCTAGGTTTTCGGCTTTATATGCGTTTCGGAGACTCTGAGTATTTGTGTCACCCAGACTATCTGAAGCAATTTTAGTACATTGCTTTATATACCGGTGAGTTTTGGAATGGCACTGAGTTGTACTCTTTCCTGAAATACAAAATATGTTTTTATTATACAGAACAAAAAAGAAATCTATGAATGTATTATCCATAATCCATAAACAGTATTAAACAATGTCGCTTTTCTGTCTATCTGTTTGGTAACTCTTTACAAAACTAAAATGTTTTTTTTAATGCAGTTTTCATTTACTATTTGCTATTTACTTGGATATAGCAAAAAAATATCGATGTTTTGACATGTTGGCACATCAGTAGGTCATTCTCTCAAAGAATGTACATGTCACAAGTATATAATATCTTAGAAAATGTTTAGAAAGCAGTTTACTTACTTGGTATGGGTTTCAGTAAGGAATTCTTGATTTCAACCATTTCAGAAACAGGTTGCAATTCTGTAATCAAAATTTATTTTATGAGTAGAATGCAAAATAAAATGTTTTGACGTCTTTCCTATTCAGTACAAGTTTGTCCTCATGGCACAGAAATCCTCAAAAGGATAACCTGGGGAAATGGATAACCTCAAAGAGACCGGTTGGTGAGAAATAAAATTTTATAAGATAATTTGTTATGTAGGTAGTATAGGTTGGTGATTATTCGATCATACCTGTACTCTTCTGGACCTCTTTTTTCTCTGTATTAAATTCTCCTTGTTCAATTTCTGAGGTTCCAGACATCAAACCAGCATATAAACAACCTAAAACAAAAGCAAAATGTTAATTTAACAACATGACCCTACCACTAAACATTAAATCTTTTCACACGTGCATAACATTGACAGGCTACTCATTCTCTTTTATTAAAAAATTCTTAACATTTAACACTAACTCTCTAACACCACAGCAATCTTTGACTCTGACTCGCTGAACCTAGAATGTATGCACCTAGAATCTGACGTCATAAGTGCCCATGTAGGTTTATGTGAAATAAAATATTTTGATTTTGAACTGCAGCTAGAAATTGCCACACTGTGCATGTTAAGGCACTATTTGTATGTATTTAAAATGATAACACAAACCTTCATTCCTCAACTGAAGCGAGACTTCTGATTGGCTGGTTGAAGGAAGTGAATATACATGTTCCTGGGAAATGTCACCTGCAAATATATTTCAAATGGTCAGGTTTTGCAAGTTAAGTGGGTACTAAGTTGGCACCTTTGTTAACATGAAGTGGACATGAAAAAATATATCTCTCTTTTTTTTATCAAATAAACTGAAGAATCTATTTATATAAATGAAAAGATGTTCTTTAGTAAGCGCATCACAAGAGAACAGCTGGACCGATATTTCTTTTTAAATGTCTGTTATAGTAGAAAAAGTTTTTTAGGTTTAGGAAAGTTGGAAAGTTGGATAAAATGATAGTGCTTCTTTCTATGAAACTTGAACAGCACAATGTCTGTTGGGTCAGCTGGTAATTTAAACTAAAGAGTAGGGTTGACATTGCTGTCTGATTCTGCCCGTCTCTGTGAAGTTTATTATCAAGGTAATGTCATTTTTTCATACCTGTCATGGTAATTGGTTCTCCTGTTGAATTGTTATCAATTTGTTCTCGGCTCTGACAATAGTTATATTCATCCAGAAAATTACATCCTGGAAAAATACATCAAAACATTAATGCTTGAAACAAGAAGTGGATGCAACTTTGTTGCAGATGACTTGTGTTTTTAAACAAAATAATGATGTTTTGTGTAGTGAGAAGGGCAAAACACACGCAGGAAGCACAAGCTTCAGGATGACAATTACAACCTCTACCAATTTGATCCTTTTCTTTGAATACCGGGTAAAACGGGGTGAATCGAAACCAAACTTTAAAAAGGATTTTAACATTTAAAAAATATAGTTTGTTGCCAACAGGGGCAGTTAATCGTTAATTATAATACATTCAATACATAAGAGAAATTTTTGGAAACAATTATTTTTATTTCAATGCTAAAATCGCTTTTAAAGTTTCGTTTCGATTCACCCCTGCATCCCTATTCACACCGTTTTATGGTACTTTCTATAATAATGATTTTGTGGAAAATACACTGAATGTAACTAACTAGAATGTACAATAACTTTTAGTGATACACAGTGGTTCCTCTACTAGGATGTTATATTGTTATGTTTTAGGCAAGTGCAACAGCTAGGTACATACAAATTTAGTTACATTAAAGGTTTAAGTACTTACCCTTAGCAAGTGGTACGCCGTGAGCAATTTCTAGTTCCGTAAACAAGCAAGGGTAGGAATAACGGATTCTAACACCAGCCTGGTCAAATTGAGTTTGATCAAAATGTTTTTCACAAACACGTTTTGTCATTATTTGGTTCTTTGTCAGTCCTAGTAGACTAGGGGTAGTCGGAACAAGTAACGACAACCACAAATTGCGTAAATTATCGTTCATGGGCATGCAAAACAGCCTGTGAGTGTTCCTTGTTGAATCACAACCACCAACACAACACTTATTTAGCGCCATTACGAGAAAGTAATAAGTATGGAGCACGTTATGGAGTACCACAAAGCGCGGAATTGTATTGCACAACAGAGGAGGGTGGCTTCTCAAGTATCTCAACTCAACGGGAGGAGAACACAAGATAACCTGCTCGACTCGATGATGCACAAAACAATGGCCGATTTACATTATTTACCTGACTTTATGTGTAAACTGTCAAATGACCAATGATATACACACACATTGATACACAATGACATTTGAGTACAACATGGCGACTTTATCGCGACAGCAGAGCCAAAACTATAAATTTGGAACTAAAGCTGTCAGCCCCCTGATCCCTAGCATCAGTGGCACTGACAGTTCACTTCACCGAAGTTTTCACGGTGAGATGGTTATAGACTAACACTACAGATTAAAAATCTATGTAGCCAATTTCATAAACAATTTCCCTAACTTAGGTATACCTACTTATTTATTTATTTTATATATTTATTCACAAATTCCACAGCCCTTAAACAATTTAACTTTCAATGAATAAACTAATCTTACAGCCAATTACGGATTTACAATTTATTGCCTACACTTATTAAATGCACAGAAACAAACAGGATGACAGGCTAGCACCCTCCAACATACCTTATTACCTCAACTTTATACCTACCGCTATGCTTACTCGCTATAACTAATCAATAACTATTAAGAAATACATAGTATTAGAATGTACCTATTTAACAGTATTAAGGGTAGACTCGCTGATTCTACTTGCCGGGCCGCGGCCGGTACACAGGTGAGCTACCCGTGAGCTGTGGGAAGCGGACAGATACAATACGAAAATATATACCTACGGAGTAACACATCAGTCTTGGTACTAGAGAGCGCGCCCCCCGGCCGCCGCCCCGCCCCCGCCCCTTGCCTGCGGACTCGGTCTAGCTTCAATCTAGGTACATTATCGAGGTGCGACATCAATAACGTATATAATGCATAGAAATAAAACGACGTGGCGATAAATAAGACAAGTTGTGGGCTCCATGGAGGGTGGGAGCCAGAGAGACGAATTTTAAATTCATTTTTAATATGGACAAAAAAGGTAAATTAAAACTAAACTAAAAATTAAACAAACACCGGAGTGGAGGCAAAAGCCAATGAGACTCCCAAGAGGGCTTGCACTTCCCTCGCCCCTGGTGGCCATGCGGCTAACGCTGCTGGTACCAGCGCGGGCGACGGTTCGACTGTGGCGAAAACCGCAGCTAAGACCAAAAAACACAAGTCCCAGTTGAAACAAAGGACGTCGGCGCTGATTGGGACCAGTACCGACCCTTCTAATACAGCGGCGAAGACGGCGACGATTAATACCACTGCCGGTCTGACCCTCTCCACACAGACCCCGGCGCTGGGTAATACTGGCAGCGGGTCTCCCATTAAACCTCCTCCTCCTCCTGTGGTTCTTCTAGCCTCCCCTCACCAGAAGGCCGTCACCGGTCAAACGGAGACGGCCAGGTGCACTGAGGACGCGTTTTCACGCGCCTGGCAAGTGCAGAAACGCAAGTGCAAGGGTAAAGCCAATAAACAAGCCCGTTGCCCTTGTAATGAATATTCAGGTCCACCAGCTGCCTAATTACAAGGCGACCAGAGGGGCAGGATCACGGGGAAGGAGCGCCGCCAAACAAGATGGAAGCAAGGTAAAGGCTCCCGAAACAAACAGGTTACTGCCGCCAGGTCCGTCAAACCGATCAGCGGCCAGCTAAACTTCTCCGCCGGGAAGCGGTCACAGAGGCCGGCACTAGCTGACCGGCGCCCAGTCAACCGCCAACCAGCGTCCCAGAGAGAGCTGAAGGTACAACCAAAACACAGCGACCCGGTTGGAAGGATCAGGCCGCGGCCAAGCGAGCTCTCAACGAGACCTTAACACCTCGGGGAGAGCATAAGCGGCCGCGCCTTGATCAATCCAAACGAGTCGCCCAACGAAGCTACGCCCAAGCTGCCAGCGCTGCCCTTGACGTCGCGATTATCTGCGACCGCACGGGGATCCTCAGCAAGAACGTATCGGACCAGGTACTCGCTGCTATCCAGAAGCAGATTATACTTGAGGCCTGCTCCCCCAAGCAAGACACTCCAGGGCCGACCTTCTACGCCAAGTCGCTGTTCGCCGGGGGTGTTTTTAAACTGTGGTGCGGCAACGACCACACTTTAGCCTGGCTAAGGAAGACTGTCTACGACCTTTCTCTCCCAACTAGCATCTCGCTAGTTGTCAAGAGCCAGTCGGAGATTCTAAAGCGAGCACGATGTGGAGTCGTGATCCCAGAAGAGCAGGGGGTCTTCGGAGAGCCGACCAATATTGGGCGCGCTCTCAGCTACCAGAATCCCCTGGGTCGACATAAAGAGGTGGGTACTCCTGCATGCTGACAAACAGGCTGCGGCATGGTTCGTGGTGGTCGGTGTCCCTGTGGACCAAATCCCGACCCAGATGAAGGCCGGACGCCGTCTCTCAATAGGATTGGGGACGGTGTACGTGAAGTTCCAGGGTCGGAACGGCAGGTTCACCGACGTCCCCCAGGATTGGGACCCCGCCACGGAAACCATCTGCGAGACGCCAGCACCAGCAGGGGAGTCCACTCCCCCGTCAAGCAACCCGGAAGCATTAGCGGCTAAACCTGCTATAGCAGTTGGCCGCCCCTGCTGCCGCCGTCGTGGACGCCGTCCCTTCGTCGGGTGAGGAGCTGGACGACATCATCCTGTCCCCGGCTTTGGGCCAGGGGGGAGGCGGCTTCGACGAGGGCGATTTGTTTGCCGGGCTCAGACTGGAGGGGGACGAAGAGGGTTCGGCCAACGATGGCGTCCCTTTCGTCGACCTGTAAAGTCCTCCAGGCCAACCTACACCACAGCCAGACCGCGACGGCTTAGCTTCGAAAGTGGTTGGAGGTACAACACACAGCCATTGCCTTGATCCAGGAGCCGTGGGTTAGGGCTGGCCGCATACAAGGACTCTCCAATCTTGGCGGTAAGCTCCTGGTCACCACATATCACAATCATCCTAGATCGTGCATCTATGTCATAGGTAACCTTAAAACACAGCTTTTAAATGACTTCTGTTGCAGAGATGACACTGCAGTAAAGCTGCTAATACAGCGTGACGGAGCCGAGGTGATGGTGATCGTTTTGGAGGCGCCGCCTCCGCACGACCTCGCTCGCTTCGTGAGCCATTGCGAGAGAAGCGGGTTTGAGGCCGTCGTCGGGGCCGACACCAATGCTCACCACCAACTTTGGGGTATGGACACGCAGAACGAGAGGGGTAAGGCCTTGGTTGATTACTTATTCTCGACTAACCTATCCCTACTAAACACTGGCTCCGAACCAACATTCTTAACCAGGCGAAGCCGCACAATCATAGATCTCACTCTGGCAACAGAGGGCGCGGCGGAAATTACCACGGGGTGGCAGGTCTCTAAGGAGGCCTCCTGCTCTGATCAACGGTGGATCCGCTTTGACATCCAAGTCCGTGTTACTCCAATACCACCACGGCGCAATCCGCGCAGCACGGATCGTGCCACCTACACACGCAGCCTTGAATCCAAGCTGGCGTTATCAAGCGTTCCGTTGACACTTACGGATACGGCACAAATTGAGGAACAAGTAAGCCATCTTACTAAATCAACGATAGACAGCTACCAAACTGCTTGCCCAGAGACCACCCCACGTAACACACCAGGCAAACAACCCTGGTGGGGTGCGGATCTGGAGCGAAAGCGCGGCAAGGTAAGGAAATCTCTAAATAGAGCCATGAACACATGTGCGGATGAGGACTGGGATAAATATTATGCAGCCAAATCCAGCTACAAAAAATGCATCAGATTCAGAAGTACCACGGGATGGCGCAAATTCTGTGGTAGCATTGAATCCTGTCAGCAAGCTAACAGGGTAAGGAAGGTACTGGCGCAACAGAATACACCTGGGCCCGCTACCCTCCGGAAACCCGACAACACACTCTCTTCCTCGCCAGAAGAAACGAGGCGCATCCTTATTGAAACTCACTTCCCTGGATGTATCTTCGCGCAGGTATTCCACTGGCAAGAGGTAATCCAAACGCCTTCAGACAATGACTGGCGTTACGCCAGTAGGGTGATCACGTTGGAGAAACTCCAATGGGCCATCCAGATCTTCCATCCTTTTAAGGCAGCTGGTCCTGACGGAGTGTTCCCCGCCTTACTACAGTGGGGTGACACCGGAGTCGCAATAAGACAGGTGCCTTTAATGAGAGCGTGCCTGGCCTTTAGATACGTTCCTTAAGGATGGAGGGAAGTGAAAGTAATATTCATCCCTAAGCCAGGTAAGGGTGACTACACAAACGCCAAATCCTACCGACCAATCAGCCTGACCTCCTTTCTATTAATGACTCTGGAAAGACTGTGTGATAGGGAGCTGAGGGACGGCGCTCTGAAAACCATACCGCTACATGGTAACCACAATGCATACAGCTCGGGTAAGTCGACCGAATCCGCTCTTCACCTGGTAGTCAGCCAGATAGAGGAAGCGATTAATCAAAAAGGCACCTGCCTGGGCACTTTCATTGACATCGAAGGAGCTTTCGACAAAACCAGCTTCTCCAGCATCAGCAGCGCCCTCTCCAGACATAGAGTAGAACAGGTACTAACGGACTGGATTACAAACATACTAAGCAAACGAGTGGTTCGCCTTGAGAGTGAGCAGCAACTGGCCATGATAGCCAGAGGGTGCCCCCAGGGATAGGTGCTATCCTCCCTTCTATGGAATCTGGTGGTCAATGACCTCATCACCAAACTCAACGCCAGCCGCTATTATACTATAGAATATGCAGACGACATCGCAATCCTTGTTTCGGGGAAGGGGAGGGGTACGATCTGCAACCTCACTCAGCAAGCACTACGTATCGTAGAAAATTGGTGCATGGAATATGACCTATCAGTGAACCCCACCAAAACTGAACTTGTCATGTTTACCCAAAAACGAGCATTAGGCCCTTTCCGCCTACCAAAACTGTTCAATACAGAACTTCAGTTGGCCAACGAGGTCAAGTACCTGGGGGTCATTCAGGAGACAGTAAGTTAATCTGGAGTAGTCATTTGGACAACAAACTAAACAGGGCCTGCATAACCTTCTGGCAGTGCAGGAAAATGATAGGTTAAAGTGGGGACTATCCCCTAAAATTATACTATGGCTGTACACCACAGTGATCCGCCCCATGATCACCTATGGAGCCGCGGTCTGGTGGCCCCGAACCAAGCTGGCTACAGCCTCAAACAACCTACAACGCATGCAACGATTAGCCTGCTTGGCGGCTACGGGCTGCATGAGGACCACTCCGACTGCAGCAGTAGAAGCCATGCTGGAACTGCCACCGCTCCACTGGAGTCTTCTCGGAGGACCTCAACATACGTATAGCCACACCATTGGCGGTCCATAACACAGTGTTCCAGGCCGAATGCATGGATATTTCTCTGGCTGCTTCGGCCATCATAGCCAGGGAAGTTAAGGACCACTCGATCCGTATACTCTCAGACAGCATGGCTGTTCTGCAATCGCTAAACAGCTACACAGTTGAATCTGGGCTAATATACGAGTGTCACCAGCGCCTTAACCAGGTGGGTAGACTCAATAAAATAACCATTCAATGGATCAAAGGACACAGCGGTTCGCTGCGAATGCGAAACGATGCAGCCGACGAACTTGCCAGAAGGGGGTCGAGTGAGACAGTAGTGGGACCTGAACCCATCGTGCCACTCCCCTTCGGATATCTACGCACTCTGGTAAGGAAACGCACCAGGGAAGAACATCACAAACAATGGTTGGAACAAGGTGAGTGCAGGCAGGCTAGGCAAGCACTCCCTGCAACTGATAGCCGCCTCACGAAACAAGTTCTCCGACTAACTAAACAACAGCTGCGCATAGTTACGGCAGCCTTGACTGGCCACGGGTCATTTAATAAACACCTCATTGTCATAGGAGTCACAGACAGTCCGCTGTGCAGGGCCTGCATGGAGGAGGAAGAGACAGCAGCTCATTTGCTTCTAAACTGCCCGGTGGTCGCCACATACAGGGCAAAGCACTTCGGTAACCCAGGTACCCTACGCGAGGCTATCAGTAACATCAAGGCGTTGCTGGCCTTCCTCGAGGAGCTGGGGTGGATCGAATGATCGATTTTCCCACCGTACGCAAAATACGCGCATTGACTTGCGAGTTGCGGACGCCAGCCCTTATTACCTATACCTATAAATAAGACAAGCTTATACCCGACCCGCCGGACGGTGACGGAGTGCCTGACTCGCCGGAGACACGTGCACAGCTACTCGCGCGTTCATAGAATGCTTTGTTGTAACACGTGATGATATATTAGCACAGTTTGGAGTTTGAGTTTGGCACACATCCCTACTTACAAATAATGCAGCCGTTATCGATTGAATCATAATAAGTCTTTAAACGAATAGGAAGAGATACGTAGTTGTAAAACTTTTTATAAATAGACACTCGTAATTGATCACATATCACAGACTGGTCGTCCAAGCTTGTTGAATGTTTGTGCGGGCGCGGGAGAGGCGCGCGGCTCATGTAAACGCTCATATAAAATATAAACTAATTACGAACACTATAACAAAATATCTAGGTTCCTTTAACTACGGGATCAATACCCTAAAGGTATATAAGCTTACGAAATAAAGGAAGTATTCGAGACGCACGGTCTCGGAGCATGTTATCATACCCCTGGACCTACTGCAGCTAGGTGCGTACATTACGTTTGAAATAACTGAAACCCCCTCGAAATCAGCTGTTCCCTACATTTACAGGTAGAAGTTGTTCGTAAAACGATGAATTCAATGACCCTAAGAGGTTTCAGTTGTTTCATTTAGATCTTGTAGGTTCGCGTGATGAGTCTACGGTAAATGTAAGCAGGCTCGCAGGCGCTCACGGCCGCACCTCCTCCGCCTCCCACAGCGCGCTCAGCGTGATGCCCAGCTGCGCCAGGTAGTACGTGGACATCACCAGCACCTGCGGACACAACGCTCGTCACACACAGTCACACGCACGGCGCGGCGGCGACGCGCACGCAGTACCCACCTGCGTGTAGGGCACGGGGCTGCCGAACAGGCTGTAGCCGAGGATGGCGTCCGACACCAGGAACAGCAGCGCGCCGGGCGCCGCGGCCCCGCCCCGCGCCGCGCCGCGCCACGCCATCGTGGCCAGCAGCAGCGCGTACGCCGGCACCAGCGCGCGCAGCCCCGCGGGCGGCGACACCAGCGCCAGGAAGCCGCCCGTGGCCGCGTACAGCGCGCCGCCCAGCCCCGCCGCGCGCCGCGCCCAGCCCAGCGCCGCGATGTAGGCCACGTGCGCGCCCGCGAACGCCGCCATGCCGGCCACGAAGTGCTGCGGCCACATCAGCAACGCGTCGCCCAGCGCCGACAGCGCCAGCCCCGCCGCCACGCGCCGCGCGTACCCGCCCCTTCATCATTTCAATTCAAGTATTGCTAAATTGAAGAAAATTCTAACAAATGGTGTTAGAAACTGGGAATTGGCTTTATTTTGTGTAAACTTTTATTTACATATCAAATGTTTACACTAAAAAAAGACCTTAAAAATGTTGTAAGTTTTCCTAAAATAAATGAATAAATTATTAATCGAAACGCTGAAGACTTTAAGTTTATCAGAAATATTACATCGATCTGCCCTATACAATTGATACTGTATATGATACTATTGATGGTATCCGAAAGCTGAAGAAGAAAACCATAAATAAACTGTGCCTTGGCATGACGCAAGATAACCTACACAAATTCAAATTCCAATGAATGTAGAAAATGATTTCGTTTGAACCACGATGTGGAGTGTCCACGTCGTGGTTTAAACGAATTCATTTGGTACACGTGGTTCACACGATACATGTACCTAGACTGGGTAAAGTGGAGGACATGGAGCTTAATTGGGACTTTGTCTAACTTGGTACCTAGGTGTTGACGTATTAGATTTGATTAATTAGCTAAATTAAAAGTCACGTAGACAAATGCTTTCATTTGGTTATCTTAAACCGACTTGAAAAAAAAGAGCCTGCTGACATGACGAGAACTATCGTAGTGCCTGTAGTAAAAAACAAAGCCGTTTTGTCAGATATATCGAACTACAGACCTCCTTTCTTGATTCAGTGGGTGGTGGTGCATGGCCGTTCTTAGTTGGTGGAGCGATTTGTCTGGTTAATTCCGGTAACGAACGAGACTCTAGCCTACTAAATAGGCGTCGTCATAAAAGTGTTTGACAGCATTCTTAATACACAATTAAACAAATAAATAAAGTTGCACGATAATCAGTTCCGGTTTCGGCCGGGACTGTCTACAGAAGCTGCAATATTGTGTTTGAAGAGTGCTGTTAGATACTATACCGAGAGAAAAACATCTATGTACGCTTGCTTTCTCGACCTTCCGAAAGCCTTTGACCTGGTATCACACGATATTTTGTGGGATAAAATGAGTTCATCCCAGATACCGTATGAACTTATTAACGTCTTTAAGTATTGGTACGGGAACCAGGTGAATAACGTACACGTTCACGTTGTTGGACCATTATAGATTGGAGTTTGGGGTGAGGCAGGGGGGAGTTGAGCTCTCCCTCTATTTTTAACCTGTATGTGGACGGACTGATTGAGACGCTGTGTATGGTTTTTCAGGGTGGGTCTAGGAAAGTGCTAGAACTGCCACCCATATAGTTGAATGGCTCACCCTTAGAAAGGGTGGACAGTTTTAAGTACTTAGTACATGTCGTGACTCCTAACTTAAAGGATGATGCGGACAATGAGCGGGAACGAAGGGCGCTGTCGGTCAGAGCGAACATGGTTATCCGCAGGTTTGCACGGTGCTCTTAAGAGGTGAAAATAACTCTTTTTAGAGCCTACTGTACTACACTGCACACGTGCAGCTCGTGGACTGACTATACGCAAAAGTCGTACAGCGCCCTTCGTGTCCAGTTCAACAACGCGTTCCGGATGATGTTGGCGCTCCCCCGCTATTGCAGCGCTTCGACTATGTTTGCGGAAGCGCGCGTAGATTGCTTCGACGCCACTATGCGCAAGATAGGCACGTCGCTGGTGCGGCGAGTGCGGGGGAGCGCCAACAAAATGCTGGCCGCGCTCGCGGAAAGGCTTGACTGCGACATAATCTCCTACTGTTGTAAGCGGCATGTAGCTGGCTGATGCGACTAACAAACCTCATTTAATAATTACGATAACTGTTTTTAATAAGGTGTTTTTATATTCTATCTGTTTATGTTTTATTGTGTATGACATAATCTAATAAAATTACATGATTATGAATTAAGCTTAATTTATTAGTAATTTTATGTTTTTCATGTGACTGTATAAGTGTGTTATTCTAATATGAGTCAGTGATACTCGAAATAAAATAATTTTATTTAATTTTTTATTTATATAATTAGCATAATGGGCGGAACATGCACTGGACCACGCTTTACACTCTATTATTAACTTTGCTTGGGTATTTTTTGAGTTAGCATCGTTAAAGGTAAGTATTTAATCCATTTTGTAGATCTTGATCATGTTAGAATACTTCATGTCACTGTTGTTTACATCGCACGTAGTGGTTTAAGAATAGGTGAGGGGTACCTACCTACTATAGCTAAAAAGTGAAAGAAAAAACTACGTGCGATGTAAACAACAGCGACAGGAAATATTATTGTGCATAAATAATCAAAAAGTTTTTGATAAGATATGCACAATAACAAAGTAACATACATGACCTACGACAAGAACAACAACAAAGTTGTAAACAAATATTTAACGACATTATTTTTAAATCGTGATTCCCGCGTTATCTAATCGGCCAGGGCCAGTGTCAGTGAACCGTTCGTCATTGTAACGTACTTGTGGCGCGGCAGTGCGGCGTGGTGCAGCAGCACGACTAGCAGCAGGCACAGCACGGGCGCACACTTAGCGGCCACGGCCCCCGGGGAGGGCCCCGCGCCGCCCGTGCCCGCGCCCAGCGCCACGAAGTACACGCACACGCACTTGAAAAACGGCACCAGCTGCCCGCCCACGCCTATGCGCTTCACCTGCACAATACACGCAACCAGCACCTTAGATGATTCTTCTCCATAGGTACCTACTACGCTTTGGAATGGGCAACTAGCTTCATTTTTCTGACCGACCGACCTTGACAATTCAAAAGTGCCTGTAATTGGTTTATTTGAAATAAATGCTTTGCTTGAATTGCTTTTGAAGAAGCTGGCATTTAACGGTATCCGTGGAGATTTGTTACGTTGGTTCATTTCTTAAGTGTCAAATAGAACACAAAGAGTAGCTGTCAATGGTTCCATTCTACCATCATAACCGCAACGTCAGGAGTGCCTCAGGGCTAAATTCTCGGACCTCTGGTATTTTGATTTTTTGGCCCATTAGATAAATAATATAATATATAGTCATTTACTCCAACTAGATCTTAATCGCTTAGTAGAATAATGTATTTAAAACAAACAACTAATTACTATTCCCAAATGTTGCTTTATCAGCTTTACTAAAAATAAAAACCAAAGTAAACACCCCTATGCACTACAAAGTGAAATCTTAGCCAGGGTTAACACAATTCGTGACCTTGGAATATTGCTCGATGATAAATTGCACCTGGACGCACATGTTGATAAAATCTTGAGTCAGGCATATCGTATGTAAGGATTCGTAATAAGATCAGCCCCGGAATTTGTCCACCCGAAACATATTTGCATTTTTATCGATCATTGATCCGGTCTCAACTAGAGTATGCGGTGTCGGTGTGGAGTCCCTATTATAATAAATATACTGACTGTTTCGAGCGTGTACAACGTAGGTTCTTGAAAACGATGCATAACCGTTGTTCTAGAAGACGTATTTACCACCCCTATAACGACTTATTGAAAAAATACAACTTGCTCTCTTTGAAGTCTAGACTTACTTTACTAGAAACCTTGTTTCTATACGATCTGTGTAACAACTCGTACGATTGTGTGAATTTTCGTAACAAGTTGTGCTACGTTGTCTCTAGAACCATTCAGGGACGTGTGGTGAGAGCACGACCTGTTTTCGCCGTTACTGCTAGCCGTACGAATGTAGGGTTTGCGTTCGCCTTTATGTCGCCTCACAGGCAACTTCAATAAGTATTTCTCTAACTTGGATCTATTTGCCTTATCCGCTGGAAAATTTAGAACCCTAAGCAATATCGTATTGCTTGACAGACTCAAAAAATCATTTGAATAATAAAAAATCTCTCTTGTGTTCCTTATTCCGTATAAAGTTATATTTCCGTAACTGTAATTTATGTTTATTTTCTGTCATGACTTATTTATTCTGTCCAACTTTTACTTTGCCAACATTGTCTTTCTCTTTTTGTGTATCTACGGTGAACGTTGTTAGTTGCACATTTGTTTATCTCCTAATTTTCTACTTCTTTGTAATATTAATATATAATGTGTAATACCTACTTATATAATATAAAATAATAAATTAACAAAAGTTGCAGGTATTCAGTTTTTTGTAGTGTATATTATTAAGTATAGAGATATACCTATGTGTACACGGCATTCACATTAACTTAGTTTTAGAATTAACCTGTAAAATGATATAAAGTTAAACAAAATATGAATTAATTAATTAAACAAAACAGCTTTGACTTAGATAAGTCTAAAAAGCAAATAAAAAAATGACTGACACAAATATCAAATAAACAATTGACGACTGTGCAAGAGGGATCGTGCTGACGCGCACTACTAAACACTAAATACACATTCTAGTGTGTGTGTGAGCTCAACTCACCGTTTTACAAATGTATGTAACGGTGCGCATTGATCCATATTTACATTATTGATCTATGTTTGACTCAATGATGGCGAGTGTCTCCCAATGTTACTTCTACAGTCGGGCGGTTGAAAAAGTCTAGATAATGGTGCCGATTCTCTTGTCACAAATGCCTCTAAGCTAGACTAAAAACCACTAAAATTTGGTTTAATCCTGTTAAATGACGATTTTCTATACTGAAATTGACTAAAGTAACAAGTTAACTATGTTTTAGTTTGACAGCACTAAGATTATTAGTTTAGTGAAAATGGCAATTTTGCTATTCTGAATTTTACGGTTTTCACCTAAAAATTTGATTATCTAACTATAACTGAACATGAATCTGACTATTTTTAATCGCGATTAAAAAGGTGTGGAATAAAATAAGTTGTCGTGAACTATTATATAATTCACACCAACACCTCGACTTCGGACGTGCAAAAACGGTACTTTATCTTTATTTTTCTTTTTACTTGTATCTCGAAAACGGTGTGTCCTATCACAAAAATAATGAAAATTTCGACCCCCTTTAAAGCCCTAAAACCCTTGAACCTCCAAAACTCTACATGTAGATATTTTTATTTTATATTTTCCATAAAAAAGTAAAAACTTCCGTATAAAACAAGTCAAGGCTGCCCCAGGCTGCCTCCGGCTCTAACAAACACGTTGCGAAACCAAAATATAAAAAAAACACGCGGACTCGCGATTGTCAAGTTCGATTTTTCAATTTAGTTTTTTTTTGCAGAATAGCTTCAAGATTCTCATAGTAAAAGTATAGAATTTTAGTGATAGTTTATTTAGTTTAGTTCGGTGTACAAGAGAATCGACTGATCCTAAATAAAAATTTGTTACCAAAAACAATCCTTTTATTGCGTAAAATTTGGTTTTTAACAGTATCTTCCGCCGGTCCTAACACCCATTATGTCCTGTAAGCAAAATATCAAGTTTGAAAATTATATAAACTAATCAATAATATAAATACAAATACCCTATTTATTGACATGTTTAAATAAGAGGCAATCGGCAACGCCTCCATTCTACCTGTAAAGCTTCTTCGAGCATAATAAATAATAATCGGCCATAATTTCAATTTATTAAGGCCGCATTCCGAGTTAGACCATAATCGCTGACAGCGCTCACATCGATAATTTGCGTTCCGATTTAGTTATCACGATTATGACAGATGAGAGCCGCTCACAGTGATAATATTATAGGGCATGGTCGGCGTTATCGCAAGATGGCGCATATCATGACGTTATCTATGACAATTCACGGGACATCGTTATCGCGCTCACGCTAACTCGGAACGGATGTAAGCGCGCTCAAACCGATTACAGCTCAATTCGGAATGCGGCCTAACTTTCGTCAGCAGCACGATAACTATTTTGATATCGTATCAAATGACATAACGTTCCGTCAAAAAAAGTGTCAAATCCAACTTTTCGGACGAGCTTAAACGCATCGGGAGTAGGGACAACTGTCAAATCATGTTGTCATTCATTCTTAGTTCGAGTTCGGGACTAATCGTAATCGAAAGTCCGTAGGTGATACGGAGTAGGAAACGTCCGTAACGAAGGCCGAAACTACGGACTTCGTGCTTAGAGAGTAGACCCCCTGAGGCGCTGTTCGGCGGCCGCCGCACGATCACATTGGTGCGATTGGTAATCACTCACACAAATGCAAAGCTCAGCTTAGGCCTCGCGGATTGTACCTTCCTAAGATTCCATGCTATCTTTTTATCTATCGGTACTACGGAGGGTCTGGATTTATGTTTTCGCGGTTGCACAACGACATGCTTTGCCTGGTAGTATAGATGCAGGCCTACCGTGCCGCCTCCTTCAGAGGTAGTAGTAGGGTGGCGGGGCTTGAAGGAGAGCGCTAGATCCTCAAGGCAAGTTTGGCGGATGCACCTTCCCGAGGTTGCCATCCCGTTCTTGGACAATTTTTTAAAATTAAAGTCTTATCCCTTCTGTCCCAAATCTCACAAACATTCCCAATTCATCCTACCTACATCCCCACTCCTCCCACCTCCATCTCTCTAATTTCAACTCCTAACTGCGACTCCTTTGTGATTGGGTGGTGGCGGGGTCGTCCATCACTGAAATCAGCTAATGGCGAGAGGAGTATGCAGTTACCTAAGCTAGGACCTGCGCAGTTGGGCGCCGTGAACGAGGATGAATGAGTCCTGGAGGGTTGAGCATAGCGGCTCTAGTTGTTATGTGCTCGTAAGGCAACACGCTCCCTTTGGTTTGGATTTCAAGCGAAACGGTGGCCCTACCCAATAGCCAGGGATAGGTAAATGGTCAGAGGGCCACAGGCGAGGTGCGTGGGGTCTGCTGAGGTCGTCCTCGGAAGTCCGAAGCGGAAGGTTAAGGTCATGCTGACGATGTAAGTGATGATTGATCAGTTCGTAGGTGGTGGCCCTTAGGAACTCAAACTCAAACTCAAAGCATTTATTTCAAATAAACCAATTACAGGCACTTTTGAATTTTCAAGGTATGTGTCAGTCAGAAATATGAAGCTAGTTGCCCATTCCAATCAAAGTAGGAGGCAAGAAACTCCATGGACACTCTTTTAAATAATATGGTTACAGGAAATTTGTTACATCAGTCTTGTTGAAATTATACATGTGAGAATGATGTAGAAAGACGTGCACATTAAAGGCGTCCGTAATGAAAAACATTAAAGCAAGCAAAAAAATACAAAAATCGGAAAACAAAATAAAAATAAAAAAGCCGTGGCAGCCAAGAGATGACCAGTCCCCACTGACGGCGCCCGTTCACGAACATGGCATATGGATCAGCACCATTCAGCTCGAACATTTTGAAGGGAACTTAAATGATCCAACACACACGCCACCACCAGCGAGACATTTGAGTGAGCGTAACATACTCTCATCCGCCAGGGCACATTCAAGTCAATGACAGACGTGCCCAGTATAGGGTAGCTTTATAGTAGGTACATAGTGCTCACACGTGTGCTTTGCAATTACACAATATTAAAACATTATATTTATACAGTGCAAAGATAGTTTTTACAATCTTCAGCAGCTCCAACAATATTTCCGAATGCTAATCAATTGTTTATGCGCCCTTGTGGAGCGGAACCAGCGTTGAGCCAAGCATTTTTGTCAGAGATGTAATCCCTCAACTTACAATATGCTTGGCTGCATAGTGTGCGTTTGATACAAGTTTTAAACTTCGTTTCATTCAGTTGGAGTATGCGGGGAGGTATTTTATTATAACAGTACCCCATGAATGATGAATCAACTTTAGCCAGCCTGAAACCCGGTTGAACCAATTGGTCCCTATTTTAAGTCCCATAGTTGTGTCTTTCACCTCTTTTACTGAAAAGATTTACGTTTTTCCTTACGTACATGATGTTTTCATATATATATTGATAAGGTACGGTCATGGTGTTAATATCTTTAAACAGTTCCCTTAGATAATCGCATGTATTGCTCTGAAGGCTCTTTTTTGCAGAATAAAAATACACTCGATGTCTGCAGCGCATCCCCATAATAAGATACCGTAAGACATGATACTATGAAAGTTAGTGAAATAAACTTGCCTCGCGGTATCTACATTAGTAAACTGACGGATTTTTCTTACAGCATATGCTGCTGAACTTAGCCGTCCTGCAAAAGATGTTAAACGGGGACCCCATTGCAGCCTTCGGTTGAGCGTGATCCCCAAGAAAACCGTTTTATCAACGAATTCAAGTTTCTCTTGATTCAATACTATGTCACAATCAGTACTTTTAACATTCATTCATCTTTTAACATAACGTTTCGTGATTAATGTAGTCAAATGCCTTGGAGAGGTCACAGAAAATTCCTATGGCATCTTGGGCCTCCTCCCACGCTGTAAATATGTGTTTTACACCGGCGTCAGTCGTGCTTTGGTGAAACCATATTGCTGTTCGTGTAAGATTTTGTTGATGTTAAAATATTTAAGCATTTGATTGCATATTTCACACACAAATTAAATATTAAAGCTAAGTATGGTGCTATAGTCTCGATTATGGATGTACAAACTTTGATGGACATTCCCCAAAGATCTTCGGTCAACTTGATTTTTATTTGCCGAAAAGCTTTTTGATCATAGGGTTTATATGTTTAAATTGAAATTCAACCGGGCAGCCTGCAACCCTAAATCAATTGAGACTTTGGGTGAGGAATTTAAAGCTTCCGTAGTTTTAGATGGTATATTAGTAAACTAATTTACAAATTCTTGAGCTCACTCGACGCTCGACTCTCGCCGCGGACGGACGTGTTTGTGCGCTCTCCCGCTCCAGTGTTGTGTTTCGAATTTCTACTCGTCGCTACCACGTGACGTCATCGTAGTCGCACCGACTACTCCGATTAAAATAAAATCAAGCAATTGATTTTATTTTTAATCAATTAAAAAGTGCCTTTTTCAAGGCAAATCTTATTTCTTCATCAGATTTTCGTGTGTAGCTTCACTAGGCCCCTTCTGGGTAAAACCACAGTTCGTGGTCCTCGGTTGAAACCTTACGGTGTCAACGAAGCCGAGTGGGGTGTTGACCCAATTCGCACCCGCTGAACCCCTTCAGGGCGAGGCAGTTAGTTGGACGGGTCCCAGATAACCGGCCTTGGGGGATCTCCTAGTCGGCTCTGGTGACAGTTTTGCTTTTCAGCTACTCACCTAGTGTCTCTAGGGTGTGTCTACACCCTTCGCGCTAGACTGGTCAGGGCCCCGTTCGCACAATAAGACTGGCGACGGGTATACAAGCTTAGGGCTCACCATTAGGTACACACCTCCCTGTCTGCACCCGACAGGGAGGGAACTCATCCCCGGGCCAATCCACCCGGGGAGTTAGGTATAGGGTTGATAGGCTCTAAGTGGAAACTTAATTTCCACCATTCCCTCCCTTAGGCCTTCCCCCCACTCCGACCATGGAGGACGCCCTTATAGTGGCGTTCTTCAAGGAGGTCCTATTTAAGGACCCCGACTTCCTCGCCAAGTATGGCGCTAAATTCGCTGCACTGCAGCAGTCCGTCCCCGGTCCCTCTGACCTAGTAGGCACCGACGACAGCTCTGATATCGCTACGTTTAGCGATGCCCTCGAGCCCTCTCAGTCGCAACTTCTAAGTTGCTCGCCGCCGGCTGTCCACATGGACACCAGCGAGCCTTCCCCTCGCCCGACCTCGCCGTACGTAATATCGAGCGACGACCAGAGCTCCTCCCCCTCTTCCGACGAAGGCGTCTTTAAGACGGTCGGCTCAAAGAAGAGGAGCCTCAAGCCGAGTCCTGACACAAGGAAGAAACCGGCTATCGAAGCCACCTCCGCTCCCGTGGCTCCATCCGCCACCGCCCCCTCTCAGGCCGCCTCGGCCTCAACCTCTTCACTCAGCCACAGTGCTGCCAAGCCCGCTGCCCAGCCTTCTGCGGCAAAGAAAATCGCCCCCCCTCCCCCTGTGTACATCCAGGACAAGGGGAAGTGGACAGACGTGTCCAAATGGTGCACCGACCTGCGTATAGGCTACACCAGCGCGAAATCTACCCAACAGGGTATTAAGGTAACCGTCCCGACATCTAACGATTATAGAGAGCTCACAAAGACTCTCCGCCTTAGAGGTGTGTCCTTCCACACCTACGCCCTCCCCGAAGACCGTCAAGTCCGCGTCGTGATCCGTAGGGTCCCGAAGGAGATACCCGCGGAAGAGATAAAAGCCGACCTTCTGTCGCAAAACGTCCCCGTTGCGGAAGTCCACCGCATGCACCGCGCCCGAGGCAGGGTACCATTCGATATGGTCCTCGTCGTCTGCCCTCCTACTGAGGGTCACCACCCTATCTTTAACGTCCGTTCCGTCTGCAACCTCACCGGCTTGCAGATCGAGAAGCCTTTTAAGACCGGTGTCATAGGGCAGTGTCACCGCTGCCAACTCTACGGGCATTCGCAGATGCACTGCCACGCGAAACCCAGGTGCGTCAAGTGCCTGGGCGATCACGGCACTGCTGACTGCAGTCGTCCAAAGGACCGCACCTTATGCACAGAGCCGCCTAGCTGTGTGCTATGCGGCGACTCTGGCCACCCGGCCAATTATCGTGGGTGCCCCAAGGCCCCTAAAACATCATCTCCCAAGCTGACGAAGCGTGCAGACGCCCGCCAGCAAAGGGAAAGCCCCCGCTACGCCCACGCGTGGCCTACCACTCAACATCAGGAGCGACTCAGTCCGCAGAGGCCCTCGCCCTGGAACTACCTCCACCATCAGCAGGCTTTTCCAGCCTTAGCACCTAGACCCGTTCCTGCGGCCATCCCTCCACTTATGGACCCCCGCATCCGCGTCAACGCGCCCCCAGGCATTCCTGTGCCTCTAAATAAAGCCGCTCCCGCCGCTTCAGCTCCACCCGCAGCCACCCGTATGGTCGGCCAGAATCCAATGGACGCCTTCAACGTGATCTCGAGCACGTTCACGGCCTTCCTTACCCCTCGCGCCAGGAAAATGGCAAGTGAAATTGTTGCCGCCAGAAATGCCGGCAACATTTATATGATCCAAAATATATACAATGCGTACCCGGACATTACGCAAGCCCTGATGTCCTTCAACAACCAACCCAACCCCAATCATGGATAAAGGAATCCTCGCGCGAACCAAACCCCGATCCCTAAAGTTAGGTTATTTCAATGCCAATGGCATCCTGCGACAACGCGCTGAAATCAGCGAGTTCCTCCGCGACCATCACATCGACATCCTCCTTGTTCAGGAAACTTTCCTTAAACCGAGTTACCGAAATCCGTCAATTGCAAACTATCGTACAGTTCGCAATGACAGGACGCGTTGCCATAAGGGCGGTACCCTTATCTATTACAAAAAGGAGCTATACTGCATTCCCATAGACCCTCCCACACTCTCACGATTAGAAGTGTCTTGCTGCCGGCTTGGCATGACAGGTCATCAACCGATCACCATAGTTTCGGCCTACCTCCCCCCCATTAATACTTCGGAGAACTTCCAACTCCTTACTGAAGATCTTTCTGTCCTTTTTAGCCTGAGTGACTCCGTTATCATAGCGGGTGATCTCAACGCAAAACATCCCTCCTGGAATAGCACCAGGACCTCTTCCAGAGGGAGACACTTGTTCAACCTCTCCTCCTCTCAGAATTTCGATGTCATCGCGCCGATGACTCCCACTCATTTTCCCCCCGATCCCAATCACACCGCCGATGTACTCGACGTGGCGCTCCTACAGAACGTCAACCTACGGTTGGACTCTATAGAAGTGGTACAAGAGCTCGCTTCCGATCACCGTCCAGTAGTCATGAAACTGGTCCCCCGCATAGGTCTGCCCGATTCCACCCAACCCCTTCCCAACAAAGTGGTAACGGACTGGAGGAGAGTAAGCGATCGCTTAAAATCCACCACGTCCCCCCACTTGGACCCAATCCCCGATCATTTTGAGTCTATCGCTGACACGACGGCCGCGATCGACTCATTCACAGCTCACGTACAATCAGTCCTGAACGATTGTTCAAGGGAAATTCCAGCGACGGATGACCGTCGCTGGAAGTTGCCGGACGATGTACGCGAACTGTTGAATGAGAAGAACGCGGCTGTCCGTGCCTACAGCAACTTCCCCTGCGACGCGAACAAAGCCCATATGCGTTACTTACAGCGTACTGTAAGAACACGCATAGAGGAGCTGCGTACCGCCGGCTGGGACAAGATGTTGAGCGAACTAGAGCCCACCCACCTAGCCTTCTGGCAACTCCAGAGGAAGCTCAGATCCGGAGAAATAGTCTCCATGCCCCCCCTGATCCGTCCCGACAAGACCATCGCCTTCGATGATGTCGACAAGGCCGAGCTTCTAGCCGACACTCTAGAAGTCCAATGCTCGCCTAGCTCTCAACCAGTAGACCAAGCTCACCTCACTGAGGTCGACGCTGAAGTCGAACATAGAGCCTCCCTCCCTCCCGTCGAAGACCCAGAGTATCCACTGCCCCCAGTCACGCCCGACGAAGTGCACGACCTCATCAAAGGTCTTAAGGCTCGTAAAGCCCCCGGTTCAGATGGAATCACCAATAGGGTATTCCAACTTTTCCCTGCCCACCTGATAATGCTACTGACCACCATCTTCAATGGTGCTCTGAGCAACAACATCTTCCCACAGGCATTCAAAGAAGCCACCGTCATCGGTATCCCGAAGCTCGGCAAGCCAAAGTCAGAGCCTAGTAGTTACCGCCCCATCAGTCTGCTCAATGTCCTCGGCAAAATCTATGAGAGGCTTATTTATAAGCGCCTCAGAGACTACGCCGAGACAAAGGGCCTCATCCCCAACGAACAGTTTGGTTTTAGAACCCAACACTCGTGCGTACAACAGGTCCACCGTATAGTCGAACACATCAACTTCGGTTTCCAACGAGGTTTTATGACCGGTGCTGTTTTCTTCGACATAGCGAAAGCGTTCGACAAAGTCTGGCACAACGGCTTATTATATAAGCTGTACCAACTCGGTGTGCCAGATCGTCTCGTGCTCATCTTACGGGACTTTTTGTCGAATCGCACCTTCCGTTATCGCATCGAAGGAGCGCTATCCTCCCCCCACCCTATTCGCGCAGGAGTCCCTCAGGGCTCTGTGATCTCTCCCCTAGCATTCACGCTATTCACCAGCGACATGCCCAAGTGCAGCAAGGCACAGCTGGCTCTGTTCGCAGACGACACGGCCATCTACTACACCGGCCGCGATCCAGACTCGATATCTCGCATTCTCCAAACCCAAGTCAACAAGCTTGGCGCCTGGTTTAGGAAATGGAGAATCGAAGTAAATCCCGACAAAAGTCAAGCGGTTCTATTCTCGAAGCCGCGTCATACCCCCTGCCCCCCTCGACCGATCACCATGTTCGGCAAGCCGATCCCTTGGGAGAAGCGAGCCAAATACCTGGGTGTAGTTCTAGATGAACACCTTTCGTTTTCAGAGCACATTAAGGCGGCTCGTTCGCGCGCCGCCTTCGCTCTAGGTAGACTTCACTTTGTCCTCAATGCTCGTAGCAAATTGTCACTTAAGTGCAAAATGCGTATCTACACAGCGTGCATCCGCCCGATCATGACATATGCCAGTGCAGTCTTTGCACACGCCAAGCCCGTTCGCTTCAATAGAATGCAGACCCTCCAGAACAAGTTCCTCCGTAGGATAACAGGCTCCCCCTGGTACGTTCGCAACGAGATCCTTCACGTTGACCTAAAGATTCCCACTATCCGCCAGTTCATGAAACGTATTTCAAAGCGTTTCTTCGAGACCGCCGCGAATCACCGCAACCCTCTGGTTGTGAAAGCCGCTAGTTATATACCCTCCTCCATTAGTCAGGTCCGCCGTCCCAAGCATGTCCTCACCGATCCCGATGACCACATAACTCTCATTCAGGAGAGCAGTAGGGCCACCAGTACAGTGCACAAACACAGACCGATATTCCGACCTCGCCGCCGAGGTTCCTCGCGAAGATCCCGACGTAATTGTCCCCCCCGACCCTTGCTCGACGAAGTGCCAGCCCGCGCCGTAGCTGAGCCTGTAGCTTTAAATTCCCCGATTAATAATAATCAACTAAACTTGATCCAGCCTGTCCCATCTTGCTGTCCTCCCGTCAGCGACGCCCTAAGCCGAGGTCCGTACCCCACAGGGGGTGCCCTTAGCGAGCGTTCGCTTAATAATATAAGTAGTTTTACGCCCCTGGCTGGAGGCTTTGAGTCCGCTTAAGGCAGCCACAGGATAGTCCGGTTAAGTAGTCACGACCTCTCAAGGTCAACTACGAGATGCCATACACAAAAAAAAAAAAAAAAAAAAAAAATCTTGAGCTACTTCTAAGCTAGAGCTTAAGGCACCACGGGAAGTCTCCAATGTATATTCAGTGTTTCGTATTTGTTTCCTACTAGTTTCGTTTTTATAACTTTCCAAACTGTTTTTATTTTATTTTCTGCTGATTTGATGTTGTTGCTAATGTACAGGGCTTTAGCTAATTTGCACGTATTTCTAAAAATTTTGGAATATGTAGCAACATACTTATTGAAAGTTTCAGTGTTAATGTAAGGCTTGAGGCCATACAGCTCGAATAGACTTTCCCTACTAATCCTAATACCTCTAGTTGCCCAGTCACTAAATATAAAATTTGGGCAAATATTTTATGTTTTCTTTTCAGTTTTATTGAATTCAGTGTGCACTAATGAAAAAAATCATCATAAAATTTATTTACATCGTCCATATTATGGCCCAGAACATTTAACTTATTATTTAGGGTACTATTGAATATATTCAATTTGCCAGTCGTTATTGGTCTAAATTGTATTTGCAATTTTTGTAAAGGGGACCCCCTTTTTTTTTTTTTTTTGTTCCCGGGGTGGAAAATCCTCATGGATGTCCTCCGCCCTGGGGCGGGCGGAGGGGTCTGCCAGACTCTTACTGACTAAAAACCACCCCGGTGTTCCATCTCACACCTACGCCGGGGTCGCGGGAACACATTATTCTTCCACAACCCCGGCTGGTGCTGGCCTGCCTCGGCGGGCCTCCTCGTGTTGGGAGGGGGAGTGAGGTGTTATACTCCCCCCGCAACGTCTAAGAGGGGCGCGCGTGGAACACTACGCGCCGCCACCTCGGGTCCTGATGTATGGGGGGCGGTGGACGTCCCCGAGTCCGCCGTCCCTGGACCCATTTAGAGGGGCTGGAAGAGGGCGTTGCTCGCCCTCAGCCTACGACCAACCCCTTGCCCCTTGCGACGGGTCTGATGAATGGCCCCGTCGCCTACCATTTTTCGGCCGCAGAGGATAGGGAGAGCGGCCAACGACATACCGTCACTCCTCTTCCCCTGCGGCCCCACCGCGTCAGCCATCGTACGGTGGCGACCCCGTTAAGGCCGCGGAAGGTAGGAAGAGCGGCGCACCGCAATACCGGCACTCCTCTCCCGCCGCGGCCCCACCACAGTTGCAATGTCGCCCAACAACACCGCAACCTTGGCCGCTACGTCGTCGGCTTGTCTACTAAAGCCCTGACGAGCGGCCCCTCCTCGGGTTCCTCTTAGCTTCACCGTGGGGTCCAAACCACGGCTACTGAGCCCCCCCGCCTCGTCAATGCGGGAACCAATTGGGGGGGGGGGGGGAAAGGGGACCCCCTACGCCAACTCGATCGTGCACCCGATGTCGCACTGTAAGCCAGGCTTGTGCCCCTATACCTCTCTGGTAGTCCTAACGTTCGAGTTTTGTAAAGTCAGACGTTCCATGGAGGGTGGGAGCCAGAGGTGAATTATAAAACTCAATTTAACCTGGACAAATCAAGCACAGTTAAAGACCGAAACAACGGAGTGGAGGCGAACGCCGGTGACACTCCCAAGGGAGGTGCTTGCACTTCCCTCATCCCTGGTGGCCATGCGGCTAATGCTGCGGGTACCAGCGCGGGCGCTACGCCGTTCCGCCTGTGGCGAGAATCACAACTAAGACCAAATCTAAAAATTCTCAGTACAAACAAACGACGTCGGCGCTGATTGGGAGCAGTAACGACCCTTCCAGTACTCAGGAGAAGACTGGCACCGGGCTTCCTGACAAACCAACTCCTTCTCCTGTGGCTCCTCTAGCCTCCCTGCAGAAGGCCATCGCTGGCCAAATGGAGACGGCCAGCTGCGCCGAGGACGCGTTCTCATGCGCCTGGCAAGTGCAGAAACGCAAGTGCAAGGGCAAATCCACTCAACAAGGCCGTTGCCCTCGCTCCGAACCTTCAGGTCGAAATTTAATATCGAAGTTTAGTAGAACTGTTTTGGGAGCCAATTCGCCTTTTGCAAGAATGTGTAAAGCAGTAAATGGCTACAGTGATGTTATCGATCTCCACTTTGACTCGCTTGCTAAACAGAAAGCCATCCTTAATCGTTTACCAACCAACCCCTTATTCCAATCAGATATTGTTATATAATTGTGTCAATTTGACCAATGTTATTAATTTATCAATTCTATCTTATACATGTAACGTTATTTTTTTTCAATTATATTCAACAATTTTATGTACTTGCCAACTACGTGTTAATACTTTTATGAATTTACTTATTGTTTCTAGCTTATTAATTTGTTTTACAATTTTTAAACTTTTTATCAATTTTATCATATATTATTAATTTGTACATTTGTTTTTATTTAATTGTTATCAATTTAACCATTATTAATGTCTAAGACTCAAAATTTCATTAATTTTATTTAAATGTAACTTTTTTCGATATTAGCGTTTGACTAAGTAAGTTAGCTTATTTACCAAATTTATTGTTTTATGCATGTGGTGTTTACCTATAAGTAACTGATGCGCTGTTATTTTTCTTCCCAAAAATGTATTATGTGTTTGTATCAGTGTAATCAGTTGTTGGTGAACCTAATAAAAAAAATTAAAAAAAAAGGCAAATTAAATATTAGGACTAAGTAAGGTGCTATAATCTCAATTATGAAGGTACAGACATTAATAGACATTCCCCAAAGATCTTCGGTCAATTTGATCTTGATTTGCTTTAAAGATTTTATTACTGTTAATATGCTTAAAGTTAAATTCAATCGGGTAGGCTGAAACATTCGCCCTTATTAAATCAAAAGCGAACGAGGGCGAAGAATTTAAGGTTTCAGTGGTTTTTAGTGGGACATTGGTAAAGAAATTTACAAATTCCTGAACAACTTCTTTGTTATCGCAAGTGAGACCTCATGTAGTCTCCAGTGTGTTATCCCCTCAGATGTCAATTCGATCCGACCGATCCGATTACGTCACAGAATAGCGCTTTTTGTTCCTGTTCGTTTCTTTATTGATAATTTTCCAAACCGTCTTTATTTTATTGTCTGCTGATTTTACCTTATTGCTAATGTATAAGGCTTTAGCTGTCTTACAGGTGTTCTTAATTATTTTTTTGTAAGAAGCAACATACTTATTAAAAGTTTCCGTGTTAAATAAGGCTTAAGGCCATACAGCTCGAAAAGACTTTCCCTAATTTTCCTAAGTCCTTTAGTTGCCCAGTCACTAAATAAAAACATAGGGCTGATACTTTTAAGTGTTCTTCTTAAAATAATTATTAAACTCGGTTTGAACTACCGAAAAGAATTCTTTATACAAAATATTAACAGTATTCATTGTAGGGTCCCTAATTGCGTAATACACAATCAATCGGAATCTGAATCGTTTTGAAACAGATTGCTAATCCATTGCTTCTTTAAATTCGATAAAAATTCTGCTCAACAATATATAGAACGCAATGAATGTTCTTGAACCGTCAAAATCAAACAGATTAGTCGTAAATTGCTAATCCATTGCTTCTTAAGTTCGATAAAAATTCTGCTCAACAATATATAGAACGCAATGAATGTTTTTGAACCGTCAAAATCAAACAGATTAGTCGTAATCGTTTACGAAAATGTGTTACGCAATTAGGGTGCTGATTTCATAGGAGCAGGGCGACGCATGAAATGTCCATACAAACGTAATCCCTAAACCATTTGCTGTTTAAGCACATTTCCACCATATTATGCTTATATTCGGATTTAGATAGTGTTTATCTAGGTTCCTACATCGTTTTTTATTTCAAAATACTTACCTAAGATGAAGTCTAAGTTAGTTGTATTTCGCACTTTTTTACAGCGTAAATCCCATGTTTTCTTATCATTTTTTCTGTACTATAAACAACAAAATCTGTAATGTTGTTGTATTAGAAACATATAAGCTCACATTATCTAGTAACGAATAGTCGAAAAAAATAGAAAAAACATTAAATTTTCATTCATAATTTTTGGTATAACGAACACATCAAAATGTATCATAATAATAATAATAATACGGTTGGGTCATGCCGATTTTGATGTACTCTTTCGGCGTACTCAAATGGACCCAAACCGAACTCGACGCCCTGGATAGGCGGGTCCGTACACTTCTGACCGCAAATCGGATGCATCACCCACGATCATCGGTGATGAGACTGTACATCCCGCGAAAGTGCGGGGGTCGAGGCTTTTTAAATGCGAAGACCCTCCACAATCGCGAGGTGTGCAGTCTCAGGGAATATTTTTTAAAAACCGAAATGGGTATGCACCGTGATGTGGTCGCAGTGGACAAGGGGCTCACCCCGCTCTCCATGGCTAAAGAGAACTGGCACAAACCTGTAGTACTTACTTCCGATGACCGCAAGGCGGTATGGCAAAGCAAGGAGCTTCACGGGCGCTTCTATCGGGCTCTTCATGAGCCTGATGTAGATTTCCTAGCGTCCGTATCCTGGCTACGTTTTGGTGACCTTTTCGGGGAAACTGAAGGTTTCGTCTGCGCAATTATGGACGAAGTTATCTTGACGAATAACTACCGGAGACATATTATGAAGGACGGGACGGTTGACGTGTGTCGGGCATGCCACCGTCCAGGTGAGTCCATCAGACATATTATCTCTGGTTGTTCTCGTCTGGCTAACGGCGAGTACTTGCACAGGCATAACCAAGTAGCCAGGATTATTCACCAGCAACTTGCTTTGAAATATAAACTTGTGGATTCTGAGGTACCGTATTACAAGTATGTGCCCGACCCAGTTCTCGAAAATGACCTTGTCACGTTGTATTGGGATCGGTCTATCATTACTGACAGGACTATTATCGCTAATAAGCCTGACATAGTAGTGATAGATCGATTAGCGCGCCGCACAATGATTATCGATGTTACCATTCCACATGACGAGAACCTCGTGAAAGCTGAGAAAGAGAAACAAATTAAATATCTCGACTTAGCACACGAGGTTGTTGACATGTGGAATGTGAGCTCGGCTGTCATTGTGCCGATTGTCGTATCGGCCAATGGCCTGATGGCAAAAAGCCTCGACCAACATCTCTCGAGGCTTTCGTTAGGCGGTTGGATCAAGGGCCTGATTCAGAAGGCAGTACTCCTTGATACGGCCCGCATTGTGAGGAGGTTCCTGTCTCTGGAGCCCTAACCACCAGTAGCTTGGACCCTGCTCCCGCTACCGGCGGACCACTATTTTTTATATTTTTAAATGTTTTTTTTTTTAAGTTGTTTTATAAAAATATTTAAAAATATAGGAAAATAAGGATAAAAATAAATAAAAGACATAATAATAATAATAAGCCCCCTAAACAACCACACGTCCTGATTGACCATCTTATCACGTAGGGGGCGGACACACGAATGAGAAATTACTGGCGTGGCTAACGTGGCTCTGGAAACCCACTCAAAATGGAGACTCGTTCTAAAAGAAAACGTATAGGATCGCTGCCCGGGGGCGATCGCCGGGGCGCACTTGGAGCTGACGCTGAGTGTCTCAGCATGCGAACCGTCAGCGGTGAGGAGCTGAACAGGCGGGCTCCCACCGATAAAGATGCTACAGCCGAAATCATTGACGATGGTGACAGACTGACGGACAGGACAAACACCCCTGCAGAACCGTATAGTCCAAGTACAGTTTCTTACACACCTTCTAGGCCATCATCACCATCCATACCATCGTCACCAATACCATCATCACCTCCCATTATTAGTTTAAATTCAGTCCCACCCACTCCAACCTTGAATGTTGCGCGGGAGGTATCTACCTTTTTACCCGCGTCCACCAAGGCTGGAAAAGCAAGAGTTCGCATGAGATGGAGCAAAGAAGTTAACCTATTCATCATGCGAACTTACCTATACATCACTAAATTAGAGACCGACTTTACCACATACAGAAAACAAATGCATGAACTTTTTACACGTCAATACCCAGAGATTACAGTCACAGAACAGAGAATCTCAGATCAAAGGAGAACAATAGTAAGAAATAAGCTCCTGTCCCAAGAAACAATAGATCAGTTAAAAGAAGAAGTACGTACAAAACTACTAGAAGAACCAGAAAATATGGAGGGTGCCACCACTCTCGCATTAACACCACAAAACACAACTGAGTATAATGACCAAGATCAACCACAACCATACACTCAATCACAACCAATCACACAATCTCAATCATACTTTCAATCATCCGCATATTCAGAAACCGTGCATACATCCACGCAAACCGAAAGTATAACAATAATGTTAGAAAATGAAATAGAGACCCTAGCCGATACCAATCAGAGTGGGCCTACAGACACAAGTATACAAGAAATACACGATAAATTTAAAACAGCTCTTACTCAATATTCCGGCATGAACCCGGCAGCTCGACCGAAACTACCCAAACTTAGATACACACCAAAACTTTTTCATCTCGTTAACTTATTCAATAAAAATATTCTTAACCAATATATTAGCGAAGAAACTCAACTTGTAGACGTACATACCCTGATATATTGCACAGCATTAGTTATTTCCGAAGAACTTAATTTTAAAATCACAGAATACACAGGAAACAGAAAACAAGGAAATATTGCCAAACCAGCATGGCAGCAGAGACTTGAAAAAGATATAGAAAAACTTAGAGCAGACTGCAGTAGACTAACTCATTACATTAATAACAATAGATCAAACATAGTAGTTAAGAGAGTAGAAGCAATTTTTAAAAACATGGCCACCCACACTAGGCACGAAAAAGACAATAGGAAACCGGAAGAGTACTTGGACACATTGAAACAGAAGTTAGCCCTAAAAGTACACAGGTTGAGAAGATACAAGAAAACACAAGAACGTAAAAATGATAACTCCTTGTTTGCTACGAACGAAAAGAACTTTTACAGAAAATTACAGAAACCACAAACTGATACCGAAACATCGACAGCCGAAAACAACATTGAACTACCAACAGCGGAACAACTAGAAACATTTTGGTCTGGCATATGGGAAGAGCAAGTGCAACATAACGAAAAATCTGATTGGATAACAGACGAAGAAACTAAATGGAGTTCACTAGAAGAAATGGAATTCATTGAATTAACTGAGTCTGACATAGCTAGCATTACAGCGAGATTACACAATTGGAAATCCCCTGGTATTGATAAAATACATAATTACTGGTATAAAAAATTAGAGTCATTACACAAAATTTTAGCTAAAAATTTAACAGAAATGATTTTAGGCAAACAAAACATTCCTGAATTTATTGCTACAGGCTTAACTTATATGTTGCCAAAAACTCAATACTCACCACAACCTTCACAATACAGACCGATCACATGCCTGCCCACTATATACAAGATCCTAACGTCAGCAATCACTACAAAAATCAATAAACACATAGAACAAAATAACATAATAGCAGAGGAACAAAAGGGATGCAGAAGGGGCCACATGGGATGTAAAGAGCAACTTGTTATAGATTCAATAATCCACAAACATGCCGCCACAAAAAATAGAAACCTACATTGCACATACATAGATTATAAAAAAGCATTCGATAGCATTCCACACTCCTGGCTAGTTCAAATATTACAGATATATAAAATAAACCCAAAAATAATAGATTTCTTACAGAATATCATGTCCCGTTGGAAAACTACACTCCAGTTAAATTATCGACACAACACTATCACTACGCGACAAATATCCATAAGAAAGGGTATTTATCAGGGAGATTCTCTAAGTCCTTTATGGTTTTGTCTCGCTCTGAACCCTCTGTCCCACCTACTTCATCGTTGCAAAGTCGGATATTCCCTTAAAATACCACAGGAGAAACAGTCATCTCTCATCTTATTTATATGGATGACATAAAATTATACGCAAAGTCTGAAAAAGATATGAAAGAATTAATATATACCACGACAGAATTCAGTAAAGACATAAACATGCACTTTGGTTTAGATAAATGCAAAACAGTCCATATAGTAAGAGGCAAAATAAAACCGGGAGACTATCTTGTTAATAATACAGACACAATCACAGCTATGGAACCAGCGGATTTATATAAATATTTAGGATACAAACAACTTAAAGGAATAGATCACACAGCAATAAAACACACCTTAATCACTGAATATAAAAGAAGGGTGATCGCAGTATGTAAAACTCAGCTCTCCGGAAAACATTTAACAAAGGCATTGAACACCTATGCGATTCCAATATTAACATACTCGTTTGGAGTGATTAAATGGTCAAAAACTGACATCCAGCAAATAGAGAGAACAACACGCACCACACTCACTAAACACAATAACCTTCACCCCAAATCTGCAATAGAAAGACTGACCCTCAAACGTCAGTACGGTGGGAGAGGCCTTATAGACGTTCATCATCTTTGGCACAAGCAGATAGCTAGACTAAGAACATTCTTTCAGTCTAAATCACATACAAGCAATATACATAAAGCCATAGTTATGAACGATATCAGTTACACCCCACTTAACTTACACGAACAGATAGATACACAACATACTAGCATTGAAAACCCACATAAGCAAAAGTTAGAAGACTGGAAAAAGAAAGTGCTGCATGGACGGCACCCCCATGATCTAGAACAACCTCATATAGACACAATAGCATCAAATAAATGGCTTAAAATAGGTAACTTATTTCCGGAAACCGAGGGATTTATAATCGCAATACAGGATCAAATCATAAATACTAAAAACTACAGGAAATTCATCATAAAAGACCCCACAATAACAAACGATAAATGCCGCAAATGTCACAGCCAAGCAGAGACCATACAACACATAACAGGGGCATGCACAACACTCACACAAACAGACTATACACACAGACACAATCAGGTAGCAAACGTCATCCATCAAAAGCTAGCACTTAAGTATAAACTCATAGAAGATACAAACACTCCTTATTATAAGTACGTACCACAAACAGTTTTAGAAAGTACTACACACAAACTCTACTACGATCGCGCCATACTAACCGACAGGACCGTACACTATAATAGACCAGATATAACCCTTTTAGATAAAGCTAATAAAGTCACATACCTCATAGATGTTGCAGTCCCTAATACACATAATTTACAAAAAACAATAGGCGAGAAAATCAGTAAATATGCTGAACTGAAAGAAGAAGTGATTCGAATTTGGAGGCAAGAAAAAGTCTACGTGGTACCCATAGTTGTCTCCACGACGGGTGTTATACCCAATCACCTCCACCACAGCCTTAAACTAATAGACCTGAAAGACACAATTTACATAACACTCCAAAAAGCAGCAATTTTAAACACCTGCAGAATAGTTAGGAAGTTCATGCAAATTGAGGAAAATGAAATTAGTCCTCATAACATTAATCCTACGTAAACAACACGAAAATCACCACACACGCTACATTGACTTGGCTTGGGCCCGTTAATGTAGCTTAAACTAGCCAAAGAGCTAAGAAACAAAATTTGTTTACCGAAATAATAATAATAATAATATGTTTATTTGCTAAGAAAGTAGGTACATAAATAAGGTGTTTACAAACTTTGTGATCCCTGTACAATCTACCTTAAATTAGGCATGCAAATATTGAAAATAAATTTAACAAAATAATTAACTCCGTAGTCAAATTAAAATTGTCGAAAAATAATAATTAAAAATTAAAATTATATAATTAAAACCAGGCATTATAATGTCAACAAACACATACTGTCAAATTTGAAATCTAAAGTGTAGTGTCATTTAAAAAATCTTTAATTGAATAATAACACTTATCAAGTAATAGGGCTGTCAGTTCCTTTTTAAATTTATGTATTGGATAATTTTTTATACAATCTGGTATTTTATTATATATGGTAGGCCCCATTCCGAAAACACTTTTCTTAAGCAAAGCTGTATTGTAGCTACAATTTTTTATTAGGTTCCTATATTGGCTTCTGACAGGTCCTTCTCTAATTCTATTTTCTGACACAGTTAAAAATAAATATTTATTTTTCCTTACAAAAATTGAAATTTCCAAAATGTACAATGAAGGAAATGTTAGCACTTTTAGGGATTTAAACATAGGTACACAACTGTCTGTCATTTTCAGGCCACACATTGCCCTTATACAGCGTTTTTGGGCCTTAAACACTTGTTCTCTCAAACTACAATTACCCCAGAATACAATTCCAAATCGCAGAATTGATGCTACCAAACCATGGTAAGCTACCAATATTGTAGTTGCACTCACTTTTTTACTCAAGTTGAATAGCACGTATGCAGAAGTGCTTAGCTTTTTACACACCTCTTCGGCTTGGGGTTTCCATGTTAACTGACTGTCTATCAATATTCCTAAAAATTTTGCTACTGTTACTTTGTCAATTTCCCGTCCGTCATATTCTATAGCCATTTGTTGTACTGGTGAGCGCTGATAGAAATGCATTATTGTCGTCTTTGATAAATTTATTATTAAATTATTTATGTCAAGCCAATTTACTATGTCCCTAAGTGTATTATTTATGTCATATTCATACTTTTTTGCGTCAGTGCATTTTATTAATGCGGTGCTATCATCAGCAAATAAGACCATTGGCTGCTGAACGTAACGTGGCAAGTCATTTATATAGAGCAAGAATAGTGGTGGGCCTAATACACTGCCCTGTGGCACACCGTATCTGATGACTCTGTATTCAGATAAATATTTATTTTCACGATTAGTCTTCACGCAAATTTTTGTTATTTCCGTGTATTGTTTCCGGTCACTAAGGTACGATTTTATCAGGTCAAGGATGTTACCTCTGATACCATAAGCATTGAGCTTATTGAGCAAGGTTTCATAATGGACACAATCAAAGGCTTTGGTCATATCAGTAAAAATTGCGCATGTATGTATTTTATTGTCTACGTTTTTCATCACATTATTTAGTAACTCGAAAATCGCTGTGTTAATACCTTTGTTTTTCCTAAAACCCTTCTGTTCATCACATAAAACATTGTATTTATTTAGAAACTTATTAATCGATTCATAAATTATCTTTTCTATGACTTTGGAGAAAACAGGAATTAAGGCTATTGGCCTGTAGTTGGCTAAGTCCTCGCTATTGTTCTTTTTTTTTAAAAGCGGCTTGATGACAACTGTTTTTAAGCCATTCGGAAATACACCTGAGCAGATACATAAATTTATGATATGACTCAGATGCGCAACAATACAATCAGAAACATATTTTACAACTTTAGTAGCTATACCATCATACCCGACACTATTTTTATTTTTTAGAGAATGTATAGCTCTCTTCACATCTTGGGGCAATACTGGAAGCATAAACATTGAGTGAGGATTGCTAACCAACTTAGTAGTCTCAGGTGAGTTTTTTGTGTTATGTTTTATTTGGTCAATGAAGTAGTTATTGAAAGTGTTAGCAATTTTTCTTGGGTCACTAATAATTTTATCACGCACACTGATCTGAGTTATAGGTTCAGCAGAACGACTTTTATTATTAATAATCTGCCAAGATGCCTTTGATTTGTTACTAGAGGTGTTAATGTAATAATTGTTTTGTGCTTTTTGGGTCAACTTAATAACTTTCCGAAATCTTTGCGAATAATTTTTTAAGTTATTCTTATTGTTACTCGATGGACTATACCTATATTTCCATAATAAATGACGCTGTTTTCTACTGCATACACGTATACCTCGCGAAACCCATTTAATATTTTTATTTGACTTAATAGTTACTAGCTTGTAAGGAAAGCAGAGGTCGTATAATAAACGAAAGTTTTCGAGAAAATAGTCATACGCATTGTTGGCATCTTCGGTATTGTATATGTCGCAAAATGATAGACATTGAAGATAGTGTTTGAATCTTACCAAGTTATCCACTGATATATCTCTTTTTTTAATGCGCCAAGATCCTATTCGACAAGTTCTATTCACCTTGACTTCTAATATCTGTGCAGTGTGATCAGACAGCGCCAAGTCAATCACCTCACATTTACATTTTAATCGATAATTTGCGTTCCGATTTAGTTATCACGATTATGCCAGATGAGAGCTGTCAACAATTCGCTCACAGTGATATTATTAAAGGGCATGGTCGGCGTTATCGCAAGATGGCATGTGTCATGACGTCATCTATGACGATTCACGGGACATCGTTATCGCACTCACGCTAACTCGGAACCGGTGTAAGCGCGCGCTCAAATCGATTACAGCTCAATTCGGAATGCGGCCCTAGTAGTGCTATCGCGTCAAGCAAATGTCAATGTTTGCGTGGTCGTACTGCTCATGGTAGTAGGTGTGTATCGCTCGGACAAACACACACATTACCGCAACGTTGCGCCCGCCCCGTGTTTGTTGTACGTGTTAGACGATTGCTTATTGTCCTGTGCGTGCGTATTAATTTGCTTTATAATTATATTGTAATATTTCTGACACTATTGACTTATGCTGTGAACTTAGATTTAGATTTGCCTTGTTATTTGGTATCGAGTATCCTAGCTTGCTTGCTTGCGGACTTATTTATTATTTACGATATTTTATTTACGATTTGGCTTGGTTGCCGACATGGACTCCGAACGTTGGGATGTATTTAACAGTTAGTATTTTCCAATGATATATTACAAGTTACCTACCTTCTTAGTTACTAAGTGTTTTGCATAGATACCGCCAAGCTATAAGTCGGTTATCGTAGAACTCAAATTTTACAGGAAAAATGTATTTTTGTTTTTATTGTATATGTATCGTTTTCAAGGAGTCGAAGTATTGCGTTCATTGATACATCAAGTGGAAGCATTTTATTTGTGTAATTCAATTACGATGTCAACATTAAAATATTTGTGGGAAATACTTTGCAATTAAAGGCTCGTACACACAAAGGCACCGCGTGTCGCGCGACGAGCGGTGACTTTGTGTCGTGCTGTACCGTCGCGCCTGTATGTGGGAGCCTTTAAGAAAAAAAATATAGAAAATAATACAAGTTAATTGTTTCAGTAATATACATATAATGCAGTAAATTTGTTGAAAATGTTGGTACGTAACATTACAATACGTTTTTTTTTACGTTATTTCTTACTAGCTTTCGCCCGCGGCTTCGCCCATGTTGCGTGTTGAAGAAAAGTTGCCTATGTCCTTCCCCAGGCTTCAAACACAGTTCAGCGGATTAGCCGTGAAACATTACAGCTCTGCGCAACACCTGCGATGTCCGTCGTTCTTATAGTGGTAACTTTTGAACCATATGTCCAAATTTTCCTCTAAAAGGAGAATGCCAAAGTGTCCCACAAGACTCGGCCAGAACCGACAAAGATGAACTATATGTCCAAAAAAAGGAAAATAATTATAGAATTAGATGTTATAATTAGTTTTCTATTAGAAGTAAACCAAAAAAAGTTAAAGATCTGCAAAGTTGACCACTTAATACTTCTGATTTTAGCAATGAATAATACAGGTTCGGGTTCCGTTTAAAAGGCCAAATACGACTACGTATTTGGTAGAAAATCGGAGTCCGGAAACACAGCAATAAACAATACAAAACTCAAAAAAACACGGAAACACTTCGTCGCTGGTGATATCACACGGGAGAAATAAATAAAACATTTGACAGTGGCAGATACAAGTTAAAGTTTGACATCTGGTGTTGCCAGCATTATAAGAATAAACTATGCGAAACGGTATCGATAATCGAATTGAATTATTTTTAATTATTACATTATTGTAAAATATGTGTTTAAAAATGTAACTAAATGCTATTTATTGATATAATAATATGTTAAGTGACATAAGTAAGTAATTAATTCACTTACATAGTCACATATTGATATTTTTGCAATCGATTTGCAAGAGCAATTTCGTATCGATATAAATATTTTGGTATTGGCAACAATTCTAATTGAAATTGTAGAATTGTAGATTATGAAATGTGTTGTTATATTGAATAACTATTTAAAATGAGTTTTCAACGGTGGGCTTCTACAGATTTTATTTATATTGTAAAATTCTTACTGTTTTTTATTATCAATTATCATTTTTATAGAAAGTCTGTCGGACGCTACACATGTTTTGAGCCTAATCTTGGCATTGTCCTTTGTATTGTAAAAACAAAAAAACAATTCATTTTTGGCTCACTATTTTTGTATTTTGTCCCGGACTTTTATTTAGAATTGTTCAATTCAATTCAACAATCCCACGATCCATTATCTTCGTGTACACGTCTACACGAACACGATACGGCTTAGGCAGCGAACGGCAGGTTAGCTCTCAGAGGGCTGGATTTTTTCCGACTTACTTTATACTTATCATTATATCATGGACAAATCACACAAAATCTTTATAAACTATAGTCTGTGTGTTATTTTGATGTATAAGCTATATGAACTGAACGGATTTTTATGAAACTTAAACTGTACTTAACAGTTTAAGTTTCATAAAAATCCGTTCAGTAGGTTTTGCGTGAAAGGGTAACAAATATTAATCCATCCTCAAAAACGTTCGCGTTTGAAATATTATTAATTATAATAATACGAAGTAGGATAGTAGGTTGGGTAGAAGGATTAGTAGGATAGCAGGATTTCAAAGACGATACGTAAGTTGTTATTATACTCAGCTTCGTCCTCGAGATTAGCATTAACACAATGTAGTAACACGTACGGTGTTGCCTTTGCGCACTGAAAGTTAAAAGCCCAATACCTAAAACTAAAAAAATAAGCGTTCATTATAACATTTTTAGGTGAGGGTAGACATACTTCCTTTGCTCGATGCCCTGTTCTATTGCTCATTCCCATCAGGGTATTTGTGTTCTGTGATTCCCAGTTCAGTGCTCTGCCGGAGCGCACATATTTTTTTGGAAAAATATTGTCAGTGTTTTTAAAGTATTAATAAAGTGTCATGGCGAAACGTAAAAGTAAACACGATTACGAATATATCACAAAAAAGTTAAAGAAATGGGAGAAGAAACTTCAGCGTGAGACAAGATCGACGACGAATTCCAGAGGTTAGTAAAGTGTTTTTTAATACGTAAAATCGTGGTAATAACGACGTTGCGTTATCACATCAAAGTTTCTACATTGTCATAAGTCGTTGCGGTTACCTTTTGGGGGTTAACACTTCGGACTCGTATTACGTGCAAGGCTAATATTGCGATCAGTTATAAGAACTGTTACCTTGTTAGTATACGTGAAGCTATACGGATGATGCGGACACTCTTTGGGATAGTCACTTCACCGTAGATACTTATCCGCACGCGGTAGGTATATCTATATTAATAGATACACCGGCCCACCGGCTTACGCTTATCCTATTGTTTTGAGCTAATATCGATTAGAACGGTTTATTTTAATAACAATGAGGATTGGATATCTTCTTTTAAATAACAAAATAAATACGTTACAGACATCGATCACTAATAAAAAACTAGATACACAATCCCATGCAAAAGTTCTCTTAAAACTGTCCCCATTTATGTTTAGTAAATTCTAGTATACGTAATGGAAATTCAACCTTAAACGCTACGCTCAAAGTTGTATTCACAAAGCTATGTACAAAAAGCAATAATTTTTTACGAGCGATACTCGCTGGTCAACATACATCAAAACAAATTCAACCTTACAAGCATGTTTCAAAGTCGGAAATACAATGTGCCAAACGAAAGCAATAAAACTTTACGACCGAGGGTCGCCGCTAGGACAAGGAGTGAGTGGAGTTGAACTGTTCAATTTTTTTTTTTTAGTTTGTAATGGTAAATGGTTTTTTTTTGTCAATGCATCAAAAAGTTGGTGTAGGTAATAAAGCATATCTTAGTCTATCTTGCATAAGTGTTATGATTATAATTTACCTGAAAAGTAAATATGGTTTTGTACATATACGTATGGCGCTTAGTAAATAATTTATAAAAAGCAAATGTAAAGGGTGATCCTGGTGTCCTGAAACACAGGCCTACACAGCCTAGCTTAGGCACCAGTCTCCCACAATATATAAACTTACCAGAATTATGTATCTTTCTCGAATCTGACCAATGTAAAATAATTTATGTATATTGTGGTCAGAAAAAATAAAGTTGATTGATGGTTTTGGATAGGGCACCACATTAAATTAATAATTAAACTAAAAATTATACTATTTATTTTTTCTTTAATTTGTGATAAAATAATAAAGGTATTGCTTGACAAACAACTTATATCAAAATTCAATAGTTACTTAATATAAAAAGTAGGTACCTACAGAAAGTTCTTGTAAAATCAAAAAGAAATTGTTGACGTAATATTTAGATGAAAAAAAAAATACAGCTACAACTGACTTTAACAATTAACCTATGTTATTATTTTTCATGAAATGAAATGAGTTTATTATATAATCGTCTTTTCGATAGATTTTTATGTTTTCCGTGTATTGTATAGCCTTGTCATTTTTTTCGTAGTCACACTCACCATCACTCGTCATCACTTTCTAAAAAAATCCTCGAACATACAACGCTTCCTTGGGTCGGCTTTTAGACTGATATCCATTCTCCACACCTCACTGGTTCTCGTGGAAAGCAAAAAAGACAAAAATAAAAATGTATGAAATAATACTATAATATTTATAGAAGCAGTAAAGAAGTCTCATAATACAAAAAACAAAACAATCATTCTTTAATAATAAAATAAAAAAAGAAACAATAGCGTCTCCAACAATGGAACAGAGTCAACGCACGTAACCCGAACAATTTAAGTGGGCATGCGATAGTACGAGTAAATACGTTAACTAAGAGTCTTTACAATTAAGATGCTTTATAACTCGTGCTATTTATTAGGATTTAATTTAAAAAAATGTTTTACGATGATTTCTTGACAAAATATCAATATTTACAATAAAGTGATAACAATAATATAATGATAATATTAATACTTACAGAAAACATAAAACTCCATCCCTTTTTAGCGTTCTAGATGTGTTATTTTTACAGTTTTTATACGAGCAATGAGGCGTGTTTACCGTTCGAGCGTTCGAATTCCACTAGATTAAAAGCGCACCCCAATGTTCAAATGGGTGCGCGTTTGGTGAGGACACTTTTTGTCGGCACTAGGGATCCTATTCCTTCGATCAGTGCCTTGGACCCAGTTCCCTCAACTAGCGCTGCAGAACCAATTCCATCCACAAGTACTTCACAGCCACAGTTCCCTTCCTCGGAGACTGATACCCTTATTGCAGCTGACACACCTCCAGGCATCGAGCTGGACTCGAAAATATTAAAAATATTTGGAGAAGATCCGTCTGTGGAAAAGATCTACGGCAAAGAAATTCAGACCGACCTGGCTATTAGGCTACAGCATGTGGCTACTAAGGGCTTGTCCAACGAACTTCGTAAGGAGTTGATAGAAAAATACTTACCTCCTAGTAATTGCAAACTAATTGACTCGCCGGAACTTAATTTGGAAATAACAGCAGCGATATCTGAAGTTGTCTTAAAGAGAGATAAGGGTATTGGGATGAAACAAACACAGTTAGGTTGTGCCATTTCATGCTTAAGTAATGCTATTACTCTTATGGTGACTAAAGAGGACATGGACACGGAATTAATACAAATGATGATGGACGCTGTACGCCTTCTTTGTGATAATCAACACTCTGACTCAACACTCCGCCGGAACTTTATTTTAAATAATTTAAAAAAGGAGATGAAAGAACAACTACAAAAAACAATTATTGACAAACACCTTTTCGGATCAGACTTAGCTGAAACATTAAAAATCGCAAAGATTATTACAAAAACAGGAGCAGAATTAAAATCGACCATATCTCGGCCACCTATCAACAAAACAAAGACAGCGCCGCTTCCGCCTCATTCGACGTTACAACAACGGAACAATTTAAACTGGCGGGCTCCTCCCCTGAGTCGCAGGCAAATGGGGACCCAGAGGACGAGGGGGCCTGCACAGAGAAATCTGCCCGCGAGCACCTCGCGCGGGTCATATCGAGGTCGGCAGCAGACAACTCCCGCAACACGGTCGAGCTACCGCAGTCGTCACTAGATGTAAACGGGGTAAGCAATTATGCCGGTAGACTGGCACTTTTTTATGATACCTGGTCAGAACTAACTTCTGATCCGACTGTTCTATCATGGATTTCTGGATATAAAGTACCGTTTTCAGCTCAGGTCAAACAGCATTCTATGCCCAGTAAAAGAATCCACTCAACATCAGAAATACAAAATTTCAAAAAATGCATTGACGAGTTGATATGCACTGGTGCTATCTCTCATTGCAACCCTTGTCAAGGGCAGTTTCTATCAAGCATATTCTTGATTCCTAAGCCGAACGGCAAACATAGATTCATCCTTAACTTAAAAAATCTTAATCACTTCATAGAAACACAACATTTTAAGCTCGAAGATTTACGCACAGCAATTAAACTTGTGTCGGAAAATAACTTTATGGGAACGGTAGATTTAAAAGACGCTTATTTTTTAATAAAAATACATGACGATTATAAAAAATATCTTAGATTCGAATTTGACAATGTTTTGTATGAATTTAATGTGTTACCGTTCGGCCTGAACACGGCACCTTTTGTATTCACTAAGATTACGAAACCGGTTGTCGGGCTGCTCAGATCCTGTGGTTATATATCTAGTATATATTTAGATGATTTGTTGCTTATTGGCAATTCTTACGATGTGTGTTTAGAAAACATAGCGGTGACTCAGCAACTATTGTCAGCTTTAGGGTTTATTATAAACAAAGATAAATGCTACTTATCGCCTACGACATCATGTAAATATCTTGGTTACATAATTGATACTAAAAAATTTCAAATCAGTTTACCTACAGAAAAAGCTATTAAAATTAAAAATAAATTACTAAGTCTTCAAAACATGTCACGGTGTAAAATAAGAGATTTTGCAAGTTTGGTGGGTTTATTGTGTTCTGCTTGCCCTGCCATCGAATACGGATGGTTATACACAAAACAATTTGAAAGATGCAAATTTTTAAATTTAAGAAATGACCCATTAAACTACGACAATTATATGAACATACGTCATACGTCATACTTATCCTCAGACATTGACTGGTGGCTTAATGCATTAAATAACCCTATTAGTAAAATTAAATATGATGAATACTGCCTAGAAATTTTTAGTGACGCTTCGACTACGGGGTGGGGCGCGGCGTGTGGAAAAGAGACAGCAAGTGGGGCATGGACAGTTGAAGAACGATCACTTCATGTATACTATCTAGAAATAGTTGCTGCCCTTTTTGGTTTAAAAGTTTTTGCTGTAACAATGAAAAGTTGTCAAATACTACTTCGCATTGACAATACTACAGCCATATCCTACATAAATCGGATGGGAGGCATACAATATCCACATCTAACACGCATAACAAAAGAATTATGGGAATGGTGTCAGTCTAGGAATATTATTGTGTATGCATCGCATCATACATTCGTTCGGCAGATAATACAGTAGCCGACGCGGAATCACGTAGAATTCATCCAGATGTTGAGTGGGAATTAAGCGACTCAGTTTTTTACAATATAACAAACACGTTTGGTTTTCCTGATGTAGATATTTTTGCAAGTCGTGTTAACAAAAAATGTCGTAACTATATTTCATGGTTCAGAGATCAAGACGCTATGGCCATTAATGCATTTACCTTATCATGGTCACAAATATACTTTTACGCATTCCCACCTTTTTCTATGGTCCTAAAAACGCTACGAAAAATTGTTAAAGACAAAGCTACTGGTATTGTAGTGGTCCCCTTATGGCCCACCCAACCTTGGTACCCTCTATTCAGGAAACTTCTTGTTTCATCTGTTTTGTATTTTGACTCAGATAAACAATCAATTTTATCAACTTCCAGCAACAACAATGCACACCCTCAGTTTACCCTGGCTGTCGGGCTCTTGTCCGGGACTCGTTGCTGAGAAGAAATGTTCCATCACCTGCAATTGGCATAATGTTGGCTTCCCTCTCCGGTACATCAATAAAACAATACGACACCTGCCTTAAGAAATGGTATAATTTTTGTTTATCTAAAAATATGGACATTTTCGGGGCATCTATTAATGATGCGATTCTATTTCTGACAACATTGTTTGAGTCAGGTGCCAAATATGGAACTTTAAACAGTTGTCGATCGGCGTTGGCCTTAATTCTGATTGAAAAAGTCAGCGACAGTGAAGTTGTAAAACGCTTCTTTAAAGGTGTGTTATATTTGGGTAAGGGTGTTCGAAGTCTGACTTCGAACACCCTTACCCAAATATAACACAACTTGGGATACATCTAAAGTCCTAAACATATTGTCCTCCTGGTATCCTAACGATAGCTTGGGTTTAAATAAACTTTCACGTAAATTAGTCACTTTGTTGTCCCTGGTTACTGCACACCGAATGCAAACTTTTGCAAAAATTTATATAGATAACATTCAAATTCATGCTGATAAGATCACTATTAAAATACCTGATATTATAAAAACATCAAAGATAGGAACCGTGCAACCAAATCTTATTTTACCATTTTTCCGCGAAAAACCGGAAATCTGTCCAGTCCTGACCCTTTTAGCTTACCTAGAACTGACTAGTTCATTTCGTGGTAATGTAAATAGCCTATTTATCGGTGTGAGGAAACCACATAGATTAATTTCGGCACAAACATTGAGTCGGTGGGTTAAGACTACGCTAGGAGAGTGTGGTATAGATATATCTATCTTCACAGCTCACAGCACCCGACATGCTGCCACATCTAAAGCCCACAAATTAGGATGGAGCGGTTCGTCGCAGGTTTTTATGAAATTCTATAATAGGAATGTACAAATTACAGAAGAAGATGATTTATTTGCAAGATCAATATTAAACAATTAAGTATTTATTATAAAGTTTCATAATAATTATAGGTAGTACATAATATATGTTGCTTATCACTTCAGCCAAAGACATCCACTGCTGGACATAGGCTTTTATGTTACTTAATTAAGTTAATTTCAACTGACCTTATTAAAATTCTTTTGTAAGCAAAACTATTTATTTAATTAATTACTGTCTTAAACGAATGTGTATTACTTTATTTTAAATAATCATCATATTAAACTCATAGTGATTAAAATTGTTTACCTGGTTACACAAAAGTGTTTCATTGATATTTCAGTAGCTCTCAAATTCTACATTGTGTTAATGCTAATCTCGAGGACGAAGCTGAGTATAATTAATGATTAAACGAACTTACCTGTACGTGAAGTTCGATCATAATTATACGATGGCTTCGTCCGAAGAGATTAGCAACCCACCCTCCCTTATTTATTTTTTCCCCAAAAAGAAATATCCCTTGGCATTCTCTGAAATATCAGAAACAGGAGTTGAGGATCTATACTCTGAACTAAATGAGCACTAGAACAGGGCATCGAGCAAAGGAAGTATGTCTACCCTCACCTAAAAATGTTATAATTAACGCTTATTTTTTTAGTTTTAGGTATTGGGCTTTTAACTTTCAGTGCGCAAAGGCAACACCGTACGTGTTACTACATTAATAAAATAAATAATAAATAATAAAATTTATTGAATAAAACTTTTACAAAAAGAGTACATTTAGCCAACACTAGTACCTAAGATTTCCCATACAATTATAGTACGTAAAAATTACTTAAACTAAAATTTATTACAGGTGCAAGTTACCATGGTTTGGAATTGCAATGTAAGGTCCCGCCCGAACTAGGTTAATACAAACCTGTGTTTCAGGCCATCACTTTACACTTCAATTAGATTGGGACATTTTGTTTTTTTTTTTATAGTTATCTAAAATAAATATATTCTATTAACAACTAAGAGAAAAAGCATATTAGTACATTAATACCTAAAACTTAGCCTATGTACATTTACAAAAGTAGTAGCATACGAGGGAATATTATTATAATATCATCATGCCAGAATTTCTAGAAGTTTTTCTGTGTCTGTGTAATTGAGTATGGCTAAATATTCTGATAACATTTTACAACATTTTTTATAACTCACACTGTAGAAGCTTAGTGCCTTGTTGAGCCTATTATATAGAAAAGGTCCTAAAAACACATAAAATCGATTAGCAAACGCATGTCTAGTTTGAGGGTTCATGCAAACCAGGTCCTTTCTTCTCTTTTCAGAAGGTACTGGGTCATAAGTAAGTGCACTGTGTTGGTGTAGTACTATGCTTAGAATAAACAATTGTCGTACTGTTAGTACCTTGCATGTTAGGTAGAGCTGGTGCGTAGGAAATCTAAATTGACGAAAGGTAGCAACCTTTAGAATTGCTCTTTGAGCGCGCTCTAGAGGGAGTAAAATTGTTTTTGCAGCACCACCCCATGATGTTATGCAATAGGTAAGAATTGACTGACACAAAGCTAAATAAACCTGTTTAATTAATTTATAATCGGCTATGTTTCGTAAATTCTTAAAAACAAATATTAGTTTGCGCACTCTAGTACATAGTAATTCGATATGCTTACGAAAATTTAGATTGGAGTCAATAGTGACACCAAGATATTTTAAATGGTCAGCTTTAACTAAAGTGGGGCAAGAACATGCAGTGTCAGCATACGAGCTACAATTATGTGCGTGAATGTTTAGATTAGTAAGCGGTATGTTAGTATTTCTCATTGTAAATAAAATGTATTTTGTTTTATCTGCATTTAAAGTTAGGACATTATTATGGAGCCAATTACACACGATGTTAAATCCATTCTGAGCATATTCATAGACGTCAACTATAGATTTAGCTGAGAACAATAGAGCGGTGTCATCCGCATAAGAAATTATGACACCATTTTGGACTGAGAGGCTGCATAGTTCATTTATGTAGATTAAAAATAACGTAGGGCCCAAAATGCTCCCTTGTGGAATTCCGAAACAACTATTTTGAAGTTCAGCACTTGTAAACTGGCCAATTTTTACATATTGGTGACGATCGCTGAGATAATCAGAAAATAGTAGAAGTTGTGCTCCTCTTATCCCAAGTGTTTCAAGCTTGTGCAAAAGTAAAGTACAAGAAATAGTGTCGAAGGCCTTGGCAAGGTCTAGAAAGATCCCAATTGTGTGCAAACCATTATCTAGATTGCAAGTAATATTATTTGTTAATTTGTGTACTGCTTGGCTAGTTGATCTTTTGGGCCTAAAACCAAATTGACTCTCTGAAAGTAGTTTGTTATCTTCCAGATATTTTATCAATCTACTGTTGATGATTTTTTCTAAAATTTTTGAGAGGCCTGTTAGCACTGAGATGGGTCTGTAGTTATTCACACTGTTTTTGTCTCCAGACTTGAATACAGGTGTGACCACAGCTTTTTTGAGCAATTTGGGGAATATTCCTTTAGATAAACATAGCTGGAAAATGTGGGTTATCGGAGGAGCAAGTAGGTATTTAAATCTTTTAAGTATGTTATTAGGTATGTCATCCCACCCAGTAGCACAAACATCCTTTAACCCGTTTATTAAACTTACTACTTCGTTTACATCGATATCTAATAAAACAAAAGAGTTTAGTTTGGAAGATGTCGTAGTCTGGTTTTGTCGGGAAAAATTGTTGGAATTTAGAGATTTTTCAGCCAAGTTTTTACCAACGTTAACAAAAAAGTTGTTTACTTCATTCATTGCATCGGATGGGTTTATCTCTGTTGATAGTAAATCAAGCGGGGGTACGGGATTTTTCGCTCTAAATGTATTAGTTTTTAAAAATTTCCAAACTAGTTTACTATTTTTCCCCGCCTTCTGTAATTCATTTTTATCGTACTGATTTTTTAGTTTCTTCAAAAGATTATTACAGAAGTTTCGATACCTTTTATAAGTAACAGAAAGTATTACGTTTTCAGGTGAGAGTTTCAATTTTCTGTGAAGTTTGTCTCTATGTCTTATGCAACGAACGAGACCAGGTGTGATCCAGGGTTTAATACAATTGTACTTTCTAGGCATTGTCTTAGTGAATGTGTTTTTCCTTATTGCATATTGTAGCGAATTTATGAAATACTTTAAAGAAATATTTGCATCGCTTGAATTATAAACAGGGTCAAAATTAATACCGCGTATGTGATTTTCAAGGTTTGTCATATTAACATTAGTGTAGCTACGCATGCAGTTTTTTCTAGGTGAACATAATTGCAAAGTTAGTAAAACAGCTTGATGATCGGTAAGCGAAGAATTAGTTACCAATGTTATGGATGGATTTTTTGATTTTAGAATGATATGGTCTAAACATGAGCCGCTTTGATGCGTGGGGTGATAGTGAGCTGGTAAAAGTCCATGAAATGAGCAAATATTCAGATAATTATGTACAAGGGTATCGGTTTTCCCAGAAGCAATGTTAATGTTAATATCGCCAATAAGTATTATATTTTTAAAAGATGATAATTTTTTTAAGTTTGTGTCAAGTGAGTCTAAAAATCTTTCCGTATTTTGAGACGGAGGCCTATAAATAGCCACGACTACCGTATCCGGAAATATTTTAATTATTAAGCAATTACTGTCTATGGATACAGGTTCTTCTTTCATTGTTCGCAGGTTATCTTTGATATAAACGACTAATCCATCGTTTTGGTTTATATTTCTTTCAGTTATGTAAGAATAATATCCGTAAAGAGATGGCAAGTTGACGTTCTGCTTTGACAACCAACATTCTGTTAGGACGATAATATCACAGCTTACGTCAAGATTTTGTAATAGTACTTCAAAACCGTTCATGTTTCGATTTATGCTGCGAATATTCTGTGTGAGCAGAGTTAATGTTCTGTCACCAGAAGAAAGGAGGTATTTACAATCCTCAACATTACAGATTTTAGATTCGGACACAGAAAAACAATCTAGATCACAAATAAGCTGATTTGTCATGATAGTTATAAACTAAGAGCAAATGTAAACAAAAAATAAGCTAACTGTTTATGTGCTAACTAAATAAAGTATTCGGTGGCGCTCTTAGGCGCCTTCATAGTCAATTGAGTTTATGTAGTTTAACTCTGCATATTTCCTCGCCGGGCAAATTACATCACCAGTTGAGTGGTCACATTTCCTCTTGAAGCGTTTGCACGTCGCACATTGAGGGGGGGAAGATTTGCTGCTACATTCCTTGAAGGAGTGACCAGTTTCTCCACAGTGATTGCAAGTAGGACTAGTTTCTCTGCAAAATTTGGCTGCGTGTCCAAACTGCTGGCAATTGAAGCACCTTGTGACTATTGTGAAATCTCTCACAGGGCATGAAGTCCAATTTATAAAAATTCTGCTTTGATTGATAATAATTTTTCTTATGCTAGCGGGTAGTTCCAGAATGTAGTTACAGGTAGGAAGGTCTTTCTTACCCGATTTATGGCTCAGTTTGATGCTCTCAAGGAAGGACTCACGAGTTGTATTCGGCGGCAGCTTATCTGAAAGGTTCTGCTCGTAGATACACTCAAATACCTCCTTCTCTGTAAGGGATACAGGGACACCAATAACAGCGATCCTTGGACGGCGTTTAGAAGGTTCTTCTATTGTAAGTCCTGATGAGACTAGTTTTTCCGAGTTCCTGAGTTTTTCAATATCCCCATTGTTTTCGGTGCTAATCAGAACGCCGCCATTTTTAACTTTTCTCAGGCCACGGACATGAAGCTTCAGTTGTTCGGGGGAGATTAACTTTTGGACAAGTGACTTGGTGTCTTCACTTGTTTGGGTTTTATCGCTAGGATAGATGGCGACTGATCTCAAATTTTCAGGACGGATGAAGTTATCGGAACCTTTCTTAACCATGCTAGCGTAAGAGGTATTTTCTGAAGGATTCAGCTTTGCTTCAACGACCTCTTTAAACTGCTGGAGGGAGTTCACAACATTCTGGTGAACCTGCAAGTGCTGGATTGTGGTATATGCCTGGATGGTTTTCTGCTTCAATGATTGGTATAAAACGGCCATCTGAGAAGTCCCACTTGAGACTTTCCTGCAAAGAGTGGAGACACGCAGCTTCTGATCCGAGTTCATTTTCCCTTCACCGACAACAGAGCAAACTTCGTTCAGAATGGCATCTATGGATCCTAACCATTTCTGGATCTCCGGCGTGCTGATGACTTCACTAGGCAATTCATCCTCCGCGGGTGCTGGTGGATTTGGGTCGCTCGGGGGTAAAGGTTCGGTAGGGGTCGGTGGAGGACTTCGCCGTAGTAATTGGCTACGACCAAACGGGCTCGATCCTGGGTTTGACATACTAGAAACACTGTTTTATTGTTTATTTAAATTATTTAGTTCATCTTGCACATGAAACTCGGTAAAAACCTACAAGTCACACGCGACACACTTTACTTTATACTGACGACGCAAATAATTATTTATTTGTCGTAATTGTTTATTCCATTATATTCACTCAATACAAAAAACACACGTCCGCTTTGCCTCACGTCTCGCAAAGCGATTCAAAATTGTGTTAATGCTAATCTCTTCGGACGAAGCCATCGTATAATTATGATCGAACTTCACGTACAGGTAAGTTCGTTTAATCATTAATTATTGTTTACTGTGGTTATTTTAGATTGATCAGTATCAGTACTATCAGTATTCCCTTCCCATCGACGCGCGAGTGACGGAACGTGTCCCGTGTTTCTCTCCGAGATTTTAAATTATTTTATAAGTAATTAACGGTTTTTTGCGCAAAGTTTTCGGTTAAATGAGTGAACAATACCATCACAAACAATAATATCTACTAACCAAACTATCAAGTGTGTGTGAATCTCGCTATTTTGCCATTTTAGTCTGAAGCAAACATTGTTATTATCTCAAAAGTGAACGTGTCATCGTGCAGTGATTTACTTATTTGACCTTGACTGTCGTCACCTTGTCTGTCACTTGCTTTTTGCACGAGTAATGACGGATTAGCTATTTTGCTCGGTAAAACAAATGTTACCTTAGCGTGGTGGATATAAGCTCCGGCCAGTAGGTTCAAAGCGCCGTGGGACGGTGGTTCAAATCCGGTACATAATACCAGCACTTTTTGTGAATTTGAAAAATTGTTAGTTAACAATTTTTCAAATTCACAAAAAGTGCTGGTATTATGTCTCGGTGTAGACTGTATGAAAGTATGTCTACACCGAGAACGCCGCCAAATCTGTTGATTTGGCGGCGTTCTCCATCACGTTCCGAGTCCGACACTACGAAATCATGCGAAAGAGATGAGTTGTCGATCGACGATTGTACAACTAATGTCACACAAAGACCAAAGCGTCGAGGTCCGCCAGGTGAGGACGTACCTATGGCCGAATTCAAAAATGAAATTAGAGAAATGATCCAAAACATGGCCAATTTACAGAATTTCCGAATGGACAAACTTGAAAACTATATTGTCGAAATAAAAACCTCAAATTCGAAGATAGAGGAGACATTTACCGAGTTAGAAAAGTCTATGTCATCTGTATCCGATCAGTTGACCTCACTTGAGTCAAAAATTATTGGCCTAGAAAAAGAACGCATTACCATGATGAATAAATTAACTGCGCTTGAAGAAAAGGTTGAATCCTTCGACCGTACCCTTGTTAGAACGTGTGTCGAGATTCGAAACGTCCCAAAAAGAGTCAATGAAAACAAAAGGGCTCTTTATGATGCTTTGCTGGAACTATCAAAGCAACTCGAGTTTAAATTGCAAGCGGCAGATATCCGCGATGTATCGCGGCAGATATCCAAGAAGGAAAGTTCTAACTCAAGCCTAACAGTAGAATTTATAAATACGCTAACTAAAACTAATTTCTTGTCAGCTGTTAAAGACCACAACAAGCGAAACCCTAGCAACAAGATAAACTCAACTCACCTGGGTATTGATGCTCAAAAAACGCCAATATACATTGCAGAACAGTTAACTACCCATTCAAAACGACTATTCTACCTGGCGCGTAGTTTTGCTAAAGGAAACCAATACTTGTTTTGCTGGACCGCAGAAGGCCGCATTCTGTTGAAGAAAACCCCGGACAGCCCCTCCATTGTTATAAAGAATGAAGTGCAACTTTACAAGATGTCTGCACCAAACGTTATATGACTCGTACTGGTTCTGTGCTTGGGAAGCTCACATGTCCTGTTTTTGTCTAGTGTCTCAACTGTTTTCTTTATTAATATTACTTACTTTGTTTATATTATCATGTTAATCCATGTAACCAAACACACAATTTTCATTTCAAACAAACATATTTCATACATACTTCACTACCATAATCCTATTACAAATACACAATGTTCAAACACACCACTACACCATGTAAATCATTTATCACCTTGCAATATGTCCCCACTATCTTCACCCTTCTTTCTTTTAGCCTTATGACCACCAGTTTACCCTTTACGCTTCATAAAAATGACTAATATAATTCATGATGTAATCTCAAATGTCGACGAATTTTCTGTATCAGAAACTCATACATGCACCCCAGAGGAAACCAAGTCATATATTAGAAACTTAAGTACCTGGACTTCAATACTCACCCAAAATATTCGATCAATTAATTGTAACTACCAAAACCTTCAAACACTTATTCACCGCATTAACATGGACTCTGACTTTCTGGTTCTTACTGAATGCTGGCTACCGTGTTCAAGTAACTCGTGTATTCCCACCCTACAAAACTATCTCACATTCAAAACTACAAAACAACTTAATCAGAGCGATGGTGTGGTCGTTTATGCTAAGTCGACTCTAACAACTACATGTGAAGAACCGAACTTTTTCGGATCAACTTCGGGCCTGCTTGTTAAGATGGATTCTGAGGTTGCCATACTTTGTGTCTACCGCTCACCCTCAAATGACAACATTCACACCTTCCTCACGGCACTCAATAACATTCTTCCACCCCTTATGTCATTTAAATCAGTTATTATAACTTGAGACATAAACTTGGATATTAAACCCACTTCCCAAGACTCACGATCTCATGAATATCTTAGCACCCTGGCGTATCATGGATTCTTACCAGCTCATACCGAACCTACTAGAGGTAATAATTGTTTGGACCACATCATGATTCGGACCAACACCAAAGCATTAACTTTAGTTTACGATACAACGGTGAAAGATCATTGCTCGTCTTTACTATGTCTGCACAATAAAAAACCTAAATTAACTCCTCAAAAAACTGTTTGTAAGGTAAATTATGACGCTCTTGATGCTGCCATGAATAACCTGGACTTTACTCCCCTATACCATATATCCGACCCAGATAATGCTATGGACCAACTTATTGCCGTGACAAAAGGTGCTATATCAGAATGCACAACAACTTTCAAAATACCTGCGAGTAAAAGAATATTGAAGCCTTGGATTACCCCAGGTTTGCTGAGATGCATTCGAAACCGAGATTCACTACACAAAAAGGTTAAACAGTCACCCTATAATCTAACTTTGAGTTTAACATACAAACGGTACAGAAATTTCACCAAAACACTTCTTAAAAAAATTAAAAGGAAATATGATGCCGAAGAATTAAATAAGGCTTCAAGAAATCCTAAAAAACTTTGGGACAACATAAAAAATATTACGAATACACATAAAACCAAAAACTCCGCCAAGCAACTACTACTTCACTCACAGTCGCCGACTCAGTCTTGCAATGACGTAAATGATTTCTTCGTTAACATTGGGTCAAAGCTCGCGGAGAGGATTAGCAACATCCAAAACCCTTCACCCGGTTTACACGCTTCATATAGCAACTCTTTCGTATTAGAGCAAACGGACCCTGATGAGGTTCTAAGAACTATAAACCTACTCTAGAGTTGACGCTGCAACTGGCTGGGATGGCATTTCCCAAACGTTCCTGAGACGTTATGCCCGGACCCTAGCACCTGTCCTAAGCCACATTGTCAACCTTTGCTTTCAATCAGCTATATTCCCCACTTCTCTTAAACGGGCAATTATTCATCCTATTTTCAAGGGTGGAGACGGGAGCTTACCTAACAACTATCGCCCGATAGCAGTCCTCAGTGCCTTGTCTAAGGTTCTCGAGCGCCTCATAAACAAGCGCTTGATACACTATCTCGAACGCTTCAGACTGTTATCTCCTCAGCAGTTTGGATTTCGCAAGAACAAATCGACGTGTGATGCCGTTCACATGTTAGTTAACAATGTAGTAGAAAACTTAAGTTGTCACAAAAAAGTTCTCACTATATTTCTGGATCTTGCGAAAGCATTCGACACTGTCCCCGTTTCCACTCTTCTACTCAAGCTCGAAGGTCTGGGTGTCAGGGGGTCTCCGCTTAACTTTTTCAAGAGCTATCTTACTGATCGCACACAATCTGTTACTATAGAGAACTACAGCAGTGATGAATTTTCCATTCGGTATGGCGTGCCTCAGGGTAGCATCCTGGGGCCTACATTGTTTCTCGTGTTCATCAACGACCTTTGTAATCTCCAGATACCGAATGCCGCGATAGTTTCTTTTGCAGATGATACTGCCATTACTTTTTCCGCGAACACATGGTCGGAACTCCAAGCAGTTGCACAAGATGGCTTTAACTCTGCCTTGAAATGGCTGTCCTCCCACACCTTGACCCTAAATGCTGACAAAACTAAATTTATCACCTTCTCAATAACCAACGTTTCCCAACCTAAATGTGTCATTTCCCTAAAAGCTCACTCTTGTCCCTCACAAAATCAACCTGATTGCCTATGCCCTGTTCTCTCCCCAGTAGACAAAATCAAATACCTGGGAATAATTTTGGATAAAAACCTTAACTTTAAATCTCACATCAACACTCTTTCCGGCCGCATACGTAAATTAATTTATATATTCAAAACCCTCAGAAATGTAGCAAATCCCTTAATCTTACGTAATGTTTACTTTGCACTATGTCAATCAATTTTAATTTATTGTATTTCTTGCTGGGGTGGTGCGGCAAAGACCGTACTTAAGCCTCTGGAGATCGCGCATAGAGCTATTCTGAAAGTGGCTACCTTTAAACACATACTTTTCCCAACTACTGAACTCTATAGGTCTTGTAACGTCCTTAACGTAAGACAACTCTTTATTTTACACGTTGTCCTATCACAACACCAAAAAACACCTTTCCGCCAAATCTCCACACGACGTAAGGACATGATATGCACTATTCGACCTGCGCGCACATCATTCATAAAACGATTCGCTATCTACCTTGGCCCTTCACTCTACAATAAAGTCAACAAGAAGGCCTCTATATTCAGCTCAACGACTCTCGTTTGCAAAAAGACTGTTCGCACATTTCTTCAAAACCTAAACTACTATGACACTGAAGAATTCCTAAAGAACTGATCGCAACAGACATACATAGAACTTATACATCACACATCACACATAATAACAGACACACACCACACTCCACACTAATTACTAACACCAACACATACTACACTGACTAAATCGTGCACGCATAGACTAGTTTTAGCTTTAACTTTTTTTTTTATTAAACTGTTTGTATCAACCGTAAATATATTAACACGTGGAATTTTTAACCCTCCCACTACGACGGGATCGGAACTGTTTCTTCTAAACACAGGCTACCATGTAGCCTATCTGGGAGAGCAGTAAACCTCCCACTAACTAGATGTAAGCCAATCGCTGTTCTATTTTTATTTACTTCACCATGTATCTAGTCTTAGTTAAACAATAAACTTTATTATTATATTATTATTATTAGTATCGTTCCAAAACTTTGTCGTCGAAAAGGAGACCGGGGGCACATAATTATTAACAACACATAAACATAACATCACGCCTTGTTTCCCCGAAGGGTTGGGCAGAGGTGTACCTGTACACCCACATTTCGCCAATTATGTTTAAGTCCCATGTAATAGGGGGCGAGCCTATTGCCATCAACCGGGCACAAATTCAGACTCCGGGCTGCTACTGAGAAGTTCCAGATAGAAAAACCCAATAACATAATTATTAATTCATCGATTAATTGCTTTAAAAAGCTTGTAAGTTCCCATAACGGTTTGAGCTTTCTCAAAATAATTCGACAATAGCCACGTTCCAAAATGTACTAAGAACTGCACGATTCATTTACGACAATTTGTCGGTAATAGCAACTTACGAAAATTAAATATTTTACGCAAAATACTTTTGTATTGATACATATTTCTTGTCATAATTTCGGTTTTGAATTACCCTACAATAAAAGTGTTATTCATGAAATCTTTGTAAATTAAACTACGAAAAATTAAAAATAAATTACTAAAATGTGTACCCAAACCGAATGACGAATTTTATATAACAATATGGAGTCCAATTTTACCGACTTACGACGATAAGAAAATAAAGCTTGTTTTTTCTTTGTTCGAGATTCACACTCTTAGGTACCTAAGTATATTTTGTATAAATTAGTATTTATCTACCTACATATGGAGCTTTGTTTGTTCCGTTTCTTAAGACCATGTTCACACGGACGTAAATATCTCGCGGCGGGATTTTATCGCGCACTGCATTTTCAACTCTTGGTGTTGAACTGAGCATTGAGAATTCCAACAGAGTGCTGCACACTGTTGGATTTTCAACTCCTGGCCCTAAGCAGTGCGTTGAATTGTGAGTGCATTCCGCCGCGAGAATTTTATCTCCGTGCGAACGTGGACTTACTCATACTACATAGCGTAGGTAATTTTCGTTTTTTTTTTTTTAAATAGAAGAATCAATAATAACAATGGTAATAGCAAGATTTTTGAAGTAATAACAAAATAAATGTTTATTCAAAATCCTTTATTTTATAATTTTTAGCTCAGAACGCTGTTATTTATGTACTCACATCGCGTAAATAGGAATAAATTATTGGAATATTTTATTTATTTTTGCATAACACTTTTATGATTTGACTTGTATTAAGTATTTATACATTTAGTAACAATTTTTAAGTTTATTAAAAGTAATAAGTACATAAATAAAACAGAAGAAGCCTTAGTTTTTTAAGGATACCAAGGGAATAAATTAACTTATGCAGGTTTAAAATTAATCTCAAAACTCGAACTCAAATAATTTATTTCAATTAAACCATTTACAGGCACTTTTGAATTGTCAAGGAGTCGGTCAGTCAGAAATATGAATCTAGTTGCCCATTCCAAAGCGCAGTAGGTACCTATAGAGAAGACTATGAAGACAATATACCTCTAATAGTATTTACGAAAGGTATGTATGACTTATCTGCTAGATTTTCTCTACAAGGCCTAGCTCACGAAAACTTCTTATATGTTGAGATACCGGCATTGTAAATAAATTTCCAAAAAACGCATTACTAGTCTGTAGATTTACAAACGATTCCCCAAAGTAGTCAACAAATACAAAACAAATCATGAACATAGCTAATTACTACACAATCAATTAGCTAAGCATCCAGTACTGCATGACGCTCAGTTTGGCTTTGGGCCGGGGCTGTCCACTGAAAGCGCTATATTGTGTCTTAAGTACTGCATGACGCTCAGTTTGGCTTTGGGCCGGGGCTGTCCACTGAAAGCGCTATATTGTGTCTTAAGTACTGCATGACGCTCAGTTTGGCTTTGGGCCGGGGCTGTCCACTGAAAGCGCTATATTGTGTCTTAAGCAGACAGTGCAGTACTACAAGGATAGAAAAACGCCTGTCTTTGCCTTTTTTTTGATCTATCGAAGGCTTTTGATCTTTTCAGTTATGACGTGATATGGAATAAGTTGCTATGTGAAACTTCTGTACCAATTGAAGTTTTAATAAGAGGCAGAGCGGATTAAACTCGCCTCGCATGTTCAACCTGTACATTAACCGGCTAATTGTTGAGCTCAGCAGCACTGAGGTCGGATGTCATATTGACGGAGTGTGTACCAATAATCTGAGTTACGCAGACGACATGGCGTTGCTGAGTCCATCAATTAGTGCTATGAGGAGGTTAGTGTCGATATGTGAATCATATTTGGTATCTCATGGGCTGAAATATAATGTTGGGAAGAGTATACTGATGTCTTTAAAGCCCGTGGTTTTTATTACCCAGAATTTCCCAATTTATCACCATGTGGCACTACCCTGTGTAGGGTGTCTAAATTTAAATATTTGGGTCACTGGGTCACCGATGATTTAAGTGATAATCTAGACATAGAAAGGGAGCGCAGGTCGCTGGCTGTCCAGTGTAACATGCTGGCTCGCAGGTTTGCACGGTGTACGAATTCAGTTAAAATCACGTTTTTTAAAGAGTACTGCCAATCTTTCTACACCTGCAGCCTGTGGGTCGGTTATTCGCAGCGCGCATACAGCGACCTGCGTGTCCAATATAATAATGCACTCAGGGTACTGTTGGGGCTGCCACGGCGTTGCAGTGCGTCAGGGATGTTTGCTGAGGCGCGGGTGGATAGCTTTGCCGCTATCGTTAGGAACACATGCGCCTCCCTACTCGCTTGCGTTCGTGGCAGTACCAACACTATCCTGGGTGTTTTAACCCTAGATAACCAAACATTCGTCCGCACGACGACGCACCTCCATGCAAATGTCAAGTTCGCAAACTTCCCCGCACCCCATGCCCACCGCTCTTCTTTTACCTTCCTTAATTTAAAAAACAGTGCAACGCGTGACGTATTTGATGTCACACGTCTATCAGGAAGTGACCTACGGCTATCCTGTCGTCCGCTCGACGCAAGTTTAGTTCTTACATCACTTTTTTGACAAGGTATGTCCATAACGGTTTAATTTTTTTCTAGTTTTACACCGCAAAAAATCAATGAAATTTTTTTTTGAAGTAATTAGTTGTTATTTAATCATATATATTATTCTGATATCTTAAAAAAAAAAAAACTGAAGGGAATGGATGTATGCAGAAACAGACGACGAATATGGAGAGGTATCGGACAACTCGGCTCAGAAGTTGAGGAAAATTCGAAGGAAGAAATACTTCGAGATACTGGCGGCGATTCTGATTTTTCCGAGTGGGTATTCAGGGTCTGCCGATAATCACGGCCCAGTAAGAGACAGAAAACTCAAATTATAGACTCCGATGACTCTCAGGGTGAGGATATGGGTGTCACTAATGCTCAAAACACAAATAATAGCAATCCCCATGTTTTCCAGCCGACTCCTTGATTTCTCTACAGGGAAATCAAACACAAATGGTTAGACCAGCTAGTTCAGCTTACACTCGCCTGTCCATGTTTCTAACAACATAATAAACAAGAAAAAAACGTTTGTCTCGGCGAAATTACTTCATGAAAATGGGAGACTAACTCAAGGAGGCATGGCTACGACCGCCATTACAAACCGTGACATTGAGGCGTGACCAGGACCAAGTTCAGGATATTCTGGGTGATCCTGCCAACATAGGAGCCTCTGTTCATTCTACTTCGAATGTGGGGAAAATATGTTACCCGTGTCCGTCGAAAGCTCGACGAATGACGAAACACCTTTGCAAGAAATGCAAGAACGCAATTTGTGACCACAATAATCTTGACATAGTAATAATTGTGTGTTATTATGTTTCCTAAAATATTGTATTTTCTATTAGTTCTTACATAACCAATCTTTTGGGCCATGTAATAAGTTTGTACTCATATTAAATAATTTTGATGATATTTACGTTTTCGAATGCTTAATCCTTGCGCGCTCTGAACTCTAGGTCTGTCAGTGCCGGTAAAGATTTTACTGTGCCAGGAACAGCTGCCTAATTGCGTAACATATTTTCGTAAAAGATTACGACTAATCTGTTGTATTTGACAGTTCAACAACATTCATTGCGTTATTTACATTGTTGTGCAGATTTTTTTATCGAACTTGCGAAGCAATGTATTAGCAATCTGTTTCAAAACGATTCAGATTTCGATTGATTGTGTATTACGCAATTAGGGAACAGGTCTAGGTAAGGAGCCAGACCATGAGATATATCGAAACCCGCAGGGCAGCATGTGGCGAGCTGTTGTGCAGTAGCGAACCCACGGCCCTATCTCCCTGGAGAAGTCTTGTTCCTCATCCCTGGCTTGCCTTTATTGACCGGCCAGAGTTAAGACTGACAAGGACCAGAGCTCCCACCTCATTCTTGTCTTTATTGGCCGGCTTGAGTGGAGATTCGCAAGAGCAAACGTGCTCGAAGAAAGGATGTGTTCCAGTAAGATGCTGGTAGGGATCTTGACCGTAATTCCGGGATTGTCCTGATAGCCCTGGAATACCTCTCCACTCCTCATAAGCACCTCAGGATGGCAACACCGTGTCAATACAACGTCAGAATTTCCAATTTTGCATATGATTATCAGTGAAAGTAATTTTGACCAAGTCTCACAACAATTTTTCATTATAAACCAAACCTGAAACTTACTTTATGACCAAACAAGAGACCTTAGCACGTATAAATCTAACAAATTTAATTCAAAACTACAGAATCGGAAGTGACATGACAGATGTCACCTCCGATAAAACTATCATGAACAGGAAAAAGGAAAATGAGGATTGTATGTTGACAAGATTAGCCGCATGTCAAGAACGCCCATCACTTCCGGACTCGTCGCTCAGCTTCGCCTCGCCGCTGCCGGTACCCAGCACTACTGAGAGCAATGTGACGACACCGGACGTGGTAGTTCCATCGAGCTCGAGCGACAATTATTTCTCCCCGCCCACGACGTCACCACATGCTCGTCGACGAGGAGGACGCCGGCCGCCGGACGGCTTAGGATCTCGAGTCCCACCGGCCTCTGATAGGGTCCCAGCTCCAGGCGGAAGTGTGCAGCGCATGAGATGGACACGATCATCAATGCATGAAAGCGTCATGCGCTCATACTATGGGGCTACAAAGGGGGGAAATAATCTGGCCGCGTGTCGTGTTCGGATGCTCTCTTTTTCAGGTGCTTGAGCCAGCTGTCAACGTTTCCGAGGGTGAGTCAAACACCGTTACCTAACTGGAAATATCTAGGGCCGGACGGGCTGCACAACTTTCGGATAAAATGGTTACAAAGGTCGCACGCCCGCTTGGCATCCCAGTTCCAGTCAGCCTTAGTGTCAGGGTCACTGCCCCAGTTCCTACCGACAGGAATAATCCACCTGCTCCATAAATCAGGTAGGAAGGTACTGCGGAACCCAAAAATTCTAGACCGATCACTTGTCTACCGACGGTCTATATAGCTAAAATAAACATATATATAGACACCAACTCCATTATGTCTGTCTCTCAAAATGGATGTAAGAACGGGTCCAGTGGTACTAAGGAGCTGCTCCTCATTGATATGACCATTAGTCAACAGGTTTGTCATTTCCGAATGGATCTGTCGACATGTTGGATAGATTATAAGAAGTGCGGCGTCATGTTAATAAGACCACACTAACGTTGTATTTTTGTGTCCACAGAGTTTCTGCTTACCCTTTGGGTTTAGTCGGAGCGCGATAGTCGCGCGCCGGGGTGCGTTCTGCGCTAGTGTGCGTACGAGCTTGCCGCTGCACCTGTTCGGCCATTACCTCGCCCCGCGCCGCCGCCGCCCCGCGGTCGTCGGCAGCGGCAGTCGAGAGCGATCCTCAAGCCAGTACACTAGAAGCCATTACAGCGCGTCCACGCTACATTGATCCGCACCGCGCTATTATATTTCGTCCGCGGAATTAGTTCATTTCAATTGTTTTATAACGTTAACTTCCTAGTATCACATCGTGACCCTTCTGGTAGTAGAATCATACTTTGTTTCTAGTATTAACTTCGTTTTAACTGTTCGCTGTGACGCATTTGTTTTATTTTTAATAATTATATCATTGTAATCCTGTTCGCGACTCTTTCATTGAACACGCTCCCACATAAGCTTCCGAAAGTGGTGACCCCGACGTGATGAACATCACCTCTTCACTGGTAACCCCTTGTATGAACGTCAGCGCAGCCTTCGACCAACTACTTCAGCGTGACGTCATCATCATCACACCCGCAAGTCACACAGCCAGCCAGCAAGTAGTCCTTACCATCAGCATGCAGCGCAAGCGCATACCTGGTCATCACCTTCAGCCTCATCAGCAACCTTGGCATAGCATACTGCACATTCGGCCGGTCCACAAGCAGAGCGCTTAATCCCTCTCCTGGTCGACACCAGCAGTCAGCCACCCCGACTCACTGGGGCATCTTCGCAGACAGTTCCGACTCACCGCGAACTATGCGACACCCGGTTCCAACCCACTGGAACCCAACTGGCATTGGCAAGCATCGCAAGATACAAGACTTAGTCCACTATCGACCTCCGGTCGGAGGGGAGCGATGTGGCGGCATCTACACCGCCACATGCGAACAACGCATCACACAAATCCTGTATCGCGCAATCAAAGTTTACCGCGCAGCTAGCATATATACAACTTCCCGACAACAATCATCGGGCTCCCGCGACCTGGTAGCGGATGACGACCCCACAACACCGGACTGACTCCCAAATAAGCTGCAACCAGGTTACACGCGGTTTATCTGTGACAATAAGACTCTATATAGCTCGAGGGCCAATCATCGGGCAGTTGCCCACCAGATACGACATCCATCTGGTCGGAGGATCCTCCCTTTTTCGAAGAGTATGAGTGAACTTTACACCCTGTTCCTCATATCCCTAAAGAAGGCCTATACCTCGAATTATTTATCTCGGTTCAAGTGTTATCCTTGCTCCGTTTACCTTAGCAGCGGTACATGTGGCACAATAAATGATAGTTTGTAACGTGTTGAATTCGCTGTCTTTGTTAACATTTATTATTATTATTTCGTTTATTTATATTTCTCCTTATTTTGTTGCATTTTTAATATTTTTATAAAACAACAAAAAACATTTATTACTATTATTAATTACTCCGAGTTATACACAATATTTGAGTTTAAAAGTTATCTGTTTCGTACTTTTTACGTGATACTTGATCTAATTAATCTCTCACATTCAAACAGACAAACAGACAAAAATTATACAAATGGCATCTGTTGGTTATCCTATAACACCCTCAGTTTTTTATATATTTTCAATGAACAGAAACGCCTTGTTTACAGATTTATTATATGTATAGAATAGATATAGATAATGATGAGTGCTTACAGAAATTATAATTACATGAAATATCATACGCATTAGAAAAAAAACCCTCTTATCATTAGATATAGCTAAGAATAGATGAGCTTCCTCGTTCCTACTATTTTGATGTGACCGATAGCGCCCATAATGATCTCATTAAATTGTAGGTTGCCACAAACATTGTGGAATGCAATAAATGATTGAGTATTTATTTAAATAATTGGATTATGGGGTACAGCTGAATACCAGTATTTGAGCTGGAGTGACTGCTTGTCTTACCTCCACAACCCAGTCACTGGGTAACACGCCACTCCTGGGAAATACTGCTTATCAGACCTTCAGATGACGGTTGTTTCGGTAATTCAAAGAGTTCCCGCACATTACTTAGAAAACGCACCAAACCACGTTGGATTCATCATTCTAAGCGCCGCACACGTAGAGTAAAGGAGCACAAAGAACCGCAGGAGCTATTAATAATAGTAAAAGATAAATGATGACAGCCGTACTCGTCAAATGCGACAACAAATACTACGCCGAAGTCGGCGTACCCGAGCCAGTCAGACTGCAAGCTGTCTGTGACGTGCACGTGCCGAATGTTTTTATTAAATTTTGGGCATAATCCGAAGTAAATACCAGTTTGCGTAGCGAAACTGTGTAAAAATAATATTACAAGAAATAAGAAGGACACTGGGATCACATACCATCAGTAAATATCATATAATTTCGAAATTTCAACATAAAATAACATGAACCTTAGAACGCTATTCAGTGTTTCCGCGTATACAAGAGTCAAGTTCCCCGTGGTTGAGATTTTTATAATGTAAATTTATTGTTTCTGTATTTTATTATACATATATTCTATTTCATTTATCTAACCTAGTTATTGTATACATAACCTAGTTCTTTAAATTCTTTAATGTGTATCTTTGTAACCTATACACATATAGTGTAAAACTCATACCTTACACCTTAATCACCCCTTGAAATATCAAGGGGTGATTCTCCCATGAAACTGAACAAGTTTCCCCAAGGAACATGGGTCGACAAAAAAAAAACTTCGTATGTCAATAAAAAATTAAAAGTATTCAAAATGAGGCCTAATCATTGATTTACATACCTTCCTTTTTTCTAAAGAAGAAACCTACGCCTAACCTAAACACAAATATTTACATTCGTTGATGCATTACTTTTTTATTTATTTTTAATTTTTAAGTATTTTCTGAGCCATATTTATAACTTAACTAAAAGGCCACAGCATAAAATACTTTTCCCATTAACTCGGGTAACAGTTGAACAGCTGGTAACACAATTTTTCACGCACACTAGTTGTCAATGCCAACTGACTATCATATTTTCGTCTCCCTAGCTTTGATTCCTTCGTAATAAACAAAACGTGACATAGGCTGAATGCAAGTGACATAGGTTGAGCGATCGGCTGCTGCGCTCCGTGTCGCAGGTTCGATTCCCGCACGGAACAAATATTTGTATGACCTACAAATAGTTGTTCCGGGTCTGGGTGTCTTGTGTATGTGAGTTTTCATGTTTGTGAACGCACCCACGATACAGGAGTAATTCCTAGTGTGGGGCAACGTTTTAAAAAACACCGTGCGAAGCCAAAAGAAAAAAAAGCCAACTGACAAATGTCAAGTGACGATCTTACACACACTACAATAATGAGTGGCCGCATTAATGGAGCTATTGTTTTTAAATAGTGCGGTATCTAGTCGAGCGAGAGCACCCGATCGATCCCAACAGCCCCCCTCAGACCCAGATTATAACCGACTGGAGGAAACTAAGCGAAAGACTGAAATCCACCACGTCGCCTTACTTGGACACCATCCCCGATCACATAGTGTCTGTCGCCGACACGACGGCCGCAATCGACTCGTTTAGAAAGAAGAAAGAAAAATTGTTTAGTCTGCACAAACAAAACGCACATAATAAAAATAAAAACACAAATTACACCCAAATAAAGTAGCCAAAGTCCTCGTATTCAGAATGTCACATAAAAATGACACGTTTTTAATTTTTGTCCATTGCCTGATGTCACTCAGCACCAAAGACAATACACATTGTTTACTGAGTTCGACGACGTTCAATCCGTATTGACGAATTGCTCACGGGAATCATCGCTGGAAACTACCTACTGACGTACAGTAAGCAATCAAAAGTGCATAGGCACGTTAAGAGTCGTATTGCTGTGAACTCACGGTACGACGGTATGTGTTTCAACGACACACACCACAAAGATCGCAGTTTTGCACGGCACGCACTGTCGTATCGCGTACTCGCATCGCTCTGCACGAAACAAAAATATATTTCCGTCGCTTTTGTTAGACACGCATCATGCGCGTGACCTGGCCGGTTTATGGCATTGCTAAAATTCTAGTTAATCTAATATGAACTGGTAGCAGTAGGTGCCAAGCGTTGGACTGAGAAGTCGCCGGCTTAGGTTCTGATCTCATATGCAGCGCAGTTTTATTGCCAATTTTTTATTTTGGTTTGAAATAATACATTAAAAAAAATTGATGTTTTTATATTTTTGTTGTTATTGCAATAAAGGTTAAAAATAAAAAAATGCGTTAGAAGTGATAACAAAAATTTAAACATTTTTATTTGTTATAATATTTTACATAAAGATAACCGCTACTATTATTTATAATAACTTCTTGAGCCAAATAGGATCAAGGAACTTAGAAGCAATTTGTTTTATTTAAACATGTGAGATGTTAAAAAAAAATGATAAGTAGATTTATTTCGCCATAAAAAATTAAGCTTCTATCATGAATTTTTTAATTAAGTGATTTTATTAAGTGGTTTTTTAAGGCAGTTTGTTTATATTAAGTATTTAACATTTTATTTGGCTTTCGTGAATATAGGTAACATATTGAGGATAGCTTAAGTTTTCATTTTCAATTTCGTTCTGTGAAAAGATAATTGAAACTAAACCTCAATTTTTATAATTAAGTATACAGGATCAACTATTCCGGAACTTAAACGTTCCTGTTTATTATGTTATTGTTTGCAGGGCTTCGGTGATGCAACCTTTTTAGCGCGGAGTACACGGCGAACAGTTTTTAATGATGGTTTTTAATGCAGCAAAATGTCCGGTTGGTATGAAACCATTTATTGCATATTCATTCAACTTGTGTGGGCTTATTTAAATAAGCATCTACTCAATACTCAATCATTTATTTGCATTCCACATGTTTACTTAGGTGGTAACTTAAAATTATATAGGACCATTGTGGACCCTGTCGGGCACAGCAAAAATAGTAGGAGAGAGGAAACTTTGTAGAATTTACCTAATTAACAGATATTACATAATACCAAAAAGAGAACAAATTAAATCAAACAAATAAAATTTAATTATGTCTAAAATAAATCGATAAAACAAAATAAAATCAAGGTAAATAAAACAATTTGCACATTTGCACTTATAAGTTGTCGTTTAAATATTCGTTGATACAATAGTAGCATTTTCTTAGTAATAATTGTTTTAGTTTTTTAATAAATGTATTAATACTGTCGTCTTTTTAATTAATTCAGGCAGTTTGTTGTATATTTCAATGGACATTACATAGGCACCCGTAGAATGTATTTTTAGCCTTGAAGTAGGTATGTTTAACCTTAACTTATGTCGGAGTGTGTAACGTGACTGTATGTCTTCGCGTTTTGTGTAGAATTCTTGATGCTTACGAACAAATTTGCAGGTCTCTAATATGTATATACTCGGGAGGGTTAAAATGTTATACTTTTGGAAGTGAGGTTTGCAGCTGTCAGTTTGATCGATGTTTATCAGGTTTCTAATTAATTTCTATTGAAGGGTGAAGAGTGTAGGTGCATATGTGCTACCCCGCCTGCATCATTTAACGCTGGCGGGATGTTGGGGTCGCGGCGCTCAGAGTGGGGACTCTGCCCGCCTATTGAGTGACCTCAGGGAAGGGGGCGCATAGTGGTCACGTGCTGCCTTGCACACTTGCACAGTTAGGTATCGGGGAGACCCCTTTACAGTCTTCCCAGAGATGTGCCCTAAGAGGCGTTGCACAGAGGGGGTTTCGGTTTGGTCTTTTGAGTGGTAACGGAACCCCTTCCATGTGCAGATGGTGATCACAGGGGTGGTTTTAGTGAGGTAAAAATCCCACACTCCCCGGGCTTTTCCCTATAGCCCGGGCGCCTTTTGAAGGTTTCCCCCCAACAAAAAAAAAAAAAAAAGGTGCATCTGTGCTATTTCCCCAAAGGGTCACGCCGTAGCTCAGCCATGCAGAAGCATACGCATAGTAGGTGGTGAGCGCTGTTTGAAGATCGGTGGTTTTTTTAATTTCACGGAGAGCATACGAAAATTTTGAAATTTTTTATCTTAATTTTTGTATGTGTGTTTTCCAGTTTATATGTGTGTCTAAATCTAGTCCAAGTAAGGTAAATTCTTTAACAATTTCAAGTTGTGTGTTATTAAAAGTAAATTCTATATTTAGAGGTGGTTTTTGATGGGGATGGAAAGTAATTAGTTTAGTTTTGGAGTATTTATTTCGAGGTTGTGTGCGTTCATCCAGGTAACGGTTTTTGTAAGTATTGAATTTATTTTTTCATTTAATGTATGGTTGTTTTGACATGAGACTAAAAGAGATATGTCATCCGCGAATAAAACACATGGTCCCTCTATGGTTTTCGGTAAGTCACATAAATAAATTAGGAACAAGAGACATCCTATTACACTTCCCAGAAGAATAGAGGCACTAATTGATTTGCAATTTGATCGGACTTCTATTTCATTGTTCTGGTGATTAAAGAATTCTATTTCTACTGTTTGTTCTCTGTTCTTCAGGTAGGATACAAGCCATTCATGGGCTCTTCCGCGAATACCTATTCCGTATAACTTTGTAAGCAATATATTAATTGAACTTTGTCATAAGCTTTGGTCATGTCTAGGAATCTACTTCATAAATAAGCGCTCCAACTATCTAGAATTCCTTCTTCTTCACATCTCTTAACCCACAGACTCACAGTATTTGTCTAGAACAAAGAATGTGATACTATTAGACATCTATAAGCAAAATTTATATATATAACATTTTACTCGTCATTCACTAATTTAAACAAATAACAATTTAAATTTAGTAAAATACGAAATATTTAAATGATAACACTCACACTTAGTCCGGTTAGCGTTAGTCCGTTAGCGCAACAATATTTGCCAATGCTTTAATATTTGCACAACACCGCTAAAACAGATTAAAACATTCGTCACTAACCATCAACGTTCAATTAGGTGAAAATAGTCGTAACGAATTGCATCTGCCTCACAGAAATCGAAATAACTTACTCAGTTTTCTGTGGCCTACCTACAAAAATTTATTATTTATGGAAACAAGATTTTCGAGACAAGTATCGAATAATTATCGAACCACTTCAAGTAATTCCATTAAAACACAAAAATTGATCATTTTAGGTACTCGTATTATTAATAACATATCAAAAACTTGAAATAGATATTATTTGAAAATAACATCACGCAGGCGCAGATGAGATTCGAACTCAGGGCTCGCCATAATCGCTGCGCTGCTACCCAAGCACGGTAACGACTAAGCTAGCATGCCTTAAGTTAAGTTAGTTGAAATTATGAACTACTATGAATTACAGACCAAGTGAGTGTGTGTGCGTGTCTATAGTATAGAAACAACATATAGAAGGTCGTAAGTGAAACCGAATCGTCAATCTATTGCTTTGTGAGATTTCTTATGGACTTTTGAGCGCTAATGTACGAGACTTGATAACCGAGAAGAACGCGGCTATTCGTGCCTACGACTCCTGCCCTTGTGACGCGAACAAAACCCACATGCGCCATTTACAGCGTGCTGTAAAGAAACGCATAGGGGAGGTTCACGCACAGGGCTCAGTGAACTCGAGCCCACTCATCAAGCCTTCTAGCAATTACAGAGGAAATTGCGTTCCTCCGAAGAGTTCAGTATGTCTCCTCTCACCCGTCTGCCTCCCGTCACTCCTGACGAAGTGCACGACATCATTAAAGGGCTTCACGCACGGAAAGCCCCCAGTTCGGACGGTATTACCAATAAGGTGTAGAAACTCCTACCTGCCCCGCTAATAATGCTTATGGCCGCCATCTTCAATGGCGCCTTGAGCAATAACATCTTCTCACAAACGTGGAAAGAAGCAACCGTCATCGGTATCCCAAAGCCAGGCAAGCCAAAGTCTGAGCCCTCCAGTTACCGCTTTATTAGGTTACTCAATGTTCTCGGCAAAATCTACGAGAGGCTTATTTATAAGCGTCTCAAAGACCATGCCGAAGCAAAGAGCCTCATTCCCAACGAGCAGTTTGGTTTCCGAAGCCAACACTCGGGTACTCACCAGGTCCACCGTATCGTAGAGCACTTGTGTGCCGATCTGCATCGTAACGCGACGACGGGTGTGCTATTCTTCGACATAGCGAAAGCCTCCGAAAAAGTCTGGCACAACGGCTTGTTGCTTGTAAAAAGCCTCAGTTGGCTCTCTTCGCCGACGACACTGCCGTTTACTTTAAACTCTTCCCAAGCCCGCAGCTTTAAATTCGTCCCAAAATAACATCAATCCTGATCCAGCTAGTCCCTTGCTGCCCTCTTCCAGCGACGCCCTAAGCCGGGGTCCGTACCCTACAGGGGGTGCCCTTAGCGTGTAGCCGCTTAGTTTTTAGTTAGTATTTAAGTTTACAAAACAACCTAGGTTGACCTGCGAGATGCCATACCAACAAACAAACATCGAGCGAGAGCAATCATTTATCTAAGAGTTAAAGTAATTAAGTTTGTTCCCACCAGTGAACCACAAACTAAGCGTCCTTATATCTTGTGGCTCTGGAGTACGAATTTTACAAAGCTAAAAAAGGTTACATTACAGTTTGATGATGATAGATGATACATTATATTTTTTTCAATAGGCAAAGCTGATGTATAGTTTATTACACTATTTATTATACACTTTATTACACTGTATAAGTCACTTATTGTAAAAGACTTCTTTGGCAATAAGTGTTAAAGCATAGAAAAATTTGTACGCTTATTAGTATAACTGAGCAGCAACATGTATGCTCATGCACTTGTTATTTTGTATTTTACCGTGTTTTTAAGCAAATAAATATTATTATATTCTATTCTAAAATTCGTATTTCCTATTCGATTCTGAACGCAAATTAAAATAGCAATGATTAACGTTAGCTTGTCCTGTAGTGTGTGTTTGTGTGTGCATGCAAAAAGTTTTTTATCCGACATCTAACAGTATTTTTTTTAAATCGATAACGAAAATTATTTTAAAGGCTATGCTTCAGGGGTAGGTTAAATGCTCTAAGTTCAGGGTTGGTCCGGTTTAATTTTTAGTAACTTTGCTTGGCTAGTTTTTCCGTTAGCTTCAATAATACGATTTTTTCCACTTTATGTTTATTGATAATGATATGTTAGCTTTCTGTCACTGTTATTTACAATTTTACATATTATGTAGTATTATCATGCACCTATACGAATTTGTGCGGGGTAGGTACCCCAACTAAAAAGTGATAAATAAAAAAAAAAAAAAAAAAAAAAGAACAACCGATTGAAACACTCCAAAGTGAAAAATAACTAATTTCGAATTAAAGTTATTTTTCACTTTGTAGTGTTTTTTTTTTGGAAGTTGGTTGTTTTTAACGCCACAGTTTGGCACAGACGTTAAGACAGGTGTTTTTTTTTTTGGTTATGGCATCTCGTAGTTGTCCTTGAGAGGTCGTGACTACTTAACCGGACTATCCTGTGGCTGCCTTAAGCGGACTCAAAGCCTCCAGCCAGGGGCATAAAACTATTTACATTACTAAGCTAAATGTAAAAAAACTAAATGTATTAAGTTTACGATACCTCATGTTAGACAAGTAGAAACTAGTGTTCTTTTAAAGGGTGAAGAGTTGAAACCCGAAAACTCCACAGTATTCTTAGGCATAACTTTGGATGCCAAGCTTCAATGGGGCCCCCATATAGATAAATTGTCAAAAAAACTAAGCTCTGCAGCATACGCCGTTAGAAAAATTCGTAATTTAACTGATTTAGAGACAGCGCGATTAGTTTACTTTAGTTATTTTCATAGTGTGATGTCGTACGGTATTCTTTTGTGGGGAAATGCCGCCGACATTCAAACAGTTTTTGTTTTACAAAAAGGGGCAATTCGTTCAATTTATAAATTAAGTCCCAGACACTCCCTCAGAGACAAATTTAAAGAGATTAATATAATGACTGTGCCTTCTCAGTACATTTATGAAAATCTTTTATATGCACATAAAAATATTAATCTGTTTAAAAAATACAGTGATATCCATAACAAAAATACTAGGAATAAACACAAATTTGTTGTTCCCACTACCAGGCTCAAGAAAATAGGTGGCTCGTTTAAATGTCAATGTATACGTTTTTATAATAAACTTCCTAGCCACATTCAAGAACTAAGCCTTAATAAATTTAAAACTTTTATAAAGCGGAAATTATGCCAGAAAGCCTATTATACTGTCAAAGACTATATTGAGGACAAGAAGGCTTGGGATTGAGCTGCTCCAATAAGTTTACACGGACATAATTGATGTGTAATTTGCTATTTTTACTTTTTTTTTTCTTTTAATCTTTTTTTTTCTATATACGTACCTTATTATCTAAACAATGACATGTATATATTTACTGTATAAAGTATAATATTGTTTTAATTTTTGTGAATGTGAGGACTATGTAGGTTATTGCATTTTTTTTTCTTCTTTTAATGATGATGGTCTGGCTGTTTGAGTACTTTACGCGGCCTCCCCAAATGTCCTTTCTTTTGTATTGTTCGTCGGATCGTTGAGCTCCTTAGTTCTGAGTTGAGCTGCACGATGATTGACAAATGCGTGCACTGACTGGACAGGTCCACTCAAATCCGTGTGGTTCTTTCCTCAAAAGACCATTTCAGACACCAGTCTACATAGTCCTCATATGATACGACCAAGATTATTTTCATATTTTATTTACACTTTGACATTGATGCACTTTATATTTTAATTATTGTGAATGTGAAGACATTGTGGATTTGTTGTATTTTTTAATGCATTTTTTTTTAATTATTAGTTTTAATCATGGTCTGGCAGTTTGAGTAATTTATGCGGCCTACCCAAATGTCCTTTCTTTGGTAATGTTCGTCGAATCGTTTAGCTCCTTTAGTTCTGTGTTGAGCTGCATGACAACTGACAAATGCGTGCACTGACTGGACAGGTCCACTCATTCTGTGTGGTTCTTTCCTCGAAAGACCATTTCAGATATCAATCCACATGACCTGACCAAGATTATGTCTGGACTTTAAAAGAGACTGTGACCTCTGAGTTTGTTTCGGCGTTTCTTCTCAGAGTAGTCAGATAGGAAATGCCGATCTCACCTAGTTTTTAAAATATGATTGACGTGTAAAAGTGTTTGTACAAACCTATTTACAGAAATAAAATCATTTATCATTTATCATTTAAGCGAACGCTCGCTAAGGGCACCCCCTGTGGGTTACGGACCTCGGCTTAGGGCGTCCCTGACGGGAGGACAGCAAGATGGGACAGGCTGGATCTGGATTATATTATTATTACTCGGGGAATTTAAAGCTACAGGCTCAGCTACGGCACGGGCTGGCACTTCGTCGAGCTAGGGTCGGGGAGGACAGTTACTGTCGTCGTTAGGTCGGAATGTCGGTCTGTGTTTGTGCACTGTACTGGTGGCCCTACTGCTCTCCTGGATGAGAGTTATGTGGTCATCGGGATCGGTGAGGACATGCTTGGGACGGCGGACATGACTGATGGAGGAGGGAATATAGCTAGCGGCCTTGACAACCAGAGGGTTGCGGTGATTCGCGTCGGTCTCGAAGAAAAGCTTTGAAATGCGTTTCATAAACTGACGGATAGTGGGAATCCTGAGGTCAACGTGGAGGATTTCGTTGCGAACGTACCATGGGGAGCCTGTAATCCTACGGAGGAACTTGTTCTGGAGGGTCTGCATTATTTTGAAGCGATGGGGCTTGGCGTGTGCAAAGACTGCACTGGCATAGGTCATGATCGGGCGGATGCACGCTGTGTAGATACGCAATTTGCACTTTAGTGACAATTTGCTACGTGCATTTAGGACGAAGTGGAGTCTACCTAGAGCGAAGGCGGCGCGCGAACGAGCCGCCTTAATGTGCTCTGAAAAGGAGAGGTGTTCGTCGAGAACCACACCTAGATATTTGGCTCGCTTCTCCCAAGGGATCGGCTTGCCGAACATGGTGATCGGTCGAGGGGGGCAGGGGGTATGAGAATAGAACCGCTTGACTTTTGTCGGGATTTAGCTTGTTGACTTGGGTTTGGAGAATGCGAGATATCGAGTCTGGATCGCGGCCGGTGTAGTAAATTGCCGTGTCGTCTGCGAACAGAGTCAACTGCGCCTTACTGCACTTGGGAATATCGCTGGTGAATAGCGTGGATGCGAGAGGAGAAATCACAGAGCCCTGAGGGACTCCTGCGCGAATGGGGTGGGGGAGGATAGCGCTCCTTCGATGCGATAGCGGAAGGTGTGGTTCGACAAACAGTCCCGTAAGATGAGCACGAGACGATCTGGCACACCGATTTGGTACAGCTTATATTATAAGCCGTTTTGCCAACGCTTTCGCCCAGACCTCGAGCGCGCCGGTCCGACAGGCCCCGAGTGGTCCGCGGTGGGCGCTGAAGCAGCTGGACCGGGAGCTCCTCCTGGAAGCCTCGATCGTGCAGGCCTGGGTGTCACCACCGGATAGGCCTGCTGACATCAACGACGAGGCGGAGTGGTTCCGGGAGGCCATGTCCGAAATATGTGACGTGGCAATGCCCCGGGTCCAGCCCGGACGTGCTTGGCGCCAGGTGTGCTGGTGGTCGCCAGAGCTGACGGCTTTGCGCAAGGCGTGCGTGGCTGCGCGACACCTGTACACCAGGCACCGCAGGCTACGTATTCGCCCTCCGAATACGGAAGCCATTCAGGCGGAGCTGTACGAGGGGTACAGAGCGGCGAAGACCGCCCTCCAAGCGGAGATCCTGCGGGCCAGGGCTCTGGCCCGCGAGGAGTCGCTGGAGACTCTGAACAGGGACCCGTGGGGACGCCCCTACAAAATGGTGCGGGATAAACTCCGCCCATGGGCTCCCCCACTGACGCAGAGTCTCCGGCCCCAGCTCATGGAGGAGGTGGTGAGCACTTTGTTCCCTTCGCGGGGGGAGCATACTCCCCCGCCCATGACTCCGCCTACTGCGGTGTCGGATGCGGACCACACTGCCGACGACGACGACGATGCTTCGGAGGTGACCGGGGTGGAGCTGAGAGTGGCGGTACATAGGCTTAGTGCCAAAAATACCGCCCCAGGACCCGACGGCTTACCTGGAAGAGCCTGGGTTCTGGCCATGGAGGCTCTCGGGCCTCGACTTATGGGGCTCCTAAGCGCATGCATGGAGGAGGGCCAGTTCCCACTTCGCTGGAAGACGGGGAAACTGGTCCTCATTAAGAAGCCGGGGCGCCCTGTGGACTCTCCGTCCGCTTACCGGCCCATCGTTCTGCTCGACGAGGTGGGCAAGCTCTTTGAAAGAGTTATTGCAAACCGCCTTGTCGGGCGGCTGGTGCGGGTGGGGCCGGATTTGGCGGAGAGCCAGTTTGGTTTCCGCAGGGGGCGCTCTACGGTGGACGCCATCATGCGCGTGCGAGCCCTCACGACGGGGGATGCTGTTGCCCGGGGTGGGGTCGTCTTGGCGGTGTCTCTAGACATCGCCAATGCCTTCAACACCCTGCCCTGGAGTTGCATCAGGGAGGCATTGCGGTATCACCGGATGCCGACCTACCTCTGTCGCGTGGTCGAGGCCTATTTGACGGACAGGGCCGTCATCTACCCCGGTCACCGGGGAGAGTGGAACCGGCGAGAGATGTCGTGCGGTGTCCCACAGGGATCGGTCCTGGGGCCGCTTCTGTGGGATATCGGTTACGACTGGGTGCTGCGCGCCGACCTCCCGAATGGCGTCAGCGTGGTGTGCTACGCTGACGACACGCTGGTCCTGGCACAGGGGAGGTCGCACCAGGAGGCGGCCGAACAAGCGACACTCGGGGTTGCGACAATCGTCGAGAGGATCCGGCAGTTGGGACTCGAAGTGGCCCTGCACAAGTCCGAGGCCATGTGTTTTCATGGTCCTCGGAACGCGCCACTGTCGGGTTCCCAGATAACGGCGGGAGGGGTTCACATCGGCGTCGAGTCGACGATGAAGTACCTGGGACTCGTCCTCGACAGCCGGTGGAACTTCGTGGAGCATTTCCGACGTTTGGCTCCCAGACTGGAGCGGGCTGGGGCTGCCTTGAGGCGGCTCCTGCCTAATCTAGGGGGTCCAAACGCCTCCTGCCGGAGGCTCTACGCGGGAGTCGTGCGGTCCATGGCTCTTTACGGGGCACCGGTGTGGGCGCGTTCTTTGAGGCGCCGACCGGCCCGCAGGTTGAACGCGTCCCAAAGGGTCATGGCCATCCGGCTGGTCCGGGGATACCGCACGGTCTCATGCGAGGCGGCGAGCCTCCTTGCCGGATTGCCGCCATGGGATCTGGAGGCAAAAGCCCTCGCGCACGTATGGGAGTGGCGCGAGGAGGCAAAACGCCGGGGTGTAACTCCGCTGCCGCGACAAATCACGGTACAGCGGACAGAGCTCCGGCGGGATCTCATGGCGACATGGAGGGTGCGATTGTCGCAACCCAGTGCTGGGCACGCCACAATAGCGGCGGTAAGTCCCCTCTTTGAGGAGTGGTTGGAGAGGCGCCACGGCGTTCTCACCTTCCGCCTGACACAGGTCCTCACCGGACACGGTTGTTTCGGGAGGTTCCTGTTTCGCATAAGGCGGGAGGAAACGCCCGGGTGTCACCATTGTGTGGATCGCCCGGAGGACACGGTGGAGCATACGGTGGAGGTATGCCCAGCTTGGGCGGAGCACCGCAGTGTCCTCGCGGAGGCGATTGGCGGCGGCGATCTCTCGCGTCCGGCCCTGGTCCAGGCCATGGTACGGAGCGAGAGGGAATGGAAAGCCGTCACCTCCTTCTGCGAAGCAGTAATGCTCGCAAAGGAGGAGGCGGAGCGCGTGAGGGAGAGAGCCTTGCGCCCTCACGCCCCTAGTCGCCGCAGGAGACGCCCTGGGCGTCGGGAATCGCAAGCAGATTCCCGGCCACCGTAGGCGCGGGCTTGCGGACGAGCCATGGGTAGCTCGCCGTCCGGTAAGGACCAGGCCCGGGTCGACGGCGCGTTGTGTTCCACGCGCGCCTCAAAGAGATGTCAGCACAAAATGACGGGGTCCGATAGGGCCGACGCCTCAGGGTCGCGGGTTATTCCACAGAGAAAACCGTGGCCCTGGCACAGGCAACTGAAGGAACACGGTGGGTTTTAGTCAGTAAAAGTCTGACACGCCCTCCCGCTCCACCCAGAGCGGGAGAAGTCATTTGATGATTTCCCACCCAAAAAAAAAAAAAAAAAAAAAAAAAAAAAGGTGTAGCAGGAGCAATGTAATTTATGACAAACACTAACAAGTAACATCACGTCGAGTCCGCCATTTGCATTATGGACACAATACCGAAATGTGATCCATTCATTATGAAGGATACGACGTATTTTAATACTTATGGCTATTTTCCGCGATTTAGTTTGCAACCCAAAAAAAATCGTTTTTTCAACCTCTTCTTTGAGAATTAGACTAATTTTGAATACCTATTCTGTATTTTCTCATTCTAATCTCTCAGAGATACAAGAAAGAATATTTCTATGCCAAATACCTACGAGGCTTTTGGCCCGACTGAAAAGAAGGGATTATTTTCCTGAGCTGAAGAGACTAACAGCATCTAATCGTACATGAACAAACACGTGGCTTTAGGGTTCCCATTATCATTTGAGAATACAACACTTTAGATAGTACAAGGGCAGCTGCTTATGTACGAGCGCAAGTAGCAAACATTTGTTACCTTAATAAATTATGTAGATTTGGTTGCGATTGGAATGCGCGACTTCTACCAACAGAGAGTAGTCGACCTCGAGTTGCAAAATTTGTATTCTACTATTTATGCATATGCCGCATATGCGCTGTTGTGTACGACTACTACTACGATGTCGCCAATAATTAATTACGTTAGTTGAGAACGACAACTCGCGTGACGGTTTCTTTTTCACATCAAAGAAAAGAGTCAAACAATAACAAATTATTGTTCTGAGGACAAGATCCTATTTACTCAGAGAAGAAAGGGTTTTGTCCGAATAATTATTAATTTTTAGAATTAATTACCAATGTACCTGTTGCAGAAAAAGTTTTGATGTAGGTAATGTAACCATTCCACACAAGTTTAATTCGAGATATACCAAGTGAGTAGGATTAGGTATATAGTTAAGAAGGTAGGTACCTAGGTACTCGAACCTACATACTTCAGCCAAAAATAAATCTGTCGATAATCTCAAGAAAATATTTTATTGAGATGCAATCGAATCTCAATATTTCCTTACTTACCAAAATTTAAATAGCGAGAAATATAAGCTATTACTTCTCAATGCCTACGGTACAATACTCAGTAGTTGGTATGTTTCTAAAGTGCATAGCAACTCTTACAGTGAACATCAAGAAAGTTATTGATCTGTTTCAGAACAGGCAAACATAGTATTCAACAATAAACAACGTACGTACCAGGTCCATGGGAGATATCATAGTTTCTGCGAAGCGTACTTCCTTCCTATGTCATAAAAACTGCGCACCACTATGTGGATAGAGACAACAAATAAGGAACAGTAATAACAAGCGACGTTTGACTCCCCGTGAAGCGCACGACTGCACAAGGGGAGAATTTAGATTGTTTGTTTTGATAGAACAAGTAGCATAACAAATGCGCAGCTGTAATCATAATAAAATAAAAACACTGTTGCTTCGCTCTCACAACAATGAACACTGCTGCCCTTCCTAAATTGGAAGTATAATAATTTTCGTTCCGAAACGATTTAATTTTGTATAATGATATTGATTTTTTCAGGAATGGCATGTTTACTTTGGCTTGCCTTGGCTATAACTTATGTTATAATTTACATTAAACAAATGAGTTCTGTAACAGTGTCATTTGTCATTTTACCTCGGAACACCCAAAGCTCATATTTTTTTCAAGTATAGTAATTTCATGTTTTAGAACGAAACTAAACCATCAAACTACGTTCTATTTCATTAATTTCATTCTGGGGCCCTATTATGAACTCTTATTTCCAGGCAGTTTACGGCGTAAACAGAACTGCATTGCAATTTCGTATTATGAACTCGTCAAACAAGCCAGTCAGCGGTCACGTGACACCCTGGCCGACTTCTGGCCGACTATTGCCTGGCAATACCGTATTACGAACGTTCGTTTGACATTTCGTTCCGTATTAGAACTGTCAAAAAGTAACCTCACAATCCATTCAGTTTACGCTGCTTCAGAGGAGCTTTTATTGAATTGTTTTGGGTTTATTTGGAAATTATTGGAGTGTTTTCTATATAAAATAAGGAAATATAATCATGTGTGACGAAAATGAACTGTTTGAGTTCCTGGAAAGTGATTCTTCTCGGCAAACTTGTGAATCAAGTAATAAAAGGAGACGACTTCGTGACCAATAACTAATGCGTTCGACATGGATGAGTTCACGACTTGGGACTGAATCTTTATGAGCAGCTGAGGCCTCACATGTCATGAGATGTGTGATCGCACGCAAGGCTAAGAATGGTAAAATACACTTTTCCACTAAATAAATAAAAGGATAATAAACGTATTATTGAAATCCTAACAACAGCCTTTCCTTTTGGTGTTTACCTTTAACCCATAACGGGCTTATAAAATCCACGGATATATCCGTGAAGACTAAGGTTTTTATTAAGTATGAACTTTACGTAAAGTTTTAACTAAACATTATTCTCATTTTAGGTTTTGGTTGCGTTATCATACTCGTAGTATGCTACTGGCTCCTACCAACGCCCTACTGGTGATATAGGCTCTCATTCAATGTCCCAGCCAATATTTTCTATAGTAGATGCAAATCACTGAGATTTCTTCAGACTTCTTGGAAGTAGTATAAAAACTCCAACAATCATTCCAGCTGAACATAAGTTAGGTAACGCGCCGACGAGGCGAGGGCGAGAACGCTCATCCACTATTAAAATAAAACTTACATTGTATTAATATTATATCCTGTTAAAAACATGAATATTAATTGAAATACTCAATAACACTTTCGCCATCTTTTTGTTTATACTCGTACTCCGTAAATCTTAGAATGGATCCTTCCATTAAACAAACAATACGATAGTGTTCTTTCCTATTGTTATTGTTATTATCTAATGTTTGACAAACAATACTTTCATTGAAGTTGTCGAATTCCCCGCTGACCTTCAAGTGGAATACGTTCGGAAACCTCGCGTTACAATTTGCAGACAGGAAATATTATATAAATTATTATAATCTAGAATAGCACAATATAAATTGCGTTCATATTTTCACCTACTATACTAGACTAACTAGTTTAATATATGGTATTTATTATTTTTATCATAAAATACGTGATTTAAACAAAACCGTAACTTCCCTATAAATATATAATTGGGTTACTGAACGTTACGTCAGAGAATTACAAATTACAAGCCAGCCATAGACAAACTACCCAGCGTGAAGTCGCTCAGAACTAGGAATGTCATAATACGAAATTTAACCAGCCCGTGAAATGAATTGCCTGGAACTTGCCTGGTTTTTTAAAAGTTCGTAATAGGCCCGCTGCATTGCCAAAAATTTAAATGATTTGTTTCCAATTACCACATGTTGATTATGGCCACATGACTTGAAGGTAACTCTTCTAGTGGTCATAAGGTATGGTCAATGGGGATGGCAAGTTAAAGCTAATCTCAGATGGCGCTGCGTACGGTTGTTCTGAATGGCGTCAGTATGACATTTCTTGAATCGTGTAAACAAACCAAAAAAACGAACATTGTGGGCAGTTAGTGTAGTTTATTTGATAACATGGACGCGAAAATGTATTCTACTTGGAGCTTGCTTGAACTTAAAGCCGAGTTAAAGCGAAGAGGGGTTCTGTTAAACGTTGAAAAGCTGATTAAGTGGAAAGGTAGGACTCATGAAAAAAATCGGCTTGGATCTAGTATCGTTTGGCAGGAGTTTTGGGGTAAAAAGGGTTGAAGATGGTAGGGGTGGGTTCCCTGATTATAACGCTACCACTCTTATTACAAGGTAATGCGTATTTTTTGAGAAATTAATAAAAAATGTTTCTAACCTCTAATTAGATAAACAGCGTTACGAAACGTTAAAATCGTCCATGGACAACCAAATCTGTACTAGTGTGTTGTCTGTGGTGTCAAATGTCGTGCAAAATCGATGAAACGGAACGTAAAAAAAAAAAAAACAATAATATTTGTGTCATGTGTCAGTGTTATTTGTTTTGTTTACGTTCATTCGGTTTTTCCCCGAGTTGCGTAAATGTGTTTGCTGTGCTTCGTGTTGTTTTTGTTGTGGATTTCTTCGACGACTTTGGCTTACCTTCGGACTTTGATTGTTTGCCTTCACGTTTGACCTACGCTTGTACTCTGGACAATTCTGCTTAGAAGGAAATGAGTGTACCCACACTTCATGGTTAAAGTAGGTCGACACTGTTCCAAAACCGAATCGGGGCACCCCGACTCCACGATACTAAATTTTTACCAAAAAATCTTTTTAGGAGCTGATTGCCTAGACCTAGTTCAACGTAGACCTTTGAAATCAATACGCTTACATTGTTTGAACGAATAATTTTATAATTAAATAACTTGTTAGTCGTTAGTACGCATATTTATTCTAAATGTTTAAATTTTATATTGTCGGTGAATACTGTCATGTATTAGTATAAGTTAAAATTATTGAATCAAAATTCAGGATTATATTTACAACAACTTAACTATGCATAACTTTACTTATGTAATAGTTCGTTTTACTTTTGGAGTTAAACAGAGAGATGAATAATTGGTTATATTTTTCCAGGTAAGAGCTGTATGACAAAAACTTTAACTTTAGTACACCACAACTCTCTCCAAATCCAACAGAACCCTCTATCATACTTCTACCATTGGAGATGTACCATGACATAAATATTAACTCTATTTTACCTCCGCTTGAAAGACAATGCATTCGATTATTTTGAACGGTCAATATTTCTTATCGGTTTTATTTTATGTGATGGTAGGTAGTTCCTATTTTACTAATACGAAATATTTCTTTCAATTTGAAGATTCAACAAAAAACAGATGCATCAGAAAAATTATATGAAGACAGATTCCTCATATTGATAAGATCCGCATTTATCAATGATCACTTATATAAAAGGATTTGTCAAGAAGAAAATGAAAAAACTCAACTATCAAGTTGACATCAAGATAGATGACCAGGGTGGCATGGCATGGCATGGCATGTAAGCAGAAACAGACTTATTAGCCCTGAATCTGTACCTTTTATACAGAGTCAAAATGGGGAATTACTATTTAAAAAAACCTGCCTATATGATTTTCAAGTACAAGGACAAATGTACTGCAGTGGCAGAAAATTCTGTAATTTATTTAAATTGAAAAAGATGAGTTGTTCATTTAAAACATATTATAAAGTTAGATTATTTTACAATAACAATATAAAGGCTGAAATTATGTATAAATATCTGTATAAAGATTATTATAATATAATAAAAACACCTAAAAGTTATTTATGTGTTTTATTTGTGATACACTCTCTGAAATTGCATAACATTATACATATATAAATATTTAGTATCTATAGGTCTTAGTAAAGCTCTTCAGTAGAAACTCCGCTTACCCCACTCACACCTGTATTTTCAAATGATCTGCCATATGCAGTAATGTTGAGAAAAACAAATTTATATTTATCAAAATTTTCTAATCCAGTGTAAAACTTGGCAGACCCAACATGACTTAATAAAAGGTCTGCTGAAAAAAGAGACAGCATCTGATGTCTGAGTAGAAACTGATGTTTTGTTATTTTGATTGTTCACATTGTCACCACAATCAACAGGTGTAACAAGAGAAGAAATTTCTAACTCTCTTTCGTATTCCATTATAATGTAGATTCTTTGAAATAGAAGGATGTGGGTTTTGATTGCTTGAAAGATGTTGGAAAAGATTCTTTTGAATGTTTTTCTTAGCATGTCTTTCGTCTCTCACACTAGCACTGGCTGATATCCTTTTCTGGTTCCATGAAAAGAGACTTGGTACTGCTTCTTTCTTTAAAAGTTTACACATGGCAAACCTTAAAACAAGATGAACAATGATAAGTATTTAAAGATATTATGTAATGTTAACAATTTAGGTATATAGATACTAGCTTAAATAGAAGAACTATCGTTTATAACACCCACCTGGAGCTGTCATGAACATTCATAAACATTAGGATGAATGACGAGACCAATCAGAACTGATATGATCATCGTGATCGTCTTGCTGGTTATGTTCATGGACAAAGTCTTCCACTTGGACGTCTACCAGGTTTTCTCCCTCGAGACTTTGTTCTGGGGGAAGGCAACTGTCAAATTGGCGCTGTATACGATTGTACCAAATTATCTGTCAAATTGTATAGCATCATATAAAATATGTTCACAAATAACATAGAAATTACAAAGTGTTGTGTAATTGGGTGTTAAAACGTAGGCCAACACAAATTTCCAATAAATCGTATTAAAAGAAGAAAGTGGATAGCTGCCGTAAGGATTAAGAACTGTACCCTAATTGCGTAATACACAACAAATAGGAATCTGAATCGTTATGAAACAGATTGCTAATCCATTGCTTCAGAAGTTCGATAAAAATTCTGCTCAACAATGTAAGCAACGCAATGAATGTTGTCGAACTGTCAAAATCAAACATATTAGTCGTAATCGTTTACGAAAATGTGTTACGCAATTATACTGCTGAGCCTACTAGGACTACGAGGTTATGTCGAGATCATTTTCATGAAAATTATTACCAAACATTAAGTGTGAGTACATGAATGTTCATGACAGCTCAGGCAATTGAAGTTCAGCTTTTGAGTTTTGACGTTTTGTTTTTTAAATTTTTTGTTTTTGGTTGTGGCAAGCGGCCTTAGCCATTGTTGCCAGTGTCGAGTGTTGCGGAAATTAAACGTGGGAAGAGGGAGGTTGGCATAATGTGACGGGATATTTTTGTAGGATGGGCAATAAATAATATGTAATAAAATTATAACAAATTGTACTATAAGGAAATGTTGTGAAAAGAAATAAATTTACTAAGAGATGCTACGTATGACCTATTAGACAAAGAAAGGATGGAAGACAGATTACAAGGGGAGCTTTATACATAATAAGGAAGTCATATAATGGAAAGGTATTATATTTCGAGCAATTAAAAAGAATATGGACTAAATCACCAATTTCTCCGACACCACAGTCACAGAGGGGGGAATCAAAACCCCCTATTCTGTTAAGATGCACAGCTGAAGAGCAATGGCCAAATCTTAGTCGAGCAAGAATGGAAGTTATTTTCTTATTAAGTTTTAACTTGCTGAACCACGGTTTTAAATTATGGGTGTCATGATAACAACACATCGTGACCGCGCAGCGGCACACGGTTTACTGACGCGCAGAGCGCGTAGCCACATACTTACACCACATGTAATCATTCCATTCGCCGCCGCCACACGAACAGACGACATACCGGCCTCGGAAGCAAATACGTACTGATGAGATGCGCCGGTGTCGGTAATTTTTATAGTGTGCGTACAGACGACGCTATACAACGCGCACGCGCCAGAGCGAGATGGGTGCCCGTTCATCGTAGATCATCGTCACGTATAGTTTTAAGTTTTAGAAATCAATGTTCTCCCATTGGTCAATTAAATATTTTGATATAAGTAAGCCTAGCAACTAATTGTGTGTATAAAAATATAATATAAGGAAGGATCTTTTACCAATAAATTAAGCAATTATTCCCTGCAATATATGGAGTTTCATTTACGCTATCAGTGGACTCCAACAATTGGTGACCCCGAATTTAAAACGGAACATTTTTAAGAAGACTTTGTTGTGTGGAGCAAAGATACCATGTCTGAAGAGCAACAAGTGAGAATCCAGACCGAAATGAATTACGACGTGAGCGCAGTATCCGTGCAGTCGCGGCTTTTACCTTTTTGGAGAGAAATTCCCCGTGCCTGGTTCATCCAATTCGAAGCCGTGATTGACCCATTGAAGACCTCAGATGACCAGAAGTTCCGATATCTCCTGCAACAGCTGCAAGCGGTCGACTTACAACATTTGACCGACATATTATACAATCCGCCTGCGACTGGGAAATACGAAAAAGTTAAACAACGTTTACTCGAAGCCTACGACAAGTCAGACGTCAAAAACTTCCAAAAGCTTATCAGCGGACTAGAGTTGGGAGATCAGAAACCCTCCCAGCTGTTAAGGAAGATGCGAGAACTCGCAAGCGGCATGATTACCGAAGAAGGTCTCAAAATAGAATGGCTAAATCACCTGCCAGCGCAAGTTCGAGTCGTTTTGTCCGTAAACAAGGAATCATCTTTGGACACCTTAGCAGCGATGGCAGACAAAATGGTCGAGTACGCAGAGAGTCCCAGTGTCGCTGCAGTTACAGCACCAGCACCATCCTCGTCATCTACAACATCAATGACACAACTAGAAGTACTGGCAAAGCAAATGGAGAAGCTCACGCTTGAGATTGCCGAGCTACGTCGAGGACGGCCACCACATGCACACCGTCGCCGCTCGTACAATCCTCGTTTTCGATCCCGTTCTCGCTCGCAGTCAACGCAACGAGGACCTGCATCGAAACCTGGAGACGCCAACTGGGAATGCCGTTACCATTACCGTTTTGGAGACAAAGCAAAGCGCTGTGAATCGCCGTGTTGTAGAAGGAAGATGCCGTCGGAAAACTAGAGCCGACACCGACCGTGGCGGACGTCGGTGTCCCGTACACCAGTAATCGCCTTTGTGTACACGACCGTAACACTCACGAACGTTTCCTCGTGGACACAGGCGCAGACATCTCCGTTTTGGCTGCCAATCACAAAAATAACAAAACTGCAAGCGCCTACAATTTATACGCGGCAAACAATACACCAATCAAGACCTACGGACAGAAAACTATCAGGCTAAATTTTGGATTGCGAAGAGAATTTGTTTGGTCATTCGTCGTTGCAGACGTCAAAACCTCAATATTGGGAGCTGATTTTCTCCGTCACTTTAAACTACTGGTGGACCTTGACAAGAAGAAGTTAGTTGACAAGGTTACCGAACTATCTATCGACGCATTAGAAGTTTCTGCAAACACCGAAACAGTGCACATCATAAGTAACAATCAAGCATACCACGAAATATTGAAGCAATATCCAGATGTCCTACGTCCCATGTCGCTGAAACAACCACCGAAACATGAAGTTGTCCACCATATTGAGACTACCGGCCCCCCACTATACGCTCGCCCCCGCCCGCTGCCCCCGGACAAGTATAAGGCAGCCAAGGAAGAGTTTGACCGCATGTTAGAGATGGGAATTTGCAAGCCATCAAAAAGCCCATGGGCCAGCCCTCTTCATGTAGTAAAGAAAAAAGACGGAAGACTACGCGTGTGTGGCGACTATAGACGTCTAAACGCGGTCACTCAACCAGATCGCTATCCCGTACCTCACATTCAAGATTTCACGTACCAACTACATAACAAGAAAATATTCTCGAAACTTGATTTAAAAATGGCGTACTATTGGATACCGATCGCCAATGAGGACGCACAGAAAACGGCAATCACAACACCTTTTGGAATGTTCGAATTCAATTGTATGACTTTTGGACTACGCAACGGCAGTCAAACATTTCAAAGGTTCATGCACGAGGTGCTGAGAGGCATAGACGGCTGTTTCTGTTTCATCGACGATATACTCCTCTGTGAAGAAGACGAAATAAAACACAAGCAGCTTCTTCATCAAATACTACAGCGATTGGACAAATACGGCCTGACACTAAACATAGAAAAATGCGAATTTGGCAAAGAAGCAATAGATTTTCTCGGCTATGAAGTATCGGCGACCGGCATAAAACCAACAACTTCCGTTGTTGGTTTTATGCGGGTAAAAGCAATATCTACCTACCCGAAACCGAAAACTATTCTCGAACTTCGACGTTTCCTGGGCATGATCAACTTTTACCGAGGCTGTCTCCCTCGACAAGCAGAACTTCAGAACGAACTCAACAAGTACCTACATAACAGAAAGCGCAATGATCACACACCGATCGAGTGGACAACTGATGCAGAGCAAGCCTTTGAGAAATGCCGCCAAAGCATCACAGAGGCCACCATACTCTCACATCCAGTTTCAGGAAGTACCCTCGCTATCATGACAGACGCTTCAGATCACAGCCTTGGTGCTGTTCTACAACAAAAAGTGGATGAAGTGTGGAAACCACTTGCATTTTATTCCAAGGCAATGAGCGAAACACAACGCCGATACAGTGTATACGATCGCGAACTTTTAGCCATGTATACAGCTGTAAAACACTTTCGTCGATTAATAGAGGGATGCGACGTCGAAATATATACGGACCACAAACCGCTTACTTACGCTCTTACAAGAACAGCGAGTACCACCGACACACCAAGACGCGAGAGGCAACTACATTTCATAAGTCAGTTTTGTACGAGCATAAAGTACATAAAGGGGGAACAAAATACAGTCGCCGACGCTTTATCAAGACTTGAAGAAATTATTTGTCCATCAACTATCGATTATAATCAACTAAGCATCGATCAACAACAAGACCAAGAACTCAAGACTCTCAGAAAACAAGAAAACTTGATATTCAAAGACATAACTATACCCGGATGTAACCGACCAATCACATGTGAGCTAACAACTTCAATACCACGACCCTACCTACCCGCAAGACACCGTTACGCAGCATTCAAAGCGCTACATGAGTTATGTCACCCGGGCGTACGTAGTACAAGAGAACTGATGACAAGAAAATTATTTTGGCCGTCTATGAATAAAGAAGTAGCACAATGGACGCGAGCCTGCATAAGCTGCCAGCGAGCGAAAGTACATCGGCACGTTACCACGCCGTTAGTACAATTCCCGCCGTCACAACGTTTCGAACACATCCACATTGATATCGTTGGCCCGCTGCGTTTGTCTAATGAATATCGCTACTGCGTCACTATAGTTGACCGATGCACCAAATGGCCCGAGGCAGTACCTGTCCGTGACATCACAGCGGAGGTCGTCGCGCAAGTACTTTACGAAACGTGGATAGTGAGATTCGGCTGCCCGCTACGCATCACGACAGATCAAGGACGCCAGTTCGAGTCTTCACTATTTTACGCGCTCATGAAAAAAATGGGAATCAACAGAATTCGTACTACAGCGTACCACCCTCAGTCGAATGGACAAGTTGAGCGATGGCACCGGACAATGAAAGCGGCGCTAATGGCTCGCGGGGCAACAACGACGTGGACAGAGGAACTTCCAACCGTATTATTGGGATTACGCACTGCCCTGCGACAAGACAATAATCTTAGCCCAGCTCTAATGACATATGGTACCACACTGCGAATACCATCTGATTTCTTGGAGCCACAAAACCCAAGAATCGACGACGCCGAGCTAGTGCGCCGTCTGGCTCGCACGATGACGTCACTCACGCCAGCCCCGCACCGCTCACAATCAGCTGACAAGCCTTTTGTTTACAAGGACTTATCAACGTGTACGCATGTCTTCGTTCGCAACGATACCGTCAGAGCGCCACTCACGCCACCGTACGATGGCCCTTATGAAGTACTGAAGCGCTATGACAAGTACTACAAGATCCAGTTACCATTACGTACTACAGTTGTGTCACTGGATCGACTTAAACCTGCCTACATCGTGTGCGAAACGGAAACAAACTTATCGAGCACCCAGAAGTCGGCAACACAGTCCCATACATCGGCAGCGCAGCATGGCTCGACCACTACTACTGCACCTACAAATCAACCCTATATCACGAGAAGCGGAAGATTGGTCAAGAAAAATGTACGCTTCTCTTGAGGGGGAGTGATATGGGTGTCATGATAACAACACATCGTGACCGCGCAGCGGCACACGGTTTACTGACGCGCAGAGCGCGTAGCCACATACTTACACCACATGTAATCATTCCATTCGCCGCCGCCACACGAACAGACGACATACCGGCCTCGGAAGCAAATACGTACTGATGAGATGCGCCGGTGTCGGTAATTTTTATAGTGTGCGTACAGACGACGCTATACAACGCGCACGCGCCAGAGCGAGATGGGTGCCCGTTCATCGTAGATCATCGTCACGTATAGTTTTAAGTTTTAGAAATCAATGTTCTCCCATTGGTCAATTAAATATTTTGATATAAGTAAGCCTAGCAACTAATTGTGTGTATAAAAATATAATATAAGGAAGGATCTTTTACCAATAAATTAAGCAATTATTCCCTGCAATATATGGAGTTTCATTTACGCTATCAGTGGACTCCAACAAAATTAATGATGGGTTGAAGTAATTTAAGAAGATACAATCCAGACCAATAACATTTGTCAATTTAAATAAATTTAAAAACACTTTAATTTGTAAGTTAAGTAATCAGGACCCTACAATGAATAATGTTAATAGTTTGTATAAAGAATTCTTTTCGGTAGTTCAAACCGAGTTTAATAATATTTTTAAGAAGAAGTCTAAAAGTATCAGCCCTAAGTTTTTATTTAGTGACTGGGCAACTAAAGGACTTAGGAAAAGTAGGGAAAAACTTTTCGAGCTGTATGGCCTTAAGCCTTATATTAACACGGAAACTTTTAATAAGTATGTTGCTTCTTACTCAAAAATGTTTAAGAACACTTGTAAGGCTGCTAAAGCCTTATACATTAGCAACAAGGTAAAATCAGCAGACAATAAAATAAAGACGGTTTGGAAAATTATCAATAATGAAACGAACAGGATCAAAAAGCAAAATTCTGATTACACACTGGAGACGTCACGTGGTCTCATTTGCGATAACAAAAAAGTTGCTCAGGAATTTGTGAATTTCTTTACCAGTGTCCCACTAAAAACCACTGAAATCTTAAATTCTTCGCCCTCGCGTGCTTTTGATTTAATGAGGGCGAATATTTCTGCCTGCCCGATTGAATTTAACTTTAAGCATATTAACCCCTTAACAGTAATAAAATCTTTTAAGCAAATCAAGATCAAATTGACCGAAGATCTTTGGGGAATGTCTATTAAAGTCTGTACCTCCATAATTGAAACTATAGCACCTTACTTAGCCTTAATATTTAATTTGTGTGTGGATCAAGGAGTCTTCCCGGATCTAATGAAATACAGTAAGGTAATACCACTTTTCAAATCCGGGGACAGTAAAGACACTAATAATTATAGACCTGTGTCCGTGTTGCCGGTTTTCAGCAAGGTTTTTGAAAAGATAATGCTTAGTCAGATGCTCAATCATTTTAATACTAATAAAATCCTTCACGAGCAACAGTATGGTTTCACCAAAGGGCGTTGTACGACCGACGCTGGTGTTACCTTATTAAAACATATTTTTAACGCGTGGGAAGATGCTCAAGACGCCATAGGAATCTTTTGTGACCTCTCCAAGGCATTTGATTGCGTCGATCACGAAACCCTGCTTTTGAAACTTGAGCATTACGGACTTGGAAAACTTGCGCTTAGTTTAATAAAATCTTATTTAAATGATAGACAACAGCAAGTTCAAATAAATGGTGTCAATTCACTTGGTTTAAAGGTAAAAATGGGTGTTCCACAAGGCTCGATATTGGGTCCTTTCCTCTTTTTAGTATATATTAATGACCTACTCCATTTATTAATAAATCAACCACAAATGGTGTTATTTGCTGACGATACTTCCTTAATTTTTAAGGTAGATAGACGTGCTTCAAATTTTGACGACGTAAATAACGCCCTACTGCTGGTCCAAAATTGGTTCACGGCTAATAATTTAGTACTAAATGGAAATAAAACTAAGTGTATAAGATTTTCTTTACCAAACGTCAAGAGTAGTGATTGTGAGATAGTATTGAATCAAGAGAAGCTAGAATTCGTCGATAAAACGGTTTTCTTGGGGATCACGCTCGACTCAAGGCTACAATGGGGTCCTCATTTAACATCTCTAGCAGGACGGCTAAGTTCAGCAGCTTACGCTGTCAGAAAAATCCGTCAATTTACTGATGTAGATACCGCGAGGCTGGTCTATTTTAGTTACTTTCATAGTATCATGTCTTACGGTATTTTGCTTTGGGGACGGGCTGCAGACATCGAGTCTATTTTTATTCTGCAGAAAAGAGCCATCAGAGCCATATATAATCTCCGCAGGCGCGATTCTCTAAGGGAATTGTTTAAGGATATTAACATCATGACTGTACCTTGTCAATACATCTATGAAAACATCATGTACGTAAGAAAAAATTTACATCTTTACAGTAAAAGAGGTGAAAGACATAATTATAGTACTAGAAATCGGGACCTATTAGTTCAACCAGGTTTCAGACTGGCTAAAGTAGACTCATCTTTCATGGGGTACTGTCTAAAATGTTATAATAAAATACCTCCCCACATACTTCAACTGAATGAGACAAAATTCAAATCCTTTGTCAAACGCACACTATTCAGGCAGGCATATTATAGGTTGGAGGACTACATAACTGATAAAAATGCCTGGCTTAATGCCGGTCCTGCTCCACACCACAACTAATTAATTGACATTCGAATCACTGTTGAAGCTGCTGAAGATAGTAAGAATTTATTTGCATTATATAAACTCAATCTCCTTTTTATTATATAGATGCATTGCACAGATGTGAGTACTTTGTACTATAGAGCTACCATTTACCGGGTAATGTCATAGATTGACTTGAATGTGCCTTGGCGGCTGATAGTATGTCATGCTCACTCAAATGTCTCGCTGACGGTGGCGCGTGTGTCGGATCATTTAGCTCCCTTCAAAATGGTTGAGCTGAATGGTGCTGATCCATGCGTCATGTTCGTGAACGGGCGCCGTCAGTTGGGACTGGTCATCTCTTAGCTGCCAGGGCTTATTTTAATAAATTATTAGCTGGATTGTTTTTAATTATGTTTTGATGCACTCTGGACGCCTTTAACGTGTACGGTTTTTTGTACATCGTTCTCACTTATAGTGAACAACATTAATCGATGTAACTAAGATATATGTATAAACATTATTATTTAAAAGAGTGTCCATGGAGTTTCTTGCCCGTTCTTCTCCATAGGTACCTACTACGCTTTGGAATGGGCAACTAGCTTCATATTTCTGACTGACCGACTCCTTGACAATTCAAAAGTGCCTGTAAATGGTTTAATTGAAATAAATGATTTGAGTTTGAGTTTGAGTTTATAGAATTGACCCTTTGTTTTCTCACAATCCCAAACCTGAGACCAACTATTAACCATAGCCGTTACTGGAATTGATTGCAACAAATCCCCACAGTATACATCCGGGATCCATAGACCTTGCTTCGCAGCCAATTTTGCCAGCTGGTCCACTGTCATATTGCCTTCTATTCCAGAATGGCCTGGAATCCAAGCCAATGCGACAGATAAGCCTAATTCGTAGCAGTTCTTTAGTAAGGATTTGATCAAAATGATAATAGGGGACAAGTTGCCCCTGTCAAATGGATTAGAGAGAAGACATTGAAGACTACTCAGACAGTCACTAAAAATAATTGAATTTTTTCATTAATTATGTATTCAATACAATGTTTTATGGCTAAACACTCGCCGGAAAAAGTGGAGAGAAATGAAGAATATTTAAACAATTTAAAGTGTCCTGTGTGATGTCGAATAAATGCAGCCCCTATAGTTGACGCTGACTCATTTGCCTCATATTTCGAAGCATCAGTATAAAAGACCTCAGCCCCTTGTGCATTCTTTAACAGAAATGAGGCAAGTTTACCATTAGGATCTGAACTGTTTTTCCCTATACCGGTGGTCAGAAATATTTTAGGTTTAAATATAAGGTCATCATACTGAACCGAATAAATCGGATGTACAGGATATGTTTTAATATTGCGTTCGACATGTTTAATCTTTTTATAGCCTTCTATGATGTTCGGTATGGGACGCGACACCCAAAAGTGATTCCCATCTGATATTAGTTTGTAAAGATCTTTAATTTTAGGAATTAGAGGATGAGTACTAGATTGAAACACCTTAATTAAGTAACGGTCACACAGATATTGACGTCTAAGATGTAGGGGTGGGTCAGCACATTCAACCTGTAATGCCATAACTGGAGTGCTCTTCATTGCACCTATAATAATGCGGAGACATTTAGATTGTAATCAGTCTAATTTAAGCATCTCCGTTTTACTGACTAAAGGTAGCGAACACGTTCCAAAATCTTAAGTACTTTTAACCAAAGCATTATATACTAGTCGTAACATAGAAGGATGAGCCCCCCACCAAACACCTGCAAGAGCCCTGATCAAGTTTATACTTTTTTCACATTTACTAATAATATGTTTAATGTGCGAGGCACCATTAAATTGAGAATTGAGTTTACACCCGAGAAATGTTACTTCGTTAGAATTTGGAATAGTAAAACCATTGACTTTTATAAAAACCGAAGCAATATTGCGAATGCAAGTAAAAGGGACAACGACACTTTTCTTCACCGACAGTTGTAGGGGATGATCATCGAGCCACTCTACCAGACTAGTCAAAGATTTTTCGACATTATTAGCCGCTGTTTCAATTGATGAATGAGAGGAGTAGACTACAATATCATCAGCGTATTGTAGGATTAAGCATGGTTAAATAACTGCTTCTAAATCTTTTGTATAAATATCATACAATAATGGGCTTAAAAACTGAGCCCTGGGGAACACCGTTCCACAAAACTCTCGAAGGACACGGACAACCAGCAACTCGAACTGTTACAGTCCGATCCGAATATAGATTAAAAATAAAGTTGGAAAACTTTGAAGGAACTTGTAATGCTTCCAGTTTTAATTTTAAAATCCCCAAATCCACGTTATCATAAGCCGCCGCTATATCCAAAAAAGTCGCTACCATTGATTTATTCTGACTAAAGGATAAGAAAACATTAGTGGTGAAAATATTTAAATTGTCTGCTACTCCCTTTCCTCTTCTAAAACCAAACTGAGACTGGGGTAAAATATTATTGTGTTCAAAGTACCATTCAAGCCTCATTTTAACTAGGAGTTCCGCAAGTTTTGCAAACACGCTAGATAAAGATACCGGTCTGTATGATGAAGGATCTGAAGGAACCTTATTAGGCTTTAAAATTGGGATAAGAATATGCTTTTTCCAAGAACTGGGAATAATCCCGGAGTCTATAATAGTGTTAATAATATCTAAGATAAATGCTAAAGTATCATCTTTACAATTACTAATAAAGGAATATGGAATGCCATCCTCTCCAGGAGCAGAATCCGACACGCGTTTTAAAACTAGCTTAAATTCATTTATTGAAAAGGGACTATTCCCAGAAACGGAAGATTGACTGTATATGAAGGGGATTTGATTTAAATTAGGAACAGAAGTAGGGGCAATTTTAGAAATAAATGGCGTAACCCAGTCGAGGGAGAAGGAAGATTGTGAACTGATCGCTTTGGAACATTTGAAACGTTTTACATTTTTCCAAATTAATGAAAGCGGGGAGTCGGGAGATAGAGAAGAACAGAAACTATGCCATCCCTCTACTTTCTTTTTCGCAAAAGCCTTTTGGTCGCAGCTGTTGTATTTTTAAACTGCAAAAAAGAATGCATGTCAAGGTTATCTTTACATAAATTCTCTGCCTCTTTCCACTTTTTTACAGATAAACTACTATAACATGGCGCGCCCCTCCAAAATTCAAAACGTTTGAAAGTATTTGTGAAAGTATTTACAATGCACCACCAAGATTCACAACGCAAGTGTGCGTAATGAGACGGCCGTCAAACAAAAACAAATACACGGATTTGTTGCTCGACTAGTCACGTCATTAATCGCTCATTATTATTAGTAATGGCGCTGCACTGACGTACTCTATGAAAACGACACGTGCGTTGTCTTGCGCGCTCGGCAATTTATGATTAGTTGACCAACAAATCTGGTAATAAGTGAGAAATTACGAGTACTGATTGCAAAAAAACTATGAATTAATTTTATTGTGTTCAAATATTGAAATGTAATTTACTCTATATCTTGCATGTTTAATGTTTTCAATAAAATGATACCTTTATAATGTATTTATAACACATTTATTTTTAGTGACTAAGACATCAAAATCATTTACAAAAATACGTAATCATAATTATTATAAGAAAGTTTATAATATGTTACGAGCCAAGTGATAAAAAACGCATTATTCATGCTGCCCGGGCATTAATAATAATACCCTCATTAATCACTTGGCCCACAACATTAATAAAACATAAATCAAACAAACTTAAATCTTAATGATCTCTATTGGCACTGGAACTAAAATTTTCTTCATCGCTGTTTGAGAAGCTTGATGTGTCATTTTCAGAATCAGATTCTCCTACGTGAATAATAAATTCTTGCTCGTCGTCATAGTTTTTCCAATATTTGGATTCAGTCTCCTCCACATGTCTGCAAGTGTTGGTCCACATCGTGCAATCGATCATGTCTAGACGTTCATGAAGTAATTTCATGATGGATGTGTAGTTTTGGTCTACATTTTTGTTTGCGACATAATTTTTTAACACTCCCCAAATTTTCTCAATCGGGTATAAGTCGGGATGATATGGAGGAAGTCTTAATATATCGCAATTATATTTTTTTGCTTCGCCATCAACGGCGTAATTTGTAGAATTATCTTTATTCTTTAGAATGAGTTCGATTTTCTTCATGTCTTCCTCGAAGTCGATTTGTTTATTCACCAGCCAATATTTCATGGCTGCTTTGTTGCTGTTGGAGGTGGGAACTTTTTCTGTAAATGTGTTATGGTAGGAGGCATTATTCATAACAATTACGGACTTTTCTGGTATGTTAGGCAGTAGTTGTGTTATGAACCACTTCTTGTAATTTTCATGGTTCATATTGTCGTGGTAGTCGCCGTCTTCGAACTGGCCTTGTAAATTAAACAAGCATTGGGGACAAAACCATTTCTTCCACCAGCGTGGACTATTATGACGCGTAACCCTTTAGAAATTTTTTTCTTTGCTACAGTTCCTTGTTGAGTACCCCATGACTTATTTTGTACATGTGTGGTATGAATGTAGCTTTCGTCAGTATAAACAATATTCCTCCCTTCTTCTCTATATTTCTTCAATTGTTTTAAATATTTATAGCGGAGGAACTGCACATCATGTTTTTCAACAAGTGCTTGACGATTGTCTTCAGTAGTTTTCCACTCATAACCTAAATCAAGAAGTATACGCCGTAATGTCTCCAAACATCCGTCAAAATTTATCTTTTCAGTAAGCACCCTTTTCAGAGCTTTTAGTGTTGGATATTGTTTATACTCTCTATGAAAGTTACTGACAGTACGCCTTATTACTCCCTTGTCAAATTCATCAATGTTACGCTTTAAACGTTTGCGAGGATTTTTGTTTTTATGCGGTGAACTCATTTGTGTGCCAGTTGCATCACATTTTGCTTTTTCTTTGAGAATTCTTGTTACAGTCCTTTCACTAACCCCCACAGCTCTTGAAGTTCTCCTTCTAGCGTCTGTCAAGCGCTCCACTCCATTTTCAGCCTCGGACTTCATATGTTGGTATACTGTAGCTATCACTTCTCGTGCCTAAAATTTATAGAAAAGATTTTACATTAATTAATTAATAGACATAAAGGTCAATCAAAACATTAGGTACATAAACTTATTTCACAAACATACAAAATTACCTGACTCCGCATCATTTTTTTTCTTGAATTTTCCATGATTAACTTGTTTTGCAATCAGTACTTTTGTATTACTGAGCGACGTAGTATTAATAACTCGACTGTCTCAGACCGCTGCCGCGGCCGGCCTGCTATGCTACCTTTTTTTTTTTTTTTTTTTTTCTGTGTATGGCATCTCGTAGTTGACCTTGAGAGGTCGTGACTACTTAACCGGACTATCCTGTGGCTGCCTTAAGCGGACTCAAAGCCTCCAGCCAGGGGCGTAAAACTACTTATATTATTAAGCGAACGCTCGCTAAGGGCACCCCCTGTGGGGTACGGACCTCGGCTTAGGGCGTCGCTGACGGGAGGACAGCAAGATGGGACAGGCTGGATCAAGTTTTGTTGATTATTATTAATCGGGGAATTTAAAGCTACAGGCTCAGCTACGGCGCGGGCTGGCACTTCGTCGAGCAAGGGTCGGGGGGGACAATTACGTCGGGATCTTCGCGAGGAACCTCGGCGGTGAGGTCGGAATGTCGGTCTGTGTTTGTGCACTGTACTGGTGGCCCTACTGCTCTCCTGAATGAGAGTTATGTGGTCATCGGGATCGGTGAGGACATGCTTGGGACGGCGGACATGACTAATGGAGGAGGGAATATAGCTAGCGGCTTTCACAACCAGAGGGTTGCGGTGATTCGCGGCGGTCTCGAAGAAACGCTTTGAAATGCGTTTCATGAACTGACGGATAGTGGGAATCCTGAGGTCTACGTGGAGGATTTCGTTGCGAACGTACCAGGGGGAGCCTGTTATCCTACGGAGGAACTTGTTCTGGAGGGTCTGCATTCTGTTGAAGCGAACGGGCCTGGCGTGTGCGAAGACTGCACTGGCATAGGTCATGATCGGGCGGATGCACGCTGTGTAGATACGCATTTTGCACTTTAATGACAACTTGCTACGTGCATTGAGGACAAAGTGAAGTCTACCTAGAGCGAAGGCGGCGCGCGAACGAGCCGCCTTAATGTGCTCTGAAAACGAAAGGTGTTCGTCGAGAACTACACCAAGATATTTGGCTCGCTTCTCCCAAGGGATCGGCTTGCCGAACATGGTGATCGGTCGAGGGGGGCTATGCTACCATAGATAATACACTATATAATATAAGACCTGCTACTGAAGACGAATACTTACAACTACATACAAACTCCTTCGTAAGGATGTCACTGCACACATTGAAACAGTAATTTGGAGGGGCGCGCCATGTTATCGTAGTTTATCTCTACAAGTACAATCCTTATCCCACCAAGGCGGCGGCGAAGGGATTTTACCATTGGAAAGACATTTAATGGGAAAAAAATCATCTGCTAGTGTCAACATTGTTGATGTCAACAAATGATAACATTGTTCAACATTTTCTCGAGAAACCTGCGGAAACTCCATAACTCTTTCATCTAACCCGGAACTATACGATTCCCAGTCACAATTATTAAGTTTGTATTTTAATAAGGGAGGCAGTGGTGGAATTCGGCAATTCGACGTGGCTTTTGAGAGGAGAATTGGATAGTGGTCGCTGCCATGTGAAGTATTCAAACGTTTCCACGTAAAACTGGGGAACAAAGATGAAGAACATAATGAAATATCGACATAACTCGGAGACTGACCCGGAACAAAAGATCGTGTAGGAGACCCATCAATAAGCACACGTAGGGCCAAATCATGAATAAGTTCTGCTATGCAAACTCCAACACCATCGTCATTAGGAGCACCCCAAAGACTATGATGAGCATTGAAATCTCCTTATACTATAACCGGAGACGGAACTAATTGAATAATGCGCTTCAAAACCGATATAACAGATGGATCCTTACGAGCTATATATATAGACACATTAGTTATGCCACTCATATGAATGGCAACTGCATTCAATATATCGTTGGAAAATGATGGCAGTTGGATGGATGAGAAAATACAATTTTTCCTAACTAGAAAAGCAGAGCCACCCCAACCATCAGCTCTGTCATCTCTAATTATGTTAAAACCTGAAATATGAAACCTAGAACTTGGTTTCAACCAGGTTTCGGATATAGCTAACAGAGAAATGTTAAATTTGTTTGTTATATAAATAATTTCAGATGATTTGGAAGGTAAACTTCTACAGTTCCACTGAAGAACTTGTTCCATGTATTAAATTATTGTAAATAGAAAGAGTAATATCGTTAATTAATTTTACTGCAACATGGTCCGGTAAACAAGAATTTGAAATAATACTCATTAATGTGGCTAATAAATTATTCATGTCTTCATTATCTGTATTTTTAACATACTCAGCACTATTTAGAAGAGCACCACCATTAATTGAAGATGGAACATTGTATTCCTTAATTAAATTATAATGAGCAACTTTATCATAACCTTTTTGTAAAGGTTTGTTTGGTTTTATTTTTCTTGTTATTGTTTTTGTATATGAAAAAGACTTTAAAGGACTAACACCAGGAGGTTTAGTTTCTGAAATGGCTTCAGTGGAAACCACCTCTGAGAATAATCTTTTGCTTGGTTGAAATAATTTTGATGCCTCTATGTATGAAACATTGTTAAGTGACATGTGTCTCTTAATCTTTGTTTGTCTCTCATATTCTGGACAGATTTTATTTGTGCACATACGAGCACCTGAACAATTTAAACAATTAAAGTCCTCAATAGTGCAGTTAACGCCATCATGGTTATTACCACATTTGAAACAACGTGGTTAGCTGCGACACTTAACACGAGTATGTCCAAATCTACAACAATGAAAACATTGAATAGTAGGAAAGAAATATTGTTCTACTGGTATAGAGGTAAAAAAAGAATAAACATGTGATGGAAGTTTCTGACTGTCAAATGTAAGAATAACCGTCTGAGTTGGGACCCAAACAGAACCTTCAGAAGATGCAACTTTACGACTCATTCTTCTTGATTAAAGAACAGCTCCAAAATCTGAGGGAACTTGAATAATTTCCACAATTTCTTCATGACTCCACTCTACTGGAATACCCCTAACAATACCCAGTTTGTTGATATTAAAGGTAGGGATGTAAGCTCTGTAATCATGTTGTGTTAGGAGCTCATTTGACAAGAACAAATTTGCCGCCTCTGCTACTTGAAAATAAATGGCTAATCTATTGCGACCCACCCGTTTAATACCGTCATTCAAAATATTTCTTAAATTATTCCTAAACAAGAAATGGCCGAACTTAATAGGGTGTAGATTAGTTCCACTGCGGGGATCTGCCGTAACAGACTCCACATGGACTAAATAAGGACCAGTGTCCTTTTCAGTATAAAAATTACGGCTATGGATAGGGTCTGACATTTGCTGCTCTGAATCTAAATCGGTATTTTTATTATTGGAAACAATGGGTTGATCTGAATGAACAGGATTCTGCATGAGGATCGACTTTTGTTTTGAAATATTTGGTAGATGTTTGGAAGTGTGCTTGAAAATTGGTGTACCTAGATTTTTTTTCGGTTTTGGTCCTTTACTACTAATCGAAGATGAAGGAGAATTGAATTTCTTCAAGTACTCTTGAGAAACCGAGGCATTAATAAATTTATCCGCTTCTATCAAAGATATTAAGGGATTTTTGTCGGGAGGTTACGGCTCAACATCCATATTTACATACAGTTAAAAATTAAAGAAAAAAAACTTACCGCTATATACACCTACTATACAATTAAACACTAATCTAAGGTATATAACAAATTACTACACTAAATAACAAAAAACATAAATTAAAATATTTTAAACAAATTATTTTAGACCGCCCTTTTCAAAAGCCCGCCAAAAAGTCAAAAATAAAAACAAAAAACGACGTTTTGTTTGTGTCAGGCCGCATTCCGAGTAAGACCGTGATCGCTGACAGCGCTCACATCGATAATTTGCGTTCCGATTTAGGCTGCTTACCGAATTGGGATAAAGAAATGTCAGAAATATCACTGTGAGCGAATTGTCAGCTGTCATAATCGTGATATCTAAATCGGAACGCTAATTATCGATGTGAGCGCTGTCAGCGATTATGGTCTACTCGGAATGCGGCCTTAAGGGCATGGTCGACGACATCGCAAGATGGCGCATGTCTTGACGTCACCTATGACGAATCACGGAACATCGTTATCGCGCTCACGCTAACTCGGAACGGGTGTAAGCGCGCTCAAATCGATTACGGCGCAATTCGGAATGCGGCCTCAATCAGACATGTCAAAATACAAAATGTCACGGGGGGGGGTCATTAGTCATTATTGTCAAAGTGTCAATTTGGCAGTGAAACGTTCTTAATTTTGCTGATGTTTCTAGCTTAATTTAATTTACTTTGTGTAACGTTAACAATAATATAATCACAATGCCGAAGAAGAAGACGGGTCAGCGCAAGAAAGCCGAGAAACAGAAGCTGCGGCAGAAAGAGATCCGCAATGCGCGAGAGAACGTGGACCTGGCGGCGCACCCGTGCAACGTGCCCATGGATTGTGACAAGTGCCTGAAGTAACTGTTCCTACTGAATTCACTATAGGAGATCATCCTCCGCGTTCTTCCAGGAAATACTCCCCTTACTTTATTGCCTCTGCCACGTCAATCTGTTGATTTCTACTTGTAGAGTTGCAATACATTTTATTTTTATTTTGCCTTACCTGCCTTACTGCTGGACCGTGTCGCTCGAAATTAATGAAATAAAATAAAAGATTGTTATTGTCACAGGAAGCAGAAGAACCGTGCGTTCTGCTACTTCTGCCAGGCAGTACAGCGACTGCCAACATGCGCGCACTGTGGCAAGGTGAAGTGCATGCTAAAGTCTGGGGACTGCGTGGTTCGCCACCCCGGCGTCTACACCACGGGGCTTGCCATGGTGGTGAGTCTGCTTATGCTCATACAGTCCGCGAGGCCTAAGCAGAGCTTAGCATTTGTGTGTGTAATTATCAAACTCACCACTGAAATCGCGCGAGAGGCGCACAACTCCCCAGGCTGCTTGTCCGATTGCAGAGCAAAAGGATGCGTCACTATGTGCACTCACATAAATGCAAAGCTAAGCTTAGGCCTTGCGGACTACACCTCAGGGTCGCGGGTTATTCCACAGAGAAAACCGTGGCCCTGGCACAGGCAACTGAAGGAACACGGGTGGGTTTTAGTCAGTAAAAGTCTGACACGCCCTCCCGCTCCACCCAGAGCGGGAGAAGTCATTTGATGATTTCCCACCCAAAAAAAAAAAAAAAAAAGGCCTTGCGGACTGTACACTACTCAACACACAAACTAGGTGGATAAACATGCAAACATATTAAAATTAAAAAGACCTTATATTCATAAAGTTAATCAATTTTATAAAAAAAAAAAAACTTGATAATTATTGATCTACCAACATTACATGCACATAAAACATACACCATATACCCATTAAATAAAAAAATAAAAACAGTAAACTATCCTACCACCTTGTATTAACTATTAGGTTTTAAGATTATGAAATAATTGTATTGTTGATGTTTAGGATTTTATTTAATTGTACCAAAACTATCTTTTTAAAGCTAGTCAGCTAAATCAAAAAACAAACGCCGCTTGACCTTGACTGCGCGGCGTTCACACAAAAAACTAATAGACGAGAATATTAAAAAAATTGTGTAACTCCGAATTCGCGTATTTCGAAGTAGCGTAAGTCGGGGTATTACTATGAGTTTTGTCTCATGCAGTTGAAGTATGTGGGGGAGGTATTTTATTTTAACATTTAAACAGTACCCCATGAAAGATGAGTCTACTTTAGCCAGTCTGAAACCTAGTTGAACTAAAAGGTCCCGATTTCTAGTACTATAATTCTGTCTTTCACCTCTTTTACTGTAAAGATGTTATATTTTTTCTTACATAGTTTCAGACAGCGTCAAATAGGTAGGGTCACTCAGGGTATTCATATAAATATACACAATCAAAAAGTCAATTATTTCGCTACAAACAAAGTTTCCATAATGTTGTCAAAGTCAAAGCATTTATTTCAAATAGGCCCATAAAAAGGCACCTTTGAACGTCAAAATTTACATTAAAAATAGAACTGATTCTAGGCGCCACTTCCAAAAAGTAGTTTCGTATGGAGAAGAAGTGGCAAGAAACTCCACCATTACTCTTTTAAAATGTTTTACAATATTTTGTATACATTAATTATATTTCTATATGTGAAGACGATGCACCAAGAATAAAAATACTATACCACTATTGGTACAAAAAATTAAAAATAAAGCAAAGGCATATAAATTAAGGTTAGGTACATTGTGCTCACATATTTACAAACAATTGTAAAAATATATGATTTTCCTAAAATATTAACTAGGAATACGTCAGTGTGTGAGTAAAGTAAAAATTACCAAATATACAATACAATAAGCAAATAGTATGATTTTGTCTAGCCTCTAGATTGTCCTATGGAGCAGGACCAGCATGTTTCCTAGCATTCTTATCTAGGATATAATCTTCTAATTTGTAATATGCTTGATTACAAAGTGTTTTTTTAACATGAGTTTTAAACTTTCAACATTAAAGTCGCTCAAAAGGTCGAGACTCAAAAGATCGGTTCGGTCAAACCACCATAAATATGGTTATAGTCATCCCGCCAATGGTATCCAAGCATTCTAGTGTTCAAAAATATGGACCACTAGAAAAATAAACTAGCATGTAAGGGCGGCCACACACTTCACGAACCATCCGATTCTCCGATTCGGAAACCCGATCGGGCGATTCCAGCATATAGGCGGTTGATTGTACTCGATTTCTACGCTCTCCAGTCGTATTCCAGAGCTTGTGGCGATTGCATCGAAAAACTGTTTTCATAGATATATATATTGACAAGGTACCGTCATGATGTTAATATCTTCGAATAGTTCCCTTAGAGAGTCGCGCCTGCCGAGGCAATATATGGCTCTGATGGCTATTTTCTGCAGAATTAAAATAGACTTCTAGAGATCCTTTCGGGGACGACGAACCTGTTGGCTAATGGCCATATCAATGAGGAGTAGCTCCTTAGTACCGCGGGACCCGTTCCTACATCCATTTTGATATGCAGACATGATGGAGTTGGTGTCCATATGTTTGTTAATTTTAGCTCTCAAAATGGATGTAAGCACTTTATAGATCGTCGGTAAACACGTGATCGGCCTATAATTTGTGCTACCCGATTTATGGAGCAGGTGGGTAACTCCTGTTGTTAGGAACTGGGGTAGCGAACCAAACACCAAAGCCGTCTGGTACTGGGCTGCCAAGCGAACGTGCGGCCCTGGAGAATTCCAGTTAGGCAACGGACGGACTGCACGAGCTACATCTTGGGGGCAGAAGGTAATAGCCCCCATTTCTGGTATTGGATTGCAGGCTCGCTCGACTTCCGGAGCCCAGTCACCTTCGGTGTGACTGACAGGCACCGACCAGATACTGCGCCAGAAAGAACACATGGCATCATCATCTGGCAGGCACGTATCAGCCACACCTTGGTTCGGTCGCTCCCAACCCCTATAAACACACCTTTCATCGCTCTGGAAGGTGCGATTCTGAGTGTATCGCTCTACTCGCCGCTTATACCTACGAATACGGTTAGCCCATGTATACACTTTCTGCTTCAGGAAGTCGATGCGCTCTGTGACGCAGGACAGATAGTTCTGAGAGCTAATATCAGTCCCTGAGAACGCCCGCCTCACAAAGCGCATCACTCTTGGACGAGTATTGCCGTCTCTGAAGCAGATTAGTTTGCCGATAAGCGCTCTGGCCCCACAAATACGGTGCTCAATTCTGCACAGCCAAGCTGGTACGGTTGGTTTCGGTCGCGTAGCTCTAGAGTCATTGGCAAATTCGACGTGAGCTACACGACATGCCGCTACAGCCGCGCAGTACAGAATCGAATGAGTATCGGTGAGGTCCTCGCAGTCATCAAAATTGTTTGATAACTGCGAATCCAGGACCGCCACCAGCGCCCTATTTTTGTTATGCATGGGCAAACGAGGTAAGCGTGGTCTAAGTTCGGGCGACATGAACCGATATTCCCGAATCGCACACTCCAAAGCATTCCTCAATTCCTCATTGCACTGGGTACTTACGTTTGTAGCCCTATCATCACTTCCCTCGTCAGCTTGATTTATGTTGAACTGTGGTAGTACCACAACAGTGTGCGACGGGGGGGGGGGGGGGCGATGACATGGCTACTCTGCATTTCACTTCGCAGGTGATCAAGCACCCTGTCATCCAACATATGATTACGTTGGATGACCCGCACCTGATCCGACAGTCGTTGTGCCGAAACGTTGACAGCTGGCTCAAGCACCTGAAAAAGAGAGAGCGGTCAGATTGTTGCCCCCCTTTGTAGCCCCATAGTGAGCGCAGGACGTTATCATTGATGGATTGTGTCCATCTCATGCGCTGCACACTTCCGCCGGGAGCTGGGACCCTATCAGAGGCTGGCGGGCCTCGAGGTCCTAAGCCGTCCGGCGGCCGGCGTCCCCCTCGTCGACGAGCAGGTGGTGGCGTCGTGGGCGGGGAGAAATATTCGTCGCTCGAGCTCGACGCAACTACCGCGGCTGGGGTCGTCACAGCGCTCACAGTAGTGCTGCGTACCGGCGGTGGCGAGGCGGAGCTGAGCGATGAGTCCGTAGGTGGTGGGCGTGCTCGACATGCGGCTGATCTTGTCAACATAGTTTAGTGTATTTCTTTCGTGTTCATGTTATTTTTATCGGAAGTGACATCTTTCATGTCACCTCCGATTCTGTAGTTTTTGATTAAAGGACATGGCCAAAAATTGTATGGGCTTGTGCCCCAGAATGTACAGATACAAAATATTTATCATTTAATAGTACTGACCTTCTACAAACAAAATTAGAAAGAGGCATATTGCTGAGCAGTTGTGGGTAAAAGTTATGAACGTTTGAAAAGGTTGATTTTTGCACTATGGCTAAGGTATTTCATGTAAATTAATGTGTATATATCTGTGCCAGGAGTTTAATATAAATAGTATTTTAGTTTTAAATATTTCTAAAAGCATTTTTTATATCATCTGATAAAATCTATAGTTTGTAACTATTTTTTTTTTGCACAAACAAGTAAAATGTCTACAGTAGCATATTCTGAATATGGCAAATAATAAAACAAAGAACATTATTTTAATCATTTAATATCAAAACATTAATTAAATTCTGAAATGTCGTGTCTTCTTGCACGTATTACTGATCTCCAACAGCCATAATAAACATTGGTATGACCAAGTTGTCTTTCCCTTGAATTGGTTGCAAGGCGTCTTGGTTTATTGTCATAGCAGGCACCACAGACACAGCTATGAAGTGACAACTGTGAAGGTAAAAAAGGAACTTATTAGTCTAAGATTTGACCACGACGTTAGAATATGGAGTAAATAATACCTGTCGTATATATTTTAGTAGGAGGTAGTTATTGAAACTAGAACTTACCTCAAAAGTTAACCACTCCTATAGAAGAACTCATCACATCAGGGGGGTGATGATGATTTTACATGCCGCCTGCGCGCGTTCTCTAATTTGGATACCACAGTCAACACACGCTTGTAAAAGGTCCATTTTCGTAGTTTGTAATTATACAGTTTACAATCATTATTAGTTAGAGCACTCGTGTGGCGCTACGACACTATAAAATATAAACTTCTATGCGAAAACAATGAAACATAAGCACGATTCGAACGAGAAAACCGGCGCAAACGTCAAAGACAATAATCGTCGTCAAAGGTTTTGATAATTGACATTTGTCAGCGGTGTTGCCAGTAATAACGTCATATTATCCTATCCGTAACTGCACTAACGTCTATAAATTCAGTCATAGATGGTTCAATTTATAGACAAGAAAACGTACAAAAAATATGTTTTTATTACATTATGGTTACGAATAATTTACGTGTATATTTAAGGCCTGCCAAGCGTTTATTTTTTATTTTAAAAACTTACATATAATATTTTTTCCCTGTTCTGATCTTTGCTAATATTATATGGCAACATTAAAAGGGATATAAAACGCAAATCAAACAGAAAAACTTTTAATTACGATTATTTCTCCACTTCTGCTATGAGGCATAAAAATTTATTCAAAATTCTTTATTTATTTATTTTAATTATCTGCATTAAATGTACGTTTGTACTCCGTGGGGCACATTTTGTCCATCTCCTTTGTTACATTTTTATGTGGCATCTTTTTTGGTTTTATAGTAATCTAGTCAATCAAGTTTCAGGTTGGGTTTCTATTGAAAAACTATTGTAATACTTGTTAAAAATTACTTTCACTGATATTATTAGGTAAAATTGGAAATTCAGAATTTTGTCGACACGGTGTTGCCATTATTATTATTATTAGTACAAAATTATTCGTAGTGCTATTTAAACCAGCAGGTAATTTGGACCAGCAGTAGGGCGTTATTTACGTCGTCAAAATTTGAAGCACGTCTACCTTAAAAATTAAGAAAGTATTGTCAGCAAATAACACCATTTGTGGTTGATTTATTAATAAATGGAGTAGGTCATTTATATACACAAAAAAAGGAAAGGACGCAATATTGAGCCTTGTGGAACACCCATTTTTACTTTTAAACCAAGTGAATTGACACCTATTATTTGAACTTGCTGTTGTCTATCATTTAAATAAGATTTTACTAAACAGAGCGCAAATTTTCCAAGTCCGTAATGCAAGTTTCAAAAGCAAGGTTTCGTGATCGACGCAATCAAATGCCTTGGAGAGGTCACCAAAGATTCCTGTGGCGTCTTGGGCCTCTTCCACTGACTGGGTCCTATTGGAAAATAGAAGCAATAACAAGAGCAGCAGTTGTCTGAGAGTTAATATATTCATTCGTGGTCAACATTTTACACACAAGTGACAATACAAAAGAACATAAACAAAGTCGTAACTATGCTTATTTTAAATCGTTGACAGACATGTGCAAATAAAATTATTTACACAGGCCAGTGCCTTCACATTATGCGACCTCCAATAAAAGCATACGGTCGATTGTGAAAGATTTTTTAAATGATTGAGCATTTGATTAAGCATTATCTTTTCAAACACCTTGCTGAAAACCGGCTACACGGACACGGGTCTATAATTATTAGTGTATTTTATTTTATTTTTTATTTATTTATTCATTCACAAAAGCTACAGCCCTTTAAAAAAATTACTTTAAATTAATAAAGTAATCCTACAGCCAAATACGGATTTACAATTTAGTAGCTACACTTATTATATGCACAGAAACAAAAAGCAGGACAGGCTAGCACCATCCAAACATACCGGTGTGCAGTGTGGGCGGGTGTAGGAGTGTGTGTGAGGAGTAATGGTGTATGGATACTTTACTCAATACTATTTAGATCTGTTAGTCAATTCGTCGCACACAAAAATTACTAAAAGCTTCCTGAACATATCTTTTTTGGTGTTAAGTATGTCAAGATGAGAGAATTTCTTGTTAAAAATTTCCTAATACCCTACCAATCACAGAATTTTGAGCGTAGTTTGTACATTGAATAACTGTGTACCTAGTCATTTAAAGCGGTACTCTCAATGTTCCCACTACAGACATTTTAGAGAAAAAGCATGTCCAAAATCATACTTCTGTTCTCCAGTGGTAGTATATTATGATGTTTGCATGCTTGCAGGTAATCCTTAGACTTGAACTGAGTGTGATAGTTGATATATTTGACGAATTTGGCTTATGTTATAGATTCTATTTGCTGTATATAAACTAAGTAGTGAGGATTCCAGGTAGTACTGTCTTTACTGTCACCGGATTTGAAAAGTGGTATTACCTTACTGTATTTCATTAGATCCGCGCAGAATCCTTGATACACACACAAATTATATTATATTAAGCTAAGTAAGGCGCTAAAGTCTCAATTATGGAGGTTCAGACTAATAGACATTCGGTCGATTTGATCATGATTTGCTTAAATGATTTTATTACTGTTAAGGGGTTAATATGCTTAAAGTAAAATTAAATCGGGCAGATTGAAAAATTCGCCCTTATTAAATCATAAGGCAGTGAGGGCGAAGAAAGAAGAAAAAAGAAAGAAGTTTCAGCGGTTGTTAGTTGTTCCTGTTCATTTCATTATTGATAATTTTCCTAACCGTCTTTATTTTCTTTTCTGCTGATTTTACCTTGTTACTAATGTAAAGGCTTTAGCTGCCTTACAAGAATTCTTAAAAAAATTTGAGTAAGTAGCATAACACGTTTCACGGTCTATACCTAAATAGTTTAAAATATAGGTACTTTTCGTCTGTCTGTCCCTGTGACTGCTTATCCATCAAGTAATCACCTGCAAGAAACCGTTTCCTTGTAAGCGCTCATGGATTCGACTGTATGTGTTTTCGAGTCGCAATAACAAACACTAGTGCGCCTGTAGGATCTTTGTCAGATTTAGTAAATGTCTAGTTCTAGACTAAAGTTAATGCAAAAATTTTAAAGTAGAAGGACCATTTTTACAAGTTTTGTAAAAATGGTAGACTATACATTGGTCTATCAACTTGTGATAATAATAATAATGCTATAGAGCTATTTGCTGTGTACTTGTGCAGGGTGCTATCTGCGACTTCTGCGAGGCGTGGGTGTGCCACGGACGCAAGTGCCTGACGGCGCACGCGTGCACCTGCCCGCTCATGGACGCCGTGTGCCTGGAGTGCGAGAGAGGTACGCTTCTAAAATGTTTTACAATATTTTGTACACAATAAAAATAAAATGTCTTGTTCAGTCCTTCTCTGGGTTAATTATATGTGAAAACAAAGTGCCTTGAAAAAATTACTATTTTTTACAATAGGTACAAAGAATTGAAATGAGAAATGATTTATAAATTCATTAAGAATTTGTGATATATTTGTCGCAGCCAACTATAAAAGCTTAATTAGCCACTCAGTTAACAGCCTAGCCTTTTTAATAAACAGCGTCGGTCAACTGGCCGCCTGATTGGTCGCAGTACTAAGCCGGGGCACCTCGGCCAAATAGGTTAGATTACAACTGTGACCAACCGCGAGCCGAACGAGCGAAGCGAGCTGTGCGGAGTCAGCGGCCGGCGAGCGCTGCTTCCAAAGGCTGTTAACTGAAAGGCTAATTAGGCCAGTTGGCTGCAACAGATACATAGTGCTCACTTATTTACAAATATTGTAATCATAGACGATTTTCCTAGAATTTTACAAATAATACATCAGTGTGTGAGTTAACTGCCTTTATAACTGCCTCGTTGGTCTAGTGGTCGCCATCGCTACTGCTGATCATGAGGTCCTGGGTTCGATTCCTAGGTCGGGCAGTCCGAAGTCTGGATTTGTGCCCGGTAGATGGCAATAGGCTCGCCCCCTATAACATGGGACTTAAACATAACTGGTGAAATGTGGGTGTACTATAGGTACATATCTGCCCAACCCTTCGGGGAAACAAGGCGTGATGTTATGTTATGTTATGTGTGAGTTATAATTATCAGCTCTGTGAGTGACAGCTGGTACAGTACAGACGTCCTATTGTGTGCTCCGCAGGCGTGTGGGAGCACGGCGGCCGCGTGTTCCGCTGCTGCTTCTGCCAGGGCTTCCTGTGCGAGGACGACCAGTTCGAGCACCAGGCCTCCTGCCAGGTGTTGGAGTCCGAGACCTACAAGTGTAAGTGCCCCCACACTGCCACAGTGTCAGCTGTGTGCTCAACTGTGATGCTCACGAACATCCGATGGCTTGTCTTCACACTGCCATGATCTTGTGGCATTCATTGAGCACAGATGTGCACAGATGTGCTTGTATAGACAAGCGAATCAACCATTCCCGTCATCATCTACGTAGCGTTTCCCAACTATAGGGTTGGCCTATTCATTGACTTATTTTCAAAATGTTAATGTGTCTTATTCTCATGATGTGCGCTTCTATAATTTCTAAATATGTAATTCGTTGGTTTTCGCGAACAATTTTTTCGACTGCACGAACGTTTTCTGATGTGACCGCGGTTGGCGGCCAACCTATCTTCGCTTCATCTTCGGGACATCCCCGTCCTCTTTTAAATTCAGCAAACTAATTAAAAACTTACAAACTATTGTATTATATATTTATAAATATTGTATTATTATAAATATATTTTATTTAAGATAAACTATAGTAGAGTAAATCATAGCACGAAATCACGTCGACTGAATTCCATTGCTGCTAGCGAACTGTCGCGAGATTACCGGAAAAGTAATGCTCATCCAAATAAAATAAAAATAAGTTATTTGTGTTCTATTTTGAAATATATATAAACAACCAGCCTGTATGATTGTGTTTATCTTGCTAGTATCAAACAAATTAGTAAAGAATATGTAACTTCTTTTGGCGTGCCCCTCGTACATACATACACGTTATTGCGTTATCGTGAACGGAAATTTAAATGTTTCCTTTCACTTACTTTCGTGAGTGCCACGTGATGCCGTGATGATGTTATATTCACGTTAGAAATGATAAAAGCGCACATTTTGTAAATATGTCGTCTTCGACGTGTTGCCATCTCAAACTCGCGCTGGCTGCTAAACGGTACGGTCCCGCAGGTCAGTCGTGCAACCGTCTGGGGCAGTACTCGTGTCTGCGCTGCAAGACCTGCTTCTGCGAGGAGCACGTGCGGCGCCGCGGGGTCCGCTGCGACCGGCGCGCGGCCCCGCCCTGCCCCCGCTGCGCCTACCCCACGCACGTCACCAACGACCTCAGCATGTCCACGCGCTCGCACCGCTACGGCCGCCAGGGCGCCGCGCTGGCCGACGACGACGACTACGCCGACGCCGACGCCAGCTACGGAGACGCAGGTGAGGACACACACCCCACGCACGTCACCAACGACCTCAGCATGTCCACGCGCTCGCACCGCTACGGCCGCCAGGGCGCCGCGCTGGCCGACGACGACGACTACGCCGACGCCGACGCCAGCTACGGAGACGCAGGTGAGGACACACACCCCACGCACGTCACCAACGACCTCAGCATGTCCACGCGCTCGCACCGCTACGGCCGCCAGGGCGCCGCGCTGGCCGACGACGACGACTACGCCGACGCCGACGCCAGCTACGGAGACGCAGGTGAGGACACACACCCCACGCACGTCACCAACGACCTCAGCATGTCCACGCGCTCGCACCGCTACGGCCGCCAGGGCGCCGCGCTGGCCGACGACGACGACTACGCCGACGCCGACGCCAGCTACGGAGACGCAGGTGAGGACACACACCCCACGCACGTCACCAACGACCTCAGCATGTCCACGCGCTCGCACCGCTACGGCCGCCAGGGCGCCGCGCTGGCCGACGACGACGACTACGCCGACGCCGACGCCAGCTACGGAGACGCAGGTGAGGACACACACCCCACGCACGTCACCAACGACCTCAGCATGTCCACGCGCTCGCACCGCTACGGCCGCCAGGGCGCCGCGCTGGCCGACGACGACGACTACGCCGACGCCGACGCCAGCTACGGAGACGCAGGTGAGGACACACACCCCACGCACGTCACCAACGACCTCAGCATGTCCACGCGCTCGCACCGCTACGGCCGCCAGGGCGCCGCGCTGGCCGACGACGACGACTACGCCGACGCCGACGCCAGCTACGGAGACGCAGGTGAGGACACACACCCCACGCACGTCACCAACGACCTCAGCATGTCCACGCGCTCGCACCGCTACGGCCGCCAGGGCGCCGCGCTGGCCGACGACGACGACTACGCCGACGCCGACGCCAGCTACGGAGACGCAGGTGAGGACACACACCCCACGCACGTCACCAACGACCTCAGCATGTCCACGCGCTCGCACCGCTACGGCCGCCAGGGCGCCGCGCTGGCCGACGACGACGACTACGCCGACGCCGACGCCAGCTACGGAGACGCAGGTGAGGACACACACCCCACGCACGTCACCAACGACCTCAGCATGTCCACGCGCTCGCACCGCTACGGCCGCCAGGGCGCCGCGCTGGCCGACGACGACGACTACGCCGACGCCGACGCCAGCTACGGAGACGCAGGTGAGGACACACACCCCACGCACGTCACCAACGACCTCAGCATGTCCACGCGCTCGCACCGCTACGGCCGCCAGGGCGCCGCGCTGGCCGACGACGACGACTACGCCGACGCCGACGCCAGCTACGGAGACGCAGGTGAGGACACACACCCCACGCACGTCACCAACGACCTCAGCATGTCCACGCGCTCGCACCGCTACGGCCGCCAGGGCGCCGCGCTGGCCGACGACGACGACTACGCCGACGCCGACGCCAGCTACGGAGACGCAGGTGAGGACACACACCCCACGCACGTCACCAACGACCTCAGCATGTCCACGCGCTCGCACCGCTACGGCCGCCAGGGCGCCGCGCTGGCCGACGACGACGACTACGCCGACGCCGACGCCAGCTACGGAGACGCAGGTGAGGACACACACCCCACGCACGTCACCAACGACCTCAGCATGTCCACGCGCTCGCACCGCTACGGCCGCCAGGGCGCCGCGCTGGCCGACGACGACGACTACGCCGACGCCGACGCCAGCTACGGAGACGCAGGTGAGGACACACACCCCACGCACGTCACCAACGACCTCAGCATGTCCACGCGCTCGCACCGCTACGGCCGCCAGGGCGCCGCGCTGGCCGACGACGACGACTACGCCGACGCCGACGCCAGCTACGGAGACGCAGGTGAGGACACACACCCCACGCACGTCACCAACGACCTCAGCATGTCCACGCGCTCGCACCGCTACGGCCGCCAGGGCGCCGCGCTGGCCGACGACGACGACTACGCCGACGCCGACGCCAGCTACGGAGACGCAGGTGAGGACACACACCCCACGCACGTCACCAACGACCTCAGCATGTCCACGCGCTCGCACCGCTACGGCCGCCAGGGCGCCGCGCTGGCCGACGACGACGACTACGCCGACGCCGACGCCAGCTACGGAGACGCAGGTGAGGACACACACCCCACGCACGTCACCAACGACCTCAGCATGTCCACGCGCTCGCACCGCTACGGCCGCCAGGGCGCCGCGCTGGCCGACGACGACGACTACGCCGACGCCGACGCCAGCTACGGAGACGCAGGTGAGGACACACACCCCACGCACGTCACCAACGACCTCAGCATGTCCACGCGCTCGCACCGCTACGGCCGCCAGGGCGCCGCGCTGGCCGACGACGACGACTACGCCGACGCCGACGCCAGCTACGGAGACGCAGGTGAGGACACACACCCCACGCACGTCACCAACGACCTCAGCATGTCCACGCGCTCGCACCGCTACGGCCGCCAGGGCGCCGCGCTGGCCGACGACGACGACTACGCCGACGCCGACGCCAGCTACGGAGACGCAGGTGAGGACACACACCCCACGCACGTCACCAACGACCTCAGCATGTCCACGCGCTCGCACCGCTACGGCCGCCAGGGCGCCGCGCTGGCCGACGACGACGACTACGCCGACGCCGACGCCAGCTACGGAGACGCAGGTGAGGACACACACCCCACGCACGTCACCAACGACCTCAGCATGTCCACGCGCTCGCACCGCTACGGCCGCCAGGGCGCCGCGCTGGCCGACGACGACGACTACGCCGACGCCGACGCCAGCTACGGAGACGCAGGTGAGGACACACACCCCACGCACGTCACCAACGACCTCAGCATGTCCACGCGCTCGCACCGCTACGGCCGCCAGGGCGCCGCGCTGGCCGACGACGACGACTACGCCGACGCCGACGCCAGCTACGGAGACGCAGGTGAGGACACACACCCCACGCACGTCACCAACGACCTCAGCATGTCCACGCGCTCGCACCGCTACGGCCGCCAGGGCGCCGCGCTGGCCGACGACGACGACTACGCCGACGCCGACGCCAGCTACGGAGACGCAGGTGAGGACACACACCCCACGCACGTCACCAACGACCTCAGCATGTCCACGCGCTCGCACCGCTACGGCCGCCAGGGCGCCGCGCTGGCCGACGACGACGACTACGCCGACGCCGACGCCAGCTACGGAGACGCAGGTGAGGACACACACCCCACGCACGTCACCAACGACCTCAGCATGTCCACGCGCTCGCACCGCTACGGCCGCCAGGGCGCCGCGCTGGCCGACGACGACGACTACGCCGACGCCGACGCCAGCTACGGAGACGCAGGTGAGGACACACACCCCACGCACGTCACCAACGACCTCAGCATGTCCACGCGCTCGCACCGCTACGGCCGCCAGGGCGCCGCGCTGGCCGACGACGACGACTACGCCGACGCCGACGCCAGCTACGGAGACGCAGGTGAGGACACACACCCCACGCACGTCACCAACGACCTCAGCATGTCCACGCGCTCGCACCGCTACGGCCGCCAGGGCGCCGCGCTGGCCGACGACGACGACTACGCCGACGCCGACGCCAGCTACGGAGACGCAGGTGAGGACACACACCCCACGCACGTCACCAACGACCTCAGCATGTCCACGCGCTCGCACCGCTACGGCCGCCAGGGCGCCGCGCTGGCCGACGACGACGACTACGCCGACGCCGACGCCAGCTACGGAGACGCAGGTGAGGACACACACCCCACGCACGTCACCAACGACCTCAGCATGTCCACGCGCTCGCACCGCTACGGCCGCCAGGGCGCCGCGCTGGCCGACGACGACGACTACGCCGACGCCGACGCCAGCTACGGAGACGCAGGTGAGGACACACACCCCACGCACGTCACCAACGACCTCAGCATGTCCACGCGCTCGCACCGCTACGGCCGCCAGGGCGCCGCGCTGGCCGACGACGACGACTACGCCGACGCCGACGCCAGCTACGGAGACGCAGGTGAGGACACACACCCCACGCACGTCACCAACGACCTCAGCATGTCCACGCGCTCGCACCGCTACGGCCGCCAGGGCGCCGCGCTGGCCGACGACGACGACTACGCCGACGCCGACGCCAGCTACGGAGACGCAGGTGAGGACACACACCCCACGCACGTCACCAACGACCTCAGCATGTCCACGCGCTCGCACCGCTACGGCCGCCAGGGCGCCGCGCTGGCCGACGACGACGACTACGCCGACGCCGACGCCAGCTACGGAGACGCAGGTGAGGACACACACCCCACGCACGTCACCAACGACCTCAGCATGTCCACGCGCTCGCACCGCTACGGCCGCCAGGGCGCCGCGCTGGCCGACGACGACGACTACGCCGACGCCGACGCCAGCTACGGAGACGCAGGTGAGGACACACACCCCACGCACGTCACCAACGACCTCAGCATGTCCACGCGCTCGCACCGCTACGGCCGCCAGGGCGCCGCGCTGGCCGACGACGACGACTACGCCGACGCCGACGCCAGCTACGGAGACGCAGGTGAGGACACACACCCCACGCACGTCACCAACGACCTCAGCATGTCCACGCGCTCGCACCGCTACGGCCGCCAGGGCGCCGCGCTGGCCGACGACGACGACTACGCCGACGCCGACGCCAGCTACGGAGACGCAGGTGAGGACACACACCCCACGCACGTCACCAACGACCTCAGCATGTCCACGCGCTCGCACCGCTACGGCCGCCAGGGCGCCGCGCTGGCCGACGACGACGACTACGCCGACGCCGACGCCAGCTACGGAGACGCAGGTGAGGACACACACCCCACGCACGTCACCAACGACCTCAGCATGTCCACGCGCTCGCACCGCTACGGCCGCCAGGGCGCCGCGCTGGCCGACGACGACGACTACGCCGACGCCGACGCCAGCTACGGAGACGCAGGTGAGGACACACACCCCACGCACGTCACCAACGACCTCAGCATGTCCACGCGCTCGCACCGCTACGGCCGCCAGGGCGCCGCGCTGGCCGACGACGACGACTACGCCGACGCCGACGCCAGCTACGGAGACGCAGGTGAGGACACACACCCCACGCACGTCACCAACGACCTCAGCATGTCCACGCGCTCGCACCGCTACGGCCGCCAGGGCGCCGCGCTGGCCGACGACGACGACTACGCCGACGCCGACGCCAGCTACGGAGACGCAGGTGAGGACACACACCCCACGCACGTCACCAACGACCTCAGCATGTCCACGCGCTCGCACCGCTACGGCCGCCAGGGCGCCGCGCTGGCCGACGACGACGACTACGCCGACGCCGACGCCAGCTACGGAGACGCAGGTGAGGACACACACCCCACGCACGTCACCAACGACCTCAGCATGTCCACGCGCTCGCACCGCTACGGCCGCCAGGGCGCCGCGCTGGCCGACGACGACGACTACGCCGACGCCGACGCCAGCTACGGAGACGCAGGTGAGGACACACACCCCACGCACGTCACCAACGACCTCAGCATGTCCACGCGCTCGCACCGCTACGGCCGCCAGGGCGCCGCGCTGGCCGACGACGACGACTACGCCGACGCCGACGCCAGCTACGGAGACGCAGGTGAGGACACACACCCCACGCACGTCACCAACGACCTCAGCATGTCCACGCGCTCGCACCGCTACGGCCGCCAGGGCGCCGCGCTGGCCGACGACGACGACTACGCCGTCGCCGACGCCAGCTACGGAGACGCAGGTGAGGACACACACCCCACGCACGTCACCAACGACCTCAGCATGTCCACGCGCTCGCACCGCTACGGCCGCCAGGGCGCCGCGCTGGCCGACGACGACGACTACGCCGACGCCGACGCCAGCTACGGAGACGCAGGTGAGGACACACACCCCACGCACGTCACCAACGACCTCAGCATGTCCACGCGCTCGCACCGCTACGGCCGCCAGGGCGCCGCGCTGGCCGACGACGACGACTACGCCGTCGCCGACGCCAGCTACGGAGACGCAGGTGAGGACACACACCCCACGCACGTCACCAACGACCTCAGCATGTCCACGCGCTCGCACCGCTACGGCCGCCAGGGCGCCGCGCTGGCCGACGACGACGACTACGCCGACGCCGACGCCAGCTACGGAGACGCAGGTGAGGACACACACCCCACGCACGTCACCAACGACCTCAGCATGTCCACGCGCTCGCACCGCTACGGCCGCCAGGGCGCCGCGCTGGCCGACGACGACGACTACGCCGTCGCCGACGCCAGCTACGGAGACGCAGGTGAGGACACACACCCCACGCACGTCACCAACGACCTCAGCATGTCCACGCGCTCGCACCGCTACGGCCGCCAGGGCGCCGCGCTGGCCGACGACGACGACTACGCCGACGCCGACGCCAGCTACGGAGACGCAGGTGAGGACACACACCCCACGCACGTCACCAACGACCTCAGCATGTCCACGCGCTCGCACCGCTACGGCCGCCAGGGCGCCGCGCTGGCCGACGACGACGACTACGCCGACGCCGACGCCAGCTACGGAGACGCAGGTGAGGACACACACCCCACGCACGTCACCAACGACCTCAGCATGTCCACGCGCTCGCACCGCTACGGCCGCCAGGGCGCCGCGCTGGCCGACGACGACGACTACGCCGACGCCGACGCCAGCTACGGAGACGCAGGTGAGGACACACACCCCACGCACGTCACCAACGACCTCAGCATGTCCACGCGCTCGCACCGCTACGGCCGCCAGGGCGCCGCGCTGGCCGACGACGACGACTACGCCGACGCCGACGCCAGCTACGGAGACGCAGGTGAGGACACACACCCCACGCACGTCACCAACGACCTCAGCATGTCCACGCGCTCGCACCGCTACGGCCGCCAGGGCGCCGCGCTGGCCGACGACGACGACTACGCCGACGCCGACGCCAGCTACGGAGACGCAGGTGAGGACACACACCCCACGCACGTCACCAACGACCTCAGCATGTCCACGCGCTCGCACCGCTACGGCCGCCAGGGCGCCGCGCTGGCCGACGACGACGACTACGCCGACGCCGACGCCAGCTACGGAGACGCAGGTGAGGACACACTCCAGGACAGCGAATCGTGTACTCGTAACAGGGCTGCCAGATTCTATAACTGGATTCTTGTGGATTGTGTTCACAAGAATAGGAATTCAAATCTGCAGATGGTTAATAACGTAACAGTTTACTTTAGAACTTTTACGTTATTATCCATCTGCAGATCGGTAGTTAGCGGCAATATGTCAAGTGACACGGAGCGCATGGCGGCGTGCAGCCGCTGTGTGTTTTATTAAGTGTTCAGCATTTGATAAGCAAAGCAGACGAAACGCGCCTGTACAGGTCGCGACAGGCGCCCCGCGCCGTTTCGTGTAACCTACCCGACTCCCGGCGGGTCGGAAGGACGGTGATAGGCCTCCGGAGGCCTCATCGGACGCGACATCCGAGGCCTGTCGAGCTAGCTTGGCGCGATCTGGCCTGTGAGGAAGGGGCCGCTGCTTTACTAGTGCTAACATTAGTACCTAGTAGTAATACGAGTTGTCACAACTTCACGTAGAATTTGTTTGTACGAACAAGGTTTGTTTTTTGTTGTACATTATGATAATTTCTGGGAGCCAGCTGTTTAAGTTGGCTCCACTGATAATATACGATATGAAGCCATGTTCATGTATACATGTGCACTGTTGCAGGGTACGCGGGCGCCGAGGGAGGCGACTACTCGTCCTACTCGGAGTCGGAGGACGAGGACGACGACGACGAGTCTTCGGAGGAGGAGGAGGACGCCGGGCCCGCCCCGTCCGGCCCCGCGGCCCCGTCCGGCCCCGCGGCCCCGTCCGGCCCCGCCGCCCTGGTCGGCAAGGACGCGTGACTCGTACGCCTACTCGCTCGCCCTCCGATACTGTTTACTCGCTAGTTCACATTATAATCTTTCTCTTTACTAAACTCGTTTTTAATTCATCGAATCGTAGACGAATCTGAATGCTGCTCCTGCACAGGTAACTTCATGCGGCTGCCAACCAATACGTGTCCGAACAGTAGGTACCCAAAAGTGCAATAAAAAAATAAATCATTTTAATGAGAGTGGTGTTGATGAAACACATTGCAGAAGGTCTAGTAACGTAAAGTCCTATAGTCTGTCACACCATGTTGAGCGAACACAATACACACGCGTGTGCTGAGGATGCCGCTGCGGGCGCGGACACATCTGCGGGTAGTACTGCGCGGGGGGGGGGGGGATTGTAAAGGGGACTGAACTCTAACATAATTATATTCATAAGTTGAATAATACTATACACATGCTGACATGTTGTCATGTGACAAATTATTGTTTTTTGACACTAACAAGTTTGTTAGTAGTTTTAACTTAACTCAGTGAAGTTTATCTCTGTCTTGGAAATCATGAATCGAAATGTGAGCAATCATGAATCGTCATGTTGTACGAAGGAGGAACCACCGATTATACCAACATCCTTGGAGGCTACTACAAGTCAGGAAAGGTGTTCTCCTCCTTATGGAACTGAAATGGGCATTCTAGACTCTTAAGAAATTGTAGTGGTGGAGGTCACTCCGGATAACTTTTTAAACTAGTTAGTAAGACAACAGAAGTTACCCCTACAAATAACCAATTTTTATTAGACAATAGTAATAAAGTATCTTCTGGCAATTTAACTCATAATGATAAGAAACCAACAACATTGTTAAAAGATTATCAGAACATTGGTTAAAAGATTATCAAGTACGGTCAATTAACTATGAAAATGATTGTGTAGTTAGCCATTTCAGCCGAAAACATATGATACATGGCGGGTCATTAATATTAGTTAAAAACACAATTAAATCTAAAGAACGAAAAGACATCATCGGTATGTCTGTTGAACACATCATTGAATTGTCCTGTGTTGAGCTTGATAAGCATGTTATAGTATGCGTATACAGACCTCCAGGTTACCAGAATTTATGTGTGTTTGATACAGTAATGGAAGATGTGCTAAAGAAACTTAGTGCTAGTAGTAAGTCAATAGTCATATTTATGTGGTGATTTCAATATTAATTTATTAGAAAATAACTTGAATACTGTCAGATTATTAAGTCTTTTTGGGTCATTTGATTTATCAAATGTTTTTATCGTTTGTTCCCACTAGTTCGACTCATTAGTTCGATCGTCGAACTAGTCGTTTGTTCCCACAAGTTCGACTCATTAGTTCGATCGTCGAACTAGTCGTTTGTTCCCACAAGTTCGACTCATTAGTTCGATCGTCGAACTGAGAATTTTTTTCTCAACTGTTCGACCGTCACGTGATCAAATATATTTACCGCAATTTAAAAAAAATACTAACACCTACTTTTCCGCATGTTTGAGCATCAATATCGGCTTATTTGAGCATCAATATCGGCTTGTAAGTTTATTTTCTGAATGTTAATAAAAACATAAAATTATACAACGTGTAACGGAAAGGTGGTATCAACACGAAATGGAAAAATAGTGTACCTTATGTAGATCCTCTGTGCGAATTTTCAATCCAAAAAAAGCACTTTTCAAAATTAAGAAAAATCTAGTTTTTAATCACCTGTAATAATTTTTGCATGTAACAAATGTGGCACATCACTATTTGAGGTCATTGTTCTTTTATCGTCTCACTTACACACCCCTACACACTCACACTAGCACCGTCCATTTCACTATTATTTCTCCTCACTCGCGTATCCTGACTATTTCTGAGCGCCTGGTACATATTGCGCTGGCGCGGCTTCAACAAAGCCGTCGTCGGCGAGATCAAATGCTACCCGGCGGTGTCTTATGCCGTCCCTGTAACAAACAATATTGACACTAAACGAATTGGCATTAAGAGTTATTTTGCTTTGACAGTTATTTCTTGTTAAAAATATGGTGAAATATTAACTATTTGATTCGGTTGTTTTACGAATCCAAAGATAATAAAATAAAATCGCGGAACTTTTAAACGAAATTAATAAGCAAACTTACGGTTCAAAGAAAGGGTTCGAAATGTCTTCCTTGTTGCTGGATACACAAGCCAGCTCGCCTGTTGGTAGACGCTCGGACATTGCGCAGCATCTCCGGCGTCACTGACTCAAATGCGTCGTTTATGCGACCCACCATTTGCTCTCTTGATGAGCACTCTACGGCATAAACATAGTTTTTTATGTATCCCCATAAAAAAAAGTCCAACGGAGTGAGGTCTGGCGAGCGCGCAGGCCAGGCAACGCGGCCTCCTCGACCTATCCACTGGGGGAAGCGCGCATTTAGGTGGCTTCGCACATCAAGCGCGAAATGGGCTGGAGCGCCGTTTTGTTGAAATATCATGTTGTTCTCCATGACGAGGTCAACGTAGCTGGTCACTGACATCACTGTTAATTCCTCGTCCAGATCGTTTCTAAGGAAATCCAAATAATTTGCACCATTCAGATTTGCCGGCAAATAATGTGGTCCTACAAGAACATCACCTATGATACCAGCCCAAACGTTTATCCGCCATTGATGCTGGAAAGATGACACGGAGGACACATGCGGATTTGTATGCGACCAATAATGTTCATTGTGAACATTACTAATTCCCGCTCTTGTGAAGGATGCTTCATCTGTCCACAGCACTTTGGAAGCAAACTCAGGTGAGGTTTCGACCTGACTTCGGTACCATTCGCAAAACGACACTCGAGGTAAATAATCAGCTGGAATCAGCTCCTGTGTGCGGCGAAAGTGGTATGGGTGCTGGTCGTCTACGTGCAAAACTCGCCACACTTGCATGTGATTCGCGGCTCCCAGCGCCAGGGCTGCGCGACGCGTGCTGCTCCGTGGGTTGTTTTCGAAGTGCTCCAGTACGGCTTCTTCAAAATCCGGATCTTGGGACGTCGTGCGGCCCGTTGGAGTTGGCGCGTGGAAAGAACCGGTTGAATGCAAACGGCTAACCATACGTCTGAAGCAACGCAGTGAAGGCAATTGTCTAGCCTCGGCAGCTGTTCGACCTTCTATGAACCGCTGACGATACAACTCCCGAGCTGCACTCAAGTTTCCGTGGGTTGCACCGACGCAAAGCATCATTTCGTAATATTCTGGATTACTTAAAGACATCACGAAATATCACTATCACAAAAAAAACGAACTTCACACCAAAGCGGCTGTTGAGCGACTACGCCTACGCAACTAAATCGCAAATTGACACAACAATGCTTTCACTAGAGCGTAAACCCGAAAATAATAGCCGCTATGCTTGCTCTAATTAAAGCTTTCGGATGTGCGAGCAGGATAACTCTTTATATCGCCGCATTTCTTTATTTGCGCGGGTTCGTTTCATAATAATAGCGGTGGGTGGGTCAATAATTAGGGATCCATTTTCAACTTGATATTAACTTACCCGTCCGAACTCTTTCATACTCATGAAACCCTGGTAGCCCTTTGTAATCGATCGTGTCAAAAATGATGTATCGGAGAAATTATGATGTAGGTAACTCAATATTGAATTTGACGAAATGGTAATTATCATGAAAATTAAAAGTGCGAGTCGGAATTTTAAAACTACAAATAAAGAAAACGATTTATTTAGTTCACAAAATGTTTTGTTTCTACTGTTCTCAGTTTTATGGATTCATTAATCTGTTTAATTAATAAGTTATGATCATCGCGCTATTTTTTATCAAGATTTCTTTTTTAAACTTTTATAATGTGATCGATTTACTTTGTGGTTTAGACAGTAAAAGAGATCATACAAAGCCTAAGACCACAGCAAGTCCGCTTAAACATACGACAACCTCATTAGGTTGACTTCACAAACCTGAGACCACAACGTAAATCAATAACTACTGAAAACTACGTCTTAACGTGCCCACCGAAAAACTACGCGTGGTACGAGCTAGGAATCAAACCTGAGACTTTCGCCAACCCAAAAATAAACTTTAAATTTTTAAGTTATGCAGAACCCATTGTGACTATTATTACACGCACAAGAGATGCATACACGCACACTTAGAGCTAGATGACAAGAATACAAAATGCACGGTTAGAGTGAACAGACCACACCCCTTTCAGGGGTCTGCAAATTATTTTGTGAAAGCCATAAATGATAAAAACTTTCATACTCATGAAATCCTAGTAGGTAGTCGTAATCGATTGTGTTTATGCGTCTCGATATTGAATAGGTAATTCATTAATTATCTCCGAATTTAACTAACTACAAATAAAAAACTTTTTATTTTGTTCACTACGTTTTTTCTCTTCTCGGGTTTTATGGAATAATCTGTTTAATTAATAAATTATGATCATCGCGCGATTTTCGTTTTCAACGTTTTTTTTAAACTCCTGTATTGTGATCGATTTACTTTGTGGTTTAGACAGTAGAAGAGATCACACAAAGCCTAAGACCACAATGTAAATCAATAACTACTGAAAACTACGACTTAACGTGCCCACCGAAATACTACGCATAACTTGCAAAGTGGTACGAGCTAGGAATCAAACCTGAGACTTTTGCCAACCCATAAAAAAACTTTAAATTTTTAAGTTAAGGAGAACCCATTGTGACTATTATTACACGCACATGAGATGCATAATCGCACACTTAGAGCTAGATTACAAGAACGGTTAGAGTGGACAGACCACGCCCCCTTTCAGGGGTCTGCAAATTATTTTTAAAGCCATTAATGATAAAAACTCTTTCATACTCATGAAATCCTAGTAGGCGTTATCTATTGTGTGGATGCAACAAATAAAAAACTATTTATTTTGTTCACTACGTTTTTTCTCTTCTCAGGTTTTATGGAATAATCTGTTTAATTAATAAATCATGTAATCGCGCAATTTTTTTCGCGGTCTGTTTTTTAAGATCTTGTAATGTAATTGTTAATTACTTTGTGGTAAATTACTTTAATTAATGGAACCCTTAGTGCACGATTTCAAATTATTTTGTGAAGTTTATTGATTTTTAAAGCCAGTGTTTTTTTTGTGATTTTTGTGCTTTAGTTAATAAGTTAAAAGTTCAAATTATGTTTTTCTAATTTAAATCATTTCATCAAAACTGTGACAACCTCGATTTTATTCAAACCTGACGCGACTTTTGAATCACTAAAAATAAATACGGAACCCATTTATCATATTTTACTAGGAGTAAAAGCTAGACAGGCGGTAAACTATTTCGATATGTAGGTGGATCAAAGGTTATGGACCCTAGACAGCTGATACTTCGCTAGTGTTGTGCAAAATTTAAATTTATTAAATGCAGACCTGGATTTTAATTAATTGTTTTTAATTATAACTTAAACTTAGAAGGTTAAAAATGGTACCATGTCGTCTGTTACCATTGTCAGAGTTGGTGCATTTCGGGTTGATACCCCCTTTCCGTTACACGTTGTATAATAAATAAAAAATCTTATCCAAGTAAATTAATTTTAAATAAACAAAACAAAAAGATTTCACAAATCATCGTCATATCACCCGGAAGTCATCAACTGTACATTTCCTTTTATGCATCTCTACCTACCCATAGCACCTAGGTATCTACATCATACATTAAACATTACAAACATTTAACTGAACGCCCCACCACAAGGAGTGGGGTAATAAATAGTTTTTTTTCCTTATTTTGAGGGTACATGTTTTTTGTTTTATTGTTTGGGTAGTTGTTTCACAAAATGGATGTATTACGCTGTCCATGCCCTGCAGTAGCAATGTTTTAATTCGTGATTAGAATAATTGATTATTAGAAAAAAATAAATGAATATCATATTCAATAAGTCTAAATGTTTCATGGAAACATATTATATTCATAGTTCTTATTTAAGTAGAAGAGAATCTTTATCTATAATACATATACTAAATAATAATATAATACATAAGTAGAAGTGCGTAGCCGCGAGCTCCCACTACCCAACTTTACGTTGCGTTGCGTTTTAACTACTTAGTAATAGTGTAGCGTCACTGTTATAATGTATATACACTTTAAATAAGTTTACATAAGCTTAACCATAACATTGAAGTATAATAACATTATAAGGTTTACAATGTCACGGACGTACAGGCGGTCCCGCTCGATCGCTGCGCGGCCGCCCGCCGCGCGCGGTCCATGACTCATGCGCTTGTTATTCACATACGATCTACTTACTAATAATAAAATCTGTACGTCCTTCTAGGCGCCACTTCCAAAAAGTAGTTTCGTATGGAGAAGAAGTGGCAAGAAACTCCACCGTTACTCTTTTAAAATATTTTACAATATTTTGTATACATTAATTATATTTTTATATGTGAAGACGATGCACCAAGAATAAAAATACTATACCACAATTGGTAAGAATTAAAAATAAAGCAAAGGCAGATAAATGAATCACGCGATAGGTACATTGTGCTCACATATTTACAAACATTGTAAAAATATATGATTTTCCTAAAATATTAACTAGGAATAAGTCAGTGTGTGAGTAAGTAAAAAAAAATTAAAATAAAAAAATTAATTTGCAACCAATGTGATTTTGTCTAGACGGGATTGTCCTATGGAGCTGGACCATCATGTGTCCAAGCATTCTTATCTTGTATATAGTCCTCTAATTTGTAATAAGCTTGTCTGCAAAGTGTACTTTTATACGAATTTTAAATTTTCTTTCATTTAATTGCAATATATCACAAGGTATTTTGTTATAACATTTAACACAGTACCCCATAAATGATGTATGTACTTTAGCTAATCTGAAAAATGGTTGATCTATTTTATCTTTATTTCTAGTATTCAAATTATGTCTATCACTTATTTTATTAAAAAGATGTAGATTTTTTCTTACATACATAATATTTTCATAAATGAATTGGCAAGGTACTGTCATAATATTAATCCCTTTAAATAGTTCCCTAAGAGATTCGCGACGAGGAAGATTGTATATGGCTCTGACAGCTCTCTTTTGCAAAATAAAAATGGATTCAATGTCAGCAGCCCGACCCCACAGTAAAATGCCATACGACATAATGCTGTGGAAGTAGCTAAAATAGACCAAACGCGCGGTTTCTACATCTGTTAACTGTCTTATCTTTCTAACAGCATAAGCGGCAGAGCTTAGCCGCCCCGCAAGAGATGTTATATGTGGTCCCCATTGTAATTTCTCGTCCAGCGTGATTCCTAGGAAAACCGTCTGATTAATAAATTCCAGTTTTTCTGCATTCAATATGATGTCACATTCGCTACTTCTAACATTAGGTAATTTAAATCGAATGCATTTGTTTTTTTTTCATTTAGTACCAAATTATTTACCGTAAACCAATCTAGGACTTGAAGAATCGAGTTATTCACGTCGTCCAGATTTTGTGACCGTCGGTCTATTTTAAAGATTAATGATGTGTCATCTGCAAATAACACCATCTTCGGTTGATTTTGAAGTACTTGAGGTAAATCATTATTGTAAACTAAGAAGAGGAATGGACCCAATATCGAACCTTGAGGAACGCCCATTTCCATTTCATACCCTAATGAGTTTATGCCGTTTACTTGAACTTTAACCTTTCTATCTTTCAGGTATGATCTAAGTAGATCAAGAGCTGTATTCCTAACCCCATAGTGCTCCAGTTTCAGAAGAAGGGTCTCATGGTTTACGCAATCAAATGCTTTAGAGAGGTCGCAAAAGATTCCAATGGCATCTTTTGCTTCCTCCCAGGCGTTAAAAATGTTCTTTATTAGAGAAACACCAGCGTCAGTGGTACAACGCCCTTTGGTGAAACCGTACTGTTGTTCATGAAAGATGGAGTTTTTATTAAAGTGACGTAACATTTGATTGAGAATCAACTTTTCAATCACCTTACTGAGAACTGGTAGAATTGATACAGGCCTTTAATTGTTGAGTTCTTTACTATCACCGGATTTGAACAAAGGAACTACTTTACTGTGTTTCATGAGATCCGGAAAGACACCTTGGTCTACACTGGTGTTAAATATGACAGCTAAATTGGGCGCAATGGTTTCGATGAAAGTTCTACAGACTTTTACAGACATTCCCCAGAGATATTCTGTTGATTTAATTTTAAGATCTTTAAAAGCTTTTATAACAGCCTGGGGGTTTGTATGCTGAAACCTAAACTCCAAAGGGCATGTATTTACATTATTTCTAAGTAAGGCAGCAGAGAACTCGGGTGAGGAATTTAAAGCTTCAGTAGTTTTTAGGGGAATATTAGCAAAAAAGTTTTCAAATGACTGAGCTACTTCTAGATCTGAGTTTATAGGGCCATGTGCAGTTTCTAAATTAAATTCAGTATTACGCTGTTTTTTCCTACCTGTTTCGTTATTTATTATTTGCCAGGTAGTTTTTATTTTATCATCGGCTGATTTTATTTTATTGCCAATATAAAGCTTTAGCAACTTTGCACACATTTTTAAAAAAATTAGAATATTTTGCAACATACATATTAAAGATTATATTATTCATATGTTGCTTTAGACCATAAAGTTCAAAAACTTTTCCCCTGCTTTTACGAATACCTGGAGTCGCCCAATCACTAAATAAGAACTTTGTGTAAATACTTTTGGTTTAAAGTGGAAAAATTTCATTAAATTGTGTGTTTAATAGTGAAAAGAACTCGGCATAGTACTCATTTGGGTCACATAAATTATAAAAACTTTGAACAAATAATTTACTGGCCAAAGACAAACAACTTATATCAAAATTCAATAGTGACTAAATATAAAAAGTAAGTACAGAAAGTTCTTTTAAAATCAAAAAGAAATTGTTGATGCATATACACAGAATGATGTAAAAAAATACGGACACAACTGGCTAACACATTAACCTATGTTATTATTTTTTTAAGATTCTTTTCGTAGTCACACTCACCATCACTCGTCATCACTTTCAAAAAGTTCTTCGAACATACAACGATTCCTTGGGTCTGGGAAAGAATTATTCGGATATTTGTCGTGCTATAACTGATATCCATTCTCCACACCTGACTGGATCTCGAGGAAAGCTAAAAAAACAAAAATAAAATCTACAAAATGTTCTATTATATTTATAGAAGCAGTAAAGAAGTCACATAATACAAAAAACAAAACAATCATACAATAATAAAATCAAAAAAAGAAACAATAGCGTCTCCAACAATGGAACAGAGTCAACGCACGTAACCCGAACAATTTAAGTGGGCATGCGATAGTGTGATTAAATACGTTATCTAAGAGTATTTACAACTGAGATGCTTTATAACTCCAGTTTTTTTTTTTTAAATGTTTTACGACGATTTCTTGACAAAATATCAATATTTACAATACAGTGATAACAATAATTTAATGGTAATATTAAAACTTACCGAAAATATGAAACTCCATCCTTTTTTAGCGTCCTAGATGTGATATTTTAACAGTTTTTAAACGCGCAACGAGGCATGTTTACCGTTCGAGCGTTCGAATTACTCTGTGGTTCGAATGCTACTAGATTAAAATAAAAGCGCACCCGAATGTTCAAATGGGGGCGCGTTTGGTGAGGACACTTTTTGTCGCTGATTGTGTATCTAGTTCTTTATTAGTGATCGATGGGATCAACGCATTAATAGTTTAAGGAAAATCTATTGCGTTGTTTTGTTTTTATAATATTCATAGCACTGAATACTCTTTCATCCTCAGCATTCGAGTGAGGTAATGATAGAATAACATTTCTTTTTATTTTTTTTATGTATGGCATCTCGTAGTTGACCTTGAGAGGTCGTGACTACTTAACCGGACTATCCTGTGGCTGCCTTAAGCGGACTCAAAGCCTCCAGCCAGGGGCGTAAAACAACTTACATTACTAAGCGAACGCTCGCTAAGGGGGCACCCCCTGTGGGGTACGGACCTCGGCTTAGGGCGTCGCTGACGGGAGGACAGCAAGATGGGACAGGCTGGATCTGGATTATATTATTATTATCAGTGGAATTTAAAGCTACAGGCTCAGCTACGGCGCGGGCTGGCACTTCGTCGAGCAAGGGTCGGGGGGGACAGTTACGTCGGGATCTTCGCGAGTAACCTCGGCGGCAAGGTCGGAATGTCGGTCTGTGTTTGTGCACTGTACTGGTCCTACTGCTCTCCTGAATGAGAGTTATGTGGTCATCGGGATCGGTGAGGACATGCTTGGGACGGCGGACATGACTAATGGAGGAGGGAATATAGCTAGCGGCCTTGACAACCAGAGGGTTGCGGTGATTCGCGGCGGTCTCGAAGAAACGCTTTGAAATGTGTTTCATGAACTGGCGGATAGTGGGAATCTTTAGGTCAACGTGAAGGATCTCGTTGCAAACTTACCAGGGGGAGACTTTAGTGACAATTTTCTACGTGCATTTAGGACAAAGTGAAGTCTACCTAGAGCGAAGGCGGCGCGGGAACGAGCCGCCTTAATGTGCTCTGAAAAAGAGAGGTGCTCATCGAGCACTACAGCCAGATATTTGGCTCGCTTCTCCCAAGGGATCGGCTTGCCGAACATGGTGATCGGTCGAGGGGGGCAGGGATTGCGACGCGGCTTTGAGAAAAGAACCGCTTGACTTTTGTCGGGATTGACTTCGATTCGCCATTTTCTAAACCAAGCGCCAAGCTTGTTCACTTGGGTTTGGAGAATGCGAGCTATCGAATTTTCATCACGGCCGGTGTAGTAGATGGCCGTGTCGTCTGCGAACAGGGCCAACAGCGCCTTACTGCACTTGGGCATATCGCTGGTGAATAGCGTGAAAGCTAGAGGAGAGATCACAGAGCCCTGAGGGACTCCTGCGCGAATAGGGTGGGGGGGGGGGAGGATAGCCCTCCTTCGATGCGATAAAGGAAGGTGCAGTTCGACAGAAAGTCCCGAAAGATGAGCACAAGACGATCTGGCACACCGAGTTGGTACAGCTTATATAATAAGCCGTTGTGCCAGACTTTGTCGAACGCTTTCGCTATGTCGAAGAAGACAGCACCGGTCATCAAACCTCGTTGGAAACCGAAGTTGATGTGTTCGACTATACGGTGGACCTGTTGTACGCACGAGTGTTGGGTTCTAAAACCAAACTGTTCGTTGGGGATGAGGCCCTTTGTCTCGGCGAAGTCTCTGAGACGCTTATAAATAAGCCTCTCATAGATTTTGCCGAGGACATTGAGCAGACTAATGGGGCGGTAACGAGTAGGCTCCGACTTTGGCTTTCCGAGCTTCGGGATACCGATGACGGTGACTTCTTTGAATGCCTGTGGGAAGATGTTATTGCTCAGAGCACCATTGAAGATGGTGGTCAGTAGCATTATCAAGTGGGCAGGGAAAAGTTGGAATACCCTATCGGTGATTCCATCTGAGCTTCTTTTGTTCGCGTCGCAGGGGAAGTTGCTGTAGGCACGGACAGCCGCGTTCTTCTCATTAAGTAGTTCGCGTACATCGTCCGGCAACTTCCTCCGACGGAAATTCCAGCGACGGAGGACCGTCGCTGGAATTTCCGTCGGAGGATTTCCCTTGAACAATCGTTCAGGACTGATTGTACGTGAGCTGTAAATGATTCGATCGCGGCCGTCGTGTCAGCGATAGAGTCAAAATGATCGGGGATTGAGTCCAAGTGGGGGGACGTGGTGGATTTTAAGCGATCGCTTACTATCCTCCAGTCCGTTACCACTTTGGTGGTAGGGGGTTGGGTGGAATCGGGCAGAAATAACAACTTAGCTACATGAGGCATTCAATAGTAGAAATTATCAAAAAAAAAAAACGGAGAACTGGCCGTATTCAATAGCAAAACTTAGATTTGACTGAAAATTGGATGTGTTGCTATAAATATTTTTTGAAATATCTAAAGCTAGGGCTGTTTTAATTGGTACTCCAAAAAAATCGCCAGATATGTCGCTAAACAATTTTTGTCGTCAAAACTTTATTTTTGTCGCCAAGACTTGAGCAAGAGTCGTCAGTTCTAGCGACTAAGTCGACTAAGCGACTAAATTGGCAACACTGAACCAACCCAGTTGGCGCCGGCGGCTTTATTCCCTCAATTTCGTTAACTAATGACTTGCACTTCCACAAAGGATTCTTCCATTATGGTTCCTTTAGATTAAGTTTAGGTTTACACCTGACACCATGTTCGGAACAAGGTACGACTCAAAGGAATTAAATTAAATAATACATCACGGAAAATATACTAAGAAAAATGTTTTATTGTTCGCCGCCATCTTTTCCAAGTCCCCCCTGGGCAAAGAATGTATCTACTCTCTACCGAGAGCCCCTGGGGCCGTGTTCCACAGATCTCTGCAGACATACAGATCTAATAATCATATCAAACACTTTTATCATGTAAAAAACAAAAAAAGCGGGGTAGTTCAACTTCTGCCCTGATCTAAGATTTCGTGCTGAGCCCCCTGTACGTATATTGTGACAAAGAGATGTTTTTCAAAATTTTGATAATTTTAGTAGAAAAAATTCTTTCTAACTTATTTTTTTTTATTATATGGCAACATTGCAGTTTGGTCTGACAATACCAACAATACAATTTGACAGCTACGCAGCAATCGTCAGTTTCAGGGACTAAGATCGTAGTTTTTATTCGTTTTGCTCAATCCTGAATATTGTAGTGTTAGATAGTAGTGGCTAGTGGTCAGTTTAATCTGATCGCAAGCAAGTCCGTCCAGTAGTGGTGAGTGCCAGGCAGGTGGTCGCGATGCTGGCGCCGGATCGCGCTCGGTGAAAGTGCATGGTGTTGTGACCGTGAGTGAGCGAAGCGCGAGCGCGAGTGGGTGACGATGGGCGTGGGCCTGCAGCCGCTCGAGTTCACCGAGTGTCTCGCGGACAGCCCCCAGTTCCGGGAGAACCTGCAGAGGCACGAGAAGGAGTTGGAGCGCACTAGCCAACAGATCAAGCGGCTTATCAAAGAAGTCAAGGATGTGGTGCAGGCCGCCAAGCGTAAGTGCACCTCTCGCTGTACGTGTTACGTAGTAAAACTCTATGAGTAGTTATACAGTGCTGTAGCAGTGCTGTTGGTCAGGACACCAACAGCCTGTGAGATGTCACAGTCAGTAGGAGTCACTGCAATCATATGCTTCACACACTCACAGTGCTTGTGTGAAAGAAGGATAATCCATTCCATGCTTGGCAAAGAGGATGTGAACAAGGAAGGAAGCATGCTGTGTTACTACTTCTACAAAGAGTAGTTGTGACTGAGCTGTACACATTATGTATAAAGTGTAACTTGCTGCACCTTATTTTCTTATTGTATACACTCAATTGTCTGTAGCTGATAACAGTTAGCCAGTCCTTAGTGTGCTGTCTGTGACATGTACACACACAAGCACCAATTGTGTGACTAAGTAAACCTGTTGTGTTTGCATGTTCACTTGTTTACTTTGAGATGCTTGTCATATAGTAGTGTGTTACAGTATAATGTGTGCACCTGTTCCTGGTAACATTAGCTCAGTAGCTCAATAATTGGTTTGTTTTCTTTAATCTCTGCTTGCCTACCTACTTTGATATCTATCCTGTACCTTCTACCTGTGAGTACTGTGTTACCCTATATCATAAGATGCTGCTCACCAGTACGAGTGTGAGGTGTTGGTGCAGTGTGTGAGGTACACAAGCACATCCCTGCGGCTGCAGTGATTCATGTCGGTGTCATTGTATGTGTGTCAATGACTTTGTTAATTAGTGTGACGAGTCACCATTCACATGTAATGCACACTGCATCTACACACATTCACACATACTATGCAATCATTAGTATCCAGTTTCATAAGTTGTAGACTATGCCGAGACTAAGGTCCATTAAAGTTTTTGCTATCAGGACATTGCTCATGCTGTTCATGATTTGTACCAATCATGATGTGTGATAAATTGCAGTAGTTTATCTGAAACAAATGTTACACAAGATTTATGTTGCAGAAAGTAGCATGAATCTGAACTTAAGTTATTTAGTGTGACAGCATTGAAGCTTTGCTTCAGAAAAAATATAACTGGTAAATCAACAATATCTTACATCATGGTATGTGTGTTGCTTGCATAAGCTGTTACTGCTGAACAAGTTTTGAATAATCACAAAAAAGTCCGTAAGACCAAAGCCAGCAAATATTGAAAATATTGCCCACAATTCGTTGTAATATTTAGCGTTAAATAAATATCTGTAAGCGCGGCATAGCGTGCGCAGTCACATCTGTCTGCACTGGACATGTCGCACTCGGCACAATGGCGCGTGAGTCAGGCGACTGGGCCACCTTATCAGCCTCGCCCACTTCAATGTCAGACGAGCCTTATTTGCCGCCCTCTATCCCCGCGCTACTGTTACATGGTGTGACGCGCTCGCTAGCATGCCATGCCGCCGACAACTGTAACAATACGTCGAGCCCAATTGACAAAATGATCGAGCGTAGCTAGTTCCCGCATGTGTAATGTGTAGGTTGAAGCCGGTCGCCGCGCTCGATAAGATGCGGCCGATAGTGAGTAATCGCCTCTATCGCCACATATCGCGACATAGGACAACTTACACTCATTATCTGCACGTTTCTTAATCTCGTCCTTGGCAGGCAGGCGCAGACCACGCGCGCTCGGCTCCGGCTCGCGGCTCCACCAGATAACCACGTATTTAACATGAATATCTTACGTAATGAGCTCACGTGGATTTCTTAACAATTTCTTTGAATTCTGGGAAAGTAGGTACTTAATAACTCCGGTATTGTCATCACATATACAGAAACGGCGATCGTTCGCGTGAGTCACTGCCTCTCAGCCTCGGAGCCCACGGTCGAGATGTGTTTACACGCTTATACTGACCTTGCAATATGTAATGCATATGATATGATCACTTGATCACATTCGCATGAATGCGGTGAACGCGAGTTGCCGCGAGGCGGGACCGCTAGGCGGACAAGGCGTACTGCGTCGTGTCACTGTGTGCGACGTATGTATAAATTTTATAATTGTAAGATCATTAAGTAAACATTGATTGCTTCACACACACCACACCTAAGTAGTGTTCATTCCAACTGTCACACAACAGGAATGACGCGATGTTGAAGGTGAAGCGGACCCGGGACTAGGATTTAGATGTGATCATGAGCCTGTGACTCCTGTTGACGTTAACGGATGCTGCAGATGTTAACGGATACAACTTCCTCGTATGTAAATGTTACAAGACGATTCATTGCGTACGCGGTTGCACCTGCAGTAAAGTTTCTGCCAATACGAAACGCAGCGACCCTTGTCTAAACAACAATGAAATGTTTATAAAATACCAGCGTCTCCCCCGGCTTCGCCCGCGTTGATCTCGCAAATGATCCCACGCGAGCGTGCTACCGGACAAAATGTAGCCGGTACCGGCTGTACCGCCTGTTCCGGCTGTGCCGGCTGTACCGGCTGTACCGGCTGTAGTGGCTGTACCGGCTGTAGTGGCTGTACCGGCTGTAGTGGCTGTATCGGTTGTACCGGCTGTACCGGCTTCCCCAGCACGCGTAGCATAACCGGGTCTTGTCGACGAAACAATGGACAAAATGACAAATTTATTTTATTCGCCTATGATTTTGTATATTCTTCCGTCGATAAAACTCGTTCCTATGGTATAATATTACCGTGCTATGGTGGTCCTGCTGCGCGCGCAGGATGCCATCTAACTCCGAGCACATTTTATCGAAATCCTTTCAGTGGTGTAGGCGTGAAAAGGTAACATACAGTTACTTTCGAATTTATAATACTAGTATGGAAGTATGGATAAACAACTTTTATGGTTTGATTAACAAGCGTTTTAAAGAAGATGCCGCATCATCTTTGTATGTTACACTGACTGATTGTTCGTTTTATTAGGAGCTTGTGCTGAGCAGTGAGCCCCTGACTCCTGATCGTGGTGGTAGCGGAAATTAATCGCAGCACGAGTCGTTGTTGAGTTCAGCCATGTTAAGCGGCTCATATGTGATGATGAACAGGCGCTCTTTGAACCTTATAAAATATACAAGTACAGCCCGCAAGGCCTAACCTAAGCTTTGAATTTGTGAGTGCACATAGCGACGCGTCCTTCGCTGGAAAATCGGCCTGAGGCGCTGTGCGTCCATCGCGCGATCACATTGGTGCGATTGGTAATCACTCACAAAAATGCAAAGCTTAGGCCTCGCAGGCTGAATGTACTTATGATTTCATGAATGTTTGTAGTTTTAACCAGCTCAAACGATAACCAAGTCTCATCTAAATCAAACAATATTCTTCACACATTACTTTCTGGCCGTGACGCAAATTCATCAGATCGAAGCTCAATTTAATGATAAGTTCAAGAAGTGTTCTTTCTTTTCAATCAATGCCATGGCGACCTACGAGTCCTACGACCCGACCTAAATCTCTAGGTATATAGGTAGATTCCCAACCAAGCTTACCTCGCAGTTCCTACCAATCAAAATCAAAAGTCATTCATTCAAATTAGGCTGAGAATCAGCACTTTTCGAACGTCAAAATAACATAAGACAGTCCCCCAAAGCGCGCACCATTCACCACTTCCTAGTGCTTTAGCTGGGAAGAAGAAGTGGCGCAACAAACTCCCCAGCAGCACAGCTGTCTGTTCAATTAGAAAAAACTTGAATCTATACAATAATAGGTATGTATAGTAATGTGTTTCGTAATAAACATTACGAAACACAGAACATCAAATTAAATTATCTGCCATGTGTTAGCTAGCCACGCCAATATAAAAAAAACAAGAAAAAAATAATAAAAATGTAAACAAAACTTAATATGTACATAAATAATAAGGGAGCATGACGAACTTGCTGCCGGTTGCTCGAATATTATCATATATTCTTGCCTGAGGGTCGCTAGCTTATTGCAGTACAACTCATAAAAAATAAACTAATGAGTAGATCATGTCAATAATAAATAAAGATAACTAAAAATAATTTACTAGTCAAATAAAAAATCAAATGTATGAACTCATAAAGCCTGTCATTTGGTAAGCTGATTCTGGAGAAAGAACATAAAAATTGTCCTGGTTTAATCACAGCGACCAACTATTCCTATCGTTTAAGCAGTCGGTGATGATGGAATAGCATGTCTTTGAACAAAGGTTGGATTTTACTTGAGCTTTAAACGCATTACAAGGCAAACCTAGCAAAGAATAGGGTAGCTTGTTATATTGCCAAGCCCGACAAATGAGTTATGAACCATAGGAAGCCGGTGAAAGGGAGCTAGCAGTTTGTCCATAATTCTAGTGTTAACATTGTGAAAATCAAAGTTTTAGTGTATATATCTACTACTATTGCATTTGTAGTACAAAGCCAAGTCTAGATGTAACACCTGCGCATACAGAACGAGTGTCAGCTGTGTTGCGCGGGGACAGAGTTCGTTTATTGTAGTTGCAAACCGTCTGTGTGATGTGTGAAGTAGTTGCAGCGGTCTCATGCGCGTGTTCTGTGCAGGTCTGGGCGCGGCGCAGATGGCGCTGGCCACCAGCATGGAGCAGTTCGAGTTCGCGTGCATCGGCGCCTCCATGACGGAGGACGAGCGCGTCATCAGCCGCTCGCTGCACCACTTCGCCACGCTCATCCGCACCATCGAGGACGAGCGGGACCGCATGGTCGGTACCACCACTCACACGTAACTAACTACACATAATCAACACAACACACATAAATATAAACAAATCTAATAGAATACGTCGACGCCTCCATATTTTAAGTAGGTCTATTTATTTTCAAGGGGTATCGTGTAACCCAGAAACTGGGTTGTAGTGATGGTCAGATAGGCGCATGTGAGGCGGCACTCGCGGGAGATTCTCTTCGGTTATCTTCATCAGACATTCACCATATTAGCATAACCTCCTTTAGGGTTAATAGGGGACCGCCTTTTATCGAAAAAAGTTTAATTACGCGGAACGGCGTAACAAACAAGCTTCAACTGCCATCTGGCTAAACCTAATGCCAGTTGGTGTCGCGATCAACGGGACAATGATCGCTGAGTCTTCGTGCCACATGGCGATGAGCTCAAGCCCAGGCTGTCACAGAGCCTTGAGCCTTCAGCCGGTATCGGAGAGGATCCTTCAGCTTTCGGCTTGACAATCAGACTGGCGCACCCTTGCATACTTGTAAAATAGAAATTTAATGCAAACTTAAATAGGTACGAGTATATTCTTTTAGGATTCCTAAATAAATGATTTTATTTCTGTAAAATCATTTATCATTATCATTTATAAATAATCTATGTATGATATGATATGGTTAATATCGAGTAGCGCCTGTCTGCGGTTACGCTCGTGTGGCCTTCGTGTAGATTATGAACGAGTTTCTAAGATCAACGGACAGAGGAAGATATATTTAAGCCATTAGCGCTACTGTTGATCGATTTCGTTCAATGTCAAGGAAAACTAGTGCGTGTACGTCACGTCTACGTTGAGTCTGTGGGACACGTGAACACGCGTCGTCATACGTCCGTACGTAGGACGAGTGTGTCGGGTGCGGGAGCGGCGCCGGCGCGCTCGCGGCCTTGTTGGTAAACAAGCGCCGACCTTCAGGAATCACTTTCGATGGCTAGGCAACGATCACGTCCATGTCGCGCACGTCGCGCGCCTAGCCCGCAGCATGCTAATGAGGGCATTGACATAATTAGTGCAACATTACGTAAGCGACGCGCCGCCCGCGCCGGCCGGACGCGACGTCACGCGTCCCACCGTGCAATGCGCCAATGAAGAGCAGCCGGACGACTTGTAAGTTGTAACGCATCCTGATTAGATCGGAATCGTTTTCGCCGGCATGCCTTCACGTACACCGCTAGAGAGAGCGGGAAGCGCATGTCTCATCTCGTGGGTAAGAAGCTCGTATGTGTTCCGGTTCTAAGCCTTTAATGAAATGATCGAGTCCCGCCGAGCCGCGCGCGACCAGGCGCACACGAAAGTGAAACTGCTCTTAATGACTTGATGTGTTTATATCATTTTATGTTCTTATCTGACCTGTATTTTTGCTCTTGGTTTTCAATATCGAGTTTCTTATATTTAGTGCAGAACCACCGCCAGTTATGTTTAAGTCCCATGTAATAAGGGGCGAGCCTATTGCCATCAAGCGGTCACAAATCCAGACTTCAGGCTGCTACATAGAAATTGTAGACAGTAAAACCCAATAACACTTTGCCCGACCTGGGAATCGAACCCAGGACCTCGTGTTCTGCAGTAGCTCTTGCGACCACTAGACCAACGAGGCTGATAAATTGCGTGAATAAATATTAAATGGGCATTCAACATCGATCACTAATAAAGAACTAGATACACAATCAGCGACAAAAAGTGTCCTCACCAAACGCGCACCCATTTGAACATTCGGGTGCGCTTTTAATCTAGTGGAATTCGAACGCTCGAACGGTAAACACGCCTCATTGCTCGTATAAAAACTGTAAAAATAACACGTTTTTTTATTAGTGATCGATGGCATTCAATTATTTTTATAGCCTTTAAATTCCTTATTTCTAAATTCATTAATAACAATACAAAGCAGAACAGATTTAAAAAAAATACCAAAGTTTACATAAGCATAGGAGGGGGAGGGTTAGAGCTTTGCTTACCTTTTTTCGCTGACGAAGGTGTGTGTGGGGGGGGGGGTTCATAAGTTTCAAAAATTCTGTTTACGTAATACTTGAAAGGTCCTATTGATATAAAAAAGTGCCTTATTAAAATAAAAGATTTGATTTTGACTTTTAATATGTGGCTTCATCTAATCTACGAGGGCGGGTCAACAAGTCCGTGACTTTTGGAAAAAAACACAGATTTTTTGATAAATAAATGTTTTATTTTTCAACGTAGTCTCCCTTGAGCTCTATACACTTTGTCCAACGCTTCTCCAATTTTTTTATCCCTTCCAAAAAATATGATTTGTCGAGGTCCTCAAAATAGGTCTTTGTTTGCGAGATGACTTCATCATTGGAGTCAAATCTTTTTCCACCAAGCCATTTCTTCAGGTTTGGGAACAAGAAGTAGTCACTCGGAGCCAAATCTGGAGAATAGGGCGGATGAGGGAGCAATTCATAGCCCAATTCATGGATTTTTGCCATGGCAACTGCACATGTGTGCACCCTTGCATTGTCTTGGTGGAAAAGAACTTTTTTCTTGGCCAAATGAGGTCGGTTTTTTTTCAAATCGTCATTGAATCGGTCCAATAAGTTGGCATAATATTCTCCATTGATTATTCTTCCCTTTTGAAGGTAGTCAATGTGGATTATCCCGCGTGCATCCCAAAAAACAGTCGCCATAACTTTATTGGCTGACAAACCCACCTTGGCCTTCTTTGGCGCCGGTTCACCCTTAGAAACCCACTGTTTTGACTGTTGTTTGGCCTCTGGTGTGTTGTGATGGATCCATGTTTCGTCCACGGTTACAAAACGGCGCAAAAACTCCTCCATATTGCGATTAAACAACGCCAAACCTTCCTGTGAAGTTGTTACACGATTGCGTTTGTGGTCGACTGTGAGCAAACGCGGCACCCATCTTGCGGAAAGCTTTCTCATGCCCAAGTGATCATTCAAAATTGAAACCACTGAGCCATGCGAGATCCCTACGGCTTCCACAATCTCTTGCACTTTCAATCTTCGGTCGGCCAACACCATATCGTGAATTTTTTCGATTGTTTCGGGTGAAGAGACCTCAACTGGGCGTCCAGGACGTTCGGCATCTTCAGTGCTTGTACGGCCACAACGAAATTCAGTAAACCACTTTTTTACCATTGAAATCGATGGGGCAGAGTCCCCATAGTATTTATCAAGCTTAGCCTTGGTCTCGGTAAAGGTTTTTTTTCGCAAAAAATAATGCTTAATAAGCACAAGAAATTCACTTTTTTCCATTTTTTTCTCAAATTACTGGGTAGTCTGATAAAGATAGCTGTCAAACACAAACTAACTGACGCAGCAAGTTCTAATTTTGACAGGAGTCAACTGACAGATGCCTGTTGACAGGAGTAGTGTTGCTTTTTCAGTAAAGAGGTCAGAAATTCAAAAAGTCACGGACTTATTGACCCGCCCTCGTACTTATCTTCATGCATACTTACCGAAGTGTGTGAGTATATGTGGAATCCTTAACAGTAGGTTCTGCCTTTTACATTTCATGAGTCACGGCACCGCAGCGACCGCTCTCGACCACACGCTTCCTTCTAGACTCCGAGATATTTATGGGTATATTATTATACCTATTTTAATTAGGGGTATTTTGACCCAAATAAACATTTATAGTACTAGAGTGACAGTAGACCGCGCGTCAGTTCGTTTATTTCCCAATTTGATAGCTGGAGTCGGTACCTACCATAGGTATATATTTACTATAGGTCATAGTCAGCTGTCTTGCCCACATAGCAAAACAAAAGGTCTAATACGTTGAGGCAAGTCGGTTTAATGTATTTAATTAATGCTGGAATAATTTATTCTGATCGGTACAACGTCACGTGTGTGTGCCTGTGTGCGGTCATGATCGGTAACAGCTCGCGTCGACAGACGCGTCCGGCGAGATAGTTGTGCACAAGTAGAACGCGGCGACGCGACGGCGAAGTCGACAGACAATACACGGCGGCGAACAAAGCGGCCCTGCGCCGTGCACTGCGCCGCGCGCGCGCGGACTCGGTCCACTCGGGCGCAGCAACTGTCCCCACGCGCGTGAAGCGCTCAGCAGACGACGTACAACTTGTCCGCGATGATATAACGTTTGGATATGTATTCATTAACGCACACGGAGGACAGAACGCCCGCTCCGTCGTCGATGCTTGCCGGATGATGTCTGTCATGGGCATTCGCCGTGTGCGGAGCTGGCGTGGCGTGGCGGCGCGGCACACTCGCGCACACACAAACAACACGTGCTCATCTGTTCGTCTCTTAAGGCACCCGTGTGTGACAACAGCTCATATCGACGCTTTCTATGTAAGGACTAGATGACACACCACATTACTATTTATATTCAACATCTACTTTGTGTCTTGCTGAACTCTCATTTGCGAAATGTAACGACCTAGTTCATCGGGCGCGGCGCTTATTCCGTCGCGCGCGTACGTGCTGCCTGTACAACGTTTAACTTTTAACGAGCCTCTTATAAAATAATGGTTGAGCAACTTAGGACTCGAACTATTTACACTGTTGCAAAAGAATCATATCACTATTTTGGTAAGGCTTCATGCCTTCGGAAGCCCTTGCGGAGGCTGCAGATACAGTTGGGCCCAGTGGGGTGAAATATAATGCTGATTGCTGTACCCTTAGGAGCAGCTTAGTTAGATTCAGAGGGGTTCTGCATTTTTGTTCAGTTCTAATACAACATTCAGCTGATTCAAATTCAAAATATTTTATTCATATAAAACTACATGGGCACTTATGAAACGTACGAGTACATCACCATTGGTCGTATCAAAGTAGTTGATTTATACAATGATTTCAAATTACAGTGCTAATAGTTATGGGAGGACAGTGTAGGCCTGTCAATAAGTACTCAACAAAATAGAAAATGTTCAACAACTCGAAGCATTTATGGCCTACAACGTTCTCAAATTCACAAAAAATGTTCAACAACTCGAAGCATTTATGGCCTACAACGTTCTCAAATTCACAAAAAATAACTGTTTAAACCTAATGACATGATTTACATTACAAGTGTAACAAAGACTAATGAAGAGTTAAGTTCCAAAGTACTCATTGAAAGGAAGTGATTTTGTTGTGGTGTGTTTGTTTTGAGGCATGCTATGTTATGAGCACCACTGCTGCAGCCTGCCTGCCTCACTGGTCACTCGCGTTGTGTTGCAGCTGGGGCGCGCGCACGAGCAGATCATCCAGCCGCTGGAGCGCTTCCGCAAGGAGCACATCGGCGCCGTCAAGGTAACCCCACCACCACCGTCTCGTCACTGTGCCAGTGCCAGGCTTGCCGTGTTGTTGCTACACACTGGCTTTTAACTCATGCCCTATGCGCCGGGGCGGCCCGCCAATTTAAATTTTCTTAGTTTTTTTTAAATATGCAAGTCGCGCGACCGAAACAAATATGTATTTACAGAGTTCAAATTGTATTTAATACCCTGGCGCTTTCGCCTTAATAAACTTTATTGAATCTCACTACAATGAGGTCCACAGTGTCACTAACGCAATAACTTAGCCTACTGAACTTAATAACTAAAACAAATCGGGCCCCTTTACACTTAAATAAAATATAACTGTTTATACAATTATGTTGTTTGTATGGCTATCCCCGTGGCTTCCAAGAAAGAGTGGTTGAGATCCAGTAGGAGGCCTTACAGTCGCTAATAGCAACAGATCGTGTCGCCGAGAGTAGCTCATCATAATAGGATCAGTTCCGCGGCTCGCGCACGTGCCGCCTGCAATAGCTGCACGTGCCGCGCGCGCACGGGCCGCCTGCAGTAGATGCACGTGCCGCAGGCGCACGGGCCGCCGGCATGAGCTGCACGTGTCACGCGCGCGACGACAGCATACGCCTCTACTATAACCGAAGCATCCATGTTGCAGGAGGGGAAGAAGAAATTCGACAAGAAAACTGCCAAGTTTTGCCAGAGTCAGGAGCGTACGCTCTCACTCTCCACCAAGAAACCAGAGGCTGTGTTCCAAGAGGTAGCTAATGACCTGATCAATCTACGACCAGATCGCGCAGCTTGTCTGTTGTAATGGTTCAGCTCGCACTACGCGCACTGCTGCTCACGGCTACCTCCGCACTTGCAAGTGTGCGTGAGAGCTGGGTCTGACTAGTTGAGCTTAAAAAATATTTTATTGTATAAAGAAGGCGTTCTTTCGTTTCTGTTTTCCCATTGAGAAAAGGCGTGAGCTTATGTTAGTGTGTTCACTAAACTTGTCGCGCTCTAGTGTTGCGAAACAGGACTTTAAAGCGAGGTTACAGTCCTTTTAACTTTCTTAAACCTAAAAATCTAGCCAAATGTGAATGTTGCACAAAAAATATTTTTGGAAAATGAACACGCGGGCAAGCTCAACACTGAAACACGAATTATAATAATTGGCGCAATAAACATAAACATGAAACTAATTCGCTATTTAAAACGTGTACCTGGAAGAGATTCCATTATAGTTATAGCCATGTAATAGTTATCGAAAATAAGGCATGTTGAGAACACATTTTATAATTTCTTTATATTCTGTATAATATATACAAAAGAACCAGCAGTGCCCGCCGAGACGCGCTACAAGACACTCCGCCTCAATATTATGATGTACCACATGCCACGGACGACACTGCACTAGTCCAGTGCATGCGTCGGAGACTGTCCACTCGCCAGTTATTAACATAAATCATATTACTTAACCGCTGCATGTGGTTCGTTGACTTCGCCGTCGTGCAAGTGGCAGATGAGCTCTATAGTCTCGTTGCTTATATATTTGCTGCCAAATACATACGCAATGACAGTCACTGACCTTCATTTATTTAGGGTCAGAGCTGACCCAATACTTGCAGCACCGGGGAGGTAGGCTTCGCACACATTTGTGACTGAGGCTTCAGGCTGCGGCCGCGGAACCAGCATTTGATATTGAAGAGCCAGGCGCTGGCGGGGCGATGCAATAGATTCGTGCGACATAATATTAAGCATCGGTGCAGTCGCCTTACTGACGGTCGCCTATTGGATGCCAACATGATGGCGTCGGCTATGTCCCTTACAGGTTCTAGAGTTTGATTTCGTTGAAAACGAAAAAAAGTTCTTCAGTATTCTGAATCGATACCTACACATAGTCGGCAACAAATTGCTCATGATACTTAGTCGTCACAGGGAACCTGTAAGAGTTATGACGCCACTTTGGTATTGCCTCGTTATTTGGCATCAACTCTACGGCCGTAGAATGGTCTTTCCCCAAAAGTATCTGACGAAAATGTAATAGCCCAGTCATATTAGGTAAAAAAAGGGGTCAACCTCGGAATGAAAGATAATAAGCTGCAAATTGGTATGAACCTTTGTTTTGTCATTCTAAATGTTGTCTCAAAAGTCACAATCGTTATCGTGTCCGCGTCTCAAGATATTCAAGGTCAAAGGTCACAAAAATCGGTTTTTCGCGAATATCTGGCTTCCTATCGGTTAAATGAGATTTGCATTTATTATAAAAGTTGTAGGCTATAAAATTCCCTACAACTTTTGTTTAAACTTTTTTTTCATACGACTAACCGTTTTGAAGGTAGAGCGCGAAGAGTGCACATCGTACAGTCATATACGGCCTAATGCAAGGTCAAGCGTGAGTTATGGTTATCAGTACGTTATAAAGTCAATTATTTACTTGGAAATTATAATTATTAAACAATGCCTATTATTTATGTACTAACTATTAATTATTTATATTTAATTAAAGTAAGTAACTTGATTATTTATATATAATTATTCATATTTAACTATTTCATATTAAACTAAATAAACCTGTACAACTGTCAACACTTCCACCAACAAGTGTAGCAGCTCATCAACACATAAAACGTGTCTACTACCAGATTCAAACGTGGTTAGGGAAGGACTTAGAACCTCAAGAATGGGGCTGGATGCTTGAAAATGAAATCCTGGAGCCCATACGAACGTTATTACCTCCAGCACCAGCCGAACTACTAAACGTAATATTTTGCAATTGCAAAAATGGTTGTGGTTCCCGCTGTGGATGCAGAAAATCAGGGCTACAATGTTCTTTAGCTTGCGGCCAGTGCAACGGACAAGCTTGCCTCAACGCTTCACTGTATCCAAGTAATCCCGATGAAGAAAATACATATGATCCCGATATTCTGGAAGGTTTGGAGATGAACATGACAGATAATGAGGATGATGACAAAGAATCGAACATTTTTGAGCGACAAGAAGAAGAAGACGACGAAGAAGAAGAAGATAATTAGCTTCCATTTCCAATTTCATTACAATTAAAATCAACAAAGATACTTTTGATATTTGAACTCACATTTTGATAAATGTATATTATGCCGTATTTAATAATAAATAAAAATATGTGTAAAATATATACTCTTACTATCATTTTAACTTAAAATAAAACTAAAATATATAATCCAGAATTAATAATATTTTATACTTAAATAGTTAAATATGAATAATTATATATAAATAATCAAGTTACTTACTTTAATTAAATATAAATAATTAATAGTTAGTACATAAATAATAGGCATTGTTTAATAATTATAATTTCCAAGTAAATAATTGACTTTATAACGTACTGATAACCATAACTCACGCTTGACCTTGCATTAGGCCGTATATGACTGTACGATGTGCACTCTTCGCGCTCTACCTTCAAAACGGTTAGTCGTATGAAAAAAAAGTTTAAACAAAAGTTGTAGGGAATTTTATAGCCTACAACTTTTATAATAAATGCAAATCTCATTTAACCGATAGGAAGCCAGATATTCGCGAAAAACCGATTTTTGTGACCTTTGACCTTGAATATCTTGAGACGCGGACACGATAACGATTGTGACTTTTGAGACAACATTTAGAATGACAAAACAAAGGTTCATACCAATTTGCAGCTTATTATCTTTCATTCCGAGGTGAAAGCCCTAATATGACTGGGCTATAAACAAATGGATCAGAAAACGTACCTGTGGTTGCCGATGTGTAGTGCCAATTGCGTGCCGAAATTTTGAATCACTTTAAAGATGTTGTTTATTTGGCAAATGAGGTTACTTTTATAATTTCAATATTTTTGTTGATGATTTTTCAATTGCAAATTAGAAATATTATTCAAACAATAATTGATGGAACAGTGGTGAGATATAAAGTCCTTCTGAATACAGATGAATGTCACTGATTGTCTTTAGTGATTGTTTGCGTCAGAATTGAACCTGAAAAGATTTGTTTACAATTTCATGAGATACTTTGGCATGAGAGCATGGTTCTGTGAGTGTAGAGTACGGGCTGTGTGCAGGCGGACGCGGCGATGGACATGGCGGAGCGCGACTTCTGCCAGGCGTCGCTGGAGTACGTGTTCCAGCTGCAGGCGGTGCAGGAGCGCAAGAAGTTCGAGCTGGTGGAGACGCTGCTGGGCTTCGTGTTCGGCTGGTGGACCTTCCACCACACGGCGCACGACGTGCACGCCGACGCCGAGCCGCGCGTCAAGGACCTGCAGCTGCGCATCCAGCGGGTGAGTGCCTGGCACAGTGAGCTGGCATGCCGCCGGGTGCTACGGGTAGACACTGTTCACAGCTCACATCACCTACTTTTTCACGGCGAGGTTTTTCCAGAACACCTCGGACTCGTATGACGCGCTCTTTTCTAACAGCGCGTCGCGTGTGTGTGTCCAACTAAACAACACTAACGATTTTGCTTCCTATGAGTCTGAATGATCTGCGCCTCACACTTGACCTTCATTCACTAGGGGGGATGCGCTAAAGTAGCCCGCTACAATGAAATCATACGATTTTTGCAATTAGCAGGCTGGCGTCTGGTTGTATGTTGAGGACAATACTATTCGCGACCACAACAACTATGTATTTACAGAACTATTAGAATCATCAATACAACGGTCTAAATTTGGCCTTAAATGTCAAGATGTGGTGCATGAAATAGTCATTCAGTAGGGTCATTAGAACTTGGGAGTTCTATTGATGAATCTTATGATTATAATTCTGTTAATACAAATTTGTTACGGTCGCCAATCACGTGTTGATCAACTTACAACCTGATACTGTCTGACAAATTGCTAAAAACTTAAGTAAATTAGAATTTCATGGGTCACCCTGGCTACCCGGCGCTCCGAGCGGCACCGGCCGGCTGGGAGGCGACGCATCATCGTTTTGTTATTACACGTGATAGGGACCGTGTTGTATGCATATGGCTACTCAGTGTGTGACAGCATGTTCCCGCGCCGTGTGCGAGTGTGCGAGTGTGCGTGTGTGGGTGTGTCGCGCACAGTACGCACAGTCTGTTATAACTCATGGTGCGAGTTGGCATGGCGATAGCGATAAAACTCTTCAAAAGGACACAGGTCAAAGTGTACCCAGCTCCGGCGCCAATGATTTGTATCTCACATTATAGGGTAAGACCAGTAGTAATCTGTGGGCACGGTAGTGGCCCCAAAAAAAAAAAAGACTGACTGGGCCATCATATGGCAACATAAAATTCGTATTTGAATCGTCCACTTTACAGATTGTAACGAAAACAGAACTACTACTGACATCGATACATAGCTTATTGTTTTGATTATTACCAACATAATGTAGTGAAAGGCACCGCTATTGCCAAGCAAAAACGCACCAATTGAACGCACGAAACTCGAGTGAGTTGTGAGTGAGAGTGGGTGGAGTGGCGCGGCGCATGCGGCGCGTGTGGCTTCACTAACATGTGCGCGCTTGCAGACGCGGAGCAACTTCGACGAGATGAGCAAGCAGACCGAGTCGCTCATGAAGAAGATGATGGAGGTGCGCCAGATGGTGAGTGTGCTGCACTGTGTGACACCGTCGGTACTGTGTCTGTGTGTGTGTGTGACGTGTAACGTGTGTGCGTGTGCGCAGAACAAGGAGGAGGAGGCGGCCGAGGAGGCGGGGGGCGGGCTGTCGCGCGCCGGCTACCTGTTTCTCATGGAGAAGAGTGAGTTGCTGCCATAATAACATTATCATAGTGCCTGTTATCTACACTCCATTACAAGTTTACAAAAACAACACAAATTGAGTTTCTTCTTCCAGTTAACCAATATCTTAAATTATTCTATGACAGCCAATGCACAACCTAAACCGCTGGCTCTAGAAGCAAACAGTTTTGCGTGAGAATTCCATGTATAACGTAAGCATTAAGGAAAGCAGGAAAGAAACTTTAAGTATGTATTTCATTTATTTGATATAAATGCTTTGCGTTTGAGTTTCCTCTGTCCCATAAAGCCATAAAGATCAAAGCCAAACGATCAATACATAGACGATCAAAGTTTATAATATTGGCCGATGGGAGGTCCTAGCGGGCACTCGGCTTGATACTTAATAGGTGCGGTTCTTTCCATGAACTGGTTTTAGCAGTCAGTGAGTGCTGTTAACTGTGCCGGCTGTTCCGTAGCGTGACGTGTCCGTTCGATTAGCTGATTCAGTTCAACATAATACTGTGAAAACTGCCAGGCGTGCTACTGCGGTATTGATGTGTGTGTGTGTGTGTTGTGCAGAGGCGTTCGGCACGACGACGTGGAACAAGCACTACTGCACGTACGAGAAGGGCTCGCGGCAGCTGGCGCTCACGCCCTTCAACCAGATCAACGTGAAGACGGTCAGTACGAGACGTGAACCTAAACATTTTAGGACAACTTGTATATACCGCAGCGGCCATTCCCGTATTTTTAAGAACGTTCTATTTCTTATCTCAGTCCCATCTGTCAGTAATAACGAATAATGGACCTACCTTATTTTTTGGCCAAGTATTAAACACTAGCATCTGCCCGCAACGTCGCCCGCTTGCGTGTCGGACGCTATCCCAGGGGCACGTGCTAGCGGGACAATAAGTAGCCTGTGTCAGGATAGGTCCCAGGATGCCATGTATCGCCTTGGCAAATCATTAAATAAATGTATTTATCGAAATCCGTTTAGTGCTTTAGGCGTGAAAAGGTAACAAACAGAGTTACTTTCGAATTTATTAGATTAAAGTAAAGTAAAGTATGGATTGATTGTCGCCGAGATGACGTTGCAACTAGATTTAGAACATTTCGATTACGGGAATTGGCATTTTATTTCAGTGAGGGTAAATAAACAGTACGTACTTATAAAAACAGTATTCATTATTGTTCATTAAAAAAAAAAAAAAAAGTTTTTTTTGTTTTTTTGCGTTGGCAAAACATAATTGTGCTATTATGTTTCATACAAAAGTCATAGCATTGGTAGAAGATGCGTTCTAAATAATTTTACCATGAATTTGAAAACGTACCTTGAATTTACCACCAGCTCATGGTGTTCTATAGTTTCAGCGAGTTGATCTGTCACTTGTTAAGTGCCCTATCTATATACCGTCTTGAAATTTTGCCACCAAAGTACGTTTTTTTTTTCTCTCGTATTTTTTTTAGAAAATTAATAAACTTTAAGGTAAAACTTGATAGAAAGTTAATAAAAGTGGTTGAAGTAAGTGATATATAGTGTTACGCTGAACGTGAGTCAGCTTAATGCCGAAATGGTGCTAACAAGCTTACATTAGCTGCTAGACAAGCGTCCGCGTGCTCGCCACACACGTTTGTAGCGGATTCTAAGTGCAATATTGGGGAAAACGCTCTTCAAGCTCGGAGGAAGGAGTCACCGTTTATCCGCCGCAGAACAAGACACAATATATCGAAACGATTCCCTGTAAGTCGAAGCTACGCATTCACAGTTCAATGAAAAGGTACCTAGCCAAGTAAGTGTTAAATATCTATGAACACGACACAGTTGCAAGTATTTCAACATCATATTATCACTAATCTTGCTTGCTAAAACATTATCAAAAAATTCTAACCTGCTTATAAGTGCATTGTTGTTTTATAAACAATTTGATCGTGTCTAAAGAGACAGAAAAACCTAGTTAAGGATTTTTATGGTAAAATATGATGATTAGGTAGTAATTCCTAAAGCTAATACAGAATGTATTCAGCTAAAACTACTCAAGCAGTCTAGCAATCCGTTATAAGATAACCTTACGTTTATGCTCACCTACACCATATTGTATTTCACACACTGAATCAGAAGTAAATGAGTACCGTGTACCACTAAACGACTACCAGTCATTTTCGACCCATTTCCATTCTCCCATTCCTTTCTAAAGTGCTTGAGGCCTGCGTACACAAGCAGTTTACGGGGTTTATTCACCGGTATAAACTTGTTAGCTCTTTTCAGTCTGGATTCAGACCAGGGCACAGTACAGCCTCCGCTCTCCTTAAAGTGACTGGTGACATTAGAGAAGCTATGGAGGATACCAAGGTTACCGTTCTGGTGTTAATTGATTTCTCCAATGCCTTTAATGCCGTCAGCCACGATATCCTCCTTTCTATCCTCTCTCATCTTATGGTTTCGTCCGAGGCTTTGGAATGGTTCTCTTCTTATCTTCGGGGACGTCAGCAGTCGGTTCGCGCTGATGAGACCTCGTCGAGTTGGCGTGACCTGAATGCTGGTGTTCCACAAGGCGGTATTATTTCTCCTTTGCTATTTTCCATCTTCATTAATTTTATAACTCACTGTCTTCGGTGTTCGTATCATCTCTATGCTGATGACCTTCAATTGTATACATCTGAGCGGGTGGAAAGTTTGTCGGACGCTATAGTAGATGTAAATCGAGACTTAGATGCTATCAGAGAGTGGTCTGATCGTTTTGGGGTGTTAGTAAACCCCTCAAAGTGTCAGGCCATTCTAATTGGAAGCTCACGCATGATGGGTAGGGTGGTGCTCAGTTCTCTTCCTCCTCTTATTTTCAATGGTATCGCCATACCCATTACCCCTACTGTGAAAGATCTCGGTTTGCATCTTGACTCGACACTAAGCTGGCAACGCCAGGTCTCTAGTGTTAGCCAAAGGGTCAACGGTACTCTGCGATCCCTGTATCGTCTGAGAAACTTTTTACCCGGTAAGACGAAAACCATGCTCGTGCAGACTTTGATTTTCCCTATCATCGACCATGGTGACGTGTGCTACTATGACTTGAATGCGGTTTTTTTGGATAAGCTCGACAGATTGCTCAACAATTGTATCCGGTTCATTTTCAACCTCAGAAAATATGACCATGTGTCGAGCTATAGGTCTGAGCTCAAATGGATGTCCATTCGCCAAAGAAGAAGTTTGCGCGCTTTGACTACACTTTTCTCTCTTCTCAACTCTCCCACTCCTCCTTCTTATCTTATGTCTCACTTCCAATATCTATGTTCATCTCACGCTAAGGAACTGCGTTCTTCCAACAATCTTCTCCTGCTTTGTCCTTCTCATACTTCTGACTTTGTTCATTCTTCCTTTCATATTCAGTCCATTCTTCTTTGGAATGCGCTTCCTCTTGATATCAGGACGGCCACCAGTCGGTATGCATTTAAGCGGAAATTGCAGAGTTATTTTCGTAACGAATAGCGTAGTCGTCTCAACACCTTTCACCATTAAATATATATATATATATATATATATATTTATATATGTATTGTAAGTATATACTTTTTTAATATGTATACATGTGTATTATAAGTTACACAATATCTATTTTACATCACACTTCACAAGTTATATTGTCTAAGCGAGCTAATGTTTGCTTACGCTACTGTGCGTAAGCAAACATTAGCTCCGTACTAAAAAATCTTATTAAATAGTTATTTGTTAACATCATAATAAAAAGTTATTAAGGTTAAAGTTAAAAAGGACATAAGGTGATAAAAGTTAAAGTATCAGTGAATTCTATAAAATCTAAATACACTTGGGAGCAAATAAATCGAGCCACTACCTTTTTTCACGTAAAATGGTAAATATTTTTGGGAATATGGAACGTATCAATTCGAACTATATATCGCCTAAAAGTTAAGTTAATAACCTTAACAATGAGGGTAAATTATTGAATAATAACCTTATTGAATGATAAATTATTGGCTCTGCAAGAAAAATGGTAATTTTGATAGAAAATTTAGTAGGGCTAAAACAGTCCATAAAAACAATAAAAAACAAAATTATTGCAAAAAAAATATTCTTAATAACTGGTATTACCCCCCCGTGCCCTGATGCATTCTTGTAGCCTATTAGTCATCGATCTGATCAGAGTTACGATGACATATTGTTGTATGTTCTCCCACTCTTCAAGCACAGCGACTTTAAGCTCGGGAATGGATGAAACAGCGGGAACCCTGGCTCGGACTCTCCGTTTTAGCTCGTCCCATAGGTGTTCGATCGGGTTCAAATCGGGACTTCGTGCTGGCCATACCATTTGTTGAATCCCGATCGCAGACAAGTATTCCGTAACGATCTGCGCGGTATGAGGTCTCGCATTGTCATGCATAAACAAGAAATTTTCTCCGACAAAACCAGCATACGGCATTACGTGGTCTTCAAGAATGTCAGTTATGTATCGGTCAGCTGTTAATCCACGTCTACCACTGCCATCGTTGGCGGGGTCGACGAAGACAAGTTCCGTTTTTCCGTCTAGAGAAATTCCTCCCCACACCATACAAGAACCACCACGAAAACTCACAGTTTCTCGAATGCAACATTGGGCAAATCTTTCACCAGGACGTCTATACACTCGGTTTCTCCCGTCATTGCTAAAAAGACAGATTCTTGACTCGTCAGAAAACAAAACTGACCTCCAGTCTTCTAACGTCCAATTAATGTGTTCTCGAGCAAACTCCAAGCGAGATCGGCGATGAGCTACAGTCAATTTTGGGCCAGTTGCTGGTTTGTGTGATGTTAAATTTCGTTCCTTTAGTCTTCGTCTCACTGTCCACCTACTGATTGCGACACCTCGAACGTCACGTAACGCTTGCTGTAGCTGAACAGCATTAAGTCCACGGTCGCGCAACGAATTGGTTGCAATAAAGCGGTCGTCACGTTCTGTTGTTGCCCGTGGTCGGCCAGTTCCAGGTCGCCGAACAAAAGCACCAGTCTCCAGATACCTGTGGTATACCCGCTGTACCTTTGAACGACTCAAATGAAGTCTGCGTGCCACTTCACGTTGTCCGTGTCCAACCTCAAGTAAAGCTACAACTTGGGCAGCTTCCGTCGGTGTAGTATCCATTTTATCAGGTTATTTTGATTACACAGACACAGATAAAGACACTAACAAGTAATATGGGTATGATTAACAAAAACCTCAAATTTAATCTTTTCTTAACAGAGTACAATAAAAATATCATAAGCAAATTAAATGCGATAATTTTATTCTGCCCTTTAAACTTTAATTAAAATGAAATTTTGACAACTAACTACCCTCATTGTAAAGGTTATTAAATACCCTTTTAGGCGATATATGTTTCGAATCGATGCGTTCCATAATACCAAAATTAATAACCATAATGCGTGAAAAAGGAAGTGGCTCGATTTATTTGCTCCCAAGTGTAGAAACGGTGATAAATACATCTTAACGACATTTGTGTTCAAATTCAAAATTTTCCACAAGACCAAAACAAACAGTGAAGTGCAAGCAGTAAAAAAACCAGCAGCGATCAGATTTACAAGCGTCAAGAAAGGTACCGAAATAATAACATAATCTATCTCATTTTTTTACTATTAAATATTGCTCAAACATGCAAATAACTGATATTTGATTATGAAAACAAAGCCATCTATCGCGGAATAGTGAAACTAACTGGAAATTGCGAAATCACTTTGCGAAACAACACCATCTATTGCCAACAAGAGAAACATACACCAAACATCAATACTTTACGTACTATCACAATCCACTAGAGGGCGCAACCAGTCGCATAAATAAACACAAATGGCTTCTGAATGTGCGGGATGTTATCAGAAAATACCAAGAACAGAGAACCTAACTTGTGCGCATTGCAAAAACACATACGACCTAAAATGTGCTAATGTTTCAATTCATCATTTTACAAAATTGATGAGTTTTGAACATAAAATTAAATGGCAATGTCGAGCTTGCTACTGTAAAACCCCTAAAGTTGGTAATGACAATACCCCTATACGCCTGCAAGACCGTGAGCTACCGCAACAGACAAAATCCCCTTCTGAAGAATGTAATGTCACCATTAGGAGAGGGAACACAAACACAAACAACTACACTTTTAACTCTGAAGACCTAACTATACTAGGCGACACACTGAACACAGAGGAAAAAGAAACAGCCATTCAAACCGAACTAACGCTACAGAATCTAAGTGAAATTATAATACTGCGCCTGAAGGAAAATAATGAATCCATATTAACTGAAATTAAAAATACAATCCAAACCGAGATAAATATAGCCATCACTAAATTAAAAGCAGATATCCAACATAAAACAGACGCCTTAAATAATCAGAACGAATTAAGAAAGGAAGAAATAGAAAGACTAAACCTAAAAATTGAAAACCTTACAAAAGAAAATGAGAAACTAAAAAAATAAATTTCTGTTAAAAAAAAACAATAAAGATACCCCAACCGCGATTTGCACTGAAGCAAACGCGAAGAAAATAGTTCTCTACGGATTAACTGAATATTACAAAGAACCGGATTTTGACCTACACAACAGAATCATTGAACTATTCTACAGCACGATGAACATAGACCTGACAGGATATATAGAAGCTACATACAGAGTGGGTAGATACAACAACAACAACAATAGGCCACTTGTCATAGAATTAATTAGCAAGAGAATGGCAAAGTGCATAATAAGTAATAGCCAATGCCTTCAGGGTACTCGGTTATTTATCTCAGAGTTCCTAGATACCAACACGCGAAGGAAAAGCCAATTAATTCGAGAAGAAATGCTTCAGGCTCGAAGGAACGGATTATTCGCAATCATAAAAAACAATCAATTGTTTATTGAAGGACAGAAAGTTAACAAAAAAAACGAAACATTCAAAATGACACAAACCAATGAATTGAAGAAAACTACACACAATTACAATGTAGACCGAATCTGCGAACTAACTACCACCAACGAAGACTAATAATCACTCCTTTCGAAAGCATAGACCTACCTTATAAGATTCTCTTCCAAAACATGCAAAGCATATCCAACAAGCAACACATTATAGAAGCATTTTTAACAGAAAACCCTATCTATCAAGCTATATGCATATCTGAGTCCTGGCTATCTGAAGACAAAATTTCCCTTATCCAAATTAGTGGCTACAATATTGCATCGTCATACTGCCGGAAAACTCGAGGAGGAGGCGGCGTATGCATCCTCTTACAAGAACAAATAGAGTTTACCGAGAAAATAGATATCAAAAACATGTCTACAGAATATGTACTGGAAGTGTGTGCTACTGAATTACCTAAACAGAACCTTTTAATAATTACTATGTACTGGAATAGAAGAGAGGAAGACATATTCTTTGATAAATTAAAGCAAATTCTAAACTATTTAAATATTAAGTATAATAAATTTAACATTGTAATAGGTGGAGATTTTAACATTAATATTTTAGCCAAAAACTTAAAAACGAACCAGTTTCTGGATCTCATGCTAGAATACAAATTCACGCAACATATAAAAAAACCTCCGCGTATTACAGAAGCATCCTCAACATGTCTTGATCTTATATTTACGAATTTCGACGACAATAATATGTTTACAACAGTAAAAAATTTCGGACTGTCGGACCACAGGGGAACAATAATAAGTCTAAGTATACCTCAACCACCGGAAAAAAATACTTGGTACACAAATAAAAGATTATTTAACCAAGCGAACATTAAAAAATTTAAATCTATACTAAGTACACAAAACTGGCACGACATAATACAAACAAACAATAATATAAATGAAAATTATAATTGTTTTAACGACCTCTTAATAAAAAAATTAAATCAATGTATTCCTATACGTAGAATTAAACTCAAAACCAACTATAAAAAGTACTGGCTAACTACAGGCATTAAAGTCTCCTGCAAAAATAAAAGATTGTTAAAATTATTTTCTACTAAAACCAAAAACCATATAATTACACAGCATTATAAAACATATGAAAGAATATTAAAAAGGTTAGTAACCACTGCCAAAAAATTACAATACATAAACAAAATAAAGAAATCAGACAACAAAATAAAAACGATGTGGAGCATTATAAACGAGAGAACAAATAAAAAACCAAGAAAGGAAAAACGTAGCATACAATTACAACAAAAAATACCATTATATCCGAACCCAAACAAATTGCAAATATGTTTAATGACTTCTTTGCGTCAATAGGAGAAAACAGCAACAGTCCATCGGGCAGTGCACTGGGTGGCATGTCAACACTGAATTCCACGGAGAACACTATGTTCCTTAGCCCAGTAGAAGCTTGGGAAGTTAACAAATTAATAAAAAACCTAAAAAATAAACAAAGTTACGGTATAGACGAAATTCCACCTACGTTATTGAAAGAATGCGCAAATGAACTCACCCTACCATTTTATCTATTATTAAATCAGTCTTTTACAGAAGGCACTTTTCCCGAATTGTTAATTAAGCCAATCTATAAAAAGAACACAAAAACTGATCCTAATAATTATCGCCCAATCGCTCTCTTGCCCTCAGCCTCCAAGATCTTCGAAAAAGCTATGTGTGATCGAATTTATGCTTTTTGTGAAAAATTTAACATATTCAGCGATTGTCAGAACGGTTTCCGGAAAAACCGTTCTACCACGTTAGCTGTTTACAAATATATTCAAGAAGCCCTTAATATTATAAATAATAAGGAATACGCCGTAGGGATACTACCGGACATGACCAAAGCGTACGACAAGGTACAATTTTAATTACTGCTTAATAAACTGTATGGAATAGGAATCCGCGGGAAAGCCCATGAATGGCTTACGTCATATTTAAAAAATAGAGAACAAGTAGTTGAAATCGAATACTTTAACCGCAATAGTAGAGAAATCGAAAAAATCCGATCAAAAAGTAAAATAACTAATGCTTCCATCCCCCAAGGAAGTGTCATAGGATGCCTATTATTCCTCGTTTACATCAACGACTTACCTAAAATCATTGAGGGGCCATGTGTTTTATTCGCGGATGACATATCTTTATTAGTCTCATGTCAAAAAAACACAAATATAGAAGACAAACTCAGTTCCACACTCACAAAAACATGTAACTGGATGGCGACACATAATTTAGAAATTAATTAAACCAAAACCAAATTAATGATTTTCCACCATTTTCAAAAAGCTCCTCTACACTTAAATTTCACCCTTAACGGCTCAAAATTAGAAACTGTTGATGAATTTACATTACTTGGTATTACAATAGATAAACATATTAACTGGAAAACACAAATACAAAAAACCCGTTCAAAAATTTCAAAATTTTCATACGCTCTACGGGAAATTAAAAAGACAACCAATCTACAAACTGCCCTCGCCACCTATTATGCGTATGCCAACGCATGGCTTACCTACGGCGTAACCCTCTGGGGAAATAGTACAGATGCACTGACACTCTTTACCCTACAAAAGAAATTAGTTAGAATCTTGGTAAACATTGATAAAACCGACAGCTGCAAACCCTATTTCCTTAAACATAATATTTTAACCCTCCCCAGTATTTACATCCTAGAAATATGTAAATTTGTCCGTAAGCATCAAGAGTTATACACAAAACGCGAAGACATCCAATCACAGTACACACTTAGGCACGGATCTAGGCTTAACATACCAACATCCAAGCTAAAAATGCATTCGACAAGTCCCTATGTAATGTCTATAAAAATATACAACAAACAACCAGACATAGTAAAGAAAGAAGAAAAGATTAATATATTTGTAACAAAACTTAAAAAATTACTAATAAACAAATGCTATTATTCCGTAGACGAATATTTAAATGATAAACATAAATAATAGAAAAAAATGTATATAATTATGTTAAGGAAATTACTTATATAATAAAAAGTTATAAATTAATAATAATTGATAACAGTAACTAATGATAATCGCGTAATCTATAGGCATGTTTAACATAAATTAGTTATAGGGTAACAATGAATAAATAAGATAATAATATTAAATAAAAAAATCATAATATTGCAATTAATAATACATTTTATAATTAAAGAATAATAATTAAATAATATAGCCATAACAACTATTCGAAGGAAATAATATAAATTAATTAATAAACAGGATATAATACATGTACAGGTACCTAAAAATAATCTAAAATATTGTAGTACATTTTGCAGATAAAGTGCAAAATAATGGTTAAGCGAAATGTTATTATCTTATTCGCGACCTCCTGACTTTGTTTATATTGTAGTTAAAATTTGCTATTATAAATACTACTTAATTGTCTCCTGAAACAGGGCTTCCTCTCTCCTAAACTTTTGCTGTGCCCTACAGGGTCCATAATGATCTCTATTATATAGTTACCACCTAAGTACACATTATGGTAAAGCAATAAAGATATTGAGTATTGAGTATTTTTTAAGTTATTTTTCTTCCATCATCGTCCCCTTCAATTAAAGCACCTGCCATCTAATCTCTTCACCACCCTTGGTTGACTGGTAGAGAATGCCTAAGGCATTAAGTCCGCCTTTGTACCTCTTTGGGTTCGAAAAGTTTAAATAAATAAATAAATAAACTAAAGACAATTTAGCCCCGCGGAGGGAGTTTTGGCTGGCATCTCAAATGTGGGGTTAAAGCAGAAGCAGCTCTGCTAAAGCAGGTCTACAACTGAACAGCTGGCCAAGTGGCAGAGAGCTCAACTGAGAAGTTAACGACGCGCGTTCGCATCCCCGCGCAAGCATAGTCCTTTTTGGGACTTGAGCAGTAACCTACTCACTAGGATTATATCCTACTGTTTTTTTTGGCAGTTGTCCAAACACTCCCATCCAGATGTGTATTTAAATTAAAATAGTTTATTGCTCTCATGTGTTATGCAGTTGTTACATTAAAGAGGTTTAGCACCTCTTGTGAACTCGTAAGCTGCAATTAAAACATTACTACAACATTAAGTACAACCATGGGTTCTCAACTCGAACAAATTATAATTTGTCTTGAAAAAATTCATAGATCAGCAGCATATGTAACCATTATGTAATTAAAAAGCGATATACGGCAGAATTTTGACTGAATTATGATTGGTAATAGTCTAAACTTCCCAGTTTAGTGCAGATTTATCTATTGCCACTCATAATATACACGTATTTTAAAAATTAAAATTAAAAGGAAGCCTTTATCTATAATTCGAACCCTTTAAATGATAAAAGTAGCCATCTGTTAATCATTTTGTTTGGTGCTTTTTGCAATAGATGGCGTTTTACTCAATTGGTCCAGCCTCATCAGTTTCCAATTTTGTTACTTATTTAAATCAAACAAGGTTTTTTTTTACATAGAAATATAAAAGAAATCTAATATCATGTTTTTCTGAACCCGGAACTATAAAACTTTTTATAAAAAGGATTGCATGAAACGTTTTAAAAGTAGGTCGACTTCTGAAGCCGGTGTAATACTACAGTCTCTGGCAATTAGTGAGTCGCCAGCTCAATTGCCAGACTTAGGGAGGTTTCATTTCTTTGTATGGGATTGGGTATCTGTACGTAGTATTATATTAACTGTGGTATAACTATTAAGAAATGCAAAATTTTTAAACAAAATTATACTACACAATTTAAAACTGACAATATATTATTCAAAGCAAAGGTTTATAAGAAATAGTTCTTTTTTATTTTAATAACATGATAAATGAGAATAATAGCAAAATTAACAAGGCCAAGATTCATAGTTATAAAAAGAGTCAGGCTGCCTAAAGAACCATGTTCAACCTTGAGAACGAAAGACTGCACACCTGTTGCTGTTCCATACTGATTATAACAGGAACTCTGATACCGATACTATTTATATTTAGAACAATTATGTTTTGAGATAAGTGTCTTTAGTTCAAATAATTAATGTGAATTTCTATTAAACCCATATTGCTAACCTTGATGGCAATAAGATTATTTATTTATTTATTTAAGGAAAAACAAACAGTAGCACAATAAGAAATAGTCATAATATCTTAAATACCAAATATTAAAACAATTATGCTCCCCACTACGTTCTCGTCATTATGATAAAATTACAAAATAGCCTATTGTGTGCACTCTAATGTTACTTTAAAGTAAAACGTAAGTAATGATATACGAGGGCGGCACTGAAAATTTCGGGAATCAAGGAAGTGACACAACATTACTATTTAAAAATGTATTTATTGCTTTTCGAAGTATTCTCCGCGAAATTTGACACATTTTTCCATACAATGGAACCAATCATTGAAGCAGCCATTCCATTCGGAAGTTAGGGTCTCCAAAATGGCCGTTTTGTAGGCGTCCACAGCTTCTTCAGGTGATGAAAATCTCTGTCCACGCAATTTATTCTTTATTTTAGGGAAAGTAATAGAAATCATTCGGGCTTAGGTCGGGGCTGTACGGCGGAAGGTCTAATAATTTTATGTTTTCTTGCTCTAAAAACTCTTTTGCTCTGTGTGCGGTGTGAGAACTCGCATTGTCGTGGTGGAGGATGATGCGGCGGTTGCAGTTCTCTTTACGGAGTTCAGAAGCGACCTGTGGCAAACAAATGCTAGCATACCATTCTGCATTAACCGTTCTTTGTCCCTCAAGAGGAATAGTCGTAACATGGCCGGTTTTGGAGACAAACGTGGCCACCATTTTTTTTTGCAACACTCCGCGAATGAACAATTTTTGTTGGCTTTAACTAATTTTCGAACACCCAAACTCGTGACTGGTTTTTTGTTTCGGGTTCGTACGCGTATATCCAGGATTCGTCACCTACGATGTTGTATACAGCATTTGAGGATATTTCGTGGAATCTTTCGAGAGTTCTGATGCACCAAGTACCGCGAGCCGCTTTTTGCTCTTCACAGAGCGAATGCGGTATCCATCGGGAAAACAACTTTTTTACACCTAATTGTTCAAGATTATTTGTATTTGACCCATGCCAAAGTCTAAAGTTGCCTGAATTTCGCGGTATGTCACATGTCGATCTTCCTCAATCAGCTTACGCACAGCATCAACGTTTTCTTGGGTGACTGCAGTTTTTGGACTACCTTGACGGGGATCATCACTGAGCTTGACACGTCCACGTTGAAATTCAGCAAACCAGCAATAAATTGTGGTTTTGGATGGGGCTTCATCACCAAATGCAGAAATCATCCGGTCAACACACTGCTTTTGTGTTAAACCACTTCGAAAGTCGTAATAAATCATCGCTCTTGAATTTTCTCGAGTCAATTCCATTTTCTCAACGACTAAACAAGTTTGACAAAACCTTGTGACAAGACCGAGAATCTTTTTTAAAATAAATAAATGATATTCGAATTTTAAAACCAAGTAGTTTTCAATTAAAAAGATTTTAATATGACAGGAACAGTGGAAATATTCCATTCCCGATACTTTTAGTGCAGCCCTCGTATTATTGAAGGGTAGCGGTTCATGAAATATAGTTCATACCAACGACTCCGGAAAGTCTGTAAGAGCTAAGCAAAAATATGGGTATTGACAGCCTTGTGGTGTTTCTTCAGTTCCCTGAACTATTGCAGCAGTAGCCAACTAAGTGGCAAAGAATTCGCGAGCCTGGGGAATCTGCATTCTTGTTTATTTAGTTAAGATCATTTTATTTTTTGCTGGTCCTCTAGGAAAAGTACATTTTTGATTTCTGCCTCGGAGACTGTGTTTTACATGTGACTGTGGTCCTAACAAAGCATGAAGTTAGAATATGTTAGCCGCTGCTTAGACTAGAAACAGACTTGCCAGATTGGCTCGGTTGCTGAAGGCCCCAGGCCTCGGAGGCTATGTTTCAAAGTGGGGCGTCCCCGACGTCGATCTTTTCGCGTCAGATAAGTCGGCCATTGTGCGACACTACGTCACATGGGACTCAAATGATGGCTTGGCAAGCTTTTGCGATGCTTTCAGTCAGAAGTGACAGCACCTACAAGCATGGGTGTTCTCTTCGTCTTGATTTAAGACTGAGTGCTCAGTCATCTGAACTCGGAAACGGGACGGGGACGCCCAATACTGGATCCAGTGTGTCTGGCTCCCGAGAGGTCTCGGAGAGCCAGTACTTAAACAAGAACCTCTTAGACCTGACAAGCTGCAACTTCTAGCTTAGAAAGTTGGGCTTGGGGAGGGCACTCAAGGGACTTGCTAAAATGTAGTTAGAGATAATCCACACTAATAACTTATAAAGCTCCTGTTCAGGGGCGGAATGTCACAGTGGAGATTGCTTGGCATTAGCCCTCACCATAACCTGATCCCAAATTATATTTATGTTTTGCATAAAGCACATACTGCACCAACAGATGTTACATCTAAATAGTTTGTCATGTAATTTACAATATAATTTAATAATAATAATCATAACATCACGCCTGTAATCCCAGAAGGGTTAGGCAGAGGTGTACCTATAGGACACCCACATTTCGCCAGTTATGCTTAAGTCCCATGTAGTAAGGGGCGAGCCTATTGCCATCAACTGGGCACAAATCCAGACTCGGGGCTGCCACTTAGAAATTCTAGACAGAAAAACCCAATAACCCACTGCCCGACCTGGGAATAGAAACCCAGGACTTCATACTCAGCAGTAGCTCTTGAGACCACTAGACCAACGATGCAGAGTTAATAATAGTATATTTTGTCTATCGTAGAAGTGACGTAACAACTATGTTACTTCATACTAGCGCCGTACATTGTCCGTACCGCGTGACAAGAACGGAAATAATCTCCAAAAACTTTTAAAGTGTTCTTCATATTTCCATCGATTTAACAGATTTTTTAGATTATCTCATTTTTACTATGCCTTCTTTGAAATTACCTACATTATTTTACCAACATTTTTAAAGCCGTTATCATCGCTATTAAGGATAGGTACGAGTGATTCAGTTAACCTTTAGTAATTTGTTTTTGTTTCATTATTTTCTCCTTTATTTCAGTAATTAAATTGTAAAACTAGTATTTAGTATTTAGATAGCTTCTTAATTTAAATAAGGCGATGTGTTTTTTGTTTTTGTGCTCACGCCATAATGAACTATTATGAGTCTATACGTGAGGAATTGTAATTGGCTTCCTGGTGGATATGGTCCCCTTTTTTTGTTTGTTTTTACTAACTGTAAATCCTCCATGTACTGTAAATAATAAAAAGTAATTTGATTGTTATTTCAATTCATTTGAGATCTAATTGATTTTAAATGATTATTATAGCTTTATATTCCACATTCAGCTTAACTATAACTCATATCATTGGAGCAATGTGCTTGTTGTTGAGTTTTGAAGACTTATATGTATGGCACTTGACAAGTGACAGATCAACTCGCTGAAACCATAGAACACCACGAGCTTCTGCTAAGTTTGAAATATCACAGGTAAAGTATGGCAAATTCAAGGGACGTTTTCTAATTCATGGTTAAATTATTTAAAACGCATCTTCTACCAATGCTATGTGTTTTTCATAACATAATAACTGTTTTGTTTTAATGCAAAACAGCACTGTTTTAGACATATAGAATCCTAAGTTCGAAGTAGTCCTGTTTTTCTCTTCCCACAACTTCGCATTTATGACCGAAAACGCCCGCTCAGTGAATGCAGAAGTGGCAGGAATTAATTTTATTCAATTCAAAGTCAGAGTCAATATATAGAGTGTTTTGGCGTACTATATTGCTTTTGTAGTTTATGAAGTACGCTCATGCGAAATAGAGCCCAAGCCTGTAGCTCTCGCACGGATGCAACCCTAACGCTCCCGTGCGCAGGCGAGCGGCACGGAGGCGCTGTGCGTGTGCGGCGCACGCGGCGTCAGCGAGCCCGTGGAGCGGCGCTTCTGCTGGGAGTGCGTGCCGGCCGAGCGGGAGCGGGCGCCGCTCGTGCTGCAGGCGCTGGGCGAGCGCGACCGCGCGGCCTGGCTGCGCGTGGTGGACGCGGCGCCCGCGCACGCGCCCGCACTCGCGCCCGCGCCGCGCCCGGGCGCCGAGCACGAGTGCGCGCTGGACGACGCGGGCTTCGCCTTCGTGCGCCGCCTCGTGGCCACCATCGAGGCGCGCGGCCTGGAGGAGCAGGGCCTGTACCGCGTGGCGGGCGTGGCCAGCAAGGTGGCGCGCCTGGTGGCGTGCGCGGCGCCGGGCCGGCGCGTGCCCGCGCTGCAGGACCCGCTGGAGTGGGAGACCAAGACGCTGACGTCGGCGCTCAAGAGCTTCCTGCGCGCGCTGCCCGACCCGCTGCTCACGCGCGCGCTGCACGCGCAGTTCATCGCCGTCGCCAGTACGTGTCCGCCGGCTGTCGGCTCGGTGTTGAATGTATCAGTCTGATGGAACAAAATATTGAATGTGCCTCCGCCGCAAACACAGAAGTGATATATATAATTTCAGTTTCCACTCAGCGATAGCCGAGAATATTCTCCTAGCGAGAACTTTGTTGTAAAGTTCTCGACAATATTCTTGGAAGCAATATATTATTGGAAGAGATTTTATGAGAATAAAAAAAATGGATTCTGGTCTCTACAGGGTAAAATAGAATTTTCATGGGCATCCTTTTAACGGTTAATGTTATTCATTATTATAAACAACTTGTACCACGCAACACCTGAAATCGCGAAAAAAAAAAAAAACAGTTGTTCCATACATTTTGACATGTTATGATGCGAACATAAATGTTAATAGCAGATTTTTTTCCCTTCAATTCTCTTAAAATTCAACTCAGCATATCGCAGTCCACTGCCGGACTCAGGCCCCTGCCAGGCTGCGCCACAACAGCCTGTGCTCCGCCTGCCGCATCCAGTCTGTCCCAACCACTTTCTTAGTGGTCCGGGTCGTCGCCATCGTCGTTGGGGGCGTCTCACGTTACGCTTGGCGATACGCGGTCTCCACTCCAGGACTCGTCTGCTCCACCGGCCATCGGCCCTTCGACAAACATGGCCAGCCCACTGCCACTTCAGTTTGCCTACTCTGCCAGCTATGTCGACAATTTCGGTTCTTTTCCAGATAATTTAATTTCTGTTTGTATCCTTCAAAGACACTGCAAGCATAGCCGACCTTGAATTTGCGGACCACCCAAATGTCAGTGTCCACGTTTCGGCACTGTATGCCATAACGGGCAGGACGCACTGGTTGAAGACCTTAGTCTTCCAACATTGCGGGATATCTCATCGCCATGAGAAGACTTGACGATGTTTCCCAAACGGGCCACCGTTTCAACCCAAACTGATCCGTGTCTAGTCTACCGAGCTGGATGACTTGCCCTACGTAGACATACTCCTCAACTTCGAGAAGCCAACCTTCACTGTGGAGTGGACTCGTCAAGACGTGTGCGTTTGAAGCGGTACAGGGTTGCAGTAAATAAGCAAACACAACAGCTTACCGAAAAGAAGAAATATATTGTCCAAAAGTTTACACCATTCACTGGACACAGATAAGACGATAGAAGGCGAAATGAAGAGCACAGAAAGAAAGCGATAGGCACAGTTAAAAGTTTAGCAGTCTTTAGCACGTCTAGGTACACGCCTTCAACAAGCACTGGGTAGAAGTTTATAATTGCTATTGTCGAACGTTTACCGGGTACGAGCGAGAGCGACAGGCGCTTACGACCAGCAAACATTATCGACTAACGCCTGCGAGCTCCGCGAGTTTGAAAGAGATAGATAGACAAGGCGCGGCCGCTCGCGCTTATTAAGTTTATAGGTATTTACTATACTAGATTGAAGTCCATAACCCGTATAGTTATACAATGTATAACTTTAGTGTAAATACTACTTTTTGTTAGTTTTAAACAATACTGACTTTAGTTACTGAATTAACATTTAATAATTAAAATAAATAATATAAAGAAGCAGTAGCTACACCAGCCCATCCTACGGGCGATAATAGTCCGGGAATCTTACTCTGCGGCTCGAACGAGTTACTCTGACCTGGCTCTCTCCGGCGTCATGCCAGCCATCGTCACTTGTATGCTGAGTGGGAGTGTGTTTAGTGATGGGGGCGTATGTGTGAGTAGAAGTAAGAAGTAGTGGGCGTTGTCTTGGGTGTGTTGTGGTGTCAGGATCACGCAGTATGTAGCCAGGTTTTGTTCTGTCGATCGATACGGTGACCATCTTACCTTTCACCATTACCTTGAATGCTTTTTCTCCTCGTTGTATGACCTCATAAGGACCAGAGTAGGCAGGCTTTAATGATCCGGCCACAGTTTCATCACGAAGGAAAACGTGTGTTGATGCCGGCCAAATCTTTATAAACGAAAGGTGAGCTACGTCCACTATGACGTGACGCTGGAGTTGGAGCAAATTATATGCAAAGCTGCGTAGGCGCGCAATGGCCTCCTCCCGTACCACATCCGACCCACTGGAGCACCCGACTCACTGGGGGATCTTCGAAGACAGTTCCGACTCACCGCGAACTATGCGACACCCGGTGCCAACCTCAACTGGCACTGGCAAGCATCGCAAGATACAAGACTTAGCTCATAAAGGACCGGTCTCCGGAGGGGACTGATGTGGCGGCATCTACACCGCAACATGCGAACAACGCATCACACTGACGTCACGCAAAATCCTGCATCGCGCAAGCAGAGTTTACCATATACAACGTCCCGACATCAATCGTAGGGCAGTTGCCCACCAGATACCTACAACACCCATCTGGTCGGAGGATCCTCCCTTTTCTATGGAGGATGAGTGAACTTTCCTCATATCTCGCATCTCATTACCTCTCTATAAATTGTACTGTATGACTTTCGTTTTGTCATTTTGATGGGGCTGGTTTTCTAATCCTGGATCTGGACAGTCATCGTGGCACGTCTTCTCCACGCCTCGGGCGTTGTACCCTCTTGTATGGCGGCGTAAAACAGACTCGCTAACTCTCTCAGGTCTGGCCCGAAAGCCGCCCTAATCTCGCACTGATTGACATTCAGGATGTCCTCCGAGTAGTGCCGCGGTTATTCGGCTCGCTGGTCATCTGGACTATGTCTCTCTAGTTTCGCCGTCCGCGTTGACTAAAAGTGCCTGTAAAAATCCTTGACTTCCTCGAGTATCTCGCGCAACAAGATCGTGACTTCGTAGTCACGATCTTGTCATCAGCAGTTCTTAGTTTCGTCAGATGGAACCTCCCTAATTGCTGAGCGAACACTTTCGACCCACGGTTCTACTGAATCGCGACCTTAATATCACGGGTGTTAACAGTTGGAGCACCGAAGGTCGCGTCGCGATCGGTTTCTGATATTTAGGTTTTAGGCCCTCGAATCTGTCGTCATCAGCTGACGAAGAAGGCTGCGTGGATGGCGACTTTCGTCTTTCTCTCATAGGTCCCGAGCATATCCGAGGAGAGTTTGGACACGTTACTTTTTCGTAGCGACGGGAAAAGTCTGTGGGACACGTCGCATATGCTTTGACCACATCTTTGACCTCGTCAACAGTGCCTGTGGTTTCAAGCAGGGCGAAACGATGTTGGAGTTCCAGTTGGAACTTTTCGTATCATTGAACGGCTTGGAGCTGCGTAGGTCGAAGGATGCCCTATCATGCGGATTCACTCCGCTCGAAAATTAATATTTAGAGTGGCTCGGAGAAGTCTGTGATCGCTTCCGGTATTGAACGTACTGTACTATTTCTGTGTTTGTGGCGGAAGTATATCTAACGTTTTGTTCAATACACAGGTACACAGAACCGGTTCGTCGCTGTGGCTCAGACGGAAAGTGACTGAATAAAGACACGGAACCCTGTAATAATATCTAACTCAAGAGTCAGGGCTTCAACCAAAAATGTTTTTTATTGATAAATAGAAGGAAGGAAGGAAGTAAACTGCTTCGTCAGTTTACTGGTCCCAAGCTCATCAGAGCATGAGGCTCTGGGTTTGATTCCCGGGTTGGGCAAAGTGTTATTTTTCCATCTGGAATTTCTCAGTAGTAGCCCGGAGTAAAAAATTCGAAGACATGTGACTCTACAACCCCCACTGGGCTCGCGTGGTGGATTACGGCCCATTCCCTCTCACAGAGAGGAGGCCTGTGTCCCAGCAGTGGGAACATAATAGGCTGATAATGCATGCTCGGAGTCTGGATCTGGAGTGCTCGGTTAATGGTAATAGACTCACCCCCTGTAACACGGGACTTATACATAAGTAACCCTTCGGGAATACAGGCGTCAAATAATGTTGCATCCTCCCGCGTGTGCGCAGAGTGCGAGCGTCGCTCGGAGCGCGCGGCGGGCGTGGCGACGCTGGTGCGTGCGCTGCCGCCTGGCAACAGGGAGATGCTGGCGCTTGTCATGACGCACCTGCGCAAGTGAGTAGCGATGTTATGTGATGTACAGAGTGCGAGCGTCGCTCGGGCGACGCTGGTGCGTGCGCTGCCGCCTGGCAACAGGGAGATGCTGGCGCTTGTCATGACGCACCTGCGCAAGTGAGTAGCGATGTTATGTGATGTACAGAGTGCGAGCGTCGCTCGGGCGACGCTGGTGCGTGCGCTGCCGCCTGGCAACAGGGAGATGCTGGCGCTTGTCATGACGCACCTGCGCAAGTGAGTAGCGATGTTATGTGATGTACAGAGTGCGAGCGTCGCTCGGGCGACGCTGGTGCGTGCGCTGCCGCCTGGCAACAGGGAGATGCTGGCGCTTGTCATGACGCACCTGCGCAAGTGAGTAGCGATGTTATGTGATGTACAGAGTGCGAGCGTCGCTCGGGCGACGCTGGTGCGTGCGCTGCCGCCTGGCAACAGGGAGATGCTGGCGCTTGTCATGACGCACCTGCGCAAGTGAGTAGCGATGTTATGTGATGTACAGAGTGCGAGCGTCGCTCGGGCGACGCTGGTGCGTGCGCTGCCGCCTGGCAACAGGGAGATGCTGGCGCTTGTCATGACGCACCTGCGCAAGTGAGTAGCGATGTTATGTGATGTACAGAGTGCGAGAAATATCTATGACTGATGTCGAGTTGACAAGCTCTTTTTAATTGTCTGGTTATTGTAATAAATGTATTTTTTTTACTTATTTGTCAGAGTCTCATCAGCGTGTCATTAAACTAGATCTGACATATTAAGAAGATTGCAGAGTCGGTAAAACTGATTGAGTAATGCAATGAGCAGATAAAAATAGCCTTTAACGTGTCGAACATATTTTGCATGTGAGTGTACATCCGCTTGTACAGCACAAGCTGTCTGACTCGTGTGTGTGTGCAGCGTGGCGGCGCGCTGCGACAAGAACCTGATGACCACGTCCAACCTGGCCGTGTGCTTCGGGCCCACGCTACTGCGGCCCGAGCGCGAGACCGTGGCCTCCATCATGGAGCTCAAGTTCTACAACGTGCTGGTGGAGACGCTGCTGGAGCACTACGAGCTAGTGTTCGAGGCCGCCCCCCCCGCCCCCCCCGCGCCCCCGCCGCACAACGGCGTGCTCAGGTACGTGCCCGTGCACCTGCACACCACTGACTTCTAACGACGTGACGATTGCTTCATGTTGGCATGTGATGTTAATATTAAATCGATCTCATTTATGTTAGAAAATGTACCCAACGTACTTTAATTTATTGTTGGTCACAGAATACATACGAAACTGTTACATGCCAAATTAATATTTCATCGCAAAAGTAGTTCATAATTATGCCGCTAGGTGGGTCTCTATAAGTTAGTTGCACGAAACTTTTCTCTTCTGCCGGCAAGAAACTCCTTGGTTACTCTTTTAAAAATATTTGTCTTTTACAATGTGTTTTAATTACAGTGTTAAGCCACATGTGCAGAAAGAATTATTGCCAAACTTTCTTGTCTTCGACGTAGTCTTTAATCTTATAATATGCTTTTTTGATAAGGACACGTTTGATGTGGGTTTTGAACTTTCCATCGCTAAGTTCTGTAACCGACTTTGGCAACTTGTTATAAAAACGGATACTGTTTATCAGAAATTATTTGCTTGTTTTAGTTAATCTAAATTTGGGTATAACAATTTCATTTTTACTACGTGTATTTATACAATATGTAACAAAAACCCTGTCCGATCCAAAAAAGGCGTATTCCTGGTTTAATATACGTACTAGAAAAAATAGTAAAAAAAATCTAACTCATAAAAAACAAAAGTTGTTGATTTTTTAATTTTTAGTTACCATGCGAAATATAACACTACATATGGTAAATTTTCATAAGTTGACAACACTCCACCGGCCGGCGAAATCTTTTATTTTTTGCCTATTTTTATTTCAAAGGACACCGCCCTACACTAGACATGGGCGAAACAGCTCGCTGAAAAGAAAAAGAGCGATTAGCTGTTTCACTCTAAAGAGCTATATCACTCTTCTAGGTCACTAACTCTTCTATAGCTCAGTAAGTCAGTCGCTCAGACACCGACTGTTAGCTCATTTGAATCACACCTCACGTTTCACTCAAAGAGCTATATAACTCTTCTAGCTCACTAGCTCTTCTATGGCTCAGTAACTCAGTCGCTCAGACACCGACTGTTAGCTCATTTGACTCACGCCGCACGGGCGTAGATTCGTCGAATGAGACGGTTCGGCTCGCTCAATATCAATAGCTCTTTGGAAGTTTGGACTCATTGTTGCGGTTCTTAAGCTCATAAACATGCTACTCCAATTACTACGGATATTGAGCATATCTTGTTTTTTTTTGTGGCTGTTATAGTAACGGTCGACGTCTGTGTCTGTATCTTATCATGATTGATTTTTGTCATTAAAGCTAAAGTAATAAGGTAATTCATTTTTTAGAGCACCACTAATCAACTACTAATCACTCACAGTCTCATTTATTTAGAAAAATAAGCTTGGTAATAGGTACTTTGCATGCAGCGGCATGCATGTCATTTCGTCGAAACAGGCGAAAAAGTACTAGTAGTACTACCTAAACTGTAATAAGTTATAACTGTTTCTTTTTATTATGATTTTACGTAAACAACCGGCAAAATAAAATGCCGCGGTTCCTTTTAATAATGTGCCAAAGTTTTTTCTATTTTAACCTTTCTCGGCCCCGGAAACGGCTAACGTCATGTGACAAAACGGTCGCAATATTTCGCGATATCGCGGAAATTCGCCGTTTACGCGGTTTTGATAAAAAAAAACTTTTTCATAAATTTTTGGTAGATTCCACCCACTATAAGTAAATTATTTTGGGTTCTTGAATAAACATACCATATTACAAACTAAAAACAGTATTCGTAATACGAGAGTTGAATATTGTAAATAAATGACGAAATAATACTTACAATTTTCAAAAACGGTTTGTTTACGTAACACATTTTTGCACACAAAAATATTTTATGATTTTTCGCTCAAATAACTATCCACAACAATGAAATAACTATTCACAAGTAAATATCAATCCACTCACAGTCAATTTAAACACAAAAACACTTAAATTCACTAAAAAACGAACATGCGCCATTGACAGACCACCCACGGCGACAAACTACGCGACTTTAACATTTTTTTTAAAAATATTCCGACAAAATTTATGGTTTCGAACGACTGATATGAATAGAGTAACTATCTGGCTCGACCCTGACACAAACCACAGACTAATATAACCTTTATTTATTTTACTGTTAGAGATAAAACCGAGCGAAACGGTTGGAACCCAAATGGGACCAGCGGGGCTTGAGAGAATTTTCGATTACCGAACCCAAATGGGACCAGCGGGCCTTGAGCGGGCAATGAAAATAAAGATAGATTTACATTGACGTATGACGTATGAGTAGATTGCAATGACGTATTGCGCCGGACAAGCGGAGAGCATTGTTGAAAGAGCGAACAAACGCGATCCGAATTCATAAGAAGCATTCCGAAGCCAGCCGATGAGCCGTTCAGTCGGTGACTTCGGTCATCGGTGTCTCGCTCGGAACGAACCTACTGAAGTACTGAGCTACTGAGCTAATGAGCTAGTTAGCGAGCGAGTGAGTGATCCAGAGCGACGTCAATCGAAAAGAGCTAGCTCTTTTCTATCACTAGCTCACGAGCTTCCCATCCCTACCCTGCACTAGCCGCACTGTAGGTACTCATAACGAGTCCTCGACCCTTTACTTGTTTGGCCACTTCGCCAGTCTCACGTGGAGATAGCTTGCGATCGGATGTCCGTACGTATCACGTGCCGCTATCGTATCGCGAACAATGTCGTATACCAATCAGGAATATTTGAATATGTTAATTTTTATTGTGAGTGTTATAATGTGAGTGTGATTCGGAAATCGAAGTAAGAGCTCGGATTGCGGAAGCTTTCGACTCACTCAAATCGTACATAAGTGCGCTGCGAAGAGTACGTGCAAATTTAATAAAAAGGTGTCGAATATGTACTAATGTTCGAGATAGACATATGGAACACAATCTCAGAGGTATGCAACAAGTAAATGTTTTAATAAACTGATACTTACATTCGTTACATTGCCAAAAGCACATCACATTAACTCAATAATAATTGTTTCTTGATAAACAGAAGGTCAGAAATCTGGGTCACTATGCGTCCCAGCCTACAATAAAATATCAGCTGATACCTACGCGTAGGCAAAACGTAGGTTTCTTTAGTCCTAAGTTTGTTTGGCGGCAAGCGACAAAGCACCGCCGCGCTCAGGCGGCTTCTTTGACACGAAACTGTAGGTGAACTCTGTCGAGCGATCAGTGTTGCCTTTGGTATGATTATTTTTAATTTTTTAAATTAATTATTTTCATGGGGGAAAAACAATTATCTCGTATCCATTAAATGATTACGTATTTGTGTACGCAGTACGATACCAAATAATACCCTTCAGGATCGGACAGGGTTTTCGTTACATGCTGTATTATGGAAATCGCTTCTTATTTTAAAAAGTCCAAGTTTTTGCGAACATACAAAATACTGTCTAAGATCACAGATATTATAATACTACGTACAGATACCCAATCCCATAAAAAGAGATGATACCTCCCTATTGAGCTGGCAATTTTTCGTCATCAAAATGTTCAACAGATGGCAGCATCAGCGATTCACTAATTGCCAGAGACTAGTTTTACAACGCCATCTAAGAGTCGACCTACTTTTAGAACGTTCCGTGCCATCCATCATTTTTAAATAAAGTTTGATACTTCCGGCTTCAGAAAAACATGTTAATAGATTTCTTATATATTTCTACGTAAAGAAATAGTTTTAAAATAAGTTGTTTGATTTAAATTTGTGACTTTAATGGTTATTTTAAAGACAGGACAAATTGAGTAAAACGCCATCTATTGCAAAGAGCTCTAAACAAAGTGATTAACAGATGGCTACTTTTATCATTATAAGGGTTCGAATTGAAGTTAAAAGCTTCATTATGTTTTTTGTTGAATAACGAGTGTGAATAGATTGATTCATTTTTACTAATCTTACTTTAGCCAAAATTCTGCCGATTATCGCTTTCTAATGATTGTTATTTTCATAATGGTTACCTATGCTGCCATCTATGATTTTTTTTTGAAGATTATTTATAAAATGTTCTAGTTGAGACCCCATGCTAAGATATAAAGAGAAGGCAGAGTTAGTATATCAATTTCTTTGAATTTGTTTCTAAGAGACTCGCGAGGACCCATTTCATAGATCGAGCGGATTGCCCCCTTTTGTAAAATTAAAATTGAATAAACAAATTTAAACAGCAATCAATTCGGTTTCCAAAGGGGGTCGCTCGATTACCGACGGTGCTGTTGAGCTTCTTGCGCATATTTTTTAAGCGTGGGAGAAGTCGCATGATACCGTAGGTATTTTAAGTGACTTGTCTAAGGCTTTTTGTGTTTCTCATGATACATTGGTTAGGAAATTGCATCACTATGGTGTTAGAAACACCATAGTGATGCATTGGATCTTCTTATTTCTTACTTGGATAATAGATTCCAAAGAGTAAACGTTACCAGCACTCGATCCCCGTGTTTATTTTCACTTTGGGAGTTCCGCAGGGCTCAATTTTTGGCCCTTTTTTATTTCTCGGATATATTAATGACCTATCGTGCCATATAAAGAACAGTCATGAAATAGTGTTATTTGCAGATGACACATTACTTTTATGTAAGCCTAAACGACAACAGACGATGTAAATAATGCTTTCGCTGAAAAAGTGCATTGGTTTAGTGTTAATAATTTACTTTTAAACGAGAAAAATAAGAAATATACATATTTGTTAACTAACACCTAACGTTAAGCAGGTGAAAACTAATGTACTAATAAATTGGGCGGAATTGAATCTTGTGGTCACCACTGTAGGTTCTTAGGATTCACATTGGAATCGAAACTACAGTGGGTCTCACTTATAACCAAATTGTCGAAGCGGCTAAGCTCTGCAGCTTACGCGGTCTATAAAATCCGTCATTTAATTGACCTTGAAACAGCTCGATTAGTATATTTTAGTTATTTCCATAGTATAATGTCGTACGGCATTTAGGTTCTTGGGAAATGTATGTGCTGCAGAACCGAGCCGAGCGATTTGTAACCTAAGTTGTAGGCATTCACTACAAGGATACATTTAAGGAAATAAACATAATGATACTCGCATTTCAATTTGTATTTTGAAAACCTGATTTATGTAAGAATTACAATCTAAATTCTAAACACAGCGACGTTCATAGCGTAAATACTAGAAACAAAGATTTACTTATTGCGTCCTCGGCTAGGCTCCAACATTAGTAATTCATTTAATTGCCAAAGTATAAGTTTATACAACAAACTCCCGAGACGTTTTAAAGAACTTAGCCTCAATAAATTTAAATTACTTGGATGACAAAAAGGCTTAGGATTAATTAAGCTACTCCAATGTTGTACTAAGTGTTTGAGAGATAATATTGTCATTTTTATTGGTATTTATTTACGTGACATCATTTATGATATTGTTGAAGACATTTAAAGAGAAAACTGACTGTGAACCTGCGTACCATGCAGGCTACTGAGGCTACATAGAATATATGTCTGGTGGTTTGACTATTTTGTATATTATTATGGCCTACATAATGCCCTGCAAATATGGTAGCGTCTTGTGACGGGGCGTTGAGCTCCCTAAATGCCGTCTGTTGGGACAGGTCAACCCAAAACTACAAAGGTTCCTTCTTGAAAAGCCCCCAGCCCTCTATTAATATAACGTTTAGACTTTAAAAGATACCTTGACCGCTGAGTTTGTTTCGGCATTCCTTCTCAAGGATCAGTCAGCTTGGAAATGCCGGCGCTATCTAGTTTTAAAATATTGACGTGTAAAAGTGTCTTGAAAGATCTAATTACAGAAATAAACTTTTCATTTTATATCTCCATTTTCTTAAACAAAAACTTCAGATGTTGTTCTATTTCGTGAGACAAGCCTTTACTCGAGGTTCTAGGTTGTTATTTAGTTAAAGATGATAAAATGTGATGGTGCGAGCGCACAGCACACGAGCAGTGCGAGCATCCTAGTAGGCTAGTTGTCAGTTTTTGAGAAACCAATTTTCGTATTTATAGAATAGAATAGAAAACTTTTATTTCAGACAGGAGTCCATAGGGTTAGTAACAATTTAACTTAACTTCTAGTGTTAGTAAGTTACAGACACAACTTAACGAAATACAATTAAAATTCAGCGTGAAGCTGCATCCATCTACGCAACATCGGGGGATCCCACCGATCTGCGAATACACTGAGAATACTATTGGTGCTGCCGCGAACCCGCATCATCAGGGATGCGCATCTATTTCTAATAATAGCAGCAAAACCATTAATATTATTGTCCGCAAACATCCCTGACGCACTACAACGCCACGGCATCCTCAGCAGTACACTCAGTGCATTATTATATTGAACGCGTAGATCGCTGTATGCCCGCTGAGTCGCCAAAATTTTATTTTTATTTTCAATACAATACTGACGTGGTCGTTCGAGTGTCGTCATACTTTTTTTCCCGTTGAATCCTCTTTTGTGGTGTTGTCTGCACGCAATCTTCATTAACACGAGGGTGACACTGAAAGTTCTTAGAAAATCAAAAACCAACTAGTTTTCAAAATAGTGGTGCCGATTCTCTTGTCACAAATGCCTCTAAACTAGACTAAAAATCACTAAAATTTGGTTTAATCCTGTCAAATTACGGTTTTCCATTCTCAGATTGACTAAAGTGACACAACTTAACTATATTTTAGTTTGACAGCACTAAGATGGCACTGAGTTTTTAGTTTAGTGAGAATGGCTATTTAGCTATTCTGAATTCTACGTTTTTCACCAAAAAATTTGATTGTCTAACTAATTGTAACGGTGGAGTTTCTTGCCACTTCTTCTCCATACGAAACTACTTTTTGGAAGTGGCGCCTAGAATCAGTTCTATTTTTAATGTAAATTTTGACGTTCAAAAGTGCCTTTTTATGGGCCTATTTGAAATAAATGACTTTGACTTTGAATTCTCAACATGAATCTGACTACTTTTAATCGCGATTAAAAAGATGTGGAATAAAGTTAGTTGGTGTGAACTAAAATCACACCAACAACTCGACTTCAGACGTGCAAAAACGGTACTTTAACTTTTTTTTCTTTTTTGCTCATATCTCGAAAACGGTGTGTCCTATCACAAAAACAATGAAAATTTCGACCTCTTATGTTGCCCAGAAACCTCCAATGCTCTACATGTAGATATTTTTATTTTATATTTTCCATCCAAAAAGTAATAACTTCCATACAAAACACGTCGAGGCTGCCCCAGGCGACCTCCGGCTCTAACAAAGACTTTGCAAAACCAATAGAAAAAAAAACACGTGGACTCGAGGTTGTCAAATTCGATTATAGTTTTGTCAAAATTATTTTTAAATTTAGAGATTTTTTTCGCAGAATAGCTTCAAGATTCTCATAGTAAAAAGTATGGAATTTTAGTGATAGTTTAGTTAGTTTAGTTCGGTGTACAAGAGAATCGGCACCAGTGTCCATTTACATGAATACATCATCGGATGGAACCACTGAGGTCGGGGCTATAGGGCGGGTGACCCAGTAATTCCACGTCAGGCGTCAGACGTTAATGACATCGAATATCATAAAAAATCATTGTACGAAAATATTCTCGCGTTAAATTCATGCTGACGTGACACAGACAATTTTTAATTTGCCGCCAAATCGTAGACAAATGACAAATGAATACAATACATCATACACAAAAAAATTGGCAGATATACATTTAATTTTTTATAATATCGTTTACAAGTGGCCAGTTCTTAAAAATATTGAGTGTCGCCCTCGTACTTCTATCGGGATGTTACAATATTCAGCAGGTCACTATGACAAAGTTTTAAAATGTAACAATGAGACTGTATACTACGAACTTATGAATACAGAATGCATAAAGTTTGTTTCTAATACCTGCTGACTAGCTGACTTTGTTCAAATTTTAATCATTCATACAAAAAAAATCTCTTACAAAATGGACCTTCAGTTTTCTCGAATGTTACAATTTTCAATGAAAAATACAATCATTTGCAATGTTTCTTTCCTTAACAACCGGACTACTACGAGCTTTTAAAAACAAAAAAAAATCTCTATCGGTACAGCCTTTCTGAAGTGATGACCAACGACGAAAAATGTCTAAATAATATTAATTTATCCCATAGCTTGGAAGAACTCTACAAAACAATATTAACGAGGTGTGTTTCTTATTCAACTAGCCTATTGCGAATGCACTCGGAGTCACAATCCCATTGGCCTTACTTTTTAACAATTCAACGATACCCAGCACGTGGTTTTTGCAGTCAAGCAGATAACTTTTTCAAACTTATGAAGTAAATGATTTAGTTGTATTGTCAAAACGAAAGGGATTGTCATGCCGAGTGCGTATGGGTGCGCAACCAGCCTCGCTCGCTCTGTTACTTATTGTTTGGTGCTCTATTTTATGTCGTTTGCAATGAGCAGTAGGGTGAGCATGGGCGTACCCAAGATGTTTATGACAAGATGAGATAAATTATGTCATGTCTTACAATTTGTCTTAAATGCTAGCACGGGTCAACCATGTGACATAATAGTACGGCGTGATATGCCTTTCTTGTTGCTGCAGGGCGAGCATGGCCTACTGTAACATGTCATGAGTCACGCAATTGATCGCATATTGGTCGATAAAAGCGTTATGTTTTAAATTCTAGCACGGTGGCGTAAGATAATTCTCTTGACATGTGACATAACTTCTTGACGATTAATTGGGACTCTACTCTATGGCATATTTGCTAATACGGGCGTAGCCATTTTGTCACAAAGGTCACACTTTGACAGATGGTTATGAAAAATTTATCACATTCGGTCAGAGGTGGTGATAAAAAATTGATATTAATAAAAATAATATTTTCCTGGTAATTACTGCATCAAATGGCAGTAAATTATTACAATTATATTCTTGCCAGAAGGCAGGAGGCCCAAGGCAGGAAAATGTTCAGTTTTTTAATTGAGCATTCTTGCTTCTGGTTTTGTGAAGAGAACCAGAAGCTTTTTTTGCTTCCATTATTAGTATTGCAACCGGCACTGAATTGGGATGATGACTAATATTAAAAAAAAACATAAAAATAATGTAATTTCAAAGAAGGTTTAGTTAAAATGAGATAATCGAAAAAAACTGTTAAATCGGTGTCAATTTGAAGCCAGTGGTGCTACAGTGACATTGTTTGAACCTTTATAATGAAAGTAGATGTGCATGCAACACATGTGTAGATATTATTGTGACCATGTACGACGCTTGCATGAACTGAGACTGAAACATACGTTTGAGAGGGGGCAACCTAATGCTGAAGGCGTCTGTAGTAACATTGAAGGTATTTCTTGTAAAAATACAATAAAAACCAATTTGAAAACATAAATGTTTGACTTGCAGAGCATGCTCCTATCAACCGAGTTTCTTATTAGGAACCACATTATAGCGTCGGACTGGACGGACTGCGCTCCACTACTCTACCATCGGGTGCAAGGCAGTAGACTGGCTGTGCCTGCTGTGGCTGTGAGCCACTTGCATACGATGTTGAAGCTAACTTAGGTCAATTTGTTTTGAGTCGTCTCTTAGTGTGCAGCCTGCGCGTGCCGCCTGCCGTCTGACACCCCGAAACATTTGTGTTGTTCAGATTTGTCGGTGTATGAGTTGTTATAATGTTATGAGTTGTTATAATGTTGAGCCACTCACGCTAGCTGCACTGTGCGCTGTGCGGCCGGCTGCCGTCCGCTGACACGCTTGTTTTCTTTACCTTCAGATTATAGAAAACGCCATAAGCTTCTGTTGTCTTAAAAACGGTTTGCAGCGGTATGTTAAATACCTAACTCTCGCTCATTTATTTATACGGTCCAAACATAGCTCATGAATTTATAATAAACAATACAATCGTCTATCTCAATGACAAGAAAAACGTACTGAAATCGAAATAAGTTTAGAGCGTCGTCTTCTTTATTTGTAGAAGTGTCAGGTGAGTTCCCTTCCTCGAGTGTTGCACAGCCGGTGCCTACCTCGCAGAGGCATTCAGCCTTGCAGGGACATAGTGTGTACACACGGGACTTCCGGTTCCGTGCGCGAACAACTAACGCCGCGCTCCGCGAGCAGCCCTCTCACACACAGGAAAGATCTAGCTGCTATTGTCCAATGATCTACAATAGGAAGCACATAATATATATTATTAATAATATACTCAAAAGATCATTCGCAAGGCACTCAAATGCTTGACCCTCACACACCCTCTGACCTTGCAATATGCTTATTTGTTATCTGGGACCAGTATTACAAAAAAACTGGCCGAGTGTTTGTTGAGTTGAGCACGCACAATGAACGGTTCCGTAATTATCCCAAGAACAAACTGAACAGTCATTGTAGTTTATAAACATGTTCTCCCCAATAACTCCAACTGCAAATGTAAGATGTCAACTAATACAAGTGAACTTGTGGAGTCTGCTCAGCTGTGTCTACACTGTCCTCCCATACCTATTAACACTGTAACTAAAAAATATTGTAAAAGACAAATATTTTTAAAAGAGTAACCAAGGAGTTTCCTGCCGGCTCTTCTCCATAGGAAACGACCAATTGGAACCGTGCACCTAGATTCTGACGTTTCATAAGTGCCCATGTAGGTTTATGTGAAATAAAATATTTTGATTTGATTTTGTGACAGGTTTTCTTTTAACTTCCTTGTACAGCTACACTTATGCCGTGAACAGTTTCTGAGCTAAGCCACTGACAGACAGACGGACGGACATGGCGGAATTGTTTTTTTTGTCAAAAGTGCGTCCTTTCCTTTACTTTGCCGTGTGTCGTTACTTCCCAGAATGTTATCCTTATTCACGGACTGTGCAACAACACAGGACGTTTTTTTTTTTTCAAAATTACTAGTTCGATTCCAAGCTAGAGCAATTGACCTCGAGACTCCTTTAGGTATTTTTCGGCATTACCTGTAGTTTCGGATTTGGTCTTCCATGCTGACTTAAAACATTCAGTCTACAACAAATCGGCTAGAAATACATAGTAAATTAAAACATGGGAAAAATCACGAGGAAAAAGCATACGAAGCGGCATGAAGTTCGCCGGGTCAGCTGTGAGAGTATCATCACCATTCTCCGGGCCGTGTCCCAATCTGTTTGGTGTCCGCTACGCATCTAGTTCCGCACTCCTCTCTCAGACCGACGCCCGCCGGCTGCCCAGCCATCTCGTCCTTCACACCGTCCATGCATCGTTCCGAAATACATTCTACTAACAATTAAATAGTATTATGGACGTGGTCTTTGCGCCTTGTATTATGGAGGTGCCGGCCGACAGTTTGACGATTGTTATTGTCGTTGCATTTGCTTTGCTACTCTAATCGTCAAACTTTGTTTTTATTTGTATTGTAACTTATTTTCATACCGAATTACACTCTAATGCTCGGTTCCTATAAACAAAAACGAATCGTTTCGCTTACCAATAGTAGCTTTTCTTTTTTTGTCAAACAGCTTTTAAAGAGATTCGTAAGCTTATTTTACCTGCGATAGCTAATTCCATATGGGAGGGTCTATTATGCGAAGCTATGAGTTTTTCGCTTCATTATTGGTAAAGTTACAATAAGAGTTAATTGTATACCTACCAATAACCGTCCGTAAATTATAGGAATCGGCCATAAACTATGTCCTTGTTATTTGATCGCTCAAAGACTAAATAGTAATGAAGCTAACCGTCGAGCGAGTAAACATTCTCATTGAGAAGCGTGCCGCCCGCTGGTCCAGTGATGCCACAGGTACCTGGAACCTGGGCTTTGTCTCTTCTTATTCTGAAGATAAGCCGCTAACGGTAAAGATGGGTATGTTATGTATGAGTGCAAATGTTGATCGTCACGCAAAAAGCAGCCCTACGTTATGGATGAGTGCTATGACTGCACTAGGTGTGCATGTATTTGTTTATCATCTCAGTAACGACCGAGCGCCGGCGGGATCGGCACCGGCGGCGTACTTTAATAGTTCAGTACGGGGTGGATCAAGAACCTCTCCCTCATACCATACTAGCGATCTACTGTCTACAAGTGTCAGAAAATCGACATTCCTCTACTGCACATGTACTCTCGTGAACCTTCCGGAGTCAATTCTTACATGATGTTGAAAACCGCATCAATATTAATCGTGTAGTTCACAAGAGCTGAGCGACACAGGCACGAAAAGTGACTGTTTTATCTATTTATAGATATATAGATCATGATTTGTATTGTACGGTAACGCAAACACACATCTAGCAAGCCTTGATGCAATGAGTAGCATTTGACTTGTTCACTCGTACTTCGCGCCTGCAACTACCTTCAGCTGCCTGACGCGTGCGCGAGCGCCGCCGCCGCGACCGTCGCGCGTCGGGGTCATGGCGTGCTGAGAAACAAAAACAACATCACGCCTGTTCCATTCGAAGGGGTAGGCAGAACTGTGTACGTCGCCGCGAATCTCTTAGGGAACTATTTAAGAACATTAATATAATGACGGTACCTTGTCAGTTCATTTATGAAAATAATATGTATGTAAGAAAAAATCTGCATCTTTTTAATATAAAAAAGTGATTAAGTCCGCTGCTGTACAAAATGTGCAAATAAAAATAAAATAGATCAACCATTTTTCAGACTAAAGTAAGTACATACATCTTTTATGGGATACTGTGTTAAAGAGGAATGCCCATGTTTCACCTGACTGAAATGAAAACTGAAATGAAATAAATCTTAAAATACAGCTAATTAAATTGTATATTAATTACGCTTATCTCAATGTTAAAAGAAACGCAGGATTTTTTTAATTTTAATTTTTCTTTATGCTTATTCTACTTCAAGGGTAAACATATCAGCATGTTTTGAACGCATCTCAACTAACCTTTTTAGAACGTTCTATTTTGCACACTGCTACTTGACTTTATTCAACTATGTTTCTGAGTTTCATACATTATTTTACGTTTTATTTACTCAGTAAGTATTTCTTTTTTAGTCAATGTATAATACAGATTAATTAAAATAAATGAATGAATCATGCAATATGAAATTGAATTAGGACGAAACGTATTTTTTTGACGTTTGACTTTTAATGTTTGACACTCAATATAAAGTGACAATCATCGAGAGTCTAATATACCTCACGTGATTGAAACTGTCTTTGCTTATTTTAAATGATTTTTTAGCTATTTGTGGTATAGTATTTTTATTCTGGCTGCATGGGCTTCACATAGAAATTATAATGAATGTACACAAAACCTTTTAGAGGGGGCGCCTAGAATCAATTCTATTTAAATGAAAATGTTGACGTTCAAAAGTGCCTTTATGTATGTATGTAGAACATTGCGCAGTTGGGCGAGTAGTAGGGAGCCGCGGCACGCGGAGGCTGCGCGCGACAGCTGTTCGCGACAAAAGCACAAAAAGAAACCTCGCCCGCGCCCCGTCCCCCTCCCCCCGCCCCCCCTCCCCGCGCCCCGCGCCCCCTCCCCGGCACCGCCGCGCGCGCATCACCTGTGCGCTCTCCAAACCTATTCAACTTGTTTTTTCCGACAGCGGGTGCGCGCTTTGTTTGAATTTGTGTAAATTGACGAGTTGGGATTTGTTTGATTATGATACAAACGTCCACAGTATAGGTATGTACATACTTATGCAATATGCAAATTAGTATTCTTGCACTAGCCTCCTCTGACTGCGACAGCGTTGTCTTGCGAAGCAGCTACTAACGCGTGTTAGTTGTCATCTGCCTTCCTTCCAGTCTCAACGGATTTAAAATGGACATAATAATGATTTATGAAATCAGTTTGGTTGCGTGGTTGCGTTCATCAATTAAACTTACTAGGTATATTGAGTAGGTATGGCAGGGTACCTAATTTGATAAGCTGTAACTTTATGTGCTAACGTATTTTGTATTGAGGGCAGCTTCCTATAAGATATTGTATTAGCTCCGGCAGATGTCGAGGGCGCACAAAAAATGTATACAGCTGGCATACAATGCGCACCGCTCGGCGCTCGTATTGTACAAATACAGATTTAAATCTTTAACTTTTTGAATTCATTGTGAAACGGATTTCAAAAGTTCTTTGGCACACTACCTAACCGGTCGACGCACCGGCAGACGACGAGGCAGCGCCCTTGACAGATTCGGAAACGTAATAACATAATGAAAACGTCGAGCGGTGACCCCGATTATTTGCACTCTTCCATACTTACAAGATGCATCGCGCGGCGTGCGGGTGAGGGGGTGGGGGGGCGCCGGGTGTCCGAAACCTTACGAGAGATAAGAATGCAGGGCGGAGGCGCGCGGCAGCTGCGCGTGCGCGGAATGTTCACCTGCCACCTGCGCGAGCGCGCCACGTGTTGCGGCGCGCACTGGGCAGCGTACAGCACTGGGCAGCGTACAGCACTGGGCAGCGTACAGCACTGGGCAGCGTACAGCACTGGGCAGCGTACAGCACTGGGCAGCGTACAGCATTGTCGTGGAGCTCGTGCGGCTCATGCTACGGTTGACACAATGGACAGCTCACTACACCTACGCGTGGTACTGTTACAGAATAGATCGGCCGATGTGTCCGTGGGTGTGAGCAGCGCTCCAACGCTTCTCACCCTTTGTGTAAGGAATGACATCTCTCGCAACTACGACGGATGGCGAAATGACTCATTACGATATTGATTACTTAAATGAAAGGAACTTGTCTATTTATTTTGAGTGACAAGTACCTGCAGTAGCGTCGATCGAGTGACAGACAACGTATCATCAAAACAACCCTCTTAAATCCATATCATCCTATTGATTGATATTTTTGTAATTCAATAGTATTTTATGAACTTAAAGGGTTGTATTGATGATTTGAATTATTATAATTCTGTAAATACATACTTGTTCGGTCGCGAATCATATATAGTTCGACACACAACCTGACACTCACCGGTAACTAAAACTTTGAATTTCGTGGCAACCTGGCGCTTCCCCCAAAAGGATAAATAAAGAGCGTTATTTGACTTTCTGAAAGCCTTACAATTTGAAGCTCACATCAGGTATTTTTAAGCTCCAATAATTACAATTTTTACAACAGTATAATTGTATTTACCTACTTGAGATTCTTTGATGACTCTTGTACAAGTCATTAAAATTACTTTTATGTTATTTATTGTCTTTTAGCCTATTTGTGACTCATTTGTTCTTGAAGCTTGAAAGTTACTTGAATAGAATAGAATACTCTTTATTATGTACACCTTTAAAATTACAGACATTACATTGAGAAATTTTACATTGGGTGACACAATGGGCGGTCTTATCGCTAAAAGCTTGACCATCTGTTGTTTTTCTTTCTTTCGGTGTTTCGAACTGAATTGCACAGTATTTTTAGATTTGACAAGGAATCTAAGTACCTGGTTAATATACTTTACGAAAAAAATCCGATGAGTTTTGAATTGTAGAGGTTTTCATAAAGTCATCAAGGTTGGATTAATTTCGCCGGGTCAGAGCTGCTGTGTGCATAACTTAAATCTAACTAAAGTGCCTGGACTAGATTTGGCTAAGAGCAGTTTGTGTTGATCCTAAAATCCTTTGTTCATTAAAATAAAATGAGGTGGATCGTAAAGTGTGAAGGATCACGTGGTAGGTAGTCAGGGCTGGAAATCAGTGAGGTGGTCGGGCTTGCGGCAGGTGCGCATGCGCAGGCGCAGGCGCAGCTGTCGCGGGCCGCGTATATAGCGCGCGCGCGCCCGGAGCGCTCACTGCAGCGTCCGCGGCCGCACGCTCCACACGTGACACGTAGCGGTGGGTAATCTTTATTCCGGCAAGTGAATTGATTCACTTATTCCGACTCCGGGTTCGGTACCGGTTCACCTTATTTATTCCTTTGGCACCGGCACTCACTCGCTCATTTTGGTTCCCCGGTTTCGCAGAACATTTTATTCATTTGGTTCACTGGATCATTTGGCACATTTTGAATTGAACAGTTGGTTAGTTAGAGCGATACGACGTGTTCCGAGTACTTCCGAGTGACTTGAGCGAGTGAACGAGAGTGAATAGTGAACGCGCGCTCCGCCCCGCTCCGGAATCATTTGGTACCGCGGTGCCGGTAAGGATTGTGAGGAATAAATAAGGTTTACGTATCCGCGTTCGGTACCGGCTCCTTTGGATCAGTACCTCCGGAGTTACCCACCGCTAGTGACACGCTGTCGACGGGATACTCGTGCTAGTGCTGTGTTGTTACCATTCTCTGTGCAAAATGATCATCTGCCTGTCCGGGTTCGTGATTGCTGGGTTGGTGTCTTTTCCTTATTAGTTCCACTGTTCATAGTCGAGTGTGTCGGTGGTGCCGGCTGACAACACCTCGTCAGCTGTGTAGCTGTCACTCGTACTGATCACATTAAGGGTGCGAGTCTACCAGAGGTGTGCGAGGATGCGAAACTAACCAATAACAACACTAGCTATGACAAGAAGTGATGTTATTTGTTAGTTTCACTCAAATCCCTACGTATCCTCGCACACCTCTGGTGAGAACGCAACCTGAGGATATTCTAACGCTCGTAGTTCAACGTTCCTCCAAATAATTTGATTACCATTTCATTAATATTTTTTAATTCAATCAGCAGTCGATGTTAACATACAATGTTTATTTGATAGTTGTGTGTACATAGATTTTTGTAGTAATTCATTATCAAAAGTGCCTAGTCGAAATAAATGTTGTGACTTCCACTTAAATAACTGTTTTTAATAAAGAAAAATATAGAATACATATTGTGCTACATTTTGTTTTTTTTAGCTAGTTTTGTAGTAATGTTTTGTAGTAATGTTTTGTAGTAATGTTTTGTAGTAATGTTTTGTAGTAATGTTTTGTAGTAATGTTTCAGCTCATTATTCGCTATATTACGTTAGGTACCCGGTGTTTAATGCGAGGTTAGAAGTAATTGGATGTGTTATGTTCTTTAAATATTGAACAGAGACATTATTAGTGATTGGTTGCGCGTATACAACACGTAACAATGAATTCTTGCGGAGCTGTCCATTAATATTCAATTTATTTGAATGTCGACATTGTTGATTGGAGTATAATGTTTGTTGTGTTGTAGCAGTAACGTAGACTTATGAGCTGTTGTTGTTTGTTGCAGAACATCGCCCACGTCGGTACCGATCTCTGCACGAAATGATATTGTAAGTACTCATCTATTTTTTGTAACAGTTTTAAAATATCTCTGCCTCTAGTGTGTGTACAGCAGCACCAATCAAACTAAATTAGCTAGCGGAACTTCGCAGACGTAATGAGTATCAAGACTTAAACACGATCACGTTGACACAAAAATATATTCTTAAAATCAATTTGTTTTCGTTTTATCATGTTTAGAAACCGATACCCATAGCGCCTGTTGAGTTTCGCTGGCTAATTAAATGTGAGGTTGTAAACTCATTTTGTTTTGTTTCGATCATCAGTATCTCCCTTGCAAACTAACAATCATAATCATAATATTTTATTAGCTTAGAAAGTAGGTACATAAATAAGGTGTTTACAAACTTTGTGATCCCTGTACAATATACCTAAATTAGGCATGCAAATATTGAAAATAAATTTAACAAAAAAATTAACTCCTTAGTCAAATTAAAATTGTCGAAAAATAATAGTTAAAAAATAAAATTAAAATTATATAATTAAAACCAGGCATTTTAATGTCAAAAAACACATACTGTCAAATTTGAAATCTAAAAGTGTAGTGTCATCTAAAAAATCTTTAATTGAATAATAACACTTATCAAGTACTATTAGGGCTGTCAGTTCCTTTTTAAGTTTTTGTATTGGATAATTTTTTATACAATCTGGTATTTTATTATATATGGTAGGGCCCATTCCGAAAACACTTTTCTCAAGCAAAGCTGTATTGTAGCTACCATTTTTTATTTGATTCCTATATTGGCTTCTGACAGGTCCTTCTCTAGTTCTATTTTCTGACACAGTTAAAAAGAAATTATAATTTTTTCTTACAAAAATTGCAATTTCCAAAATGTACAATGCCGGAAATGTTAGCACTTTTAGGGATTTAAACATTTAAACTTTCACACAACTGTATGTCATTCAATCCTTGATAAGTCGCGGCTGGCTATTCAATTATTTCATGTCGGTCGTTGCTCGGCTGTATTTATACTGTGACGTGTCCCTGATGACTAATTACGTAATGAGAGCCCCCCCCGCTCGGTGGCAGCGTTTTGAACGTGCGGTCTGTTGCAGGGCGTGGTGGAGCGCCTCGGCGTGAGCGTGGGCGGCTGCGAGCGTATGCTGGGCGTGGGCGTGGGCGGCTGCGAGCGTATGCTGGGCGTGGGCGTGGGCGGCTGCGAGCGCACGCTGGGCGTGGGCGCGCGCTACTCGCCGCACCACCACCAGCTGCTGCAGCACTTCGCAGGCGCCGGCGCGCGCTCCAGCAGCTCGTCGGCCGAGTCGGTGTCGTCGCACAGCGCGTCGCCGCCGCCGCGCGGCCCGGCCGGCCCCGGCGGCCCGGGCGGCCTGGGCGGCCTGTGCGGCCCGGGCGGCCCGGGCGCGGCCCGCTGCACGCGCGTGCGCACGCTGTACGCGTGCCTGGGCGAGAGCGAGGGCGAGCTGTCGTTCGAGCCCAACCAGATCATCACCAACGTGTCGGCGTCGGGCGAGCCGGGCTGGCTGCGCGGCACGCTCAACGGCAAGTCGGGTCTCGTGCCCGAGAACTACGTGGAGCCGCTGCCCTGACCGCCGAGCGTCGACCGAACCCTCACACACCAAATATCATATCGTAGTGTTATGTTGTTGATTCTTTTGTACGTATTTGTATATTTTGTACATTGTAAATAAGAGTTTGTTGATATTTTAACTATTTATATTATACTTTGTTGTGAATTTTGTACCAAATATACTATGTATGACGTATTATTATGCGATATCCGCTCGTGGATTTTAATGATAAAGATAAAGACTAATTTGAACGAAAATCTGTTTTCATTTATTCCCAGTAAACATTACATGTAGATAGAATCAAGAATAGTATAGTCTTCGATGAGAACATTGAAAACTAAATATGACAAGCGTTACATCTGTATGCGATACATAATATTACGACACTTCAAACAAACTACCCACAAGCGAGGCGCGTCACGCTTGCGTCACTCACGCGCCGCACACGTCAAACTGACGTCACCCGCGGCGGCGCAATACTCGCTGCACCGGCTGACTCCTAGTGGGCCAATGTTCCCTTTTGTGTACAGAGAAGATAATGATAATATAGTCAATGAAATGCCTCAGTCTTGCACAAGTTCCGCTCCGGCAGCGGCCGCGTCTGACACAAGATGACTTCATTAATGCTCCTACAGTCACGTCGGCGAGATCTTCGGATCACTCCCGACCGTTCACGACACCGCACTGTCGCTGGCGAGTCCCGCGGGGCGCTCCCCGCACCCCGCACGCGATTAGCTGCGCGCCTCGCCTCGCGCCACGCCCCGTGCCTCGCCTCGCGCCTCGCCCCGCGCCTCGCCTCGCGCCACGCCCCGCGCCTCGCCTCGCGCCACGCCCCCAGCCCTCGCCCCGCCCCCCGCGCGCGCCCCGCCCCCCAGCGCGGCCAGCCGCTCCAGCTGGCGCGCCTCGCCCGCGCGCAGCACGCGCATCAGCGCCTCGTACTTGTCGCGCAGCGCACGCAGCCTCGCCGCGCCCTCCTCGGTCGCGTGCCGCGCGGCGCGCTTCAGCTCCGCCACCGCCGCCTCGCGCGCCGCCAGCGCCGCCTCCAGCTCGTGCGCGCGCGCGCTGGCCGCGTCCGCGCGCGCCGTGCTGGCCTCCGCCTCCGCCTCGGCGCGCGCCCACGCCGCCCGCAGCGCGCGCTCGTCCGGCGCGGCCGCCGCCCCCGCCGCGCCCGCGCCTCGCGCCGCCGCGCCCAGCCGCGCCTCGCGCTCGGCCAGCACCAGCAGCTCGCGCCGCAGCCGCCGCACGTGCTCGGCGCGCCGCTCGGCCGCCAGCGCGGCGCGCGCCAGGGCCTCCACGTGGCGCGCCGCCTCGAAGGACTCGCCGCGCGTGCGCTGCAGCTCGGCCGCGTCCAGCGCGCGCTGCGCCTCCGCCTCGCGCAGCGCGGCCTCGGCCCGCAGACGCGCGGCGCGCTCGTCGGCCAGCTCGGCCTCCAGCGCGGCGCAGACGGGCGCGGGCGCGGGCGCGGGCGGCGCGGGCGGCAGCTGGCGCAGCTCGTCGCGCTCGCGCGTGGCCGCGCGCAGCCTCTCGTGCAGCGCCGCGTTCTGCAGCTCGAGCGCGCGCATGTGGCGACAGCGGCCCAGCAGCCGCCGGTTGCGCTCGGCGTGCGCGTCACGTCGCCAGCGCTCGTACATGAGCTGCGCGTGCGCAAGCGCCAGCTGCTCGGCCAGGTCGGCTCCGCCGCGCGTCGCCCGCCCCGCATACAGCTCCGCCATGTATGCGTCCAGTCTCTCGCACGGCTGCGGCTGACTCGACTCGCCACACTACGAGCGATCATTCAATTCAATGATTGATGTCAATTTTTTTACAGTCTACTTTAAAAAGGAAAGGAACGGGGCTGGCTGTATTAAAATAAAAGCATCTTTCTAAATTTGTTCCGGTGTTCTTCTCGGAAGAGTTGGATAGGAAACACCAACCTCATCTAGTTTTTAAAATATTATTGACATGTTAACGTCAAATTCGAATTCTAAACTTCAAAACAATTCGAATTATAAATTTATAACTCCGGTGCATAAAAAAGGGCATTAAAAATGAAATAGTTAACTACAGACCTATTTCCAAACTGTGCATATTAGCGAAAGTTTTTGAAAGGGTTGTTTACAACCAAATTTACGCAGCGCTAAGTCAGTCTTTTAGCCCTTCGCACGGATTTCTTAAGGGTCGTTCAACTGTTTCTAACCTAGCTTTGCTCAATGACTTTCTAACGGACAGAAAGGACAATGGGGCACAGGTCGACGTGGTTTACACCGATTACAGTAAAGCTTTTGATAGAATTTACCACAATATTCTTAAAACAAAGCTTTTTAACAATGACATCAGAGGAGATCTACTTCGTTGGCTTACTTCATACCTTGAAAATAGATCTCAAGCTGTCGTTATGAGTAACTAAATCTCGAGCTGGGTTTCAGCTCCTAGTGGTGTTCCTCAAGGTTCCTTGATGGGTCCGTTGCTTTTTATCATATATGTTGGCGACATTGACTCGTGTTTCCACTACTCTAATTTACTTTGTTTTGCTGATGATATATGAAGATATTTTCTGCAATATCATCGGATGATGACATGGTTGCTCTCCAATCTGACTTGGCACGATTGGATGATTATTGCTTGATAAATAAACTAGATTTGAACCCTGTTAAATGTTCAGTAATCTCCTTTAGCGGAAAACGCGTCCCTCTCCCTACAACTTATAAACTTAAAGCGCAGCTATTGCAGAGATGTGACGGTGTACGCGACCTAGGGGTTTTTCATGATTCAAAACTTCTTTTTAACGTGCACATTGAGCAAATAGTGGCCAAAGCTTCAAAGTCACTGGGATTAGTTATGAGACTCGCTGGGTGTTTCAAGAAGGCCAAAACCCTTAAGATTATTTATTGCTCTTTTATCAGAAGTCATCTTGAATATCCGTCTCAATTTTGGAACCCGTGTTACGGCAAATATATTGATAGTATTGAGAATTTACAAAAAAGATTTATTCGTTTCTTAGGTTTTCGGCTAAGTTTATCATACCATTCTGATAATTACTTGCAAGAAATTTCACTTGCGTCCCACTTACAAATCGTCGTCTAGCGGATTGCACTTTTCTTTTAAAAGTTATATCAAACGAGATTGACTGTCCTGATCTCTTGCATAAACTCCGTTTCAATGTCCCCCACAGATCAGTTAGATTAATCCGCCTATTTCCATTCCTTTTTTCTCTTCTAATTACAGGCAAAACTCATACATGGTGCGAGCGAGGAAGGACTTTAATATTCTTTGTAAAGAGTTTTGCGCATTTGCCCATTTACCACAAAATGTTATTCTGCACGCATTCGGTTGAACGCGGACTTTTTTTAAAGTGTTAGTGCTATTTGCACCTGATCCTGAAGGGTATTATTTGGTATCACACTGCATACACAAATACGTAATCATTTAATGGATACGAGATAATTATTTTTCCCCAATGAAAATTAATAATTTAAAAAATTCAAAATAATACCATACCAAAGGCAACACTGATCGCTCGACAGGGTTCACCTACAGTTTCTACAGTTTCGTGTCAAAGAAGCCGCCTGAGCGCGGCGATGCTTTGTCGCTTGCCGCCAAACAAACTTAGGACTAAAGAAACCTACTTTTTTCCTACGCGTAGATTTTTCCGATTTCTGACCTTCTGTTTGTCAAGAAACAGTTATTATTGAGTTAATGTGATGTGCTTTTGGCAATGTACCGACTGTAGGTATCAGTTTATTAAAACATTTACTTGTTGCATACCTCGGAGATTATGCTCCACATGTCTGTCTCGAACATTAGCACACATTCGACACATTTTTATTAAATTTGCACGTACTCTTCGCAGCGCACTTGCGTACGAATTGAGTGCGTCGAAAGCTTCCACAATCCGAGCTCTTACTTCGCTTTCCGAATCACACTCACTCACAAATAAAAATTAACTTATTCAAATATTCCTGATTGGTATACGACATTGTTCGCGATACGATAGCGGCACGTGATACGGACGGACATCCGATCGCAAACTATCTCCACGTGAGACTGGCGAAGTGGCCAAACAAGTAGCGTGCCAGTAGGCAACCAGTCGGCTACATCAAAGGGTCGAGGACTCGTTATGAGTACCTACAGTGCGGCTAGTGCACGGCGGTGTCCTTTGAAATAAATATAGGCAAAAAATAAAAGATTTCGCCGGCCGGTGGAGTGTCGTCAACTTATGAAAATTTACCATATTTTGTTTTACATTTCGCATGATAACTAAAAATAAAAAATCAATAACTTTTGGTTTTTATGAGTTACATTTTTTTTTACTATTTTTTCTAGTACAAAATCAAAATATTTCAAAGTACGTATGTTAAACCAGGAATACGCCTTTTTTGGATCGGACAGGGTTTTTGTTACGTATGTATATATACATTTACTATTCCTTGGTATCGTGCATGTTAGTGATCGTAAGATTTTTATTACTGTTACTGTTTCTACCCGTGAAAACCTGTAATTGGCTCTATGTCTCATACACATTTTTGTTATATTTTTGTAATAGGTGTTGGATCTCCTATAATAAATAAAAAAAAACTAGTTTATTTTCACATACTTCATAAACAGAGTACCGAAATTCAAAAATAGAATTATATTATAAAACTTTTACAAAAAAAAAATGTTTAAATTTGGTGTTATTTTTTTAATTCTTGCTTCAACATGTTTGAGATCAGTAAATGTGAAGAAAATTATCTTTTATTTAGTAGGTTCAAATGTATGAGAGTAGATAATTTTGTGTATGAAACTGCACTTAACTAAGTATTTAAACACTCGTGTGATACTATTTAATACCCCTCCCCCCTTCCCCCTGTAATGGACGGCGATCATCATGTAAAAAGTTGGATAAGATTGTTTGGTATTGATTAAAAAAGTTAGGAAAGAGACCCGCAGTTAGGATAGAGAATTATCAGCGCTCTAGGGCGCAAGTAATGCGCGGACCGCCATGAACGCGATCTCGTTTCTAAGTCAATAGTTAAGAGTTCAAAGAGATTCTAACTAGTTTAACGTTTATGTATTTCTAATTAGTCTGGTTTAGTTTGTTCTCATGTGAATCTTACAAGAGTGGGAAAGTAAACTTTTTTTAAAGCATTTTAAGGATTATGTAAAGTTCTTAGTAAGTATAATTACGTAACTCGAAAATGAGTTTTTTTGTGTGTGGATATATTATAATATAGAAGGTTAAAATTAAGTATAAAACTAATATTACAGTATAAATTATGTAAATCGGACCAGGCGTTGCAAAGTTATTGAACAATTTAGAGAATAGAAAATGTACCAACCCACATTTTTTGAAGTCATTGTTCTACGAAAATTGTATTGTGAAATATTGTAATTTAATATGATGTAGGAACACATAAGACACATTATGTAACAACAATTGTAAACATATAAGCAGAAATCATTTAAAAACACAGCCCCGAATATGATAGTCAAAGTTAAAATCAAATCAAATAAAAAAATGGGCTTAAAATCATGTGTCTCTGTGAGGTAAAGTAGGCCCGTATAAAAGATGTGCCATTTGTCGATACGCCACCAGTCTGCCTAAAGCTCTCGAAGAGAAAACAACAAGAACAAGAAGAATAAAAACTGAAGATACCTGGGAAGACATATTTTATTTCAACATCACCTACATACAGTCCACCGCACCCTCATTATGCAACAGTTTTATAAACTACTATTGTTTAAACCTATGTACAGAAATAAACATCTTAAAAACAATATTTGTATGAATGAATGCACGATGCACTTTTTCAATAGGGAATCTATTGAAAAAGTGCATCGGCTTGCACTAGAAGCAAGCCGACATCGCCCCACACAGAATGAGACGTGTGCAGTAACACCAGCCGAACAAAATCCAAGCCCACTCGATGAGCTCTCGTTTTTGGATTTCTCCAAAGTCAACCCCGAACTAGGTAAAAGCGTAAATCAAGTTTTTAGGGGAGGAATCTACTGTTTGCTTCGATTAAACCGAAAATGGGTCTAAATAATCGTAGGGTCATAGGTACACGATTTTTCAGAAATCAACCTGTTGGGGTAAAAAGGGGATAATTATACAGTTTCAAGTTGTTATAAACCTCATTGAAAAATCACCCTTTATTAGTGGATGGGTGTTCGAGTTTGAAGGGAACAGTAATAAATTCATGTGGACAAAGTTGCGGGCGCAGACCTAGAGTTCCTTACAATAAAGAAGTGATAACTAAGGGAGGATCAATTCTGATAATACATACCCTATGGGCCAGTTTCATCACGCTGTTTCTAAAAGTTTCGTTAAGCCATTTGCTAGATTATCACACTCCGAAAAACAGTCCGTCAAAATGGTTACTGTGACATGTTACAAGTAAAAGAGTTTGGTGAAATTGGACCTATTATAGGGGATGCCGGTGTGACATCGGGCACATGGCTGTATAATAAAGAAACCTCGATGTTTTGTAGAGTCGTAACAATCGTGCGAAGCAAGGGTTCGTCGCGAGTAATGAGGTAAGCAGGGTGTTCGCGCCTGTGCGGTGACTGACTCATCTACGCTGAGCCGAAAAACTGTTACTAAACCAAATTTACGTTGTTTGTATACCGGAGACAAAGAAAATGGGGATAATATTCATAAAATATGACTATGGTCTCCTTTTTTGTTTGTTTTTATGAACTGTAAATCCTCCATGTATAAATAAATATAAATTATTATTATTTATAATATTTAATTATTTCGCAGATCGGTCATGCAAAGTTGTGTTTCTCAGTGTTTCAGCCGATGTGCTTTATGTCGCGAAATTAAATTCTTTGTGATGTGCACCTGATCTAAAACGCACGAGCCGGTGCAACATGCGAGGAACTGCCTGCCTGCCAAAAGATTCTTAGCTCTGAATCTGGTGAGATCAATCCATTACTTATTTATAAATGAACCGACGCGTCCTAGTAGTGGTACATGTCTAGATAATATTCTCCACAACATAAGAGGCTGCAAAAGTGAGATTGTGGAGCTAGGTGTGTCGGACCACTCTGCCCAACTTATGAAGTTCCCGGTACAACAAAAGTGTATTTTACCATATTATTATAAATATAAACGAGATTATAGCAAGGAAAATATTAACCTTTTTAGGAAACATATCGCCAGTCTCAGTTTCTCCGAAGTTTATGAATCTGATGACGTAAACAAATGTTTTGATTCTTTTTTTGAACTATTTAAATTAATATACGATCTCTGTTTCCCAGTTGTTAGACACAGAATATCTACAGTTACTAAACCAAAGTGGATTACACGTGGAGTAAAGCGTTGTAGTAGAACTAGACGATGTTTATTGTGGAAATATAGATTGACTCGAGACAGTGACTCAAAAATGGCATTCAAGACCTTTTCGAAAAGATATCAAAGCGTCATCAAACTAACACAGAAAGCACAGAATTCTTATTTTATTGGAACAAGCACTAACAAGTCGAAGGCAACTTGGAAAGTTATTAAATCTATAAAGCCTAACATTACTAAAAGTAATATAAATGCGATTAATGTAAATGGTAAATACATAACAGAACCGAAAGAGATAGCACAACAATTTAATGACAATTTCGTATCCTCAGTGCAACCGAATGCTGACTATTCAAAGTCAAATGATTTTAAAACGCCAGGATCATATAAATCCATGTTTATGTCACCAACCATACCAAAAGACATAATTACAATAATAAATTCTCTCAAAAACACTAGCAGTACAGGCTATGATGATATTAACACCGCAGTAGTCAAATCAGTTGCTCTTATAATAGCACCCATATTAAGTGACATTATAAATATAAGTATTCAGAAAGGCATTTTTCCCGATAAGTTAAAGATTTCAATAATAAAGCCATTACACAAAAAGGATGACAAAACAAAAGTTACCAATTACAGGCCAGTGGCACTGATACCTATTTTTTCAAAAATTTTTGAGAAAGTTTTATATAACAGCATAAACAGCTATTTAGAAAAAAATCATATATTTTGCAAGGAACAAATGGGCTTTAGGAAAAATAGAACCATTAATATGGCTATATATAACTTTTTAGAAAAAATACATCATAACATGGATAACAAAAAACCAGTGATGGCGATGTTTATGGACATGACTAGGGCGTTTGACTTTGTAGACCATAACATGCTATTAACTAAGCTCGAAAGATATGGTATCAGGGGTAACGTGCTTAATTTGATAAAATCTTATTTAGAGAATAGAAGTCAAATTACACAAATTAATAGAGTAAATATAAGGACCAAAACTGAGGTAGTTTTCACCTCTAGCTCAAGAATACTGTCATGTGGTGTGCCGCAGGGTTCTGTGTTAGGGCCCTTACTTTTTATTTGTTATATCAATGACTTTCCCCAAGTAGTCGAACATCAAATGTCACTATTTGCCGACGACAGCACTGTTATTTATGATACTGGCACCTTAACAGAAATAGAAGAGCATGTGAACAATAGCCTTACTCCTATTATCGACTGGTTAAATATTAATAACCTTAAAATAAATCTAACCAAAACTAAAGTTATGAATTTTAGAATTAGACACAAGGAGCAATCACAGTTCCAAATAAACTATAGAGGGAATAAAATACTTGAAGCTAGTGTTACAAAATTTCTTGGACTATATATTGACAATGACATGACATGGAGGACTCAAATTGAAAGTGTTTGTGGAAAACTTAGTAAATTTTCATATGCTCTTTATATGCTGGGTAAAATTGCTAATAAGACCGCCTTACTCGCAGCTTATCATGGTTATGTCGCCTCGGCTCTGCGGTATGGCCTCATATTCTGGGGAAATGCCCCAAAGATACAAGAAGTACTTATAGCACAGAAAAAATGTATCCGAGCGATTTGTAGAATAAAACAGAGGGAATCATGCAAGCCACATTTTCATAAGCTTAAAATATTAACTTTACCGTCACTCTATATTTATGAAGCCTGTATTTTTGTAAAACACAATATGAATTTGTATAGATTTGTAGAAAGTAAACGGCGCTCAAAAATGTTGCAGGTGTTAGCGACAAAAACAAAATTTCATAGCAGCAGCTTTTATGCAATGGCTCAAAAACTATATAATAAGTTACCAGGACAAGTTATCTCAAGTAGTAACATAAACGAATTTAAAAGAAATCTATTCGCATTATTAAATAACAAGGTGTATTATTCTGTTGACGAATATTTAAATGACAATTTTTAATTATAAGACATGTTATGCTAAATCCAATCTGTTAATGATGTGACATACTATATAATTTTGTAATTTTGAATATTGTATAATAGAATCTTTGATATTTTGTATGCCTTTTGGCGGGACACAGCTCGGATCTAATGTATTATAACACCTTCTGTATGTACCCTGTGTTCACGAAATAAATAAATTTGAATTTGAATTTGAATTATTTTAGCAAAGGGAATGTTTTCAATCTACAATTCGTACAAAAAGTGTCTCCCATAACACTTGTTGCCTTGACTATCCACTAACCCACTACACTACAAGCCGGCACCCGAATCTCTTTTTTGTTGTATTTGTCGCACCTTTTAGTGTGACCTACTGCGGGCGAGGGTTTTTTTAAAGTTCAAAACATGTAGTGACCGAACCAAAACATTGTTTTTTTCTTTGTGAGTGTGTATAAGAGAGCTATAAATGAAAGAAGTGTTTCCAGAAGTTTCTATTTTGTAGCAACAAGCTTACAAGATCCGTGACATGTAGTCGGCCAGGCGACAAAAAAAAAAAAAGGGTCAGTCTCAGTGTCCCAAAACCATTGTTACGGCCAAAAGTGCTGCAACCCAGACTTTTTTATGAGTGCCCTTTCTATTTTTGGGTATTACAAATAACAAAATGGATACGGCATTACATACATACATGCACATTACATAGACTTGTGGTCATGGAATGAGTGTGTGTAGAGGGTGAGTGCGGAACTTTAATCTAGCGTGGTTCATTTAGAAGGTTTTTGGTTTCGTCATAGGTCAGTTTATGGATATACTGAAACAATATTTTCTTACATTCTTTGCTATTTTAAGCATGTATGTCGATAATGTTAGTCAATTTGTTATAAAGATATGGACCTAAGAACCAGAACTATTTATTTACGAACGGATGTTTAAACATGGGTCTGACGGGGAGGGCTACAGGTTTTTTTCGCCTAGATGGAATCATTAGTTTATCAAAGTTCAGTCTCGATTGTTGCTTGAGGGTAGTGAGCAGTATTAGCAATTGGCGGACGGAGAGGACTTCGCAAGATTGATAGAGCTGATATGTAGGGAACAAAAACGGACGAAATGTGCTAACCTTGAGAATAGCTCTTTGTGCTACCTCAAGGAGCTTTATAATAATTTTAGGTGCGCCTCCCCAAACAGTAATACAGTATCCCAAGACAGATTGATCGCGTGCCAGATATACTCGCCTGATTAATTTAGGATCTGCCACGTCTCAGATTTTTAAATACATATTTTAGTTTTCTTAGTCAAGCTGTAACAAGTTGTATGTGCAGTTTAAAAGAGAGGATATTATCTATTAATATTCCTAGATATTTTAACATAATGGTTTTGACCAATGTTGGACATTGGCATATACCACTGTTGCTACAGTTGTGTGCAATTAAGGAGAGCAATGGAGGAGGAGCGTTTGTGTTACGCATTGAAAACGTTATATACTGAGTTTTATCCGCATTTAGTGCCAGGATATTGCTGCTGAACCAGTCTCATGCTCTGTCGAAGCCACGCTGGGCGTCTTTAAAGGCTTGTTCCCACGTATCAGCCGAGAACAGAAGTACTGTATCATCTGCGTAAGAAATAATTTTACCACCAAGAGAGGAAAGATCACAGAGGTCATTAAGGTATACAAGGAAGAGACTCGGGCCCAAGATACTGACTTGCGGCACACCAAATGTGACAGGTAAGTCACTGCTTACGATTTCATTGATTTTAACACAGTGTTAGCGGCCTGTGAGATAATCTTCAATCTAATTTAAAATAAAATAATTCTTCCATTTTATTAAGAAGAAGTGGGGCAGAGACCGTGTCAAAGGCCTTTGCCAGGTCCAAGAATATGCCCAGTCTTCTTACCCGAGTCTAAATTCCCAGCCACATAATCTACAAGCTCATGAACTGCATCTCTAGTTGATTTTCCCGCTCTGAAACCAAACTGGTTGTTTGAAAAAAGGTTGTTCAATTCCTAATATTTAACAATAACCCTGAGGTCCCAGACCTTTGGTATGCATACGAGGAGCCGATGCTAACTTGCAGAGGCCAGTTAGAGGTTTTTAATTAAATGAGACATCAACCGACAATTATCCCTGTTCGCACTATGCAATGCACTCAAGGACAACCCTTGGTTGGTGTAAGACTGTTGCAGGATATGGAGGCAAAGATATTGGATTATGGATTGGGTGGCTAAGTGACCTGGTTATCTAGAACTATGGAATGACTATGGTTGACCAATGTTTTATATAAAATACACAGATAAAATGGCAGAGGGTGACAAGCACACTCAATAATAGGCCCCCGAAAACGTTCGCTAGCACATAGTGTCGTAGCAACAAGGGGGCAACATGTCCTGAGGTGCTTGAGGAGTGGAGAGGTATTCCACGGTTATCAGGACTATTCCGGAAGTATGGTCAAGATCCCAACCAGCATCTTACTGGAATAATTCCTCCCTCTGAGCATGTTTGCTCTTGCGTATCTCCACTCAAGCCGGCCAATGAAGACTAGAAAGAGGGGGAAGCTCTGTTCTTTGTCAGTATTCACACAAGCTGGCTCACACAAGCTGGCCAACAAAAGCCAGCCAAAAGTCAGAAACAGGACTTTTCCCAGGAGATAGGGTACGTGGGTGGTTGTTGCCCAGCGGGTTTATGTATCTCTCTTAGTCTGGCTCCTCACCCTAGACCTGTTTCGGCAAACGAAACTACCGGTACAGACCCTGAGAGGAGCGCGCAAGCCCCACCACGACTTCTACGTAGAGTTAAGGCGGTAGGGTTAATATTATTATTTCGTTTATTTATTTTTATCCTTATTTTACTAAATTTTAAATATTTTTATAAAACAACATAAAAAAATAGTGGTCCGCCGGTATCGGGAGCAGGTTCCAAGCCACCGGTGGTTAGGGCTTCAGAGACAGGCACCGCCACACGATGCGAGCCGTATCGAGCAGTACTGCTTTCTGAATCAGTCCCTTGATCCAACCGCCTAACGAAAGCCTCGAGAGATGTTGATCGAGGCATTCGGTCATCAGGCCATTGGCCGATACCACAATCGGCACAATGACAGCCGAGCTTACATTCCACATGACAACAACCTTGTGTGCTAAGTCGAGATATTATTTTATTATTTCCAAAAGTATTTTTTTACCATGGGAATGTCCTTCCGAGAGCAAAAGTAGGCATGTCCTTCCCCATGATGCCATCTATCTCCTTGCTAATTTTTATCCCAAATTCAGTCGTCTAGGCGAGAAAAGGTTACATTATAAAATTAGTATAGATTTGAGCAATTTCAATTTTTGAATATTATTTATAATTATGCATTTGTTTTGCCGGTGCTGGCTCATATAAAGGGACTTGCTCAACCCGGCCGGGATGAACGCGCAGCTTGCTAGCGTCCCACGGTATGCACGCTGGAGGGAACCAGCGGACGCCGGCCGAGGAAACCAGACTACTTACTTGGCGACGAGTGTCTTCTGGCACAGCGCGGAAGAAGTCAGCGATGACGAACTCGTAGGGCTCCGGCCACGTATCCACCGTCTGCACCGCCACAGAGGCGCGCGCCGCGCTCGCCAGCCGCGGCCCGCACGACGCCGAGCGGCGCGGCGCGGGCGCGGTGCGGCGCGCGGCCAGCGCGGGCGGGCGGCGCGGGTCCAGCGCGGGCGGGCGGCGCGGGTCCAGCGCGGGCAGGCGGCGCGGGTCCAGCGCGCGCGCCCGCTCCCGCCCGCCCGGCGCGCGCTCCGCGTCCGCCCACTCCGAGTGCGGCCGCGCGCGCGTCGTCAGCTCCAGCACCTCGCGGTCCTCCACGTTCAGCGGCTCCAGCCACAGCGCGTCCACGGGCGGCGCCGGCCGGCTCGGCTCCGGCCGTGCCACGGCTCCGGCCGGCGGCGGCACGCCGGCGAACGGGACCGGCGAGTCCGCCGCGCGACGTTCTAGCGCCACCCGCGCCAGCCGCGACGAATACGCGTCGCCCAGCATGGCCGGCCCGCCCGGCGCGCCCAGCCCGGCCGGCCCGCCCAGCGCGCCCAGCGCCGACGGCGACGTCTCCTTGCGCGGCGGCGACGCGGGCCGCTCGCGCCGCCCGATGGCCCGCACAGCGCCCGACTCGGCCGGGAAGCGGAACTGAGTGCGCGTCTCCCGCGCCGGCGTGTTCTCCGGCGTGGCCTCCACCGCGGCCTCGGGCGGCTCGGCGGCGCTGGCGTCGCTGGGCAGCGGCGTGTGCGGCGCGGAGTCGGCGCCGCAGCGGTCGCCGAGCGCGAACCAGGGCTCGGCGCCCGGCCGCAGGCTGGAGGCCGAGCGGGCCGCGTGCGCGCCCGAGCCCGGCGGGGGGGCGGGCGCGGGCGGCGGGGCGGGGACCGCGGCGCTGGTGATGGGCAGCGGCGACGGGGCGGAGTCCTCGGCGCGCGAGTGCAGCGACAGGCGGCGGCACTCGGCCAGCACGTCGTGGTGCTCCAGGCGCGCCCAGCGGCCCGGGTCGGCCTCGCGCAGGCGGCTGCCGGTCACTAGAGCTGGGTGCAGGCGCACGGACTCGGCCAGCGCACCCACGCCGCGCTCCCAGGCCTCGCGCGCGGCGCTGGCGGGTAGCTCGGCGCCCTGCGCGCGCAGCGCCTCCAGCAGCGTGCAGGGGTGCGTGGCGTACAGCGTGTGGAACAGAGCCAGCTGCGCCAGCTGCAGGTGCGCGCGCGTGGCGGGCGAGGGCGGCGGCTCCAGCGCGGCGGGCCGCAGCAGCGCGTCCGACAGCTCGGCCGGGTGCGTGGCGGCCAGCGCGGGCGCGGCCGGCAGCAGCGCCGCCAGCGCCAGTAGCGCGTGCAGCAGCGGCAGAGGGTCACGCTCGTGGCGCGCGGCCCGCAGCAGTTCGCGCGCCAGCGGGTGCGAGGACAGGCGATGCAGCCAGGGCGGGCGCCGCGCCACGAGCGGGGCGAAGGCGGCGAGCGCGTGGTGGCGCTGGGCTCGCTCGCCGCGCAGCTGCTCCTGCAGCGCATCTAGCAGGTAGCGCGCGTGCAGCTCGGGCGCTCGCGCCAGCAGGTCGAGCGCGCGTGCGCTGCCGGTGCGCGCGTGGTAGGCCAGCAGCGCGCGCGTGAGCCAGGGCTCGCGCACGCCGCAGTACAGCGCGGCGAGCGCGTCGGCGGCGTCGCGCGCGCCCGCCGCGCCGCCCTCCAGCAGCGCGAACACCTCGCCCGCCTCGCACGCCGCCAACATCTCCAACCGCCTGCCACACGCACACAGGTACAAACCCGTCACTCGACTACTTTAGCCACTTACAGCCAATTTGATTGCCGGGCAAGGTATTGAGAACAAAACAATTTAACATTCAACCAAACAAATATTTCAATCTCATATGGTTGACATGACTGCCAAAGGAAACCTATTCAAAAATTCTCCAGAGGCTGCAGTCTCAACACACATAGCTATCTCTTTACCACCTCTTTCAGTTGCAAAGTCCTAACAATCCGGATGTAAATAAGTTATTGATTGTCATCAGTATGTGCCTCGTCACAAACTTTATGCTTTTCAACAAAATTAGATGTAGCAATGCTGTAAGCATTTGAGTATGCTTCCAGTACATAGTGATGCAGAGTAAAAGTCAGTATTTATTTATTTATTTATTCATACTTCAAGCACACAAATTTACAGAGGCCAACTTAATGCCATAAGCATTTGCTACCAGCCAACCTTAAGTATCATTTTATTTTTAATGTATGATTTTTTTTTTTATGATAGTGAAAATGGCATCAAAATCCATTGCATAGTTTAGAAGAATAAACTGGTCACTCAGAGAGACATGAACATCAACTTAATTTTATAATAAGTACACAGGTTGTGGTCAGTAATTATCCCATGGAACTGTACTACCAGGGTGATAAAAAGTGAAACCTGTGAGACAAACAACATCCGTTGGCGTCAAAAGGCAACAGATGGACCATTATAACTCTCACAGAGAGAAGGCCTAACAGCAGATTATTCATTTTAGGTAGATTATTGTTACCTATGTTACAATGAAATAAGTAACTGATGAACAATATTAGAAATCTTACATCAACAGCAACATCTTACAAATAAAAGGGATTGTACTAGTATGTGAGCCCGGCCGCTCATTCACCAGGAATCGTATCGTTCGATCGAGCAGTCCCTCGATTTAATTCGGGTACTAGTAATAACTGCGCGGAAAGACATCTTCGTGCCTACGTGATACGTACCAATCAGCAGTTCGGAGAGAAGATCCTTGAGTCACTGAGGCAGGAGGAATTTTGATTTGTTTTACTTCAACTACGGTCAAATTAATACAATTACATTCAAAGTTAAGCTTTTTAGATTTAAGCTGAACCTTTAGCGACGATAAATACGGACACCTTTAGGATTTTCATGAGTTTTTCATAATTTACGGCACACCGGAATCATCTTCGATGACAATTATTTGACTTGACACAACAGACGTTTGACTGACAGCTGACACTTTTTTTTTTTAATTTTAATTCGCCCAAAGGGCAGGCTATAAATAGATTTTTAAATGTGAATGATATCAAAATGTAGTTTGGTGTGTAGTAATATGTAATAACTTTATTTAGATATATATGTAGAGTGGTGGTGATATATAAGTATATATTCTATGTTTACTAATAAAATTTGTCTTGTCCTTTCAGCTACTAACATATTTTAACTAGAACTACCACGAAGTACAAATTTCGACGGCTCACCTTGTTGCTCTGCCGTCACCACATGACGCTGGCAGAATAGTCGTCATCGGCTCAGTTGCCAAAGAAGGAAAAAAAAAAAAAAAAAAAAATAGTCTTTCGACCATACCGCCTCGTCCCTTGCTCGACGAAGTGCCAGCCCGCGCCGTAGCTGAGCCCGTAGCTTTAAATTCCCCAGATAATAATAATATAATCCAGATCAAGCCTGTCCCATCTTGCTGTCCTCCCGTCAGCGACGCCCTAAGCCGAGGTCTGTAACCCACAGGGGGTGCCCTTAGCGAGCGTTCGCTTAGTAATGTAAGTAGTTTTACGCCCCTTGCTGGAGGCTTTGAGTCCGCTTAAGGCAGCCACAGGATAGTCCGGTTAAGTAGTCACGACCTCTCAAGGTCAACTACGAGATGCCATACAAAAAAAAAAAAACCGCCTCGTCTTCCGTGTAGAATTTCTTACGTGGTAAGTTTTAAAAATAATGTGTTTCGTTTATATAACCATTTTAATTGAGTCATTTTATTTTAGTATTTGCGTCAAATCCAGGTTAAACGTCATTTTACTAACAAAACTTGAACATATTCTTCGTGTTTTCATCACATTGTTTTTGGCTGCTTTCCGAATTGGGATGTAATCGATTTGAGCGCGCTTACACCCGTTCCGAGTTGGCGTGAGCGCGATAACGATGTCCCGTGAATCGTCATAGGTGACGTCATGACATGCGCTATCTTGCGATAACGCCGACCATGCCTTATATAAAGAAATATGATAGCACTTAAGAGCTATAGAATCTATGAAATTGATACACAGCGCTTACAGTCTGACATACAGGTACTTGAGGGCAGACTTAGTTCCCTTTACATTAAATATGTGGGTTCTCAGAACCAAATTAAAGAACATATCCTTGCAGCTAATGAGTTAGTTATGTGTCAGTGTACTTGTCAGAAGGTTTCAAACCCTGATGCTGTCCAGTCTAAGTTAACGGATGACCCATCCCAGACTGAGAGTTTGTCTCAAGACTGTATTATTAACCAAGATATATTTGATATAGTGCAAGATCTATCTCAAGTGGTACAGCTTGATATCAGTAGCTGTCCATCTTTAAGTAGTCATCATTGTTATCATTCAGTTATGTTCTCAGATAGTATAGGAAGAGGTTTAGGTAAATTAATTAATAACAACCTGAGATATTCTACTCAAAACTATTGTACGCCAGGGTCAACCTACAAACGAATAATGACATCAGTAACAGGAAATGAATGTAATCCTGAAACCTACATTACTATAATTGTAGGTAATAGTTCTAATGTCAAAAAAGATGAAATCACTGACTGTGTAACAAAGTTGTTACAGATAGATTGTAGTAAAATAATATTATGTGCTTTCCCATATTTTGAAAGACTGACGAATCGACAAAACAATTATATTCATATGCTTAATAAGCATATGCACTTTTTAGCTAGTCATCACAGTGACAAGCTTGTGTTTTTTGACACCAACAGTTTTGTTGAAACTTTAAAATCGACTAGGGATACTGTGTATCTGCCTGTTAATTTTAGACACATAATAGCAAGGCTATTAGCTTTTTATATAAACTCATACATATGTAGTATGTCGAAGTCTTGTGTTATTAAATACCACAATAGTTAGTAATAATACTAAAAGTCACGTGGCGAGCCTGAATAAATGTAGCTCAAATGTAGCTATAAGTAATTCTACAAACTGTACGAAGGAGGTTCCATGTCCCTCACTCACTACGAGCTCACCGTCTGGTGGTGACATTCAAGTCTTGGGCTTAACTCCGGATAATCATTTAAACTAGTTTGTAAGACAACAGAAGGTACCAGGAAGAATATTCTTATAACTAACAACAACAAGGTATCTTCTTGCTCAAAAAGAAGGTCAGCAGAATGCCTTGAAGTTATTTCATCAAAATATTCAAGGTATTTCTTCCAAAGTATTAGAAATTGAAATGTTTTTAGAGAAAACAAAGTTTGACATTGTTTGTTTTACTGAACATTGGTTAAGGGATTACCAAATGCTAATTAATTATGAGAACTATAGTGTGGGCAGTTGTTTTACCCGTAAATCTATGCTGCGTGGAGGGTCTCTAATCTTGATTAAAAATTGTTTAAAATCCAAGTAACGCAATGACATAGTTGGTTTATCAGTTGAACATTGCATCGAACTGTCCTGTGTTGAGCTAGATAAGCATGTTGTAGTGTGCGTGTACAGACCCCCTAATTATCAGACCTTTTCTTTATTTGAGTCAATAATGGAAGATGTCCTAGCGAAACTTGCATCCAGTAACAAAGCCGCAATTATTTGTGGTGATTTTAATATTAATATTCTTGAAAATAATTCAAATAGCTGTAGACATTAAATCGTTCAATTTATTTAATGTTTTTACCGAACCGACTAGAGTAACTCCAACTTCTGCTACTTGTATTGATAATGTCTTCTGCGATTTTTATTATTTAGAAAAAGCCATCGTAAATTTTCTGCCGTCAGATCATAGTGGACAAACGGTAACTTTTAGGTTTAAAACACCTTTACAAAAATTGCAAATACAATTTAGACCAATAACTACTGGCAAACTAAATAGTTTCAATAGTGCCCTAAATAATAAGTTAAATGTTCTGGGCCATAATATGGACGATGCAAATAAATTTTATGAGGATTTCTTTTCATTAGTCCACACTGAATTCAATAAAACTTTTGAAAAGAAAACAAAAAATATTTGCACTAAATTTATATTTAGTGACTGGGCAACCAGAGGTATTAGGATTAGTAGAGAAAGACTGTTCGAGTTGTATGGCCTTAAGCCTTACATTAACACTGAAACTTTCAATAAGTATGTTGCTACATATTCCAAAACTTTTAGAAATACCTGCAAAATAGCTAAAGCCCTGTACATTAGCAACAAGATCAAAACAGCGGAAGATAAAATAAAAACTGTTTGGAAAGTTATAAATAACGAAACTAGTAGGAAAAAAATACGAAACATTGAATACACATTGGAGACTTCACGTGGTGCCATAAGCTCTAACTTAGCCAAATTTAGATTAACTACAACAAGCAAATCATTTCTGATAAACAGTATCCGCTTTTATAATAAGTTGCCTAAGTCGGTTACAGAACTTAGCGATGGAAAGTTCAAAGCCCACATTAAACGTGTCCTTATCAAAAAAGCGTACTATAAGATTAAAGACTACGTCGAAGACAAGAAAGTTTGGCAATAATTCCTTCTGCACATGTGGCTTCCCTGGTACCTCATAAACGGCATCACTATGTAAATTACTAATAACTGCTCCCAAATAATGGTGTTTAATTTTTATTTTTTATTATTAGATATGGACTTTTACATATCTCTGACATAATTTTATTTGACATTATATACCTACAATTTTTAATTAGTTTTTGATTTTACTTTATTAGATTTGTTTATATTTTGTAAATGTGAGAACGTCGTAGGCCCTGTGGATTTTAAATTATAGACAATTGTCTATTTGTTTAACATATGGTACTTGTTGACAGGCCTACACTGTCCTCCCATACCTGTTAATATCACTGTAATTGGAAAACATTGTAAAAGACATATTTTTAAAAGAGTAACCATGGAGTTTCTTGCCGGCTCTTCTCCATGGGAAACGACCAATTGGAACCGTGCACCTAGAATCTGACGTTTCATAAGTGCCCATGTAGGTCTATGTGAAATAAAATATTTTGATTTGATTTGATTTGATGATTTAGAAGTAGCTCAAGAATTTGTAAATTATTTTACTAATATACCATCTAAAACTACGGAGGCTTTAAATTCCTCACCCAAAGTCTCAATTGATTTATTAAGAGCGAACGTTCCAGGCTGCCCGGTTGAATTTCAATTTAAACATATAAACCCTATGATAGTTATAAAGGCTTTTCGGCAAATAAAAATCAAGTTGACCGAAGATCTTTGGGGAATGTTTATCAAAGTTTGTACATCCATAATCGAGACCATAGCACCATACTTAGCTTTAATATTTAATTTGTGTGTAGATCAAGGAGTCTTCCCGGATTTAATGAAATCATTTTAACATCAACAAAATCTTACACGAACAGCAATATGGTTTCACCAAAGGTCGTTGCACGACTAATGCTGGTGTCACTTTACTAAAACAGATATTTACAGCGTGGGAGGAGGCCCAAGATGCCATAGGAATTTTCTGTGACCTCTCCAAGGCATTTGATTGCGTTAATCACGAAACCTTGCTCCTAAAACTGGAGCATTACGGACTAGGTAAACCTGCGCTAAGTTTAGTTAGATCTTATTTACAATATAGACGGCAAAAAGTTCAAATTAATGGTGTCAATTCACTTGGATTAAAAGTAAAATTGGGTGTTCCACAAGGCTCGATATTAGGTCCTTTCCTCTTTTTAGTATATATTAATGATCTACCCCATTTATTAAAAAAACAACCACAAACGGTGTTATTTGCTGATGATAGTTCTTTAATTTTTAAGATAAGTAGACGTTTATCAAATCTTGACGACGTAAATAACGCACTGCTGCAGGTACAAAATTGGTTTACTGCTAATAATTTAGTATTAAATGGGAAAAAAACAAAATGCATAAGGTTTGCTTTGCCGAATGTTAAAAGTACTGATTGTGACATAGTATTGAATCAAGAGAAACTAGAATTCGTTGATAAAACGGTTTTCTTGGGGATCACGCTCGACTCGAGGCTGCACTGGGGTCCCCATTTAACATCTCTTGCAGGACGGCTAAGTTCAGCAGCATATGCTGTAAGAAAAATCCGTCAGTTTACTAATGTAGATACCGCGAGGCTGGTCTATTTCAGTTACTTTCATAGTATCATGTCTTACGGTATCTTATTATGGGGACGCGCTGCAGACATCGAGTCTATTTTTATTCTGCAAAAAAGAGCCATTAGAGCAATATATGGCCTCCGCAGGCGCGATTCGACCTTGTCAATATATATATGAAAACATCAAGTACGTAAGAAAAAACTTAAATATTTTCAGTAAAAGAGGTGAAAGACACAACTATGGGACTAGAAATAGGGACCAATTGGTTCAACCGGGTTTCAGGCTGGCTAAAGTAGATTCATCCTTCATGGGGTACTGTTTAAAATGTTATAATAAAATACCTCCCCACATAATCCAACTGAATGAAACGAAGTTCAAAACCTGTATCAAACGCACACTATGCAGCCAAGCATATTATAAGTTGGAGGATTACATCTCTGACAAAAATGCTTGGCTCAACGCTGGTTCTGCTCCACAAGGGCGCCTAAACAATTGATTAGCATTCGGAAATATTGTTGGAGCTGCTGAAGATTGTAAAAACTATCTTTGCACTGTATAAATTCAATCTTTTAGTATTGTATAATTGCAAAGCACACGTGTGAGCACTATGTAGTACCTACTATAAAGCTACCCTATACAGGGCACGTCTGTCATTGACTTGAATGTGCCCTGGCGGCTGAGAGTATGTCACGCTCACTCAAATGTCTCGCTGGTGGTGGCGTGTGTGTTGGATCATTAAGTTCCCTTCAAAATGGTTCAGCTGAATGGTGCTGATCCATACGTCATGTTCATGAACGGGCGCCGTCAGTGGGGACTGGTCATCTCTTGGCTGCCACGGCTTTTTAAAATTTTTCTTTTCCGATTTTTATGTTTTTTTATTACGGGTCTTTCTACATCGTTCTCACATGTTTAATTTCAACAAGACTGATGTAACTAATTTTCTGTAACCATATTATTTAAAAGAGTGTCCATGGAGTTTCTTGCCCGTTCTTCTCCATAGGTACCGACTTCGCTTTGGAATGGGCAACTAGCTTCATATTTCTGACGGACCGACCCCTTGACAATGGGGAAGGCAACTGTCAAAATGGCGCTGTCGTAGCTAGTTCCCAACACAAGCTAAAAATACTAGGCGTGATGTGGTTTTATTTTATTTTAGCGAAAGTTGACTCGATGTTGTGTTCCTAGATACTCAGAAATTGGAGTTCGAATTTCTCGTAAGCCCCTAAAATTAGAAGATTGTGCTTTAAAGCTATTCGTACAGATTTTTTTGAGTTCGAATTTATGTCGTGAACATTTTGAAGAAAGTGATTACGAGGAAATATTAATTCTGACACTTTCCATGTCAATTACTTGATTTAAAATACTGAAATCACCGAAAATAACGAAATAGTGAAATTAAATCAAACTCATGAATGAACATAAAATGAAATGAATGAACGAAATGTCAAAAAAATTGTAGGCCGTAGGGACCTAGCTATGGTCACGCCATCTACAATTAGCTTTGCCCGACCTTCCCCATTCAAAAGTGCCTGTAATGGGTTTATTTGAAATAAATGATTTGAGTTTGAGTTTTGAGTTTGAGCGAAATGTCTGCTGTCATAATCGTGATATCTAAATCGGAACGCTAATTATCGATGCGATGTGAGCGCTGGTGACTCTGGTGAGCGCTGTCAGCGATTATGATCTAACGAATGCGGCCTTTATTTTACTCTTTCCATTTCCATTTTCCAGTATTTTCAGGTTTTTTTTTGAGCTATCTCCTCATATTCCTAGTAATTTATTAATTTTTTTTTCATGTTTTATATCTAAACTTAGTAGGTATTGTTAGTATAACGAATAATGTAAATAGATATAAGTACAAGAAATCTTAATACGTAACTAAATATTTACAGTCTCTATTATAAATTTGTACAAGTATAAATAAGCTGAGACATTCATAAGTAGCTCCTGAATGCATTGCGGGACCTCATCAGGCTTATTATAAATTTTAAGAAGCTCATCCGACAACACTGGACAACACAAGGCGCTGAATGTTGAAAGACGAGCACTCGAAGAAGATATTATGATGTAGTGACTGAACTTTTTGTGATTGACAATGACCAAAACGCATACAACTGATAATAGAATAAAATTTTCTATTTATGAATTTATTATTCTTGCAGAACCAAGGTATGGAGTTTATTTGAACATCTAAAGTAGCAAACCAAGTACCTTTATTTTCAACCTGAGTGTGGTGGTATGAATGTCTTCCCCACTCTTGGCACATGCGCTGTCTTAAAAGACTAACTGCATCTGTAAGTGGTATTGAAACATTCATATCAGGGTCCAGGATTGGGAATTAATTCTTCTAAATCAACAATTTTTTCGGCCAAATATTTTACATTGGTGTTGCAGGGAATTAAAAGGTAGACCCTTTTAATTCCCTGCAACACCAATGTGTGAAGGCACCCACACAAAACTAACTACAATATTTGATTGATATAATTCTACCCTTATCTGTTTTTATTAAATAAATTATATAATTAGTGTTAGCATTTAATTTGTTGTTTGCCAAGTTTTCCAGAACACTCATGCTATCACTGACCACAATCCATTTGTTATGTCCTGAATTATAGTTTACAATATGTTTCAAAGCGCTCAAAATAGCAACAGCTTCAGCTGTAAAAATACTTTGAATTTTTGAGGAGGGCTCATATATAGCAAAAGACACAGCCCTATCGTTCTTGGAACCATCTGTACCTATAAACAAATTTATGATTTGACCACTCTGATAGCATTGCAATTACTTCCTCTTTTGTGGACAAGTCCTATTTTTTCTTTAAAGTTATATTAATAGCTGGAAATTTACCTATAAAAGTTCCTTCATAGCAAGGCAAAATATGTCTGGATTGATAGATATTTAATTTTTGAATAAAATTTACGAGACTCTGAAGACCTTGTAGCATAAAAATTGGTTTAGAAACTGAAGGAGTTATTGAATGTAACAAATTTACCAAAATGCTGTTACCAGATAGAATATAAAGTTTTAGTATAAATCTTTCGTTTAAGTAGTTAAATCGAATGCGTAATGGTGGGACAATCAATCTGCATTGCATTTATAGGAGTACTTCGGAATGCCCCAGTTATTACATCCGAACATTTATTTTGAAGAACATCTAAACTATTTACAATTTTAACATCTGCAGCAAAACAATAGAAACCATATTCGAAATGACTACAAACTAATGATTTGTACAAAAGCAACAAAAAATTTGGGTCTACACCCCAATATGAGCCAGACAGAGACTTCAATACATTATAAGCTTTATTTGCTTTACTAATTATATGTTTTATATAATTATTCCAGGTTAAATTATATGAAAAAAGAACCCCCAGAAATGTAACCTCAAGTGCAATGGATAGTGCACATTTAATATAGTGCACATTGGGCATATTATGACACTGTTTACACAACACAACTACTTTGGACTTGGACCGATTGATATTTAGATCAAGGTAAGAAAAATATTCATAAAGATTACTATTTGGACGGTTTGTGATAAATTGTTCCCAGATGTATAGACAACCAAATCATCTGCAAACTGTAGATTTTTGACCTGAGACCCTAAAATAAGATTTAATCTACGGATATATAATATAAATTATTATAAATATTAAAGGTGATAGTATACCGCCTTGACGAGAGTCTAGGACCATAAAGATGTCTATTAAATTTAGTAAATAGAAAACTTTTAATCCAATTTATAATTTTTACAGGAATCCCTATTTGCACTAATTCGTGACAAAGAATATCTACATTTACACTATTAAAAGCTCCTGCAACATCAATGAAAACTCCAACTAAATATTTTATTTGTAGCGCGTAATAGTCGTTCGCCACAAGCCCGCACTCCTCAGTACCTTCAACCGAGTCGGCGCTCCGCCCGAATCAGCGCCCGAGTCGGTGCCGAGCGATATTCGCGCGTCACCGACAGTTAGTACATCGCGAGCGGGCAATCGATGTTCACGTACGCACGTGATAGATTATGCGGATAATTACAGTTTATTTATTACAATAATTCACGTCTGTTTCTTTAATTGAACACGAATAAAACCATCACTGTAATAATTATAACCTTGTTTAAGTGTGTTATACAACATTCAATAGTTTCTCATCAAAATCTTATCAGCATTATTACGAAATACTGTTATTTCATTGTTGTTTTGTATAATATCACATCTACCCGTTACTTAAACAAATAACAAGACTTGTTTACTAATTTATGCCATTGTAATACCAAGTATGTAATGCAAATAATTAATTCAGTATATTTTAATATAATTCAATCATAGTTTCATGATAAAACAATTATTAACGAATTTGAAATGAAATCGTACGATGTGACGTCACTTGTTTACCACCGGCTTTAAAAGCCGCTGCTCCGCCGTAATCGGCTCATAGGATTGGCTTGTCGTCGTCACACAAGCTTCTCCTACCAACACCCCTGATGCACCCCCCGGCGCCGCGACAAGAACGTGGCAACAAAAGCCGGGGCAAAAGAAGCCCAGGTACCCGCCGCTGGTAGTTGAGAAGCTACCAATCTGGGCCGCCCATTTCCGGGCCATCAGGGAGAAACTGGGCCGGCCTCCTAACGCTCGTCCATACGGAGGTGGAGTTCGCTTCACCCCAGACAGCGAGGAGGAGTATAGGCTGGTCCAGCGATACCTGACTGGCCTAGAGAAGGATAGCGGTGTCAGCTGTTTCGCTTACTCGCTGCCAGCAGAGAAGAGCCTGAAGATCGCCATACGGGGACTACCGGCGGATACGGACCCGAAGGAGATAGAGGAGGAGCTCCAAACGCTGGGATACCAGCCGGAGTATGTGCGCCATATCAAGGCCGCACAAGGACGACCCGGTTGCGTATTCCACGCGATCTTAAAAAAGACTCCGGACGTCCGGGCCATTTACGACACTACGACGTTCATGTTGATGCGTGGTGTCAAAATAGAGGCTTGGCGCGGAAAAAGAGGACCTGCCCAGTGCCACCGATGCCAGCTGTTCAGACACAGCTCGCATCAGTGCCACCGCCCGCTCGCTTGCGTGCGCTGTGGAGGGGAGCACGCGGCGAGAGACTGCCCGCGCCCGCGGGAAGAGCCGGCCACCTGCGTGAACTGCGTTGGCCCGCACCCGGCGTGTAACATCAAATGTCCGGTGTTCCAGAAAGAGATCCGGAACAAGCGGGCGGGCACCGCCGCCACACGGACACATCACGCCGGCCCAAAGTGGCCATTGAGAGGCCATAAGTGATGCCAGAAGAGGCCCAAGGCACGACGCTTATGGCGGCGGCCAACGGGCCATCAAACAAACAAGCTACCTCCTCTGGGCGGAGGAAAAATAAGAGACGCGGGGGAAAGGGCAAGGGGAAGAAACCCGACCCACCCCCGGCGACCCAAGAAAACCCAACTGCCACCCCTGCCTTCACCGAGGCACAGGTTGCGAATATGCAGCAACCTACCGCTAGCGCCGCCACGGCGCCGCGGACAAACAAGGAACTACCAAGGAAAAAGTTCCTAAAAGAAACCAGTGGCGGCGCTACCGACGCCAAAGCAGCCACAGACAAGTCGGAATTCACAACCTGTGCCATTAAACTGTTGGACCTGATAAAGGCCACCAGGCAGGGACAGGATGTCGAGTTGGTCATCCTGGATGGCCTCGCCGCACTACTGACTCTATACCACGGCTAGGTCACCCAGGGCGGCCTTCTGGCAAAAGGCCGCCCCCTCCCCTCCGCCACCTCCTTCGGGATATGAAGATGTTACAAGAAATCCGGACTGACTTCCAGATAAGCCGCAGCCAAGCTACACGCGACTTATCTGTGACAAAAATACTCCACACTCACAACACCTACACCCATTGCGTAACGTGTTCTAGGTTAATATAGGCACGTTACGTAAATGCAGACAGACATACATGTCATTGAACGGTGTTACACAATTACAATACCGTTCACACCCACTTGTCGGCCCCTTAGCCCGGACAGTAACGGCTAGCTCTGTGATCTAGACGGGCGGGGGCCACTCACCTACTCTGTAGGCGCGTCGAGTCGGCATCTCCGTCGCTGGTCGTTGTCGCCGGGCCTCCCCTAGGTAACTAGGGGTCTCACCTGGCGGCGACAGACCGCCGAGATGTCGTGAAGAAAGCGACGCTTTACAATAAGCGTCGCGGCGCTCCTACAGAAACAAAATAGCAATCACTCATTTCAAAAATCTACTGCCAGGAAGCAAGCATAACGAGAGGCCCGTATTTACGGGCCGCCGTATGGCATCCGCGGTCGGGGGGTGAAGCCCCGGCACCGCACGCAACGCCCCCTTACGGGGGCGCCGCGATATAGCTCCGATCCGAATCGGCTCATTCTCTCCGGAGCAGTCACACCGAACGGACCTAAGTTAAGTAAACTTATCTTCTTGTAAACTCTTGTGTATTTTGGTAAAATATTCTCTTATGTCGTAATATATTTTAGATGATGAATAATGTTTTATTTATACGTATGTGAATACTTCTTATTTTTATACATAAAGCAAACTATATAATATTTCGATGTCTTTAAAATAATTATTTAGCCTAAAACTGCCTTCGAAAAATTGTATGTTTTCTTTATAAATAAATATTTAAATTACCTAAAATTTTAATCCATTCTAAATTCCAGTTATTAATAAATAAATTCTTTTTCTCTATGTATTACTATTATTTTTATCTGTGTAGTATTTTTATCTTACATCAGAAGTGGGATCGGAACCTGTTTTACATACTTAAAAAAAAAAAAAAATGTTTTTCAGATGAACCCTGCTGTGTTGAAGAGTCTCCTGAGAGCCATCCGTGATGGTATATCTGGTAACCACAGTGAAGATGATGTGGTGTTGCCGCCGTTTGATCCGGAAAAGAACGATAATGGTGCGGAAAGCTGGTGCAACAACATCGACACCGTAGCCAAGGACCGTGGATGGAGCAGCATTACTACAGTCAGTAAAGCAGGTAAAGCCCTTAAGGGCTTTGCGCTTTTATGGGTTGAGATTTGGGACCCAGACGAGGGTAGGACATGGGATAACTTTAAGACATATCAAAGATTTGTATCCCGAGAAAAAGTATCTATCGGAAAAACTTTCAAGGAGCCGTACTCTACACCTCGGACGTAGCAGAAACCTATTTTGAATACGCTAGGGAAAAAGTAAGGTTATTACGTAATACTAAAGTAACATTTTCTGAGGGACAGCTTGTCGAGCTTGTTTGTGGAGGTATATCCGATATTCCGATATAACAGTAGTGTTAATAGTACATCAGGACTCGTTTCTCTTTTTACAACCTATATTAAAAACCCTAGAAAACGCCCATCCGAAACGAATAACGTACTTCACTCTTCACCTACTAAGCGTCTTAAGCCTGAAAATTCAAAGCCACCTATTTGTTTTCTGGGTAATAAAACTGGTCATGTTAGATCTCAGTGATTCAAAAAAAAATCATAGATACCCTGAATTCCGAAACGCTTAAGATTCAATTATCCTACTGCAAAAAAAAACGGGTCATGATGAGTCAATCAGCTTTTTCAAGAAAAGAGATGCGACAAAAAATAACAACTCAAATAACGTCAATTGTTCCACAAATGGTAACTTATCGCTTACTGATGTAGACATTTGTGAAAGACCAATTAAAGCCCTAATAGATTCGGGTGCTAGTTGCAATATTTTGAAAGAATCGATTGCATATAGCTTTGGCCGTGGTTTAGAACCCTGTTCGACATCATTAAAAGGAATAGTAAATGAAATGATTGTGATCACCTCAAAAGTTAGTTTACCTGTCAGATTAAGTGACGACAATTTAGAAATCGAATTCTGTGTAGCTAATGATTCAGATTGCTATTATGATTGTTTGATAGGTAGAAATGCGGTTCAAAATCCAAACGTGGCTATTGTTTTCGATTCCAGTGGTTGTAGATTGGAACAAGTTTAGTAAGCTATACAGTTACAGAATCTTCAGAGGTAGTTAATATAATTAATGAACCAGATCCTACTCCATCTTAGCTACACTCGGTGCAAAGTAACGACCCTGAGACACAAAATCACTTAAAATAGGTTAGGACCGGTGATATATATACAAATTGATATGTGATCAGAAATGGCTTGTTGCTTTATAAGAATGAGGATGGGGATCCACCTACACTTTTCATACCAAAAGGATATCGACTCAGTTTATTGCGGTTTTTTTTTCATGACGAAAATTGTCACGTTGGTTATACCAAACCGTAAACAAAATATCAGAACTTTTTCCTAGTCTTGCTGCTTTTACATCAAAATATATATGTCATTGTATAGTGTGTGTAGAGGGTAAAGGTCATTCAGGGCCAAAACAAGGACTCCTTCACCCTGTAGAGAAAATTACACCATTTCGCTATCTTCGGAAGGTTTTAAACTTATTTTAATAATATTGGATGGCTTTACCAAATACTGTATAATTAAACCATTAAGACGCTTAACGTTTAAGAATTAGTCGCAATCTTGCGATAAAACTTAACTTGATGATAGTAACTGAAAATGCCATAAATTTTACTTCTGATCATGTACGATCATTTCTTAGGCGTATGCGAATAAATCACCATATGATAGCCATGGGTACTCCTAGATGGAACGGCCAAGTTGAAAAATATGTTGTTAGTACAATTTATATGTTGACCACTATTGCTAGCGATTCTTCAGAATGGCCAAGCGTTTTATGGAAAATACAACTGTCTCTAAATACTACGATACAACAATCAACGGAAATATACCCCCAATACAAGCTCGGCTAGACGAAGTACAGGATAATGATTCCATTCGGGACATTGATGCTGAAGCTGATGGGGACTTAGCTAGGCAACATCTTAGAGAAACTGCAAAATTCAAAGGCCCTTACCAAATAATTGATATTTTAGAGCATGAACACATTAAGGAATCTTACTGTGGCACAAGAAAAAGTAAGGCTTTGGCCGGAGGAACGGGTTGAACAAAATTCTTTTTAAGTGTCCCCATAGCTCCAGCATCATTAGCCATGATAGATTATTGTTCTTTGTCATTTATTATTGTTAGATTCTAGTTTATGCTATTATTTAATTATGTTATTCTTATAATGATTGTTGTCGTTTTGTGATAAAAATTAATAAGTAATGTGATGACATGTTTATACTTAGGGATACATATAAGTTAATAATTATAAATTTCCATGGCTAAAAATTTGTGTTCAATTAACATTGGATGTTTGAAATTATTAAATGCTATATGCTTATAACAAAACAGTTTTAACATTACTGCTGGTCGGTCACTGCCCTGATATCAGTTTGAACTTCACTAGCAGCAGGTGATAGGACTGATATGTCAAGGCCAGAGGCTATTGTAGGGATTGCTGTTTGGTCACTGCCCTGATATTAGTTTGAAATTCATGTGCAGCAAGTGATAGAACTAATATGCCGAGGCCAGAGGCTCTTTGAACAAATATATATACATAATATAAAAATAAGTATATAATAAGTATATAAATAATTAGTTAGGTACTTCGAGAACGAAGTACAGGTCAGTCTGGCCGTGATAGATTATGCGGATAATTACAGTTTATTTATTACAATAATTCACGTCTGTTTCTTTAATTGAACACGAATAAAACCATCACTGTAATAATTATAACCTTGTTTAAGTGTGTTATACAACATTCAATAGTTTCTCATCAAAATCTTATCAGCATTATTACGAAATACTGTTATTTCATTGTTGTTTTGTATAATATCACATCTACCCGTTACTTAAACAAATAACAAGACTTGTTTACTAATTTATGCCATTGTAATACCAAGTATGTAATGCAAATAATTAATTCAGTATATTTTAATATAATTCAATCATAGTTTCATGATAAAATACAAATATTAACGAATTTGAAATGAAATCGTACGATGTGACGTCACTTGTTTACCACCGGCTTTAAAAGCCGCTGCTCCGCCGTAATCGGCTCATCCGCCCGATCATGACCTATGCCAGTGCAGTCTTCGCACACGCCAAGCCCGTTCGCTTCAATAGAATGCAGACCCTCCAGAACAAGTTCCTCCGTAGGATAACAGGCTCCCCCTGGTACGTTCGCAACGAAATCCTCCACGTAGACCTCAGGATTCCCACTATCCGTCAGTTCATGAAACGCATTTCAAAGCGTTTCTTCGAGACCGCCGCGAATCACCGCAACCCTCTGGTTGTGAAAGCCGCTAGCTATATTCCCTCCTCCATTAGTCATGTCCGCCGTCCCAAGCATGTCCTCACCGATCCCGATGACCACATAACTCTCATTCAGGAGAGCAGTAGGGCCACCAGTACAGTGCACAAACACAGACCGACTTTCCGACCTCGCCGCCGAGGTTCCTCGCGAAGATCCCGACGTAATTGTCCCCCCCCGACTGCTGAGCCTGTAGCTTTAAATTCCCCGAATAATAATAATCAACAAAATCTGATCCAGCCTGTCCCATCTTGCTGTCCTCCCGTCAGCGACGCCCTAAGCCGAGGTCCGTACCCCACAGGGGGTGCCCTTAGCGAGCGTTCGCTTAGTAATGTAAGTAGTTTTACGCCCCTGGCTGGAGGCTTTGAGTCCGCTTAAGGCAGCCACAGGATAGTCCGGTTAAGTAGTCACGACCTCTCAAGGTCAACTACGAGATCCATACCAAAAAAAAAAAAAAAAGTAATCGGCTCATTCTCTCCGGAGCAGTCACATCGAACGGACCTAAGTTAAGTAAACTTATCTTCTTGTAAACTCTTGTGTATTTTGGTAAAATATTCTCTTATGTCGTAATATATTTTAGATGATGAATAATGTTTTATTTATACGTATGTGAATACTTCTTATTTTTATACATAAAGCAAACTATATAATATTTCGATGTCTATAAAATAATTATTTAGCCTAAAACTGCCTTCGAAAAATTTTATGTTTTCTTTATAAATAAATATTTAAATTACCTAAAATTTTAATCCATTCTAAATTCCAATTATTAATAAATAAATTCTTTTTCTCTATGTATTTCTATTATTTTTATCTGTGTAGTATTTTTATCTTACACACGCTATGGTCGCGCGCCGGGCCGGGTGTCACTTTTAGTAGTTACACTAAGTTACACTATTGTTCACCTTTTCTGTACTCCTTTTTACAATACAATTAGTTTCGTAGGTATTTATTGAAGTTTAATTGCTCCTTACCCTATAACTGGCAGCCTAACGTGGAGCTGAACCGTGAGTGAATCAGTGAACTAGGTACATTTTGAAGTGCAAACTTTCGCGTGTTAATTACTGCTGTAATACCTAATACAAGTTGCGTCGTGTGTGTGTTATCATTATCACGTTTTTACCTACCGTACAACGTTGGTTTAGGTACTTTCGATAGAAAAGCGCGCGAACGGTTACCGAAAGTTCTAGGTTCGTGAAGTATATTTGTCGCAGACCTCGTGTGCCGGGGAGGCAGGACGACTTTGGTAACCGCCCACTTTTTGTCGCAGCGCTCGTGTGAACGCTCAAAATTTGAAAAAGTATCGCATCGGTCGTAAGCGCATGGTCGTAATTTGGGCGCTAGGTTTCGTCACAGGTAATATGACCTGAACCTAGATTACGGACCTATATACTGTGCCGGTATGAACTGTGAACTTGTGACTTACGTTGTAGAAAGTGTGACGATAAAAAATGATTGCGTGTATGTACTTGTAAACAATACTATTTGTTTTAAATAAACTTGCGTTACTCGTACTTACTTAGAATCAGTTGGTGAATGTAACAATTAATTGACTGTTTGATCGCGTAACTGTAAAAGTTTTAGTCCTTAGGTAATAACTCAAACCTTTGTGCGATCTATAAGTGTGTTAAGAACCGTTTGTATCGCAACGCGATCTGTGTTGAGTAACTGTTGAAGTGTTGTGGGACTACGAACAGTCTTAGTGCTTAGGTAGAACCTAGACTACTAATAGTACCTAAGTTGGTGTTTCGTTCGTGTTGTGGACTTTCTCGCAATGGTGCTAACGAGATCACGCGCTGCTAGTCCGACTTCGGCTGGCGCCGTGTCCGAGGACATGGCGGCGCCCGCGCCCGTAGTGCCCGCGCCGGAGATGGCTCCGCGCGGCGCTGCCGCCGACACCACTGCCGTGCAGATGGCCGCGGTGGATCCGCAGCTGGCTGCTGCCGCTGCAGCGGCTCCGGTCACAATGTCGACCGAGCAACTCCTGTTGCTGATAAACAGGCTAAGTCGCAGCGAACCTGTAAGTACACCAGTTTATTATGGCCACAGTGGCCATTTCGCCAAGTGTACGGCGCGTTTCGACGGCGAGAAGTCAAGCAATGTTTTGGCGTTCATCGATGCTGTTGAGACGTATAAAGAGTGCGTTGGCGTCGATGACCACAACGCTCTTCGTGGATTACCCATGTTGTTGACGGGGCTTGCCGCTACATGGTGGCAAGGAGTAAAGGATACCACCGTCTCCTGGCAAGTTGCTGTAGAGTCACTAAAGCAAACATTTGGACCACGATTGCCGCCGCATAAATTATATAGAAAAATATTTGAACGGGAACAACGAGTAGACGAACCTACGGATTTGTTTGTGTGCCATATTCGGGCCTTAATTGCTCAGCTACCACCATACCTGCTTCCAGAGGTGGTTCAGTTGGACATGGCATATTGGTTGCTCAACCACCGCATTCGAGAAAAACTCACGCGTACTGCTTTTAATACTTTTGCGGAAATGTTGACGCAGGCGCGCCGCGTCGAAGATATTCTTGATGAATCCCGCCCGCGCGTCCCTGCGGATAGGAAACCTTCGACGTCCTCGTCGTCGCCGACTCTACGGTCAACGGCTGTGCCTTCCACAAATAAGATAAGGCCCCATTGCAATTACTGTAAACAGTACGGTCATGTTAAAGAGTCTTGTCAGCGGCTGGCAAAGCAAAAGAAAGCCAAGGACGGTACCGTAGAGGGAGAGTCGCTTCCGCCAGCGTCTTCAGTGACATGTTTCGGGTGTGGAGCACCCGGCGTTATTCGTTCGAACTGCTCGACGTGTAAAGACAAGAAACCTAATACGTCTTCCATTCCGTTTCAATCAGTGTCAGAGTGTGGTGTTGAATCATTAGATCCGCGTAGTAGGCCAAAGGTAAACATTAAAATTTACGGTGAAAGTGGTAGTGCTCTTTTAGATACCGGTGCTAAACTATCGATAGCTAGTGTTAGCGCTTAAAAAATGTTTTAGTTAAAAACGGTCAAAAATTTGTTCAAACCTATTCTGAAATTAAGCTTGCTGATGGTTCTATCAATTGTTTGAATGTAGAGGCTGCGATGGTTAATGTTCATTTTTGTAATAGAGTTGTACCTACCCATTTTATTGTGTTACCTGGGGCTGGGGAGTCCTTGCTCGGCAACGATTTTATTAGGGATGCTGGCATGATACTTGACTTCCATAAGAATTGTTGGTCTTTGGAAGGCTCACAGGTAATTTATCCCATTTTGTATGAGGAAGGGCGTTTTGAAACCGTGTGCGCTGCTTTTTGTCTCCGCGATGACGAGGGTATTCTCCTGCAATCATCTGAACGCAGTAAATTGGCCAACCTGCTGGAGTCCAATAAGGATATCTTTGAACCAGGGGGAGGACCAACTACTTTTGCTTTGCATCGGATAGACACTGGAAACAGTGCTCCGATTTCAGTGCCGCCTTACAGGGTGACACCAGCGAAGAAAGAGGTCATTAGAAAAGAGATTGATAAAATGCTAGAAGAAGAAGTCATAGAGGAAGCAGAATCACCGTGGGCATCCCCAGTAGTGCTGGTGCCTAAGAAAAACGGAGAAGTACGATTCTGCGTAGACTACAGGGCCTTAAATAAAGTGACCAAAACGGATAAGTATCCCTTACCTGTTATTGATGAGGTTCTGCTGTCCACCAAGGCTAACAGTGTGATGTCAACCTTAGATCTGAAGGCTGGATATTGGCAGATAGAAGTAGCTCCTGAAGACAGGGACAAAACGACTTTTATTTCACCCTTTGGAATGTTTCGTTTCCGACGTATGCCGTTTGGCTTGAAGAATTCTCCGTCGACATTCCAACGCCTCATTGACAGGTTTCGAGCTGGTTTGAGGAACATCACTGTGGTGGCGTACTTGGATGATATCCTGGTGATCTCCTGCAAACTTGTTCTTGGTTCCGTAAATTTCTCCCGCAGTTTTCAGAGGTAGCGCGTCCTTTGACGGACCTCACAAAGAAAGATCGATTATGGCAATGGGGGAAGAATGAGCAAAGAGCTTTTGAAGAGCTAAAGCAACGGCTCTCAACTAGCCCCATTCTTCGCCAACCAAACTTTGAGAAACCTTTTGTACTGCGCACGGACGCAAGTGCTTATGCGCTTGACAGTTCCCGGCTCAAGTGAATGTTGCATTTTCATCTCGTTATCAGGTACAATACTATAGATTTTACTTGGTAGTAGATTGTTTACGTTCTAATATTTTGCCTAAAATTCATTGGATCACTTATAAAACGGCTACAAGTTGATGCCAATGACCTTAAAAACGTAAACATAACCTTGATTAGTTTGGTGACAGAACTTCTTTCATATCGATCTCAATTTCATTTTCCGTTCAACTAACCATCGGCTACTTGGTCCACTACTCTTTTTCTAATCTCTTCTCTTTTTCTCTTTAATCATGATCATGACACGCAGCGCGCGGGCTCGCCTAGAAGAGTCCAAACTCACTCAGGCTTTGAGCGAACTAAAGGCGTCTAAGGAGCACTGTGACCAACTGATTAAGGAAAGGGATGAAAGTGAAATAGAGTTCCTTGGTCTCCTTGAAAGGAATAGCAAGTTGAAAGCAGAAATGGCTCAGTTATATATTCAACTCACTGATGCCTTGGCAGCCCGGGACGGGCTCCAAGTTGTTGTGGACGGGTTTAACCAGTGTGGCAATGAGTATGAACACACTCTCAGTCAAAACTATTCACTACAACAGCAGCTACACGAGGCACATAGTCAGATCGAACAACTTGAGACTACAAATCTTAACATCACTGCCTCGTTAAATCAAAGTCTATTCAACGAATTGGTGCCTATTGTCCCATCAATGGTTTCTGCTGTAAACCCCTCTTACACAATAGATTTAACAACAGGACATGAAGATTTAAAATCAAGTAATTCATTGAGGGTAGTTACTAGTAAAAATAAATTTAAAAAATACATAAAGATTAACAAATACATTGTTAAAACAAAGAAAATGGTCAAAAAACAAAAGTGCTTCATCAAAAATGTAAAACTTAATAGAGAAAGGTTACATCTACTGAAACAATTAGATATGTATTCATTTAACTTACAAAAAAGTACTAGGAAATATCAAATTGACATGGAAGACTTGCAGTATGAACTTGAACAACTACAGGAGAAACTTACTTCCATGACCATTAAATATACAGCCTCTGAAAACCAAATGAGGGAATATGTATTGGCAATGAATGAGCTGGTGAGCTCACAAACAAACAAATGTGAGTATTGTCAACCACCATCTATTGAACCCACACCGGACCATTCATTGACTATATGTGATACCAACATACCGCAGTCTTGTAACAGTTTGCCATTGTCAATTACTAATTGTTTCCCTAAGCATAGTGTAAATGAAGAAATAGTGTTATTTTGTGATGAAATTGGAAAGGATCTAGGCCAATTGTTGACAAAAAAATATCCGGGACACTCAATAATGAACTACTGTATGCCTGGTTGTTCATTATATGATATAATGAAAAAAATTATTAAATGCAATTTTAACCAGGACACTATATTATTAATATTTGTTGGTAATAGGGGTAATGTGAAGAAAGGAGAATTACTCCAATATTATAGATCCTTATGCAATCTCAGTTTAAAAAAAATTGTAATGTTCACATTCCCCTTCAGCCAAAGTTTGCCACAGGAAGAAAACATCTATAGATTTAAAATGAATATGACATTGTATAATTTGACATCTAATAATAATTCATTCCATTTAATTGACACTAACAATTATGTTGGTAACCATTTATATTTGACAAAAGATAGATTTTTCACAGATAAATACTATCTTTCTAAGTATTGTAAAAGACAGATAGCTGTGTCGCTATCATATTATTTTTCTATTACAGCCAAGAATTTGGCTAAACAAATTGCTTCTATTGAGCAATGCTATGACATTTCAAATAATTCAGCCAATAATTTGGTATCATATGTTGACATTCATCATAATAATTTAAATTAGAAATTCAGACAATAGAGGCAACCTCTGGCAATAACGTACAGAATTGCAATAATAAATCTAATAAAAGCTTAAAATCAGTTAATAGTATCAACCTGGTGCATCAAAATATTCAAGGATTTATGAACAAAGATTTAGAAGTAGAATTATTTATGAATTATAATAGTATTGATATTCTGTGTATAACAGAACATTGGCTTAAAAACCACCAGTTATTGTTCAATTTTAATAATCACCAGGTTGGTAGTTTGTTCAGCAGAGTAAACGCAATACATGGGGGCTCATTAATTTTAGTAAGTAATCAGCTTAAATTTAAAGACCGTAAGGATATTGTGAGCCTATCTGTTGAGCGGACTGTTGAAATAGCTTGTATAGAATTGGAGCAGTTTATTGTATTAAGTGTGTACAGGCCCCCTTCAGGATTGTATGACTGCTTCGAAAAGGTAATGGATGAAGTATTACACAAGATTTGTAACTCAAACAAATCCATTATCATTTGCGGTGATTTTAATGTTAATTTATTGGAAAACTCAGGTTCATGTAGCAAGATAATAAGTTTGTTTCAGTCCTACAATCTTATAAATCTATTTTTGGAGCCAACAAGAATTACCCCTACTAGTGCCACATGCCTAGATAATATTTATACAGATATTGTACCAAGCCACAAAGAAATTATTAATTTACTAGATTCTGATCATTGCGGACAAAGGATTACTATTCAAAACCAAAACAACAAAATAAGTAAAAAGGATATCACTGTCAACACGAAAACTACAAGCCGCTTAGAGGCTTTTAAATTTGAACTAATAAATAATTTACCACTTTTGTATTCTCCTGTTCATGCTGATCCTAATCATATATATGATGAGTTCTTTAATATTTACTGTAAACAATTTAATTCGATCTTTATTCCCAAAACTATGTAACGAGTTTTTTTTACACCGTTACATGTATTGATGATTGTAGTCGATTTCGGAACGATTTCTTAATTTTATTTTTTATCTGTGATACATTTCGTATGACATTTTTGGACGTCAAAATTGGACAGGTCACTTTTGCGATCTTTGTTGGTGAATGTGACAGGTCTCTTGATTTTTCCTGAATGGAATCGTAACTAATCTAGTTTATAGTGGCGCTTTAATGCCCTAATCCTAAACCAAAGGACCCGTGGAATGGTCCCGGTGGATATTTCTATCCGATTTTTGGTAAGTTGCTCTTTTCGAGAGAAAATTTCCTTCGACGATGGCGGTTCGTTTGTGACCATCTTACGGTTTTTCGCAGGTTTCCTCGTCGCCTCCCTACGTCTCTTATACCAAATATCTTCACGGTACACCGAGGGAGACGCGAGTTTATATACCTGGAATAAGCGGTAAGTTTTTCGTTGGTCGATGCGTCCCCGCGTGTCCGAGTTCGGAGTGAAATCACTTCTCAGAGTTCCTTTTTGTCCACAGCCTACAATTGTGGGTGCTTATTCCACCTTTACTTCAATAAATTTCTACTGGCCTTCCACGGGGGCTGATTACCTGAGAGGTACCACCTTCCGGCTCTCGGGGTCAAGCTTCAAGTTACATGAATTTAGCTTACTTATTTTGTTATTGATTCATTGCATCTTGATATTTTGTAGTAACACATTATTGTACAATGTTGTAATTTAAAACTTAAATTCTTTGGATGTTTGCTTTTAAGTAAACAGTATTTTCTACTAACATTATTGTACTTTGTACTATTGTGTATGTTTAATGTTTATGGTTACAGCATTACTTCTTCTTTTCTCTTACAAAACCAACATTTTGTATGGTAAGACAGTTTGTTTTATCTAAGTGTCTCAACAGTGTAAATTAAGTGCGGTGAAACTTTGTTTCATATTTAATCTAAAGCAAACTTTAGTTTAACTAAGTAATCTTACTTTTAGTAACTTGAATTGATCTTGTAAATTGTTACTGCATTTTTTAAACTTGAAATTTTCATCAAAACAAACTTTGAACATATCTTTTTAACCTCAAGTATTTTACAACTTTGGAAGTTTTTGTTTCATATTTAATCTTAAGTAAACTTTGGTTTAACTTGGTAACCTTACTTTAAGTAGTTTAAACTTATCCTGTAAATTATTATTGCATCTTTTTACTTGATAGTTTGATCAAAACAAAAAAACTTAGAAAATATTTTACACTTACCCTCAAATATTTAACTTTTTTTTTAAATTTACATCTTGCTTTGCTCATCAATTTTCGTTTAGTTTATTCATGATGGCTAATGAAGACCAGTCTTTTCCGCCTATTGCTAAAGACCACATAGAATCTGATGGTGCTTGCGCAGATCCTAATGTTGCACAAACTGCTCCGGACATGATTAATTTGACAGAAGTACCACACCCTTTTGATCATAATGAAAGGATTGCACACTCTTCCTCAGCTTTTGCTTTGCACGCTCTGCCTTCGTTTAATTCTATGAATGTTTTGGTTAATGATCATATTAAGAAGAACTTGCCATCTGCAATTAAGTTGCCTGATTTGAAAAAGAGTAGAATTAAATTCGATTGGTTATCTTGTGTTGGAGAATTTATTACTGAAGTTGAAGAATATTTTATACAACATTTTGAAGAAATTTTGTTAGTTGGTTCAAATAGTTGTATTTTGGGTTCAAATAGTCATGACAATTTTTACAGTTAGGTTATAAAATAAATTCTGTTTTTAGTAATGCTTATAATTATTGGTATCACTGATTACCTGTAACTTGTGATAATTTAACTAAAAAGTTTAATTTTCATATTATCCCTTCTTTTCAACTTGATTTCATTTTAGATTTTGCTTTTTGGTTAAGATTCGATTTGGCTTTTAGGTCTTAGCAATCCTAGTGGACGCTTAGCGCGTTGGGCTGCTAGAATTTCTCAATTTACTTTTGATATAGTTCATAAAAAAGGTTCTTTACATTTAGTCCCAGACGCTTTGTCTCGTATTGAAATAGCTGCTATAGGAATCTCTGAAAATAATTTAGTCTTACCCGATGATGATATTTATGATCCTTGGTATAAAAAAGTATTTATTAATTGTCAAAAGTCTCCTTGCAGATATAAGAACTTTAGAGTAGAAAATAAAGCCATAAATAGGTTTTGTAAAAGTAAGTTTGATCCTAATAGTAATCTTAATTGGAAGATAGTTATTCCTAAAGAACACATATTAGATACAATTCGTTCTAATCATGATGATATTAATTCTGGACACTTAGGTATTCATAAAACTTTAAATAAATTAAAACAACACTATTTTTGGAAAGGGATGTTTAATGATGTTCAAAAATATATTCTTGCTTGTGATACTTGTAAAGCTTATAAACATACCACTCAACCTCCTTTTGGTATTATGGTTAACCCTAAAAAAGTTGATCGTCCTATGTTGATGCTTTCAGTAGACATTATAGGTATATTGCCTAAATCTTATTCTGGACATAAATATATTCTTTCAGTTGTTGATGTTTTCACTAAATACTGCTGGATTTTTCCTATGATAAATGCTACTACTAGAGTAATAAATAAACTTTTTGAAAAAGAAATATTTCTTAAATTTGGTTGTCCCAAAATAATTGTTTGTGATAATGGTACACAATTCACTTCTAAACATTTTGTATAGTTTTTGAAGGGTTTTAACATTATTAAAATATTTTATAAAACTTTATACACGCCTCAAAATAATACTGTTGAGAGATATAATAAAACTGTTGAAACTTGCATAGCTTGTTTTGTCAAAGATGATCATAGAACTTGGTCTAAATATTTACCTAATATTCAACTAGCTTTGAATAATAGTGTTAATCTGGCCACAGATTTCACACCTAATTTTTTGATGTTTGGTAGAGAACTTATTTTTGATGCTTCTTTACATCGTTTTAGTAATTCTATCGATAACATAGAGTAACTGGAAATTTCCAATAGAGTTCACTATGCCGATTCTCTCAATTCACTTAGTAATATTTTTGTTAAAGTGCAAACTCATTTATTAAAAGCTTATCAGCGTAATGCTCGCTATTATAACAAAGGTCGCAAAGTCATTTCTTTTGATGTGGGTGATGTCGTGTGGAGAAGAAGTTTCGTTCAATCTCATGCACCTACTTATTTTTCGGCAAAACTTGCTCCTAAGTTTATTAAATGTAAAATTATTGAAAAGATTTCTGATAATGTTTATATTCTGAAAGACCTTAATAAGGGAACGACTGGTCGTTATCATGTTAAGGATATAATTAAATTTTAATTTGGTTTCCCATTGTTAATCTTGATTTTGATTGAAGGCTGCTTTTGATAGTGTGATGTACGTTGGGATGGATGATAGGTTATAGGCAGTTTGAATGAAGATTTATGTTAGGTAACTTCTTATAAAATTTATTAAATCTTGATTTAACATTCTAAATTACAACTTAGGACATTTTTATAAACTTCTTCAACCCACACAGATACATTTTCCATATCGAAAGATCTTATTATTATACTATTATTATCATGTATATATTTTTTTTTAAACAGTCTTGTATGCAATTTTCCTTTGTAAATTTTTGCATGCGATTCCTGAATTGGTGCCTACTACCTTTGTACGTTTTGTTTACACTTGTAGAGGTTTACCTATTTTTTTTATCATTGTGCTCCTATAGTGACTCTGTCACCCGGAATATTTCGCGGTGCACTTAGGAAGAACACAGTGATTTCTTTTTTGTTTGTGCCCGGAAAGTTGGTGGAGTTGAGCCGATCACAACATTTTTTTTGTTTGTGCCCGGAAAGTTGGTGGAGTTGAGCCGATCACAACATTTTTTTGTTTGTGCCCGGAAAGTCGGTGGAGTTGAGCCGATCACAACATTTTTTTTTGTTTGTGCCCGGAAAGTTGGTGGAGTTGAGCCGATCACAACATTTTTTTTGTTTGTGCCCGGAAAGTTGGTGGAGTTGAGCCGATCACAACATTTTTTTTTCCTTTGCATCTTTAGAGATGTGAAGGTTCTTAACTGTTTCTCACAGTTATAATTTGTTCCTGTTAGTCAGTGGCGATGGTGCCTAACTGCACTCATATATAATTTTTTGGATTAATCTCGTTAAACAGCGGCCTTTGCGCTTAACTGTACTCGAATTAATATTCTTTTTATCCTGTTACATTAAACATATACTTGCTAGTCGGCGGCTATGGTGCCTAACCGAACTCTTATTAGTATTTTTTTGTTTGTTTGTAAAGCTTTATACTTGCTAGTCGGCGGCTATAGTGCCTAACCGAATTTGTATTGGTATTTTTTTTGTGTCTTTTTAGAATTTTATACTTGTTAGTCGGTGGCGATGGTGCCCAACCGCACTCAATTGGGTATAGTTCTGTTGTATTGTTTTACAGTGTTAAGCGACTGCTGCACTTAACTGATTCTATAGTAGAACTCGGATTTAACTTGTTAGTCAGTGGCGAAGGTGCTTAACTGTACTCTTGTGGTTCTTTTGACATTATGGGTCGGTTGTGCTAGTATTTAGTCTGCACCTGTAAGTGTTGTTTGTATACACGCTGTTTATATTTCCTGTTTTTTTGGGAAACTGTTCGTTTTACCTTGATCGTTGTTTTTTTGGCATAAAAGAAATTGCTTTCTTTTATTTTTTTCGGGGAGGGATGTAATGTAACGAGTTTTTTTTACACCGTTACATGTATTGATGATTGTAGTCGATTTCGGAACGATTTCTTAATTTTATTTTTTATCTGTGATACATTTCGTATGACATTTTTGGACGTCAAAATTGGACAGGTCACTTTTGCGATCTTTGTTGGTGAATGTGACAGGTCTCTTGATTTTTCCTGAATGGAATCGTAACTAATCTAGTTTATAGTGGCGCTTTAATGCCCTAATCCTAAACCAAAGGACCCGTGGAATGGTCCCGGTGGATATTTCTATCCGATTTTTGGTAAGTTGCTCTTTTCGAGAGAAAATTTCCTTCGACGATGGCGGTTCGTTTGTGACCATCTTACGGTTTTTCGCAGGTTTCCTCGTCGCCTCCCTACGTCTCTTATACCAAATATCTTCACGGTACACCGAGGGAGACGCGAGTTTATATACCTGGAATAAGCGGTAAGTTTTTCGTTGGTCGATGCGTCCCCGCGTGTCCGAGTTCGGAGTGAAATCACTTCTCAGAGTTCCTTTTTGTCCACAGCCTACAATTGTGGGTGCTTATTCCACCTTTACTTCAATAAATTTCTACTGGCCTTCCACGGGGGCTGATTACCTGAGAGGTACCACCTTCCGGCTCTCGGGGTCAAGCTTCAAGTTACATATTTTTTATCTTTTTTTCCTATAGAACATAACAGCCTTCAGCTGCGAATTTAAAGTTACAAAGATGCAATGATGATATAGCAACTAAAATTTATATTAATATAATTGTATTCATTAGGCTAAAGGTATACAATAAACTGGGAACGTTCAAGGTAGTGAGACTTTTAATCACCATTGACATCCACAGGCCCCCATCCTAAGATTAATGGTTCAATCTCTCCAACTTTATCTGGCTATCCATTAATAGTGTGTCGCTCCACGGCGCCCGAAATTTAATATCTTACATTATAATACTTTTTTTAGGAGATCACACACTCAGAAACAAACACACACCTATTCTTTTAATTTTTAATATTACATTTGGCTTCCCAATTAGGGACCGTATAATTCGTTAAATTTTTATTATTACAACTATCTCGGTTAATAGTAATGCATCTTTCAGTGATTGGGCTACCATTGGTATTCATAAAAGTAGAACACGGCTTTATGAGCTGTATAATGAAAGGACTTATGTTAACACTGCTGAATTTAATTTATATGTTAGAAATTATTCAAAACTGTTTAAAAAAGTTTGTGTTATGGCCAAGTCACGTTATTTGGGTTCGAAGATTAAAAGCAGTAGTAACGTAATTAAACCGACTTGGAAAATTATTAATAGTGAAACGGGAAGGTCTAGTAACAGAAGTACTGACTACAGCCTGTCTATTAATGACAACATAATAAAATCAGACTCACAAGTCGCCGCGGCCTTTGAAAAATTCTTTTCAGATATTCCCGTTTCAACTACTAAATCCCTTAACTCATCGCCTTCTGTTGCTGAGTCTTTGCTAAAGGAAAATGTAAAATTTTGCGATTCGGAATGTTAAATACGTTGAAAAAAACTTTCTTGGCTAGGCTGGCGGGAGAGACTTGAGCAGCGCAGGGGTTTCTTGAATAAAAAATACTTTCTTGGAACACTTTACTTCTTCTTTATTTAGTTGCTTCTTCTAATACTGCTGGATTCGGAATGCCCGACCACTTTTTTTTTTTTTTATAAATGGCATCTCGCAGGTCAACCTATGAGGGTGTCGTCTGCTTAGACGGACTTGCCTGTGGATTCCCTAATAAATTAAGGCCTCCAGCCAGGACTTAAACTTAAATACTAACTAAAAACTAAGCGACTACACGCTAAGGGCACCCCCTGTGGGGTACGAACCTCGGCTTAGGGCGTCGCTGGAAGAGGGCAGCAAATGACTAGCTGGATCAGGAATGATATTATTTAGGGACGAATTTAAAGCTACAGGCTCAGCGGCGCGGGCTGGCTCGAGCAAGGGTCGGGAGGGGCGTAGATTTGGGCGTCGCGGCGGGCCTCGGCGGCGAGGACGGTAGGACGGCGATCGGGTTTTGGGCTTATGAAGCGTGCTGGTTGCCTTACTACTCTCCTGGAGGAGGGTAGTGGCGTCGTCGGGGGCGATTAAGGTATGCCTTGGTCGGCGAATACTACTAATACGGGAAGGAGTGTAGCGGGCGGCCGCTGAGATCAAGGGGTTGGGGTGTTTTATGCCACAGTCAAAGAAACGCTTCGATAAGCGTTTCATGAACTGGTTTATGGTAGGCATTTTAAGATCGATGTGGGATGCCCGACCACCAAAAATGAGCCTCTTTTATAGTTTTCTGTGACCAATCACAGCCCTAGGAATTTGCACACGGCACTAATAATTTTTCTGTCTACCAATCACGGCTCTTGGAGTTTGCACACGGCACTAATCCGATTTTGTATGGGAGATTTTGATTGGCGATTTTCGGTGGTTAGGTACTTCTGTTTACATTGAAATTAGTCTTAAAACATAGGTAATGATTTCCTCTATCCATTTACAAAAAATCTTATTAGTATGCCTTATTTTAGACACTTAAAATTAACAAAAACTGTAACGGTTCTCGTTACGGTAAAGTTTCCTTACACTTAAGCTTTTCGTCACTTAGTAAGTGGCTCCTCTAGTGGAGTAAATAAGAAACACGAAATGAATACTTTATTTCTTCTAAAGATAACAATTAATAGTCAATATTTATCATCTAACAATTAACTTATAATTAACTTAGTCGCTAACATTCTCCCCCACGGTGCGCAGCACTACATCTTCTTGGAGCGACGAGTTTGCAGGCACTAGTACGACGATCCGTCGCGTCGGCCGTCGAAGCACTCCACCTGGTGTCCGCACGTCCAGCACTCTAATTCTTCCATCTGGACCGGGGTACGTTTTGACGACTTCTCCACGAGGCCATGAGTTTCGTGGTAGCGTTGCGTCCACTATGAGCACGATATCTCCTTCTTTCGGGTCATTAGTTTCTTTTCCTTGGATCTTTCTCGGCATCAGGAGGGGTAGATACTCCTTGATCCATCTTTTCCAAAAGTGATCTGCAAGTCTTTGGGTGGTTCTCCAACTTGCTCTTCCAATCAGATCTTTGTCTTCAAATTCTCCTGGCGCCATTGCTCCACATGACCTCCCTAGTAGGAAATGATTTGGAGTCAGACTTTCTTCTTCTTCTGGATCCATGCTAACAGGTGTGAGAGGTCTGGAATTCACTATGTGTTCGACCTCTGTCATTAGGGTGTGAAGTACTTCTTCAGGTGGACTTTTTTCGTTGAGCACCACTGCTAATGCCGTTTTCACCGAACGGACGAGTCTTTCCCATGCGCCCCCCATGTTTGGACATCCTGGGGGAATGAACTTCCATTTGATGCCCTTCTCTTCTGCGGCCTCTTCTAACTCTTTGCTCGCACCAACAAAATTGGTCCCATTATCGCTGAATATAACTTTTGGGGTTCCTCTTCTCGCTGACATTCGCCGAAGTGCCATGATCATCGAGCTGGTACTTAGAGAGGGTACCAACTCTAAGTGGACGGCCCTAGTGGTAAGGCAAGTGAAAAGCGCTCCCCAGCGTTTCTCAACCCTTCTACCGATGGTGACTTGCATCGGTCCGAAGTAATCCACTGCTGTGCAAGAGAATGGGAATTGATGATGTTGTAGTCTCTCGCTCGGTAGGTCTCCCATCGGAGGTGTCTCTGGTAAGCTCTTCTTTACCTTGCACCACTGACAACTGTGTGCGACTGCCTTTAGAGTCGCTCTTAAACTCAGGATCCAATATTTTTGACGGATCTCATTCATAATCGTAGCGACATTTCCATGAAGGAACTTCTTGTGGTAATATTGTATGATGAGACGCGTAATCCTTTGTTTTCCGTCTAATATAATAGGATTCATCTTCCTTTCACCTTCGACGCGGAGCTTCATCGTTCTGCTTCTTAGCTTGATTAACCCATTGCTACCCATGTAGACGTCGATCTTCTTAAGTCGACTAGTATTTTCTAAGGGTTTTCCTGCCTTTAAATTTCTTATTTCTGACGTAAAACTGTCATTTTGGCTTATCTTCAATAATATCTCTTCAGCTTTCTGTAAGTGTTCTTCTTCCAAGGGTAGGAACAATCGTTTCTTCTCTTCTCTGGTAGTTGGTAGATTGGTGTTTCGCGGCTTGGCCTTCTGGGATCTTCTTTGTGGTCTCCACAATTCGTCTTTTTGACGCACGGTGGCGTTGGTTTCCGTGTGGGTCCTCTTCAATAAAAGGCGTGTGAAGGTTATTACTCTGGCCGTAACGCGCAGTAATCGGTCCCAGCTTGAGAATCTTTCTAGGTTGATCAGTATTCCTTCTTCTGGTTTTAATGCCGTCACTCTCTGCTTGCTCTTTTCTTCTAACAACATACCCTCTGGCCTAAAGTCATTGAATGGCCACTCTTCTTCTGGTTGACGGAGAAATGACGGTCCCTGGAACCATCTGGCGTTGTGGTCAAATTCCGTTGGAGTCCCTCTCGTAGCATCATCTGCTGGGTTTTCTTTGGTCGGTACCCATCTCCAGTCTCCGGGCTTGGTCTTTTCTTCTATTTCTGCCAGGCGATTGGCTACAAAGGTCTTGAACTTTCTTGGTTCCGCGTTGATCCACTGCAGTACTGTGCTGGAGTCTGTCCAGTGGGTTTTACTTGATATTTCAAGGTCCATCTCTTCTTCAATCGCGGCTGATAGCCTGCTGCCAAGTAAGGCCGCTTGTAACTCCAATCTTGGAATCGATACGGGCTTCGTCGGCGTTACCCTTGCCTTGCCAGCGATTATTGAGACGTGGACGCTTCCATCGGGTTCGACTGTTCGCCAATAAACCACCGCTGCGTAGGCCTCTTCACTTGCATCGGTGAAGGTGTGCAGTTGTCCTTTTCTTTTGAATGGTGAAACGCACCTTGGAATCTGTAGTTCTGTTAATGTCGACACTTCTTCCAAGTATTTTATCCAGGCTGTCTTCTGATTTTCATTAATTGGGTCGTCCCAGCCTATTTGTGTCCGCCAAATATCTTGGATTAATTTCTTTCCTTGGATTAGGACTGGTGTGGCAAAACCCATAGGGTCAAAGGTGGACATCACGGCGCTCGTGACTTCTCTCTTCGTTGGAGTTCTCTCACCCTCCAGAAGTTCCTTTGACGTATTCCTTAGTCCAACGTTGAAAGCGAGCATGTCTTCTTTTACCAGCCATCGAAGGCCCAGAGTCTTTTCTTCCTTGGTTAGTTGTAGAGAATCTTCACTTTTGACGTCTTCCACCTCTGTCAATACTCTTGCATCATTGCTTGCCCAGCCCTTCAGGTGAAAACTTGCCACTTCGTGTATCTCTTTCACTTCTTTTGATACCTTCCTTGCTTCATCGGTAGATGAGAAGCTCTGTAGGTAGTCGTCCATGTAATGGTTTCTTCTTATGGCTTTTACTGCCTCTGGGTGTGTTTTCTCGAAATCTTCTGCATTTCTGTTCATTACGTATATCGCCGTTGCTGGTGACGATGCTGCCCCGAAGATGATAGAAGACATTCTATATTCTTCTGGCTTGCCTGATCTCCGGTTTCGACGCCACAGGAATCGGAGGCTATCTCGATCTTCTTTTCTTACTTTCACTCGGAGGAACATGTCTTGGATGTCTGCCATGACGGCTACTGGCCCCTCCCTGAAGCGCAGCAGGACGCCGAATAATGATTGCAACAGGTCTGGACCCGATAGCAAGGCGTCGTTTAGGCTTTTTCCGTCACACTTAGCGGCTGCGTCAAAAACTATCCTAAGCTTCTTCTTGATTGGATGAACGACGGCAAAGTGTGGTAAGTAGAATGTCCTTCCTTCACTCGCTGTTTCTGGCGCTGTCTCTGCGTAACCCTTTTCAATAAGATTCTGGATTTGATTTTCATAGGACTCTTTGACCTCTTTATTCTGGTCTAGTTTCTTTTCTAGGTTATATAGGCGTCGGAGGGCATGCCTGTAGTTATTGGGCAGGTTCTCGTCTTCTTTTTTCCACAAGAGCCCTGTTTCAAATTGACCGCTCGCAAGTCTTGACGTTGTCTTCTCGAGGGTTTCTAAAGCTCTTCTATCGCTGTCATTCGTTGGTGACCGATTCTGAATCCCAAGTGATTCCAACTGGAAGTGTTCCCGAACGATCTCTTCGATATCTTCCTTATCGCTTGAAGATCTGCCATGGTGAATGAAATTTACTACGGCGTTCAATCCTGTTTCACAGCCGTGTAGCACCCATCCTAGGTCTGTGAGGGAGGCTACAGGATCAGCTGGCTTGCCTTTCTTTAGTCTTCTGGTCACTATGAGTCCCCAATTGTCTTGGCCTATTAACAACTTGGGCCTTTCTGCGACGTAAAGAAGTTGCTCTTCGATTATCTTCAGGTGTTGACAGTTCTTTATAGTGTCCCTGTTTATGCTCTGTTCGGACAGTTTCAGGTCATCGATGGTTCTCACGGTGATAGGCCTCTTGACTTTTTTATGAGTTCCTTCTATTCTCAGCTTAATTTTCTGCGAGCTATCCTTCTGTATGACCTTCCCGCCGACTGTTTCAATTGAAAGAGTTTCCCGGTCCCCTTTAGCTCCAATCTTCTCGGCTATTGATGCATCTAAGAGCGTGACCGTCGACCCTTCATCCAGCAACGCTAGCACGCGAACCTGTCCCTTTGGTCCGTATAGATTCACGGGTATAATTTTCAGGTAAACCCTTTCTTCTCTTTTAGTGTTGTTGATTGAGGCGACTCTCTCTTCTGATGTGTCTGTCTTGACTTCTTCATATGACTTCTTTTCTGACGATTTTGGTGGTCTGTCAGAGTGTAGGATAGTGTGATGCCACCTTTTGCACTGCTTGCAGACTGGAGCTTTGCAATTGATTCTTGAATGCGTAAACCGGAGACACTTGAAGCAAACTCTTGCTTTCTTGATAATGTCCCATTTTTCATCAATGTCGGCTTCTTTGAACTTCTTGCATTCTGTTGCAAAATGCTCTTCCTTACACACCGGGCACGACTTCTTATACTTTTCTCTTGACACTTCTTGTACGGTATGTACGGGTTTTCGCGTTCCTCTCTTCTGCTCCGATAACACTTCAGGTGGAGCAAAGTCCCCGCACATATCGGCTTCTATTTCTAAAAACGCTTCGACGAGTATTAATTCTTGAACTTCTTCCTCTCTTCTGCTTCTATGGTAGGCAAACCATCGAAACTTCATGGATGATGGCATCTTGTCCACTATGGCCTTCAAGGTTTCCGGAGAACTAAGGTAATGTGGTTTCTTCAGTGCCTTGATCGTCTCGACGGCATTCCTTACTTTGCTTGCGAACACACATATGTCACCTGGGTTTTCAGTTACTTTTGACAGGTACTTCATCCTTTCCAGTTCTGCTAACGCTAATGCACCAGGTCTTCCAAACCTCGCTTCCAGGCCTTTAATTACTTCGTGAGGGTCTTCGGCCGTGAACAATAGGCTCTGCACTGCTTCTTTAGCTGTTCCTTGTATTGCTCTTCTTAGACGCGCTAAGTTCTGCGCGTTGCTGAAGGAGGCAGCCGAGTCATCGTATGATCTCTTGAACGCCAACCATTCTTCACAGGATCCGTTGAAGTGAGGGAGTTCAAGCTGTCTCGGTATACTGATATCACGTGATTTCTCGGACAGCTTCATTATAACTTGGGCTAACTCTTGGATGTCACTCTTCTTTTCTTCTGTATGTGCCGGCATCTGTTCCTTGCTAGGCCTGACTCCGGCTTCGATGAACCAATTTTCAACTTCGTGAGTTTGCTCGTACAGCTCTTCAGCACCATCTTCCTCTTCTGACTCAGCCGCTGCGAGCGCCAATTCGGCTTGAGCCACTTTGGATCGCGCTTCTGCCAGTTCCAAGTTCCTTACTGCCACCGTTAACTTTGCTTGTGCCTCTGTCTTTCTTCTATGCGACGAGCGAACAGATTGTATGTCTGTATCGCGGGCCGGTTTCTTAGGTTGAGGCGGCTGCAGACTCCCTTCTCTTGACGTCGGTGCACTTCCTTCGTTTCGACGTAACTTCACAGCGACACTTCTTTCAGGGTTCTGCCGCGAAAGGTGGCTTTCTACTTGGCGTGCGGGATTAGACTGTTCGGTTTGTTCTTCAATGGTGCGGGTCGTGGGAGGTGCGCTGGAGGTCGCTTTCCCCGATGTTGATTCCTTCCCAGCAGCATTCTCTGCTTGGCGAGTGGGTGACGGTGGTTTCTTGGTGCTGGGCGGCGGCGATCTCGGCGTGAGTGTCGACCGACTTGCCACTGATGCGTCCGTGGTTGACTCGCTTGCAGTATCACTTGGCGTATTCATACTCCAGTCTGATGACGAAGCACTTTCTTCCTCCGTAGTCTTCAAACGCCCTGCTCCTGCTCTTGTAGTAGGCATCCTCTTCATTTCTTGAAACCCGATCCGGCTGTCGAAGGACCACTGTTAAATACGTTGAAAAAAACTTTCTTGGCTAGGCTGGCGGGAGAGACTTGAGCAGCGCAGGGGTTTCTTGAATAAAAAATACTTTCTTGGAACACTTTACTTCTTCTTTATTTAGTTGCTTCTTCTAATACTGCTGGATTCGGAATGCCCGACCACCAAAAATGAGCCTCTTTTATAGTTTTCTGTGACCAATCACAGCCCTAGGAATTTGCACACGGCACTAATAATTTTTCTGTCTACCAATCACGGCTCTTGGAGTTTGCACACGGCACTAATCCGATTTTGTATGGGAGATTTTGATTGGCGATTTTCGGTGGTTAGGTACTTCTGTTTACATTGAAATTAGTCTTAAAACATAGGTAATGATTTCCTCTATCCATTTACAAAAAATCTTATTAGTATGCCTTATTTTAGACACTTAAAATTAACAAAAACTGTAACGGTTCTCGTTACGGTAAAGTTTCCTTACACTTAAGCTTTTCGTCACTTAGTAAGTGGCTCCTCTAGTGGAGTAAATAAGAAACACGAAATGAATACTTTATTTCTTCTAAAGATAACAATTAATAGTCAATATTTATCATCTAACAATTAACTTATAATTAACTTAGTCGCTAACACGGAATTTAATTTTGAACATATTACATGTAGGGATATAATTAAAGTTTTTCACACTTTAAATGTAAAAAAGACTGCAGATCTGTGGGGTAATTCTGTAGAAGTTGCTAAATCTATTATAGACATTGTAGCACCTACTCTAGTTCTTATCTTTAATAATTGTATTGACTGTGGGGAGTTTCCTGACCTTATGAAAAAAAGTAAAATAATACCTTTGTTTAAATCAGGTAGTATATCAGACCCCACAAATTATAGACCTATTTCAGTACTACCTACATTTAGTAAAATTTTTGAGAAATTAATTTTAGACCAACTGCAAAGATTTTTTAACAGACACAAATTATTACATAGCAAACAATTCGGTTTTACAAGGGGTCGTTCAACTACTGATGCCGGGTGTTGAACTTTTAGGACATATTTATAATGCTTGGGAAGATAAATGCGATGCCTTGGGCATCTTTTGTGATTTGTCCAAGGCATTCGATTGCGTTCTTCATGAAACGTTAATCAGGAAACTCCGTCACTACGGGATCCGAAACACCGCTCTGGATCTTCTTACTTCATACTTGAGTAAAAGGATTCAGAGCGTTGACGTTAATGGAGAAAGATCTCCCGGATCTATCTTAACAATGGGAGTTCCACAGGGCTCAATTCTTGGTCCTTTCTTGTTTCTTATTTATATTAATGACTTGCCTTACCTCATAAAGGATAATCATGATATAGTGTTGTTTGCGGATGATACTTCACTTTTGTTTAAACTTAAACGTCGGCAGCTGGTTACTGACGATGTAAATAACGCGGTCTCAAAAATAGTTCACTAGTTCAATGTTAATAATTTACTTCTTAATGAAAAGAAGACTAAATGCATTAAGTTTACGCTACCTCACGTTAGGCAGGTGAAAACGAATGTGTTGATAAAGGGCGAAGAATTGAAACTTGAAGACAGCACAGTATTCTTGGGCTTAACTTTGGATGCTAAGCTTCAGTGGGGCCCACATATTGATAAATTGTCAAAAAAGCTAAGCTCCGCAGCATACGCTGTTAGAAAAATTCGAAATTTAACTGATTTAGAGACAGCCCGTTTAGTATACTTTAGTTATTTTCATAGTGTGATGTCGTACGGTATTCTTTTGTGGGGAAATGCCGCCGACATGCAGACTATATTTGTTTTGCAGAAAAGAGCTGTTAGATCAATTTATAAATTAAGGCCGAGACACTCTCTCAGAGAGAAATTTAAGGAAATTAATGTAATGACTGTGCCTTCTCAGTATATTTATGAAAATCTTTTATATGCCCACAAAAACATAAAATTGTTTAAAAAATACAGTGATATCCATAATATAAATACTAGGAACAAACACAAATTTGTTGTACCTACAACAAGGCTCAAGAAAATAGGTGGCTCGTTCAGATGTCAATGTATACGCTTTTATAATAAACTTCCAAGCCATGTTCAAGATCTAAGCCTTAATAAATTCAAATCATTTATTAAACGTAAGTTGTGCCAGAAAGCTTTTTATACAGTCAAAGACTATATTGAGGACAAAAAGGCTTGGGACTGACCTGCTCCAATTTTTGCATACTGAGTGTTTTTTTTTTTTTTTTTGTTTGGTACGTAACTTTTGTTTTATTTTATATACACTTTGAAATTTCATGATTTGACATGAATATTTACTTTGTATAATATTATTATTATTTTAATTTCGTGTGAGGACTTAGTGGGTATTATTTCTATATATTTTGTCTATCTCAGTTATTTCATAATTTTTTTTATATCTGGCAGTTTGAGTACTTAAAGCGGCCTACCCAAATGTCCTTTCTTTGGTATTGTTCGTCGAATCGTTGAGCTCCTTATGTTTTGAGTTGAGCTGTACGATTACTGACAAATGCGTGCACTGACTGGACAGGTCCACTCAATCTGTGTGGTTCTTTCCTCAAAAGACCATTTCAGACATCAATCCGCATGGTCTTAACATGATCTGACCAAGATTATGTCTGGACTTTAAAAGAGACTGTGACCTCTGAGTTTGTTTCGGCTTTTCTTCTCAGAGTAGTCAGATAGGAAACGCCGACCTCATCTAGTTTAAAAAAAAATGTTTGACGTGTAAAAGTGTTTTTTACAAACCCACTTACAGAAATAAAAATCATTTATCATTTATCATCTGCCTTCAGGTTATTTCATGGTGATTATTTTATAAGAAATTGTGAGTGAAATAAAGTGATTGTGCTGTAACTAGTATCTCTATTTTCTTCACACAAAGTGCAAGTGTAATATCGCTGATGAGGGCCTATCCCGATATATTTTTAGAAATGTTTCTAAACCTGCAATGCTTAGTTTTTTAAATAAGATATATGGTATTCCATCAAGGCCATAAGAAGTATATCTTCGAGAGGAGATAGCAGATATTAATTCATTAATTGTGAAAGGATTAAGTAGAAAACAGTTTTTGGAATTAATACTATCAGTAAGAGTTTTTGGAGTATGTGGAACAAAGTCTGGAGTGTATTTCTTTAAAAAATCCAAAACCCATGCATCATTTTCATGAATACTAAAATTATATGTGTTATTGTATTTACGCATAAATTTCCATACAACAGATAATGGTGTGCATCTATTAAAAGTTTAGCAAAGAGAAAACCAACTTTTTTGTCTTTCTACTTTTAAAATCAGATTTTTTACTGCTGGGAGCCTTTTAAATTGTAGATAGGTTTCTTCTGTTGGATTATCTTTAAAATTAATATATGCTGTTTTGAAATTCAATACAGCCTCTGTACACTTTTGATTCCACCAACGAAGGGAAGGTCCTTTAGTCTTATTTCTATGGCATATGTGATTATGTGCGGTGATATTTGTGTTGACATAACAATTCAAATTATTGGAATTTATTTTGGAATTTGCAGCTGCTGTGCGCAAAATAGTACGAAATTGGAAATATGAATCAAGAAGACTTTTATTATCTATATGAAAATCAATTAACAATTCTTCCACACAATTGCTATATGTTTGCCAATCCACGAGTTTATAATTTGGGTATATGGGAAGATGTTTAACATTCAAACAATTCTCATATAAATCTTAGTTTTGTTTCTGCTAACCATTACTTTTATGATTACAGGGATGTGATAACTACTACCGAGAGGAATATCATGTACTATCACAATTAAGTGCCAACAATGATGAAACCAAGGATAAATCCAGTACATTGGGACGCCATGTTAAAGAACCAACTGTTGTTGCTTGACCATTGTTAAGCAGAACCAAATTATTTTCATCAATAACTTCTAAGATTTCTCTACCTCGTGGAGAGTCAGAAACACATCCCCAGGAAGTGTGATGGCATTAAAGTCCCCAGCAAATATAAAAGGACCAGGAATAGACTTCACCAACGAGTCAAAATCACCTTTATTAAAAGCTGGATTAGAGTTTAGAGGATTATAAAACTGACTATGCTTATTTCTTTATTATCAACTGTAATTTGTACACAAATGTTTTCTAAAGAATTATCAAAATAGGTGTTAATTTTAGTATAAGTAATGAATGATAATTGCAACTCCATTGTGTTTGTTACCACAATCATTCCTTTCAATAATGTAATTTTTTATTTTAAAATATTGATCAGGTCTGAACCATGTTTCAGAAATTATTGCAATATGTATATTTTGAGTATAGAGGAAATTAATAAATATATGCTTATTGCTATTATGACTTTGTGCGTTCCATTCAACTATATTTAAGTTTGACAAATCCATTAGGAGGATGCAGGAAATTTATTACTTAGAGTTGTTTTTAAAGCCTCTTTAATTGATGATGAGTTAATAGGAACATCTTTATTAGTAACTGTTTTTGTTATCGTTTCTTAAGGCATTGTTTAACTGGTGGTATGTATATACACACTTCGTGACGCCATGAGTCCAAGTAAATGTACTGAGGAAGAATAGTGGAGGCGAAGGTTACCGCAACAGCCTGTGTAGGGACGAAAGCTACGCCAGCGTCATTTCTGACCCTGCGCATGAAGCGCCTAACTTGGATGACATTTTTGGAACTACTAATCAAAGAGAAAATCTGTTTATTGGACATTTCTACAGGAACCGAAGCAAGGACTCCCGTTACTTCGGTATCTCCATCCGGTATAGTTGCCTTGAGAGACAATTGATCTAACAACTTTTTGTTCTTTAAAAACATGTTAGCATTGTTTGGTTGGTCAAATGTTATGCCGACTTTATATTTATTTATTGAACGTAGATGCATGACGCCTGAAACGCCATGCTCCCGTAAACCTTTTGATAGGGCCATACGGTCCCTGTCGCTAAATGTCACATTGTCTTCATAGTGAGTCAAAAATACAATGAGGTCCGTTTGCTTGGTTTCCTCGGGATATTTCCGTGTGTACCCTTTTACCTTGTAGATGGCGTACTTATCCTTTGCGTCCTTGTCATTATTTTTGGAGCTCAATATTGTCTGTTCAGACTCTGCTGAATCCGAGTCCGAAGACTCAACCGACTGCTGCTGCTGCAGGTCAGGATAGGACATTTCGTCCTTCTTCCGCTTTTTTTTCACCATTTCGAGGTGCTCATGTATTATTTACACTATGAACTCTCTATTTATAAAATATTATTTAAAAAAAACGCGCCTTTCCACTTTTACAGTTTCCCGCCTTTTTCTGACAGCTGACACTTTTTTTTTTTTTGTTCCTAAGGAACAGGCTAAGATCTGAGACCATGCTGCCTAGTCAGTTCAATTCATCAGTATGTAAATCCATAATGTAGGGAAATCCAATTAAATTCTTCAGTTTTATATTCATCCAAGCAAGTAATTCCAGTTTAGGTCATTATTATATATCCATAGGTAATCAAATCCAGGTAAATTCATCAGTTTCTTATCTTCCATGTAAAGTTAATCCGTTTAAAGTCTTCAGTTTATTTCAATAATATCCATGTTTAAGATTTGTTATTCCACAAAATCTTTAATAAAGTCCAAGTACTTGTCATTCCATAGTAAGTTATTTTGTAAGAGCCAAGTGTCAAGTCTTTTTTTTTTTTTATCCCAAGTGACAGGAAGCACCCAACGACATTATTATTTATTAGATAAATTTAAACGGGTAGTTATCAGTACAATACAATACAAATTATATTTATGAAAGTCCATGAAAAGATATTTAGATAATATACCTATTTCAGTGCTACCTACCTTTAGTAAAATTTTTGAAAAACTTATTTTAGATCAAATGCAAAGAATTTTTAATAAACACAAATTACTGCATAACAAACAGTTTGGTTTTACAAAGGGTCGTTCGACTACTGATGCCGGAGTTGAACTTTTAGGACATGTTTATAATGCATGGGAGGACAAGTGCGATGCTTTGGGCATCTTTTGCGATCTGTCCAAGGCATTTGATTGTGTTCTTCATGAAACATTAATCAGGAAACTGCACCACTACGGAATACGGAACGCCTCTCTGGATCTTCTTACTTCTTAAGTGATAGGATTCAAAGAGTAGATGTTAACGGAAAAAGATCACCTGGATCTGTAGTTAGAATGGGGGTCCCCCAGGGCTCAATTCTTGGCCCATTTTTGTTTCTTATTTATATTAATGACTTGCCACACCTCATAAAGGATAATCATGATATAGTATTGTTTGCAGACGACACTTCACTTTTATTTAAACTGAAACGTCAGCAGCTGGTTACTGACATTGTAAATAGCGCCTTCGCTAAGGTAGTTAACTGGTTTAATGTTAATAACCTACTTCTTAACGAGAAAAAAACTAAATGTATTAAGTTTACGATACCTCATGTTAGACAAGTAGAAACTAGTGTTCTTTTAAAGAGTGAAGAGTTGAAACCCGAAAACTCCACAGTGTTCTTAGGCATAACTTTGGATGCCAAGCTTCAATGGGGCCCCCATATAGATAAATTGTCAAAAAAACTAAGCTCTGCAGCATACGCCGTTAGAAAAATTCGTAATTTAACTGATTTAGAGACAGCGCGTTTAGCTTACTTTAGTTATTTTCATAGTGTGATGTCGTACGGTATTCTTTTGTGGGGAAATGCCGCCGACATTCAAACAGTTTTTGTTTTACAAAAAAGGGCAATTCGTTCAATTTATAAATTAAGTCCCAGACACTCCCTCAGAGACAAATTTAAAGAGATTAATATAATGACTGTGCCTTCTCAGTATATTTATGAAAATCTTTTGTATGCACATAATAGTCCGGTTAAGTAGTCACGACCTCTCAAGGTCAACTACGAGATGCCATACACAAAAAAAAAAAAAAAAATATGCACATAAAAATATTAATCTGTTTAAAAAATACAGTGATATCCATAACATAAATACTAGGAACAAACACAAATTTGTTGTTCCTACTACCAGACTCAAGAAAATAGGTAGCTCGTTTAAATGTCAAAGTATTCGTTTTTATAATAAACTTCCTGGCCACATTCAAGAACTAAGCCTTAATAAATTCAAATCATTTATAAAGCGGAAATTATGCCAGAATGCCTATTATACTGTCAAAGGCTATATTGAGGACAAGAAGGCTTGGGATTGAGCTGCTCCAATAAGTTTACACAGACATTGTCTATGTTTAATTTGCTGTTAAACTTTTATTTTTGATTTTTTTAGATAAACAATGACATCTTTATATTTACTGTTTAAAGTATAACATTGTTTTAATTTTTGAGAATGTGAGGACTATGTGAGTCATTGTTTTTTTGTTCTTTCAGTTGTTTTAATCACGGTCTGGCTGTTTGAGTACTTAACGCGGCCTACCCAAATGTCCTTTCTTTTGTATTGTTCGTGGAATCGTTGAGCTCCTTAGTTCTGAGTTGAGCTGCACCATGATTGACAAATGCATGCACTGACTGGACAGGTCCACTCAAATCAGTGTGGTTATTTCCTCAAAAGACCATTTCAGACACCAGTCTACAGAGTCCTCATATGATCTGACCATGTTTATTCTCGGATTTTTACACTTTGACATGACGTGAAAATTTACTTTGTAAAGTATTATAATATTTTAATTATTGTGAATGTGAAGGCAGTGTGGATTTGTTGTTTTTTTTTTTATCTCAATCTATTTTTAATTTTTAAAATTAGTTTTAATCATGGTCTGGCAGTTTGAGCAATTTATGCGGCCTACCCAAATGTCCTTTCTTTGGTAATGTTCGTCGAATCGTTGAGCTCCATATGTGTTGTGTTGAGCTGCATGATTACTGACAAATGCGTGCACTGACTGTACAGGTCCACTCATTCTGTTTGGTTCTTTCCTCAAAAGACCATTTCAGACATCAATCCACATGGTCTTCACATGACCTGACCAAGATTATGTCTGGACTTTAAAAGAGACTGTGACCTCTGAGTTTGTTTTGGCGTTTCTTCTCAGAGTAGTCAGATAGGAAACGCCGATCTCATCTACTTTTAAAATAGTATTGACGTGTAAAAGTGTTTGTAAAAACCTACTTACAGAAATAAAATCATTTATCATTTATCATAGACCCTCCCACACTCTCACGATTAGAAGTGTCTTGCTGTCGGCTTGGCATGACAGGTCATCAACCGATCACCATAGTTTCGGCCTACCTCCCCCCCATTAATACTTCGGAAAACTTCCAACTCCTTACTGAAGATCTTTCTGTACTTTTTAGCCTGAGTGACTCCGTTATCATAGCGGGTGATCTCAACGCAAAACATCCCTCCTGGAATAGCACCAGGACCTCTTCCAGAGGGAGACACTTGTTCAACCTCTCCTCCTCTCAGAATTTCGATGTCATCGCGCCGATGACTCCCACTCATTTTCCCCCCGATCCCAATCACACCGCCGATGTTCTCGACGTGGCGCTCCTACGTCAACCTACGGTTGGACTCTATAGAAGTGGTACAAGAGCTCGCTTCCGATCACCGTCCAGTAGTCATGAAACTGGTCCCCCGCATAGGTCTGCCCGATTCCACCCAACCCCTTCCCAACAAAGTGGTAACGGACTGGAGGAAAGTAAGCGATCGCTTAAAATCCACCACGTCCCCCCACTTGGACCCAATCCCCGATCATTTTGACTCTATCGCTGACACGACGGCCGCGATTGACTCATTCACAGCTCACGTACAATCAGTCCTGAACGATTGTTCAAGGGAAATTCCAGCGACGGATGACCGTCGCTGGAAGTTGCCGGACGATGTACGCGAACTGTTGAATGAGAAGAACGCGGCTGTCCGTGCCTACAGCAACTTCCCCTGCGACGCGAACAAAGCCCATATGCGTTACTTACAGCGTACTGTAAGAACACGCATAGAGGAGCTGCGTACCGCCGGCTGGGACAAGATGTTGAGCGAACTAGAGCCCACCCACCTAGCCTTCTGGCAACTCCAGAGGAAGCTCAGATCCGGAGAAATAGTCTCCATGCCCCCCCTGATCCGTCCCGACAAGACCATCGCCTTCGATGATGTCGACAAGGCTGAGCTTCTAGCCGACAGTCTAGAAGTCCAATGCTCGCCTAGCTCTCAACTAGTAGACCAAGCTCACCTCTCTGAGGTCGAAGCTGAAGTCGAACATAGAGCCGCCCTCCCTCCCGTCGAAGACCCAGAGTATCCACTGCCCCCAGTCACGCCCGACGAAGTGCACGACCTCATCAAAGGTCTTAAGGCTCGTAAAGCCCCCGGCTCAGATGGAATCACCAATAGGGTATTCCAACTTTTCCCTGCCCACCTGATAATGCTACTGACCACCATCTTCAATGGTGCTCTGAGCAACAACATCTTCCCACAGGCATTCAAAGAAGCCACCGTCATCGGTATCCCGAAGCTCGGCAAGCCAAAGTCAGAGCCTAGTAGTTACCGCCCCATCAGTCTGCTCAATGTCCTCGGCAAAATCTATGAGAGGCTTATTTATAAGCGCCTCAGAGACTACGCCGAGACAAAGGGCCTAATCCCCAACGAACATTTTGGTTTTAGAACCCAACACTCGTGCGTACAACAGGTCCACCGTGTAGTCGAACACATCAACTTCGGTTTCCAACGAGGTTTGATGACCGGTGCTGTCTTCTTCGACATAGCGAAAGCGTTCGACAAAGTCTGGCACAACGGCTTATTATATAAGCTGTACCAACTCGGTGTGCCAGATCGTCTCGTGCTCATCTTACGGGACTTTTTGTCGAATCGCACCTTCCGTTATCGCATCGAAGGAGCGCTATCCTCCCCCCACCCTATTCGCGCAGGAGTCCCTCAGGGCTCTGTGATCTCTCCTTTAGCTTTCACGCTATTCACAAGCGATATGCCCAAGTGCAGCAAGGCGCAGTTGGCCCTGTTCGCAGACGACACGGCCATCTACTACACCGGCCGTGATGAAAATTCGATAGCTCGCATTCTCCAAACCCAAGTGAACAAGCTTGGTGCTTGGTTTAGAAAATGGCGAATCGAAGTCAATCCCGACAAAAGTCAAGCGGTTCTTTTCTCAAAACCGCGTCGCAACCCCTGCCCCCCTCGACCGATCACCATGTTCGGCAAGCCGATCCCTTGGGAGAAGCGAGCCAAATACCTGGGTGTCGTACTAGACGAACACCTCTCTTTTTCAGAGCACATTAAGGCGGCTCGTTCGCGCGCCGCCTTCGCTCTAGGTAGACTTCACTTTGTCCTCAATGCACGTAGCAAATTGTCACTCAAGTGCAAAATGCGTATCTACACAGCGTGCATCCGCCGGATCATGACCTATGCCAGTGCAGTCTTCGCACACGCCAAGCCCGTTCGCTTCAATAGAATGCAGACCCTCCAGAACAAGTTCCTCCGTAGGATAACAGGCTCCCCCTGGTACGTTCGCAACGAAATCCTCCACGTAGACCTCAGGATTCCCACTATCCGTCAGTTCATGAAACGCATTTCAAAGCGTTTCTTCGAGACCGCCGCGAATCACCGCAACCCTCTGGTTGTGAAAGCCGCTAGCTATATTCCCTCCTCCATTAGTCATGTCCGCCGTCCCAAGCATGTCCTACCGATCCCGATGACCACATAACTCTCATTCAGGAGAGCAGTAGGGCCACCAGTACAGTGCACAAACACAGACCGACATTCCGACCTCGCCGCCGAGGTTCCTCGCGAAGATCCCGACGTAATTGTCCCCCCCGACCCTTGCTCGATGAAGTGCCAGCCCGCGCCGTAGCTGAGCCTGTAGCTTTAAATTCCCCGAATAATAATAATCAACAAAATCTGATCCAGCCTGTCCCATCTTGCTGTCCTCCCGTCAGCGACGCCCTAAGTCGAGGTCCGTACCCCACAGGGGGTGCCCTTAGCGAGCGTTCGCTTAGTAATGTAAGTAGTTTTACGCCCCTGGCTGGAGGCTTTGAGTCCGCTTAAGGCAGCCACAGTATAGTCCGGTTAAGTAGTCACAACCTCTCAAGGTCAACTACGAGATGCCATACCCAAAAAAAAAAAAAAAAAATTATTATTGGTATTGGTTTTTACAGTTCAAGTGGACCATTGTACGGTTAAAGCGAATTAATAATAAATTATTGTATTTTTGTCAGTAGGTTTGTACAAACGCTTTTACACGTCGATCTTATGGCCAAACCTATTTATTTTCGTAATATTTATTCACTACTATTTTGTTTATCGGCTCAGAGAACACACTGTCCCTCCGAAAATCACCAATAATCAATAGCCAACAAGTTGCTTAAGTTGCAATCGTTGTATCAGTAGTAGTTGTAAAATAAACTGGCAAAGAACGAATCGGAAATATGCACACCCAGGCGAGGGTTCCCGTAGCTTGGTAGGAAAAATATTAGGTAAGGTTTAGATTAAAGTCACGTGAATTGGGGGGTGCGGGAGGAGAGGAGGAGGGGTTTAGTCGCCCTTCCCTCACTTTAACCCCCCGTTGGAAGTGCGTAGTTTTTTTAAATATTATATGTTTAAAAAAATATGATTTCTGAGAAAAGTCGCCATACAAGGGTAGTGGGAGAAGGTGGGAGGGATTGGGGGGAGTGTTATAGTCGCCCCCCACCTTTCCTCCCTGCCGGTTTTTTTTTAATAATAAATGTTAAAACAATGTGGAGGCAAATTTTGAAATTGGAACGTACCTATTTTTACTTACAAATAATCATATTATCAAAATAGATTATAACTGGCCAGTCTCTCATACATAAAAACTTCTTTTCGCAATTCTTTCTGAGTGGCTTGGTACTTCTGGGAGGTTTAAAAAAAAAAAACCTAATCTGTCCGAGTCAGCTGCCCCAAGTTCGGAAGCAACGGAATGACGTGAACTCGAGTATATCTGTCACTGTCAGTGTCAACAAAGTTGTATTTTATGCAGTATGTACTGATTTACAGATATTTGTAGATAATAATGTTATATATTTCGACGCAGCTCCGGCAGCTAAAATTGCTTGGGAGTGCTTGAGATAAACCCCCATGACCCACACAAGTTTCAGAATCGTCAACTTCAGGCGACTTGATTCTCAACCTAACCCAAAATATTTTACCTTTTCAAAAGTTTTCATTGTTTGGGACTGCATTACTAAGCTTATATGCAAAGGATATCTGTTTGACTGTTCCTGTAATATCCATATCTATAGCAAAGGCACTCTGGGGAAGGCCATAGGCTACTTTTTGTTTAAAAATAATCCGTAGGGGGGTGTTAAAGGGGCTAAAAATTAAAAAATGAATGCGTTGGGTGGGTCGAGTTTCGGGTACTTACAATTAGTTACGTTCCGAGTAAGTCACGATTACGACAGCTGAGAGCTGTGAACAATTTGGAACGCTCGTTAACGCGCTGACAGTGCTCACTCAACGTCAAATCTTTTAACATGACCCCAAACCTGGCACAAGAAAGACTGATTGGATATTTTTATGAAAACAGAAGTTCAACGCTTTGACACTCCCCGTTATTGTTCTGATTTGAGTATGACAGAAACTTGTCGCCACCTTAGGCTCGTCGGCTCTATTCAATTGAATACTCATGGTTGGATTACAGTTTTTTTTTGTGTATACACCACTTTCCTCTTCTTCTTTGGTTAGGTGGCGACTGTAGCTAGAAGCATAATTTCGAAAAAGCCACTTTACAAAACATCACAAGAACAACTGCAATTTTTGACAGCGCTCACGGTCTTATTCATTTAGGACATTGGCGTTATCGCAAGATGGCGCATGTCATGACTTCCTAAAAGACTATTCACGGAAATCGTTATCGCGCTCACGCTAACTTGGAACGGGTGTAAGTCTGTTCAAATCGATTACAGCGCAATTCGGAGTGCAGCCAATGTGTCAACAAAATACTGTCAAAGTCAAAATAGTACTATAATACAGCTAGCCAGCAGCCAGATTCATAACCTAACCAAAGCCGCGAATCTTAATTTCACAACAATTCTACAATATTTCAAAGATGTATGGGAACGAGATTAATGTTTGTAATTGAATATTCATCCATAAACCTGTTTTATAATTACTAAGAAGAATAGATTTTGTGTCTTTGTGGGAAGTAAGAAATAGTTTAGTTATGCTTAGAGTGAGAGCCGTATCTGCAATTTACATCGAGAGTCAATCACTCGAACTACTCTCGGCAGCCAGAAGAGATGTGTTCAAGCTGTTTCGTAAGTCTTTTCTATATTCAACTTTCCATATAATCTGTTGTCCTCCCAAACTTTTATTTGACTATTTAAGCTTAGTTGCAGATAACCTACACTGTCATGATATTTCGTCTGCGTTTGTTTCTATCTGTTTGTGTAACTTCGCCGGCTTTGTCAGCATTCAGAGACATTCTCTGAGTAACAGTGAAGTTCTTGCAGGTTCCTCATAGAAGAAGACAGAGCAGTGCATTGTGGTTACATTTTTCTTAAGTTCCTGTAATAATTTATTGGGTAACTTATGAAATAATAAAAAGTAAATCTCCTCGTTGTTGTGTTGAGTGTGTTAATAGTAAACCAGTTGATTAAGTTTAAACCGTAAGTGGCAGTCGCCCTGACTTGACCTGACTATAATATTGATACGTTGTGTGTACACTGAGCAACAGACAGTCTTGTTGTTACAGGCACCAGCTCACTGGCCACGCAGGCGCCCTCAGCACAGGTAACTAATGTGGAGTGTAGTGTAGGGCTCACTGAGTCTTGTTTACCGGTTGCGTGAATATCAAATAATCAATAATAATAACATTAATATTTATAAAACACATGCAACATAACAATTTAGTGTGACACATATTTACGGTGACTTAAACACTACAATGGTGAATTAGGGTGTGTCGTTGCGAGCCTAGGAGTCCTTTAGCAACAAAAAGCTCTTAATTTTAATTCAAATCAATTTTACTTTTGTTCTACTATCATTTTGATCTTAAATTGGCTTGTTTTCACTGTTGTAAAACATAACATTGGTTCATCTCAGCGTCCCTATCTTTTGAGGCCCAGAATATGTTCAGTGTTTTTACTGAACAATGCATCATGCCGATATTGCTCACTAAGGTAGCAATATCGGCGTGATGCATTGACCTAATTTTATTACTTATTATTTTATAATAGATTCTGTGCACTTCTGTCTACCGTGTTAGGGTGTATTCAAACATTTCATCAATATTTCATTAACATTTTAACACTAAGAACTGTTTGAAAAGTGAGTTAATAAAACATGTTCAACTTATACATTTGTTTCTCCTAATAAACACCGACATATGCTACGTACGACGCTACTCAAACTCAAAACTCAAATCATTTATTTCAATTAAACCATTTACAGGCACTTTTGAATTGTCAGGGAGTTGGTCAGTCAGAAATATGAAGCTAGATGCCCATTCCAAAGCGCAGTAGGTACCTATGGAGAAGAATGGGCAAGAAACTCCATGGACACTCTTTTAAATAATATTGTTGTTACAAATATATTAGTTACATCGATTAATGTTAACACTATAAGTGAGAACGATGTACAAAAACCGTACACGTTTTTAACGTGTCCAGAGTGCAGCAAAACATAATTAAAAACAATCCAAAAAATTAATTATTAAAATAAGCCATGGCAGCTAAGAGATGACCAGTCCCAACAGACGGCGCCCGTTCACGAACATGACGCATGGATCAGCACCATTCAGCTCAACCATTTTGAAGGGAGCTAAATGATCCGACACACGCGCCACCGTCAGCGAGACATTTGAATGAGCATGACATACTATCGGCCGCCAGGGCACATTCAAGTCAATCTATGACATTACCAGGTAAATGGTAGCTCTATTGTACAAAGTACTCACATCTGTGCACTCCATCTATATAATAAAAAGGAGATTGCAAATATATTCTTACAATCTTCAGCAGCTTCAACAGTATTTCAAATGTCAATTAATTAGTTGTGGTGTGGAGCAGGACCAGCATTGAGCCAGGCATTTTTGTCAGTTATGTAATTCAGTTGAAGTATGTGGGGAGGTATAAGATGAGTCTACTTTAGCCAGTCTGAAACCTGGTTGAACTAATAGGTCCCGATTTCTAGTACTATAATTATGTCTTTCACCTCTTTTACTGTAAAGATGTAAATTTTTCTTACGTACATGATGTTTTCATATATGTATTGACAAGGTACCGTCATGATGTTAATATCCTTAAACAATTCCCTTGAAGAATCGCGCCTGCGGAGATTATATATGGCTCTGATGGCTCTTTTCTGCAGAATAAAAATAGACTCGATGTCTGCAGCCCGTCCCCAAAGTAAAATACCGTAAGACATGATACTATGAAAGTAACTAAAATAGACCAGTCTCGCGGTATCTACATCAGTAAATTGACGGATTTTTCTGACAGCGTAAGCTGCTGAACTTAGCCGTCCTGCAAGAGATGTTAAATGAGGACCCCATTGTAGCCTCGAGTCGAGCGTGATCCCCAAGAAAACCGTTTTATCGACGAATTCTAGTTTCTCTTGATTCAATACTATCTCACAATCATTACTCTTCACGTTTGGTGAAGAAAATCTTATACACTTAGTTTTATTTCCATTAGTACTAAATTATTAGCATAGAACTAATTTTGGACCAGCAGTAGGGCGTTATTTACGTCGTCAAAATTTGAAGCACGTCTATCTACCTTAAAAATTAAGGAAGTATTGTCATTAAATAACACCATTTGTGGTGATTTATTAATAAATGGAGTAGGTCATTATTATATACTAAAAAAGAGGAAAGGACCCAATATCGAGCCTTGTGGAACACCCATTTTTACTTTTAAACCAAGTGAATTGACACCATTTATTTGAACTTGCTGTTGTCTATCATTTAAATAAGATTTTACTAAACTGAGCGCAAGTTTTCCGAGTCCGTAATGCTCAAGTTTCAAAAGCATGGTTTCGTGATCGACGCAATCAAAAGCCTTGGAGAGGTCACAAAAGATTCCTATGTCGACTTGAGCCTCCTCCCACGCGTTAAAAATATGTTTTAATAATGTAACACCAGCGTCGGTCGTACAACGCCCTTTGGTGAAACCATACTGTTGCTCGTGAAGGATTTTATTAGTATTAAAATTATTGAGCATCTGATTAAGCATTATCTTTTCAAAAACCTTTCTGAAAACCGGCAACACGGACACAGGTCTATAATTATTAGTGTCTTTACTGTCCCCGGATTTGAAAAGTGGTATTACCTTACTGTATTTCATTAGATCCGGGAAGACTCCTTGATCTACACACAAATTAAATATTAAGGCTAAGTAAGGTGCTAGCAGTTTCAATTATGGAGGTACAGACTTTAATAGACATTCCCGAAAGATCTTCGGTCAATTTGATCTTGATTTGCTTAAATGATTTTACTACTGTTAAGGGGTTAATATGCTTAAAGTTAAATTCAATCGGGCAGGCTGAAACATTCGCCCTCATTAAATCGAAAGCAAGCGAGGGCGTAGAATTTAAGATTTCAGTGGGTTTTAGTGGGACACTGGTAAAGAAATTCACAAATTCCTGAGCAACTATTTTGTTATCGCAAATGAGACCACATGACGTCTCCAGTGTGTAATCAAAATTTTGCCATTCGTTTCATTATTGATAATTTTCCAAACCGTCTTTATTTTATTGTCTGCTGATTTTAATATGAGCCTTGTTGCTAATGTATAAGGCTTACGTACCCCGTACGTAAAGCCTTATACATTGACACGTACGTCTTCTACGTACCCCGACAACTGTATTACCTGAAGGGTGAAGCAGAGGTGCATCTATAGTGTAACTAACTAACTATATTCATGCATACAAAAATAACAAATACAAGTTTTGCCAATTTCTGTAAAAAAATAAATCACGCGTAAAGAATTCATTCATGCAAGACAACAGAAGAAGTAGTCAGCTATCATTGCGTTTTCTTGAAATTGGAACGGCAGCTCCAAATGCCTGACCAACTCAGATAACTACTAGCCACATACTGGATCATCTCTTAAAAGGTTATTTAATAGTTTTCTTTTTCAAGCTTCCGAGGAAAATAAAACGTTATAGAACGGTAAGTTTTTATAATCATAATCATATTTAAATGCCTGAACATGCTGTTCTATAAGCATTTTTAAATTAATATACTACTATACTGTATGATAATATATTAGTATGTATGACCACATAGCGGAACACACTGTTCCAATACACACACACACACACACATACACACTATATCACGCCTGTAATCCCAGAATGGTTAGGCAGAGGTGTACCTATAGTACACCCACATTTTGCCAGTTATGTTTTTAAGTCCCTGGGGCGAGCCTATTGCCATCAACCGGGCACAAATCCAGACTCCGGGCTGCTACTGAGGAATTCTAGACAGTAAAACCCAAAAACACTTTGCCCGACCTGGGAATCGAACCCCAGGACCTCATGCTCAGCAGTACCTCTTGCGACCACTAGACCACTAGACTATGAGGCAGTCCAATACAATTGAATTAATATTGAAGGGTCAGTTTTAAATGTACCTGATGTGTGGACTGCAAACTGCAGTGCCTGCTACAACAATGGTTTGACAATTTAATAATATTATTGAAATTGTCATTCTTGGAGAAAGTGGTGGAAGTGAACGAGTTGACATTGATGCACTGTCGATATTTATTGACTGCACTGCAAATCTGCTTGTCATCTCTAAATAAAGACGTCAATTCACCTGCTATCAGTATTAAATCCATAGCTTTAATAAGATAAAGTCCAAAATGGACTGCAGGAAAAACACTTGAAGCAAAATCAATTTCACCGACTCCGCAAATCGATAATGCATCGGCGCAACAGAAATACTGATTTGCAATCAATTGAAGTAATACTTTGACTCAGATTAAGTACTCCTCATTAATAACTTGGATAAGATATGAACTCTTGGTGTGATAAACAAGTTTTGTTTCTATATGATATTTGTAAATACTAAGATATGATCAATGAAAGAGTAGTTTCATACTTACTTACTTAACTTAGATCTATAAAAAACCTTCGAAGTACAGGTGAATGTGTTACAAGTTCCCTTTATTGAGGCATTATTAATTAAGATCACAACAACTGTTTTGCTAACATTTCAATTAAATTGTAACAGAGTAGAAACAAGAGTATGACAACTGCATGATGTTTTAATCTGTGAGTTTACTTGACATCCATTTTATAATAAACACAAGCCATGTCCATGGATTGAAATTATAAACTCATTTATTTTATTTATTTATATAAAGTACATGGAGGACTTACAGCTAGTAAAAACAAACAAAAAAAGGGGACCATATCCACCAGGAAGCCAATTACAATTCCTCACGTATAGACTCATAATAGTTCATTATGGCGTGAGCACAAAAACAAAAAACACATCGCCTTATTTAAATTAAGAAGCTATCTAAATACTAAATACTAGTTTTACAATTTAATTACTGAAATAAAGGAGAAAATAATGAAAACAAAAACAAAACAATACAATCCACCGCTACTTAAAAAATTTGAGACTTAAGCACCTTCTGGCCGAATTCAAGGTAACTGTGAATTGATCAAAATCAAATTCCTTGCATATCTCATTAAAATTTCTGCTTGCGCGCACAACATAACTGTTCTGCCTATAATTGAAAGATGTATGAGATACACGTATGGGTGGATTAAAGCGAAATGCTTTACTTGGCACATTAAAATAAAATTTTGACAGTAACTCAGGGTTATCAATATTGTTATTGAGGACTTTTAACAAGAATAAACGGTCTGCAATTTTACGACGATCTACCAGTGGTAGTAAATGATACCTCTTACAGAGTTCAAAATAACAGGTCGACTGGTAGGGCATCTTTTGATGGAAGCAAAGATATTTAATGAACCGTCTTTGGATGTTTTCAATGCGGTCAATGTATTTATGATACCGTGGATTCCAAATCTAAAACGCATACTCTAACTGACTTCTAACAAAAGTGCAATACAATATTTTTAGTGTTTTTGCATCACTAAAACACTTAGAGAGACGTATTATGAACCCAAGCATTTTAGAGGCTTTTTTGACAATTGCATCAATGTGTATCAAACACTAACTTACTATCATGATGGACGCCCAAGTCACGAATATTATTGCACCTTGGCAAGATCTGGCCTGCCAAAGTATAAGTAGTGGCTAGGACTGCACGTTTCCTAGTGTAGGTGATCACCGAACACTTAGATGGGTTGAGATCAAGTCAATGAATTTTTTATTTATTAAGTAGGTGGTTATAATATGTATGTGTGTACCAGACGGTGTTAGCGACGTCCAGAGACGGCAGCGAGCATGCGGGCGCGCCCCCCTCCCCGCCGCCCCCGCCGCCCCCGCCGCCCCCGCAGTCCCCGCAGCCGCCGCGCTCCTGGCTCCTCGCGGCCGCCGCACTCACCGTCACCGCGTCGCTCGGCGGGGTCAGTACCCTCTCACAATGCTCTCCATGCCGCGCCAGTGTCTAGTTTCATCGGTCCTACATCTGTCGAGGTCGTTTTCAGGTATACGTGTATCAAAAACTGAGCGATGACAAGAAGCGCCAACTCGAAATGGTAAACCTGCTGGAGCCGGCGGAGGAGAGCGCGGCGGAGGAGGCGCCCATCCCGAGCGCGGGCGAAGACTTCCCGCGCCACGTGCAGTTCCTGCTGGTGGGCGCGGGCACGGCCTCCTTCGCCGCCATGCGCGCCATCCGCTCGGCGCGACCCGACGCGCGCGTGCTGCTGGTGGGTGCCGAGCACGAGCTGCCCTACATGCGGCCGCCGCTCAGCAAGGAGCTGTGGCGCGAGCCCGACCTGGCCGCGCGCGCGCCGCACCTGGACGCGCTGTCCTTCCGCCAGTGGAACGGCCGCCGCCGCACCGTGGCCTACGAGCCCTCCGCCTTCTACACGCCCGTGGAGCGACTGCCCGACAGCGCGGGCGGCGCGGCCGTGGCGCGCGGCTGGCGCGTGGTGCGCCTGGACGCCGTGCGCCACGTCGCCGAGCTGCGCGCGCCGGGCCGCCAGCCCGTCTCCGTCAGCTACGACAAGGTGCTGCTGGCCACGGGCGTGCGCGCGCGCCGCACGGACGCGCTGCGCGACGCGGCCGCGGCCGGGCGTGCGCTGGCCCTGCGCGGCGTGCGCGACGCGGCGCGGCTGGCGCGCGAGCTGGAGCGGCCCGACGTGCGGCGCGTGGCCGTGCTGGGCGGCGGCTTCCTTGCCTCCGAGCTGAGCGCGGCGCTGGCCGAGCGCTTGGCGCCGGGCGGGCGCGCCGTGCTACAGCTGTTCCGCGAGGCGGCGCCCCTGGCCGGCGTGCTGCCGCCCTACCTGGCGGCCGAGGCGGCGCGGCGCCTGCGCGAGGCGGGCGTGACGCTGCTGCCGCGCGCGCACGTGCTGGCGGGCGAGGCGGAGGGCGCGGGCGTGCTGCTGCGGCTGGCCGAGGGCCAGGACGTGCGCGCCGACCTGGTGGTGGAGTGCGTGGGCAGCGAGGTGGACGAGGAGCTGGCGCGCGCCTCCGACCTCGAGACGCACCCCGAGCTCGGCGGTCTGCTCGTCAACGCGGAGCTGCAGGTACGATATCGCGGAGACTATTCCCGGCCACTGAATGCCAGGGACAGGCAACTGGAGCGGCCACCGGGGCCGTCGGACACTTCGACAACAATCCTGGAAATATTAATAAATGTTCAAGCATGTACTGCACTAGGTTGAGTTGATGATCTTAAGAAAGTGTTAGTATTGAATAAGAGTGATGAGGGCGTGTGTCGTGTGCGCAGGCGCGTACGGACGTGTACGCGGCCGGCGACGTGGCGTGCTTCTACGACGTGGTGCTGGGCAGGCGGCGCGTGGAGCACCACGACCACGCCGTGGTGTCGGGCCGCCTGGCGGGCGAGAACATGGCCGCCGTGGGCCCGCCCAAGCACTACACGCACCAGAGCATGTTCTGGAGCGACCTCGGCCCGCAGCTCGGCTACGAGGTGAGTGCCGCGCCGCGCGCTCGCGGCCCGCCCGCGCGCGACTCACTCCCCTCTGCCCGCAGGCCATCGGCGTCATCGACTCGCGGCTGCCCACCGTGGGCGTGTTCTCTGCGGACGCCGTCGCCGACTGCGCCGCCAGCGCGTCGGCCGGGGCGGCGGCGGCCGGCGCGGCGCCGGACACGCAGCCGGACAGCGCGCCGGACGCGCCGCACCGGCTGCCGGACGGCGCGCCGGACGAGCGCGACGCGACGGGGCGGCGCTACGAGCGCGGCGTGGTGTTCTACCTGCGCGACAAGCGCGTGGTGGGCGTGCTGCTGTGGAACCTCTTCAACCGCATGCACGTGGCGCGCCAGGTCAGTGTCGCTGATGCGTGTGTCTGTGTGTGTGTGCGTGTGCGAGCGTGTGCTGACGGGTTGTGTGTGCAGGTGCTGGCGCAGGGCGAGTTTGAGGACCTGTTCGAGGTGGCCAAGCTGTTCTCGTTGCACGAGGATGAATAGTATTAGTAGTGGACAGCGGCGGCGGCATTTATCTGTTATAACTGTGTACATAACTATTATAAAACAATTAAATGATCTAGTTATTACGTGTGCGTTTTTTATTTCTGCAAACTGATATTTACACTTGATATACTATGCTCTCCATAAGATAGGCCGACTTTTTTTTGTTTTTTTTTTATTGGTTCACAAATCGGGCAATACAATAAAACTTACACACTAGGAATAAATAAAAATAACACATACAACATTGCATGCCCTAAAATAGTGAACACAGCATGCACAATGTGTGATCTAGAACAATTAGTTTAAAATATCACAAATTAAAAATTAAAAGTTTCCATTGGACTAATTATGATTAGTCGAATGGTTACACAGGCACATCTTAATCTGACGTTTGGCAGATAATAAGGTCCCTGTGAAAATATCAAAATGCTGCCTCATACCGTTGTAGCTGGAAAACATTCTATAAAATGGAGCATGTTCTTTTATATTTGTTCTGCATTGAGGCATCACAAATATACGCCTATTGCATAAACGACTGCTCGGGCGTGGAACAGCAAGTTGAATTCTCTCTAGCAAACTTTCACAATCTACGTGGGCATTGATCAATTTATACAAGTAAACGATATCCGCAGCTTTTCTTCTAGGTCATACCGAAGTATTCTAACTTTGATACATAGGATTTGAGGTTTCTACATTGGTTATTAACATAAGATAGTTGGTACAAAAACCGTTTTTGAATTCGCTCTAGTTTACTAGAGTAGACATCATAAGTAGGATTCCATACTTGGCTTCCATACTCCAACACACTGCGCACTATGCAGTTAAATACTGGTATTGTGACTGTTGGATCCCTAAATTCCTTGAGTTGTCGCGCTACAAAACCTGACAGACGCGAGGCTTTCTGACCTATATTATCAATATGATGTCTAAACTTAAGTTCCATAATTACGCCTAAGTCCCGAATAGAAGACACTTCTAGGGGTACATTACCAATGAGGGTTTTCTGAAATGATCTCCGATAGATGGCAGGACTGTAGCGGCAGGTCCAATGGACTGTCAAAATACATCGCGAATTGTAATTTTCTATATATTTTTTGGTTTATTTATTCTTAAAATCATTCCTTTCGGAATATCGTTGTTTAAAATGCCACAGTGTTGTGCAGTGCCTATGTGTGCAAATAAAACAGGAGGACATAAGTTCCCTACGAGAGATAAAACCCGATTAAAACAGTGGCTTGTAGCCATTCGCAGAGATAAATTTACTCAAACGAAAAATAATCCATAATAAAATCAATAACACTTCCAAATACAATAGAATTTCAATAATTTATGTTAAGTACCTACGACTCTGTGCTATTTGACAGCTGTTTGGACCTGACGCCTACGAAGCGCCGCCTAGTGGCAGAAAAAGTTTCGAAAACCCTCATTGAGTAAATTGCATCAGTTGGATGTCTTTTTCTCGTAAATTTTATATGCTTACATTTATTGACACTCAAAAGCATGTGGCTTTATCGATTTCAGTTTGCAATTTTACTGAGTCTTCAGCACAGTTTACTGTTTGGTACAATTTTAGGTCATCGGCGTACATATTAAACTTACATTCTATCTTACTTGTCAAATCATTTATAAAGATCAAGAACAACAAAGGCCCCATGTGCGAGCCCTGAGGCACTCCTGATGGTATAACGTTTGTCTGTGATTTAAAACCTTGAACAACTACCATTTGTGTCCGATTTTTCAAATAGGACTCACACCATCGCTGTAATGACCCATGAATACCCATGTCTGTAATCTTATTAAGAAGAATTTTGTGATCAATTAGATCAAACGCTTTACTGAAATCCGTGTACACAGCGTGTACCTCTTTCCCATCGTCGAGTGCATCTGCTATGTCACTAGTAAAACACAAGAGATTTGATGTAGTGGACCTCATTGGAAGGAAACCATGCTGTGCAGGATGCAGCTGCTACTTCACATGCCAGTAAATTTTTTTCACCACTAGAGATTCAAAAACTTCACCAAAGGATGAAAGAATGGAGACGGGTCGGTAATTTGACACATCAGAAACATCGCCATTTTCGAGGATCGGAGTAATACGAGCGATTTTCCATTTACTTGGGAAAATACCCAGACTCAGGGAACAGTTGTAGATCTTAGATAGCGGATATAGCAAAGATGCAGCACATTTTTTTAGAATGATAGGCGGTATTCCGTCCTGTCCAGCGCCCTTATTGACGTCTAAATCAGTGAGCGCTTTTAAAATTTCTGAAGCAGACAAAACTATTTTACAGAGAGAAGGAGTGTTACAGGCATCCGTGTTTACTTTACTGGACTTGGGAGCTCTTTCTAACTTACAATACACTGAGTTAAAATGTTGTGCGAACAGTTCACATAATTATCTCTTGACCACCATTAACTTGTTTGTTATCCAATGTCATACGGTTCGGTAGCGAACTGCTATTGGACTTTAAACCATTTACATAGGACCAGAAATGTTTTGGCTTGTCACGGAGGGTAACAGCAGCATTATTTTTAAAATTCCGGAGACACTCTCCGATCATTAACTCACATCTATTTCTAAGCAACTCATACGTAAATTTATCATCCAATTCTTGTATTTTTTTAAACGATTTTGATATTTAGCTTTTTCTTTTAAACATTTGGTCAACGGACTGCTGTACCATTCGGGATATCGATGGTTACGTATGCGCGTGAGTGGAGTGAATTCATCAATTATTTCTTGAACTGTTTTATAGAAGATGTCCACTTTATTCTCTACATCCGTGTCCATAGTGTGTCGCCACAACTCGTCCCAAGCAACAGAAGCCAGTTTTTTATTGGCGGCATCGCAATCCCATCGGTTATAGTTTAGCGAAGGAGTACGGTCCGACCGGAGACACTTACTGTTACAAGAGAGTTTAACTGTGATTATGACTGGCGGATGGTGCGAATCCAGCTTCGACAAAGGATTAGCAACCTCACTTACTTCAACGCGCTCAGGGATGTTAGAGAATATTAAGTCCAATATACGTTGGCTTACGTTATAAATGTAATTACTCTGATCCATACCACAGAACACCATTTCTTCAAGTAACCTCCCCTCAACATAATCTCCACTTAACAATGGCGAACATATCCCTAAAGAGGCGTTCCATTGCCATGAGACACGAGGTAAATTGAAGTCTCCTAATAATAAAGTATTAGATTTTTTTGCAACTTTATTGTGATAGAAGTTGGCAAAGTTACTGAGAAACGCCTCAACATACTCGCCATTGACAGGCGGTGCCATATAAACGGAACAGATATTCAATATATACGCATTTTTATTTTGCCCTATTTTGAGGGAGATCCACAACTCCTCCGACTCAGACTCCCAAGACTTCATGCGTAAAATATTAATGGTTTTCAGAACTGCTACCAAAACACCACCACCGTCCTTTTTACAAGAATGTACAGGAGAGCTACGATCTCGCCGGAATACAATATATCTGTCGTCCAATATTTCATGGTCAAATACCGTATCATTATCAAACTCAACTCAAACTCAAACTCAAACTCAAAGCATTTATTTCAAATAAACCAATTACAGGCACTTTTGAATTGTCAAGGTCGGTCGGTCAGAAAAATTAAGCTAGTTGCCCATTCCAAAGCGTAGTAGGTACCTATGGAGAAGAACGGGCAAGAAACTCCACGGACACTCTTTTAAATCAAATTATGTTTACAATAGATTGGTTACATCATTCATGTTGAAATTATGCATGTGACAACGATGCAGAACGTTAAAAGCGTCCGTTATTTAAATATGAAAACAATTCGAAAATAAAATTTAATTAAAATACGCCGTGGCAGCTAAGAGATGACCAGTCTCAACTGACGGCGCCCGTTCACGAACATGACGCATGGATTAGCACCATTCAACTCAACCATTTTGAAGGGAGCTAAATGATCCAACACACGCGCCACCATCAGCGAAACATTAAAGTGAGCATGACATACTCTCAGCCGCCAGGACACATTCAAGTCAATGAAAGACGTACCCTGTAAATGGTAGCTTTAAAGCATGTACATAGTACTCACATAAGGCATATAGCAATTATACAGTACTAAAAAAGTTGAGTTTATACAATGCAAAGATTCTTGTTTTTAATCTTCAGCAGCTCCAACAGTATTTTTAAATGCTAATCAATTAGTTGATGCGTCCTTGAGGAGCAGGACCAGCGATTAGCCAAGCATTTTTATCAGCAATGTAATCCCCTAACTTATAATATGCTCGGCTGCATAGTGTGCGTTTTATACAAGATTTAAATTTAGTTTCATTCAGTTGATGTATGTGGGGAGGTATTTTATTGTAACATCTTAAACAGTACCCCATGAAAGATGAGTCTACTTTAGCCAGCCTGAAACCTGGTTGAACTAATTGGTCCCTATTTCTAGTGATATAATTGTCGAGCCACGATTCGGTTAAAACAATTACATCGAATTCTTCATTCAAAACTTTTGAGAAGAAGTCCACTGTTTTGGTCCTCAGACCGCGTACATTTTGGTAATATATAGAAAGATTAAAATTTAAAACAATATAGAGGTATTATAACAATGTTGTGTAGTATCTACCATTGTAAATCTACAACGACTTCAAAGTTTCGTTGTTTACAACAATAGGTTTAGAGTTTATTTATTTATTTATTATTTATTAAAATCTCCCTTACAACTATCATTACAGGTGATACCTAATGCGATAGCGAGGTCTTAAAATTATCCTACAATATAAATTTCAAAAACTATGAAAAACTTAAAAATACTAGTACTTAATTAATTTACTAATTTACACTATAACATAAAACAAACAATAGTATTTTTGCGAATTCACTCAAATGGCTTGTAAATACATCGATTTTCCCGTGAAGATCGTTAATCACCCGAATTGCACGGGTCAATGGTGCTTTGGCGAGAAGGTTAGTCCTGGCAGCCGGCACGGCCAGCAAAGGCGGGCGGCGCCGCCTCCACACATATCGGTCCGGTACACATATACACAGGCGCTGCAGTACTCCCGGGTTATGCTCAATTCCACGAAGTAACCTAACCAGATACGCCACAAGCGTGAACTCCCGTCGCACCCTCAGTTGGTTGTATCCGACCATACCGAGCACAAACAGTGTGGGGTACATCAAGGGGTAAAACGGATATACCCCATACAGTTTCTTGTACAAATGGCGCGTGAACTTGTTTTGTACGCGTTCCAGCATTACCGAGTACTTGGCCTCATGCGGAGCCCATATGACAGCAGCATGTTCCAAATGACTCCTAACAAGTGCGTCATACAGGACCCTGACTGTTGCGATGTTAGTGAAGTGCCTTGTCTGCCTCAGAACAAAACCCAAGTTTCTAAACGCTCTTTTACAGACCCCCGTAATATGATCGCGAAACGATAGTTCAGGAGTAACAGTAACCCCCAAATCCCGTACCTCAGAGACTCGTTGCATAGGCGCAGCGCCCACCACGTACTCGTGCACTAGAGGGGCACGCGCGCGCGTAAAACTCATCACCGAGCACTTCGACACGTTAAAGAAAAGCCCGTTGTCCTGACTCCATTCCACTACCCTATCTATATCCTCCTGCAATCGTTCGCAATCGGATTCACTATTAACCTGGAGCAGTAACTTAAGGTCATCCGCAAATAATAAACAAGTGCCATGTTTAAAGACATCTGGCAAATCGTTTATCATTATGATGAATTCGAGAGGCCCCAAATTGCTGCCTTGGGTCACACCGGACCAGGTGTAATATGGGTAGGATTCACACCCATTATAATCAACGTACTGCTGTCTATTTTTCAAATAACTGGCAAAGAATTTCAATAGATGTGGTGTGCAGCCGACTTTTGCGAGCTTAGTCAGTAAGACGTCATTGTCGACGGTATCGAAAGCTTTTTTAAAATCAAAATAAGCAGCATCAACTTGCCCACCAGCATCTACCACCGGCACCACCTGCGCCATAAAGTTCAGCAGATTGGTGGCAGTGCTTCGCGCCGGCCGGAAGCCATGCTGTGCGTCAGTCAGTTGTCCGCGCACCTGCTGTAGCATGGAGCGTTGGATCGCAGACTCGAACACCTTGGCCGGCGTCGATAGTACGGCCACCGGTCTATAACCAGTTAAGTCCGATCCCGCCTTGCCCTTGGGTACGGGAATGACCCGCGTGATCTTCCACTGAGTGGGGAACGTCGTCGAATGAAGACACATATTATAAATGTAAAGAAGAGGTTCCGCGACCACCCTACCACAATCTCTAAAAAGAAATGCCGGTATACCATCCGGGCCCACTGCACGCTTCGGCTTCAGGCGCTCAAGCGCATCTATGACGTCATCCAGATGCAGTGCGTCAAGTTGTACCCGCGCACTGCTCGCCGCTCCCGAGGCCGCCGCCTGAGTATCTAACCGCGGCGGCTGACCGCTGTAAACCGATTCAAAAAAAATTGCGAACTGTTTAGCACACTCGTTATCCGATAGATGCTCACCCTCTTTAATAATAGTTTTCTTGCATCTTGCACTTCTCTTCGATCGTATGTATTGCCAGAATGACTTAGGATCTTTAGCAAACTGACACTGAATTTTATGTTGATGCAGTTTGTGAGCAGTTTCTATAGAGTTTTTAATAAGCGCTCTGTATTTAGAAAATTCTTCATAATCCGTACTAAGTTTAGTAGTTTTAAATATCTTGTGAAGTCTTGCTTTAGTTCTTAAATCTTTTATTATTTCTCTCGTATACCAATCCGGATAAATGTACCGCGACTGTGGACTAAGTTTTTTCCTGGGAACACAGTTATCCAAAATGTTATATAGTGTACTGTAAAATAAATCTAAAATTGCTTCTACATCGCTCAGCTCATACAAGCTTTTCCAATCAATCGAAACTAACTTTGAATACAGCAATTGATAATCCGCTTTGTAAAAGTTCCACTGCAGTCTAATATTACGTTCACATGAATCAGACGCACGAGCAGGAGAAGCAGCAGGGGCGGCGGCGGCGGTGGGGACAGATAGATCAGCGTGCCGCCCGCGAGCGGCGGGTGATGTGCGTCAACCGGTACGAGAGGCTCGTCCGCCGCTACTACCGACACCTCACCGTAAAAACCTGAACTTAAAACCAAATCCAGCTGCCTATTTAAACAATTGGGTACATTATTACTTTGAGTGAATTCACAAAACGACACGAAACATTCATAATAATTAGTTACATTCAAAGGACACGAATGTAAATTAAAATCACCTATTACTACAATTTCGTTATATCTAGTGCACAGTTTTTCTATTATACTAAATAAAATCATGTAGTCATTCTCTGAACTACCAGGCGGAATATAAATCACCAAACACAAAAACAAAAATCTGTTAATTAAGTATACCTTCGCACAAACCATTTCGAAAACACAGCTGTCTATCGAAATGTCCGTAACAAGTACTTGCCGCAGCTCGAACCGGTGTGTAGCCACTAAAAAAGTGCCTCCATGTTTGCGACCATCCGCTCGATCACAACGAAGTATGTGATATCCCGGCGGGATAATTTCAGGATCTAGTATAGAATCATTGCAACCAGATTCCGTGATTGCGTATAAGTCAAAATTTAAAGAATTTATATTATTTCTGAATTCGTCTAACTTCGTTCGCAGACCTCTGACGTTTTGATAGAATATTTCAATGTTATTCATTTGGTGTTGTTTTGGTTGACTTCCGAAACCAAATCCACTCACTAAATTCCGCGTTCATAGGCCAACATTCTGCTTGGTTTAATTTTTCAAAACAATGTTCAGGCACTCCTACATTAAACGACGAGTAATCACGCTCGGTTTTGTGTTTGATTTTGTCGACTTTGATAGAAACATTTGGGCCACATACGTTTTTCACGTGACTGGTTATGGCTTCTAGCGTAGTTTCTGGATGCAACCGCCAGACATGCAGGTGCTTTTTCCGTTCTGTGGCTTGGATTGTATTCAACTCCGTATTTGTTCCTACTCTCACTTCTTTAGGTTGCTGGTTTTTTTTATTATTTCGTACAGTTGTCCAGGCCGATTCACTATCCTCAGTTCCTCCATACGTTGGTTCCTTAGCAGCCAGTGGGTTAATAATAGACGTAGTCTTTACTGGTAGTACAGCCGGCTTCGTGGCTCCACAATTGTTTACATTTTGCGCTAAGGTGTAGGTAGAAGACGTTTTCTTTGGGCCGCATACGTTAGAACTGCTCTTTTGTCTCACAATGTCTGCTAAAGTTGGAGTAGAAGGAGGAAAGTCGGATGACTCCTTAATTACCTCTTGAGTTGGTCGTTCCTGGTTTATCTTAGCCTCTACTTTTTCCTCGAGTGCCCTCATCATTTTAACTACGTTGTTCATTTCGGTTTTAGTTTGAGAAAACTGGTTCAATAAGAGCGTTATAGTCTTTGCTTGGCTGTCCATGCGAGCTACCATTTCTGATCGAAATTCTCTCAATTCCTCTAGCAGTACAGAATCCGAATCTCTAATTATTGGTGTAAAATGAGTCTGACTCCCACGCAGCAAATTTACATTGCTAATTGGTGTAGAAGTGTTAATCTTGAAGTCAGGTGTATTCATGACTGGAATGTCACTATTCCCTCTTTTCGGTTTCGAACAAATGCATTCCGGGCAAGTCCAGTTATTCTTATAAGCCTGAGTATATGTCTTAAACGCTTCTTTATTTATTTCTAGACATGCTAAGTCGTATTTTACGTTGCATATTACATTGGAACATACCATATATAAATCTGCTATTACTGAGCCACAAGCACCACAATTATTAGGCATTTTTATTTTGGTTCTTACACAAAATTCAAAATCTTGTAGCAACTGCCGCGCAATAATATTGTAGGTGTTATTAAATGATAATTTAGAATCTAGACTGTGAAATTATAATTATTTCAATGAAAAAATGTTGAGTGAAATTTTTCCGTAGTGACAGCTGTCTGACTTGTCTTCTTAAAGTTAATGTCCTTACGCAACAAAACTCGACCTCCACGGACGTTTTCTCCTTAGCAACAGCCCTCGCTGCAGAATGTAGCTTCTTGTTGGCCAAAGAGAGATGCTCTGTAACAACTGGTCTTTTTTCACCGCCGATACCCAAGAGGCTAGTATTGAATTTATCGTCAGAGTGGTCCTTGTTGTAGTTCCTTACAGAGGAGGCTAGAATATTATCTCGAACTCTAGGGCTGTTGAATTTTACAACAATAGAGCGAGGACGATTAGATTCCTGATTCTGTTTTGGGACTCTGTGGTAGTTAACAATATCCGAGTCTTTTAAATCATATGACACTACTCTTGCAAGTTGAGTCACCATGGTACATATGTTCTCGTTGTTATGCTCCGGTACACACTGAATTTCAACATTTTTGCTACGAGTTTGCTGATCCATCTGATCGAGCCTTGAATTTATACCAGCTATCTCAGAGCGCAACTGTTCATTTTCGCTTTTTAGGGCAATAATAGTACTCTTCTTTTCGTCCGTTGCTTTGAGAAGATCATCGTACTGGGCAGATATAAATTGTATAGTATAGCAAACCACACACAACTACGACAAGTGCGAGCGTCCCGCGGTCGCGTGCCGCCACGTTACATACAATAAGTTCTGTCTTTTTCTCGCCTGGCCGTTGCGAGGAAGTCGGGAACGCGTGGCGCGTCAGTCCGCTGCCCACAGCCCACACGCTTACTGCGTAGACGCGTATTTACCTACCGCGCGCGCATGTCGCCCCGTGCCTTCCTCGTGCCGTCCGTTACGCGAAATAATTGTTTTAGGGTCTTCGATCCCAATGTTTGTGACTAATTACTTGTGTGATACTTTACAAATATACTATTTTTACTAAAGAGGTGGTTTCACTCCGATTTCTTCCAAGGCGCTATTTAAATTTGCAGTTTCTTGATTCATGGTTGATTTCAAATCCGTGAGAATTTTTGTGGTTGCTTCATTGATTTTTAGGTTTATATGGTCCTTCAGGTCGTCGACAATACCACTACCAGCAGATGTTGGCGCAGCAGGGGATCCAACGAGTCTTGGTATTTGATAGGAGCTACCGAAACATCTCCTCGCTTATTTGTGGTCTTGCAATCAATGCATTTCCATGCAGACTTGACCTGCTTCGATTCCTTTCCAAAGTTTTCGCTCGTTATCCCGAGACATTGGTAGTGATAGTTGTCAGAGCACTGGCTGCAACACTTCAGCTCATTGGTTTTAATAGCCTTCTCGCACTTCTTGCACTTCATAATCCTGTTATTATATGCGCCTATCAACCAATTAATAGCAATATGTTTAAACTCCCTGAAGAAGTTACTTTAAAAAAGATTATAGCAATGTGTTACTCTTACTCGTTGAGGAGTGTGCCACCTTTCGAAAAAGGTATAGCAATAAGTTGTAGGCTTCAATTTATTATAACGCCTGAAAGATATTAAAAGCAATACAGTCTGCTACAACTTGCCCACACAAATGCTGAAGTAGGTTTTGAAACGCTGAAGTAGGCTGCAGAAACGTTGCGACCAATACTGCTACAGTTCACCACACACTCACACGGTTCAGACACATACAATGTTCGCACTTTTAGCCAGATTATACGCAAATAAGTTATTATTTACTGGGAGCACTTTGAACATGACCTATCTCACATAAATGATTTTGACAGTCCTTTTCCTTGGGAACAGGCCCATCGTTCACGCGGTGGAGGGGGGGGGGAGGAATTATTCCACTTTTTCCCGCAAATCTGTCCACTATGTCTCATTAATTGGTTTTAATAGTGCAAATTACACTCTCATAAACTCTCAGCTCCCTTTACACACGACGGCTGGCACTGTTTACGCCTGCGACCCGTTGGCGCCTGCAACTTTTGTGTTCGCATCACGCTCACATGCAACAGATTGCCAAGCAAATTTCTCTCTGTCAAACAACGATAATATTATGTCAGAGTTATGTAAAAATTCAATATCTAATAATACAAAAAGTCAATAACTAATAATACAAAATATATTATAATAATATTTATGCCTTCGCGGCAAATAGTGCCGTGTGCAAAACAGCGGCCCGCACCCCGCGCGCGGCTCGCCCGATGGCGCATCGCTATTGGTCGATTAATTGTAAACCATCATGCTAGTGTTTAGACTTTTAGAGGTAGCTAGATAATAAATGTATATAAGTAGGATGTTTTGACAAATAAAAAAAAAAACCCCGATCCCTAAAGCTAGGTTATTTAAATGCGAATGGCATCCGGCGACTGGCTGGCAGCCCTCCTTGGGAGCTGGAGGCATGGGTGCTCGCCAGAGTGTACGAGTGGACGGCGCGGCGAAAAGCGCTCGGGGAGCGCCCCGTCGCAGAGGAGCGGGAGGCCGTGCGGCAAGAGGCGGGGAACGCAATCGTCCTCCATTGGACGGAGGACCTCGCAGCCGCCACCTTTGGCCGGCGAACGTTGGACGCGCTCGGTCCGGTCCTGCGAGGCTGGCTCGAGCGGTCCCACGGCTTCCTCTCATTCCGTCTGGTGCAGGTGTTGTCCGGCCATGGCTGTTTTGGATCGCACCTGCACCGGATCGGGAGGGAGGAGACTCCGGCGTGCCATGACTGCGGTGCGCCGGAGGACACGGCACAGCACACTCTAGAGGTGTGCCCAGCTTGGTCAGCGCAGCGCCGCAGTCTGACCGCGGTGGTCGGGCAGGACCTCTCGCTTCCCGGCGTGGTCAGCTCCATGCTGGAGAGCGAGGAGGCCTGTTCAGAGGTCGCCGCCTTTTACGAGAACGTAATTTCGCAAAAGGAGGCGGCGGAGCGCGAGTGGGAGGACGATCCTCTCGCTGCGCCGCTCCGGAGACGAAGAAGAGGTCGGAGAGGGCGTCGTCTCCTCACTCCTCATGGTGGTGACAGGCGGGTGACTGGCGCGGGGCGCCTCCGCCCGTATTGCACCCGTCATCACCTTCGTCGGTCATTCCCGGCCCTCAATGGGAGGGTATGTGAAATGCATTTTAAAAAATTAAGAAGAAAAAAATTAAGAAAAAGGTTAGGTTAGGTTACAAGCTCCCTGTCGTTTCGGGCGACGCAGGTGCTCTCGGGGCATGGTTGCTTCGGGAAGTACCTGTGTCGCATAAACAGGGAGCCGGACGCCCGGTGTCACCACTGCGTCGACTGCCGGGAGGACACGGCGTGGCACACGCTGGCAGAGTGTGCCGCTTGAGAAGAGCCGCGCCGTGCCCTCATAACTGAAGTAGGAAATGACCTGTCGATGCCGGCCGTCGTGAACGCGATGGTCGGCGGCGCAGAGTCCTGGGACGCAGTGGTCTCCTTTTGCGAAACGGTCATCTCGCAGAAGGAGGCTGCGGAAAGGGAGAGAGAGATCTCGACTCTCGACCCGGCCCGCAGCAGACGCACCGGGCGTCGGAGGAGGGCGGACAACGCCCTCTTCCGGCCCCCCTAAATGGGTCCAGGGGCGACGGATTCGGGGACATCCGTCGCCCCCCAACATCAGGACCCGAGAAGGCGGCGCGCGTAGTGTTCCTCGCGCGCCGACCACAGACGTTGCGGGGGGAGTACGCCTCACTCCCCCCGCCCTAGACGGGACCCGCGCAAGCGGGCCGGCACTAGCCGGGGTTGTGGAAGAATAATGTGTTCCCGCGACCCCGGCGTAGGTGTGAGATGGAATAACGGGGTGGTTTTTAGTCAGTAAGAGTCTGACAGACCTCTCCGCCCGCCCCAGGGCGGAGGACATCCATGAGGATTTTCCACCATATTAAAGGTCACAGGTTCGGTTCCCGGTTGGTGAATTTTTTATTTATTTACAATTTTGATCTAATTAGTCCTAAATGATTCTACTATTGATTCTTATGGTTAATATCTAATTTAATTTAATAAGTAAAGCCAAAAGTGGGGTAATTTTTCGGGGAGAATATAAAAGTTAAGGAAAGTTTTTGGAGTTACGCGAATTTACCCCGAATTTTTTGGGGGATGGTCGTAGAGAAATGGAATAAAGTTATATGCGTAGCCCTTACTACGTAAACTATATGCAAAGGTCTTAGTTTCTCTCCACGACTTTCCGTTCCCGAACTACTGCCTCTCCTTTGTGACTCGTACAACCAGTGATGTAGGGTAAGAACCTCAATCTGGGAGAAGCTATAGTTCCGAAACTTCCCAAGGTAATTTGACGTAACAAAGATAGCATATGCTGGGAGCTGAGGGCTATAGATACTAAAAATATAAATACCGGGAAAGAACCATAGACAGGAAGAACTGGGAATTTCTTCAGGCCGCGGTACCTTGGTCTTATTTTCCTTATATTTGTAAAAAAAAAAACATGCGCGTGGGTTATATTTATATAACTGGATAGAGGGAATTGCCCCCTCTCCAGTAGTACCAAAAACAGATTTTTAGTTATCCCAGAAGGGGTTAATATATCTACTTAAAAGCAGAGTACACTAACTTTTGCGGAAAATAGTCCTCCGAACCGCAGTCTTGTTTTCGTTAAAATCTATATAGTTATTAAATACGCGCGGATTCAATTAATACCAGCCGATAGAGGAGGATTTCCTCCATTGATTGATGTAATTTTTGCAATTTTGAATTAACCCTGAAGGGGTTAATTTTAACGGTTTGTAAAGCAAACTACCTAAAATTACGTAGATTAGGCTCTGAGCCTCGGTCTTAATTATCTATTAAATAAGTATATATTAAATTCGCGCGGATTCAATCCACACAGCTAGAAAGAGGAGGAGCTACTCCTTCCAGTGGTGTTAGTTTTAGATTTTTATCTCACCCTGAAGGGGTTAATATAAACGAAACAAAATGAAAAACGTAACTTCAAAATAGTAAATCACTTTTTAAAAACAAGATTAACTAACAAAAATGGGAAAATTTTGTAATGTCTATGGAAAGCTCAATTAAATTTTATATACACAAAAATTTTAGATTTTTCGGGGTTGAAATAAACAACCCCCGAATTTTTTAAGATTTCAAAACGTTATTTCATAAAAACTACTTATCAGATTTTAACCAAATTTATTACATGTATAGGGTTGATGAAGTACTATTTTTTAACACAATAAAAAAGATGCTTACGCTTTAGTGTTCCCTAAATAAAATCTTAAAAATAACTGAAATTTTGACCGTGGTTTCCAGGTGTTTTCCTTGAGCTTTTTTCAATTTTGAAAATGTCTCCCGGCTCCTCGTCTGCGCAGCTATCTGGATCCGCTTCCAGATTTATTGTAAACCCTCGGGAACTCCAACCACGCTCACCGAGGTTTTGGGTTTTTCGTAAATAAGTTGGCAACCCCTTATCGGAAATATCCGAAAAAGGTGTTAAATCGTAGGGTTCAGAAAGCCGCACAAGACTGCATACTCCGACTTCCGAGCTCACACTCAAAATCGAGCAGCGTTTAGCTCGGATGTTTTTTCAACTTGTTTTTTTGCACTTTGTGCGCACAATTTTCCACTTTTCCAAAAACTGTTGAGCCGCGCCGTGCCCTCATTTCAGAAGTAGGCAGTGACCTGTCGCTGCCGACCGTAGTGAGTTCGATGGTCGGCAGCGTCGAGTCCTGGGACGCGGTGGTTTCCTTCTTCGAGACGGTCATCTCGCAGAAGGAGGCTGCGGAAAGGGAGAGAGAGATCTCGACTCTCAACCCGGCCCGCAGCAGACGCACCGGGCGTCGGAGGAGGGCGGACAACGCCCTCTTCCGGCCCCCCTAAATGGGTCCAGGGGCGACGGATTCGGGGACATCCGTCGCCCCCCAACATCAGGACCCGAGTAGGCGGCGCGCGTAGTGTTCCGCGCGCGCCGCTCACAGACGTTGCGGCGGGAGTATACCTCACTCCCCCCGCCCGAGACGGGGCCCGCTCAAGCGGGCCGGCACCAGCCGGGGATGCGGATGAATTATGTGTTCCCGCGACCCCGGCGTAGGTGTGAGATGGAACACCGGGGTGGTTTTTAGTCAGTAAGAGTCTGACAGACCCCTCCGCCCGCCCCAGAGCGGAGGACATCCATGAGGATTTTCCATCCCGGGAAAAAAAAAGGTTAGGTTAGGTTCCGAGGTGGCAGTTCGGCTTTCGGCATGGGCGCTCTACCATCCACGCTGTGTCGAGGGTGAGAGTCCTGGCGGAGGAAACAGTGTCCCGGGGCGGGGTGGTGGTGGCGGTGTCCTTGGACATCTCCAACGCCTTCAACACCCTGCCCTGGAGCTGCTTACGGGAGGCACTGCGTTGTCATCGGGTGCCTCTCTACCTCCGCCGCATCGTTGGGGCTTATCTGGCGGGGAGGTGTGTCACCTACATGGGACGTGATGGCGGAAACCAGCGCCAAGTGTCGTGCGGTGTTCCACAGGGATCGGTCGTGGGACCGCTCCTGTGGAACATCGGGTACGACTGGGTGCTGAGGGGCGAGCTCCCGCCGGGCGCTGACCTGACGTGTTACGCGGACGACACGCTGGTCACGGCCCGGGGGAGTTCGCACAGGGAAGCAGCGTTGCTCGCGACGGCGGCGGTCTCACTCACGGTGAGCCGCATACGGCGCCTCGGCCTGGAGGTGGCCCTCAACAAGTCGGAGGCCATGGTGTTTCATGGCCCCCGGCGGGCGCCGCCGGCCGGATCACACATTGTGGTCAGGGGGGTCCGGATCGCTGTCGAGCCCACCATGAAATATCTGGGATTGGTGCTCGACAGCCGGTGGGACTTCGGACCCCACTTCCGGCGGCTGGCGCCCAAGTTGTTGGGCGCGGCCGGGGCGCTGGCAACGCTGCTTCCCAATCTGGGGGGCCCGAGCGCCGCCTGTAGGCGGCTCTATATGGGGATCGTGCGATCCATGGCGCTCTACGGAGCGCCGATCTGGGCGTCTGACCTGACGGCCGGCAGCATAGCTGTCCTGCGCAAGCCGCAGCGGGCGATGGCCGTCAGAGTCATTCGGGGGTATCGCACGATCTCCTTCGAGGCGGCTTGTGCACTGGCCGGATCACCGCCCTGGGACCTGGAGGCGAAGGTGCTCGCGTCACTGTACCGGTGGCGCGAGGCAGCGCGGGAGCGGGGCGAGCGACCGATGCAGCAACATATCGAGCAGCATCGGTTGCAGCACCGCGAGGTCCTGGTGGCGGAATGGCGGGTGAGGCTGTCACGCCCTACCGCCGGCCTCAGCACCATCGAGGCGATCCGGCCAGTGCTCGACCACTGGCTCGGGAGAAGGCACGGCTCCCTGACGTTTCGGGCGACGCAGGTGCTCTCGGGGCATGGTTGCTTCGGGAAGTACCTGTGTCGCATAAACAGGGAGCCGGACGCCCGGTGTCACCACTGCGTCGACTGCCGGGAGGACACGGCGCGGCACACGCTGGCAGAGTGTGCCGCTTGGGAGGAGCCGCGCCGTGCCCTCATCACCGAAGTAGGCAACGACCTGGCGCTGCCGGCCGTCGTGAACGCGATGGTCGGCGGCGCAGAGTCCTGTGACGCAGTGGTCTCCTTTTGCGAAACGGTCATCTCGCAGAAGGAGGCTGCGGAAAGGGAGAGAGAGATCTCGACTCTCGACCCGGCCCGCAGCAGACGCACCGGGCGTCGGAGGAGGGCGGACAACGCCCTCTTCCGGCCCCCCTAAATGGGTCCAGGGGCGACGGATTCGGGGACATCCGTCGCCCCCCAACATCAGGACCCGAGAAGGCGGCGCGCGTAGTGTTCCTCGCGCGCCGACCACAGACGTTGCGGGGGGAGTACGCCTCACTCCCCCCGCCCTAGACGGGACCCGCGCAAGCGGGCCGGCACTAGCCGGGGTTGTGGAAGAATAATGTGTTCCCGCGACCCCGGCGTAGGTGTGAGATGGAATACCGGGGTGGTTTTTAGTCAGTAAGAGTCTGACAGACCTCTCCGCCCGCCCCAGGGCGGACATCCATGAGGATTTTCCACCATATTAAAGGTCACAGGTTCGGTTCCCGGTTGGTGAATTTTTTATTTATTTACAATTTTGATCTAATTAGTCCTAAATGATTCTACTATTGATTCTTATGGTTAATATCTAATTTAATTTAATAAGTTAAGCCAAAAGTGGGGTAATTTTTCGGGGAGAATATAAAAGTTGAGGAAAGTTTTTGGAGTTACGCGAATTTACCCCGAATTTTTTGGGGGATGGTCGTAGAGAAATGGAATAAAGTTATATGCGTAGCCCTTACTACGTAAACTATATGCAAAGCTCTTAGTTTCTCTCCACGACTTTCCGTTCCCGAACTACTGCCTCTCCTTTGTGACTCGTACAACCAGTGATGTAGGGTAAGAACCTCAATCTGGGAGAAGCTATAGTTCCGAAACTTCCCAAGCGGCCCCGGTGGGCGTTGGAGACGGCCCGCGTTGGGCACTGAAGCGGCTGGACAGGGAGGCTCTCCTGGAGGCCTCTATCGTCAAGGCCTGGTTGGACTCTCCAAGCAGGCCAACCGACATCGACGAGGAGGCGGAGTGGTTCCGGGAGAGCATGTCGCACATCTGTGACGCTGGCATGCCCCGAGTCCAGCCGTTACCATCCAGGCGCCAAGTGTACTGGTGGTCGCAGTCGATTGCGCAGTTGCGCATTGCTTGTGTGCAGGAGCGACGCCAGTATGCAAGGTGCCGAAGAAGAAGACGTCGCCGCCGCCCCTTTACAGCGGCGGCCGAACAGGAAGAGGCGGAACTATACGATCGCTATAGAGAGGCGAAGAGCGCCCTCCAGCTGGCCATTGGCCGGGCAAAGGCCCAGGCCAACGAAGAGCTGCTGGAGACTCTGGACCGAGATCCGTGGGGACGCCCCTACCTTATAGGTTAGGTTAGGTTAGGTTTCCCGCCCAGGGATAACTGGGTGGGAGATCTGGACGGTTTGGTGGCCATCATTGGCGGGGCTCTCGTCAGCCCGTCTCGGGGGCACGGCTGGGTAGCCGCCCTCGCAGATGGCGTTGGCGTCGTTGGGGCGTATTTTTCGCCCAACAAGAGTCTCGCCGACTTCGAGAGGTTCCTTGTCGAGTTGGGTGCCGTCGTGGGCCAGCTCCATCCTCGCCCGGTGCTGTTGCTCGGGGATCTCAACGCCAAGTCTGCGGCGTGGGGATCCCCGGTGACCGATGCTAAGGGTGAGGCATTGGAGGAGTGGGCGATCACGACTGGCCTGGTGGTCCTGAACCGGGGCTCGGTCTACACGTGCGTGCGGCAGCGGGGCGGGTCCATAGTGGACGTGTCGTTCGCAAGCCCTGCTGTCGCGAGCCGTGTCCGCGACTGGCGTGTCGCCGCGGAGGTGGAGACGTTGTCGGATCACCGATATATCCGATTCGACGTCTCCGCCCAGACCGCTTTTTTTTACTGCCTTTCCCCAGCCATAGGCACGCCGGGACCTTATTATTCTAAATACCACATTCATTCTAATTCCTTCTTTTATGCCTCTCGCACTTATATGCCTCATACTTTGTCTTTCTTTCATTCGTCATCTTTTTTACTTATCCGGGTGGGACTCCCGTTTCTCTAACTATACTGTCTATATAGTTTGTTATTTCTTTGGGGAATAATTTTTTATGTCTTTATTTTTACCAAAATGTTACTGCATGTTTATTTTTATTACAATATTATTATAACCTTATGCATATTAACTTTATAATATAGTATAACTACAACATTTCTTAGGTCTATTTATTTTTTATACATTTTTATGTTATTATATCTAGTGCTTATTCTATTTATATACTATCTTATACTATTAACAATATTTTATTCTTACTCTAAGATAATTTTAACATTAACAGTTTTCTTACTCTATTTAACAATATATTCTTACATTCTATATTATGGTACCTTCCGTTATTTATTCTACCTAAGATGATTTTGAGGTACTATTTTCTTTCTAGGATAGCTTCAATATGACTCTGTGTTTGTTTTGATTTTTTCTTAATTTACTTTATCTCTATTTGTTATGCCAATATTATATATATATTCGAATAATATATATACTTATTGCATTTCTTGGTGCAGATTATTTCTTAAACTGTTTTCAGTTTCATTTGTGTACGTGTACAATGTTTATGTGCCTGTTTTAATATATCCATATATATTCAATATATATTTTTATATCATATGTGTATCTGTATGTATGTGTGTTTGTGTGTCATGTGTGTGTGTTCTGTTGAGTGGGTGAGTCACATGTATGCCGTATTTGCTCGAGCTAAGTAGTCCCATTTTTTTCGAGTTTCGCAATTGACACTAAATGCATTGTGGTCTGTTTTCTGTAACCTAGAGTGCAGACAATTGCAGCACTGCGGCTCAAGTCCCGCAGCGAAGTCTGCGCATTTCTCGCGCAGGTGCGGGCCTCCACAGTGACTACACTTGTCCACACTCTCGGTGCAGAATTTGCGGCCGTGTCCATACGCGAGGCACTTTGTGCATTGTATGAGCGGAGACTGGTCCTCCACCCTTACCCTTTGCAGGTCCAGGTAGAGGGCTCCAGCCTCCGTCATCCTCTGCCACATCTTTGGCCTTACCTGTAGGACGACGTGGGAGGTCTTCGGGTTTCTAGTCCTTTTTCTATATTTGACCGTGAAGTTGGTCTCCTCTTCTGGTAGGCCCATGAGTACGTCAGCGTTTTGTGCCTGAAGGGCCTTTATTATTCCTTCGTCGTCGCTGTCTATGTACACATCTTTTAGGACGACGAGTGGGTCTTTGTTTTTCATGGGCGCTACCGTTAACCCGACGCCGCGGCTCTCCAACCTCTCCTTTACTCTTTGCAACTCCTGTTCCGTGTCACAACCCAAAATAACAGTCTGGTTTTTTGCTTTTCTGACCTTGTTCACTTTAAGGCCGGTAACCCTGGCGTCGACCGCCTTCTTCACTCTAACGAGTACCTCGTCGGCAGTCTTAAGACTGCCTTGGCAGGTCACCGCCATCGAGTGAAGAGCCGGTCGACGCCCGGGCTTGGCTGCTGTGGCGCTGGCATACGTCTTGGGGACCGGGGTATTTTCAGGCGTCTGCCTTTTTGCCATTTCGCTTAGTCGCGTATTGGCTTCGGTGACGTCTGAGGCGACAGTGCCGAGCTGGTCTTTCATTTCCGCCTTTATGCGTCCCACGATCCCCTCAGTCGTTTCGTCGATCGCGACCCTGGCCTCATCGAGTTTGTCAAACAACTTATCGAAGACGTCAGCGCCACGATCGTCGTTATCCCTGCCCAGCTGCTCTATTTGGCACTTAAGGCCTGCCTCCATTTCGTTAAGGCGCGTCATGAGTGTGTCTTCCACCTCTCCCAGTCTCCCTAACAGCTTTTCCTCTTTTCCGAAAGGTACAGGTACAGAAGGTACGACTGTGTGTGTAATAGATTTAGATGCTGTTTTTTCCAAAGTTTTTACCCGCTTGCTTAACTCGAACAGTGTGCGCATACTTTTGTCAGCTGTTGTTTCGAGATAGGTCTTGGTGTCGCGTTTCATTTGAGGGTATACCTTGGAGGGAATATCCTCAAAGACCCTCATCAAATCGTGGAGTAGCTCATCGTTCGTTTTTTCGCCGTAGTCCTGCAGTCTGTAGATCTACAGACTGCAGGACTACGGCGAAAAAACTCCAGGTTGTCAAAAGATCTTTTTGGTGTGCCAGGCCTTTTTAAGAAAGTCCTGGCAGCATCCAGGACTACCGAGGGTGAGGTAGCGGAACTGGGAGTGGTGGATTTTTTTGCACCAGACGTTGTCGGTGTGTGAAACATTGCGTGTATGCGTGAGGGAGTGTGATATAAGTTTAGTGCGAGTGAATGGGGAAAGTTGTCAAGTGTGAAGTCTGTCTGGCCCTGTATAGGGGGGTCAGTGTCAAGGTGTAAATAGAATGTAAAAATAAAATGTGTAGAGCACTGCTCTACCTTGTACTCAATTTACTAACCTAAAAGTTCCCTAATTTGCGAACGCGTATTTCGAGACGCTACCCAGTTATGTATATAAATAATAATTAAATAAAATAAAATCAAATTAAATTCTTTACTTCTGTTGATTCCAACGTAAAGGCCCACTCCTCCCGATTCTAACGAGCCCAAACTTGGTTTGGTGGGTCTGCGACCTCTAGGTCCAAAGTTAGAACTCGGGGGGGGGGGGGGAGGTCACGCTGGGGGCTGAGGATAAATGGGGGAAGTTTAAAAGATATGGGTATATAGAATATATATATAAATTTATGTAAAATTATGTTTTTATAAATTTTGGGGTCAAGCCTAAGGGGTCAAAAAAGGGGGGTCTAGGGGTCTTATCGTAAACTAGATTCCGACTGGGAGGGGGGATACTAAGGGGGGTGAAAAATTCAGTCAAAATTTTGATAATCCCAGCCGTTCCCGAGATAATTGGACTTTAAGAGTTTTTTGGGGGGCGTATAAGAATAGGCTATTTTATTATTTATTTTTAAATGTTAATTTGATTTAAATATATTTAAAATAGGACAAATTATGTAAGTGTTAAATTTGAAATTTAAATTAATTTTGAAGGGGGGCAATAATCTAAAATTTTATTTAAAATAAATAAATAAGAGAGGAGGTCTAAGGGGCAAGTAAAAATTTTAATAGAGAGGGGGAAATTAATCTAGACTTTTATTTAAATAAATATGTTAAAAGGGGGTCTAGGCTAATTAATTATTAACAAAAGGGGGCTATAAACTAAGATTTTGTTAATTAATAAATTAAAACGGGAGTCTAAATTTGAGATAATAAATAACAGGGGGCAATTAGATAAGTTTTAATCAAGTGGATAAATTAGAGGGGGGGTCTAGGTTTAAACAATAGAATGGGACAATTAAACCTAAATTTAAATTAGTAATAAATTTAAAAGGGGGGGGCTAAGTCAATAATATTTGGAGGGGCAGTAATCTAGAATTTAATATATTAGTTAATTTAGGGGAAACTGGAAGCTAATAAAATAAAATTAAAAATTTTAGAGGGGGCAATATACTAAAGATTAATTAAATAAATAAGTTAAAAAGGGGGTTCTAGGAGACGAATAGAAGTATATAATATTAGAATAGGATTTAACCTATTAATGAGTTAACGGGGTTAATTATAAATAATAGTGAAAAGGGGGCAATACAATTAATTTTTTTATTAACTATAATTCCAAGAGGGTTCTAATGGGGTAAATAAACTAGATTTATATTAATTAATTTTATTAAAAGGGGGCATTTAAAACTTATACGATGTTCGTTGGGCTGAGGGCCACGGAGGGTGATTGTGTGGGGGGGGAGGAACAAAATTATATAATTATTTAAATAGAGGGGGGGAATCGAAAGAGGGTGGCACTGGGAGTTTCTCGAATATTCTCTTGTACTACTATCGTAGTACAAGAATATTAGGGAGTAGTCAAAAATGGGCTCCGACGACGCACCGTTCCCGAGTTATGCCCGTTTTAAAGTTTTCAAAAGTCCCGGGTTCGGTTCCGAGTTGGCGAAAAATTTTTACTCGACCAAGTAAACTTTGCAGTTTTTCTTTAGGAGTTTTTGCCTTCCGGGGGTTGTAATTCTTCTTTCTTTTGAGACGCGCGGGTTTATTTGGTGTCTCCTAAAAGATGGAGAACTGCTCCTTCCTGCCGTTTTGGTTTCAGACTTTTTGGATAAGGGGTTTGCGTAAGGGATGGCCGCAAAGATGAGGGTTGTAATTTCTCCACCGCAAAAGGAGTGGTTCTGAAATTCCCCTGCACCCAAAAATCTGAAAATCGGCTGTGGTATGTGTCTAGTGTTTTCCTATATTATTCAGAACTACTTTTTGTCTTATTTTAAGGATTTCACCCTACTTCGAGTCAAAACAACCCTAATATAAATAATGGTAAATCTGACCTAGGCACTTGCGGTTTTGTTTTATTAATATTTAAGTAAGTATCTGGTACGCGTGGGTTCTGATTTGATCACTGGATAGGGGATGACTTCCTCTTTCCAGTGACGTCAAATTTAGATTTTTACAATACCCTGAAGGGGTTAATTTCGGAAATTCAAAAACTCAATTAGTCGAAATTTAGTCAAAACAGCCTCGGTACCCAAGTTTTAATTTTCTTATAACTAAATAGATATAAATTTTGCGTGGATTTTGATTATTGGGCTAAATAGGGGAGGATTTTCTCCTTCTAGTGATATAATTTTCGAGATTTTACGTTAATCTAAATGATTAATTTTGAGCACTTTAAAATTATTAGACGTCACTTCAAATATTAAAAATGCCGTTTAGGAACAAAGCCGGGTATTTAAAATAAAGTTAGTTATATAGTATCTAGGGAAGGCACCATGTACATGTTTTAATACTAAAATCAGAATTTTTAGGGTTGAATTAATCAACCCTCGAATTTTTTAAAATTTAAAAACACAATAACTTAAATACTACTTAACAGATTATAATTAAATTTAAAATGAGTATACAAGTAATGGAGAACTATTTTTCGAAACAATAAAAACTATATGTTAGCGATCTGGTTTCGCTTTAAATAAATTTTGAAAATTGGCTGAATTCCCGACCTTGTTTTCGTGGTGTTATTCCTGATATTTTTCGATTTTGAAAACGGCTCCCGGCTCCTCGTCTGCGGCGCTTTCAGTTACTACCTTCAGATCCCGTGAAAACCCTCAGGAACCTTGACCACGTTCCACGCGGTCTTGGGTTTTTGGTTTATATCTTGGTCACCCCTTGTCGAAAAATTTCGAAAAAGGTGTCCAACTGTAGATCTTCATGGGCCGCACCAGGCCACAGTCTCCGATTTTTAAGTCTCCACACAAAAACGAGCAGCGTCAAGCTCCAAAGCTTTTTGGCGATGGTTTTTCTTCAATAAAATGCACAGTTTTCCACTTTTATCACTTTTTATTTCACCAGAACCTGCGTCTCGGCAGCGCGGTTCTATAAAGGTATCACACTTATAACTTTTTTGTTAAAAACCGAATTTTTGGATTTTTCGACTGCGGAGCGGCTTAAAAACGATCTGCTCGCGGCGGGGGGTGCCGTGTGACTGGGTTAGGTTAGGTTAGGTTTTTTTTTTTTTTTTTTTTTTTTTTTTTTTTTCTGCCTTTCCCCAGCCATAGGCTCGCCGGGACCTTACTATTCTTGTTAATACCATTCATTCCAGTTCTATCTTTTATGCTTCTCGCACTTTTATGCTACATCCTTTATCTTTCTTTCGTTCATCGTCTTATTTACTCAACCGGGTGGGACTCCCGTTACTCTAACTATTCTACTATTTTGACGACTTTATTTTTGTAAACAGTGGGAAATAATTTTACTACAGAATGTTTCTATTTATTCTCACCATAGCGTTATTACATCCTTCATGTTAACAGCGATAAGATGTGGTTATAACATTAACACTACAACGTTATTTTGGTGAGCTACAACATTTCTTATAGTACATTTACATTATACCATAGGCATTAACATTATAGTATACAACTGCAAGATCTCTTATCATATATTTTCTTATACTACATGTTTTATTGTTGTCTACATATTATCGTATCTTATTCTAGTTACAATTTTTATACTGTTTTACATATTTCTAAAATCTAGTACTAATTTAAACAATATTTACTATTCTATTTACCATCATGACCTTAACTTAATTTTATGTTTAACATGTTTCTAAAATCTAGTTTTAATTTAACGATATTTACTATTCTATTTAAAAATTTTGATCTTTACTTGTTTTTATGGTTCCTTCCAGTATTATTTATTTCTAAAGTGCCTTGGTTAATTAATTTTTCTATTGATTACTGACCTTTTGACTCAATGTATTGCCATTTAAACATAATTTCCATTGTTTCTTTGTCAATATTGTATATATATTCTACTATATATATACTTATTGCAGTTTCTTGTTGCGGGTTTTTTGTGAGACTATTCTGTTTATTTGTTTGTGTGCTTGAGTAGTGTTTGTGTGCATGTTTTGATACATCCATATATATTCACTATATATTTCTATATTCGTGTTTTGTGTGTGTGTGATTCTGTGTCATGTATGTAGGTTTTGTTATGTCGGTGAGTCATATATAGTCAGTATTTGCACGCGCCAGGTAGTCCCATTTTTTGCGGATAGGGCATTCAACGCTGAAGGCGTTGTGGTCCGTTTTCTGCAACCTAGAGTGCAGACAATTGCAGCACTGCGGCTCATTACCTGCAATGAAGTCGGCGCACTTCTCGCGCAGGTGAGCTCCTCCACAGTGACTGCACCTGTCCACACTCTCGGTGCAGAATTTGCGGCCGTGACCAAATCCGAGGCACTTAGTGCATTGGATGAGCGGAGACTGGTCCTCTACCCTTACCCTTTGCAGGTCCAGATAAAGGGCTCCAGCCTCCGTCATCCTCTGCCATGCCTTTGGTCCCGCCTGGATGACAATGTGAGATGTGTTCGGGTTCCTTGTCCTCTTTTTATATTTAACTGCTAGTTGCATCTCTTCCTTTTGTAGGCCCATGAAGATGTCGGTGTTTTGGACATAAAGGGTGTTAATTATCTCGTCGTCCTCGCCGTCCATAAAGACGTCCTTGAGGACGACGAGCGGGTCCTTATTCTTCATGGGCGCTACGATCAGCCCATTGCCACGGCTCTCTATCCTATCCCTCACTTTCTCCATTTCATCTTTTGTGTCACACCCTAGGATGACAGTTTGATTTTTTGCCTTTCTCACTTTGTTAATTTTTAGGCCAGTAACCCTGGCGTCGACCGCCGTCTTCACTCTCGCGAGTACCTCGTCGGCAGTCTCAAGACTACCTTCGATGGTAACCGCCATTGAGTGAAGCGCCGGTCGACGCCCGGGCCTGGCTGCTGCGGCGCTGGCGTACGTTTTAGGTACCGGGTTATTATCAGGCATCGGTCCTTTCGCTATGTCACTAAGTTGCGCTTTGGCTTCTAAGACATCTGCAGCGACAGAACCGACAAGATCTCCGAGGTGGGTTAGGTTAGGTTAGGTTAGGTTTCTCCTTCGAGGCGGGTTGTGCACTGGCCGGATCACCGCCCTGGGACCTGGAGGCGAAGGTGCTCGCGTCACTGTACCGGTGGCGCGAGGCAGCGCGGGAGCGGGGCGAGCGACCGATGCAGCGCCATATGGAGCAGCGTCGGTCGCAGCTTCGCGAGGTCCTGGTGGCGGAATGGCGGGACCGGCTTTCACGCCCTACCGCCGGCCTCGTCACCATCGGGGCGGTCCGGCCAGTGCTCGACCTCTGGCTCGGGAGGAGGCACGGCTCCCTGTCGTTTCGGGCGACGCAGGTGCTCTCGGGGCATGGCTGCTTCGGGAAGTACCTGTGTCGCATAAACAGGGAGCCGGACGCTCGGTGTCACCACTGCGTCGACTGCCGGGAGGACACGGCGTGGCATACGCTGGCAGAGTGTGCCGCTTGGGAGGAGCCGCGCCGTGCCCTCATCTCAGAAGTAGGCAGTGACTTGTCGCTGCCGGCTGTAGTGAGTTCGATGGTCGGCAGCGCCGAGTCCTGGGACGCGGTGGTTTCCTTCTGCGAAACAGTGATCTCGCAGAAGGAGGCTGCGGAAAGGGAGAGAGAGATCTCGTCCACTCTCCCGATCCGCAGCAGGCGCACCGGGCGCAGGCGGAGGGCGGACAACGCCCTCTTCCAGCCCCCCTAAATGGGTCCAGGGGCGACGGATTCGGGGACATCCGTCGCCCCCCAACATCAGGACCCGAGAAGGCGGCGCGCGTAGTGTTCCTCGCGCGCCGACCACAGACGTTGCGGGGGGAGTACACCTCACTCCCCCCGCCCGAGACGGGGCCCGCGCAAGCGGGCCGGCACCAGCTGGGGTTGTGGAAGAATAATGTGTTCCCGCGACCCCGGCGTAGGTGTGAGAAGGAACACCGGGGTGGTTTTTAGTCAGTAAGAGTCTGACAGACCCCTCCGCCCGCCCCAGGGCGGAGGACATCCATGAGGATTTTCCACCCCGGGAACAAAAAAAAAAAAAAAAAAAAAGGTTAGGTTAGGTTCTCCGGCGTGAATGGCGGGTGAGGCTTTCACGCCCTACCGCCGGCCTCAGCACCATCGAGGCGATCCGGCCAGTGCTCGACCGCTGGCTCGGGAGAAGGCACGGCTCCCTGTCGTTTCGGGCGACGCAGGTGCTCTCGGGGCATGGTTGCTTCGGGAAGTACCTGTGTCGCATAAACAGGGAGCCGGACGCCCGGTGTCACCACTGCGTCGACTGCCGGGAGGACACGGCGTGGCACACGCTGGCAGAGTGTGCCGCTTGGGAGGAGCCGCGCCGTGCCCTCATCACCGAAGTAGGCAACGACCTGTCCCTGCCGGCCGTCGTGAATGCGATGGTCGGCGGCGCAGAGTCCTGGGACGCAGTGGTCTCCTTTTGCGAAACGGTCATCTCGCAGAAGGAGGCTGCGGAAAGGGAGAGAGAGATCTCGACTCTCGACCCGGCCCGCAGCAGACGCACCGGGCGTCGGAGGAGGGCGGACAACGCCCTCTTCCGGCCCCCCTAAATGGGTCCAGGGGCGACGGATTCGGGGACATCCGTCGCCCCCCAACATCAGGACCCGAGAAGGCGGCGCGCGTAGTGTTCCGCGTGCGCCGCTCACAGACGTTGCGGGGGGAGTACACCTCACTCCCCCCGCCCGAGACGGGGCCCGCGCAAGCGGGCCGGCACCAGCCGGGGTTGTGGAAGAATAATGTGTTCCCGCGACCCCGGCGTAGGTGTGAGATGGAACACCGGGGTGGTTTTTAGTCAGTACGAGTCTGACAGACCCCTCCGCCCGCCCCAGGGCGGAGGACATCCATGAGGATTTTCCACCCCGGGAACAAAAAAAAAAAAAAAAAAAAAAAAAGGTTCTCCGGCGTGCCATGACTGCGGTGCGCCGGAGGACACGGCACAGCACACCCTAGAGGTGTGCCCCGCCTGGTCAGAGCTGCGCCGCAGTCTGACCGCGGTGGTCGGGCGGGACCTCTCGCTCCCCGGCGTGGTCAGCTCCATGCTGGAGAGCGAGGAGGCATGGGCAGAGGTCGCCTCCTTTTGCGAGGACGTAATTTCGCACAAGGAGGCGGCGGAGCGCGAGCGGGAGGACGATCCTCTCGCTGCGACGCTCCGCAGACGAAGAAGAGGTCGGAGAGGGCGTCGTCCCCTCCCTCCTTATGGTGGTGACAGGCGGGCGACAGGCGCGGGGGCGCCTACGCCCGCATTGCACCCGTCATCACCTTCGTCGGACATTCCCGGCTCTCCCCACACGGGGAGGGCGTGAAGCGTCTGCCTTAAAGGCGGACGGTCGTCGGAGGAGGACTGGACGTACAGGCTGCGCCAATCTCCCAGTCCCCTCCACTCAAGACGAGGCGGGAGTGCCGCTGGGTTGTTTTAGTGGGTATACCGGGTCAGACCGGGGAGTCCTACATAGCCCCCCATTCCCCCAATGGGAGGGTATGCGTAATGCATTTTTTCCCAGCGCAAAAAAAAAAAAAAAAAAAGGTTAGGTTAGGTTAGGTTAGGTTAGGTTTTTTTTTTTTTTTTTACTGCCTTTCCCCAGCCATAGGCACGCCGGGACCTTATTGCTCTAGTTAACACATTCATTCTTTCTCTCTTTTATGCCTCTCGCACTTTTATGCCTCATACTTTATCTTTCTTTTATTCGTCGTCATCTTTACTTTTCCGGGTGGGACTCCCGTTTCTCTAACTGTACTGTCTACATTATATGTTGTTTACTTGGGGAATAATTTTTAATTTGTAAGTGTCTTTATTTCGACCAAGGTGTTGCTACATGTTTATTGCTCTTACAATATTATTATAATCTTATACATAATAACATTATAATATAGTATAGCTACAACATTTTTAAATCTATTTTCCTTTAATACATTTATAAGTTATTTTATCTAGAGCTTATTCTATTTTGTATACTATCTTAAACTATTAACAATTTTTTATTCTTACTTTAACTTATTTTTAACATTAACAATTTTCTTACTCTATATAACAAAATTTTCTTACATTTTATGCTATGGTTCCTTCCGTTATTCGTTCTACCTAGGATGACTCTAAGGTACTATTTTTATATCTGGTATAGTTACATTATGACTCGGTGTTTGTTTGTATTTTTCTTAAATTCACATAATCTCTATTTGTTTACCCAATAATATATATATATTCTAATAATATATACACTTATTGCATTTCTTGGTGCAGATTCTTTCTTAAACTGTTTTAAATTTGATTTGTGTACGTGTCCAATGTTTATGTGCATGTTTTGATATATCCATATATACTCACTATATATTTTTATATCGTGTGTATATGTGTGTGTATGTGTGTTTGTGTGTCTTGTGTGTGTGTTTCACTGTGTGTGAGTCATATGTATTCTGTGTTTGCTCGAGCCAGGTAGTCCCACTTTTTCCGGATTGGGCACTCTACGCTAAAAGCGTTATCGTCCGTTTTCTGCAACCCAGAGTGCAGACAATTGCAGCACTGCGGCTCATGTCCCGCGGTAAAGTCGGCGCACTTCTCGCGCAGGTGCGGGCCTCCGCAGTGACTGCATTTGTCCACACTCTCGGTGCAGAATTTGCGGCCATGACCAAATCCGAGGCACTTAGTGCATTGGATGAGCGGAGATTGGTCCTCTACCCTTACCCTTTGCAGGTCCAGATAAAGGGCTCCAGCCTCCGTCATCCTCTGCCATGCCTTTGGTCCCGCCTGAATGACTATGTGAGATGTGTTCGGGTTCCTTGTCCTCTTTTTATATTTAACGGCTAGTTGCATCTCTTCCTTTTGTAGGCCCATGAAGATGTCGGTGTTTTGGACATAAAGGGTGTTAATTATCTCGTCGTCCTCGCCGTCCATAAAGACGTCCTTGAGGACGACGAGCGGGTCCTTATTCTTCATGGGCGCTACGATCAGCCCGTTGCCATGGCTCTCTATCCTATCCCTCACTTTCTCCATCTCATCTTTTGTGTCACAACCTAAGATGACAGTTTGATTTTTGGCCTTTCTTACTTTATTAATTTTTAGGCCAGTAACCCTGGCGTCGACCGCCGTCTTCACCCTCGCGAGTACCTCGTCGGCAGTCTCAAGACTACCTTCGAAGGTAACCGACATCGAGTGAAGAGCCGGTCGACGCCCGGGCTTGGCTGCTGCGGCGCTGGCATACGTTTTGGGGACCGGGGTATTTTCAGGCGTCTGCCTTTTTGCCAATTCGCTTAGTCGCGTATTGGCTTCGGTGACGTCTAAGGCGACAGTACCAACCTGATCTTGTATTGCTGCCTGCGTGCGTCCCACGATCCCCTCAGTCGTTTCGTCGATCGCGACCCTGGCCTCCTCGAGTTTGTCAAACAACTTATCGAGGACGTCAGCGCCTCGATCGTCGTTATCCCTGCCCAGCTGCTCTATTTGGGCCTTAAGGCCGGCTTCCATCTCGTTAAGGCGCGACATAAATGTGTCTTCCACCTCTCCCAGTCTCCCTAACAGCTTTTCCTCTTTTCCGAAAGGTACAGGTACAGAAGGTACGACTGTGTGTGTAATAGATTTAGATGCCGTTTTTTCCAAAGTTTTTACCCGCTTACTTAACTCGAACAGGGTGCGCATACTTTTGTCAGCTGTTTTTTTCGAGATAGGTCTTGGTGTCGCGTTTCATTTGAGGGTATACCTTGGAGGGAATATCCTCAAAGACCCTCATCAAATCGTGGAGTAGCTCATCGTTCGTTTTTTCGCCGTAGTCCTGCAGTCTGTAGATCTCCAGGTTGTCAAAAGATCTTTTTGGTGTGCCAGGCCTTTTTAAGAAAGTCCTGGCAGCATCCAGGACTACCGAGGGTGAGGTAGCGGAACTGGGAGTGGTGGATTTTTTAGCACCAGATGTTGTGGGTGTGTGAAACATGGTGCGTGCGTGAGGGAGTGTTATGTAAGTTTAGTGAGAGTGAATGGGGAAAGTTGTCAAGTGTAAAAGTGTAAAAGTCTGTCTGGCCCTGTATAGGGGGGTCAGTGTCAAAGTGTAAATAAAAGAAAAAGTAATACGGTAAAAATCTGTAGAGCACTGCTCTACCTGGTAATTTATTAACCTAAAAAGTTTCCCTAATTAACGGACGCGTAAAACACTACCCAGTGAGATATTTAAATAAAATAAAATAAATAAAATAAAATAAAATTCTTTAATTCTATTGACTCCAACGTGAAGGCCTACTCCTCCCGATTCTAACGAGCCCAAACTTGATGGGTCTGCGACCTCTAGGTCCAAAGTTAGTGCACGGGGTGGGGGTGGGATCACGTTGGGGGGCTGAGGTTAATTGGGGGAAGTATAAAAGATATGGATATATAGATATATGTAAATAATTTCTATAAAGTAATGTTTTTATTAAATTTTGGGGTCAAGCTAAGGGGGTCAAAAAAGGGGGGTCTAGGGGTCTTATCGTAAACTAGATTCCGACTGGGAGGGGGGATACTAAGGGGGGTGAAAAATTCAGTCAAAATTTTGATAATCCCAGCCGTTCCCGAGATAATTAGACTTTAAGAGTTTTTTTTTTTTTTGGGGGGCGTATAGAATAGACTATAAATTTTTTTATTTTTCAAGTATTAATTAAATTTAAATATATTTAAAGTAAAGCAAATTATATGAGTATTAATTAATTATGAAATTTAATTTAATTTTGAAGGGGGCAATAATCTAAAATTTTATTTAAGTAATAAATAAGAGGGGGGGTTTAAGGGGTAAGTAAAACTTAAAAAGAGAGGGGGAGAATAATATAGAATTTAATTTTAATATACATTTAAAGGTGAGTTCCAAGGGGGCAAATAGAAATAATAATAAAAGAGGGGGCAATAAACTAAGACTTAATTTAATTTTAATTTAAGAGGGGGCCAAATTCAAATAATTATTATATAGGGGCGTGCAATAAACTATTTAATTAATAAATATTCTAAGGGGGGTCTAAGGGACAAATAAATTAATATTAAACAGGGGGGGCAATATACTGAAATTTAGTTAAATAATAAATTAAAGGTGGTCCTAATTTAAAATAATATTAAGAGAGGGGGCAAATAATTTAAAATTGTATTTTAATTAATAACTTAAAGGGGGTTCTTATAGGACGAATAGAATAATAGAAGAGGGAGCAAATTAACTTGATTTAATTAAATAATATATTTAAAAGGGGGGGGCACGTAATTTAAATTTAATTATTTAAGAGGGGGCCATATACTAATTTTTGTAAATAATTTAAGGGAGGTTCTATGGGGTTTAATAAAATAGATTTCAATTAAATTACATAAGGGGGATCTTTAACACTTGCTACGATATTATTTAGACTAAGGGCCACGGCGGGTGTTTGTATGGGAGGGGGTCAAAAGAAAATAATTAAATAATTAAATGGAGGGGGGGAATCGATAAAGGGTGGCCTGGGGAGTGTTACAGTATATATACAAGGTCGGTGTCAAAATCGGGCTAACTAGCTCCGTTCCCGAGTTATTCCCGTTTTAAGAAATTCAAAAGTCCCAGGTTCGATCCTCGGATGGTGAACCAACTTTCGTCAGCAAAGTTACTAGTGTAATTATTAAGTAAATCTATATTCCCTCCAGGAATAATAATCCGTCTCCTCTTTTTGGCGCGTGGGTTTTGATGGTGTGAGATTCTAGAGGGAGAGTTGCCCTTTCCCTCCACTTGTGTTCCAGACTTCTGGGGTAAAAAGGCTCGTTCACACCGGCGCGACGCCACGGTCGCGCACGATTCTGCGATATTACATCTGTAGAACAATTTCTATGAAAACGCGCGCGACAGTTCACACAGGTGCGACCTGTCGCACCGCGACACTGTCGCAGCGCGTCACCTTTGGACCATTCTGTATGGTGTAGCGGCGATATCGCGGCGATATCGCGGCTACATCAAGTAGTGCACGCGACACCAGAAGAGAGTATATATGGTGATGCAGTCCAAATTGAGCTCATTAGACAAGTCCGTCTAAGCAGACGACAACCTCATAGGTTGACCTGCGAGATGCCATTCCCAAAAAAAAAAAAAAAAATTGAGCTCATTAGCAGACGAACTTCGTCAGAGGACGAAGGCACGTCTGTGCGTGTTTGCTGAGCGTGGGGTCCTAGGTTCGATTCCCCGGTCGGTCGACACAACCCAACCTAACCTCACGTTTTAGTAAAATAAAATCATAAGAAAAATAGTATGTCATTGAATTAATATGACCCTTATTTCATTGTCATATGGTTTATAAAAATATATATTTGATTAAATTAATTTGAAACCCAAGTACCAATCAACCAACCATTTGAAACTTAAAAATTCCACGAAAAGGTCGATCATTCTAATTTATACTTTATTGCAATGTCATAAGAGTTACATTTCAATGTCTTACTAATGTTTTTGGCGGCATGAGACGTGGTCAAAGGAGTAGGTACCTTTTTGAAGATGCCGAAACTACAACCGCGTCGCGTAGCTTAAGCGACGACTCGTCGCCGCGATATCGCATGGGCTACATCAAGTCGCGACGCGGCACCACACCAAAGGAAAATATTGTATGGTGTGGTGTAGCTGCGATATCGCGGCGATATCGCAGCTACATCAAGTAGTGCACGCGACACCAGAAGAGAGTATAAATGGTGATGCAGTACAAGTTGAGCTCATTAGTAGACGATCTTCGTCAGAGGACGAAGGCAGGTCTGTGCTTGTTTGCTGAGCGTGGTGTCCTGGGTTAGATTCCCTGGTCAGTCGACATAATTCAACCTAACCTAAGTAGGTACCTAAGATTGGCCACACAAGCACGCACTACGAAACAGGCGAATTTGGACGTGCTAAGTGACTTAGGTAGGCGTACCTAATTAAGTTTTTTTACAGACTCTTAGTTTCCATTATAAGTCATTTCGTAAAAAGTAACATTAACATAATAAACTCCTAAAGTTCTTTTTCGCCTGCAACACATTTTTATTCCTTTTATAGGAAGTGGGCGGATTTCGGCGTGTTTGCTGAGCATGAGGTGCCTAATGATGAGTTCTTCATCAAATGACGACCTTTTGATAGACTTAAATAAAAATACGAAACTCCAATGACTTTCGTAATCGGTTACCTATAGAAAGTGTCATATTCCATCACACGCGCACAGTAGGTAGGAACTAACTACCTACACAGCACACATACGCAAGTCTGTGCCGGCTCGCCTAACGACAACATTGATACCATTAATATCAAGTAAAATTAATGACTTATCTGTTGATTCTTATAAAAAAAATAACAAAAGGTCTTACTTATTGTTCATTTTTTTTCATGCCGTTATTAATTTATAGGTAAGAATCATAAGGAGTTTGCTTACTTATTCCCATTAAATAACGCTTCCGATGAGGATTGATGACATAAAAGATACAAGTGTACCTATATATATAGCGATACAGTAATGTGTAGGTATTTATTAATTTACTAATGCCCGTTTAAACAATCACTAGACGACAGATTCCCAAATGAATTACTAAGGTACTTGAGGATTTAAACCTAAAATTCTAATTTTAAATCACCTTGGGGCTGATTTTTCAATAGTAAGTAAGTACAGGTATAACATAATAATTCGTCAGAGAAATTTTATCGGACGTAATAATAATAGGGTGGTTTGATATATTTTCTACACAAATGTTGTCAAGCCGTCATTTTTATTTCTCAGATAAACGTTTCAAATCTAAAAGCCAGAGCCAACCAACCGGGCGCCCCGCTTATCCTTTGCGCGCGCGCTTCATGAGTAGGTAGGTGGTATAGATCGCGCCAAACTTCTAGACGCCTCTGATACAAAATGCGATTTTTGAAAAGCAACTTTTATACTAGGCTGGCTTTGACCTCGCGTGAACTTAAGCGAAACAGCTGAGCTGGTAGCTATTTCAAATTTTTTATGCAAGTGTATTGCTGTGTGAGTTGTACAATTAAAGCTTTAAAAAAACTGCACAAAAATGCCAGTAATAATTAAGAAAAAGAAGACGAAAAGTTTCAACTTTGTGCCCAAAATAGTGTAATAATAAATAATAAATTGTGGTTGCACGTCATTTCCGTTCACCCCGTATTGGTGCAGTCGTCCTGTATAGGTCGACTAGGTAGATATAGGTCGCCGGTGGTAACATTTTGACCTTGACCTGAACTCGTAGTAAAGAAATAAAAATAGGTATGTTTTTTTTTTTTTTTTTTTTAATCTTTATTTATTTGATAGGGTTTTATCACTTAGTGATAATGTCACCCCCGTAACAGAAAATATTCAACAACTTAAAACTATACAATGGGTAATAAACAGATAATGTGTGACAGGTGATATGTCCTACTTGAATAGTGTTGTCCCTATTCTTTTTGGTAAATAATCATCAAAAGTCGACTCAACATCCTAGCCTCCTCCGACAATGGGGACGCTAAAATGCTGTTACATGCCCCCACTTCAAATCTCACCTCAGGAGAATAGTGCCTATCGTGTATATTCCGGTCACATTCCATCAGCACGTGGTAAATATCTTCAATCACCCCACAAACTTCGCAGTTTGGGGAGGTACTTTTGCCCATTAAATATTTAAATTTATTCGATGGGATGTGGCCCGAACGCATCCTCAGCAGAGCTACTACATATTTCCTATCCATCTCCCTTCCTTCAAACCATGGGTAACGAAGCAGTTCAGACTGGATGGTTTTATACCAGATTCCCTTTAACTTTGATCGTTCATCAAAATATTCGTGCCATCTTTGTCTGCATAGATCTTTGACGTGACCAAGCCAATCTGAGTATAATGGTGTGCATGTGTAATTAATACCCTCATAAGATGCTTGTTGGGCTGCTAAGTCTGCTTCCTCGTTACCCATGATTCCAATATGTGAGGGAATCCATTGAAAAGTGACGGTTTTATTCATAGACTGCATCTTACAAATTGACTCTAAAATATTTATGGCTATCGGGCTCCCTCGAAGACTCGAGGGTACTCGAGCCAAATGTTGGAGGCTGCTTTTTATAAAATATGACAAAGCTCTCCTGATCTATACTCAGTAAATACAACAGGGCTTCAGAGATAGCTATGAGTTCACAATACATAATAGAAATCGTGGCATTAATTTTGAATTTAGCTTTAGTATCAAGTTGAGGATCAAAAAAAGCAGCTCCTAAGTCTGAACCAACCTTGGAGCCGTCCGTGAACATTTTATAGTGTCGACTAAACTTATCATCTATCATTTTTACACACGTATTTTTTAGATCCGTTACATTATTCAGTCTTTTTGCCGAACTTATACCCTCAATTTTATCATTTATTACATTAGATAGATCTATATTGGTTACCCAAGTGTCCAAGGAATAAATATCTAGCATCGGACTGGAGTACAAAGGCATTTCTGAGTAAACTCTGTGGACATCCACTAATAATGGCAGTTTTTTGTTTCTCCAGTACAAACCTTGGCATTGTTCAGACAGCTCCCCCAAGGTATTAATAAGAGTATTATTACAAATCGATTTAGATCTTAAATAAAATTTGCCTGTTAGAAACAGTCTCCGAACAAATAAAGGTTGAAGGCATAGCTCACTTTCCATTACATGGATAGGCGTGCTTCTAATAAATCCTCCTATGATTCTCATCGCTTGATTCTGGACTTTGTCAAGCTTAAGAAGATGACAGTTGGCACAGTTTCCGTACAAAAAGGAACCATAATCCATCCTACTTCGAATTATGGCTATGTATAGCCTTCTAAGATGTTTGGGATGTACCCCCCATTTAGTACCAGCTAATATTTTGAAAATATTTAAATAACGACAAACTTTTTCCCGTATCTCGTTTACATGTTTACCCCACTTTAAAATAGGTATGTTTGTGACAGAAACTTATTAGAGGCCAGCATAGGCTAGCTACGGGGTAATTACGTAACACACTAACAGTACCAATGGCTTTCATTTTGTACGTTCGACAACATTTATTGATGTACGTTGTTGAGCAGACAAATTTTTCGAACATAATCAATGGATTAACAATATCCTTCAAAATGATTCAGATTGTGATTGATACTGGTAAGCAGTGTGTTACGCAATTAGGGTGCTGGCCTCTTATTCGTCTATATCATATGCGGGCCATTGTGCCTAGTAGTATATTAATGTACTCAATACTCAATACTCAATACTTTATTGCATTCCATATGTATTACATAGATGGTAAAAACTAAATAAAAGATCAATATGGACCCTGTCGGGCACAGCAAAAATTAGGAGAGAGGAAGAGGGCTAAGTAGCAGTTTAATATTAATTTAAATTATTTTAAATATTTAATTGGGTGTATAATTATATATGTATTTAAATATTTATTTTTAGGTTTGTATATATAGGTAGTATATTAGGGATTTTAGTACATATATTTCATAAAAATAATGCTGCTAATTATTTTGGAATTTTAAATAGTATTTCAATAATGATTAAATTACGTTATTATTTATGTATTCGTATTTTTTATTGTATTTATTTCACAGTGTTTGTTGTCTAAGAAAGATAATAATTTTATTTTGCAATTGATTTGTCATCTAAAAACTCCTTTACTGAGTAGTACGACTTAGATTCCAGAAATTGTTTCAATGTATTAATAAATGTATTTGTTTTGCTTATTTTTCTAATATCGTTAGGTAATTTATTATAAATTTTTATCGACATGACTAAAGGGCTGGATGAGTGCATTTTGAGTCGGGATTGAGGTATGTTTAGTTTGTTTTTGTTGTGTCGAAGGGTGTATCTTGTTTGGGTTTCTTCGCATTTGGTGTAAAAATCTGGGTGCTTTCTGACAAATTTACATAATTCTAAGATATATAGAGAGGGAAGTGTGAGTATTTTATGTTTTCGGAAGTATGGTTTACAGCTATCTGTTTGTGCTATGTTTGTTATTATTCGAATTAACTTCTTTTGTAAAATAAATACGGTTTGAGAATCTGTACTGTTTCCCCACAGCATGACACCATAGCTGAGCCATGCCTGGGCATATGCGTAGTACGTTATAAGTGCAGTTTGTAGATTTGTAGTTTTTTTAATTTCGCTTAGTGCATATGAAAATTTTGATAGTTTTGCTCTTACTTTCTGTATATGGGATTTCCAATTTATGTGGGTGTCTATAGACAAACCGAGGAGACTAAATTCATTAACTTGTTCCAGTTCTGCATTGTTAAAAATGAAATTTAGTTCTAATGGGGATTTTTGATGGGGATGAAAAGTAATTAATTTTGTTTTACTGAAATTAATTTCAAGGTTATGGCTTTCCATCCAGTTTACAACTGCAGAAAGAAGGGAGTTTAATTTAGCGTTTATATTGTCATCTTTTTGGCAAGAGGTGAGTAGAGAGATATCATCCGCAAATAGAACACATGGTCCGTTTATAATTTTAGGAAGGTCATTTATGTAAATTAGAAATAATAGGCAGCCTATTACGCTACCTTGGGGAATTGACGCGTTAACTGTTTTTGTGTCGGATCTTATTTTAATTATTTCCTTTGTGTTGCTATCGAAATATTCAATTTCTACTAGTTGTATCCTATCTTTTAGGTATGATGCAAACCATTCATGAGCTTTTCCTCGTATTCCTATCCCATGTAGCTTGTCTAATAGTATTTTAAATTTCACCTTATCATAGGCTTTGGTCATATCAAGCAGCATACCTATGGCGTAGTTTTTATTATTAATAATAGTCAGAGCCTCTTGTACGTATTTATAGACTGCTAACGTTGTAGACCTGCCTTTACGAAAACCGTTTTGGCAGTCGTCAAGTATTTTATATTTTTCACAAAAAGTGTATACGCGGTCACACATAGCCTTCTCGAATATTTTAGACAGAGTTGGTAACAGTGCGATAGGGCGATAGTTGTTAGGGTCGGTTTTTGAATTTTTCTTATGTATGGGTTTTATCAGAGCGTTTTTGAGTTTATTTGGAAAAGTTCCCTCTTCGAACGATTGGTTTATTAATTTATATAAAGGTAGGGTTAGTTCATCTGCACATTGCTTAAGTAAAAATGGGGGAAGTTCCTCCTACTTGCGGGTTACGGGCACGTGAGTACATTACAAGAGGCGGCGGCAGCGGCGGCGGCGCGGTTTCTCTTTGAAAAAGATGCGCGCGGTGTCCGAGCGAATACAGCTTAGTATTGCATAATTTTACGATACTAAGCTTTTGGAAGAATTCAATGATAACAAAAATTATTGGAAACTGCAGGAAGTTGTTTATTTGTTCAATAATTTATTTGGTGTTCTTCGGCATTGCAGTCAGCGGACTTGCATGAAACTCATAATTAACATTATGTAAGACATCTGAAATCAGTAACTGTTCAATGCATAATATTGTTTTTAAAATGTTTAATCACAAACAAAGTAAAAAAAATATCAATAATATTACCTACCATAATTCTAAATGGGCGGGCGGCGCGAGTTGAAGCTGCGCAGACAGCTTCGTCGTACTTTTTAGCCTGTTCAGAGCGGGCGTCCGATTCAACGTAAGAGTGCTTGGGCTCCGCTAGCAGTCGATTACATGATAATATGAGCTGTGCGTGAATCAGTTCGAGTTCAACGTATTCAGCATAATTTTGTAAGAAAATCATTCAGTTAGATACTAAAGGAATTAGTTTGATAAATAAATTAAAAGTAAGTACTAGGTAAGTTCCAATATAGTTACAAATATCAAGAACTTCAGCTGAGTACGAGTAGGTACCTACCTACTGAAAGTACACTTTACATATTAATTATTATAGAAATTAAAGTAAATTTTCCGAAATCACATAAATTAAAAACTAAAACTTAATTATTTGAAGTAAATACACTTCCGAAATCGCCAGTTTCGTCCTTCGTGCGTGTTTGGTCAAGCTAAGGTACCTACTAAGGTTAGGTTGGCTTATTTCGACCGACGCGGGAATCGAACCTAGGACCCCTCGCTCAGCAACCACGCACAGACCTGCCTTCGTCCTATGACGAAGATCGTCTACTAATGAGCTCAACTTGGACTGCATCACCATTTATAGTCTCTTCTGGTGTCGCGTGCGCTACTTGATGTAGCTGCGATATCGCCGCGATATCGCGGCTACACCATACAAAATGGTCCATTGGTGTGGCGTCGCGTCGCTAGCACTACAAGTCGTCGCGGTGCGACGACTTGTAGCTCCAGTGTGAAAGGTGTTGCGGCGCGAAAATGTCGCAGAATCGCCTCGCGACACGTCGCGCTGTGGCGTCGCGGCGGTGTGAACGAGCCTTAGGGGTTTGTCTGTGGGGTGTCCGCAAAAATTAGGGTTGCGTTTTGACAGCCGCAAATGCGGTTGGTTCTTATGTTTCCCTGGATCGAAAAATCTGAAACCTGAATGTGGTGTAGGTCTGGTGTATTTTTATATGCTCCCGTGAGTTGGGGGTGTACACTTCCCAATCTCAACCCTTAACCATGCGATAGGTGTTTTATGAGGGATACTTTTAATTATTTTATCTTAATTAGCTAAAAATAAACTTATTTAAGTAAGTAGTATTTAATACTATATCCTAATCTAGCCTGATTTAATTTTTGTTTTAGTATTACTTATTTATTTCCTTCCCTGGGGGATGTTTTTTAAAATTAAGAGCCTGGGTACAATGAAATTGTTTTCCCTATAAATAGTTATCTATTTAATGCGGGTGGATTTAATTTATGTCACTTGATAGAGGGCAATTTTCCCTATCCAGTGGTATTTAATTTAACTTTTTGATTTACCCTGAAGGGGTTTATTTCGGGGCTTCAAAGCGCAATTTACTGCGTCTTTGGTAAATCGGCCTCGGCCCCTTCGTCTTAATTATGTTATATCTATGTAAATATAAAATTCGCGTGGATTTCACTTATGACGCTAGATAGAGGGTGATTTTCCCCTTCTAGTAGTGTTAATTTTAGAATTTTATATTAGTTCGAAGGGGTTGTATTTAACATTTAAAAAAGAAAGTCGTCACTTCAAAATCTTTGCATTAGTTTTTAGGATCAAAATCGGATATTTAAAAATAAGAAAATTATATATAATATACGGAAGGCACCATGTTCATATTTTAAGACTAAATTTAGATTTTTTGGGGTTGAATTAACCAACCCTCAAATTTTTTAAAAGTTTAGGACACAATAACTTAAAAACTACAAACCAGATTACAATTAAATTTAAAACTGGGATACATATAATGGTGAACAATTTTTTAAAATAATAAAAACTATATGTTAGCGATCTGGATTCGCTTGAAATAAATTTTGAAAAATGGCTGAATTTCCGACCTTGTTTTCTTGGTGTTTTCCTGAAGATAATTTGATTTTGAAAACGGCTCCCAGCTCCTCGTCCGCGACGCTTTCAGTAACCACTTCCAGATCCAGGAAAAACCCTCGGGAACTGTGACCACGTTCCACGCGGTCTTGGGTTTTTGGTCGATATCTTGGACACCCCGATTTAGATTTTCCTTAATTAAATTTTGAAAAAGCCGCAAATGTTTGACCTCGATTTCTTCGCGTTATTCTTGGGATATTTTAATTTCGAAAACGGCTCCCGGCTCCTCGTCCGTAACGCTTTCAGGATCCGCTGCAGTAGACAGCTGAAACGTTCAGGATGTACGACCTCGCTCCACGTGGGTTTTGTTTTTTTTGCTTATATCTCCGGATTCCCTGATCGGAATTTTGTAAGGTGGGTATCCAGAGATAGGCATTCACCAGCCCCACAAAACTGCATTTGCCGATTTTAACGCCACCACTCAAAATCGAGCAGCGTCGCGCTCCAAGCGTTTTTGCACTGTGTTTTTCACCTGTCACGTGCACAATTCTTCACTTTTTTGAAAAACACTTTCACAGTCCTATGCGTCTTTGCAGCGCGCTTCTAACGATATATAACACTTGGTGTTTTTCGCGAAAAAACCCGATTTTTGGATTTTTTGAACGCGGAGCGACTTTAAAACGGTCTGTTCGCGGCGGGGGCTGCCGTGTGAGAGGGCGCCCAGAAGTGGGCCACGCTGGATGGGCCGCGAATGTCATGCGTAGCAGTTCTCGCAGCTCACCCATCAAGGCGAAAGTAGGTGCACAGGCGGAGTTTTTAGTGGGTGCAAGCCCCACATAACCACGTAGTCTCCCCGGACGGCGCGGTATGCGATAGGCATTTTCTTCGCTGAAAAAAAAAAAAAAAAAAAGGTTAGGTTACCCCCCCCTCAGCCTGGTTGCCCTCCGGCCGACTCCCGGCCTAAGAATGGTGCCGAGGGAATGGATTGCGCATAACGGCGCTCTACCATTTCCTCCAGGGCAACATCAACCACTCTGCCAGAGCTCAGGATCTCTTGCTCCAGAGCATGGCAGAGTGGTCGATTCACGTGGCCGTGGTCGCCGAGCCGTACTGGGTCCCGCCCAGGGATAACTGGGTGGGAGACCTGGACGGTTTGGTGGCCATCATTGCCGGGGCTCTCGTCAGCCCGTCGCGGGGGCACGGCTGGGTAGCCGCCCTCGCAGATGGCGTTGGCGTCGTTGGGGCGTATTTTTCGCCCAACAAGAGTCTCGCCGACTTCGAGAGCTTCCTTGTCGAGTTGGGTGCCGTCGTGGGCCGACTTCATCCTCGCCCGGTGCTGTTGCTCGGGGATCTCAACGCCAAGTCTACGGCGTGGGGATCTCCGGCGACCGATGCTAGGGGTGAGGCACTGGAGGAGTGGTTGGTCACGACTGGCCTGGCCGTCTTGAACCGGGGATCGGTTCACACGTGCGTGCGGCAGCGGGGTGGTTCAATAGTGGACGTGTCGTTCGCTAGCCCTGCTGTCGCAGGCCGTGTTCGCGACTGGCGTGTCGCCGTGGAGGTGGAGACGTTGTCGGATCATCGTTACATCCGTTTCGACGTCTCCGCCCAGACCACTGGCGGCCGCAGTTCACCGGTCCCGCGAACGGACGGTCCGCGCTGGGCGCGCAAGCTCATCGACAGGGAGCTCCTCGAGGAGGCCGCTATTGTCCAGGCCTGGAGCCGGGAGTCGGCAACTAGCGGACCCGTCGACGTCGACGTCGAACAGGAGGCGCTGTGGTTCCGCGGGGCGATGACGCAAATTTGCGACGCGTCCATGCCCCGGGTCCACACACAGTCCGCAAGGCGCCAGGTGTACTGGTGGTCCGCCGAGATCGCGCAGTTACGCGTCGCGTGCGCGGCGGTTAGACGCCAGTACACCCGTTACCGGAGGAGACGTCGTCGGGTCCCTGTCGAAGAAGCCGCGCTGTACGAGGTGTACCGCGCGGCAAAGGAGACTCTGTGGCTGGCCATCGGCGAGGCGAGGACGCGAGCCAGGGAGGAGATGTTGGAGACTCTAGACGGGGATCCGTGGGGGCGCCCGTATAAAGCGGTTCGAGGTAAACTTCGAGCCGCGGCGCCTCCAATTACGGAGAGTCTCCAACCCGAGCTGCTGGAGGAGGTAGTCGCAGCCCTCTTCCCGGCAAGAGCGGAGCATACCCCGCCGCCGATGGCTTTGCCCACAGCCGCAGGGTCTACAGAGGAGAACGCCATCAGCGTCCCAGAGGTGACACAGGCAGAGATGGGGGCGGCCGTGATGCGGCTCCGGGCCAAGAACGTGGCTCCGGGGCCCGACGGTATTCACGGCCTAGCGCTAGCCCTCGCTCTGAAAGAGCTTGAGCCCCAGCTAAGAGGACTCTTCACAGCGTGCCTTGAGCGGGGCCAGTTTCCCACTTTGTGGAAAACAGGTCGCTTGGTCCTGCTCAGGAAGGCGGGGCGCCCTGCCGACTCGCCGTCTGCGTACCGGCCCATAGTGCTGCTCGACGAGGTGGGCAAGCTGTTCGAGCGCATACTCGCAGCCCGCCTCGTCGGCCACTTGTGCAGAGAGGGGCCGGACCTGGACGAGAGCCAGTTCGGCTTTCGGCATGGGCGCTCTACCATCCACGCTGTGTCGAGGGTGAGAGTCCTGGCGGAGGAAACAGTGTCCCGGGGCGGGGTGGTGGTGGCGGTGTCCTTGGACATCTCCAACGCCTTCAACACCCTGCCCTGGAGCTGCATACGGGAGGCACTGCGTTATCATCGGGTGCCTCTCTACCTCCGCCGCATCGTTGGGGCTTATCTGGCGGGGAGGTGTGTCACCTACATGGGACGTGATGGCGGAAACCAGCGCCAAGTGTCGTGCGGTGTTCCACAGGGATCGGTCGTGGGACCGCTCCTGTGGAACATCGGGTACGACTGGGTGCTGAGGGGCGAGCTCCCGCCGGGCGCGGACCTGACGTGTTACGCGGACGACACGCTGGTCACGGCCCGGGGGAGTTCGCACAGGGAGGCAGCGTTGCTCGCGACGGCGGCGGTCTCACTCACGGTGAGCCGCATACGGCGCCTCGGCCTGGAGGTGGCCCTCAACAAGTCGGAGGCCATGGTGTTTCATGGCCCCCGGCGGGCGCCGCCGGCCGGATCACACATTGTGGTCGGGGGGGTCCGGATCGCTGTCGAGCCCACCATGAAATATCTGGGATTGGTGCTCGACAGCCGGTGGGACTTCGGACCCCACTTCCGGCGGCTGGCGCCCAAGTTGTTGGGCGCGGCCGGGGCGCTGGCAACGCTGCTTCCCAATTTGGGGGGCCCGAGCGCCGCTTGTAGGCGGCTCTACGTGGGGATCGTGCGATCGATGGCCCTTTACGGGGCCCCGATCTGGGCGGCTGACCTGACGGCCGCCAGCATCTCTGTGCTGCGAAAGCCGCAGAGAGCAATGGCCGTCAGAGTCATAAGGGGGTATCGCACGATCTCCTACGAGGCGGCTTGTGCACTGGCCGGATCCCCGCCATGGGACCTAGACGCGAAGGTGCTCGCGTCACTTTATCGGTGGCGCGAGGAAGCGAGGGCGCGGGGCGAGCGGCCGATGCAGCGCCATATGGAGCAGCGTCGGTCGCAGCTTCGCGAGGTCCTGGTGGCGGAATGGTGGGACAGGCTTTCACGCCCTACCGCCGGCCTCGTCACCATCGGGGCGGTCCGGCCAGTGCTCGACCTCTGGCTCGGGAGGAGGCACGGCTCCCTGTCGTTTCGGGCGACGCAGGTGCTCTCGGGGCATGGCTGCTTCGGGAAGTACCTGTGTCGCATAAACAGGGAGCCGGACGCTCGGTGTCACCACTGCGTCGACTGCCGGGAGGACACGGCGTGGCATACGCTGGCAGAGTGTGCCGCTTGGGAGGAGCCGCGCCGTGCCCTCATCTCAGAAGTAGGCAGTGACTTGTCGCTGCCGGCCGTAGTGAGTTCGATGGTCGGCAGCGCCGAGTCCTGGGACGCGGTGGTTTCCTTCTGCGAAACAGTGATCTCGCAGAAGGAGGCTGCGGAAAGGGAGAGAGAGATCTCGTCCACTCTCCCGATCCGCAGCAGGCGCACCGGGCGCAGGCGGAGGGCGGACAACGCCCTCTTCCAGCCCCCCTAAATGGGTCCAGGGGCGACGGATTCGGGGACATCCGTCGCCCCCCAACATCAGGACCCGAGAAGGCGGCGCGCGTAGTGTTCCTCGCGCGCCGACCACAGACGTTGCGGGGGGAGTACGCCTCACTCCCCCCGCCCGAGACGGGGCCCGCGCAAGCGGGCCGGCACCAGCCGGGGTTGTGGAAGAATAATGTGTTCCCGCGACCCCGGCGTAGGTGTGAGAAGGAACACCGGGGTGGTTTTTAGTCAGTAAGAGTCTGACAGACCCCTCCGCCCGCCCCAGGGCGGAGGACATCCATGAGGATTTTCCACCCCGGGAACAAAAAAAAAAAAAAAAAGGTTAGGTTGGCGGCGATTGTATGCCGGCATCCTGCGGAGCATGGCCCTATATGGGGCCCCTATCTGGGCGGACTCCCTGCACAGGCGGGAGAACGCAACGGCGATCCGCAGGCCCCAAAGGGCCATTGCACTAAGGGTGGCAAGGGCCTACCGCTCGGTGGGCTTTTCGGCGGCATGCGCTCTGGCTGGCACCCCTCCTTGGGAGTTGGAGGCATGGGTGCTCGCCAGAGTGTACGAGTGGACGGCGCGGCGAAAAGCGCTCGGGGAGCGCCCCGTCGCGGAGGAGCGGGAAGCCGTGCGGCAAGAGGCGAGGGACGCCATCGTCCTCCATTGGACGGAGGACCTGGCAGCCGCCACCTTTGGCCGGCGAACCTTGGACGCGCTCGGTCCGGTCCTGCGAGGCTGGCTCGAGCGGTCACACGGCTTCCTCTCATTCCGTCTGGTGCAGGTGTTGTCCGGCCATGGCTGTTTTGGATCGCACCTGCACCGGATCGGGAGGGAGGAGACTCCGGCGTGCCATGACTGCGGTGCGCCGGAGGACACGGCACAGCACACCCTAGAGGTGTGCCCCGCCTGGTCAGAGCTGCGCCGCAGTCTGACCGCGGTGGTCGGGCGGGACCTCTCGCTCCCCGGCGTGGTCAGCTCCATGCTGGAGAGCGAGGAGGCATGGGCAGAGGTCGCCTCCTTTTGCGAGGACGTTATTTCGCAAAAGGAGGCGGCGGAGCGCGAGCGGGAGGACGATCCTCTCGCTGCGCCGCTCCGGAGACGAAGAGGTCGGAGAGGGCGTCGTCTCCTCCCTCCTCATGGTGGTGACAGGCGGGCGACAGGCGCGGGGGCGCCTCCGCCCGCATTGCACCCGTCATCACCTTCGTAAGTCATTCCCGGCCGTCCCCCAACGGGGAGGGCGTGAAGCGTCCGCATTAAAGGCGGACGGTCGTCGGAGGAGGACTGGACGTACAGGCTGCGCCAATCTCCCAGTCCCCTCCACTCAAGACGAGGCGGGAGTGCCGCTGGGTTGTTTTAGTGGGTATACCGGGTCATACCGGGGAGTCCCACATAGCCCCCCATTCCCCCAATGGGAGGGTATGCGTAATGCATTTTTTCCCAGCGCAAAAAAAAAAAAAAAAAAAAAAAAAAAAAAAAAAAAAAAAAAAAAAAAAAAAAAGGTTAGGTTATGGGTTTGATGGGGTGCGTGCAGAAAACCTCCTCGTGTGCCTGATAGCTGCTAATCCCTTACGGATACGTTCGAGGGGAAGAGCAGTTGTCGGGCCGGTGCACCCTGGGCATGGTCAATATACTCTTTTGAAAAAGGATTTGGGGGGTTTTTTCGGAGAGTGTATTGTCTGTGGCGAATTTCTGCGGGGGGGGGAGCAGTGTGCTCAGTAATGTTCTTCCACGTGTCCCTCTGATTAGCAGAGGGCACAGTGGAGAAACAAGGGTGATGGGTCGCTCCTGATCGATCGACAGTCGTCGATTGACACTGGACGCGACCCTGCCACAATGGTGCAGGCGTACCAGCGTGGCTGGCGTTTCTCCCTCAAGAGCAATCTTGAGGAGAGAACTCGCGGCGGGTTCGCTGAGCCGGTTTGGCCAGACAGCGAACGGAGGCATGTCTAATGCCGCCGTCGGAGAGGAAGGACACCTCATAGTTAAAAAACCACCTAATCCTAAGCTTTGAAGCGTGGCGAGAGGATGAGTGGCTGGTGGGGGACCAGTCGGTAGCGCGGTACCAGCTGCACAGCAGCTGGAGAATCCGCCACGCTACCATCAGTAGCGTCATGCCCCACGTATTCTGGGGGGGGCATCAACTGCTTTCCGCTTGCCGATGGCAACAAGAGCCGAGGAGGCTCCTGTCCCTCAGGGGACGAAAATAAAAGTGTAGGTGCAGTGTCAGATTCTGATGCTGCATCCGAGAGGATGAGTGTGGTGAGCGTGGCGAGCGTAAGCTCAAAGCGCTCTCTGTCAGAAAAAGAGGTGGAAGGTCATACTCCAAAATTTTGGAAGGCGGACCACTCCTCTAGTGAGGAGAACCTGTCGGCACCCATGGGGCCAACAGGCACAAGAGGGCGAGGTCGCGCCAAGAACGCGTCGGCTTCTTCGGCGTCGCGCGACTCTCGGGGACGCTTTCTCAAGCGCCCCGACACGCCGGTCCCTGGTGAGGTCCGCGTTGAGAACGAGCACATTGACTCAGACTCAGAGCCCGTGGTGGAGGTAAGCGGAAGCTCCACTACATCCCTGTTGGGAGCCAACAGGGCGGAGGCGAGTGCTGCCAAGCGGGCGCAGCAGAAGACTGTCGCGGCTGACGAGGTCAGCGAGTTGGCCCGACAGGCTCGAGAGCGGCGCTCTGCTCGGATGGCAGCCGGGGGAAGCGTGACGGGGGTGGCGCTCAGTCGCCAGGTGTTGGACGGCTTGGATGTCGTCCTGAAGGTGGCCACGAAATCTGGCAACCTGAAGGGCACATTCACGCGTGCTCTGAAGGAGGCGGCTGAGGGCATTAAGGAGGCGGTTGAGGTCCTCCTTAATCGCACAAGTACGGAGGAGACGGCGAAGCTTTGGGAGGAGAATGGCCGTCTCCGATCCGAGTTGGAGGACCTCAAGCGGCAGTTTGCCGCCCAGAGGGCAATACCCGCAGCCACTGGCTCCTCTTCGGTTGCGGCTCCGTCGTCGGCTCCATCACCGGTCCCTTCGTCGACACCTGCTCTTGCGGATGCGGAGATCGAGAAGATCGCGCGCATCTGCATGATGCAGTGTGGGCAGATGGTGGGTGCCCGGATGGAGGCAATAGAAGAGAGGCTCCTCCCAGCGGTGAATCTCCGCCCACCGCTTGCTGCGGACAAGCGCAAGGAGGGGCCCTCAAAGCAGGGGCCAACAACCGCGGCGGTTCGGACGAGTGGGTCCGGGAAGGGGACTAAAAAGCCCGCGGAGGGTGCGTCCGTGCCCACTTCCCGGACGACCGCACCACTGGTGGCCTCGCTTGCGCCTCCCACGGAGACCTGGGCGACGGTGGTTAAAAAGGGCCGCCGCCGTGGGAAGAAGACGGCACCACCTCCACCCGCTGGAGCACCGGCACCGGCACCTAAGAAGGCCCAGGGACCGCCTAAGGTCAAAGCCCCACGCTCCGCAGCTGTAGTTATTACGCTGCAGCCCGGAGCCGTCGAACGGGGCATTACCTACAAGGCGGTCCTAGCGCAGGCGAAAGCCAAAGTCGCGTTCCCCGACCTTGGCACACCGTCCGGCTTCAGATTGAGGCCGGCGATAACGGGGGCGCGGCTGCTCGAGGTGTCGGGTGCCTCTAGCGGGGAAAAGGCGGACATCCTGGCCACCAAACTTAGGGAGGTCCTCAACCCGGAGGACGTCCGGGTGTCCAGGCCGATGAAGACCGCTGAGCTGCGCGTCGATGGCCTGGACGACTCGACGACCCCGGCTGAAGTCGTGGTGGCCATCGCCCGAGTCGGCGGATGTCCGCCAGGAGACGTGCGGACGGGCGACATACGCGCCGACGCTTCCGGACTCGGCACGATTTGGGTGCGGTGCCCGGTGGCGGCGGCGAATAAGGTCGCTGACGGTGGGCGTCTGTTGGTGGGGTGGGTTGCGGCGAGGGTGAAGCTGCTGCAGCCCAGGGCCTTGCGGTGCTACCGGTGCCTGGACATGGGGCATGTTAGGGCGCGGTGCACCGCCGCAATTGACCGCAGCGAGCAGTGCTATCGCTGCGGCCAGCCCGGCCACAAGGCGGCCCAGTGCTCCGCGGCGCCAAACTGCAGCCTCTGTACAGCTGCGGGGAGGCCCGCTGGGCACAGAGCGGGCGGTAAGGCCTGTGTAGCGCCCACCAAAAAGAGGAAGGGAGGGTCTGCCAAGGCTGCCGGGGGCCCTCAGCCTGGCTGCCCTCCGGCCGACTCCCGGCCTGAGAATGATGCAGAGGGGGGGATGGACTGCGCATAAATGGCGCTGTTCCGTCTCCTCCAGGGCAATATCAACCACTCTGCCAGAGCTCAGGATCTCTTGCTCCAGAGCATGGCAGAGTGGTCGATTCACGCGGCCGTGGTCGCCGAGCCGTACTGGGTCCCGCCCAGGGATAACTGGGTGGGAGATCTGGATGGTTTGGTGGCCATCATTGGCGGGGCTCTCGTCAGCCCTTCTCGGGGGCACGGCTGGGTAGCCGCCCTCGCAGATGGCGTTGGCGTCGTTGGGGCGTATTTTTCGCCCAACAAGAGTCTCGCCGACTTCGAGAGGTTCCTTGTCGAGTTGGGTGCCGTCGTGGGCCAGCTCCATCCTCGCCCGGTGCTGTTGCTCGGGGATCTCAACGCCAAGTCTGCGGCGTGGGGATCCCCGGTGACCGATGCTAAGGGTGAGGCATTGGAGGAGTGGGCGATCACGACTGGCCTGGTCGTCCTGAACCGGGGCTCGGTCTACACGTGCGTGCGGCAGCGGGGCGGGTCCATAGTGGACGTGTCGTTTGCAAGCCCTGCTGTCGCGAGCTGTGTCCGCGACTGGCGTGTCGCCGCGGAGGTGGAGACGTTGTCGGATCACCGATATATCCGATTCGACGTCTCCGCCCAGACCGCTGGCGGCCGCAGAACATCAGTCCCGCGTTCGGACGGCCCGCGCTGGGCGCGTAAGCACATCGACAGGGAGCTTCTCGAGGAGGCAGCCATTGCTCAGGCCTGGTTCCGGGGGTCGGCAACGACCGGACCCGATGACGTCGAGCTGGAGGCGCTGTGGTTCCGCGGGGCAATGACGCAGATATGCGACGCGTCCATGCCCCGCGCCCACGCACAGGGTGCAAGGCGCCAGGTGTACTGGTGGTCCGCCGCGATCGCGCAGTTACGCGTCGCGTGCGTGGCGGTTAGACGCCAGTACACCCGTTACCGGAGGAGACGTCGTCGGGTCCCTGACGAAGAAGCCGCGCTGTACGAGGTGTACCGCGCGGCAAAGGAGACTCTGTGGCTGGCCATCGGTGAGGCGAGGACGCGAGCCAGGGAGGAGATGTTGGAGACTCTAGACGGGGATCCGTGGGGGCGCCCGTATAAAGCGGTTCGAGGGAAACTTCGAGCCGCGGCGCCTCCACTTACGGAGAGTCTCCAACCCGAGCTGCTGGAGGAGGTAGTCGCAGCCCTCTTCCCGGCAAGAGCGGAGCATACCCCGCCGCCGATGGCTTTGCCCACAGCCGCAGGGTCTACAGAGGAGAACGCCATCAGCGTCCCAGAGGTGACCCAGGCAGAGATGGGGGCGGCCGTGATGCGGCTCCGGGCCAAGAACGTGGCTCCGGGGCCCGACGGGATTCACGGCCTAGCGCTAGCCCTCGCTCTGAAAGAGCTTGAGCCCCAGCTAAGAGGACTCTTCACAGCGTGCCTTGAGCGGGGCCAGTTTCCCACTTTGTGGAAAACAGGTCGCTTGGTCCTGCTCAGGAAGGCGGGGCGCCCTGCCGACTCGCCGTCTGCGTACCGGCCCATAGTGCTGCTCGACGAGGTGGGCAAGCTGTTCGAGCGCATACTCGCAGCCCGCCTCGTCGGCCACTTGTGCAGAGAGGGGCCGGACCTGGACGAGAGCCAGTTCGGCTTTCGGCATGGGCGCTCTACCATCCACGCTGTGTCGAGGGTGAGAGTCCTGGCGGAGGAAACAGTGTCCCGGGGCGGGGTGGTGGTGGCGGTGTCCTTGGACATCTCCAACGCCTTCAACACCCTGCCCTGGAGCTGCATACGGGAGGCACTGCGTTATCATCGGGTGCCTCTCTACCTCCGCCGCATCGTTGGGGCTTATCTGGCGGGGAGGTGTGTCACCTACATGGGACGTGATGGCGGAAACCAGCGCCAAGTGTCGTGCGGTGTTCCACAGGGATCGGTAGTGGGACCGCTCCTGTGGAACATCGGGTACGACTGGGTGCTGAGGGGCGAGCTCCCGCCGGGCGCGGACCTGACGTGTTACGCGGACGACACGCTGGTCACGGCCCGGGGGAGTTCGCACAGGGAGGCAGCGTTGCTCGCGACGGCGGCGGTCTCACTGACGGTGAGCCGCATACGGCGCCTCGGCCTGGAGGTGGCCCTCAACAAGTCGGAGGCCATGGTGTTTCATGGCCCCCGGCGGGCGCCGCCGGCCGGATCACACATTGTGGTCGGGGGGGTCCGGATCGCTGTCGAGCCCCCCATGAAATATCTGGGATTGGTGCTCGACAGCCGGTGGGACTTCGGACCCCACTTCCGGCGGCTGGCGCCCAAGTTGTTGGGCGCGGCCGGGGCGCTGGCAACGCTGCTTCCCAATCTGGGGGGCCCAAGCGCCGCCTGTAGGCGGCTCTATATGGGGATCGTGCGATCCATGGCGCTCTACGGAGCGCCGATCTGGGCGTCTGACCTGACGGCCGGCAGCATAGCTGTCCTGCGCAAGCCGCAGCGGGCGATGGCCGTCAGAGTCATTCGGGGGTATCGCACGATCTCCTTCGAGGCGGGTTGTGCACTGGCCGGATCACCGCCCTGGGACCTGGAGGCGAAGGTGCTCGCGTCACTGTACCGGTGGCGCGAGGCAGCGCGGGAGCGGGGCGAGCGACCGATGCAGCAACAAATCGAGCAGCATCGGTTGCAGCTCCGCGAGGTCCTTGTGGCGGAATGGCGGGTGAGGCTGTCACGCCCTACCGCCGGCCTCAGCACCATCGAGGCGATCCGGCCAGTGCTCGACCGCTGGCTCGGGAGAAGGCACGGCTCCCTGACGTTTCGGGCGACGCAGGTGCTCTCGGGGCATGGTTGCTTCGGGAAGTACCTGTGTCGCATTAACAGGGAGCCGGACGCCCGGTGTCACCACTGCGTCGACTGCCGGGAGGACACGGCGCGGCACACGCTGGCAGAGTGTGCCGATTGGGAGGAGCCGCGCCGTGCCCTCATCGCCGAAGTAGGCAACGACCTGTCGCTGCCGGCCGTCGTGAACGCGATGGTCGGCGGCGCAGAGTCCTGGGACGCAGTGGTCTCCTTTTGCGAAACGGTCGTCTCGCAGAAGGAGGCTGCGGAAAGGGAGAGAGAGATCTCGACTCTCGACCCGGCCCGCAGCAGACGCACCGGGCGTCGGAGGAGGGCGGACAACGCCCTCTTCCGGCCCCCCTAAATGGGTCCAGGGGCGACGGATTCGGGGACATCCGTCGCCCCCCAACATCAGGACCCGAGAAGGTGGCGCGCGTAGTGTTCCTCGCGCGCCGACCACAGACGTTGCGGGGGGAGTACACCTCACTCCCCCCGCCCGAGACGGGGCCCGCGCAAGCGGGCCGGCACCAGCCGGGGTTGTGGAAGAATAATGTGTTCCCGCGACCCCGGCGTAGGTGTGAGAAGGAACACCGGGGTGGTTTTTAGTCAGTAAGAGTCTGACAGACCCCTCCGCCCGCCCCAGGGCGGAGGACATCCATGAGGATTTTCCACCCCGGGAACAAAAAAAAAAAAAAAAGGTTATGGGTTTGATGGCGGAAACCAGCGCCAAGTGTCGTGCGGTGTTCCACAGGGATCGGTCGTGGGACCGCTCCTGTGGAACATCGGGTACGACTGGGTGCTGAGCGGCGAGCTCCCGCCGGGCGCGGACCTGACGTGTTACGCGGACGACACGCTGGTCACGGCCCGGGGGAGTTCGCACAGGGAGGCAGCGTTGCTCGCGACGGCGGCGGTCTCACTGACGGTGAGCCGCATACGGCGCCTCGGCCTGGAGGTGGCCCTCAACAAGTCGGAGGCCATGGTGTTTCATGGCCCCCGGCGGGCGCCGCCGGCCGGATCACACATTGTGGTCGGGGGGGTCCGGATCGCTGTCGAGCCCACCATGAAATATCTGGGATTGGTGCTCGACAGCCGGTGGGACTTCGGACCCCACTTCCGGCGGCTGGCGCCCAAGTTGTTGGGCGCGGCCGGGGCGCTGGCAACGCTACTTCCCAATCTAGGGGGCCCGAGCGCCGCCTGTAGGCGGCTCTATATGAAAGAAAGAAAGAAAGAAAGAAAAATATTTTATTTGGGACACGCACAGGGAATACAAATGGTAAAAAAAAAAAAAAATAACAAACAATGTATAAACAAACAGAATAAAAACAAAAAACAGTAAAAAGACCTGTGCGAGGCCAAAAAGGCTCCTATCTCAGCATAATGCTGCGATATTTAAAAAAATAAATAACGCAGCGCTGATATTCTGACAGGGCCCGATAATGATGCCACGGACACATATACGGACATCAATAAATCCTAATATGGGATTTAAAAATAAAATAAAATGATAAGTAAATAAATAAATAAGTTACTATATACGGCAACAAAAATAAATATAAACCGTATTATTTAGTGTACAATTTAAAAAATATATATATGTGTACGCCACGCCCGACGCTCCAACATCACTTGTCTGTGGGACAGACTATTCAAATAAACATTAAACAATATTTAGTCTATGTCAAACGATGAGACGCGGGCGCAGCCGGCTGTCAATGTGTTATACATAAAAAAAAAAAAAAAACTTAAACTAATTGTTTACATTTTAAAACGAAAAGAAATTAATGCTAATAAAACAATGAGTAAATAATAGTTATGGCAAATAAGTGTTGAAGATAAATTATAAAGTATTGTGGTGTGTATGACTGACTGGGATGTGGTGCCTGGACGTCGGGCATGTCAGGTGCCGGTGCACCGCCGAAACGGACCGCAGCGATGAATGTTATCGCTGCGGCCAGCCCGGCCACAAGGCGGCCCAGTGCTCCGCGGCGCCAAACTGCAGCCTCTGCACGGCTGCAGGGAGGCCCGCCGGGCACAGATGGGGGGCGAAAGCCTGTGGCGTGCCCGCCAACAAAAGGAGGGGAAGGGGCCAGAAGGGCTCCTCTTCGGCCGACTCCCGGCCTGAGAATGCTGCGGAGGGGGGGATGGACTGCGCATAAATGGCGCTGTTCCGTCTCCTCCAGGGCAATATCAACCACTCTGCCAGAGCTCAGGATCTCTTGCTCCAGAGTATGGCAGAGTGGTCGATTCACGTGGCCGTGGTCGCCGAGCCGTACTGGGTCCCGCCCAGGGATAACTGGGTGGGAGATCTGGATGGTTTGGTGGCCATCATTGGCGGGGCTCTCGTCAGCCCGTCTCGGGGGCACGGCTGGGTAGCCGCCCTCGCAGATGGCGTTGGCGTCGTTGGGGCGTATTTTTCGCCCAACAAGAGTCTCGCCGACTTCGAGAGGTTCCTTGTCGAGTTGGGTGCCGTCGTGGGCCAGCTCCATCCTCGCCCGGTGCTGTTGCTCGGGGATCTCAACGCCAAGTCTGCGGCGTGGGGATCCCCGGTGACCGATGCTAAGGGTGAGGCATTGGAGGAGTGGGCGATCACGACTGGCCTGGTCGTCCTGAACCGGGGCTCGGTCTACACGTGCGTGCGGCAGCGGGGCGGGTCCATAGTGGACGTGTCGTTCGCAAGCCCTGCTGTCGCGAGCCGTGTCCGCGACTGGCGTGTCGCCGCGGAGGTGGAGACGTTGTCGGATCACCGATATATCCGATTCGACGTCTCCGCCCAGACCGCTGGCGGCCACAGGACATCAGTCCCGCGTTCGGACGGCCCGCGCTGGGCGCGTAAGCGCATCGACAGGGAGCTTCTCGAGGAGGCAGCCATTGCTCAGGCCTGGTTCCGGGGGTCGGTCACGACCGGACCCGATGACGTCGAGCTGGAGGCGCTGTGGTTCCGCGGGGCAATGACGCAGATATGCGACGCGTCCATGCCCCGCGCCCACGCACAGGGTGCAAGGCGCCAGGTGTACTGGTGGTCCGCCGAGATCGCGCAGCTGCGCGTCGCATGCGTGGTGGTGAGACGCCGGTACACCCGTTACCGGAGGAGACGTCGTCGGGTACCCGAGGAGGAGGCCGCGCTGTACGAGGTGTACCGCGCGGCAAAGCAGACTCTGTGGCTGGCCATCGACGAGGCGAGGACGCGATCCCGGGAGAGGATGTTGGAGACTCTGGACGGGGATCCGTGGGGGCGCCCGTATAAAGCGGTTCGAGGGCAACTTCGAGCCGCGGCGCCCCCACTTACGGAGAGTCTCCAACCCGAGCTGCTGGAGGAAGTGGTGGCAGCCCTCTTCCCGGCGAGAGCGGAGCATGTTCCGCCGCCGATGGCTTTGCCCGCAGCCGCAGAGTCTGCAGAGGAGGAGATGGAGAACGCCATCAGCGTCCCAGAGGTGACACAGGCAGAGATGAGGGCGGCCGTGATGCGGCTCCGGGCCAAGAACGTGGCTCCGGGGCCCGATGGAATTCACGGCCTGGCTTTGGCCCTCTCTCTGAAGGAGTTGGAGCCCCAACTGAGAGGACTCTACACAGCGTGCCTTGAGCGGGGCCAGTTTCCCAGTCTGTGGAAGATTCGACGTCTGGTCCTGCTCAGGAAGGCGGGGCGCCCTGCCGACTCGCCGTCTGCGTACCGGCCCATAGTGCTGCTCGACGAGGTGGGCAAGCTGTTCGAGCGCATACTCGCAGCCCGCCTCGTCGGCCACTTGTGCAGAGAGGGGCCGGACCTGGACGAGAGCCAGTTCGGCTTTCGGCATGGGCGCTCTACCATCCACGCTGTGTCGAGGGTGAGAGTCCTGGCGGAGGAAACAGTGTCCCGGGGCGGGGTGGTGGTGGCGGTGTCCTTGGACATCTCCAACGCCTTCAACACCCTGCCCTGGAGCTGCATACGGGAGGCACTACGTTATCATCGGGTGCCTCTCTACCTCCGCCGCATCGTTGGGGCTTATCTGGCGGGGAGGTGTGTCACCTACATGGGACGTGATGGCGGAAACCAGCGCCAAGTGTCGTGCGGTGTTCCACAGGGATCGGTCGTGGGACCGCTCCTGTGGAACATCGGGTACGACTGGGTGCTGAGGGGCGAGCTCCCGCCGGGCGCGGACCTGACGTGTTACGCGGACGACACGCTGGTCACGGCCCGGGGGAGTTCGCACAGGGAGGCAGCGTTGCTCGCGACGGCGGCGGTCTCACTCACGGTGAGCCGCATACGGCGCCTCGGCCTGGAGGTGGCCCTCAACAAGTCGGAGGCCATGGTGTTTCATGGCCCCCGGCGGGCGCCGCCGGCCGGATCACACATTGTGGTCGGGGGGGTCCGGATCGCTGTCGAGCCCACCATGAAATATCTGGGATTGGTGCTCGACAGCCGGTGGGACTTCGGACCCCACTTCCGGCGGCTGGCGCCCAAGTTGTTGGGCGCGGCCGGGGCGCTGGCAACGCTGCTTCCCAATCTGGGGGGCCCGAGCGCCGCCTGTAGGCGGCTCTATATGGGGATCGTGCGATCCATGGCGCTCTACGGAGCGCCGATCTGGGCGTCTGACCTGACGGCCGGCAGCATAGCTGTCCTGCGCAAGCCGCAGCGGGCGATGGCCGTCAGAGTCATTCGGGGGTATCGCACGATCTCCTTCGAGGCGGGTTGTGCACTGGCCGGATCACCGCCCTGGGACCTGGAGGCGAAGGTGCTCGCGTCACTGTACCGGTGGCGCGAGGCAGCGCGGGAGCGGGGCGAACGACCGATGCAGCAACATATCGAGCAGCATCGGTTGCAGCTCCGCGAGGTCCTGGTGGCGGAATGGCGGGTGAGGCTTTCACGCCCTACCGCCGGCCTCAGCACCATCGAGGCGATCCGGCCAGTGCTCGACCGCTGGCTCGGGAGAAGGCACGGCTCCCTGACGTTTCGGGCGACGCAGGTGCTCTCGGGGCATGGCTGCTTCGGGAAGTACCTGTGTCGCATAAACAGGGAGCCGGACGCCCGGTGTCACCACTGCGTCGACTGCCGGGAGGACACGGCGCGGCATACGCTGGCAGAGTGTGCCGCTTGGGAAGAGCCGCGCCGTGCCCTCATCTCAGAAGTAGGCAGTGACTTGTCGCTGCCGACCGTAGTGAGTTCGATGGTCGGCAGCGCCGAGTCCTGGGACGCGGTGGTTTCCTTCTGCGAAACAGTGATCTCGCAGAAGGAGGCTGCGGAAAGGGAGAGAGAGATCTCGTCCACTCTCCCGATCCGCAGCAGGCGCACCGGGCGCAGGCGGAGGGCGGACAACGCCCTCTTCCAGCCCCCCTAAATGGGTCCAGGGGCGACGGATTCGGGGACATCCGTCGCCCCCCAACATCAGGACCCGAGAAGGCGGCGCGCGTAGTGTTCCTCGCGCGCCGACCACAGACGTTGCGGGGGGAGTACACCTCACTCCCCCCGCCCGAGACGGGGCCCGCGCAAGCGGGCCGGCACCAGCCGGGGTTGTGGAAGAATAATGTGTTCCCGCGACCCCGGCGTAGGTGTGAGAAGGAACACCGGGGTGGTTTTTAGTCAGTAAGAGTCTGACAGACCCCTCCGCCCGCCCCAGGGCGGAGGACATCCATGAGGATTTTCCACCCCGGGAACAAAAAAAAAAAAAAAAAAAAAAGTTAGGTTAGGTTATGGGTTGCAGCGAGAGTCAAACTGCTGCAGCCCAGGGCCATGCGGTGCTACCGGTGCCTGGACGTCGGGCATGTCAGGTGCCGGTGCACCGCCGAAACGGACCGCAGCGATGAATGTTATCGCTGCGGCCAGCCCGGCCACAAGGCGGCCCAGTGCTCCGCGGTGCCAAACTGCAGCCTCTGCACGGCTGCAGGGAGGCCCGCCGGGCACAGATGGGGGGCGAAAGCCTGTGGCGTGCCCGCCAACAAAAGGAGGGGAAGGGGCCAGAAGGGCTCCTCTTCGGCCGACTCCCGGCCTGAGAATGCTGCGGAGGGGGGGATGGACTGCGCATAAATGGTGCTGTTCCGTCTCCTCCAGGGCAATATCAACCACTCTGCCAGAGCTCAGGATCTCTTGCTCCAGAGTATGGCAGAGTGGTCGATTCACGTGGCCGTGGTCGCCGAGCCGTACTGGGTCCCGCCCAGGGATAACTGGGTGGGAGATCTGGATATATGGGGATCGTGCGATCCATGGCGCTCTACGGAGCGCCGCCAGTGGCCGCCCGGCAGACCACGTCATGAAGGGGAGGAACTGCAATCCTCCCCCTAAGAGGGGCAAAGCGCCGATGGGTCCGGCTGCCAGCACCGTCGTTCCCGAGGCAGGAACCGCGGTGGCCGCGGAGGCGATGACGGAGGCAATGACTATCGATGGATAGGGCTCAACATCGAATTCTCCAGGCGAATACCAACCACTGCAGGGCAGCCCAGGATCTGCTGATGCAGACCATGGCTGAGTGGTTGGTGGACTTGGCGGTGGTTGCCGAGCCTTACTCGGTCCCCGGCCACCGGCTGGGCGATCGGAACGGCTTGGTGGCGTTGGTGACGCGGTCTTCCACAGACTCCCCTCCCCTCTCGCTTTTAGAGAGAGGACCGGGATACGTGGCCGCCGCGTGGGGAGACGTAGGTGTGGTGGGGGTCTATTTCTCCCCAAACCGCCCTCTCTCGGACTTTGAGGATTTCCTCGAAGTCCTCACCGCAGTCGTAGGGAGGGCGGCGCCGCGCCAGGTCGTCGTGTTGGGCGACCTGAACGCCAAGTCGGTGGCCTGGGGCAACCCGGCTGCCTCGTGCAACGTCCGAGGACGCGCCGTCGAATTTTGGGCGGCCTCATCCGGCGTGTCCCTCCTCAACAGGGGGGCGGTCCACACGTGTGTGCGGCGGCGGGGAGGGTCGGTGGTTGACGTCACGTTTGCCACCCCCGCGCTAGCCGCCCGCATCATGAATTGGCGGGTGGAGATGGTGGAGACCTTGTCGGACCACCGATACGTGCGGTTCGACATCTCCGCCCAGGGGAGGGTGGCCCGCTCGGGCAAATCTCCCTTCCCACGGTGGGCTCTCACCCGCCTGGACCGGGAGGCCGCTCAGGAGGCGGCCTTTCTCCAGGACTGGTTGTCGCCCCCTGTCGAGGTCCTGGACGTGGACACCGCAGCGGTTCAGCTCAGGAGGTCCCTGACCGAGGTGTGCAACTCCAGCATGCCTCGGTCTCGCCGTCCGCCTCCTCGTCGTGCCGTCTATTGGTGAAAAAAAAAAAAAAAAGGTTAGGTTAGGTTAGGTTGGGGGATGGGGGCGCCCGTATAAAGCGGTTCGAGGGCAACTTCGAGCCGCGGCGCCCCCACTTACGGAGAGTCTCCAACCCGAGCTGCTGGAGGAAGTGGTAGCAGCCCTCTTCCCGGTGAGAGCGGAGCATGTTCCGCCGCCGATGGCTTTGCCCGCAGCCGCAGAGTCTGCAGAGGAGGAGGAGGAGAACGCCATCAGCGTCCCAGAGGTGACACAGGCAGAGATGAGGGCGGCCGTGATGCGGCTCCGGGCGAAGAACGTGGCTCCGGGGCCCGACGGAATTCACGGCCTGGCTTTGGCCCTCTCTCTGAAGGAGTTGGAGCCCCAACTGAGAGGACTCTACACAGCGTGCCTTGAGCGGGGCCAGTTTCCCAGTCTGTGGAAGATTGGACGTCTGGTCCTGCTCAGGAAGGCGGGGCGCCCTGCCGACTCGCCGTCTGCGTACCGGCCCATAGTGCTGCTCGACGAGGTGGGCAAGCTGTTCGAGCGCATACTCGCAGCCCGCCTCGTCGGCCACTTGTGCAGAGAGGGGCCGGACCTGGACGAGAGCCAGTTCGGCTTTCGGCATGGGCGCTCTACCATCCACGCTGTGTCGAGGGTGAGAGTCCTGGCGGAGGAAACAGTGTCCCGGGGCGGGGTGGTGGTGGCGGTGTCCTTGGACATCTCCAACGCCTTCAACACCCTGCCCTGGAGCTGCATACGGGAGGCACTACGTTATCATCGGGTGCCTCTCTACCTCCGCCGCATCGTTGGGGCTTATCTGGCGGGGAGGTGTGTCACCTACATGGGACGAGATGGCGGAAACCAGCGCCAAGTGTCGTGCGGTGTTCCACAGGGATCGGTCGTGGGACCGCTCCTGTGGAACATCGGGTACGACTGGGTGCTGAGGGGCGAGCTCCCGCCGGGCGCGGACCTGACGTGTTACGCGGACGACACGCTGGTCACGGCCCGGGGGAGTTCGCACAGGGAGGCAGCGTTGCTCGCGACGGCGGCGGTCTCACTCACGGTGAGCCGCATACGGCGCCTCGGCCTGGAGGTGGCCCTCAACAAGTCGGAGGCCATGGTGTTTCATGGCCCCCGGCGGGAGCCGCCGGCCGGATCACACATTGTGGTCGGGGGGGTCCGGATCGCTGTCGAGCCCACCATGAAATATCTGGGATTGGTGCTCGACAGCCGGTGGGACTTCGGACCCCACTTCCGGCGGCTGGCGCCCAAGTTGTTGGGCGCGGCCGGGGCGCTGGCAACGCTGCTTCCCAATCTGGGGGGCCCGAGCGCCGCCTGTAGGCGGCTCTATATGGGGATCGTGCGATCCATGGCGCTCTACGGAGCGCCGATCTGGGCGTCTGACCTGACGGCCGGCAGCATAGCTGTCCTGCGGAAGCCGCAGCGGGCGATGGCCGTCAGAGTCATTCGGGGGTATCGCACGATCTCCTTCGAGGCGGGTTGTGCACTGGCCGGATCACCGCCCTGGGACCTGGAGGCGAAGGTGCTCGCGTCACTGTACCGGTGGCGCGAGGCAGCGCGGGAGCGGGGCGAGCGACCGATGCAGCAACATATCGAGCAGCATCGGTTGCAGCTCCGCGAGGTCCTGGTGGCGGAATGGCGGGTGAGGCTTTCACGCCCTACCGCCGGCCTCAGCACCATCGAGGCGATCCGGCCAGTGCTCGACCGCTGGCTCGGGAGAAGGCACGGCTCCCTGACGTTTCGGGCGACGCAGGTGCTCTCGGGGCATGGTTGCTTCGGGAAGTACCTGTGTCGCATAAACAGGGAGCCGGACGCTCGGTGTCACCACTGCGTCGACTGTCGGGGGGACACGGCGTGGCATACGCTGGCAGAGTGTGCCGCTTGGGAGGAGCCGCGCCGTGCCCTCATCTCAGAAGTAGGCAGTGACCTGTCGCTGCCGACCGTAGTGAGTTCGATGGTCGGCAGCGCCGAGTCCTGGGACGCGGTGGTTTCCTTCTGCGAAACAGTCATCTCGCAGAAGGAGGCTGCGGAAAGGGAGAGAGAGATCTCGTCCACTCTCCCGATCCGCAGCAGGCGCACCGGGCGCAGGCGGAGGGCGGACAACGCCCTCTTCCAGCCCCCCTAAATGGGTTCAGGGGCGACGGATTCGGGGACATCCGTCGCCCCCCAACATCAGGACCCGAGTAGGCGGCGCGCATAGTGTTCCGTGCGCGCCGCTCACAGACGTTGCGGGGGAAGTACACCTCACTCCCCCCGCCCGAGACGGGGCCCGCGCAAGCGGGCCGGCACCAGCCGGGGATGCGGACGAATTATGTGTTCCCGCGACCCCGGCGTAGGTGTGAGATGGAACACCGGGGTGGTTTTTAGTCAGTAAGAGTCTGACAGACCCCTCCGCCCGCCCCAGGGCGGAGGACATCCATGAGGATTTTCCACCCCGGGAACAAAAAAAAAAAAAAAAAAGGTTAGGTTGGGGGACCACCCCACAGTGCTTGCGTCCACGTCGCGTCCCCTGGAAACGACCCAGTTCTGACCACCGTAACGGAGTGGCAGACTGGGCTCGGCCAAAGTGCACTGTGCTTTCGTTGCGAATTTTATTTTATTGCGTTGAGCGTACGAACCTGCGGTGGCTATGCCCAAACCCACGCGGGATGCCTTCGGGCAGTTTTTAAAACCCAAAGGCCCTTCTCAGGGCCAACCCAAACGCCCTTCGCGGGGCCGACCAAAAGGCCCCTCCTCAGGGCCAAGCCAAAGGCCCTTCTCAGGGCCAACCCAAAGGCCCTTATCAGGGCCAACCCAAAGGCCCTTCTCAGGGCCAACCAAAAGGCCCTTCTCAGGGCCAGTCCGACGCTTCGACGTCAGAGGCTAGCCGCGCGCCGTCTGCAGCTAGCTTCTTTGAGAACCCGTTGGACTTGGACTCGTTGTCTGACTCCGACAAAGAGTCCATGGCTGGCGTGTCGGACGGGGGCGATTTCCAGTCGCGGAAGCTGGCCTTCCTGCGGAACGGGTCCGAGGGCTCTTCGGGCTCGGCGGGGCGTCCTAAGGCCAAAAAGCCACCGACAGCCGCGGACACCCACGTCGTGGGTCTCGCGGACGCTCAGCGTCAGTTGGACCTGGCTCGGCGGGAGCAGCACCAGCAAGACCTGGAGGAGCGGGTTGCTGCCAAGGAGCAACGGGCGCGCGCTGCCCGGGCCAAGTCCGGGTACGGGGCGTCCCGCGTTCTGTACGCGGACCACTCGCTGGCCGAGCTGGAGCGAATGGCTGAGGAGGACGAGGAGGAGATAGTGGAGATCGCCTCTAAATCCTCCAACTTGAAAGGGACCTTCCAAAAGGCCCTTAAATGCCGGGCCGCGAGCATGCGTGGCATCATCCAGGAGATGGTCCAGCGCAAGGCGACAGACGAAACGCGGCAACTGCAGGCGAAAGCCGATCGCCTGCAATCGGAGGTCAGCCAGCTTCATCAGAAGCTGGCTGAAGCCACGGCTCGGCCAGGACAAGCGGAACCTGAGGGAAGAGCTGCGGCAGAGGGCCCCGCCTCCAACCTTGAGGATATCATCCGCAAGGTCGTTATGGAGGAGAGGGCCTTCACAAGAGCCTGTTTAGCAGGGATTGAGGACCGGCTCTTGCCGGAGAAACGCCTCCGACCGCCGCTTGCGGCGGACAAGAGGCAATGCGAGCCGGGGCCGTCCTCCCAGGGGGAAGACGCCTTTCTCCCTTCGACAACCCCGTCCAACCAGCATGGGTGGACCGAGGTTGCCGGGAGGGGCAAGGGCAAGGCCAAAAAGGCCAAAAAGGGCAAAAAAGCCGAGACGGCCGTTCCTGCCGTGCCCGCCACCACACCTCCCAATCAGTCGCAGACGACTGGGAAGGGGAAAGAGAGAGGGAAAACAAAGGAGAAGACAAGGGGGAAACTCGTCCCCCCAAAGACCGCAGCCGTTGTGGTGACGCTCACCGCGGAGGCTGCGGAGCGAGGGGAGACGTACGCGTCGATATTGTTGCGGGCGCGTGCCAATGCCGATCCCACTCAACTGGGGATCGGCAAAGTCTCTTGCCGTCGAACCCAAGCCGGGGCTCGAATATTCGAGTTCCCGGGCGCAGAGGGCAAAGCTCATGCGGACCTCTTCGCATCGAAGCTGCAGGACGTCATCGCGGACGCGGCCAAGGTGGCCCGTCCAGTCAAGGCGACGACCATCGAGGTGACCGACCTAGATGACTCGGTCTCCAAAGAGGAGGTGGTGGCGGCGGTTGCAGCAATGGGGGGCTGTGACGTCGCAGAGGTGCACGGCCGGGACATCAGGCCCGGTCGCGGTGGCATGGGCACTATTCGCCTCGAGTGCCCAGTCGCGGCTGCCAAAGCCGTCCTCGACAAGGGACGGCTTACCGTCGGCTTCAGCTCGGGTGCAGTCCGGGCACTTGTAGACCAGCCTCTTCGGTGCTATAGGTGCTTCGGTATCGGACACACTCGAGCCCTCTGTCCGTCCACGGTCGATAGGACGGACAGCTGCTATCGCTGCAGCAAGGAGGGCCACAAGAGCAGCTCCTGCACGGCTGCCACTCCGCACTGCGCAGTGTGTGCCGCCAGTGGCCGCCCGGCAGACCACGTCATGAAGGGGAGGTTTTTTCTAGGAAGGTCTTGGTATCTCGTTTCATCTGAGGGTATACCTTAGTGGGAATATCCTCAAAGACCCGCATCAAGTCTTGGAGCAACTGGTCGTTAGTCCTCTCGCCGTAGTCCTGCAGTCTGTAAATCTCCATATTCTCAAACGACCTTCTTGGTGTACCCGGCCTTTTTAAGAAAGTCCTGGCAGCGTCCAGGACTACCGAGGGTGAGGTAGCGGAATTGGGAGTGGTGGATTTTTTGGCACCAGATGTTGTGGGTGTGTGAAACATGGTGTTCGCGTGAGGGAGTGTGGTGTATATGTAGTGCTAGTGAATGGGGAAAGTTGTCAGGTGTAAAAAGTCTGTGTGGCCCTGTATAGGGGGGTCCGTGTCAGTGTATAAATACAAATAACTAAAATAAATTTAGCCAAGTCAATGTGACTTGGTCAAGAGACAGCTGCCGAAAGGTGTATAAATTGGCAGAGTCAAAATAATAAATAATTTTTATTTTATGTCTTAACACTAAGTACTGCTCACTAAAGCTAGTCTTACTAATAACCTTAATTTATAGGCAACGCTTATAGCAACACTATCCTACCGAAATTTTAATAAAGTATAAATAATTAATATAATTCTATTAAATAAATAAAAAGAGCGTAATCCCCTTATTTAGTTGGGGCAGGTGTAAAGGCCTTCTCCTCCTGATTTCAGAGAGCCCAAACACGATGGCCTGCGACTTCTGGGTCCAAAGTTAGGGCACGGGGGGGTGGGGTAACGCTTAGGGGGCAGGGGGGAGGGGGTATATAAGGGTTGGGGTTACAAATAGATATATTAAAATAAATATACTGCCAATTTACACATTACATACAGAATATTAGCGTTTCATTAAAAACGGCCTACGACGCACCGTTTCTGAGATATCCGCGTTTTAGTATTATTAAAAGTCCCAAGATCGGTTCCCGGTCGGTGAAAAAGAATTTTAAAATTTTCAAAAAAAAAAAAAATGTAAAATGTAACGTGTGTAATGTATACGTGAGTGTTGTGTGTATGTGTGTTTTCCAAATTTAATTTAAGCAAAATTGTGGGGTAATTTTTGGGGAGACTATAAAAATCGAGGAAAATTTTTCACAACTTCGCAGATTTACCCCGAATTTTTTGGGGAAAGGTCGTAGAGAAACGGGATTAATTTCTACGTGTAGCTATTCCTAGATAAACTATATGTAATGGCAAAAAATTTTCCCTACGACTTCCTGTTTTCGAGCTATAGCCACCCCTGTGGGACTTTTAAAACAGGTGACGATGGGTAAAAACCGCAATCTGGGAGAAGCTATAACTCGAAAAAACCAAAGATTTTCTCACCAAATAAAATTAAACATAAACTATCAGCTGAGGGCTACAGATCCTAAAAAGTAAAATTACCGGGAAGAACCACAAACAGGAAGAAATATCAAATTTCTTTCAAAAAGTCTGATCTGGATATCTCGTGAGTATCTTAATTATAATTATTAAAGTTAAGGATACGCGTGGATTAAAAGTAATTTACCAGACGGAGGGTGAACCCCTCTTTCCAGCTATGTCAAAAAAAGGATTTTTAATTAACCCAGAAGGGGTTAATTTAACGCTTGAAAAATGAAAATATTGAAAAATTTAAAGTCAGCCACGGTACCTCAACCTTATTTTACTTATATCTATTAAATTATTTTATACGCGTGGGATTTGATTATGTCATTAGAAAGAGGGAGATGCCCTCTATCTAGTAATACAAAATTTGGATTTTTAGTCAACCCAGAAGGGGTTGATTTTGCTAATACAAAAACCGGAAGTAGTTGAAATTGGGCAGATTCTTCTCGGTGCCTAGATCTTATTTTCCTTATATCTAAATAATACTTGAACACGCGTGGATTAGACCTATCACACCAAATAGGGGACAAAATTTCCTTACTGGTGGTTCTAATTTTTGAATTTTATGTCTCCCTGAAGGGGTTTGTTTTAATTGTTCAAAATCTAAAAACGTAACTCAGAATACTTTGGAACCACTTTTTAAAACTAAATAAATATAAAAACAATAAAAACTTATCAACATACAATAAGGAGGCACTAGATGACTATGTTAAAATTTAAATTTTGAGTTGTGGGGGTGAGATAACCAACCCCTGAATTTTTTAAAACTTTAAAACTGAGTATACTAAAAACCAATAGTCAGATTAGATTGAAACTAAAACTACACATAGAACAAATAATAACAAATTTTTTAAGACTACAAAAAATGGGTGTCCACGATCTGGATTATCGGGAATAAAATTTTGAAAATAGCAAGAATTTTGTAACCTTGTTTTTTGGAGTTTCTTGAGGAATTTCTTTAAAAACAAAGAGGCTCCTGGCTCCTCGTCTGTGCCGCCTTCAGGGGTTGATAAAAGTTCCGGTCAAAACCCTCGGGATCCTTGTTTACGTGCCTCGAGGTTTTTGTTTTTCTGCTTGTATCTTCGGATTCCCTGATCGGAAATTTGTAAGGTGGGTACCTAGGGATAGGTCTTCACCAGCCCCACAGATCTGCATTTGCAGATTTCAAGACCACCACTCAAAATCGAGCAGCGTAGCGCTCCAAGCGTTTTTGCTCGGGGTTTTTCACGTTCCACGCGCACAGTTATTAACTATTTTGAAAAACACTTTCACTGCCGTGTTCGCCTTTGCAGCGCGCTTCTAACGATGTATCACACTTTGTGTTTTTCGCGGAAAAACCCAATTTTTAGAATTTTTGAACGCGGAGCGACTTTAGAACGATCTGCTCGCGGCGGGGGGTGCCGTATGACTGGGTTAGGTTAGGTTCCCCCCCAATGGGTTCCCGCATTGACGAGGCGGGGGGGCTCAGTAGCCGTGGTTTGGACCCCACGGTGAAGCTAAGAGGAACCCGAGGAGGGGCCGCTCGTCAGGGCTTTAGTAGACAAGCCGACGACGTAGCGGCCAAGGTTGCGGTGTTGTTGGGCGACATCGCAACTGTGGTGGGGCCGCGGCGGGAGAGGAGTGCCGGTATTGCGGTGCGCCGCTCTCCCTACCTTCCGCGGCCTTAACGGGGTCGCCACCGTACGATGGCTGACGCGGTGGGGCCGCAGGGGAAGAGGAGTGACGGTATGTCGTTGGCCGCTCTCCCTATCCTCTGCGGCCGAAAAATGGTAGGCGACGGGGCCATTCATCAGACCCGTCGCAAGGGGCAAGGGGTTGGTCGTAGGCTGAGGGCGAACAACGCCCTCTTCCAAACCCCTCTAAATGGGTCCAGGGACGGCGGACTCGGGGACGTCCACCGCCCCCCATACATCAGGACCCGAGGTGGCGGCGCGTAGTGTTCCACGCGCGCCCCTCTTAGACGTTGCGGGGGGAGTCTAACACCTCACTCCCCCTCCCAACACGAGGAGGCCCGCCGAGGCAGGCCAGCACCAGCCGGGGTTGTGGATGAATAATGTGTTCCCGCGACCCCGGCGTAAGTGTGAGATGGAACACCGGGGTGGTTTTTAGTCAGTAAGAGTCTGACAGACCCCTCCGCCCGCCCCAGGGCGGAGGACATCCATGAGGATTTTCCACCCCGGGAACAAAAAAAAAAAAAAAAAAAAAAAAAAGGTTAGGTTAGGTTTCCTGGTGGCGGAATAGCGGGTGAGGCTTTCACGCACTACCGCCGGCCTCAGCACCATCGAGGCGATCCGGCCAGTGCTCGACCGCTGGCTCGAACCTGTGTCGCATAAACAGGGAGCCGGACGCCCGGTGTCACCACTGCGTCGACTGCCGGGAGGACACGGCGTGGCACACGCTGGCAGAGTGTGCCGCTTGGGAGGAGCCGCGCCGTGCCCTCATAACTGAAGTAGGCAATGACCTGTCGCTGCCGGCCGTCGTGAACGCGATGGTCGGCGGCGCAGAGTCCTGGGACGCAGTGGTCTCCTTTTGCGAAACGGTCATCTCGCAGAAGGAGGCTGCGGAAAGGGAGAGAGAGATCTCGACTCTCGACCCGGCCCGCAGCAGACGCACCGGGCGTCGGAGGAGGGCGGACAACGCCCTCTTCCGGCCCCCCTAAATGGGTCCAGGGGCGACGGATTCGGGGACATCCGTCGCCCCCCAACATCAAGACCCGAGAAGGCGGCGCGCGTAGTGTTCCTCGCGCGCCGACCACAGACGTTGCGGGGGGAGTACACCTCACTCCCCCCGCCCGAGACGGGGCCCGCGCAAGCGGGCCGGCACCAGCCGGGGTTGTGGAAGAATAATGTGTTCCCGCGACCCCGGCGTAGGTGTGAGAAGGAACACCGGGGTGGTTTTTAGTCAGTAAGAGTCTGACAGACCCCTCCGCCCGCCCCAGGGCGGAGGACATCCATGAGGATTTTCCACCCCGGGAACAAAAAAAAAAAAAAAAAAAGGTTAGGTTAGGTTAGGTTAGGTTGGGGGACCACCCCACAGTGCTTGCGTCCACGTCGCGTCCCCTGGAAACGACCCAGTTCTGACCACCGTAACGGAGTGGCAGACTGGGCTCGGCCAAAGTGCACTGTGCTTTCGTTGCTTTTTATCTTGCCTTGAGTGAACGAACCTGCGGAGGCTATGCCCAAACCCACGCGGGATGCCTTCGGGCAGTTTTTAAAACCCAAAGGCCCTTCTCAGGGCCAACCCAAACGCCCTTCGCGGGGCCGACCAAAAGGCCCTTCTCAGGGCCAACCCAAAGGCCCTTCTCAGGGCCAACCCAAAGGCCCTTCTCAGGGCCAACCCAAAGGCCCTTCTCAGGGCCAACCAAAAGGCCCTTCTCAGGGCCAGTCCGACGCTTCGGCGTCAGAGGCTAGCCGCGCGCCGTCTGCAGCTAGCTTCTTTGGGAGCCCATTAGACTTGGACTCGTTGTCTGACTCCGACAAAGAGTCTATGGCTGGCGTGTCGGACGGGGGCGATTTCCAGTCGCGGAAGCGGGCCTTCCTGCGGAACGGGTCCGAGGGCTCTTCGGGCTCGGCCGGGCGTCCAAAGGCCAAAAAGCCACCGACAGCCGCGGACACCCACGTCGTGGGTCTCGAGGACGCTCAACGTCAGCTGGAGCTAGCTCGGCGGGAGCTGCACCAGCAAGACCTGGAGGAGCGGGTTGCTGCCAAGGAGCAACGGGCGCGCGCTGCCCGGGCCAAGTCCGGGTACGGAGCGTCCCGCGTTCTGTACGCGGACCACTCACTGGCTGAGCTAGAGCGGATGGCTGAGGAGGACGAGGAGGAGATAGTGGAGATCGCCTCTAAGTCCTCCAACTTGAAAGGGACCTTCCAAAAGGCCCTTAAATGCAGGGCTGCGAGCATGCGTGGCATCGTAAAAGAGATGGTCCAGCGCAAGGCGACCGACGAAACGCGGCAACTGCAGGCGAAGGTCGATCGCCTGCAATCGGAAGTCAGCCAGCTTCATCAGAAGCTGGCTGAAGCCACGGCTCGGCCAGAGCAAGCAGAACGAAGACCTGCGGAAAGACCTGCGGCAGAGGGCCCCACCTCCAACCTTGAGGATATCATCCGCAAGGTCGTCATGGAGGAGAGGGCCTTCACAAGAGCCTGCTTAGCAGGCATTGAGGACCGGCTCTTGCCGGAGAAACGCCTCCGACCGCCGCTTGCGGCGGACAAGAGGCAATGTGAGCCGGGGCCGTCCTCCCAGGGGGAAGACGCCTTTCTCCCATCTACAACCCCGTCCAACCAGCATGGGTGGACCGAGGTTGCCGGGAGGGGTAAGGGCAAGGCCAAAAAGGCCAAAAAAGCCGCGACGGCCGTTCTTGCCGTGCCCGCCACCAACCCTCCCAATCAGTCGCAGACGACTGCAAAGGGTAAAGGGAGTCACCGGGCGTCGGAGGAGGGCGGACAACGCCCTCTTCCGGCCCCCCTAAATGGGTCCAGGGGCGACGGATTCGGGGACATCCGTCGCTCCCCAACATCAGGACCCGAGAAGGCGGCGCGCGTAGTGTTCCGCGTGCGCCGCTCACAGACGTTGCGGGGGGAGTACACCTCACTCCCCCCGCCCGAGACGGGGCCCGCTCAAGCGGGCCGGCACCAGCCGGGGATGCGGATGAATTATGTGTTCCCGCGACCCCGGCGTAGGTGTGAGATGGAACACCGGGGTGGTTTTTAGTCAGTAAGAGTCTGACAGACCCCTCCGCCCGCCCCAGAGCGGAGGACATCCATGAGGATTTTCCATCCCGGGAAAAAAAAAGGTTAGGTTAGGTTCCGAGGTGGCAGTTCGGCTTTCGGCATGGGCGCTCTACCATCCACGCTGTGTCGAGGGTGAGAGTCCTGGCGGAGGAAACAGTGTCCCGGGGCGGGGTGGTGGTGGCGGTGTCCTTGGACATCTCCAACGCCTTCAACACCCTGCCCTGGAGCTGCTTACGGGAGGCACTGCGTTGTCATCGGGTGCCTCTCTACCTCCGCCGCATCGTTGGGGCTTATCTGGCGGGGAGGTGTGTCACCTACATGGGACGTGATGGCGGAAACCAGCGCCAAGTGTCGTGCGGTGTTCCACAGGGATCGGTCGTGGGACCGCTCCTGTGGAACATCGGGTACGACTGGGTGCTGAGGGGCGAGCTCCCGCCGGGCGCGGACCTGACGTGTTACGCGGACGACACGCTGGTCACGGCCCGGGGGAGTTCGCACAGGGAGGCAGCGTTGCTCGCGACGGCGGCGGTCTCACTCACGGTGAGCCGCATACGGCGCCTCGGCCTGGAGGTGGCCCTCAACAAGTCGGAGGCCATGGTGTTTCATGGCCCCCGGCGGGCGCCGCCGGCCGGATCACACATTGTGGTCGGGGGGGTCCGGATCGCTGTCGAGCCCACCATGAAATATCTGGGATTGGTGCTCGACAGCCGGTGGGACTTCGGACCCCACTTCCGGCGGCTGGCGCCCAAGTTGTTGGGCGCGGCCGGGGCGCTGGCAACGCTGCTTCCCAATTTGGGGGGCCCGAGCGCCGCTTGTAGGCGGCTCTACGTGGGGATCGTGCGATCGATGGCCCTTTACGGGGCCCCGATCTGGGCGGCTGACCTGACGGCCGCCAGCATCTCTGTGCTGCGAAAGCCGCAGAGAGCAATGGCCGTCAGAGTCATAAGGGGGTATCGCACGATCTCCTTCGAGGCGGCTTGTGCACTGGCCGGATCACCGCCCTGGGACCTGGAGGCGAAGGTGCTCGCGTCACTGTACCGGTGGCGCGAGGCAGCGCGGGAGCGGGGCGAGCGACCGATGCAGCAACATATCGAGCAGCATCGGTTGCAGCACCGCGAGGTCCTGGTGGCGGAATGGCGGGTGAGGCTGTCACGCCCTACCGCCGGCCTCAGCACCATCGAGGCGATCCGGCCAGTGCTCGACCACTGGCTCGGGAGAAGGCACGGCTCCCTGACGTTTCGGGCGACGCAGGTGCTCTCGGGGCATGGTTGCTTCGGGAAGTACCTGTGTCGCATAAACAGGGAGCCGGACGCCCGGTGTCACCACTGCGTCGACTGCCGGGAGGACACGGCGCGGCACACGCTGGCAGAGTGTGCCGCTTGGGAGGAGCCGCGCCGTGCCCTCATCACCGAAGTAGGCAACGACCTGGCGCTGCCGGCCGTCGTGAACGCGATGGTCGGCGGCGCAGAGTCCTGTGACGCAGTGGTCTCCTTTTGCGAAACGGTCATCTCGCAGAAGGAGGCTGCGGAAAGGGAGAGAGAGATCTCGACTCTCGACCCGGCCCGCAGCAGACGCACCGGGCGTCGGAGGAGGGCGGACAACGCCCTCTTCCGGCCCCCCTAAATGGGTCCAGGGGCGACGGATTCGGGGACATCCGTCGCCCCCCAACATCAGGACCCGAGAAGGCGGCGCGCGTAGTGTTCCTCGCGCGCCGACCACAGACGTTGCGGGGGGAGTACGCCTCACTCCCCCCGCCCTAGACGGGACCCGCGCAAGCGGGCCGGCACTAGCCGGGGTTGTGGAAGAATAATGTGTTCCCGCGACCCCGGCGTAGGTGTGAGATGGAACACCGGGGTGGTTTTTAGTCAGTAAGAGTCTGACAGACCCCTCCGCCCGCCACAGGGCGGAGGACATCCATGAGGATTTTCCACCCCGGTAACAAAAAAAAAAAAAAAAAAGGTTAGGTTAGGTTAGGTTTTTTTTTTTTTTTTTTTTTTTTTTTTTTTCTGCTTTTCCCCAGCCATAGGCTCGCCGGGACCTTTTTACGCTTTAAAACCACATTCATTCCATTTCCATCATATATGCCTCTCGCACTATCATGCCTCATACGTTATCTTTCTTGTATCCTTCATCATTCTTTCTCATCCGGGTGGGACTCCCGTTACTTTAACTATTCTACTAATTGAAGACTTTATTTTTGTCTACTATGGGAAATAATTTGACCAAAGGTGTGACTTTTTAATATGTACATGCTGTTTCTACATACTTTTGTTTTGGCAACATTACGTTGTTCTTATAATATAATACAGCTAAAACATTTATTTTCTTATTCTATTTAACCTACAGTACAGTATTTTGTTTTTATATCTATAAGCTTATTATCAATTTCTTACTCTATTAACAGTTTGTATCTTATTCTAACATAGTATTCCGAAGGACCAGTTCAACATTAAACAATAGACAATATTTCTTGTTCAATCATACAATATAAAAACCTTTACTTAATTTAAAGGTTCCTTCCAGTGTTCATACTTTTGTTTTTTCTGAGAAAGTTCTTACGTAATTAACATCTATATATTTCTAACAATGGTTTTAAATTTACAAAACACAATGTATTTTAACCTTAGTCTAATGGTTCTTCCAGGTATTTACTTTATCTAAAAATGACATGTTTTTAATTACTAATATTAAGTGAGTGACAATGGCATTTGAGACTCGGTGCATATCTATATTTCATATTCCATCTGTACTTCTTCGTCAATAATATATATATATTTTAATGATATATATACTTATTATACTTTCTTATTCCGGGATTTATATTAGCTGCTTTAGTAGTTATTTGTGTAAGTGTCAATTGTTTGTGTGCATGTATTAATATGTCCATATATACTTAATATATACTTCTATATTAGTGTGTATGTGTGTGCGTTTAAATTGTGTGTGTGTGTGAGTCATTGATATGCTGTGTTTGCACGCGCGAGGTAGTCCCACTTCTTCCGAGTTGGACACTCTCCACTAAAGGCATTGTGCTCTGTATTCGGCAGCTTCGAGTGCAGACAGTTACAGCATTGCGGATCACTTCCCGCGGTATATTCGGCGCATTTGTCGCGCAGGTGCGGGCCTCCACAGTGGCTGCACTTGTCTACACTCTCAGTGCAGAATTTTCGTCCGTGGCCGAAAGCGAGGCACCTTGTACATTGTATGAGCGGAGACTGGTCCTCCACCCTTACCCTTTGTAGGTCCAGATAGAGGGCTCCAGCCTCCGTCATCCTTTGCCATATCTTTGGCCTTACTTGTAGGACTACATGTGAGGCATTAGGGTTTTTGGTCCTCTTTTTGTATTTAATAGTAAGTCCCATTTCCTCTTGTTGTAGGCCCATGAAAATATCAGTATTTTGTGCCTGAAGGGCCTCAATTATTCCATCGTCGTCGCTTTCCATGAATACGTCTTTCAAGACGACGAGAGGGTCTTTATTTCTCATGGGCTCTACATTTAGACCCTTACCATGACTTTCTAATCTCTCCCTCACTTTGTTCATTTCCGTCTCCGTTTCGCAGCCCAAGATGACAGTCTGGTTCTTCGCCTTCCTTGCCTTACTTATCTTAAGGCCGGTAGCCCTGGCGTCGACCGCCCTCTTCACCCTCGCCAGGACCTCGTCGGCAGTCTCAAGACTGCCTTCGCAGGTCACCGCCATCGAGTGAAGAGCCGGTCGACGCCCGGGCTTGGCTGCTGCGGCACTGGCGTATGTTCTAGGAACCAGGCTGATCTCTGTCGTCGTCCCTTCTGCCATCTTGGTTAACAGCGTTTTCGCTTCGGTGACATTCCCGGCGACAGTGCCGACCAGATCCCCGATGTGGGCTTGCGCACGCCCCATTACCCCCTCTGTGGTTTTGCCTATCGAGACCTTGGTGACCTCGAGTTTTGCTTCTATCGTTTCAATTATGACTTCGGCTCGGTCGTTGTTCCTCGAGTCGAGTTTCGCAACTGTCTGGTCCAGAAATGTCTCCACTTGCTTGAGCCGTGCGGTAATTGAGTCCTCCACCTCTCCCAGTCTTTCTAGCACCTTTCCTTCGTTTTCCGATGATACAGAAGGTAGTGAGGGTACAGTTGGTGTAGGTACTGCAGTCCTTTGCTCCGCTGCTTCCATATTCTTTAAGCGCTTACTTAGCTCAAATAATATGCGGATACCTTTGTCCGAATTTGTCTCCAGGAAAGTTTTTATATCCTTCCGCATCTGCGGGTACTGTTGGACCTTCGAGGGTATGTCCTCAAAGATCTTCATAACCTCCTGAAGCAACTTATCGCTAGGCTGCTCAGTATATTCTTGCTGCTTTTTTCTATACATGTCCATGTTATCTATGGATCTTCTTTTAGTTTCCGGCCTTTTAATGAAGGTCCGGGCAGCGTCCAGCACTGTTGATGGTGAGGTAGCGGAGCTGGGAGTGGTGGGTTTTCTGGTCACGCCAGATGTAGTTGGTGTGTGGAACATGATCTGTTGTGTATGTGAGAGAATGTAATATAATGTGTGGTGCGCGTAGGGTGGGGAATGTTGTCTTGTGTATAAAAGTCTGTCTGACCCTGTATAGGGGGGTCAGTGTCAAAATGTATATAAGTAAAATTAAAGGAATATAAGTAGGGCACGGCTCTACCTTGTTGTTACGTCAATAAAACAATTAACCTAATAATATAAATAATAAAGTATTCCTCCTACAATAACAAGCAGTACGTCGAAACACTACCCAAACACTATATTGCTAATGATATAAATAAATAAATTATATAAATAAAATAGAATAAATAAATAAATTAAATAAAGACGCAGTCCCCTGAATTAGTAAGGGCCGATGGAATGGCCTTCTCCTCCCGGTTCCAGGGAGCCCAAACTCGGTGGGTCTGCTACCTCCGAGTCCAAAGTTAGGGCGCGGGGGGTGGGGTAACGCTGAGGGGCGAGGGGGGGAATGTAGATGGTGTGTACTATCGGATATATAATAGTAAATTCTATAAAATAATATTTTTATAAATTTTTCAGAGTCAAAAGGAAGGGTGAAAAGGGGGAAAAAGGGGGCTCTAGGGGTCTTAACAGAATCTAGGTTCGGGCTGAGAGGGGGGTTATAGGGGGGTGAAAAATTTTGTCAAAATTATGAAATTCCCAGCCGTTTACGAGATATGGGGATGTAAAGATTTTAAGGGGGTGGGGCGGGTTAAAAATAAAAAATACAATGTATAAAAATATTTTATTAAGGTGGGGGGGGGTCAATATAATGAGTTAAAAGAGTTAAGCTTATAGATTAATTAAAATAAAATAAATAAATGAATTAATTCAGTATATTAGGCAACTGTCTAAGTCTCCCACATTAGCACGTTACCACACTTCCCACAAAGGTGTATGTGGTGGGAAGTTAAAATAAATATATAAATAATTAAAACAATCAAGGGGGGGAGTTGGAGGGGGATGAATTTATAAATTAATCAAAATAATAAATAAATAATTTAGTTCAGAATGTACGTAACTGTCTAATTCTTCCACCAAAGTTCTTTACCACATTTGCCACAATGGTGTATGTGGTGGGAAGTTGAATAAATATATAAATAATTAAAAGAGGGGGGGGGGGTTCGAAGGGGGTTTGTAAGGGAAGTGTTTCAAATATTCTGTACAGAATATTAGAGTTTGCTTAAAAACGGGCTAGGACGCACCGTTCCCGAGATATCGGCGTTTTAAAAATATTAAAGGTCACAGGTTCGGTTCCCGGTCGGTGAAATTCTTATTTGCAATTTTGATCTTATTAGTCCTAAATGATTCTACTATTGATTCTAATTGTTAATATCTAATTTAATTTAATAAGTTACGCCAAAATGTGGGGTAATTTTTCGGGGAGAGTTTAAAAGTCGAGGAAAGTTTTTGAAGTTACGCGAATTTACCCCGAATTTTTTGGGGGATGGTCGTAGGGAAATGGGATAAAGTTACATGCGTGGCCCTTAATACGTAAACTATATGCACAGGTGTTAGTTTCTCTCTACGACTTCCCGTTCCCGAACTACTACCTCTCCTGTGGGACTCGTAAAGCCAGTGATGTAGGGTAAAAACCTCAATCTGGGAGAAGCTATAGTTCCGACACTTCCAAAGATAATTAAAAGTAATTAAAATAGCATATGCTGGGAGCTGAGGGCTATAGATACTATTGATAAAAATACCGGGAAAAAACCATAGACAGGAAGTACTGGGAATTTCTTCAGGCCGCGGTACCTTGGTCTTATTTTCCTTGTATTTGTAAATTTATAAAGTGCGCGTGGATTTTATTTATATTACTGGATAGAGGGAATTGCCACCTCTCCAGTAGTATAAAAAGCAGATTTTTACTTCACCCTGAAGGGGTTAAAATATCTACTTAAAAACAGAATAGACAAATTTTTGCGGAAAATAGGCCTGCGAACCGCGGTCTTGTTTTTATTATAAACTATATAATTATTAAATACGCGCGGATTCAATAAAAACCACCCGATAGAGGAGGATTTCCTCTATTTATTGGTGTATTTTTTGGAATTTTTAATTAACCCTGAAGGGGTTAATTTTAACGATTTGAAAAGCAAACTACCTAAAATTACGTAGATTAGGCTCAGAGCCTCGGTCTAAATTATCGATTAAATAGATATTTATTAAATTCGCGCGGTTTCAATCCACACAGCTAGAAAGAGGAGGAGCTACTCCTTCCAGTGGTGTCAGTTTTAGATTTTTATCTCACCCTGAAGGGGTTAATATACACGATACAAAATGAAAAACGTAACTTCAAAATAGTAAATCACCTTTTAACAACAAGATTAACTAACAAAAATGAAAAATTTTATAATGTCTACGGAAAGCACAATTAAATTATATATACACAAAAATTTTAGATTTTTCGGGGTTGAAATAAACAACCCCCGAATTTTATAAGATTTCAAAACGTTATTTCTTAAAAACTACTTATCAGATTTTAACCAAATTTATTACATGTATAGGGGTGATGAAGTACTATTTTTTAACACGATAAAAAAGATATGCTTACGGTTTAGTTCTCCCTAAATAAAATCTTAAAAATAACTGAAATTTTGACCGTGGTTTCCAGGTGTTTTCCTTGAGCTTTTTTCAATTTTGAAAACGTCTCCCGGCTCCTCGTCTGCGCGGCTATCTGGATCCGCTTCTAGATTTATTGTAAACCCTCGGGAACTCCAACCACGCTCACCGAGGTTTTGGGTTTTTCGTAGATAAGTTGGCAACCCCTGATCGGAAAAATCCGAAAAAGGTCTTAAATCGTAGGGTTCAGAAAGCCGCACAAGACTGCATACTCCGACTTCCGAGCTCACACTCAAAATCGAGCAGCGTTTGGCTCGGAAGTTTTTTTTTTTTTGAACTTGTTTTTTTTTTTTTGGACTTTGTACGCACAATTTTCCACTTTTTCCAAAACTGATTTCACATTCACATAGGGCTCGGCAGCGCGGTCACACCGATATATCGCACTATAACTTTTTCGCGAAAAAACCTATTTTTGCGATTTTTCGAGCGCGGAGCTGCTCAAAAACGATCTGATCACGGCTAGGGGTGCCGCGCGACTGGGTTAGGTTAGGTTAGGTTAGGTTGAAGATTGGACGTCTGGTCCTGCTCAGGAAGGCGGGGCGCCCTGCCGACTCGCCGTCTGCGTACCGGCCCATAGTGCTGCTCGACGAGGTGGGCAAGCTGTTCGAGCGCATACTCGCAGCCCGCCTCGTCGGCCACTTGTGCAGAGAGGGGCTGGACCTGGACGAGAGCCAGTTCGGCTTTCGGCATGGGCGCTCTACCATCCACGCTGTGTCGAGGGTGAGAGTCCTGGCGGAGGAAACAGTGTCCCGGGGCGGGGTGGTGGTGGCGGTGTCCTTGGACATCTCCAACGCCTTCAACACCCTGCCCTGGAGCTGCATACGGGAGGCACTACGTTATCATCGGGTGCCTCTCTACCTCCGCCGCATCGTTGGGGCTTATCTGGCGGGGAGGTGTGTCACCTACATGGGACGAGATGGCGGAAACCAGCGCCAAGTGTCGTGCGGTGTTCCACAGGGATCGGTCGTGGGACCGCTCCTGTGGAACATCGGGTACGACTGGGTGCTGAGGGGCGAGCTCCCGCCGGGCGCGGACCTGACGTGTTACGCGGACGACACGCTGGTCACGGCCCGGGGGAGTTCGCACAGGGAGGCAGCGTTGCTCGCGACGGCGGCGGTCTCACTCACGGTGAGCCGCATACGGCGCCTCGGCCTGGAGGTGGCCCTCAACAAGTCGGAGGCCATGGTGTTTCATGGCCCCCGGCGGGCGCCGCCGGCCGGATCACACATTGTGGTCGGGGGGGTCCGGATCGCTGTCGAGCCCACCATGAAATATCTGGGATTGGTGCTCGACAGCCGGTGGGACTTCGGACCCCACTTCCGGCGGCTGGCGCCCAAGTTGTTGGGCGCGGCCGGGGCGCTGGCAACGCTGCTTCCCAATCTGGGGGGCCCGAGCGCCGCCTGTAGGCGGCTCTATATGGGGATCGTGCGATCCATGGCGCTCTACGGAGCGCCGATCTGGGCGTCTGACCTGACGGCCGGCAGCATAGCTGTCCTGCGCAAGCCGCAGCGGGCTATGGCCGTCAGAGTCATTCGGGGGTATCGCACGATCTCCTGCGAGGCGGGTTGTGCACTGGCCGGATCACCGCCCTGGGACCTGGAGGCGAAGGTGCTCGCGTCACTGTACCGGTGGCGCGAGGCAGCGCGGGAGCGGGGCGAGCGACCGATGCAGCAACATATCGAGCAGCATCGGTTGCAGCTCCGCGAGGTCCTGGTGGCGGAATGGCGGGTGAGGCTTTCACGCCCTACCGCCGGCCTCAGCACCATCGAGGCGATCCGGCCAGTGCTCGACCGCTGGCTCGGGAGAAGGCACGGCTCCCTGTCGTTTCGGGCGACGCAGGTGCTCTCGGGGCATGGTTGCTTCGGGAAGTACCTGTGTCGCATTAACAGGGAGCCGGACGCCCGGTGTCACCACTGCGTCGACTGCCGGGAGGACACGGCGCGGCACACGCTGGCAGAGTGTGCCGCTTGGGAGGAGCCGCGCCGTGCCCTCATAACTGAAGTAGGCAATGACCTGTCGCTGCCGGCCGTCGTGAACGCGATGGTCGGCGGCGCAGAGTCCTGGGACGCAGTGGTCTCCTTTTGCGAAACGGTCATCTCGCAGAAGGAGGCTGCGGAAAGGGAGAGAGAGATCTCGACTCTCGACCCGGCCCGCAGCAGACGCACCGGGCGTCGGAGGAGGGCGGACAACGCCCTCTTCCGGCCCCCCTAAATGGGTCCAGGGGCGACGGATTCGGGGACATCCGTCGCCCCCCAACATCAAGACCCGAGAAGGCGGCGCGCGTAGTGTTCCTCGCGCGCCGACCACAGACGTTGCGGGGGGAGTACACCTCACTCCCCCCGCCCGAGACGGGGCCCGCGCAAGCGGGCCGGCACCAGCCGGGGTTGTGGAAGAATAATGTGTTCCCGCGACCCCGGCGTAGGTGTGAGATGGAACACCGGGGTGGTTTTTAGTCAGTAAGAGTCTGACAGACCCCTCCGCCCGCCCCAGGGCGGAGGACATCCATGAGGATTTTCCACCCCGGGAACAAAAAAAAAAAAAAAAAAGGTTAGGTTAGGTTAGGTTAGGTTTTTTTTTTTTTTTTTTTTTTTTTCCTTTTGGGCAGGAGTGGGAAATCCTCATGGACGCCCAGACTGCCTCACTTATGAGCCAGTCTGGGCAGTGCCGGACTCTTACCTGCTAAAACCACACTCCTGCCTTTGCCCAGTGTCCCTCTGACATAATCAGAGCCCTTAGTAGGCATTTTTCATAGTGTTTTCCATTTTACATAATTAATAACTAGTTAACTTATTTATCTTTATTACTTTTGTATTTTGCTTTTATGTGTTTTACTTTTGAGCTTGCACTTATTCCAATAATATTTTTATCTACAACTTTATCTACTCTATATAATTCTATGGCTATCCTAATATATATACAATATATCATATAGACATATTTTATTTTTCTAGTTTTATATTTAATCTATAAATTTTTACTTCAAATTTTAAACAATGATGTCTTTGCTGACTTTTTATAATTCCTGGCAGTCTCACAGCTGTTTTTCTCAACCTATTTATGACTGGTGATTTGTCCTGCTCCTTACTGAGGCATTTCTGGTTCTTAACCTGTGCTTGTTTTTGTTTCAGGTACTGCTTGACTGGTGCAGCGCTTTGATGGCGGCGTCTCCTGGTGATAACCTTCCTATTTACATCACCGAGCTCGTTTGACCATCTCATTATCATGGGTATGTAATTTACTAAGGTTGTGTTATCAATACTAATGTTTTCTATTTTACTACTACCTAAATGCATTTTATTGTTAATTTTTTGATGTACTATAAAATTTACATACGTTTCTGCTATTAATTGTGCCAATTTCTTATGAAATTGGCTGCAATTCGCTTTTTTTATGTTGTAAACTTCGATTCTAATAGTAAATGTCTTTTTGGTTTTTTGATTTTTAATTTTGAAGACGTAGTCCGAGCTCGTGTTTCCTTCCGCATTCATCTCATATACTGCACTGGTGTAAGGGCCGGTTATAGCCTTACTGCTATCGTTCCTATATCCGGGCGTGGCTAATTGCATTTTAGCAATACGCCACTGACTGGCGCGCCAATGCGTCCCATTTCACGCGTACCGGGCACTCAATGTCGAAGGCGTTGTGGTCGGTCCTGTCCAGCTTCGCCGATAAGCAGTTGTGACAATTAGGTGCCTCCGCCGCCAGCCGTGACGGGCAATCCGTTCTCATGTGGGGGTCACCGCAGTGGATGCAGAGGTCGGCGGGCTGCGTGCACAATTTTCGGCTATGGCCGAAGCGCAGACAGCGAGTACACTGCACCAGTGGAGACTGGTCCTGCACTCGTACCCGCTGTAGGTCAATGTGCACGCGACCCGCGATAGTAAGCCTCTGCCATACTGTAGGGGACACCTGCAGAATGACGTGGCACATGTGGGGGTTCCTCGTCCTACGACGGTACTTCACCCCCAACCTCAAATCCTCCGCAGGTACATCCCCGATCAGGTGGGTGTTCTGTCGTTGCAGGGCCTGGGTAACCTCCACATCAGAGTGGCAAGAGAGGACGTCCTTAATTATAACAAGCGGGTCCTTGTTTCTAACCTCCTCTACGACCAAACCACCTGTTTTTCTAATCCGTTCGGTCACCTTCGTAAGCTCTTCCCTCGACCTAAAGCCGACCACCACCTTCTGGTCCCTTGCCTTGCGCAGCCGTTCCACCCTAGTGCCTTCGTTTCTGGCATCGACCGCCGTCCTGAGCTTCTCAAGAACCTCTTCACCGGTGTCCTGATCATTGACGGATGATACGAGCACCGAGTGAAGGGGTCCTTGGACGTGATGCTTCGGGCCGGCGGCCATCTCTGCGAAAGTTGGGCTTTGGCCTGCGACGTAGCGAGGGGCCTGCTGGAGATGCTCCGACAGAGCCCGAGTATGTTGTTGGCACTCCTGCAATGCCTGTTTGTGCTCTTTAAGGTCTTCCACTAGACACTTCATGAGCTCCGTCGGTTCATCCGCGGTCGGCCTGAGCTCCTTTATGGTTGCCACTTTCTCTCCCTCGTCGGCTGCTCTTCCTTTTTCACCTTCTGCCTCTTTTACCAGCTGGTAAAGTCGCTCAACCGCTTTCGTTATCTCGTCCTTAATCTCTTTTTTGAGATTTCTAGAGCTCAGAAGTTGCATCTTCGCCTTTTGTAGACAAGCTTTTGCCTCCGTGGTTCGATTTATGTACCTCACGGGCTGCACTTCTCGCGGTGAGCTCTCTTCAGTACCCTGCGGCTGCTTTGTTCCATCCAACTTGTTCTGATGGGCGATCGTTGCTTTGGACTTTAGTTTAGGGGGGGTAGATAACGGGGTCTTTTTCGGAGGCGTTGGTGTTTTGAGAGGCTCTCCAGATTGCGGTCGGTCGGCCTCCCATTCCCCAATACTACGCCTTACCGATGGGCCAGCATGCGCCAGTAGTGGCCTCCCGGTATCCGACCTCTCCTCAGAAACCTTCGTCTTTTTAATGGGTGTCCTGATTCCGGACATCATGATGAGATTTCAAAAAGGAACTGCGAAACGACTCAGTTATGTGGGGACACGAGAATCTATACCAGATCCCTGTAAAGGGGGGATCAGTCAGTAAAATTAAATTAAATGTATAATCAAAATTAAAATATATAAAATAAAACGAGCCCTATAGCAAGGACTCAGTCAGGTCAATTAATAATAAGTCAATTTGCTTTGAGGTGACGATAATCAGTCCTCACGACCGGCAATTGTCTTATTTTCAATCACCAAAAGGTAAAGATGCCGCTAGAAGAGCTAAAAATCGAAAAATATTTTTTGACAAAATCTGAGAAGTTTACCTGGCCAGTGAGGACTTCAATTTTTTGAAGTTTTATATGGGCTAGGCGCACGTGCGAGGTGTCAAAAGACGCGTCTCCGCGCGTACTAGCTATCTACGGCGTGACTGAAATTTTTCCTGAACAAAAATTTTGAAATTTTGTCAAAAAACGTGTTTTTCGACTGAAAAATGAGTGAAAACCTGGAATTACGACTACCAAACTGGAGTCAAGCTCGCGGAACGCGCACAAGAATACAGGTAAGGCAGGTAAGTATCTATTGTAATTAAGACCAACGTGGATTTAGAAGAAAATTTTGATATAAAAATTTAATTTAGTTTTTCGTGAAGAAAAATATTGTTAAAATTTTACAAGTCGATGAACGAAAAAATTTTTTCGCGTCTAAGTCAATTTAAAACAGTCAGATAGTAGGACAGAGCCTAGTTAAGATCAAAAACGCTGAAAACAGCTTCAAAATGCGTCACCTGGATGCAAAGTTATAACGATTTGATGTATTTGCTGTCTACCTAAGGTGGATTTCGTAGATTAATGAATAAAATGGATGGTTTTGTTTTTGATGTTCTATGTGGGCTAGGCGCACGTGCGAGGTGTCAAAAGACGCGTCTCCGCGCGTACTAGCTATCTACGGCGTGACTGAAATTTTTCCTGAACAAAAATTTTGAAGTTTTGTCAAAAAACGTGTTTTTCGACTGAAAAATGAGTGAAAACCTGGAATTACGACTACCAAACTGGAGTCAAGCTCGCGGAACGCGCACAAGAATACAGGTAAGGCAGGTAAGTATCTATTGTAATTAAGACCAACGTGGATTTAGAAGAAAATTTTGATATAAAAATTTAATTTAGTTTTTCGTGAAGAAAAATATTGTTAAAATTTTACAAGTCGATGAACGAAAAAATTTTTTCGCGTCTAAGTCAATTTAAAACAGTCAGATAGTAGGACAGAGCCTAGTTAAGATCAAAAACGCTGAAAACAGCTTCAAAATGCGTCACCTGGATGCAAAGTTATAACGATTTGATGTATTTGCTGTCTACCTAAGGTGGATTTCGTAGATTAATGAATAAAATGGATGGTTTTGTTTTTGATGTTCTATGTGGGCTAGGCGCACGTGCGAGGTGTCAAAAGACGCGTCTCCGCGCGTACTAGCTATCTACGGCGTGACTGAAATTTTTCCTGAACAAAAATTTTGAAATTTTGTCAAAAAACGTGTTTTTCGACTGAAAAATGAGTGAAAACCTGGAATTACGACTACCAAACTGGAGTCAAGCTCGCGGAACGCGCACAAGAATACAGGTAAGGCAGGTAAGTATCTATTGTAATTAAGACCAACGTGGATTTAGAAGAAAATTTTGATATAAAAATTTAATTTAGTTTTTCGTGAAGAAAAATATTGTTAAAATTTTACAAGTCGATGAACGAAAAAATTTTTTCGCGTCTAAGTCAATTTAAAACAGTCAGATAGTAGGACAGAGCCTAGTTAAGATCAAAAACGCTGAAAACAGCTTCAAAATGCGTCACCTGGATGCAAAGTTATAACGATTTGATGTATTTGCTGTCTACCTAAGGTGGATTTCGTAGATTAATGAATAAAATGGATGGTTTTGTTTTTGATGTTCTATGTGGGCTAGGCGCACGTGCGAGGTGTCAAAAGACGCGTCTCCGCGCGTACTAGCTATCTACGGCGTGACTGAAATTTTTCCTGAACAAAAATTTTGAAATTTGGTCAAAAAACGTGTTTTTCGACTATAAAATGAGTGAAAACCTGGAATCACGACTACCAAACTGGAGTCAAGCTCGCGGAACGCGCACAAGAATACAGGTAAGGCAGGTAAGTATCTATTGTAATTAAGACCAACGTGGATTTAGAAGAAAATTTTGATATAAAAATTTAATTTAGTTTTTCGTGAAGAAAAATATTGTTAAAATTTTACAAGTCGATGAACGAAAAAATTTTTTCGCGTCTAAGTCAATTTAAAACAGTCAGATAGTAGGACAGAGCCTAGTTAAGATCAAAAACGCTGAAAACAGCTTCAAAATGCGTCACCTGGATGCAAAGTTATAACGATTTGATGTATTTGCTGTCTACCTAAGGTGGATTTCGTAGATTAATGAATAAAATGGATGGTTTTGTTTTTGATGTTCTATGTGGGCTAGGCGCACGTGCGAGGTGTCAAAAGACGCGTCTCCGCGCGTACTAGCTATCTACGGCGTGACTGAAATTTTTCCTGAACAAAAATTTTGAAGTTTTGTCAAAAAACGTGTTTTTCGACTGAAAAATGAGTGAAAACCTGGAATTACGACTACCAAACTGGAGTCAAGCTCGCGGAACGCGCACAAGAATACAGGTAAGGCAGGTAAGTATCTATTGTAATTAAGACCAACGTGGATTTAGAAGAAAATTTTGATATAAAAATTTAATTTAGTTTTTCGTGAAGAAAAATATTGTTAAAATTTTACAAGTCGATGAACGAAAAAATTTTTTCGCGTCTAAGTCAATTTAAAACAGTCAGATAGTAGGACAGAGCCTAGTTAAGATCAAAAACGCTGAAAACAGCTTCAAAATGCGTCACCTGGATGCAAAGTTATAACGATTTGATGTATTTGCTGTCTACCTAAGGTGGATTTCGTAGATTAATGAATAAAATGGATGGTTTTGTTTTTGATGTTCTATGTGGGCTAGGCGCACGTGCGAGGTGTCAAAAGACGCGTCTCCGCGCGTACTAGCTATCTACGGCGTGACTGAAATTTTTCCTGAACAAAAATTTTGAAATTTTGTCAAAAAACGTGTTTTTCGACTGAAAAACGAGTGAAAACCTGGAATTACGACTACCAAACTGGAGTCAAGCTCGCGGAACGCGCACAAGAATACAGGTAAGGCAGGTAAGTATCTATTGTAATTAAGACCAACGTGGATTTAGAAGAAAATTTTGATATAAAAATTTAATTTAGTTTTTCGTGAAGAAAAATATTGTTAAAATTTTACAAGTCGATGAACGAAAAAATTTTTTCGCGTCTAAGTCAATTTAAAACAGTCAGATAGTAGGACAGAGCCTAGTTAAGATCAAAAACGCTGAAAACAGCTTCAAAATGCGTCACCTGGATGCAAAGTTATAACGATTTGATGTATTTGCTGTCTACCTAAGGTGGATTTCGTAGATTAATGAATAAAATGGATGGTTTTGTTTTTGATGTTCTATGTGGGCTAGGCGCACGTGCGAGGTGTCAAAAGACGCGTCTCCGCGCGTACTAGCTATCTGAGGCGTGACTGAAATTTTTCCTGAACAAAAATTTTGAAATTTGGTCAAAAAACGTGTTTTTCGACTGAAAAATGAGTGAAAACCTGGAATCACGACTACCAAACTGGAGTCAAGCTCGCGGAACGCGCACAAGAATACAGGTAAGGCAGGTAAGTATCTATTGTAATTAAGACCAACGTGGATTTAGAAGAAAATTTTGATATAAAAATTTAATTTAGTTTTTCGTGAAGAAAAATATTGTTAAAATTTTACAAGTCGATGAACGAAAAAATTTTTTCGCGTCTAAGTCAATTTAAAACAGTCAGATAGTAGGACAGAGCCTAGTTAAGATCAAAAACGCTGAAAACAGCTTCAAAATGCGTCACCTGGATGCAAAGTTATAACGATTTGATGTATTTGCTGTCTACCTAAGGTGGATTTCGTAGATTAATGAATAAAATGGATGGTTTTGTTTTTGATGTTCTATGTGGGCTAGGCGCACGTGCGAGGTGTCAAAAGACGCGTCTCCGCGCGTACTAGCTATCTACGGCGTGACTGAAATTTTTCCTGAACAAAAATTTTGAAATTTTGTCAAAAAACGTGTTTTTCGACTGAAAAATGAGTGAAAACCTGGAATTACGACTACCAAACTGGAGTCAAGCTCGCGGAACGCGCACAAGAATACAGGTAAGGCAGGTAAGTATCTATTGTAATTAAGACCAACGTGGATTTAGAAGAAAATTTTGATATAAAAATTTAATTTAGTTTTTCGTGAAGAAAAATATTGTTAAAATTTTACAAGTCGATGAACGAAAAAATTTTTTCGCGTCTAAGTCAATTTAAAACAGTCAGATAGTAGGACAGAGCCTAGTTAAGATCAAAAACGCTGAAAACAGCTTCAAAATGCGTCACCTGGATGCAAAGTTATAACGATTTGATGTATTTGCTGTCTACCTAAGGTGGATTTCGTAGATTAATGAATAAAATGGATGGTTTTGTTTTTGATGTTCTATGTGGGCTAGGCGCACGTGCGAGGTGTCAAAAGACGCGTCTCCGCGCGTACTAGCTATCTGAGGCGTGACTGAAATTTTTCCTGAACAAAAATTTTGAAATTTGGTCAAAAAACGTGTTTTTCGACTGAAAAATGAGTGAAAACCTGGAATCACGACTACCAAACTGGAGTCAAGCTCGCGGAACGCGCACAAGAATACAGGTAAGGCAGGTAAGTATCTATTGTAATTAAGACCAACGTGGATTTAGAAGAAAATTTTGATATAAAAATTTAATTTAGTTTTTCGTGAAGAAAAATATTGTTAAAATTTTACAAGTCGATGAACGAAAAAATTTTTTCGCGTCTAAGTCAATTTAAAACAGTCAGATAGTAGGACAGAGCCTAGTTAAGATCAAAAACGCTGAAAACAGCTTCAAAATGCGTCACCTGGATGCAAAGTTATAACGATTTGATGTATTTGCTGTCTACCTAAGGTGGATTTCGTAGATTAATGAATAAAATGGATGGTTTTGTTTTTGATGTTCTATGTGGGCTAGGCGCACGTGCGAGGTGTCAAAAGACGCGTCTCCGCGCGTACTAGCTATCTACGGCGTGACTGAAATTTTTCCTGAACAAAAATTTTGAAATTTTGTCAAAAAACGTGTTTTTCGACTGAAAAATGAGTGAAAACCTGGAATTACGACTACCAAACTGGAGTCAAGCTCGCGGAACGCGCACAAGAATACAGGTAAGGCAGGTAAGTATCTATTGTAATTAAGACCAACGTGGATTTAGAAGAAAATTTTGATATAAAAATTTAATTTAGTTTTTCGTGAAGAAAAATATTGTTAAAATTTTACAAGTCGATGAACGAAAAAATTTTTTCGCGTCTAAGTCAATTTAAAACAGTCAGATAGTAGGACAGAGCCTAGTTAAGATCAAAAACGCTGAAAACAGCTTCAAAATGCGTCACCTGGATGCAAAGTTATAACGATTTGATGTATTTGCTGTCTACCTAAGGTGGATTTCGTAGATTAATGAATAAAATGGATGGTTTTGTTTTTGATGTTCTATGTGGGCTAGGCGCACGTGCGAGGTGTCAAAAGACGCGTCTCCGCGCGTACTAGCTATCTACGGCGTGACTGAAATTTTTCCTGAACAAAAATTTTGAAATTTTGTCAAAAAACGTGTTTTTCGACTGAAAAATGAGTGAAAACCTGGAATTACGACTACCAAACTGGAGTCAAGCTCGCGGAACGCGCACAAGAATACAGGTAAGGCAGGTAAGTATCTATTGTAATTAAGACCAACGTGGATTTAGAAGAAAATTTTGATATAAAAATTTAATTTAGTTTTTCGTGAAGAAAAATATTGTTAAAATTTTACAAGTCGATGAACGAAAAAATTTTTTCGCGTCTAAGTCAATTTAAAACAGTCAGATAGTAGGACAGAGCCTAGTTAAGATCAAAAACGCTGAAAACAGCTTCAAAATGCGTCACCTGGATGCAAAGTTATAACGATTTGATGTATTTGCTGTCTACCTAAGGTGGATTTCGTAGATTAATGAATAAAATGGATGGTTTTGTTTTTGATGTTCTATGTGGGCTAGGCGCACGTGCGAGGTGTCAAAAGACGCGTCTCCGCGCGTACTAGCTATCTACGGCGTGACTGAAATTTTTCCTGAACAAAAATTTTGAAATTTGGTCAAAAAACGTGTTTTTCGACTATAAAATGAGTGAAAACCTGGAATCACGACTACCAAACTGGAGTCAAGCTCGCGGAACGCGCACAAGAATACAGGTAAGGCAGGTAAGTATCTATTGTAATTAAGACCAACGTGGATTTAGAAGAAAATTTTGATATAAAAATTTAATTTAGTTTTTCGTGAAGAAAAATATTGTTAAAATTTTACAAGTCGATGAACGAAAAAATTTTTTCGCGTCTAAGTCAATTTAAAACAGTCAGATAGTAGGACAGAGCCTAGTTAAGATCAAAAACGCTGAAAACAGCTTCAAAATGCGTCACCTGGATGCAAAGTTATAACGATTTGATGTATTTGCTGTCTACCTAAGGTGGATTTCGTAGATTAATGAATAAAATGGATGGTTTTGTTTTTGATGTTCTATGTGGGCTAGGCGCACGTGCGAGGTGTCAAAAGACGCGTCTCCGCGCGTACTAGCTATCTACGGCGTGACTGAAATTTTTCCTGAACAAAAATTTTGAAATTTGGTCAAAAAACGTGTTTTTCGACTATAAAATGAGTGAAAACCTGGAATCACGACTACCAAACTGGAGTCAAGCTCGCGGAACGCGCACAAGAATACAGGTAAGGCAGGTAAGTATCTATTGTAATTAAGACCAACGTGGATTTAGAAGAAAATTTTGATATAAAAATTTAATTTAGTTTTTCGTGAAGAAAAATATTGTTAAAATTTTACAAGTCGATGAACGAAAAAATTTTTTCGCGTCTAAGTCAATTTAAAACAGTCAGATAGTAGGACAGAGCCTAGTTAAGATCAAAAACGCTGAAAACAGCTTCAAAATGCGTCACCTGGATGCAAAGTTATAACGATTTGATGTATTTGCTGTCTACCTAAGGTGGATTTCGTAGATTAATGAATAAAATGGATGGTTTTGTTTTTGATGTTCTATGTGGGCTAGGCGCACGTGCGAGGTGTCAAAAGACGCGTCTCCGCGCGTACTAGCTATCTACGGCGTGACTGAAATTTTTCCTGAACAAAAATTTTGAAGTTTTGTCAAAAAACGTGTTTTTCGACTGAAAAATGAGTGAAAACCTGGAATTACGACTACCAAACTGGAGTCAAGCTCGCGGAACGCGCACAAGAATACAGGTAAGGCAGGTAAGTATCTATTGTAATTAAGACCAACGTGGATTTAGAAGAAAATTTTGATATAAAAATTTAATTTAGTTTTTCGTGAAGAAAAATATTGTTAAAATTTTACAAGTCGATGAACGAAAAAATTTTTTCGCGTCTAAGTCAATTTAAAACAGTCAGATAGTAGGACAGAGCCTAGTTAAGATCAAAAACGCTGAAAACAGCTTCAAAATGCGTCACCTGGATGCAAAGTTATAACGATTTGATGTATTTGCTGTCTACCTAAGGTGGATTTCGTAGATTAATGAATAAAATGGATGGTTTTGTTTTTGATGTTCTATGTGGGCTAGGCGCACGTGCGAGGTGTCAAAAGACGCGTCTCCGCGCGTACTAGCTATCTACGGCGTGACTGAAATTTTTCCTGAACAAAAATTTTGAAATTTTGTCAAAAAACGTGTTTTTCGACTGAAAAACGAGTGAAAACCTGGAATTACGACTACCAAACTGGAGTCAAGCTCGCGGAACGCGCACAAGAATACAGGTAAGGCAGGTAAGTATCTATTGTAATTAAGACCAACGTGGATTTAGAAGAAAATTTTGATATAAAAATTTAATTTAGTTTTTCGTGAAGAAAAATATTGTTAAAATTTTACAAGTCGATGAACGAAAAAATTTTTTCGCGTCTAAGTCAATTTAAAACAGTCAGATAGTAGGACAGAGCCTAGTTAAGATCAAAAACGCTGAAAACAGCTTCAAAATGCGTCACCTGGATGCAAAGTTATAACGATTTGATGTATTTGCTGTCTACCTAAGGTGGATTTCGTAGATTAATGAATAAAATGGATGGTTTTGTTTTTGATGTTCTATGTGGGCTAGGCGCACGTGCGAGGTGTCAAAAGACGCGTCTCCGCGCGTACTAGCTATCTGAGGCGTGACTGAAATTTTTCCTGAACAAAAATTTTGAAATTTGGTCAAAAAACGTGTTTTTCGACTGAAAAATGAGTGAAAACCTGGAATCACGACTACCAAACTGGAGTCAAGCTCGCGGAACGCGCACAAGAATACAGGTAAGGCAGGTAAGTATCTATTGTAATTAAGACCAACGTGGATTTAGAAGAAAATTTTGATATAAAAATTTAATTTAGTTTTTCGTGAAGAAAAATATTGTTAAAATTTTACAAGTCGATGAACGAAAAAATTTTTTCGCGTCTAAGTCAATTTAAAACAGTCAGATAGTAGGACAGAGCCTAGTTAAGATCAAAAACGCTGAAAACAGCTTCAAAATGCGTCACCTGGATGCAAAGTTATAACGATTTGATGTATTTGCTGTCTACCTAAGGTGGATTTCGTAGATTAATGAATAAAATGGATGGTTTTGTTTTTGATGTTCTATGTGGGCTAGGCGCACGTGCGAGGTGTCAAAAGACGCGTCTCCGCGCGTACTAGCTATCTACGGCGTGACTGAAATTTTTCCTGAACAAAAATTTTGAAATTTTGTCAAAAAACGTGTTTTTCGACTGAAAAATGAGTGAAAACCTGGAATTACGACTACCAAACTGGAGTCAAGCTCGCGGAACGCGCACAAGAATACAGGTAAGGCAGGTAAGTATCTATTGTAATTAAGACCAACGTGGATTTAGAAGAAAATTTTGATATAAAAATTTAATTTAGTTTTTCGTGAAGAAAAATATTGTTAAAATTTTACAAGTCGATGAACGAAAAAATTTTTTCGCGTCTAAGTCAATTTAAAACAGTCAGATAGTAGGACAGAGCCTAGTTAAGATCAAAAACGCTGAAAACAGCTTCAAAATGCGTCACCTGGATGCAAAGTTATAACGATTTGATGTATTTGCTGTCTACCTAAGGTGGATTTCGTAGATTAATGAATAAAATGGATGGTTTTGTTTTTGATGTTCTATGTGGGCTAGGCGCACGTGCGAGGTGTCAAAAGACGCGTCTCCGCGCGTACTAGCTATCTGAGGCGTGACTGAAATTTTTCCTGAACAAAAATTTTGAAATTTGGTCAAAAAACGTGTTTTTCGACTGAAAAATGAGTGAAAACCTGGAATCACGACTACCAAACTGGAGTCAAGCTCGCGGAACGCGCACAAGAATACAGGTAAGGCAGGTAAGTATCTATTGTAATTAAGACCAACGTGGATTTAGAAGAAAATTTTGATATAAAAATTTAATTTAGTTTTTCGTGAAGAAAAATATTGTTAAAATTTTACAAGTCGATGAACGAAAAAATTTTTTCGCGTCTAAGTCAATTTAAAACAGTCAGATAGTAGGACAGAGCCTAGTTAAGATCAAAAACGCTGAAAACAGCTTCAAAATGCGTCACCTGGATGCAAAGTTATAACGATTTGATGTATTTGCTGTCTACCTAAGGTGGATTTCGTAGATTAATGAATAAAATGGATGGTTTTGTTTTTGATGTTCTATGTGGGCTAGGCGCACGTGCGAGGTGTCAAAAGACGCGTCTCCGCGCGTACTAGCTATCTACGGCGTGACTGAAATTTTTCCTGAACAAAAATTTTGAAATTTTGTCAAAAAACGTGTTTCTCGACTGAAAAATGAGTGAAAACCTGGAATTACGACTACCAAACTGGAGTCAAGCTCGCGGAACGCGCACAAGAATACAGGTAAGGCAGGTAAGTATCTATTGTAATTAAGACCAACGTGGATTTAGAAGAAAATTTTGATATAAAAATTTAATTTAGTTTTTCGTGAAGAAAAATATTGTTAAAATTTTACAAGTCGATGAACGAAAAAATTTTTTCGCGTCTAAGTCAATTTAAAACAGTCAGATAGTAGGACAGAGCCTAGTTAAGATCAAAAACGCTGAAAACAGCTTCAAAATGCGTCACCTGGATGCAAAGTTATAACGATTTGATGTATTTGCTGTCTACCTAAGGTGGATTTCGTAGATTAATGAATAAAATGGATGGTTTTGTTTTTGATGTTCTATGTGGGCTAGGCGCACGTGCGAGGTGTCAAAAGACGCGTCTCCGCGCGTACTAGCTATCTACGGCGTGACTGAAATTTTTCCTGAACAAAAATTTTGAAATTTGGTCAAAAAACGTGTTTTTCGACTATAAAATGAGTGAAAACCTGGAATCACGACTACCAAACTGGAGTCAAGCTCGCGGAACGCGCACAAGAATACAGGTAAGGCAGGTAAGTATCTATTGTAATTAAGACCAACGTGGATTTAGAAGAAAATTTTGATATAAAAATTTAATTTAGTTTTTCGTGAAGAAAAATATTGTTAAAATTTTACAAGTCGATGAACGAAAAAATTTTTTCGCGTCTAAGTCAATTTAAAACAGTCAGATAGTAGGACAGAGCCTAGTTAAGATCAAAAACGCTGAAAACAGCTTCAAAATGCGTCACCTGGATGCAAAGTTATAACGATTTGATGTATTTGCTGTCTACCTAAGGTGGATTTCGTAGATTAATGAATAAAATGGATGGTTTTGTTTTTGATGTTCTATGTGGGCTAGGCGCACGTGCGAGGTGTCAAAAGACGCGTCTCCGCGCGTACTAGCTATCTACGGCGTGACTGAAATTTTTCCTGAACAAAAATTTTGAAGTTTTGTCAAAAAACGTGTTTTTCGACTGAAAAATGAGTGAAAACCTGGAATTACGACTACCAAACTGGAGTCAAGCTCGCGGAACGCGCACAAGAATACAGGTAAGGCAGGTAAGTATCTATTGTAATTAAGACCAACGTGGATTTAGAAGAAAATTTTGATATAAAAATTTAATTTAGTTTTTCGTGAAGAAAAATATTGTTAAAATTTTACAAGTCGATGAACGAAAAAATTTTTTCGCGTCTAAGTCAATTTAAAACAGTCAGATAGTAGGACAGAGCCTAGTTAAGATCAAAAACGCTGAAAACAGCTTCAAAATGCGTCACCTGGATGCAAAGTTATAACGATTTGATGTATTTGCTGTCTACCTAAGGTGGATTTCGTAGATTAATGAATAAAATGGATGGTTTTGTTTTTGATGTTCTATGTGGGCTAGGCGCACGTGCGAGGTGTCAAAAGACGCGTCTCCGCGCGTACTAGCTATCTACGGCGTGACTGAAATTTTTCCTGAACAAAAATTTTGAAATTTTGTCAAAAAACGTGTTTTTCGACTGAAAAACGAGTGAAAACCTGGAATTACGACTACCAAACTGGAGTCAAGCTCGCGGAACGCGCACAAGAATACAGGTAAGGCAGGTAAGTATCTATTGTAATTAAGACCAACGTGGATTTAGAAGAAAATTTTGATATAAAAATTTAATTTAGTTTTTCGTGAAGAAAAATATTGTTAAAATTTTACAAGTCGATGAACGAAAAAATTTTTTCGCGTCTAAGTCAATTTAAAACAGTCAGATAGTAGGACAGAGCCTAGTTAAGATCAAAAACGCTGAAAACAGCTTCAAAATGCGTCACCTGGATGCAAAGTTATAACGATTTGATGTATTTGCTGTCTACCTAAGGTGGATTTCGTAGATTAATGAATAAAATGGATGGTTTTGTTTTTGATGTTCTATGTGGGCTAGGCGCACGTGCGAGGTGTCAAAAGACGCGTCTCCGCGCGTACTAGCTATCTGAGGCGTGACTGAAATTTTTCCTGAACAAAAATTTTGAAATTTGGTCAAAAAACGTGTTTTTCGACTGAAAAATGAGTGAAAACCTGGAATCACGACTACCAAACTGGAGTCAAGCTCGCGGAACGCGCACAAGAATACAGGTAAGGCAGGTAAGTATCTATTGTAATTAAGACCAACGTGGATTTAGAAGAAAATTTTGATATAAAAATTTAATTTAGTTTTTCGTGAAGAAAAATATTGTTAAAATTTTACAAGTCGATGAACGAAAAAATTTTTTCGCGTCTAAGTCAATTTAAAACAGTCAGATAGTAGGACAGAGCCTAGTTAAGATCAAAAACGCTGAAAACAGCTTCAAAATGCGTCACCTGGATGCAAAGTTATAACGATTTGATGTATTTGCTGTCTACCTAAGGTGGATTTCGTAGATTAATGAATAAAATGGATGGTTTTGTTTTTGATGTTCTATGTGGGCTAGGCGCACGTGCGAGGTGTCAAAAGACGCGTCTCCGCGCGTACTAGCTATCTGAGGCGTGACTGAAATTTTTCCTGAACAAAAATTTTGAAATTTGGTCAAAAAACGTGTTTTTCGACTGAAAAATGAGTGAAAACCTGGAATCACGACTACCAAACTGGAGTCAAGCTCGCGGAACGCGCACAAGAATACAGGTAAGGCAGGTAAGTATCTATTGTAATTAAGACCAACGTGGATTTAGAAGAAAATTTTGATATAAAAATTTAATTTAGTTTTTCGTGAAGAAAAATATTGTTAAAATTTTACAAGTCGATGAACGAAAAAATTTTTTCGCGTCTAAGTCAATTTAAAACAGTCAGATAGTAGGACAGAGCCTAGTTAAGATCAAAAACGCTGAAAACAGCTTCAAAATGCGTCACCTGGATGCAAAGTTATAACGATTTGATGTATTTGCTGTCTACCTAAGGTGGATTTCGTAGATTAATGAATAAAATGGATGGTTTTGTTTTTGATGTTCTATGTGGGCTAGGCGCACGTGCGAGGTGTCAAAAGACGCGTCTCCGCGCGTACTAGCTATCTGAGGCGTGACTGAAATTTTTCCTGAACAAAAATTTTGAAATTTGGTCAAAAAACGTGTTTTTCGACTGAAAAATGAGTGAAAACCTGGAATCACGACTACCAAACTGGAGTCAAGCTCGCGGAACGCGCACAAGAATACAGGTAAGGCAGGTAAGTATCTATTGTAATTAAGACCAACGTGGATTTAGAAGAAAATTTTGATATAAAAATTTAATTTAGTTTTTCGTGAAGAAAAATATTGTTAAAATTTTACAAGTCGATGAACGAAAAAATTTTTTCGCGTCTAAGTCAATTTAAAACAGTCAGATAGTAGGACAGAGCCTAGTTAAGATCAAAAACGCTGAAAACAGCTTCAAAATGCGTCACCTGGATGCAAAGTTATAACGATTTGATGTATTTGCTGTCTACCTAAGGTGGATTTCGTAGATTAATGAATAAAATGGATGGTTTTGTTTTTGATGTTCTATGTGGGCTAGGCGCACGTGCGAGGTGTCAAAAGACGCGTCTCCGCGCGTACTAGCTATCTGAGGCGTGACTGAAATTTTTCCTGAACAAAAATTTTGAAATTTGGTCAAAAAACGTGTTTTTCGACTGAAAAATGAGTGAAAACCTGGAATCACGACTACCAAACTGGAGTCAAGCTCGCGGAACGCGCACAAGAATACAGGTAAGGCAGGTAAGTATCTATTGTAATTAAGACCAACGTGGATTTAGAAGAAAATTTTGATATAAAAATTTAATTTAGTTTTTCGTGAAGAAAAATATTGTTAAAATTTTACAAGTCGATGAACGAAAAAATTTTTTCGCGTCTAAGTCAATTTAAAACAGTCAGATAGTAGGACAGAGCCTAGTTAAGATCAAAAACGCTGAAAACAGCTTCAAAATGCGTCACCTGGATGCAAAGTTATAACGATTTGATGTATTTGCTGTCTACCTAAGGTGGATTTCGTAGATTAATGAATAAAATGGATGGTTTTGTTTTTGATGTTCTATGTGGGCTAGGCGCACGTGCGAGGTGTCAAAAGACGCGTCTCCGCGCGTACTAGCTATCTGAGGCGTGACTGAAATTTTTCCTGAACAAAAATTTTGAAATTTGGTCAAAAAACGTGTTTTTCGACTGAAAAATGAGTGAAAACCTGGAATCACGACTACCAAACTGGAGTCAAGCTCGCGGAACGCGCACAAGAATACAGGTAAGGCAGGTAAGTATCTATTGTAATTAAGACCAACGTGGATTTAGAAGAAAATTTTGATATAAAAATTTAATTTAGTTTTTCGTGAAGAAAAATATTGTTAAAATTTTACAAGTCGATGAACGAAAAAATTTTTTCGCGTCTAAGTCAATTTAAAACAGTCAGATAGTAGGACAGAGCCTAGTTAAGATCAAAAACGCTGAAAACAGCTTCAAAATGCGTCACCTGGATGCAAAGTTATAACGATTTGATGTATTTGCTGTCTACCTAAGGTGGATTTCGTAGATTAATGAATAAAATGGATGGTTTTGTTTTTGATGTTCTATGTGGGCTAGGCGCACGTGCGAGGTGTCAAAAGACGCGTCTCCGCGCGTACTAGCTATCTACGGCGTGACTGAAATTTTTCCTGAACAAAAATTTTGAAATTTTGTCAAAAAACGTGTTTTTCGACTGAAAAATGAGTGAAAACCTGGAATTACGACTACCAAACTGGAGTCAAGCTCGCGGAACGCGCACAAGAATACAGGTAAGGCAGGTAAGTATCTATTGTAATTAAGACCAACGTGGATTTAGAAGAAAATTTTGATATAAAAATTTAATTTAGTTTTTCGTGAAGAAAAATATTGTTAAAATTTTACAAGTCGATGAACGAAAAAATTTTTTCGCGTCTAAGTCAATTTAAAACAGTCAGATAGTAGGACAGAGCCTAGTTAAGATCAAAAACGCTGAAAACAGCTTCAAAATGCGTCACCTGGATGCAAAGTTATAACGATTTGATGTATTTGCTGTCTACCTAAGGTGGATTTCGTAGATTAATGAATAAAATGGATGGTTTTGTTTTTGATGTTCTATGTGGGCTAGGCGCACGTGCGAGGTGTCAAAAGACGCGTCTCCGCGCGTACTAGCTATCTGAGGCGTGACTGAAATTTTTCCTGAACAAAAATTTTGAAATTTGGTCAAAAAACGTGTTTTTCGACTGAAAAATGAGTGAAAACCTGGAATCACGACTACCAAACTGGAGTCAAGCTCGCGGAACGCGCACAAGAATACAGGTAAGGCAGGTAAGTATCTATTGTAATTAAGACCAACGTGGATTTAGAAGAAAATTTTGATATAAAAATTTAATTTAGTTTTTCGTGAAGAAAAATATTGTTAAAATTTTACAAGTCGATGAACGAAAAAATTTTTTCGCGTCTAAGTCAATTTAAAACAGTCAGATAGTAGGACAGAGCCTAGTTAAGATCAAAAACGCTGAAAACAGCTTCAAAATGCGTCACCTGGATGCAAAGTTATAACGATTTGATGTATTTGCTGTCTACCTAAGGTGGATTTCGTAGATTAATGAATAAAATGGATGGTTTTGTTTTTGATGTTCTATGTGGGCTAGGCGCACGTGCGAGGTGTCAAAAGACGCGTCTCCGCGCGTACTAGCTATCTACGGCGTGACTGAAATTTTTCCTGAACAAAAATTTTGAAATTTTGTCAAAAAACGTGTTTTTCGACTGAAAAATGAGTGAAAACCTGGAATTACGACTACCAAACTGGAGTCAAGCTCGCGGAACGCGCACAAGAATACAGGTAAGGCAGGTAAGTATCTATTGTAATTAAGACCAACGTGGATTTAGAAGAAAATTTTGATATAAAAATTTAATTTAGTTTTTCGTGAAGAAAAATATTGTTAAAATTTTACAAGTCGATGAACGAAAAAATTTTTTCGCGTCTAAGTCAATTTAAAACAGTCAGATAGTAGGACAGAGCCTAGTTAAGATCAAAAACGCTGAAAACAGCTTCAAAATGCGTCACCTGGATGCAAAGTTATAACGATTTGATGTATTTGCTGTCTACCTAAGGTGGATTTCGTAGATTAATGAATAAAATGGATGGTTTTGTTTTTGATGTTCTATGTGGGCTAGGCGCACGTGCGAGGTGTCAAAAGACGCGTCTCCGCGCGTACTAGCTATCTACGGCGTGACTGAAATTTTTCCTGAACAAAAATTTTGAAATTTTGTCAAAAAACGTGTTTTTCGACTGAAAAATGAGTGAAAACCTGGAATTACGACTACCAAACTGGAGTCAAGCTCGCGGAACGCGCACAAGAATACAGGTAAGGCAGGTAAGTATCTATTGTAATTAAGACCAACGTGGATTTAGAAGAAAATTTTGATATAAAAATTTAATTTAGTTTTTCGTGAAGAAAAATATTGTTAAAATTTTACAAGTCGATGAACGAAAAAATTTTTTCGCGTCTAAGTCAATTTAAAACAGTCAGATAGTAGGACAGAGCCTAGTTAAGATCAAAAACGCTGAAAACAGCTTCAAAATGCGTCACCTGGATGCAAAGTTATAACGATTTGATGTATTTGCTGTCTACCTAAGGTGGATTTCGTAGATTAATGAATAAAATGGATGGTTTTGTTTTTGATGTTCTATGTGGGCTAGGCGCACGTGCGAGGTGTCAAAAGACGCGTCTCCGCGCGTACTAGCTATCTACGGCGTGACTGAAATTTTTCCTGAACAAAAATTTTGAAATTTGGTCAAAAAACGTGTTTTTCGACTATAAAATGAGTGAAAACCTGGAATCACGACTACCAAACTGGAGTCAAGCTCGCGGAACGCGCACAAGAATACAGGTAAGGCAGGTAAGTATCTATTGTAATTAAGACCAACGTGGATTTAGAAGAAAATTTTGATATAAAAATTTAATTTAGTTTTTCGTGAAGAAAAATATTGTTAAAATTTTACAAGTCGATGAACGAAAAAATTTTTTCGCGTCTAAGTCAATTTAAAACAGTCAGATAGTAGGACAGAGCCTAGTTAAGATCAAAAACGCTGAAAACAGCTTCAAAATGCGTCACCTGGATGCAAAGTTATAACGATTTGATGTATTTGCTGTCTACCTAAGGTGGATTTCGTAGATTAATGAATAAAATGGATGGTTTTGTTTTTGATGTTCTATGTGGGCTAGGCGCACGTGCGAGGTGTCAAAAGACGCGTCTCCGCGCGTACTAGCTATCTACGGCGTGACTGAAATTTTTCCTGAACAAAAATTTTGAAATTTGGTCAAAAAACGTGTTTTTCGACTATAAAATGAGTGAAAACCTGGAATCACGACTACCAAACTGGAGTCAAGCTCGCGGAACGCGCACAAGAATACAGGTAAGGCAGGTAAGTATCTATTGTAATTAAGACCAACGTGGATTTAGAAGAAAATTTTGATATAAAAATTTAATTTAGTTTTTCGTGAAGAAAAATATTGTTAAAATTTTACAAGTCGATGAACGAAAAAATTTTTTCGCGTCTAAGTCAATTTAAAACAGTCAGATAGTAGGACAGAGCCTAGTTAAGATCAAAAACGCTGAAAACAGCTTCAAAATGCGTCACCTGGATGCAAAGTTATAACGATTTGATGTATTTGCTGTCTACCTAAGGTGGATTTCGTAGATTAATGAATAAAATGGATGGTTTTGTTTTTGATGTTCTATGTGGGCTAGGCGCACGTGCGAGGTGTCAAAAGACGCGTCTCCGCGCGTACTAGCTATCTACGGCGTGACTGAAATTTTTCCTGAACAAAAATTTTGAAGTTTTGTCAAAAAACGTGTTTTTCGACTGAAAAATGAGTGAAAACCTGGAATTACGACTACCAAACTGGAGTCAAGCTCGCGGAACGCGCACAAGAATACAGGTAAGGCAGGTAAGTATCTATTGTAATTAAGACCAACGTGGATTTAGAAGAAAATTTTGATATAAAAATTTAATTTAGTTTTTCGTGAAGAAAAATATTGTTAAAATTTTACAAGTCGATGAACGAAAAAATTTTTTCGCGTCTAAGTCAATTTAAAACAGTCAGATAGTAGGACAGAGCCTAGTTAAGATCAAAAACGCTGAAAACAGCTTCAAAATGCGTCACCTGGATGCAAAGTTATAACGATTTGATGTATTTGCTGTCTACCTAAGGTGGATTTCGTAGATTAATGAATAAAATGGATGGTTTTGTTTTTGATGTTCTATGTGGGCTAGGCGCACGTGCGAGGTGTCAAAAGACGCGTCTCCGCGCGTACTAGCTATCTACGGCGTGACTGAAATTTTTCCTGAACAAAAATTTTGAAATTTTGTCAAAAAACGTGTTTTTCGACTGAAAAACGAGTGAAAACCTGGAATTACGACTACCAAACTGGAGTCAAGCTCGCGGAACGCGCACAAGAATACAGGTAAGGCAGGTAAGTATCTATTGTAATTAAGACCAACGTGGATTTAGAAGAAAATTTTGATATAAAAATTTAATTTAGTTTTTCGTGAAGAAAAATATTGTTAAAATTTTACAAGTCGATGAACGAAAAAATTTTTTCGCGTCTAAGTCAATTTAAAACAGTCAGATAGTAGGACAGAGCCTAGTTAAGATCAAAAACGCTGAAAACAGCTTCAAAATGCGTCACCTGGATGCAAAGTTATAACGATTTGATGTATTTGCTGTCTACCTAAGGTGGATTTCGTAGATTAATGAATAAAATGGATGGTTTTGTTTTTGATGTTCTATGTGGGCTAGGCGCACGTGCGAGGTGTCAAAAGACGCGTCTCCGCGCGTACTAGCTATCTGAGGCGTGACTGAAATTTTTCCTGAACAAAAATTTTGAAATTTGGTCAAAAAACGTGTTTTTCGACTGAAAAATGAGTGAAAACCTGGAATCACGACTACCAAACTGGAGTCAAGCTCGCGGAACGCGCACAAGAATACAGGTAAGGCAGGTAAGTATCTATTGTAATTAAGACCAACGTGGATTTAGAAGAAAATTTTGATATAAAAATTTAATTTAGTTTTTCGTGAAGAAAAATATTGTTAAAATTTTACAAGTCGATGAACGAAAAAATTTTTTCGCGTCTAAGTCAATTTAAAACAGTCAGATAGTAGGACAGAGCCTAGTTAAGATCAAAAACGCTGAAAACAGCTTCAAAATGCGTCACCTGGATGCAAAGTTATAACGATTTGATGTATTTGCTGTCTACCTAAGGTGGATTTCGTAGATTAATGAATAAAATGGATGGTTTTGTTTTTGATGTTCTATGTGGGCTAGGCGCACGTGCGAGGTGTCAAAAGACGCGTCTCCGCGCGTACTAGCTATCTACGGCGTGACTGAAATTTTTCCTGAACAAAAATTTTGAAATTTTGTCAAAAAACGTGTTTTTCGACTGAAAAATGAGTGAAAACCTGGAATTACGACTACCAAACTGGAGTCAAGCTCGCGGAACGCGCACAAGAATACAGGTAAGGCAGGTAAGTATCTATTGTAATTAAGACCAACGTGGATTTAGAAGAAAATTTTGATATAAAAATTTAATTTAGTTTTTCGTGAAGAAAAATATTGTTAAAATTTTACAAGTCGATGAACGAAAAAATTTTTTCGCGTCTAAGTCAATTTAAAACAGTCAGATAGTAGGACAGAGCCTAGTTAAGATCAAAAACGCTGAAAACAGCTTCAAAATGCGTCACCTGGATGCAAAGTTATAACGATTTGATGTATTTGCTGTCTACCTAAGGTGGATTTCGTAGATTAATGAATAAAATGGATGGTTTTGTTTTTGATGTTCTATGTGGGCTAGGCGCACGTGCGAGGTGTCAAAAGACGCGTCTCCGCGCGTACTAGCTATCTGAGGCGTGACTGAAATTTTTCCTGAACAAAAATTTTGAAATTTGGTCAAAAAACGTGTTTTTCGACTGAAAAATGAGTGAAAACCTGGAATCACGACTACCAAACTGGAGTCAAGCTCGCGGAACGCGCACAAGAATACAGGTAAGGCAGGTAAGTATCTATTGTAATTAAGACCAACGTGGATTTAGAAGAAAATTTTGATATAAAAATTTAATTTAGTTTTTCGTGAAGAAAAATATTGTTAAAATTTTACAAGTCGATGAACGAAAAAATTTTTTCGCGTCTAAGTCAATTTAAAACAGTCAGATAGTAGGACAGAGCCTAGTTAAGATCAAAAACGCTGAAAACAGCTTCAAAATGCGTCACCTGGATGCAAAGTTATAACGATTTGATGTATTTGCTGTCTACCTAAGGTGGATTTCGTAGATTAATGAATAAAATGGATGGTTTTGTTTTTGATGTTCTATGTGGGCTAGGCGCACGTGCGAGGTGTCAAAAGACGCGTCTCCGCGCGTACTAGCTATCTACGGCGTGACTGAAATTTTTCCTGAACAAAAATTTTGAAATTTTGTCAAAAAACGTGTTTCTCGACTGAAAAATGAGTGAAAACCTGGAATTACGACTACCAAACTGGAGTCAAGCTCGCGGAACGCGCACAAGAATACAGGTAAGGCAGGTAAGTATCTATTGTAATTAAGACCAACGTGGATTTAGAAGAAAATTTTGATATAAAAATTTAATTTAGTTTTTCGTGAAGAAAAATATTGTTAAAATTTTACAAGTCGATGAACGAAAAAATTTTTTCGCGTCTAAGTCAATTTAAAACAGTCAGATAGTAGGACAGAGCCTAGTTAAGATCAAAAACGCTGAAAACAGCTTCAAAATGCGTCACCTGGATGCAAAGTTATAACGATTTGATGTATTTGCTGTCTACCTAAGGTGGATTTCGTAGATTAATGAATAAAATGGATGGTTTTGTTTTTGATGTTCTATGTGGGCTAGGCGCACGTGCGAGGTGTCAAAAGACGCGTCTCCGCGCGTACTAGCTATCTACGGCGTGACTGAAATTTTTCCTGAACAAAAATTTTGAAATTTGGTCAAAAAACGTGTTTTTCGACTATAAAATGAGTGAAAACCTGGAATCACGACTACCAAACTGGAGTCAAGCTCGCGGAACGCGCACAAGAATACAGGTAAGGCAGGTAAGTATCTATTGTAATTAAGACCAACGTGGATTTAGAAGAAAATTTTGATATAAAAATTTAATTTAGTTTTTCGTGAAGAAAAATATTGTTAAAATTTTACAAGTCGATGAACGAAAAAATTTTTTCGCGTCTAAGTCAATTTAAAACAGTCAGATAGTAGGACAGAGCCTAGTTAAGATCAAAAACGCTGAAAACAGCTTCAAAATGCGTCACCTGGATGCAAAGTTATAACGATTTGATGTATTTGCTGTCTACCTAAGGTGGATTTCGTAGATTAATGAATAAAATGGATGGTTTTGTTTTTGATGTTCTATGTGGGCTAGGCGCACGTGCGAGGTGTCAAAAGACGCGTCTCCGCGCGTACTAGCTATCTACGGCGTGACTGAAATTTTTCCTGAACAAAAATTTTGAAGTTTTGTCAAAAAACGTGTTTTTCGACTGAAAAATGAGTGAAAACCTGGAATTACGACTACCAAACTGGAGTCAAGCTCGCGGAACGCGCACAAGAATACAGGTAAGGCAGGTAAGTATCTATTGTAATTAAGACCAACGTGGATTTAGAAGAAAATTTTGATATAAAAATTTAATTTAGTTTTTCGTGAAGAAAAATATTGTTAAAATTTTACAAGTCGATGAACGAAAAAATTTTTTCGCGTCTAAGTCAATTTAAAACAGTCAGATAGTAGGACAGAGCCTAGTTAAGATCAAAAACGCTGAAAACAGCTTCAAAATGCGTCACCTGGATGCAAAGTTATAACGATTTGATGTATTTGCTGTCTACCTAAGGTGGATTTCGTAGATTAATGAATAAAATGGATGGTTTTGTTTTTGATGTTCTATGTGGGCTAGGCGCACGTGCGAGGTGTCAAAAGACGCGTCTCCGCGCGTACTAGCTATCTACGGCGTGACTGAAATTTTTCCTGAACAAAAATTTTGAAATTTTGTCAAAAAACGTGTTTTTCGACTGAAAAACGAGTGAAAACCTGGAATTACGACTACCAAACTGGAGTCAAGCTCGCGGAACGCGCACAAGAATACAGGTAAGGCAGGTAAGTATCTATTGTAATTAAGACCAACGTGGATTTAGAAGAAAATTTTGATATAAAAATTTAATTTAGTTTTTCGTGAAGAAAAATATTGTTAAAATTTTACAAGTCGATGAACGAAAAAATTTTTTCGCGTCTAAGTCAATTTAAAACAGTCAGATAGTAGGACAGAGCCTAGTTAAGATCAAAAACGCTGAAAACAGCTTCAAAATGCGTCACCTGGATGCAAAGTTATAACGATTTGATGTATTTGCTGTCTACCTAAGGTGGATTTCGTAGATTAATGAATAAAATGGATGGTTTTGTTTTTGATGTTCTATGTGGGCTAGGCGCACGTGCGAGGTGTCAAAAGACGCGTCTCCGCGCGTACTAGCTATCTGAGGCGTGACTGAAATTTTTCCTGAACAAAAATTTTGAAATTTGGTCAAAAAACGTGTTTTTCGACTGAAAAATGAGTGAAAACCTGGAATCACGACTACCAAACTGGAGTCAAGCTCGCGGAACGCGCACAAGAATACAGGTAAGGCAGGTAAGTATCTATTGTAATTAAGACCAACGTGGATTTAGAAGAAAATTTTGATATAAAAATTTAATTTAGTTTTTCGTGAAGAAAAATATTGTTAAAATTTTACAAGTCGATGAACGAAAAAATTTTTTCGCGTCTAAGTCAATTTAAAACAGTCAGATAGTAGGACAGAGCCTAGTTAAGATCAAAAACGCTGAAAACAGCTTCAAAATGCGTCACCTGGATGCAAAGTTATAACGATTTGATGTATTTGCTGTCTACCTAAGGTGGATTTCGTAGATTAATGAATAAAATGGATGGTTTTGTTTTTGATGTTCTATGTGGGCTAGGCGCACGTGCGAGGTGTCAAAAGACGCGTCTCCGCGCGTACTAGCTATCTACGGCGTGACTGAAATTTTTCCTGAACAAAAATTTTGAAATTTTGTCAAAAAACGTGTTTTTCGACTGAAAAATGAGTGAAAACCTGGAATTACGACTACCAAACTGGAGTCAAGCTCGCGGAACGCGCACAAGAATACAGGTAAGGCAGGTAAGTATCTATTGTAATTAAGACCAACGTGGATTTAGAAGAAAATTTTGATATAAAAATTTAATTTAGTTTTTCGTGAAGAAAAATATTGTTAAAATTTTACAAGTCGATGAACGAAAAAATTTTTTCGCGTCTAAGTCAATTTAAAACAGTCAGATAGTAGGACAGAGCCTAGTTAAGATCAAAAACGCTGAAAACAGCTTCAAAATGCGTCACCTGGATGCAAAGTTATAACGATTTGATGTATTTGCTGTCTACCTAAGGTGGATTTCGTAGATTAATGAATAAAATGGATGGTTTTGTTTTTGATGTTCTATGTGGGCTAGGCGCACGTGCGAGGTGTCAAAAGACGCGTCTCCGCGCGTACTAGCTATCTGAGGCGTGACTGAAATTTTTCCTGAACAAAAATTTTGAAATTTGGTCAAAAAACGTGTTTTTCGACTGAAAAATGAGTGAAAACCTGGAATCACGACTACCAAACTGGAGTCAAGCTCGCGGAACGCGCACAAGAATACAGGTAAGGCAGGTAAGTATCTATTGTAATTAAGACCAACGTGGATTTAGAAGAAAATTTTGATATAAAAATTTAATTTAGTTTTTCGTGAAGAAAAATATTGTTAAAATTTTACAAGTCGATGAACGAAAAAATTTTTTCGCGTCTAAGTCAATTTAAAACAGTCAGATAGTAGGACAGAGCCTAGTTAAGATCAAAAACGCTGAAAACAGCTTCAAAATGCGTCACCTGGATGCAAAGTTATAACGATTTGATGTATTTGCTGTCTACCTAAGGTGGATTTCGTAGATTAATGAATAAAATGGATGGTTTTGTTTTTGATGTTCTATGTGGGCTAGGCGCACGTGCGAGGTGTCAAAAGACGCGTCTCCGCGCGTACTAGCTATCTACGGCGTGACTGAAATTTTTCCTGAACAAAAATTTTGAAATTTTGTCAAAAAACGTGTTTCTCGACTGAAAAATGAGTGAAAACCTGGAATTACGACTACCAAACTGGAGTCAAGCTCGCGGAACGCGCACAAGAATACAGGTAAGGCAGGTAAGTATCTATTGTAATTAAGACCAACGTGGATTTAGAAGAAAATTTTGATATAAAAATTTAATTTAGTTTTTCGTGAAGAAAAATATTGTTAAAATTTTACAAGTCGATGAACGAAAAAATTTTTTCGCGTCTAAGTCAATTTAAAACAGTCAGATAGTAGGACAGAGCCTAGTTAAGATCAAAAACGCTGAAAACAGCTTCAAAATGCGTCACCTGGATGCAAAGTTATAACGATTTGATGTATTTGCTGTCTACCTAAGGTGGATTTCGTAGATTAATGAATAAAATGGATGGTTTTGTTTTTGATGTTCTATGTGGGCTAGGCGCACGTGCGAGGTGTCAAAAGACGCGTCTCCGCGCGTACTAGCTATCTACGGCGTGACTGAAATTTTTCCTGAACAAAAATTTTGAAATTTGGTCAAAAAACGTGTTTTTCGACTGAAAAATGAGTGAAAACCTGGAATCACGACTACCAAACTGGAGTCAAGCTCGCGGAACGCGCACAAGAATACAGGTAAGGCAGGTAAGTATCTATTGTAATTAAGACCAACGTGGATTTAGAAGAAAATTTTGATATAAAAATTTAATTTAGTTTTTCGTGAAGAAAAATATTGTTAAAATTTTACAAGTCGATGAACGAAAAAATTTTTTCGCGTCTAAGTCAATTTAAAACAGTCAGATAGTAGGACAGAGCCTAGTTAAGATCAAAAACGCTGAAAACAGCTTCAAAATGCGTCACCTGGATGCAAAGTTATAACGATTTGATGTATTTGCTGTCTACCTAAGGTGGATTTCGTAGATTAATGAATAAAATGGATGGTTTTGTTTTTGATGTTCTATGTGGGCTAGGCGCACGTGCGAGGTGTCAAAAGACGCGTCTCCGCGCGTACTAGCTATCTACGGCGTGACTGAAATTTTTCCTGAACAAAAATTTTGAAGTTTTGTCAAAAAACGTGTTTTTCGACTGAAAAATGAGTGAAAACCTGGAATTACGACTACCAAACTGGAGTCAAGCTCGCGGAACGCGCACAAGAATACAGGTAAGGCAGGTAAGTATCTATTGTAATTAAGACCAACGTGGATTTAGAAGAAAATTTTGATATAAAAATTTAATTTAGTTTTTCGTGAAGAAAAATATTGTTAAAATTTTACAAGTCGATGAACGAAAAAATTTTTTCGCGTCTAAGTCAATTTAAAACAGTCAGATAGTAGGACAGAGCCTAGTTAAGATCAAAAACGCTGAAAACAGCTTCAAAATGCGTCACCTGGATGCAAAGTTATAACGATTTGATGTATTTGCTGTCTACCTAAGGTGGATTTCGTAGATTAATGAATAAAATGGATGGTTTTGTTTTTGATGTTCTATGTGGGCTAGGCGCACGTGCGAGGTGTCAAAAGACGCGTCTCCGCGCGTACTAGCTATCTACGGCGTGACTGAAATTTTTCCTGAACAAAAATTTTGAAATTTTGTCAAAAAACGTGTTTTTCGACTGAAAAATGAGTGAAAACCTGGAATTACGACTACCAAACTGGAGTCAAGCTCGCGGAACGCGCACAAGAATACAGGTAAGGCAGGTAAGTATCTATTGTAATTAAGACCAACGTGGATTTAGAAGAAAATTTTGATATAAAAATTTAATTTAGTTTTTCGTGAAGAAAAATATTGTTAAAATTTTACAAGTCGATGAACGAAAAAATTTTTTCGCGTCTAAGTCAATTTAAAACAGTCAGATAGTAGGACAGAGCCTAGTTAAGATCAAAAACGCTGAAAACAGCTTCAAAATGCGTCACCTGGATGCAAAGTTATAACGATTTGATGTATTTGCTGTCTACCTAAGGTGGATTTCGTAGATTAATGAATAAAATGGATGGTTTTGTTTTTGATGTTCTATGTGGGCTAGGCGCACGTGCGAGGTGTCAAAAGACGCGTCTCCGCGCGTACTAGCTATCTACGGCGTGACTGAAATTTTTCCTGAACAAAAATTTTGAAATTTGGTCAAAAAACGTGTTTTTCGACTGAAAAATGAGTGAAAACCTGGAATCACGACTACCAAACTGGAGTCAAGCTCGCGGAACGCGCACAAGAATACAGGTAAGGCAGGTAAGTATCTATTGTAATTAAGACCAACGTGGATTTAGAAGAAAATTTTGATATAAAAATTTAATTTAGTTTTTCGTGAAGAAAAATATTGTTAAAATTTTACAAGTCGATGAACGAAAAAATTTTTTCGCGTCTAAGTCAATTTAAAACAGTCAGATAGTAGGACAGAGCCTAGTTAAGATCAAAAACGCTGAAAACAGCTTCAAAATGCGTCACCTGGATGCAAAGTTATAACGATTTGATGTATTTGCTGTCTACCTTTTTTTTTTTTTTTGGGTGGGAAATCATCAAATGACTGCTCCCGCTCTGGGTGGAGCGGGAGGGCGTGTCAGACTTTTACTGACTAAAACCCACCGTGTTCCTTCAGTTGCCTGTGCCAGGGCCACGGTTTTCTCTGTGGAATAACCCGCGACCCTGAGGCGTCGGCCCTATCGGACCCCGTCATTTTGTGCTGACATCTCTTTGAGGCGCGCGTGGAACACAACGCGCCGTCGACCCGGGCCTGGTCCTTACCGGACGGCGAGCTACCCATGGCTCGCCGTCCGCAAGCCCGCGCCTACGGTGGCCGGGAATCTGCTTGCGATTCCCGACGCCCAGGGCGTCTCCTGCGGCGACTAGGGGCGTGAGGGCGCAAGGCTCTCTCCCTCACGCGCTCCGCCTCCTCCTTTGCGAGCATTACTGCTTCGCAGAAGGAGGTGACGGCTTTCCATTCCCTCTCGCTCCGTACCATGGCCTGGACCAGGGCCGGACGCGAGAGATCGCCGCCGCCAATCGCCTCCCGGAGGACACTGCGGTGCTCCGCCCAAGCTGGGCATACCTCCACCGTATGCTCCACCGTGTCCTCCGGGCGATCCACACAATGGTGACACCCGGGCGTCTCCTCCCGCCTTATGCGATACAGGAACCTCCCGAAACAACCGTGTCCGGTGAGGACCTGTGTCAGGCGGAAGGTGAGGACGCCGTGGCGCCTCTCCAACCACTCCTCAAAGAGGGGACTTACCGCCGCTATTGTGGCGTGCCCAGCACTGGGTTGCGACAATCGCACCCTCCATGTCGCCATGAGATCCCGCCGGAGCTCTGTCCGCTGTACCGTGATTTGTCGCGGCAGCGGAGTTACACCCCGGCGTTTTGCCTCCTCGCGCCACTCCCATACGTGCGCGAGGGCTTTTGCCTCCAGATCCCATGGCGGCAATCCGGCAAGGAGGCTCGCCGCCTCGCATGAGACCGTGCGGTATCCCCGGACCAGCCGGATGGCCATGACCCTTTGGGACGCGTTCAACCTGCGGGCCGGTCGGCGCCTCAAAGAACGCGCCCACACCGGTGCCCCGTAAAGGGCCATGGACCGCACGACTCCCGCGTAGAGCCTCCGGCAGGAGGCGTTTGGACCCCCTAGATTGGGCAGGAGCCGCCTCAAGGCAGCCCCAGCCCGCTCCAGTCTGGGAGCCAAACGTCGGAAGTGCTCCACGAAGTTCCACCGGCTGTCGAGGACGAGTCCCAGGTACTTCATCGTCGACTCGACACCGATGTGAACCCCTCCCGCCGTTATCTGGGAACCCGACAGTGGCGCGTTCCGAGGACCATGAAAACACATGGCCTCGGACTTGTGCAGGGCCACTTCGAGTCCCAACTGCCGGATCCTATCGACGATTGTCGCAACCCCGAGTGTCGCTTGTTCGGCCGCCTCCTGGTGCGACCTCCCCTGTGCCAGGACCAGCGTGTCGTCAGCGTAGCACACCACGCTGACGCCATTCGGGAGGTCGGCGCGCAGCACCCAGTCGTAACCGATATCCCACAGAAGCGGCCCCAGGACCGATCCCTGTGGGACACCGCACGACATCTCTCGCCGGTTCCACTCTCCCCGGTGACCGGGGTAGATGACGGCCCTGTCCGTCAAATAGGCCTCGACCACACGACAGAGGTAGGAAGGCATCCGGTGATACCGCAATGCCTCCCTGATGCAACTCCAGGGCAGGGTGTTGAAGGCGTTGGCGATGTCTAGAGACACCGCCAGGACAACCCCCCCCCGGGCAACAGCATCCCCCGTCGTGAGGGCTCGCACGCGCATGATGGCGTCCACCGTAGAGCGCCCCCTGCGGAAACCAAACTGGCTCTCCGCCAAATCCGGCCCCACCCGCACCAGCCGCCCGACGAGGCGGTTTGCAATAACTCTTTCAAAGAGCTTGCCCACCTCGTCGAGCAGCACGATAGGCCGGTAAGCGGACGGAGAGTCCGCAGGGCGCCCCGGCTTCTTAATGAGGACCAGTTTCCCCGTCTTCCAGCGAAGTGGGAACTGGCCCTCCTCCAAGCATGCGCTTAGGAGCCCCATAAGTCGAGGCCCGAGAGCCTCCATGGCCAGAACCCAGGCTCTTCCAGGTAAGCCGTCGGGTCCTGGGGCGGTATTTTTGGCACTAAGCCTATGTACCGCCACTCTCAGCTCTACCTCGGTCACCTCCGAAGTATCGTCGTCGTCGTCGGCAGTGTGGTCCGCATCCGGCACCGCAGTAGGCGGAGTCATGGGCGGGGGAGTATGCTCCCCCCGCGAAGGGAACAAAGTGCTCACCACCTCCTCCATGAGCTGGGGCCGGAGACTCTGCGTCAGTGGGGGAGCCCATGGGCGGAGTTTATCCCGCACCATTTTGTAGGGGCGTCCCCACGGGTCCCTGTTCAGAGTCTCCAGCGACTCCTCGCGGGCCAGGGCCCTGGCCCGCAGGATCTCCGCTTGAAGGGCGGTCTTCGCCGCTCTGTACCCCTGGTACAGCTCCGCCTGAATGGCTTCCGTATTCGGAGGGCGAATACGTAGCCTGCGGTGCCTGGTGTACAGGTGTCGCGCAGCCACGCACGCCTTGCGCAAAGCCGTCAGTTCCGGCGACCACCAGCACACCTGGCGCCAAGCACGTCCGGGCTGGACCCGGGGCATTGCCACGTCACATATTTCGGACATGGCCTCCCGGAACCACTCCGCCTCGTCGTTGATGTCAGCAGGCCTGTCCGGTGGTGACACCCAGGCCTGCACGATCGAGGCTTCCAGGAGGAGCTCCCGGTCCAGCTGCTTCAGCGCCCACCGCGGACCACTCGGGGCCTGTCGGACCGGCGCGCTCGAGGTCTGGGCGGAGACGTCGAACCGGATGTACCGGTGGTCGGAATAGGTCTCCACCCCCTCCATGACGCGCCAGTCAATGACGTGCGGCGACAGAGCGGGGCTGGCGAACGAAATGTCCACCACTGATTCACCCCGCATACGCACACACGTTGGGACAGAACCCCGGTTTAGGACGACCAGGCCTGTCTCCAGAGCCCAGTCCTCCACCATCCTGCCCCGCGTGTCCGTGATCCGGGAACCCCAAGCCAAGTTCTTGGCATTGAAGTCCCCAAGGACGAGCACGGGGAGGGAACGAAACCCGACGACGACGACTCTCAACTCCGCTAGGGAGTTGTGAAACTCGGCGAGAGTTCGGTTCGGAGAGAAGTACACCCCTACCACGACTATCTCCCCGAACCGTGCTGCCACGCAACCCCGTCCCCTCTTGACGGCCTCGAGGGACAGGGTACCGGCGGCGGCCGACGAAATTAGGGCCACTGAGCCGCTCAGGTCCTCCACCCAGTCATCCCTGGGCGGGACAAAGTACGGCTCAGCGACCACGGCGATGTTAATCGACCACTGCGCCATGCTCTGGAGCAACAGATCCTGAGCAGAGGCGCAGTGGTTGATGTTCGCCTGGAGGAGGCGTAATGGGGCCATTACTGACACTCCATATCAGCCCCCTCCCGAGCCCGCTGTGAAGGCCCTGCCACTATGGTTGCGGCGGCGACGACGGTGGAGGCAGCAGCGGCGGCGGCAGTGTCGGCGGACGCGGCATTGACGGCGGTGGCAGTGGGCTTGCCCCTGCCCCTGGTTTTGGCGGGTGGTACGCAGGCCTTACTCCCCACCCGGTGATCGGCCGGCTTGCCAGCTGCCGCACATATAAAGCAGTGCGGCGCGGCACTGCACGAGCCGGCCTTGTGACCGGGCTGACCACAGCGGAAGCAGTGACCGCTGCGATCCACCTCCGAGGTGCATTGCACTCCCACGTGGTTGCCCACCTGGCAGCGGAAGCACCGCAGAGGTCTGGGCTCCAGCAGTTTAACCTGCGCAGAAACCCAGCCCACCAGGAGCCTTCGGCCCTCCCCGGCAATTTTTAGGGCCGTCGTCACGGGGCAGCTCACCGTAATGGAGCGCATCCCCGTGAAGTCAGGACGAATGGTGCCTGCCCTAACCTGCTCGGCAGAGCACCCCCCAGTCCTAACGACGGCAGCCACCACCTCTTCTTCCGTCACGGAGTCGTCCAGGCCCAGAATGCGCATGTCAGCGCACTTCGTTGGCCTGGACACTCGAGCCTCGTCCGCATTCAGGCACTCCTTCAGCTTATCCGCCAAAGCGTCCGCGGTCGGGCCGCTGGCCGCACCGGGAACCTCCAGCATCCGGGCGCCAGTCGCAGTGACTCTTAGCCGGAGGCCATTGGTGACACCGAGCTCCCCGAGGTTAACCGCCGCCTTCGCCTTGGCGAGCACCTCGCGGTAGGTCGTGCCCTTCTTCTCCGCTTCCGGCTGTAGTGTGATCACTACAGCTGCGGACTTCGGGGCACGGAGCCTAGCCGCGACGTTTCGCTCCTTACGCCGCTGCCGCCTGTTTTTCCTCCTGGCCGCCCTTGCTGCCTTACTCTTTTTGCCCTTCTGCCCGACTACTTCCCACTCGGCGTCGGCCGGAGGGGATTTAGAAGGCGGGGGCGGCCGTCTCGCCGCCGGGGACGAGTTCTTCGCCATCTGATGAGCCACCCCACCCTTCTTGGATTGGGGCGGCGGCGCCTTCGCCAGCGGCGGGCCCGCCACGGCCCCACTTTTGGTGTGCCCGGAGGGCCCTGGTTTGGCCGCGGTGGCAGCATACGAGGCCGCCTTTCGCTGGGCCAAGGCCGGCTGACTTGCCGCTAGTGGGGGGCGCAGGACAATGGCTTCCAGAGCAGAAAACCTACTCTGAAAGGAAGCCAGCTCCTGCCGCACCAGGGTCAGAACCCGGTCCTCGGCAGAGACGGGCTGGCCCTGCCCATGCTGCGCCCTTACTTGCGGGACCTCCCTGGGGCCCACTACTCGGCTCTTAGCCAGGTCTGCACGGAGCTCCTCGTTCTCCTTTCGGAGAAGCTCCATGGCGGTAGTCAGGCGGGCGATCTCAGCCCGCATCTCGGACATACCGTCCGTCGGAGGACCGAAATGAATGGCCTCCGCTGCCTCCATAATGGAGGCCGTGGCTGCGGATATGGCCTTGTCTTTAGAGGATTGAACCCTCTTCAAGGCCACACCCTTGATCGCGGCAACCACGACCTCCGCAAATCTGGCCGATCGCTCCGATTTCGAGCCGCCAGCGGCGTCCGTCTCACCACCTGACGACTCAGAAAGAGCTGTACTGCGGCTGGCCACTTCAGGGCGGCGTCCCTTCGTAGCGAGCCTACCGGCTCGCGGGGCTGGCTCGGCTGGCTCGGCTGGACTGGCTGCATTTGGCTCCCTGTCCTCCTGGGTGGTGAGCCCTCCGCCTCTTCCTCGGACCCCACCCCGCCGACCAATTTTTCGGGCCGAGGCCATCCCGCCATCCGAGAGTGACCCCTGGCCATCCCCCGGTTTGGGCCGCTTCAGGAAGAACCTTTTGTCCTTCCTTGCAACCCCCACCACTACGCGCTCCGAGCTCTTAAAGGAGCTCTCCGCGCCAGATGCAGCGTCAGAATCTGACCGCGCATCACTCGCCTCCTTTTCGCGACTCTCCTTCTCCTCGTCCTCGAATGAACGAGTGCGCGATGAGCCTCCTCGGCTCGAAAGACATTTGTTGCCCCCCCCAGAATACGATTGGGGGCTTGACGTTCCCAAAGGGAACGTGGCGGATTCTCCGGCTGCTAAGCAGCCGGTACCGCCCTGGGGTAGTTTTTTCACATTTGTCTTCATTTTTCATTTTGTTCCTTTGAAGGGTGTGGTCCCTATTTCCCCTGATAACCCTCCCCAGCGCTAGTGACCGGATTCCCTCCGGCCATTCATCCCCTCGGCACGCTCGACCTTGGGATTGGGGTAATTTTTTAAAGAGGTTGTCTTCCTCTCCCCTTCCCACTCGACGCCCACAAAACTCACCCTCTGCAAACAGAGAGGGTGTGGACGGAGATGGCCACCAGACCTATCCCGACGACGGACTGGCCGCCCCAACCCTAGCCCGGTTCCCTTCATCGACCAATATAAATGAACGATGATTGGAACCATGACCCTTCCCCGTTTGTTGAAGATTGGCCGCCAACCCCAACTGTCCACCAAAAGCAGGTGGACAGTTGGAGCTGACGTTGCCCAGGGTGCGCCGCGTGGAGGCTCTTCAACATGCGACCCCATTTGCTGTCTACATAAGGTGGATTTCGTAGATTAATGAATAAAATGGATGGTTTTGTTTTTGATGTTCTATGTGGGCTAGGCGCACGTGCGAGGTGTCAAAAGACGCGTCTCCGCGCGTACTAGCTATCTACGGCGTGACTGAAATTTTTCCTGAACAAAAATTTTGAAATTTTGTCAAAAAACGTGTTTTTCGACTGAAAAATGAGTGAAAACCTGGAATTACGACTACCAAACTGGAGTCAAGCTCGCGGAACGCGCACAAGAATACAGGTAAGGCAGGTAAGTATCTATTGTAATTAAGACCAACGTGGATTTATAAGAAAATTTTGATATAAAAATTTAATTTAGTTTTTCGTGAAGAAAAATATTGTTAAAATTTTACAAGTCGATGAACGAAAAAATTTTTTCGCGTCTAAGTCAATTTAAAACAGTCAGATAGTAGGACAGAGCCTAGTTAAGATCAAAAACGCTGAAAACAGCTTCAAAATGCGTCACCTGGATGCAAAGTTATAACGATTTGATGTATTTGCTGTCTACCTAAGGTGGATTTCGTAGATTAATGAATAAAATGGATGGTTTTGTTTTTGATGTTCTATGTGGGCTAGGCGCACGTGCGAGGTGTCAAAAGACGCGTCTCCGCGCGTACTAGCTATCTACGGCGTGACTGAAATTTTTCCTGAACAAAAATTTTGAAATTTGGTCAAAAAACGTGTTTTTCGACTGAAAAATGAGTGAAAACCTGGAATCACGACTACCAAACTGGAGTCAAGCTCGCGGAACGCGCACAAGAATACAGGTAAGGCAGGTAAGTATCTATTGTAATTAAGACCAACGTGGATTTAGAAGAAAATTTTGATATAAAAATTTAATTTAGTTTTTCGTGAAGAAAAATATTGTTAAAATTTTACAAGTCGATGAACGAAAAAATTTTTTCGCGTCTAAGTCAATTTAAAACAGTCAGATAGTAGGACAGAGCCTAGTTAAGATCAAAAACGCTGAAAACAGCTTCAAAATGCGTCACCTGGATGCAAAGTTATAACGATTTGATGTATTTGCTGTCTACCTAAGGTGGATTTCGTAGATTAATGAATAAAATGGATGGTTTTGTTTTTGATGTTCTATGTGGGCTAGGCGCACGTGCGAGGTGTCAAAAGACGCGTCTCCGCGCGTACTAGCTATCTACGGCGTGACTGAAATTTTTCCTGAACAAAAATTTTGAAATTTTGTCAAAAAACGTGTTTTTCGACTGAAAAATGAGTGAAAACCTGGAATTACGACTACCAAACTGGAGTCAAGCTCGCGGAACGCGCACAAGAATACAGGTAAGGCAGGTAAGTATCTATTGTAATTAAGACCAACGTGGATTTAGAAGAAAATTTTGATATAAAAATTTAATTTAGTTTTTCGTGAAGAAAAATATTGTTAAAATTTTACAAGTCGATGAACGAAAAAAATTTTTCGCGTCTAAGTCAATTTAAAACAGTCAGATAGTAGGACAGAGCCTAGTTAAGATCAAAAACGCTGAAAACAGCTTCAAAATGCGTCACCTGGATGCAAAGTTATAACGATTTGATGTATTTGCTGTCTACCTAAGGTGGATTTCGTAGATTAATGAATAAAATGGATGGTTTTGTTTTTGATGTTCTATGTGGGCTAGGCGCACGTGCGAGGTGTCAAAAGACGCGTCTCCGCGCGTACTAGCTATCTACGGCGTGACTGAAATTTTTCCTGAACAAAAATTTTGAAATTTTGTCAAAAAACGTGTTTTTCGACTGAAAAATGAGTGAAAACCTGGAATTACGACTACCAAACTGGAGTCAAGCTCGCGGAACGCGCACAAGAATACAGGTAAGGCAGGTAAGTATCTATTGTAATTAAGACCAACGTGGATTTAGAAGAAAATTTTGATATAAAAATTTAATTTAGTTTTTCGTGAAGAAAAATATTGTTAAAATTTTACAAGTCGATGAACGAAAAAATTTTTTCGCGTCTAAGTCAATTTAAAACAGTCAGATAGTAGGACAGAGCCTAGTTAAGATCAAAAACGCTGAAAACAGCTTCAAAATGCGTCACCTGGATGCAAAGTTATAACGATTTGATGTATTTGCTGTCTACCTAAGGTGGATTTCGTAGATTAATGAATAAAATGGATGGTTTTGTTTTTGATGTTCTATGTGGGCTAGGCGCACGTGCGAGGTGTCAAAAGACGCGTCTCCGCGCGTACTAGCTATCTACGGCGTGACTGAAATTTTTCCTGAACAAAAATTTTGAAATTTGGTCAAAAAACGTGTTTTTCGACTGAAAAATGAGTGAAAACCTGGAATCACGACTACCAAACTGGAGTCAAGCTCGCGGAACGCGCACAAGAATACAGGTAAGGCAGGTAAGTATCTATTGTAATTAAGACCAACGTGGATTTAGAAGAAAATTTTGATATAAAAATTTAATTTAATTTTTCGTGAAGAAAAATATTGTTAAAATTTTACAAGTCGATGAACGAAAAAATTTTTTCGCGTCTAAGTCAATTTAAAACAGTCAGATAGTAGGACAGAGCCTAGTTAAGATCAAAAACGCTGAAAACAGCTTCAAAATGCGTCACCTGGATGCAAAGTTATAACGATTTGATGTATTTGCTGTCTACCTAAGGTGGATTTCGTAGATTAATGAATAAAATGGATGGTTTTGTTTTTGATGTTCTATGTGGGCTAGGCGCACGTGCGAGGTGTCAAAAGACGCGTCTCCGCGCGTACTAGCTATCTACGGCGTGACTGAAATTTTTCCTGAACAAAAATTTTGAAATTTGGTCAAAAAACGTGTTTTTCGACTGAAAAATGAGTGAAAACCTGGAATCACGACTACCAAACTGGAGTCAAGCTCGCGGAACGCGCACAAGAATACAGGTAAGGCAGGTAAGTATCTATTGTAATTAAGACCAACGTGGATTTAGAAGAAAATTTTGATATAAAAATTTAATTTAGTTTTTCGTGAAGAAAAATATTGTTAAAATTTTACAAGTGGATGAACGAAAAAATTTTTTCGCGTCTAAGTCAATTTAAAACAGTCAGATAGTAGGACAGAGCCTAGTTAAGATCAAAAACGCTGAAAACAGCTTCAAAATGCGTCACCTGGATGCAAAGTTATAACGATTTGATGTATTTGCTGTCTACCTAAGGTGGATTTCGTAGATTAATGAATAAAATGGATGGTTTTGTTTTTGATGTTCTATGTGGGCTAGGCGCACGTGCGAGGTGTAAAAAGACGCGTCTCCGCGCGTACTAGCTATCTACGGCGTGACTGAAATTTTTCCTGAACAAAAATTTTGAAATTTGGTCAAAAAACGTGTTTTTCGACTGAAAAATGAGTGAAAACCTGGAATCACGACTACCAAACTGGAGTCAAGCTCGCGGAACGCGCACAAGAATACAGGTAAGGCAGGTAAGTATCTATTGTAATTAAGACCAACGTGGATTTAGAAGAAAATTTTGATATAAAAATTTAATTTAGTTTTTCGTGAAGAAAAATATTGTTAAAATTTTACAAGTCGATGAACGAAAAAATTTTTTCGCGTCTAAGTCAATTTAAAACAGTCAGATAGTAGGACAGAGCCTAGTTAAGATCAAAAACGCTGAAAACAGCTTCAAAATGCGTCACCTGGATGCAAAGTTATAACGATTTGATGTATTTGCTGTCTACCTAAGGTGGATTTCGTAGATTAATGAATAAAATGGATGGTTTTGTTTTTGATGTTCTATGTGGGCTAGGCGCACGTGCGAGGTGTCAAAAGACGCGTCTCCGCGCGTACTAGCTATCTACGGCGTGACTGAAATTTTTCCTGAACAAAAATTTTGAAATTTTGTCAAAAAACGTGTTTTTCGACTGAAAAATGAGTGAAAACCTAGAATTACGACTACCAAACTGGAGTCAAGCTCGCGGAACGCGCACAAGAATACAGGTAAGGCAGGTAAGTATCTATTGTAATTAAGACCAACGTGGATTTAGAAGAAAATTTTGATATAAAAATTTAATTTAGTTTTTCGTGAAGAAAAATATTGTTAAAATTTTACAAGTCGATGAACGAAAAAATTTTTTCGCGTCTAAGTCAATTTAAAACAGTCAGATAGTAGGACAGAGCCTAGTTAAGATCAAAAACGCTGAAAACAGCTTCAAAATGCGTCACCTGGATGCAAAGTTATAACGATTTGATGTATTTGCTGTCTACCTAAGGTGGATTTCGTAGATTAATGAATAAAATGGATGGTTTTGTTTTTGATGTTCTATGTGGGCTAGGCGCACGTGCGAGGTGTCAAAAGACGCGTCTCCGCGCGTACTAGCTATCTACGGCGTGACTGAAATTTTTCCTGAACAAAAATTTTGAAATTTTGTCAAAAAACGTGTTTTTCGACTGAAAAATGAGTGAAAACCTGGAATTACGACTACCAAACTGGAGTCAAGCTCGCGGAACGCGCACAAGAATACAGGTAAGGCAGGTAAGTATCTATTGTAATTAAGACCAACGTGGATTTAGAAGAAAATTTTGATATAAAAATTTAATTTAGTTTTTCGTGAAGAAAAATATTGTTAAAATTTTACAAGTCGATGAACGAAAAAATTTTTTCGCGTCTAAGTCAATTTAAAACAGTCAGATAGTAGGACAGAGCCTAGTTAAGATCAAAAACGCTGAAAACAGCTTCAAAATGCGTCACCTGGATGCAAAGTTATAACGATTTGATGTATTTGCTGTCTACCTAAGGTGGATTTCGTAGATTAATGAATAAAATGGATGGTTTTGTTTTTGATGTTCTATGTGGGCTAGGCGCACGTGCGAGGTGTCAAAAGACGCGTCTCCGCGCGTACTAGCTATCTACGGCGTGACTGAAATTTTTCCTGAACAAAAATTTTGAAATTTGGTCAAAAAACGTGTTTTTCGACTGAAAAATGAGTGAAAACCTGGAATCACGACTACCAAACTGGAGTCAAGCTCGCGGAACGCGCACAAGAATACAGGTAAGGCAGGTAAGTATCTATTGTAATTAAGACCAACGTGGATTTAGAAGAAAATTTTGATATAAAAATTTAATTTAGTTTTTCGTGAAGAAAAATATTGTTAAAATTTTACAAGTCGATGAACGAAAAAATTTTTTCGCGTCTAAGTCAATTTAAAACAGTCAGATAGTAGGACAGAGCCTAGTTAAGATCAAAAACGCTGAAAACAGCTTCAAAATGCGTCACCTGGATGCAAAGTTATAACGATTTGATGTATTTGCTGTCTACCTAAGGTGGATTTCGTAGATTAATGAATAAAATGGATGGTTTTGTTTTTGATGTTCTATGTGGGCTAGGCGCACGTGCGAGGTGTCAAAAGACGCGTCTCCGCGCGTACTAGCTATCTACGGCGTGACTGAAATTTTTCCTGAACAAAAATTTTGAAATTTTGTCAAAAAACGTGTTTTTCGACTGAAAAATGAGTGAAAACCTGGAATTACGACTACCAAACTGGAGTCAAGCTCGCGGAACGCGCACAAGAATACAGGTAAGGCAGGTAAGTATCTATTGTAATTAAGACCAACGTGGATTTAGAAGAAAATTTTGATATAAAAATTTAATTTAGTTTTTCGTGAAGAAAAATATTGTTAAAATTTTACAAGTCGATGAACGAAAAAATTTTTTCGCGTCTAAGTCAATTTAAAACAGTCAGATAGTAGGACAGAGCCTAGTTAAGATCAAAAACGCTGAAAACAGCTTCAAAATGCGTCACCTGGATGCAAAGTTATAACGATTTGATGTATTTGCTGTCTACCTAAGGTGGATTTCGTAGATTAATGAATAAAATGGATGGTTTTGTTTTTGATGTTCTATGTGGGCTAGGCGCACGTGCGAGGTGTCAAAAGACGCGTCTCCGCGCGTACTAGCTATCTACGGCGTGACTGAAATTTTTCCTGAACAAAAATTTTGAAATTTTGTCAAAAAACGTGTTTTTCGACTGAAAAATGAGTGAAAACCTGGAATTACGACTACCAAACTGGAGTCAAGCTCGCGGAACGCGCACAAGAATACAGGTAAGGCAGGTAAGTATCTATTGTAATTAAGACCAACGTGGATTTAGAAGAAAATTTTGATATAAAAATTTAATTTAGTTTTTCGTGAAGAAAAATATTGTTAAAATTTTACAAGTCGATGAACGAAAAAAATTTTTCGCGTCTAAGTCAATTTAAAACAGTCAGATAGTAGGACAGAGCCTAGTTAAGATCAAAAACGCTGAAAACAGCTTCAAAATGCGTCACCTGGATGCAAAGTTATAACGATTTGATGTATTTGCTGTCTACCTAAGGTGGATTTCGTAGATTAATGAATAAAATGGATGGTTTTGTTTTTGATGTTCTATGTGGGCTAGGCGCACGTGCGAGGTGTCAAAAGACGCGTCTCCGCGCGTACTAGCTATCTACGGCGTGACTGAAATTTTTCCTGAACAAAAATTTTGAAGTTTTGTCAAAAAACGTGTTTTTCGACTGAAAAATGAGTGAAAACCTGGAATTACGACTACCAAACTGGAGTCAAGCTCGCGGAACGCGCACAAGAATACAGGTAAGGCAGGTAAGTATCTATTGTAATTAAGACCAACGTGGATTTAGAAGAAAATTTTGATATAAAAATTTAATTTAGTTTTTCGTGAAGAAAAATATTGTTAAAATTTTACAAGTCGATGAACGAAAAAATTTTTTCGCGTCTAAGTCAATTTAAAACAGTCAGATAGTAGGACAGAGCCTAGTTAAGATCAAAAACGCTGAAAACAGCTTCAAAATGCGTCACCTGGATGCAAAGTTATAACGATTTGATGTATTTGCTGTCTACCTTTTTTTTTTTTTTTGGGTGGGAAATCATCAAATGACTTCTCCCGCTCTGGGTGGAGCGGGAGGGCGTGTCAGACTTTTACTGACTAAAACCCACCCGTGTTCCTTCAGTTGCCTGTGCCAGGGCCACGGTTTTCTCTGTGGAATAACCCGCGACCCTGAGGCGTCGGCCCTATCGGACCCCGTCATTTTGTGCTGACATCTCTTTGAGGCGCGCGTGGAACACAACGCGCCGTCGACCCGGGCCTGGTCCTTACCGGACGGCGAGCTACCCATGGCTCGCCATCCGCAAGCCCGCGCCTACGGTGGCCGGGAATCTGCTTGCGATTCCCGACGCCCAGGGCGTCTCCTGCGGCGACTAGGGGCGTGAGGGCGCAAGGCTCTCTCCCTCACGCGCTCCGCCTCCTCCTTTGCGAGCATTACTGCTTCGCAGAAGGAGGTGACGGCTTTCCATTCCCTCTCGCTCCGTACCATGGCCTGGACCAGGGCCGGACGCGAGAGATCGCCGCCGCCAATCGCCTCCGCGAGGACACTGCGGTGCTCCGCCCAAGCTGGGCATACCTCCACCGTATGCTCCACCGTGTCCTCCGGGCGATCCACACAATGATGACACCCGGGCGTTTCCTCCCGCCTTATGCGAAACAGGAACCTCCCGAAACAACCGTGTCCGGTGAGGACCTGTGTCAGGCGGAAGGTGAGGACGCCGTGGCGCCTCTCCAACCACTCCTCAAAGAGGGGACTTACCGCCGCTATTGTGGCGTGCCCAGCACTGGGTTGCGACAATCGCACCCTCCATGTCGCCATGAGATCCCGCCGGAGCTCTGTCCGCTGTACCGTGATTTGTCGCGGCAGCGGAGTTACACCCCGGCGTTTTGCTTCCTCGCGCCACTCCCATACGTGCGCGAGGGCTTTTGCCTCCAGATCCCATGGCGGCAATCCGGCAAGGAGGCTCGCCGCCTCGCATGAGACCGTGCGGTATCCCCGGACCAGCCGGATGGCCATGACCCTTTGGGACGCGTTCAACCGGCGGGCCGGTCGGCGCCTCAAAGAACGCGCCCACACCGGTGCCCCGTAAAGGGCCATGGACCGCACGACTCCCGCGTAGAGCCTCCGGCAGGAGGCGTTTGGACCCCCTAGATTGGGCAGGAGCCGCCTCAAGGCAGCCCCAGCCCGCTCCAGTCTGGGAGCCAAACGTCGGAAGTGCTCCACGAAGTTCCACCGGCTGTCGAGGACGAGTCCCAGGTACTTCATCGTCGACTCGACACCGATGTGAACCCCTCCCGCCGTTATCTGGGAACCCGACAGTGGCGCGTTCCGAGGACCATGAAAACACATGGCCTCGGACTTGTGCAGGGCCACTTCGAGTCCCAACTGCCGGATCCTATCGACGATTGTCGCAACCCCGAGTGTCGCTTGTTCGGCCGCCTCCTGGTGCGACCTCCCCTGTGCCAGGACCAGCGTGTCGTCAGCGTAGCACACCACGTTGACGCCATTCGGGAGGTCCGCGCGCAGCACCCAGTCGTAACCGATATCCCACAGAAGCGGCCCCAGGACCGATCCCTGTGGGACACCGCACGACATCTCTCGCCGGTTCCACTCTCCCCGGTGACCGGGGTAGATGACGGCCCTGTCCGTCAAATAGGCCTCGACCACACGACAGAGGTAGGTCGGCATCCGGTGATACCGCAATGCCTCCCTGATGCAACTCCAGGGCAGGGTGTTGAAGGCATTGGCGATGTCTAGAGACACCGCCAAGACGACCCCACCCCGGGCAACAGCATCCCCCGTCGTGAGGGCTCGCACGCGCATGATGGCGTCCACCGTAGAGCGCCCCCTGCGGAAACCAAACTGGCTCTCCGCCAAATCCGGCCCCACCCGCACCAGCCGCCCGACGAGGCGGTTTGCAATAACTCTTTCAAAGAGCTTGCCCACCTCGTCGAGCAGCACGATGGGCCGGTAAGCGGACGGAGAGTCCGCAGGGCGCCCTGGCTTCTTAATGAGGACCAGTTTCCCCGTCTTCCAGCGAAGTGGGAACTGGCCCTCCTCCAAGCATGCGCTTAGGAGCCCCATAAGTCGAGGCCCGAGAGCCTCCATGGCCAGAACCCAGGCTCTTCCAGGTAAGCCGTCGGGTCCTGGGGCGGTATTTTTGGCACTAAGCCTATTTACCGCCACTCTCAGCTCTACCCCGGTCACCTCCGAAGCATCGTCGTCGTCGTCGGCAGTGTGGTCCGCATCCGGCACCGCAAAAGGCGGAGTCATGGGCGGGGGAGTATGCTCCCCCCGCGAAGGGAACAAAGTGCTCACCACCTCCTCCATGAGCTGGGGCCGGAGACTCTGCGTCAGTGGGGGAGCCCATGGGCGGAGTTTATCCCGCACCATTTTGTAGGGGCGTCCCCACGGGTCCCTGTTCAGAGTCTCCAGCGACTCCTCGCGGGCCAGAGCCCTGGCCCGCAGGATCTCCGCTTGGAGGGCGGTCTTCGCCGCTCTGTACCCCTCGTACAGCTCCGCCTGAATGGCTTCCGTATTCGGAGGGCGAATACGTAGCCTGCGGTGCCTGGTGTACAGGTGTCGCGCAGCCACGCACGCCTTGCGCAAAGCCGTCAGCTCCGGCGACCACCAGCACACCTGGCGCCAAGCACGTCCGGGCTGGACCCGGGGCATTGCCACGTCACATATTTCGGACATGGCCTCCCGGAACCACTCCGCCTCGTCGTTGATGTCAGCAGGCCTGTCCGGTGGTGACACCCAGGCCTGCACGATCGAGGCTTCCAGGAGGAGCTCCCGGTCCAGCTGCTTCAGCGCCCACCGCGGACCACTCGGGGCCTGTCGGACCGGCGCGCTCGAGGTCTGGGCGGAGACATCGAACCGGATGTACCGGTGGTCGGAATAGGTCTCCACCCCCTCCATGACGCGCCAGTCAATGACGTGCGGCGACAGAGCGGGGCTGGCGAACGAAATGTCCACCACTGATTCACCCCGCATACGCACACACGTTGGGACAGAACCCCGGTTTAGGACGACCAGGCCTGTCTCCAGAGCCCAGTCCTCCACCATCCTGCCCCGCGTGTCCGTGAGCCGGGAACCCCAAGCCAAGTTCTTGGCATTGAAGTCCCCGAGGACGAGCACGGGGAGGGAACGAAACCCGACGACGACGACTCTCAACTCCGCTAGGGAGTTGTGAAACTCGGCGAGAGTTCGGTTCGGAGAGAAGTACACCCCTACCACGACTATCTCCCCGAACCGTGCTGCCACGCAACCCCGTCCCCTCTTGACAGCCTCGAGGGACAGGGTACCGGCGGCGGCCGACGAAATTAGGGCCACTGAGCCGCTCAGGTCCTCCACCCAGTCATCCCTGGGCGGGACAAAGTACGGCTCAGCGACCACGGCGATGTTAATCGACCACTGCGCCATGCTCTGGAGCAACAGATCCTGAGCAGAGGCGCAGTGGTTGATGTTCGCCTGGAGGAGGCGTAATGGGGCCATTACTGACACTCCATATCAGCCCCCTCCCGAGCCCGCTGTGAAGGCCCTGCCACTATGGTTGCGGCGGCGACGACGGTGGAGGCAGCAGCGGCGGCGGCAGTGTCGGCGGACGCGGCATTGACGGCGGTGGCAGTGGGCTTGCCCCTGCCCCTGGCTTTGGCGGGTGGTACGCAGGCCTTACTCCCCACCCGGTGATCGGCCGGCTTGCCAGCTGCCGCACATATAAAGCAGTGCGGCGCGGCACTGCACGAGCCGGCCTTGTGACCGGGCTGACCACAGCGGAAGCAGTGGCCGCTGCGGTCCACCTCCGAGGTGCATTGCACTCCCACGTGGTTGCCCACTTGGCAGCGGAAGCACCTCAGAGGTCTGGGTTCCAGCAGTTTGACCTGCGCGGAGACCCAGCCCACCAGGAGCCTTCGGCCCTCCCCGGCAATTTTTTGGGCCGCCGTTACGGGGCAGCTCACCGTAATGGATTGCATCCCCGTGAAGTCAGGACGAATGGTGCCTGCCCTTACCTGCTGGGCAGAGCACCCCCCCGTCCTAACAACGGCAGCCACGACCTCTTCCTCCGTCACGGAGTCGTCCAGGCCCAGTATACGCATGTCAGCGCACTTGGTGGGCCTGGATACTCGGACCTCGTCCGCATTCAGGGACGCCCTAAGCTTTTCAGCTAGAGCGTCTGCGGTGGGGCCGCTGGCCGCACCGGGGACCTCCAGCATCCGGGCCCCAGTCGCAGTGACCCTTAACCGAAGGCCATTGGTGACGCCGATCTCCTGGAGGTTCACCGCCGTCCTCGCCTTGCCGAGCACCTCGCGGTAGGTCATGCCCTTCTTTTCCGCTTCCGGCTGTAGTGTGATAACTACAGCTGCGGACTTCGGGGCACGGAGCCTAGCCGCGACGTTTCGCTCCTTGCGCCGCTGCCGCCTCTGCTTTCTTCTGGCCGCCCTTGCCGCCTTACCCACCTTCCCCTTCTCCCCGACAATTTGCCATTCGGCGTCGGCCGGAGGAGATTTAGAAGGCGGTTTAGAAGGCGGGGGTGGCCGTCTCTCCGTCACGGCTGGGGCCTTCGCCGTCTGTGCAGTCACTCCACCTTTCCTGGTCTGGGGCGACGCAGGTTTCGCCAGGGGCGGGCCCGCCACGGCCCCACTTTTGGTGTGCCCGGAGGGCCCTGGTTTGGCCGCGGTGGCAGCATACGAGGCCGCCTTTCGCTGGGCCAAGGCCGGCTGACTTGCCGCTAGTGGGGGGCGCAGGACAATGGCTTCCAGAGCAGAAAACCTGCTCTGAAAGGAAGCCAGCTCCTGCCGCACCAGGGTCAGAACCCGGTCCTCGGCAGAGACGGGCTGGCCCTGCCCATGCTGCGCCCTTACTAGCGGGACCTCCCTGGGGCCCACTATTCGGCTCTTAGCCAGGTCTGCACGGAGCTCCTCGTTCTCCTTTCGGAGAAGCTCCATGGCGGTAGTCAGGCGGGCGATCTCAGCCCGCATCTCGGACATACCGTCCGTCGGAGGACCGAAATGAATGGCCTCCGCTGCCTCCATAATGGAGGCCGTGGCTGCGGATATGGCCTTGTCTTTAGAAGATTGAACCCTCTTCAAGGCCACACCCTTGATCGCGGCAACCACGACCTCCGCAAATCTGGCCGATCGCTCCGATTTCGAGCCGCCAGCGGCGTCCGTCTCACCACCTGACGACTCTGAAAGAGCTGTACTGCGGCTGGCCACTTCAGGGCGGCGTCCCTTCGTAGCGAGCCTACCGGCTCGCGGGGCTGGCTCGGCTGGCTCGGCTGGACTGGCTGCATTTGGCTCCCTGTCCTCCTGGGTGGTGAGCCCTCCGCCTCTTCCTCGGACCCCACCCCGCCGACCAATTTTTCGGGCCGAGGCCATCCCGCCATCCGAGAGTGACCCCTGGCCATCCCCCGGTTTGGGCCGCTTCAGGAAGAACCTTTTGTCCTTCCTTGCAACCCCCACCACTACGCGCTCCGGGCTCTTAAAGGAGCTCTCCGCGCCAGATGCAGCGTCAGAATCTGACCGCGCATCACTCGCCTCCTTTTCGCGACTCTCCTTCTCCTCGTCCTCGAATGAACGAGTGCGCGATGAGCCTCCTCGGCTCGAAAGACATTTGTTGCCCCCCCCAGAATACGATTGGGGGCTTGACGTTCCCAAAGGGAACGTGGCGGATTCTCCGGCTGCTAAGCAGCCGGTACCGCCCTGGGGTAGTTTTTTCACATTTGTCTTCATTTTTCATTTTGTTCCTTTGAAGGGTGTGGTCCCTATTTCCCCTGATAACCCTCCCCAGCGCTAGTGACCGGATTCCCTCCGGCCATTCATCCCCTCGGCACGCTCGACCTTGGGATTGGGGTAATTTTTTAAAGAGGTTGTCTTCCTCTCCCCTTCCCACTCGACGCCCACAAAACTCACCCTCTGCAAACAGAGAGGGTGTGGACGGAGATGGCCACCAGACCTATCCCGATGACGGACTGGCCGCCCCAACCCTAGCCCGGTTCCCTTCATCGACCAATATAAATGAACGATGATTGGAACCATGACCCTTCCCCGTTTGTTGAAGATTGGCCGCCAACCCCAACTGTCCACCAAAAGCAGGTGGACAGTTGGAGCTGACGTTGCCCAGGGTGCGCCGCGTGGAGGCTCTTCAACATGCGACCCCATTTGCTGTCTACCTAAGGTGGATTTCGTAGATTAATGAATAAAATGGATGGTTTTGTTTTTGATGTTCTATGTGGGCTAGGCGCACGTGCGAGGTGTCAAAAGACGCGTCTCCGCGCGTACTAGCTATCTACGGCGTGACTGAAATTTTTCCTGAACAAAAATTTTGAAATTTTGTCAAAAAACGTGTTTTTCGACTGAAAAATGAGTGAAAACCTGGAATTACGACTACCAAACTGGAGTCAAGCTCGCGGAACGCGCACAAGAATACAGGTAAGGCAGGTAAGTATCTATTGTAATTAAGACCAACGTGGATTTAGAAGAAAATTTTGATATAAAAATTTAATTTAGTTTTTCGTGAAGAAAAATATTGTTAAAATTTTACAAGTCGATGAACGAAAAAATTTTTTCGCGTCTAAGTCAATTTAAAACAGTCAGATAGTAGGACAGAGCCTAGTTAAGATCAAAAACGCTGAAAACAGCTTCAAAATGCGTCACCTGGATGCAAAGTTATAACGATTTGATGTATTTGCTGTCTACCTAAGGTGGATTTCGTAGATTAATGAATAAAATGGATGGTTTTGTTTTTGATGTTCTATGTGGGCTAGGCGCACGTGCGAGGTGTCAAAAGACGCGTCTCCGCGCGTACTAGCTATCTACGGCGTGACTGAAATTTTTCCTGAACAAAAATTTTGAAATTTTGTCAAAAAACGTGTTTTTCGACTGAAAAATGAGTGAAAACCTGGAATTACGACTACCAAACTGGAGTCAAGCTCGCGGAACGCGCACAAGAATACAGGTAAGGCAGGTAAGTATCTATTGTAATTAAGACCAACGTGGATTTAGAAGAAAATTTTGATATAAAAATTTAATTTAGTTTTTCGTGAAGAAAAATATTGTTAAAATTTTACAAGTCGATGAACGAAAAATTTTTTTCGCGTCTAAGTCAATTTAAAACAGTCAGATAGTAGGACAGAGCCTAGTTAAGATCAAAAACGCTGAAAACAGCTTCAAAATGCGTCACCTGGATGCAAAGTTATAACGATTTGATGTATTTGCTGTCTACCTAAGGTGGATTTCGTAGATTAATGAATAAAATGGATGGTTTTGTTTTTGATGTTCTATGTGGGCTAGGCGCACGTGCGAGGTGTCAAAAGACGCGTCTCCGCGCGTACTAGCTATCTACGGCGTGACTGAAATTTTTCCTGAACAAAAATTTTGAAATTTGGTCAAAAAACGTGTTTTTCGACTGAAAAATGAGTGAAAACCTGGAATCACGACTACCAAACTGGAGTCAAGCTCGCGGAACGCGCACAAGAATACAGGTAAGGCAGGTAAGTATCTATTGTAATTAAGACCAACGTGGATTTAGAAGAAAATTTTGATATAAAAATTTAATTTAGTTTTTCGTGAAGAAAAATATTGTTAAAATTTTACAAGTCGATGAACGAAAAAATTTTTTCGCGTCTAAGTCAATTTAAAACAGTCAGATAGTAGGACAGAGCCTAGTTAAGATCAAAAACGCTGAAAACAGCTTCAAAATGCGTCACCTGGATGCAAAGTTATAACGATTTGATGTATTTGCTGTCTACCTAAGGTGGATTTCGTAGATTAATGAATAAAATGGATGGTTTTGTTTTTGATGTTCTATGTGGGCTAGGCGCACGTGCGAGGTGTCAAAAGACGCGTCTCCGCGCGTACTAGCTATCTACGGCGTGACTGAAATTTTTCCTGAACAAAAATTTTGAAATTTTGTCAAAAAACGTGTTTTTCGACTGAAAAATGAGTGAAAACCTGGAATTACGACTACCAAACTGGAGTCAAGCTCGCGGAACGCGCACAAGAATACAGGTAAGGCAGGTAAGTATCTATTGTAATTAAGACCAACGTGGATTTAGAAGAAAATTTTGATATAAAAATTTAATTTAGTTTTTCGTGAAGAAAAATATTGTTAAAATTTTACAAGTCGATGAACGAAAAAATTTTTTCGCGTCTAAGTCAATTTAAAACAGTCAGATAGTAGGACAGAGCCTAGTTAAGATCAAAAACGCTGAAAACAGCTTCAAAATGCGTCACCTGGATGCAAAGTTATAACGATTTGATGTATTTGCTGTCTACCTAAGGTGGATTTCGTAGATTAATGAATAAAATGGATGGTTTTGTTTTTGATGTTCTATGTGGGCTAGGCGCACGTGCGAGGTGTCAAAAGACGCGTCTCCGCGCGTACTAGCTATCTACGGCGTGACTGAAATTTTTCCTGAACAAAAATTTTGAAATTTTGTCAAAAAACGTGTTTTTCGACTGAAAAATGAGTGAAAACCTGGAATTACGACTACCAAACTGGAGTCAAGCTCGCGGAACGCGCACAAGAATACAGGTAAGGCAGGTAAGTATCTATTGTAATTAAGACCAACGTGGATTTAGAAGAAAATTTTGATATAAAAATTTAATTTAGTTTTTCGTGAAGAAAAATATTGTTAAAATTTTACAAGTCGATGAACGAAAAAATTTTTTCGCGTCTAAGTCAATTTAAAACAGTCAGATAGTAGGACAGAGCCTAGTTAAGATCAAAAACGCTGAAAACAGCTTCAAAATGCGTCACCTGGATGCAAAGTTATAACGATTTGATGTATTTGCTGTCTACCTAAGGTGGATTTCGTAGATTAATGAATAAAATGGATGGTTTTGTTTTTGATGTTCTATGTGGGCTAGGCGCACGTGCGAGGTGTCAAAAGACGCGTCTCCGCGCGTACTAGCTATCTACGGCGTGACTGAAATTTTTCCTGAACAAAAATTTTGAAGTTTTGTCAAAAAACGTGTTTTTCGACTGAAAAATGAGTGAAAACCTGGAATTACGACTACCAAACTGGAGTCAAGCTCGCGGAACGCGCACAAGAATACAGGTAAGGCAGGTAAGTATCTATTGTAATTAAGACCAACGTGGATTTAGAAGAAAATTTTGATATAAAAATTTAATTTAGTTTTTCGTGAAGAAAAATATTGTTAAAATTTTACAAGTCGATGAACGAAAAAATTTTTTCGCGTCTAAGTCAATTTAAAACAGTCAGATAGTAGGACAGAGCCTAGTTAAGATCAAAAACGCTGAAAACAGCTTCAAAATGCGTCACCTGGATGCAAAGTTATAACGATTTGATGTATTTGCTGTCTACCTAAGGTGGATTTCGTAGATTAATGAATAAAATGGATGGTTTTGTTTTTGATGTTCTATGTGGGCTAGGCGCACGTGCGAGGTGTCAAAAGACGCGTCTCCGCGCGTACTAGCTATCTACGGCGTGACTGAAATTTTTCCTGAACAAAAATTTTGAAATTTTGTCAAAAAACGTGTTTTTCGACTGAAAAATGAGTGAAAACCTGGAATTACGACTACCAAACTGGAGTCAAGCTCGCGGAACGCGCACAAGAATACAGGTAAGGCAGGTAAGTATCTATTGTAATTAAGACCAACGTGGATTTAGAAGAAAATTTTGATATAAAAATTTAATTTAGTTTTTCGTGAAGAAAAATATTGTTAAAATTTTACAAGTCGATGAACGAAAAAATTTTTTCGCGTCTAAGTCAATTTAAAACAGTCAGATAGTAGGACAGAGCCTAGTTAAGATCAAAAACGCTGAAAACAGCTTCAAAATGCGTCACCTGGATGCAAAGTTATAACGATTTGATGTATTTGCTGTCTACCTAAGGTGGATTTCGTAGATTAATGAATAAAATGGATGGTTTTGTTTTTGATGTTCTATGTGGGCTAGGCGCACGTGCGAGGTGTCAAAAGACGCGTCTCCGCGCGTACTAGCTATCTACGGCGTGACTGAAATTTTTCCTGAACAAAAATTTTGAAATTTTGTCAAAAAACGTGTTTTTCGACTGAAAAATGAGTGAAAACCTGGAATTACGACTACCAAACTGGAGTCAAGCTCGCGGAACGCGCACAAGAATACAGGTAAGGCAGGTAAGTATCTATTGTAATTAAGACCAACGTGGATTTAGAAGAAAATTTTGATATAAAAATTTAATTTAGTTTTTCGTGAAGAAAAATATTGTTAAAATTTTACAAGTCGATGAACGAAAAATTTTTTTCGCGTCTAAGTCAATTTAAAACAGTCAGATAGTAGGACAGAGCCTAGTTAAGATCAAAAACGCTGAAAACAGCTTCAAAATGCGTCACCTGGATGCAAAGTTATAACGATTTGATGTATTTGCTGTCTACCTAAGGTGGATTTCGTAGATTAATGAATAAAATGGATGGTTTTGTTTTTGATGTTCTATGTGGGCTAGGCGCACGTGCGAGGTGTCAAAAGACGCGTCTCCGCGCGTACTAGCTATCTACGGCGTGACTGAAATTTTTCCTGAACAAAAATTTTGAAATTTTGTCAAAAAACGTGTTTTTCGACTGAAAAATGAGTGAAAACCTGGAATTACGACTACCAAACTGGAGTCAAGCTCGCGGAACGCGCACAAGAATACAGGTAAGGCAGGTAAGTATCTATTGTAATTAAGACCAACGTGGATTTAGAAGAAAATTTTGATATAAAAATTTAATTTAGTTTTTCGTGAAGAAAAATATTGTTAAAATTTTACAAGTCGATGAACGAAAAAATTTTTTCGCGTCTAAGTCAATTTAAAACAGTCAGATAGTAGGACAGAGCCTAGTTAAGATCAAAAACGCTGAAAACAGCTTCAAAATGCGTCACCTGGATGCAAAGTTATAACGATTTGATGTATTTGCTGTCTACCTAAGGTGGATTTCGTAGATTAATGAATAAAATGGATGGTTTTGTTTTTGATGTTCTATGTGGGCTAGGCGCACGTGCGAGGTGTCAAAAGACGCGTCTCCGCGCGTACTAGCTATCTACGGCGTGACTGAAATTTTTCCTGAACAAAAATTTTGAAATTTTGTCAAAAAACGTGTTTTTCGACTGAAAAATGAGTGAAAACCTGGAATTACGACTACCAAACTGGAGTCAAGCTCGCGGAACGCGCACAAGAATACAGGTAAGGCAGGTAAGTATCTATTGTAATTAAGACCAACGTGGATTTAGAAGAAAATTTTGATATAAAAATTTAATTTAGTTTTTCGTGAAGAAAAATATTGTTAAAATTTTACAAGTCGATGAACGAAAAAATTTTTTCGCGTCTAAGTCAATTTAAAACAGTCAGATAGTAGGACAGAGCCTAGTTAAGATCAAAAACGCTGAAAACAGCTTCAAAATGCGTCACCTGGATGCAAAGTTATAACGATTTGATGTATTTGCTGTCTACCTAAGGTGGATTTCGTAGATTAATGAATAAAATGGATGGTTTTGTTTTTGATGTTCTATGTGGGCTAGGCGCACGTGCGAGGTGTCAAAAGACGCGTCTCCGCGCGTACTAGCTATCTACGGCGTGACTGAAATTTTTCCTGAACAAAAATTTTGAAATTTTGTCAAAAAACGTGTTTTTCGACTGAAAAATGAGTGAAAACCTGGAATTACGACTACCAAACTGGAGTCAAGCTCGCGGAACGCGCACAAGAATACAGGTAAGGCAGGTAAGTATCTATTGTAATTAAGACCAACGTGGATTTAGAAGAAAATTTTGATATAAAAATTTAATTTAGTTTTTCGTGAAGAAAAATATTGTTAAAATTTTACAAGTCGATGAACGAAAAATTTTTTTCGCGTCTAAGTCAATTTAAAACAGTCAGATAGTAGGACAGAGCCTAGTTAAGATCAAAAACGCTGAAAACAGCTTCAAAATGCGTCACCTGGATGCAAAGTTATAACGATTTGATGTATTTGCTGTCTACCTAAGGTGGATTTCGTAGATTAATGAATAAAATGGATGGTTTTGTTTTTGATGTTCTATGTGGGCTAGGCGCACGTGCGAGGTGTCAAAAGACGCGTCTCCGCGCGTACTAGCTATCTACGGCGTGACTGAAATTTTTCCTGAACAAAAATTTTGAAATTTTGTCAAAAAACGTGTTTTTCGACTGAAAAATGAGTGAAAACCTGGAATTACGACTACCAAACTGGAGTCAAGCTCGCGGAACGCGCACAAGAATACAGGTAAGGCAGGTAAGTATCTATTGTAATTAAGACCAACGTGGATTTAGAAGAAAATTTTGATATAAAAATTTAATTTAGTTTTTCGTGAAGAAAAATATTGTTAAAATTTTACAAGTCGATGAACGAAAAAATTTTTTCGCGTCTAAGTCAATTTAAAACAGTCAGATAGTAGGACAGAGCCTAGTTAAGATCAAAAACGCTGAAAACAGCTTCAAAATGCGTCACCTGGATGCAAAGTTATAACGATTTGATGTATTTGCTGTCTACCTAAGGTGGATTTCGTAGATTAATGAATAAAATGGATGGTTTTGTTTTTGATGTTCTATGTGGGCTAGGCGCACGTGCGAGGTGTCAAAAGACGCGTCTCCGCGCGTACTAGCTATCTACGGCGTGACTGAAATTTTTCCTGAACAAAAATTTTGAAATTTGGTCAAAAAACGTGTTTTTCGACTGAAAAATGAGTGAAAACCTGGAATTACGACTACCAAACTGGAGTCAAGCTCGCGGAACGCGCACAAGAATACAGGTAAGGCAGGTAAGTATCTATTGTAATTAAGACCAACGTGGATTTAGAAGAAAATTTTGATATAAAAATTTAATTTAGTTTTTCGTGAAGAAAAATATTGTTAAAATTTTACAAGTCGATGAACGAAAAAATTTTTTCGCGTCTAAATCAATTTAAAACAGTCAGATAGTAGGACAGAGCCTAGTTAAGATCAAAAACGCTGAAAACAGCTTCAAAATGCGTCACCTGGATGCAAAGTTATAACGATTTGATGTATTTGCTGTCTACCTAAGGTGGATTTCGTAGATTAATGAATAAAATGGATGGTTTTGTTTTTGATGTTCTATGTGGGCTAGGCGCACGTGCGAGGTGTCAAAAGACGCGTCTCCGCGCGTACTAGCTATCTACGGCGTGACTGAAATTTTTCCTGAACAAAAATTTTGAAATTTTGTCAAAAAACGTGTTTTTCGACTGAAAAATGAGTGAAAACCTGGAATTACGACTACCAAACTGGAGTCAAGCTCGCGGAACGCGCACAAGAATACAGGTAAGGCAGGTAAGTATCTATTGTAATTAAGACCAACGTGGATTTAGAAGAAAATTTTGATATAAAAATTTAATTTAGTTTTTCGTGAAGAAAAATATTGTTAAAATTTTACAAGTCGATGAACGAAAAAATTTTTTCGCGTCTAAGTCAATTTAAAACAGTCAGATAGTAGGACAGAGCCTAGTTAAGATCAAAAACGCTGAAAACAGCTTCAAAATGCGTCACCTGGATGCAAAGTTATAACGATTTGATGTATTTGCTGTCTACCTAAGGTGGATTTCGTAGATTAATGAATAAAATGGATGGTTTTGTTTTTGATGTTCTATGTGGGCTAGGCGCACGTGCGAGGTGTCAAAAGACGCGTCTCCGCGCGTACTAGCTATCTACGGCGTGACTGAAATTTTTCCTGAACAAAAATTTTGAAATTTTGTCAAAAAACGTGTTTTTCGACTGAAAAATGAGTGAAAACCTGGAATTACGACTACCAAACTGGAGTCAAGCTCGCGGAACGCGCACAAGAATACAGGTAAGGCAGGTAAGTATCTATTGTAATTAAGACCAACGTGGATTTAGAAGAAAATTTTGATATAAAAATTTAATTTAGTTTTTCGTGAAGAAAAATATTGTTAAAATTTTACAAGTCGATGAACGAAAAATTTTTTTCGCGTCTAAGTCAATTTAAAACAGTCAGATAGTAGGACAGAGCCTAGTTAAGATCAAAAACGCTGAAAACAGCTTCAAAATGCGTCACCTGGATGCAAAGTTATAACGATTTGATGTATTTGCTGTCTACCTAAGGTGGATTTCGTAGATTAATGAATAAAATGGATGGTTTTGTTTTTGATGTTCTATGTGGGCTAGGCGCACGTGCGAGGTGTCAAAAGACGCGTCTCCGCGCGTACTAGCTATCTACGGCGTGACTGAAATTTTTCCTGAACAAAAATTTTGAAATTTGGTCAAAAAACGTGTTTTTCGACTGAAAAATGAGTGAAAACCTGGAATCACGACTACCAAACTGGAGTCAAGCTCGCGGAACGCGCACAAGAATACAGGTAAGGCAGGTAAGTATCTATTGTAATTAAGACCAACGTGGATTTAGAAGAAAATTTTGATATAAAAATTTAATTTAGTTTTTCGTGAAGAAAAATATTGTTAAAATTTTACAAGTCGATGAACGAAAAAATTTTTTCGCGTCTAAGTCAATTTAAAACAGTCAGATAGTAGGACAGAGCCTAGTTAAGATCAAAAACGCTGAAAACAGCTTCAAAATGCGTCACCTGGATGCAAAGTTATAACGATTTGATGTATTTGCTGTCTACCTAAGGTGGATTTCGTAGATTAATGAATAAAATGGATGGTTTTGTTTTTGATGTTCTATGTGGGCTAGGCGCACGTGCGAGGTGTCAAAAGACGCGTCTCCGCGCGTACTAGCTATCTACGGCGTGACTGAAATTTTTCCTGAACAAAAATTTTGAAATTTTGTCAAAAAACGTGTTTTTCGACTGAAAAATGAGTGAAAACCTGGAATTACGACTACCAAACTGGAGTCAAGCTCGCGGAACGCGCACAAGAATACAGGTAAGGCAGGTAAGTATCTATTGTAATTAAGACCAACGTGGATTTAGAAGAAAATTTTGATATAAAAATTTAATTTAGTTTTTCGTGAAGAAAAATATTGTTAAAATTTTACAAGTCGATGAACGAAAAAATTTTTTCGCGTCTAAGTCAATTTAAAACAGTCAGATAGTAGGACAGAGCCTAGTTAAGATCAAAAACGCTGAAAACAGCTTCAAAATGCGTCACCTGGATGCAAAGTTATAACGATTTGATGTATTTGCTGTCTACCTAAGGTGGATTTCGTAGATTAATGAATAAAATGGATGGTTTTGTTTTTGATGTTCTATGTGGGCTAGGCGCACGTGCGAGGTGTCAAAAGACGCGTCTCCGCGCGTACTAGCTATCTACGGCGTGACTGAAATTTTTCCTGAACAAAAATTTTGAAATTTTGTCAAAAAACGTGTTTTTCGACTGAAAAATGAGTGAAAACCTGGAATTACGACTACCAAACTGGAGTCAAGCTCGCGGAACGCGCACAAGAATACAGGTAAGGCAGGTAAGTATCTATTGTAATTAAGACCAACGTGGATTTAGAAGAAAATTTTGATATAAAAATTTAATTTAGTTTTTCGTGAAGAAAAATATTGTTAAAATTTTACAAGTCGATGAACGAAAAATTTTTTTCGCGTCTAAGTCAATTTAAAACAGTCAGATAGTAGGACAGAGCCTAGTTAAGATCAAAAACGCTGAAAACAGCTTCAAAATGCGTCACCTGGATGCAAAGTTATAACGATTTGATGTATTTGCTGTCTACCTAAGGTGGATTTCGTAGATTAATGAATAAAATGGATGGTTTTGTTTTTGATGTTCTATGTGGGCTAGGCGCACGTGCGAGGTGTCAAAAGACGCGTCTCCGCGCGTACTAGCTATCTACGGCGTGACTGAAATTTTTCCTGAACGAAAAATTTTGAAATTTTGTCAAAAAACGTGTTTTTCGACTGAAAAATGAGTGAAAACCTGGAATTACGACTACCAAACTGGAGTCAAGCTCGCGGAACGCGCACAAGAATACAGGTAAGGCAGGTAAGTATCTATTGTAATTAAGACCAACGTGGATTTAGAAGAAAATTTTGATATAAAAATTTAATTTAGTTTTTCGTGAAGAAAAATATTGTTAAAATTTTACAAGTCGATGAACGAAAAAATTTTTTCGCGTCTAAGTCAATTTAAAACAGTCAGATAGTAGGACAGAGCCTAGTTAAGATCAAAAACGCTGAAAACAGCTTCAAAATGCGTCACCTGGATGCAAAGTTATAACGATTTGATGTATTTGCTGTCTACCTAAGGTGGATTTCGTAGATTAATGAATAAAATGGATGGTTTTGTTTTTGATGTTCTATGTGGGCTAGGCGCACGTGCGAGGTGTCAAAAGACGCGTCTCCGAGCGTACTAGCTATCTACGGCGTGACTGAAATTTTTCCTGAACAAAAATTTTGAAATTTGGTCAAAAAACGTGTTTTTCGACTGAAAAATGAGTGAAAACCTGGAATCACGACTACCAAACTGGAGTCAAGCTCGCGGAACGCGCACAAGAATACAGGTAAGGCAGGTAAGTATCTATTGTAATTAAGACCAACGTGGATTTAGAAGAAAATTTTGATATAAAAATTTAATTTAGTTTTTCGTGAAGAAAAATATTGTTAAAATTTTACAAGTCGATGAACGAAAAAATTTTTTCGCGTCTAAGTCAATTTAAAACAGTCAGATAGTAGGACAGAGCCTAGTTAAGATCAAAAACGCTGAAAACAGCTTCAAAATGCGTCACCTGGATGCAAAGTTAAAACGATTTGATGTATTTGCTGTCTACCTAAGGTGGATTTCGTAGATTAATGAATAAAATGGATGGTTTTGTTTTTGATGTTCTATGTGGGCTAGGCGCACGTGCGAGGTGTCAAAAGACGCGTCTCCGCGCGTACTAGCTATCTACGGCGTGACTGAAATTTTTCCTGAACAAAAATTTTGAAATTTTGTCAAAAAACGTGTTTTTCGACTGAAAAATGAGTGAAAACCTGGAATTACGACTACCAAACTGGAGTCAAGCTCGCGGAACGCGCACAAGAATACAGGTAAGGCAGGTAAGTATCTATTGTAATTAAGACCAACGTGGATTTAGAAGAAAATTTTGATATAAAAATTTAATTTAGTTTTTCGTGAAGAAAAATATTGTTAAAATTTTACAAGTCGATGAACGAAAAAATTTTTTCGCGTCTAAGTCAATTTAAAACAGTCAGATAGTAGGACAGAGCCTAGTTAAGATCAAAAACGCTGAAAACAGCTTCAAAATGCGTCACCTGGATGCAAAGTTATAACGATTTGATGTATTTGCTGTCTACCTAAGGTGGATTTCGTAGATTAATGAATAAAATGGATGGTTTTGTTTTTGATGTTCTATGTGGGCTAGGCGCACGTGCGAGGTGTCAAAAGACGCGTCTCCGCGCGTACTAGCTATCTACGGCGTGACTGAAATTTTTCCTGAACAAAAATTTTGAAATTTGGTCAAAAAACGTGTTTTTCGACTGAAAAATGAGTGAAAACCTGGAATCACGACTACCAAACTGGAGTCAAGCTCGCGGAACGCGCACAAGAATACAGGTAAGGCAGGTAAGTATCTATTGTAATTAAGACCAACGTGGATTTAGAAGAAAATTTTGATATAAAAATTTAATTTAGTTTTTCGTGAAGAAAAATATTGTTAAAATTTTACAAGTCGATGAACGAAAAAATTTTTTCGCGTCTAAGTCAATTTAAAACAGTCAGATAGTAGGACAGAGCCTAGTTAAGATCAAAAACGCTGAAAACAGCTTCAAAATGCGTCACCTGGATGCAAAGTTAAAACGATTTGATGTATTTGCTGTCTACCTAAGGTGGATTTCGTAGATTAATGAATAAAATGGATGGTTTTGTTTTTGATGTTCTATGTGGGCTAGGCGCACGTGCGAGGTGTCAAAAGACGCGTCTCCGCGCGTACTAGCTATCTACGGCGTGACTGAAATTTTTCCTGAACAAAAATTTTGAAATTTTGTCAAAAAACGTGTTTTTCGACTGAAAAATGAGTGAAAACCTGGAATTACGACTACCAAACTGGAGTCAAGCTCGCGGAACGCGCACAAGAATACAGGTAAGGCAGGTAAGTATCTATTGTAATTAAGACCAACGTGGATTTAGAAGAAAATTTTGATATAAAAATTTAATTTAGTTTTTCGTGAAGAAAAATATTGTTAAAATTTTACAAGTCGATGAACGAAAAAATTTTTTCGCGTCTAAGTCAATTTAAAACAGTCAGATAGTAGGACAGAGCCTAGTTAAGATCAAAAACGCTGAAAACAGCTTCAAAATGCGTCACCTGGATGCAAAGTTATAACGGGTTAGGTTAGGTTAGGTTAGGTTGGGGTTCAGAAGTAGGCAGTGACTTGTCGCTGCCGACCGTAGTGAGTTCGATGGTCGGCGGCGCCGAGTCCTGGGACGCGGTGGTTTCCTTCTGCGAAACAGTGATCTCGCAGAAGGAGGCTGCGGAAAGGGAGAGAGAGATCTCGTCCACTCTCCCGATCCGCAGCAGGCGCACCGGGCGCAGGCGGAGGGCGGACAACGCCCTCTTCCAGCCCCCCTAAATGGGTCCAGGGGCGACGGATTCGGGGACATCCGTCGCCCCCCAACATCAGGACCCGAGAAGGCGGCGCGCGTAGTGTTCCTCGCGCGCCGACCACAGACGTTGCGGGGGGAGTACACCTCACTCCCCCCGCCCGAGACGGGGCCCGCGCAAGCGGGCCGGCACCAGCCGGGGTTGTGGAAGAATAACGTGTTCCCGCGACCCCGGCGTAGGTGTGAGAAGGAACACCGGGGTGGTTTTTAGTCAGTAAGAGTCTGACAGACCCCTCCGCCCGCCCCAGGGCGGAGGACATCCATGAGGATTTTCCACCCCGGGAACAAAAAAAAAAAAAAAAAAAAAAAAGGTTAGGTTGGGGTGCGTGCAGAAAACCTCCTCGTGTGCCTGATAGCTGCTAATCCCTTACGGATACGTTCGAGGGGAAGAGCAGTTGTCGGGCCGGTGCACCCTGGGCATGGTCAATATACTCTTTTGAAAAAGGATTTGGGGGGGTTTTTTCGGAGAGTGTATTGTCTGTGGCGAATTTCTGCGGGGGGGGGGAGCAGTGTGCTCAGTAATGTTCTTCCACGTGTCCCTCTGATTAGCAGAGGGCACAGTGGAGAAACAAGGGTGATGGGTCGCTCCTGATCGATCGACAGTCGTCGATTGACACTGGACGCGACCCTGCCACAATGGTGCAGGCGTACCAGCGTGGCTGGCGTTTCTCCCTCAAGAGCAATCTTGAGGAGAGAACTCGCGGCGGGTTCGCTGAGCCGGTTTGGCCAGACAGCGAACGGAGGCATGTCTAATGCCGCCGTCGGAGAGGAAGGACACCTCATAGTTAAAAAACCACCTAATCCTAAGCTTTGAAGCGTGGCGAGAGGATGAGTGGCTGGTGGGGGACCAGTCGCTAGCGCTTCAGGGATCGCACCCTTTAAAAGCAAAAAACAACAAAAAATATGAAAAGTCAGGTGAAAAAAATTTTACCCCAGGGCGGTACCAGCTGCACAGCAGCTGGAGAATCCGCCACGCTACCATCAGTAGCGTCATGCCCCACGTATTCTGGGGGGGGCATCAACTGCTTTCCGCTTGCCGATGGCAACAAGAGCCGAGGAGGCTCCTGTCCCTCAGGGGACGAAAATAAAAGTGTAGGTGCGGTGTCAGATTCTGATGCTGCATCCGAGAGGATGAGTGTGGTGAGCGTGGCGAGCGTAAGCTCAAAGCGCTCTCTGTCAGAAAAAGAGGTGGAAGGTCATACTCCAAAATTTTGGAAGGCGGACCACTCCTCTAGTGAGGAGAACCTGTCGGCACCCATGGGGCCAACAGGCACAAGAGGGCGAGGTCGCGCCAAGAACGGGTCGGCTTCTTCGGCGTCGCGCGACTCTCGGGGACGCTTTCTCAAGCGCCCCGACACGCCGGTCCCTGGTGAGGTCCGCGTTGAGAACGAGCACATTGACTCAGACTCAGAGCCCGTGGTGGAGGTAAGCGGAGGCTCCGCTACATCCCTGTTGGGAGCCAACAGGGCGGAGGCGAGTGCTGCCAAGCGGGCGCAGCAGAAGACTGTCGCGGCTGACGAGGTCAGCGAGTTGGCCCGTCAGGCCCGAGAGCGGCGCTCTGCTCGAATGGCAGCGGGGGGGAGTATAACGGGGGTGGCACTCAGTCGCCAGGTTTTGGACGGCGTGGATGTCGTCCTGAAGGTTGCCACCAAATCTGGCAACCTGAAGGGCACATTTACGCGTGCTTTGAAGGAGGCGGCTGAGGGAATAAAGGAGGCGGTTGAGGTCCTCCTTAATCGCACGAGTACGGAGGAGACGGCGAAGTTATGGGAGGAGAATAGCCGTCTCCGATCCGAGTTGGAGGACCTCAAGCGGCAGTTCGCCGCCCAGAGGGCATTACCCGCTGCCAACAGCTCCTCTTCCGTCCCAGCTCTGTCGTCGGCCCCATCACCGATCCCGTCATCGACACCTGCACTAGCGGATGCGGAGTTGGAGAAGATTGCCCGCATCTGCATGATGCAGTGTGGACAGATGGTGGGTGCCCGCATGGAGGCCATAGAGGAGAGGCTCCTTCCGGCGGTGAATCTCCGCCCACCGCTCGCTGCGGACAAGCGTAAGGAGGGGCCAACTAACCGGGGGCCAATAACCGCGGCGGCTGTGTCGAACCAGTCCGGGAGGGGGACTAAAAAGCCCGCGGAGGGTACGTCCGTGCCCACTTCCCGGGCGACCGCACCACCCGCGGCCTCGCTGGCGCCTCCCACGGAGACGTGGGCGACGGTGGTCAAGAAGGGCCGCCGCCGCGGAAAGAAAACGGCGCCACCGCCACCCGCTGCACCGGCACCGGCACCAAAGAAGGCCCAAGGACCGCCTAAGGTCAGAGCCCCACGCTCCGCGGCTGTAGTGATTACGCTGCAGCCCGGAGCCGTCGAAAGGGGCGTTACATATAAGGCGGTCCTGACGCAGGCGAAAGCCAATGTCGCGTTCCCCGACCTTGGCACACCGTCCGGCTTCAGAATGAGGCCGGCGATTACGGGGGCGCGGCTGCTTGAGGTGTCGGGTGCCTCTAGTGGGGAAAAGGCGGACATCCTGGCCGCCAAGCTGAAGGAGGTCCTCAACCCGGACGACGTCCGAGTCTCCAGGCCGATGAAGACCGCTGAGCTGCGCGTCGATGGCCTGGACGACTCGACGACCCCGGCTGAAGTCGTGGTGGCCGTCGCCAGAGTCGGCGGATGTCCGCCAGGAGATGTGCGGACGGGCGACATACGCGCCGACGCTTCTGGGCTCGGCACGATTTGGGTGCGGTGCCCGGTGGCGGCGGCGAATAAGGTCGCTGACGGTGGGCGTCTGTTGGTGGGGTGGGTTGCGGCGAGGGTGAAACTGCTGCAGCCCAGGGCCTTGCGGTGCTACCGGTGCCTTGACGTGGGGCATGTTAGGGCACGGTGCACCGCCGCAATTGACCGCAGCGAGCAGTGCTATCGCTGCGGCCAGCCCGGCCACAAGGCGGCCCAGTGCTCCGCGGCGCCAAACTGCAGCCTCTGTACAGCTGCGGGGAGGCCCGCTGGGCACAGAGCGGGCGGTAAGGCCTGTGGCGCGCCCACCAAAAAGAGGAAGGGAGGGTCTGCCAAGGCTGTCGGGGGCTCTTTACCCCCCCCTCAGCCTGGTTGCCCTCCGGCCGACTCCCGGCCTAAGAATGGTGCCGAGGGAATGGATTGCGCATAACGGCGCTCTACCATTTCCTCCAGGGCAACATCAACCACTCTGCCAGAGCTCAGGATCTCTTGCTCCAGAGCATGGCAGAGTGGTCGATTCACGTGGCCGTGGTCGCCGAGCCGTATTGGGTCCCGCCCAGGGATAACTGGGTGGGAGACCTGGACGGTTTGGTGGCCATCATTGGCGGGGCTCTCGTCAGCCCGTCGCGGGGGCACGGCTGGGTAGCCGCCCTTGCAGATGGCGTTGGCGTCGTTGGGGCGTATTTTTCGCCCAACAAGAGTCTCGCCGACTTCGAGAGGTTCCTTGTCGAGTTGGGTGCCGTCGTGGGCCGACTTCATCCTCGCCCCGTGCTGTTGCTCGGAGATCTCAACGCCAAGTCTACGGCGTGGGGATCTCCGGCGACCGATGCTAGGGGTGAGGCACTGGAGGAGTGGTTGGTCACGACTGGCCTGGCCGTCTTGAACCGGGGATCGGTTCACACGTGCGTGCGGCAGCGGGGTGGTTCAATAGTGGACGTGTCGTTTGCTAGCCCTGCTGTCGCAGGCCGTGTTCGCGACTGGCGTGTCGCCGTGGAGGTGGAGACCTTGTCGGATCATCGTTATATCCGTTTCGACGTCTCCGCCCAGACCACTGGCGGCCGCAGTTCACCGGTCCCGCGAACGGACGGTCCGCGCTGGGCGCGCAAGCTCATCGACAGGGAGCTCCTCGAGGAGGCTGCTATTGTCCAGGCCTGGAGCCGGGAGTCGGCAACTAGCGGACCCGTCGACGTCGAACAGGAGGCGCTGTGGTTCCGCGGGGCGATGACGCAAATTTGCGACGCGTCCATGCCCCGGGTCCACACACAGTCCGCAAGGCGCCAGGTGTACTGGTGGTCCACCGAGATCGCGCAGTTACGCGTCGCGTGCGTGGCGGTTAGACGCCAGTACACCCGTTACCGGAGAAGACGTCGTCGGGTCCCTGACGAAGAAGCCGCGCTGTACGAGGTGTACCGCGCGGCAAAGGAGACTCTGTGGCTGGCCATCGGCGAGGCGAGGACGCGAGCCAGGGAGGAGATGTTGGAGACTCTAGACGGGGATCCGTGGGGGCGCCCGTATAAAGCGGTTCGAGGGAAACTTCGAGCCGCGGCGCCTCCACTTACGGAGAGTCTCCAACCCGAGCTGCTGGAGGAGGTAGTCGCAGCCCTCTTCCCGGCAAGAGCGGAGCATACCCCGCCGCCGATGGCTTTGCCCACAGCCGCAGGGTCTACAGAGGAGAACGCCATCAGCGTCCCAGAGGTGACACAGGCAGAGATGGGGGCGGCCGTGATGCGGCTCCGGGCCAAGAACGTGGCTCCGGGGCCCGACGGGATTCACGGCCTAGCGCTAGCCCTCGCTCTGAAAGAGCTTGAGCCCCAGCTAAGAGGACTCTTCACAGCGTGCCTTGAGCGGGGCCAGTTTCCCACTTTGTGGAAAACAGGTCGCTTGGTCCTGCTCAGGAAGGCGGGGCGCCCTGCCGACTCGCCGTCTGCGTACCGGCCCATAGTGCTGCTCGACGAGGTGGGCAAGCTGTTCGAGCGCATACTCGCAGCCCGCCTCGTCGGCCACTTGTGCAGAGAGGGGCCGGACCTGGACGAGAGCCAGTTCGGCTTTCGGCATGGGCGCTCTACCATCCACGCTGTGTCGAGGGTGAGAGTCCTGGCGGAGGAAACAGTGTCCCGGGGCGGGGTGGTGGTGGCGGTGTCCTTGGACATCTCCAACGCCTTCAACACCCTGCCCTGGAGCTGCATACGGGAGGCACTGCGTTATCATCGGGTGCCTCTCTACCTCCGCCGCATCGTTGGGGCTTATCTGGCGGGGAGGTGTGTCACCTACATGGGACGTGATGGCGGAAACCAGCGCCAAGTGTCGTGCGGTGTTCCACAGGGATCGGTCGTGGGACCGCTCCTGTGGAACATCGGGTACGACTGGGTGCTGAGGGGCGAGCTCCCGCCGGGCGCGGACCTGACGTGTTACGCGGACGACACGCTGGTCACGGCCCGGGGGAGTTCGCACAGGGAGGCAGCGTTGCTCGCGACGGCGGCGGTCTCACTGACGGTGAGCCGCATACGGCGCCTCGGCCTGGAGGTGGCCCTCAGCAAGTCGGAGGCCATGGTGTTTCATGGCCCCCGGCGGGCGCCGCCGGCCGGATCACACATTGTGGTCGGGGGGGTCCGGATCGCTGTCGAGCCCACCATGAAATATCTGGGATTGGTGCTCGACAGCCGGTGGGACTTCGGACCCCACTTCCGGAGGCTGGCGCCCAAGTTGTTGGGCGCGGCCGGGGCGCTGGCAACGCTGCTTCCCAATTTGGGGGGCCCGAGCGCCGCTTGTAGGCGGCTCTACGTGGGGATCGTGCGATCGATGGCCCTTTACGGGGCCCCGATCTGGGCGGCTGACCTGACGGCCGCCAGCATCTCTGTGCTGCGAAAGCCGCAGAGAGCAATGGCCGTCAGAGTCATAAGGGGGTATCGCACGATCTCCTACGAGGCGGCTTGTGCACTGGCCGGATCCCCGCCATGGGACCTAGACGCGAAGGTGCTCGCGTCACTTTATCGGTGGCGCGAGGAAGCGAGGGCGCGGGGCGAGCGGCCGATGCAGCGCCATTTGGAGCAGCGTCGGTCGCAGCTTCGCGAGGTCCTGGTGGCGGAATGGCGGGACAGGCTTTCACGCCCTACCGCCGGCCTCGTCACCATCGAGGCGGTCCGGCCAGTGCTCGACCTCTGGCTCGGGAGGAGGCACGGCTCCCTGTCGTTTCGGGCGACGCAGGTGCTCTCGGGGCATGGCTGCTTCGGGAAGTACCTGTGTCGCATAAACAGGGAGCCGGACGCTCGGTGTCACCACTGCGTCGACTGCCGGGAGGACACGGCGTGGCATACGCTGGCAGAGTGTGCCGCTTGGGAGGAGCCGCGCCGTGCCCTCATCTCAGAAGTAGGCAGTGACTTGTCGCTGCCGACCGTAGTGAGTTCGATGGTCGGCGGCGCCGAGTCCTGGGACGCGGTGGTTTCCTTCTGCGAAACAGTCATCTCGCAGAAGGAGGCTGCGGAAAGGGAGAGAGAGATCTCGTCCACTCTCCCGATCCGCAGCAGGCGCACCGGGCGCAGGCGGAGGGCGGACAACGCCCTCTTCCAGCCCCCCTAAATGGGTCCAGGGGCGACGGATTCGGGGACATCCGTCGCCCCCCAACATCAGGACCCGAGAAGGCGGCGCGCGTAGTGTTCCTCGCGCGCCGACCACAGACGTTGCGGGGGGAGTACACCTCACTCCCCCCGCCCGAGACGGGGCCCGCGCAAGCGGGCCGGCACCAGCCGGGGTTGTGGAAGAATAATGTGTTCCCGCGACCCCGGCGTAGGTGTGAGAAGGAACACCGGGGTGGTTTTTAGTCAGTAAGAGTCTGACAGACCCCTCCGCCCGCCCCAGGGCGGAGGACATCCATGAGGATTTTCCACCCCGGGAACAAAAAAAAAAAAAAAAAAAAAAAAAAAAAAAAAAAAAAAAGGTTAGGTTAGGTTAGGTTAGGTTCGGGAGGACACGGCGCGGCACACGCTGGCAGAGTGTGCCGCTTGGGAGGAGCCGCGCCGTGCCCTCATCACCGAAGTAGGCAACGACCTGTCCCTGCCGGCCGTCGTGAACGCGATGGTCGGCGGCGCAGAGTCCTGGGACGCAGTGGTCTCCTTTTGCGAAACGGTCGTCTCGCAGAAGGAGGCTGCGGAAAGGGAGAGAGAGATCTCGACTCTCGACCCGGCCCGCAGCAGACGCACCGGGCGTCGGAGGAGGGCGGACAACGCCCTCTTCCGGCCCCCCTAAATGGGTCCAGGGGCGACGGATTCGGGGACATCCGTCGCCCCCCAACATCAGGACCCGAGAAGGTGGCGCGCGTAGTGTTCCTCGCGCGCCGACCACAGACGTTGCGGGGGGAGTACACGTCACTCCCCCCGCCCGAGACGGGGCCCGCGCAAGCGGGCCGGCACCAGCCGGGGTTGTGGAAGAATAATGTGTTCCCGCGACCCCGGCGTAGGTGTGAGAAGGAACACCGGGGTGGTTTTTAGTCAGTAAGAGTCTGACAGACCCCTCCGCCCGCCCCAGGGCGGAGGACATCCATGAGGATTTTCCACCCCGGGAACAAAAAAAAAAAAAAAAAAAAAAAGGTTAGGTTAGGTTAGGTTAGGTTAGGTTTCACGCGGAGCCGACGACGCAGCGCCCGGAATCGGGAAAACGAGGACCGCCTCTACGCTACTTACCAAGAGGCGAGGACGGTCCTCAAGTCGGCGATTGGCGCCGCCAAGGACTCGGCGAGGGCCGAGATGCTGGCAGGGCTCGACTGGGATCCGTATGGGAGACCATACAAGGCGGCGCGGAACCAACTGCGCCCCTGTGGTCCCCCATTGACGGAGACTCTCGAGCCGGCGTTGCTGGACGGGGTGGTCCGGTCCCTGTTTCCGCGCAGGACCGACTTTACCCCACCAACAATGGACCCTCCGCAAGGCGCAACTTCGCCGGAGGAGGGGGTCCCCCCGGTGACGGCGGAGGAATTGTACGCGGGGGTTCTCAGCCTCCGCGCGAAGAAGACGGCCCCTGGACCGGACGGCGTCCCTGCACGGGTGGTGGCCATTGCTGCCGCCCAAATGGAGGACAGAATTCGGGACCTGTTCAGCGCGTGCTTTACGGCTGGCAGGTTCCCGAAACTGTGGAAGGAGGGGCAGCTGTGCCTCCTCCGAAAGGAGGGACGCCCGGTGGACTCCCCCTCGGCATACCGGCCCATCGTTCTGCTTGATGAGGTCGGTAAATTGTTCGAGGGGATTGTCGCCTCCCGGCTCAATAGGCTGTTGCGGGGGGTGGGGCCGAATCTGTCGGACGCCCAATTCGGTTTTCGGCAAGGGCGTTCGACGATAGACGCGCTGGCCCTACTCAAGGGTCAGGTGAAGGAGGCGGTGGAGGCGGGGGGCGGAGTGTTGGCGGTGTCATTCGACATAGCCAACGCCTTCAACTCCGTGCCCCACTCGACAATATTGGAGGCAC